>CM022702.1:18489401-19863384 GCA_012295165.1 Asparagus setaceus
AAAGCTGTCTTCTCACCTCTGTCATCAAACTTCTTTCATAACTTTGCTGGAACATGAGCATAAGCAACGGACTCGAACACCTTGGGATGCCTTACACTTGGCTTATAACCGGTCCATGCCTCTTCAAGAGTGAGATTGTCGATGCTCTTTGTCGGTGATCTGTTCAACAAATAGATAGTGCATGAGACAGCTTCACCGTACAAAGAATTTGGCATACTTGGCTTTTAACATGCTTCTCGCCATGTCAAGTATGGTTCTGTTTTTCCGTTCAGTAACGCCGTTATGCTGAGGTGTGTAGGAAAAAGTGAAATCACGCTTTATTCCATGTTCTACACAATACTTAATGAGCTCGTTAGAAGTATATTAACCTCCGCCATCTGTACACAACACTTTGATAAAATAACCGCTTTCCTTCTCAACTAGGGCTTTAAAGCTCGTGAGACAGTCAAAGACTTCAAATTTTCATTGCAAAAAGTAGACCCATATTTTCTTATGAAATCATCAATAAAAAGAAGGAAGTGCCGATTATTGCCATTTATTCAGTGTTCATAAGGCCGCACACATCTAACTGGAAAAGCTCAAGAGGCTTCGTTACACGTCAAGTATTTTCAGCACCCAAGAGTAATCTGTGTTGCTTTCTAAGAATACAACATTCACATAACTGCTCAGAATGATCTACAATGGGCAAACCTTTCACCAAATTACTTTGAACAAGCAACTTCAAACTGCGAAAATTTAGATATCTAAAGTGAAGATTCCGCAACCAAGACTCGTCTTTCACAATAGTATTGAAGCACTAATAAACATCGTTCTTGATATCAACTCGAAACATGTGATTTTTCGTCATAGGAGTTTTAAGGATAAATATACCTCTTTTTATCAAAGATTAAGAGTTGATTATCAGGAAAGCGCACATCGTACCCCTTTTCAAGAAGTTGGCTCATATTGAGTAGATTGTTCTTCATATTCGGTACATGAAACACATCAAAAATAAACTTGTGATCTCCATTCTGCAACTTGATGAGAATTCTCCCTCTTCCCATCACCGGTATGGTGTTATCACCAGTAAACTTGACTTCAGACCGCATCGACTCCTTGAGATCCTCGAACAACTCCTACTTTTCGCACATGTGATGCATTTAGTATCAAGAAACCATGTGTGGTAGTTTGACTCCTCACCGGTTGCCATAACCATCAACAAAGAATGATTGTCTTCATCACCTCTTTATGACAACCGAACTTCTTCTCCGGATTGGGAATTCTCCTTGTATTTACACTTGTAGGCATAGTGACCATATCTATGACATTGACAACATTCAATGTTTGATTCATTAAAATTTCCTCTACCACGTCCAAAGCCTCGATGTTGACCACAACCTCGACCTCGATAATTTGAATCTGATTGATAATTGCTTCTTTGGTTGTCATCATCTCTTTGATTGTTGTTATAATCGCCACGTTCTCAGTTGCCGTAGTAGTCGGATCTTTGATTGTTGTAGTTACCATATCCTTGTCCTCTACCATGGAATTTCTTCCTCTTTGGTCCCTTCCACTATTGAATCCTACGCTTGTTTGTCATTTTTTATGGAAGCTTAACTTTGAAAAGCTTTCTCGAGAGGCTTCTCGGTTGATCTCTCGTTCATGCGTTGCACGTGAACTCCCATTAACTCATCAACTGTCATCTTGGATAAATCCTTTGATTCTTCGATTACCACCACGATATGGTCAATTCTTATTGTAAGAGATCGCAATATTTTCTCCACAATTGCTAAATCTGTAACATTCTCCCTGTTTGTTTTTATTTGATTTGTCAAAGAAAGCACTCGAGTTGCATAATCCGCAACACTTTCAGCGGATTCCATCTGCTAAAGTTTAAATTGACGTCTCAATGTTTGAAGTCTAACTTTTTTCACCTTTTCACCTCCATAATACGATGTCTCTATAATATCCCATGCTTGCTTTGTCGTCGTTCCTCTGTCAATCTTCCCAAAGATCAAATCATTCAATCCTTGATGCATCTATAATAATGCTTTCTTATCATTTTTCTTGTTCTCACCATAGGCTTTCTTCTCGGCTTCGATCGCGCTCTCCATGAGATCGGCAACTCCTTTATCTACGAAACCACGTATACCTTGACATTCAAATAGCACCTTCATATGCACTCTCCACCGATGATAATTTTTCCATCTAATATGGGAATAGAAGGCGACATTGTTCCGTTCACGCTGAAGATGGCTCTCATACTACTATTGGATATATATATATATATATATATATATATATATATATATATATATATATATATATATATATATATATATATATATAGAGAGAGAGAGAGAGAGAGAAAGACTGCTATAAACTTAAGTTGATAGGAATATATATATAGAGAAAGACTCTATATATATATATAGAGAGAGAAAGACTCTATAAACTTAAGTTGATAGGAATATATATATATATATATATATATATATATATATATATATATATATATATATATATATATATATATATATATATATATATATATATAGAGAGAGAGAGAGAGAGAGAAAGATTTTTTAAAAGTTAGACTTGTGGACCAAATTTGTCCACATTACTACCAAGTTCCTTAAAGGAACTTGGTAGTGAGATGGACAAATCAGGTCCACACCTCAAGGGGAGAAATAGAGAGGAGAGAGAAAGATTTTTTAAAAGTTAGACTTGTGGACCAAATTTGTCCACATTACTACCAAGTTCCTTAAGTTTTTCATTTTTCTCATATATATATATATATATATATATATATATATATATATATATATATATATATATATATATATATATATATATATATATATATATATATATATATATATATATATATATAGAAAGACTCCTATAAACTTAAGTTGATAGGAATATATATATATATAGAAAGACTCCTATAAACTTAAGTTGATAGGAATATATATATAGAGAAAGACTCTATAAACTTAAGTTGATAGGGTATGTATATATATATATATAGAGAAAGACTCTATAAACTTAAGTTGATAGGAATATATATATAGAGAAAGACTCCTATAAACTTAAGTTGATAGGAATATATATATATATATATATATATATATATATATATATATATATATATATATATATATATATATATATATATATAGAGAAAGACTCTATAAACTTAAGTTGATAGGGTATGTATATATATATATATATATATATATATATATATATATATATATATATATATATATATATATATATATAAAGGGTTGCGAGGAAAAGCAAATGAAAAATATTGTCTCTGGCTTTTGCTGTTCACGGCTACAAAAGATGCCTTTTATAGGCTTAATCAACTAACTATATTAAAGTCCTAATCCAACATGAAGTTTTAAAGATGAAGCAACCAAATCCTATGATAGCTAATATAACACCAACTCCTAAAATATAAAACTCTAGTAGATAAAAATAAAAAACCTGTAATGATAAATAATCAAAATCCTCCGAGAATCAGGATTAGCTTCAACAACTTTAAACTAAACAATATTTAAGAGTTTCCCACCAAAAGAAAAAAAAATGGCACACGCATCCTTGAATGTTGACTCTATGAAGATCAACTGTTAATAAGGACTAAATAGTATGACACAGATAATTACCATCATCATTTGAGTGAGATTAAAACTATGAACCATCATTTGACTGTTAGATTTAAATCTAATTAAATCTATTTGTGGGCACATATGTTACATTAATGTGTAATGCTATACTTAAGGCTAACCCACTAAAGTGATCAATCAATTTGGGTTAATGGGTATTTAAATGAATTATGGGCTAAATGTGCAGATACCAGGTTGTAATTACAATTTGATGAGGGGCCAAATTGTAAAAGTACAACACCTATATATATGGGGTTATGGTCCCTAATCTAGGGTTACGTTCTCTAATTCTCTTCACCCCATCTGAGGAGAAATTTGGCTGTAGAGAGACCCTCAAGATTAGAAGATCTCAAACCCTAATTCAGATCTTCATGGAATCAGGTACGCTTCCGATTTTGTTCTTGTTAATCTCTTTGAATTAATCATGGTTATAAATTATCTACAAGTGGTATTAGAGCCCACCGTGATTAGCTCTTAGAGATTTAAGTATGAATCAAAGAACTAGGGTTTATTTTTGGTTCTGTTGCACATATGAACAGTGCACGAAATTTTTTGTTAAATTTCTGGCACTGTAGCGTGCATGATATGCTCGTTCATGATTCATCCTCTGGTTTGGGTTTGATTTTTCTCTGGTTTTTGGTTGATCTGGATCAAATACTTGATCGAAATTGGATCAAGTTTTAGTCTTTTGGCTGAAGTCGACCGCCGCGCTCCTCATGCGGCAATGTCATCTTGGCGGCCCATTGTCAAATGAAGACGATAGCCACAGATCGTGAAACCCTAGGATTCTAAACCCTAGGGTGCAGGAGGCTAAGCGGCGGCGGCTACCATCAAAAACGAAACCCTAAAGGGGTGTTCGTGCAGGAGCCTAAGCGGCGACGACGGTTCAGATCAAAACCCTAAGGGGTTCGTGCGTGAAATCATCTTTGGAAAAAAAACTGCAGCTCGAACTAAATCCCTCAGCGAGCTCGAACTAAATCCCTCAGCGAGCTCGAACTAAATCCCTCAGCGAGCTCGAACGACAATCCCTCAGCGAGCTCGAACTAAATCCCTCAGCGAGCTCGAACTAAATCCCTCAGCGAGCTCGAACTAAATCCCTCAGCGAGCTCGAACTAAATCCCTCAGCGAGCTCGAACTAAATCCCTCAGCGAGCTCGAACGACAATCCCTCAGCGAGCTCGAACTAAATCCCTCAGCGAGCTCGAACTAAATCCCTCAGCGAGCTCGAACTAAATCCCTCAGCGAGCTCGAACTAAATCCCTCAGCGAGCTCGAACTAAATCCCTCAGCGAGCTCGAACGACAATCCCTCAGCGAGCTCGAACTAAATCCCTCAGCGAGCTCGAACTAAATCCCTCAGCGAGCTCGAACTAAATCCCTCAGCGAGCTCGAACTAAATCCCTCAGCGAGCTCGAACTAAATCCCTCAGCGAGCTCGAACTAAATCCCTCAGCGAGCTCGAACGACAATCCCTCAGCGAGCTCGAACTAAATCCCTCAGCGAGCTCGAACTAAATCCCTCAGCGAGCTCGAACTAAATCCCTCAGCGAGCTCGAACTAAATCCCTCAGCGAGCTCGAACTAAATCCCTCAGCGAGCTCGAACTAAATCCCTCAGCGAGCTCGAACTAAATCCCTCAGCGAGCTCGAACTAAATCCCTCAGCGAGCTCGAACTAAATCCCTCAGCGAGCTCGAACTAAATCCCTCAGCGAGCTCGAACTAAATCCCTCAGCGAGCTCGAACTAAATCCCTCAGCGAGCTCGAACTAAATCCCTCAGCGAGCTCGAACGACAATCCCTCAGCGAGCTCGAACTAAATCCCTCAGCGAGCTCGAACTAAATCCCTCAGCGAGCTCGAACTAAATCCCTCAGCGAGCTCGAACTAAATCCCTCAGCGAGCTCGAACTAAATCCCTCAGCGAGCTCGAACTAAATCCCTCAGCGAGCTCGAACTAAATCCCTCAGCGAGCTCGAACTAAATCCCTCAGCGAGCTCGAACTAAATCCCTCAGCGAGCTCGAACGACAATCCCTCAGCGAGCTCGAACTAAATCCCTCAGCGAGCTCGAACGACAATCCCTCAGCGAGCTCGAACGACAATCCCTCAGCGAGCTCGAACTAAATCCCTCAGCGAGCTCGAACGACAATCCCTCAGCGAGCTCGAACTAAATCCCTCAGCGAGCTCGAACTAAATCCCTCAGCGAGCTCGAACGACAATCCCTCAGCGAGCTCGAACGACAATCCCTCAGCGAGCTCGAACTAAATCCCTCAGCGAGCTCGAACGACAATCCCTCAGCGAGCTCGAACTAAATCCCTCAGCGAGCTCGAACGACAATCCCTCAGCGAGCTCGAACTAAATCCCTCAGCGAGCTCGAACGACAATCCCTCAGCGAGCTCGAACTAAATCCCTCAGCGAGCTCGAACGACAATCCCTCAGCGAGCTCGAACGACAATCCCTCAGCGAGCTCGAACTAAATCCCTCAGCGAGCTCGAACGACAATCCCTCAGCGAGCTCGAACGACAATCCCTCAGCGAGCTCGAACTAAATCCCTCAGCGAGCTTGATGGCTCAAGTCAGGCGAGCTCGTGCCCGATTTTAGGCGAGCTCGAGTCTCGAATCAGGCGAGCCCCGTGCTCGTGACTCAGGCGAGCCTCGTGCCTAACTCAGGCGAGCTTCCTTGTGCTCGATTTCAGGCGAGCTTGAGATCCAAATCAGGTGAGCTTCGGCTCAGGCGAGCCTCGTGATCAATTAGGCGAGCTTCGAAACCTCCTCAGGCGAGCTCGAACGACAATCCCTCAGGCGAGCTCGAACTAAATCCCTCAGGCGAGCTTGTTTTGTTTGTTGAGTTGAGCTAGGGCACGAATGATTTATGGGCCTAACAAACTCATTTATGGGCCTGGGATTAAGTTATGGATTATTTGATTTTTAATCAAATATATCTTTAACTTGTAAGGCCTTTAAGTTAAAAAAAAAAAACTTGTTTTGTTCAGTCATTTGGAATTTAAAGTTAAAATTTTTTAATTTGAACTATATGGGTAGTTAATCAATTATTTAATTCAAATATTATGACACTAAAGTATTAAGTTTGTCTCTCATTCCAAATGATTAATTGAAACAAGATGTTGCCAAAGTAACCTCTCTTGTGTAGATTGTTCATGAGGGATGTTAGATGATTGTGTATATGTTTTTCTAGTAAATAATTAATCAGCCCAAAGGAAGGTTAATATTTATTTAGACTGCATACACATCTGCGATGATAAACACGTGACAATTGTAAGGTTTACATGTAAATAATAAATCAATCCAAAGATAGGTTTATTACTTGACATGAGTTATTGTCAGTGTTTGATCATTGCAACAAGGTATCACTTGCAGTTAATATTACTGTCCAAAGACTTGATATTAATGTTGTACAAGATATCTTGGATGGGGATATGTCATTGTTTGAACTTTATTGATTACTCATTACAGTTCTTAATGTGAAAAATTTGTTTATTACAGCTAATGCATCTGCTGCAACGATTTCTGCTAACATAAACTCAATTCCCATGCTCAATGGGACTAATTTCAAGGTTTGGAAAGAGAACATTTTAATCGTTCTTGGCTGCATGGATCTAGACCTTGCATTAAGAACCGAACAACCTCAACTTCTTTCTGCGGAAAGCACTCCTGATGCAAAGAAGGAGTATGAGAGGTGGGAGCGTTCAAATCGCATGAGTTTAATGATCATCAAGCGGCATTAGGAAGCCTGAGGGCGAAATCAGAAGGGATTACTAAAGCCAAAGATTTCCTTGCTGAAATCGAGAAACGTTTTGCTAAAAACGATAAGGTAGAAACAAACACGCTTTTAGCTCGCTTGATTTCAATGAATTATAAGGGCAAAGGAAATATCAGGGAGTATATTATGGAAATGTCTCATATTGCTTCAAAACTTAAGGCACTAAAACTCGATCTATGTGATGAGTTATTGGTGCATCTGGTTCTGTTATCTCTTCCTGCACAATTTAATCAATTTAAGGTCGCTTATAATCGCCAAAGGAGATATGAACTCGAATGAGCTCATTTCATCTTGTGTGCAAGAAGAAGATAGATTGAAGCAAGATAAGACTGAAAGTGCTCATTTGGCTTTTGCTTCTAAGGATAAGGTCAAGAAAAGAAAGAATGGTAATGAAGCTGCTAAGGGTCCAGTTCAGAAGAAACAACATAAGGATGATCGTATCGCTTTTCCGCAACAAACCGACACGTAAAGAAGGATTGTACCAAATATCACGCCTGGCGTGTCAAGAAGGGTATGTTCCTTACTTTGGTCTGTTCTGAGGTTAATTTAGTCTCGATCGCAGAAACACTTGGTGGTTAGATTCGGCCGCTACTACTCACATAAGTGTTTCTATGCGGGGTTGTCCGAGCTACCAAAGCCAAGTGATGGTGAAAGACACATCTTTGTGGGCGATGGACAATCGGTAGATGTGGAAGCAATAGGGCACTTTAGGTTACTATTAGGAACCGGTTCCTATTTGGACTTGAAAGATACTTTTGTAGTACCGCCTTTTAGACGAATTTGGTTTCTATTCCTTTATTGGACAAATCGGGTTATTATTGTTCATTTGGAAATAATCGGGCTAGTTTATCTTTAAATTCAAATATTGTGGAACCGGTTTCGTAAGTACTACGATAACCTATATCCGCTTGATACAATTGCTTTTATAATGAAATCCTCGCATGTGGAATCACGTGGTACTAAGCGTAAATTAAATAAGAAAAATTCAAAGAACATTATGGCATAAGCACTTGGGTCATATCTCAAAAGGTAGAGTTGAGCGTCTTGTGTCGATGGCATTTTGGATTCCCTTGATTTTACGACTTTGATGTATGCATTGGTATCAAGGGAAAAGCATCAAAGTTAAGAGATTAGGTACCAACAGATGTTCAGATGTCTTAGAATTGATACATTCAGATATTTGTGGGCCATTCCCTACGGCATCTTGGAATGGTCAACAATATTTTATATCATTCATAGACGATTACTCACGTTATGGGTACCTATATCTTATTCATGAGAAATCTGAGTCTCTAGACGTGTTCAAATCATTTAAAGCTGAAGTTGAAAATCAACTAAATAAAAAGATTAAAACCGTTAGATCTGATCGTGGTGGTGAGTACTACGGCAGATATGATGGTTCAGGTGAACAACGTCCAGGACCATTTGCTAGATACCTAGAGGAATGCGGTATTGTCCCACAGTACACTATGCCAGGATCACCTAGCATGAATGGTGTAGCTGAAAGACGAAATAGGACTCTTAAGGATATGGTAAGAAGTATGATTGCTCATTCTTCTTTATCAGAGTCACTCTGGGAGAAGCACTAAAGACAAGCAGCCTTACATTCTAAACAGAGTACCAAGTAAAGCGGTTGCTAAAATACCTTATGAGCTTTGGACCGGTCGAAGCCCAAATTTTAAAGCACTTACATATTTGGGGATGTCCAATGAGACAAGGCCTTATAGGCCAAATGAAAAGAAATTGAACTCCAAAACAGGTTAGCGCCTACTTTATGGGTATTCGAGCGCTCTAGGGGCTACAAATTTTATGATCCCACACTCGGGACTATTTTTGAGGCAGAATAGCAACATTCTTTGAGGATGTTGAGTTTGGAGGGAGAAATAAGGTTAGAGACATTGCTTTTGAGGAGGAATTGGCTTCAAATCCAATCCATACTGTCATTTCTGACAATATTCAAGTTTCTATACCTGTTATTGTTCAAGAAATGAATCAGGAACCTCAAGAAGACAATATTGAACAACTCCCTATTCCAGAAGAACAAACTCAACAACCTCAAGAACTAGTGCCATTAAGGAGATCCACGAGAGAAAAGAGAAATGCTATTCCGGATGATTATATTGTATTTCTCCAAGAACATGAGGAAAATGGAATGATGGAAGATGATCCAATCAACTTTCATCAGGTCATGAAAAGTTCTAACTCTCAAAAGTGGATTGATGCCATGAATGAGGAGTACAATTCTATGCAAGACAATAAGGTTTGGGAACTTGCTCCATTGCCAGAAGGTGCAAAACCAATTGGTTGTAAATGGATATTTAAAACCAAGCGGGATGCAAATGGTAATGTGGAGAGGTATAAGGCACGTCTTGTAGCAAAAGGCTATACTCAAAAGGAAGGCGTGGATTATACAGAGACTTTCTCTCCAGTTTCATCGAAAGACTCTTTTAGAACAATCATGGCACTTGTTGCTCATTTCAATCTTGAGTTACATCAAATGGATGTTAAGACTGCATTTCTCAATGGGGACATTGATGAGATGATTTATATGGTGCAACCAGAAAACTTTGTGTCAGGAGACCCAAAGAATATGGTTTTTAAATAAGGAAATCCATTTATAGACTCAAGCAAGCTCCTCGTCAATGGTATTACAAGTTTCAACAAATAATTATCTCCTTTGGCTTTGAGATGAATATTGTTGATGACTGTGTATATCAAAAGTTTAGTGGGAGTAAGTATATTTTTCTGGTTCTGTATGTCGATGACATATTGCTTGCCACTAATGATATAGGCATGTTGCACGAAACCAAGAGATTTCTATCAAAGAATTTTGAGATGAAAGATCTTGGGGACGCCTCTTTTATATTAGGAATCCAGATACATCGAGATCGTTCTCGAGGTATACTTGGATTATCACAAAAGAGCTATATCGATAAAGTACTCAAAAGATTTGGCATGCAAAATTGCAGACCAGGTGACACCCCTGTCGTAAAAGGAGATAAATTTAGTCTCAATCAATGCCCTAAAAGTAACTTTAAAATTCAGAAATGCGTAAGATTCCTATGCTTGGTTGTAGGAGTCTAATGTATCTTTCAGTGTGTCTGCGTCGAATATTGCGTACATTGTTGGTATGTTAGGTAGATACTTAAGCAACCCTGGTATGGATCATTGGATAGTAGTCAAAAGGGTTATGAGGTATCTTCAGAAAACAAAAGATTATATGCTCACATACAGGAAATCAGAACAGTTGGAGGTCATTGGGTACTCTGATTCTGATTTTCCTGGATGTCAAGATAGCAGAAAGTCTACATCAGGCTACATTTATATGTTAGCTGGAGGAGCTATATCATGGAAAAGTGTCAAACAGACACTTGTAGCTTCTTCCACTATGGCAGCAGAATTTATAGCTTGTTATGAGGCATCCAATCATGGAATATGGTTATAAAATTTTGTCACTGGACTGCGCATTCTGGAAAATATTGAAAGACCACTAAAGTTATTTTGTGACAATAAATCAGCAGTAATGTATTCCAATAACAACAGGAGCTCAACTAAGTCAAAACATATTGACATTAAGTTCCTAGTTGTGAAAGAAAGGGTATAGAGTGGTCAGATATCCATAAAGCATATTGGCACAAACTCCATGATAGCTGATCCTCTTACTAAAGGATTACCACCCAAGGTCTTTCATGGGCACACTGCTCATATGGGTGTTGTAATATTTGAGGATATCATGTTTTAGTGGGAGTTTTTAATTTTATTGCTTTATGTGTATTTTGGACATATTTATGTTTGGTTATTTTACGTCGAGAATAAAGTATTCTGGATTATACACTCGCTACATTATGTTTGAGGATGACCTCACTAAAGTTTAAGGTAGGACCAGTTAAAATAGACATGCACGATCACATTGCATGTAATTTTCATCTTGCACATCCATGATTGATCTATGTCATTTGACTGTATTAGTATATGTGACCATTGATGGGTTTAGTCACGATAAATGTGACGAAGACCGCTTTGATCCTATATTGATATAGTCAATGGACGAGATTGTTTGGAGATACCCTTATCAGTGATAGCAATTTTGAGCTCATAAAGTTATACACATTTTCAAGGAAACATATGGTGCCCAAGTGGAAGATTATTAGATTTAAATCTAATTAAATCTATTTGTGGGCATATATGTTACATTAATGTGTAGTGCTATACTTAAGGCTAACCCACTAAAGTGATCAATCAATTTGGGTTAATGGGTATTTAAATGAATTATGGGCTAAATGTGCAGATACCAGGTTGTAATTACAATTTGATGAGGGGCCAAATTGTAAAAGTACAACACCTATATATATGGGGTTATGGTCCCTAATCTAGGGTTACGTTCTCTAATTCTCTTCACCCCATTTGAGGAGAAATTTGGCTGTAGAGAGACCCTCAAGATTAGAAGATCTCAAACCCTAATTCAGATCTTCATAGAATCAGGTACGCTTCCGATTTTGTTCTTGTTAATCTCTTTGAATTAATCATGGTTATAAATTATCTACATTGACTATATATGAAACATGTGTTATTACAACTGCATTAAAACTTAAAAGTGTGATAAAGTTTTGAAACTTAGGATATCCATAAAGAGAACCATCATAATTTGTCACTATGATTGTCAGCCTGTGTCTACATAATAACAACTGCATGTATAACATAACTAGCTACTGAGCATCCCAAGCATCTAAAAACTGCAAGCCGCAAAACTGATAACTGCTGACCATGCAGAAATTAATTAATTATAACTAATGTTATTATTGCAGAGATAAATAAAGGGGACAAAAAAGAGGAGCATAGTCAGCAAGAAAGCATTAGCTCCGAAAAAGATGGGGATCCTAAGCATGTCATCCAATAGTCTACTTATAAACAATGTTCATAGAAGTGAGAACTTTAAAGTGGGACACACATCACGTGGAACCCATGCGACATCATATGGTATTAACGTTGAGCCATGACCAATATTGTTTTGTTTATAGAGCCTCATTCTCAAGCAATTCCAACATAACTGCCATTTATTATTTTCCAATCAATAAAACATATATATATATATATATATATATATATATATATATATAGCCTTATGAACTTAAGTTCATAATGAATAGTAGTGCACCAACTTTTCTAACCACTCATCTTGCTTTGGGATCCGTGAAAGATATAAAGCCCACTTTGAGATTTGTGCATCACAAATCTCAAAGTGGCCTTTATATCTTTCACTGATCCCAAAACAAGATGAGTGGTTAGAAAAGTTGGTGCACCACTATTCATTATGAACTTAAGTTCATAATGAATAGTAGTGCACCAACTTTTTTATGCACTCATCTTGCCTTGAGATTTATGATGCACAAATCTCAAAGTGGCCTTTATATCTTTCACTGATCCCAAAACAAGATGAGTGGTTAGAAAAGTTGGTGCACCACTATTCATTATGAACTTAAGTTCATAATGAATAGTAGTGCACCAACTTTTCTAACCACTCATCTTGCTTTGGGATCCGTGAAAGATATAAAGCCCACTTTGAGATTTGTGCATCACAAATCTCAAAGTGGCCTTTATATCTTTCACTGATCCCAAAACAAGATGAGTGGTTAGAAAAGTTGGTGCACCACTATTCATTATGAACTTAAGTTCATAATGAATAGTAGTGCACCAACTTTTTATGCACTCATCTTGCCTTGAGATTTATGATGCACAAATCTCAAAGTGGCCTTTATATCTTTCACGGATCCCAAAACAAGATGAGTGGTTAGAAAAGTTGGTGCACCACTATTCATTATGAACTTAAGTTCATATATATATATATATATATATATAAGGAATATAGAGAAACTTGGTACCAAGTTATTTGGTAGTGATGTGGCACAATTCTAGTCCACACATTCAAGGGAAGAGAGAGAAAATTATTTTTAAAGTTACATGTGTGGGCTAGAATTGTCCACATCACTACCAAGTTTTTCCATTTTCAATATATATATATATATATATATATATATATATATATATATATATATATATATGAGTAAAACTCTATGAACTTAAGTTCATAATGAATAGTAGTGCACCAACTTTTTATGCACTCATCTTGCCTTGAGATTTATGATGCACAAATCTCAAAGTGGCCTTTATATCTTTCACGGATCCCAAAACAAGATGAGTGGTTAGAAAAGTTGGTGCACCACTATTCATTATGAACTTAAGTTCATATATATATATATATATATATATATATATATATATATATATATATATATATATATATATATATATATATATATATATATATATATATATATATATATATATATATATATATAGCAAATAAAAAGTAATGCAAACTATAATGACATGTTTCATATCTTTCTATACTACAAGAAACAAATACATGGTACTTTTTAGTCATATTTTTATGTCTTGTAGTACAAAAATAATATAATACTTCTAGTCACGTACAGTTCAAAACATTAGGCTAGTAACGGTCCTAACTGCATTATAACTGTATATTATTTTAGCCGGATTCTCTTACACTATCGTTCATCAAATAAAGTAGAAGGACAATAATACCGAAAAAAGTAATATAACAACCGTCGTTCTAATATTAGTGTGCTTCTAGCTCCGCTTCATCACCATGGAAGAAGAAGCCAGGGAACTAAACAATTATGTGCAATGACGGAAGGAATGATGCCGGCAATTTGTACGCTACCACATATGTGCTTCTATAAAATAAAAAAAAAAATACACAGCACATGTAGATAACATTATCACCACTTTCAGCGAAAAAGAATAGCAACAGTCAATCCTCCACCAATTTTCTGGAGCTAACAATAAATAATAAGCAGCACTAGGGGCTTTCTTTATTAAGAAAACTCTAAAGTTGGTCCATCCTTCATTTGTTTAGACCTCAAAAACTTGTCTAGGGACCTCATCATAAATTTCCATGTCGTACTTTTAGTAATCCAAGGTTACTAATTAGTGTGGCCACTCTCATCTTTGCACTGCATCATTTGATGATTAGATAAAAAAAGCTCCTCTTTACCAAACATTTGGCCATTACATTGTCTAAGGTTCCTCATTCTAATGCAAAAATAAACAAACTAAAACAAGCTTAGAACTGCTCCCAAAATCCAAACCGCCCCTTGAGTGCACTAGCGTTGACAAAATCATATTAACTAATTAAAATGGTCTTCATGTATGCCTAAAGTGAAGATGATCAAACAATAGCAAAACTCAAATCTTAGTGTCTGTCGGTCAAATACTAATATAATAAGGACCCAACCAAGCTCAACATGCACAAAACACATAAACACACACCCACACACAAACTTTTCTTTCATAAAAAAGACTATGACAAAGTTCCATTTTAATGCTCTTTGTCAACATATCAGCTGTCATCGTCACACTAAGCTACCAACCGCAGGATGAACACTGTCTCCGTGGTGCAGCAATTGACCTCCCTAAGAGGGCAACGACTGCTAATGATCAAATACACAATGACAAGCTACATATCACATCAACGCCGTCCCAAAACAACATATCCTTCTTCCATTGATAAGGACATCAAAGTTCTAATACGTATAACTAAACATTAGCTAATAAAAGGTTCGCGTCACCAAGTGGATTTGACCATGGAAATAAGATTGTTTGACGGCATGATTAAACTTAATCACCCGACAATATAAAATTTTCATCCACCATGCATAGTTATTTTATATACATATTCAAGTGTCATGAACTATGAGAACTACGTATGCAATGAGATCAGCAACTATACATTGCCAACTGAATGGATGACGATATCCAATTCTAGTTCAGTAACTGGGAGCTTCTCGAAGCTAAACCCAACGAACACGGACATGGTTTTTCCTTAATATAGAATCTTCAAGTCAATAGACTGATGATTATTTTTGGGGAAATGGCAGTTGTCAGGGGATCTACCAACCAAATCTGAACTGGAACGAAACCACCTCAATTCCCTAAAATGCGTTAAATTTCGTTATGTGAGAAGTAGCGACTCGTTCTTGCTTCCAATGGCTGTTCTTTGTTGTCCCTTGGCTCCAACAAAGGCTCAATCATCAGATACATGCTTAATTCCACATGCACTGTGGTTGTATGAAGCATATTATACCCTTGTCCTACGTTTAATTTTCACCTGCTATGAATGCAGATTACTCAAAATCAGCAAAAGCCAGCAAGGATGAAAAAGGGTTCACGTCTCCAATTTCACCCAATAATCCACCTGTAAATATAGGGAGATATAGTTTATTGTATCCCCATGCAATGATTTTGCGTGCAATGTAGTCAAAGCCCGCAGTTCGAGAAAAATAAACTTCTGATGATGATTCAGGCGACCTGGCTCAGTGTAGAGCACACGGGTACAGATGGACGTGGCCAACCAGCCTACACATTTCTTATGTAATGAAGAATAATTTCTATAGAAAATCATACAGATATACAATATGACACGACTTCCAGGAGAAATCTGTAGTTACTAGTTAGTAGAGAACAATAGAAAACATAAATTAAATAGGTAACTACACCAATTTTAAGGATTGTGTTGGAAGTCTTGGGACGCAAGTCAAAGTCCAAGTCCTGCGCACTCTCTATACGTCACGCCCAGCGCGCCCGCGACCCCGTTGGTGTAAGCATTGGGATCCACTGAATACAACACATTGTTGACTTTCATTATTGCACTTGATTCTCATTACTTACTATATAGACATTGTTGCACTTGATGTAAGCATCAGGACCCACTAAGTACGACATTTTGTTAACTTAGCCATTGTTGCACTTGATTCCCATGACTTACTATATAGACGTATTCATTCTTTCGTAAGTTCATGGTGAGGACAAATGAAGGTGGTATCTACAATCATTATACCTCCAATACGTGACGCGACCCTTGTTAAGCATGACAATGGTTCATCTAGGATCGCCATTAGGAGATTAGATTTTAAAAAGTGTCTCCTGCGAGTTCTAGAGGTGACTCCCACCATGTTCACACGATGTAACACTAAGTCCCGCATCACAATTAATTCCACACATCCAGCTAGCTAACTGCTCTGTTACTATTTATCACATCTCAGTCCTGCGAGACTGTTGACATGATAAGTCTTGTGACCCACTAAGTCCTATACGTTGTTTGGCTCAGACCACTCCTAAAGATGACTAGTCATTGTTGCACTTGATTGCATCGGTGTAGAATTGATCAATATATTTTGGTTTAGAATTGATAGTGACAAGTATCGTATCGTCCTTCCAATCCATATGATTTTCTATGTCGAGAGAGCAGTATATGACTTTTTTTTTTTCGCCCCCACAATCTGCAATGCCGGTGCTCGGTCGCCCCCACAATCTGCAATGCCGGTGCTCGGTCTCCCTTCCAAGAAACACACGGCCGCAGGCCCACACCCAATGAACCAATGGATCACCAACACAATTCAAATTCTGAACCAAGCGAAGGAAAACTCGATGACGTCACTCATCTGGGCCCCCCTAATCCTGCCGGAATCCAAGGACACAGTGACCGAACAAAGCCTATTCTAATCTAGACATGAACCGAATACGTGTCCTGCCAAGCGTCAATGTTCTGCAACTCCCTCTTATTATAATATGTAAAGCATAAATACCTTGATAACGTCGACGCTACGAACCCCCACTTGGTTGGCTGAAGGATGATGATCCTAGAGGATAGCAAACTGTAGTTAATAATAATTAAGAAAAAACAAACAAAACAAAAGAGCAGAATGAATATGGACAGGTGTACAGCTCTCGACTCTGCACTTATCCCACTCATAATAAGTGAGGTCTTTTCCATTCCACATATCCACCCCGAGTTGATACTTACTGCTGAGTCTGGGAACTGGACCCATGAATTGGATTAAGTTACAGTAATGGACCTAAGCCCATCACACTTGTGTTCAGAGATAGCTCGAAATAACTAGAGTTTTAAACTCTATGGCAGGCTTGTTGCCGAGCATGTAGGAGGACTGCATGTGAACCATTATTTAAATCAAATGCTTGCTTTAAAACCTGCATGATCCTGGGCCAGTGATCCCACACTCTTGGATCAAGTGGGGGACTCATTTGGAATCATGCCCACATCCTGTTGGGGCTCTGTGAAGGCTCGAGGGCTCCATGCCCACACTCGGCATGATGAGATCCCATGTGACATAATGAAACAATGCCCGAGTCCCGTAGACAATACATGTTGAAGGGTGACAATCACTGGGGAGAATAGAGATCAATGACTCAGCATCAGCAATGTGAAGATGGAGTCTGAACAGAAGCAAACCTGCATGGTTCTGCTCCTGCTGCTGTCTGGGAGCTACAGCAACTTGCTTCCTCATTAAGGGAAGGGAAACCTCCAGAAATTATGGAATGGGTTCGTAAGGTGTAGAATTCAACGGTGAACATAACGGATCCGTTACAAAAATCAGTACATATATGTAAGCAAAACAAGTTGTGCAACTTCTGCTTTCCCAGTTAAGACTTGAAAGAATGGCTAGTTTCAAGCTAAGCAGATCATAAATGAAGTGAGCAAACAATAAGCCAGAATCCCATACAAAGCTGATAAAACTAGTCTATGTACTGTTCTCAGAAAATAATCTGAATGGTGATGGAGTCTCAGATATTACATAAAATGGATATAAAAGAAACATTGCAGCAACTAGTTTAAGAAATGGCTAAAAGGCCAATTTGGTCCCTGTACTGGGGCCTCATACTCAAATTAGTCCGCGTACTTTATTTTTTCTCAACTTAGTCCCCGTACCTCTTACTAGGTATAAAACTAGTCCTTTTTTTAGCAACCGTTACAAAATCCGTTACTTAAATATTGCACTGACAATTTTACCCTAAATTAGATACCAATTAATTATTAATTTTACTTCTTTCTAAAAAAATTGATTTTAGCAAAATACCTAGAAAACCGGTTCTAAAAAGACCTAAATTATTCTCTTTTTGCCCCTATCAGCTTTTCATTTGATTTGCAGTAACATAATAATTAAGATGAATTTTATGGTTCTGATTACATTAGAGATAATATCCAAGAGTTATCACTTGAGATCATTCTCCTCTCTCCTCTTTATCTTCTCCCTCACAGTTCTGTTTTGAAGCAGAGAGTCGAAAAACCTAATTTCATTCTTAAATTATTATATAGACCGATATCTTTGAAACATCAATGCTCCAAATTCAATCAGGCCATCAAAATCTGTCCCTTGCTCTCCAATCAAATCGATATCAATTCCTTGATCTTCATTTGAATTCTTACATGTTACCTTCAAAGTTCCTATTGGTGGCACTCTCTATGTCAAAGTCAAAAGAGTTTGGTTGGTTCATAAGGATCCAGAGAGCAATTGCTCTGTTTTGGACAACAATCAATGCTAGAGACAGAGTTTGATAGTGCGCTCAAAGAGTTGGACATTGTTATGAAGCCATAGAATATAGCTGAAGAAGCCATTGAAGCCATTAAATCTTTGAGACATCAATGTATTGATGAAGCCCAAGAATCACAAGATAACATTCTTCTAGATATCTACAAGAACTGTGGGAGATTGGGTGATCAAATTAAACTATTGAGGCACAAACTGAAATTCATTCAACATGGGCTTGCCTACAGCGGAAAGAGGACCATGATTGCTTGGTCTCAAGGGAAAATTTAAAGTCGCGGTTGAGCAAGAAGCCACAAGATTTACTTGGGAATCTGGGCTAGGCTTTTATGCAAAAAGAGAACTACAAAGAAGCCGAGGAAGCTTACATAAGTTGACCAAAAAAAATTTACATATAAAGTACAGGGACCTCTATTATTTTCATGTCCTTGAGGGTAATACGGCCGTTAATAAATAGTTAACATTCAAATTCTAACGGATGTTAAAAAAGGACTAAGTTTATATCTAATAAGGGGTACAAGGACTAAGTTGAGAAAAAAAAGTGCGGGGACCAATTTGAGTATGAGGCTCCAGTACAGGGACCAATTGGCTTTTAACCCTTTAAGAAATTAAACAACTAAACATAAGAAAACAGCAACTATTGAGAACCAATGCACCAGCAAAAAATAAAAGATTAAGGAATTCTAAGGAGGATTTAACTGATAAGCACATGACAATGTGGAAGTTGCAAGAAATTATACACGTACATGCTAACATAAATAAAAAGATTCAGCCCCTAATCGACATGGAGCAACGTCAAGATGTTAACATAAAACAAGTGCTCGGAGAAGAAATCAACAAATGCGAAATATAAGGTAAAAGAATATGTTAGTAGTGAAGACAATAATGTTTACTTCACATACCAGCAAATTATACCTTTACATCTCTACTACTATAATGCCAAATAGATCTGCTTATGTGGCTGTCCTCGTCGCCTTAGGAATGACCGGAGGGTTAGGACATTGTCATCTGAGCCTCTTTAGTATAATCTTTTGGACCTACACTTTACAAATATTTTTTATGAGACCAAACCAATAACTGTTGGAAGAAATTCATACATTCCGTCTCTAACTGTTATCAATTCGCACTAAAAAAACTGTCTAAAGCCTTCTTGTAAAAAGTGTGACTAGGATAGTATTAGGACACACATTATCATGTTATATCATTAAATACGATTTTATGCAACACATCCACCATTTCAGTATTAATCTTTACAAAATCACCTGCAACCCTCACGAAAAATGACAAACTAAATCATAACATGAATCCCATTCCTATGAACAACAGATAATTCTCAAAAAGAACACTATGAGCAAGACCAAGGATACTTTCTGCTAAGCATTCTTGTCTATAACAAACATGCAAGCACTGCCCGCATCACTTGCTCACTCTACCATCAACTAGGTAATAATAGAACATGGACCCATACCGACATGTATTTGTTGGTTAGAAGGATAACAATTCCAGCACATTGGACTCAATGGAATGTGGCTTGCTCACTCAGGGCAACATACAGAGGACAGCAATCACATGCAACATGACTGACTGTCCACAACTAGTGTGTGCAGGTATAGACAGTATCCAAGTTCTCAATGAGTGCATGTAGCAAAAGATGGTACTCAATTGAAAAAACAGGGACCCAAAGCTCAAAAGATAGTCCCCTTCAATAGAAGCAGAGCTACATGGGCCTGTCTTGCTGTTTCTGGGGGGAAAAAATTCAACCATCTCCCTCATAAATATAAAAACAAAGTGGTGATAAAATAAAGATAAAACAAAATAAAATCTGTGTAGAATACCCGAAGACCCATTATTTGACAGTGGATCAAGATGAGACCATTTTTTTTTTAAGAAGAAGAGCCGGAACCGAAATTTATTAATGGAGAAAGAAAAGAGAAACATATGAACATATGAGAGACGTACAGAGAAGTAGAAGAGAGGTTACAGATTAAGGTAAGTAGAGAAAAAAAGAGAAGTTACCGATTACATGGTTTGGCGAATACCAAAATTCAGCTAGAAATGCTGAATTACGGATAAAATTTGATGTTGTCAAACACTTTTGGTTGAAAAAGCGTTGACTTCTTTCTTTCCAAATGAACCAAAGGATTGCAATGACATCACAATCCCATTCTCTTTGTTGATTTAAAGGAATGTTTGGACATTGGCTAGTCACTCCAGGCCAGATATCCAATATTGAAGAAGGCAACGAGGCATGTTACGACTTAGTTTTGCTCCAACGGAAACAAGAGGTCATGAAAAGGTGGAAACTAATGGAAATGTATCTTTCCGGCACCATGTGCTTGCTAAATGCTGCTACGGCATAAAATATCAACAGTAAAACTTGAAACTCAAGGAGAGTCAGAGCTGGATTTAAAGTGATCAACTTACGTAGGATATGACTCTTTTCCTGCACTGAGAGTCTGAGATAGGCTGGGACACTGCTGAAGCAAAATAATGTAAACATGCTCGATAGGAAGCATGCATAATAACACTAGCAGGAGTTAGATTGCCAACAGTCATTTCCCTCACTGTAAATAAATTAAATGATGAGAGCTAGTCAACTTCCCAGCACGCCCACATGTTGTCAGGGAGTATGAATGCACAGTGAATTCTTCATTGAGAAATTCAAATTCTGATATAGCTGTCTACTACTGAGTCATTTCACGTTAAAAGCAAACCAGGCATCGATCAGATGTACTTTGCCTGATTATCCAAGAGAGACATTTCATCTTACCAAAGATCTTACGTGCATTATGTTGAACAGTAATAACTAAAGATACTGAGGGAGGATGGCAGGGAGGGAGTAGAGAGCGATGAGAGAGATTGGAGGGCCAACATCCAGACAAAATAAAGGGCTCACTATCACATTACATGTTTTTTCCCCCTAATCAAACAAACTCACGGTAAAAAAAAAATAATAGTAATAACAATTGCTTGTCAAACTCACACCACCATTGAAAGTTGCAAAAACTCTGATTCCACCAAATTTGATATAAAGAAAAACACAGTCTAATAGCAAATAATGAGAGCAGGAAAAAAAAAGAATTGAAAAAAAAAAGGAATTGTAAAAAATTGATAACTACAATAAGGATAGAATTACATAAACCTTAAAATGGATAAGCCATTATAAGGAACCTATACAGGATGCATTAGTATACTGTTGGAGATTGATCCAAAATCCAACACCTTACTTTTAGGGTTTACTACCAAAAACTGTTAGCGAATACAAAACAAAATATTCTCAAAGAAAACTAGCATGCATTCACAAAACAAGAAGATGAGATTTACGTGGTTCGGCAATTTGCCTACGTCCTAGGGAGAAGGGGGAGAGATCTTTATTAACTTTAAAGAAGACTACAATTCTCACTTTTCTCTTGCAAATCCTCACAAGAGTACTCTCTCTTCTTTTTTTTTCTCTCTTTTGGCTCGATGCATCTACAATGAGCCTCTCAAAGGTATTTATAGATTTCTCTTTCTCCTAATTTGAGTTCATGTAGAATTTCTTCCTTTGACCAATTCTAATTCTTATAGGATTCTTTCTCATGATGCCTTTTACAAATCCTACTTTTCATAGTATTCCTTTCTCATAATGCTTTCTAGAATTATTTAAATCTTAGTCCTATTCCAATTGTAATTTGTCTTTCCAGTCAAAGTCAAACTTTCAATCCTAATTAAATTAGGATTGTTTCAATGCAAACCATATTCAACACATACAAGATCCTACACAACATGCATCAAAACAAACTCAACAATAAGTTTGCTAGATGTGCTTCATGATCGAAACTGCATGCAATCCCTCCCGCATGCCAACATGCCATGACTAACCCTGTTGAAATTAGAACATTAGCATTATTAACATTGCTTCAAATAGACCAAGCCCTTTCTCTCAAATGTTTAGAGTCAGTAGTTGTGAATACTTTTCTCCAATTCTACTTTCTGGCTATAGGATATATTGCTCGCCTCTTAGCTTTATATGTGCCTCATAGTCAAATATATCATTTTATAGCAAATATATTATCTTCCCCCTTTTTACACGCTACAACGAAGAACTTCTAATGAGGTCACTTATCCTAAAATTCTTCCATTTTTACATGCTTACCTATGAAATCCCATGATTCCTTCCAAGGGCGGATATATATAGTGCTTTAGGGGGCAGGTGCGCCCCTAAAGATCTCAAAATTGTCATTTAAACCCTTACAAAGTTACAATCTGCTTCCCTAAATTTAAACAATTTGCACCCAAACCTTTATATAACAATAAAGAATTTAATAGCCCATTACATTTAACCCATTTAAAATTAGTAGGCAATTTAACTTCTCAAACAGTCAGGGCAAATGGGCCCAAATACTAAAAGCCCAAACACTAGAAACTCAAACAATCAGGTAAAACACGATGCAATGAAGCTGATAAAGTGTACCAAGTGCATTCTTATCAGTTATTATAGTTTTATAATATTATATTTTAGATAAATAGATAGTTGTTGTCCCCCTCCCCCCTAAGAAATTTTTTCTCGCCACTGGCTCCTTCCTTAAAAATTTTAACGCAACGGTAACTCTTTAGTTTATAGGAATTATTATATATCAAAGTCACTTTAGATTACACTCATGTTAGAGTAATCACTTTGGGTGTAGCATACTAATCACTTTGGGTGTAGCATACTCATATTTATAGTATGTTTCTTAATCATAATAACATCTCACTTGACAATGTGGAACTTCATAGGTGGCCCCAACCATATCTTTGTACAGTGTGATATTTTTTGTCACGTATAACACTTATCGTCATGTGGCAAGTCCGGACACTTCCAGCTGGTGTTAAGCTTTTATACCATTTGTAATGTTCGAACAACAACTTCCCAAAAGGTCTCATCCTAAAGTTTTTTTCGAACATGTTTAACCACAAACCGTTTCCCGTGATTGCTCATGAAACAAGGGAGCTCCGATTTTGAGTTCAAAGGACTGGTTCCAGAATTCATTTTCTCACATCCATGTAGGATATTCACCTAGGATATGATGTGCCCTTCATATTAATACTTTAATTGATAATGTCAGACTATAGAAGCGATGGTCAAAGTAGGTCCTACCTCAACCCTGGTCACAAGCTTGTACCAATTAGAGACTTAGAGCCTATTTTTCGGTCTTATCCTAAGAGATAACCAATTAAGTTTCACTCTTTTCCTTACAAACCACACGAGTCTAACAAACTTTCTTTATCATTTTAACGCCTCTCTACATAGGATCTAAGGGGGGAAATTAAGAAGGTTTCCATTATCTTTCTTTTTAGCATATGTTGTATTATTTTTATCATTTTTATTAAAGTTTGTCATTCTGATTCATTTTATAAACATTATATTTTTGTTTGTAGTAGCTTATTACAAAATAACTTGAAATCATGTTTTAAAACATTGGGCTTACTTCCTTACCTGCGATTTATTTAATAATTGTATCCATAAATGATAGTCAACACAAAAACAAGTAGTAGACGTGATGCAGGACAACATACTAGATATGAATTGATTCGATTTGAAAAATTAGTTAGGGCATTTTGTTTTATCTTTTCGGTTGTAGTTGATATTTTAGATTAGATATTTAGTTAGGGAAGTTCTTTTTCTGTTGAGGTTTTAGTTGAGGAGAATATTTGCTTCTATCTTTTGGCGTTAGATTTATTTATGAAGTGTTCCTTTTGAGCACAAATCTTGGTTAATGAAAACTTCTAAGTTCGAGAAAACTCTGTATAAGCATGTGAATTGCTTCTTTTTATTGTGGCATGTGATTTGTCTTTGCGTGTGAAGCCCAAAATTTATTTCTTCTATTTTCCCATCCATCTTTTCCACCTCGTCTCAAGAATTTCCACCATCCAAAACACAATAATAAAAAATCCTAGAATTCCCAAGTACCAAAAATCATTTTAGGTGTTACTGTTCACGCAAATAGTGACTCACGGGTACTGGTTGCATGAACAATAACCAGATATTCCGATGCTAGCCAGGTCTGACATCCCCGCCTTCCAACTAAGGACGATCTCACACTCTCTAAGTCCAACTGCCTTAAAATAACTTGAAATTACTTTTTAAAATAGCAAAGTAAATTTTTGTATATTGATGATGTTGAATATGAGATATCAAAAAAAAAAACCTATGATCCCAAATGCAGGAAATAAGGAGTTAGAAGGTATTGCCAAAACATGAACGCATAGAAGTCAAATCAACATACAAAATTATTGGAGTCCATTCGGTGAAAAGAACAAGAGAGTCAAAAAAACTTCTAGAAGGAACAAGTAAAATAATTTATGTGTATGTCTACATGTGAAGGGTGTACTAAATATGAAATGCTGCGCTTTTTGTCATTAGACCAACCACACTTACGATTTTTGCTAGCAACATCAGGACAAATCTGTTAATGGCTCAATGGTTGATTCTTCGGCTCCTTCCTCTTAAGCTTTCGTGATGCCAACCTCTGATCTCGGTATGTTGTTTGCTGTTGAGTGTCGTGCAATACGACAGCTTCTCCCTCAGCCTTCCACATATACCATTCAGTCAGGTAATGCTCATTTTGCTTCTAGTCATAGTTGGACTATAAATTGAGGAGCTTCAGATCATATGACACCTCTTTATTTATCATCATTCATACCTATATCTGATTTTTCATGTTCATACTACTAATGGTTCCCCTGTTCTCGTAAATGGTATTAGTGATATTACTCTTATTCCTCTGCGTTTATCATCTGAATTAAATATTTTGAGTTTTCCTTCTTATCTGTTATCTGTTAACAAGCTTACTAAGCAAGTAAATTCCTCAGTAACCTTTTATCCTACTCATTGTGTTATTCAGGAGGTGCAGACGAAGAAGGTGATTGGTGGAGGCCGTGAGCAGCGTGATTTTGTAGCTCTTGGGTTGCTCGAATCTGGATTCAACACTTTCTGTTTCTGCATATCCTAATGTATGGCATTGTCGGTTAGGACATCCGCTTTTATCCATTGTTAAACAGGTTATTCTCAGTTGTCAGTCATTTTCTTCTGAACTTTCTTGTGAGCCCTACGAATTAGGAAAGCATCATCATCTTTCCTATCTAGGATGCACCAATAAACGTTCTGCTGCTCTCTTTGATTTAGTTCATTCAGACATTTGGGCACCGGTAAATTTTTCGAGTTTTAATAAATTGCGATATTTTGTGATTTTTATTGATGATTATTCTCGGATGAATTGGTTATTTCTTCTAACTGATCGCTCTAAGGTGTTTGATGTGGTCGGCACATTTTATAATGAAATACATACCAAATTTGGAGTTAACATTATATGTTTTCAATCTGATAATGCAAAAGAGTACTTAAGCCATAATTTTGAAAAAATCTTCAAAATGAACGGTATTATTTATCAGACTTCTTGTGCATGTACACCTCAACAAAATGGTGTTGCTGGACGTAAAAATCGTTCTCTTTTAAACATTGCTCGATCTATTATGATTACAATGTTTGTGCCTAAGTTTTATTGGAATTTTGTTGTGCTTACTGCATGTTTTCACATAAGTCGGATTCCTATATCGGTTCTTAACAATCAAACACCATTTTCGCTTGTACTTCCTACAAAAGAACCATTTCCCCTACCTCTTAAAGTTTTTGGGTGCACATGTTTTGTGCAAAATTTAGGTCTTGGTAAGGATAAATTTGATCCTCATGCCATTGTGTTTTTCTTGGTTATTCTCGCTCTTCAAAAGGGTATTTGTGTTATTGTCCTTCTCACAATAAATGTTTTACCTCGGCTGATATCACTTTTTTTGAAAATCAATCTTTTTTTAAAAATGACACTACACAATCTACATTCTCATCTCTTTCCACCACAGTGATAGCCACTCTAGAATTTTCAATCGGCGAGCCACCACAAATGGATATGGGAAGTGAAAAGGAGGGTCCTATTTGAAAAAATTAAGAGAAGGCTATTGCTATCACGCCACCACCAACAACTTCTGAAACTGCTCCGTCCACTTCTGAGCCATCAACACCGTCTGGTAACAATCCTCCTATTGATGATCTTTCAATTGCACTTCGTAAAGGAAAAAGATATTACCCCAAATATCCTATTTCCATGTATGTTTCTGCTCATGGTCTAAAACCATCCTTTCAGACGTTTTTATCACCTTTAGACTCTATTTCTATATCTAACAATGTCCAGGAAGCACTAAAACATCCTGGTTGGCGGGCTATAATGGAAGATGAACTGAAGGCTCTTCAGCAGACTGACACTTGGATAATGGTGAAGCCTCCTGTTGGAGGTAAGTTGGAAGGATGTCATTAGGTCTTTACTGTGAAGCATAACCCAAATGGGTCAGTCGAGCGCTTGAAGGCTCGTCTTGTAGCCAAGGGTTTCATTCAACAATATAGAGTAGCCAATGTTAGCCTCTTCATCAGTTAGATGTCAAAAATACTTTTCTTCATGGCGACCTTAAAGAGCCTGTCTATATGAAGTCACCTCCCAGTTTTCAGCGTCAGGGGGAGCACTTGGTATGTTGCTTGAATAAGTCTCTTTACGGTCTTAAGCCCGTGCTTGGTTTGATAAGTTTAGTCAAGTTGTTTGCTCATAGGGATTCAAGTGCAACAGGGTTATTCATTCCCTATTTAAACATCATAGTTCTCGTAGAATAGTTATTCTATTGGTATATGTTGATGATATCACAGGGAGTGACTCACAGGAAATTGACAGTATTAAACGACACTTGGCTTCTCAGTTTCAGACAAGGGATTTGGCTCCTCTTCGTTCTTTCCTTAGGATAGAAGTTGCACGATCTAAGGATGATATTTTTATCTCTCACAATGGAAATATGTGTTAGATTTACTATCAGAGACGGGCCTACTTGGTTGTCGTCCTAGTGACACACCCATGGACCCAATTTTGCGGCTTTCAGCATTCATCTCAGACACCCCACTTTTTGATCCTGGTCGATATTAACAACTGGTCGAAAAACTTATTTACTTGACAATAACTCGACCCGACACAGTATATGCAGTTAGTTGAGTTCGTCAATTTATACATGCCCCAACCACATTTCATTGGGAGGTTGTTCTTCGCATCTAAAAGTATCTCAAGAAGTCTCCAGGTTAAGGATTTTTGTTTCGTCTAGGTCATTCTCTCTCTTTGTGGGGATTCTCTTATGTTGATTGGGCTGGCTCAATAGGTGATCGTCGTTCTACCACAGGTTAACTTGTCTTTTTCAGTGGTAAACTTATATCTTGGAAAAGCAAGAAATAGACTGCAGTTGCTCTTTCAAGTGCTGAGGTTGAATATCTCTCCATTGCTCACCTAGTAATAGAGATTTTATGGCATCGATATCTCCTATCTGATTTGGACTTTCCTCCTATATGATTTGGACTTTCCTATCTCTTCAATTACTCCATTGCATTGTGATAATCAAGCCACGATTCACATCTCTAATAACCCAGTGTTTCATGCACGAAGAAAACACATTGAAGCTAACTGCTGCTTCGTACGTGATGAGGTTCGCAAGAAGGTGGTGTCACTTTGTGATGTTCCCTCTAGTTCTCAGTTGGCTGATATTTTCACGAAAGCACTACCGCCAAAATTATTCAACCCTTTTTGGGGACAAGCTAGGCTTTGCTAATCTCTGCTCCAGCTTGAGGAGTATTAGAGATATGCTAAGAATATTCTCATGCCTCAATTATCTCCATGATTATGGTGCATATGTTAATTATGACAGATTGACCAAGCTAATATGGTGAAAAACAAAGAATATGTAATTGATGTCATTGAATATTCTTAGGGATACAATTAGCTTACCTTGTATAGATTTCTTTGGTGTATATAAACCCATCATATGTATACATGAGTCAATCAATGAAATAGTCCTTCAAACTTCAACAATATCTAGTCTAAGCCTTTCCTTCTACCTAGCTTGGTGAAGTTTAGTTAGATAAGCTGTCAGGCATTTCAAGGATTCAATTAGAGCATGGTTGTAATAGTTAAGTGATGATCAGGAAACTTCCGGTGAAATACAGTGACGACATCTAAGGTCCCGGGATAAATTGTCAGATCCAATAAGGAATTGGAATGATCAAATATAATTTAAATTAAGCACAGCTTGAGCAATGAGCAACAAAGGCAAAGTGTCGTCTCAAGTCGGTGTTGCTTAGGGAGAGACTCGTTTCAGCATATTGCAGCTCAGGCGCAACTCCAATCAAGCAGAGCATGACTCAGACAGAATATTTATAGAGTAGTTTAGAGAGAGTGTTATCTTGCGTAGCGGGGCTACTCAGGAAGAGCACCGGTTTTTGCAAATTGCTCTACTCTGACAAAGCGTCGGCTTGTGCAGCACCTTGACCTCTTTGTTTCAATGTCTGCAACATGCAGAAAATGCTAAGCTTCATCCGAGCAATATCCCGTGCAGAGAGACCCCTAACGCAGTGTGCTCCTACAACGGTCATTGCTTTGAGCAATGTGCTCAATATGTCGCCTTGAGCAGCATATTGCTCAGGCCTAGGTTTAGGTATGTGCTGTCTTGAGCAGTGTGCTCAAGCATATGAGTGCCATGAATGATGCTTACGAGAAAAGAATTCTAATTCCCTCGGTTAAATAATTAATGGTCTCTGTTGAAATGTCTTTTTTCAAACTGGGTGATAGGGATGTTTGCAGAGCTAAGCAAAGTATCCAACGGGAAGAACCATTGAAGAGCAATGATAGGTCTACATGAATAGACTTCGAAGATCCTTTAGGAGCTAGTGATTTTCCATCAACATTATACCGAGGTTGCTTTTAAAATAGTTCATGGAGATTGTATAAATTTTGCTGAATGAAACTCTATTCTAATTCATATAGTATTTGGAGGAGAAAGTCCAGAATTTAACGTATTTCGATAGGGTTATGAAATGTCTGGAAATTTCCGGTGGCTTGCAAGGTGTAAGTCACCTCTCTTTCAGCGTGAAGCTCTGCTAGGATACAAGGATCCTAAATTTGCAGTTTGCTTGTAGATCGAGATATCATTATCACACTAAGGGGAGTTTTTAGTGCATCGAGGTTGATCAAACCAAGATGAATGATTATCAACAATGCAGTACAAAGTTGATCACTGCTACTTGGGTGAAAGAGTTCTCTTCAAGTATTAATATGCTTTCAACACGATGCTAGATTAAGCTCTGTTGGTTATATTATGCTTGAGGAAGAAAAAATGGATAATGGGAAATATGGATGAAATAGATGAGCATTCTGAGTGTACCAGGTAAGGTTTGTGGGGGTATAAACTATCTCTCTTTATGTTATTTTGTTTCTCTCTCTTTATGTTATTTTAATTTTGTACATGGAGGCCCTACAATTTAGGAGTTGATAACAATTTAACTCACCAATGGTGCAACTAGAGAAGGCTTAGAATATAGAAGCTAAAGTTATATTGGTTGATAATTCAGAACTCACCATCAATCAGATGGTAGGGTTAAAGTCAAACATGTGTGGCAGGAGTCATTGCATTAAGGCGTAGTTTGGTAGGGGGTTTGAGGAGGGAAGGCAAAGGGGAGTGGGGGGAAAAATAACAAATTGCATAAATAGGAGGGTTTTATAGAGGAAGGTGGATTGGGGGATGGGTGGGATAGACAAAGCAAGCATAAAATGGTCACTGTTCATTCTCCCCTCTAATTGGAGGGACAATGAACAGTAATGAGGAGGGACTAAACAATTGTCTCAAAATGACTTTTATGCCCTCCCACATTTCTTTGAACAACAAACATTTCATTTCAAAATCAAAAGGGTATTATTTTAACCTATGTTGCATGGGTACGGGTATGGGACACGGCAAATTTGTCAAAGGTAGGGTACAGTGACACAACTATATAAATATTTATATACAGTTATACATATTATTTATTGGAATTAATAATTTACATTCGTGTTTTCATTCACGTTATGAGAATTACAATCCTTATAATATTTTATGTTTCTTTTATTATGCGCATTATAAATTGGAAAATCGCTAGTTTTTGAACTAGACATCCAAATGACCCTTTTAAATCATAGTTCGGAACCTAACCTATGTCCAATGAGTTTCAAGAAGTAGGTGTAAAGTGCACGATATGTGTTCAAAAAATGCATGACAGGTTTTTTAAATTAAAACATGCATTGTATAATTGAGTAGATGCCCGAATAAATGTATGCATATATGCAAGGAGTGTCCAAGGAGTTTGGGTATAGGTATGCATATGGGTACGTATCAGGTACGGGTACTACACTCAGATAGAAGTACTGGAGTAACATAGATTTTTACCAACCTATCACATCACCTCCACTTCCCATCCTCCAACCAAAAAAGGAAAAATCATGTACCTTCACTCCTCCTCTAACCCAAAAAGAAGCTCAAAAGGAATGTCCTTCCTCCCACCTTATAGCACTTTACTCCTCATTCTCTTCCCTCCTCGAACCCCCTACCAAACCAAGCCAAGACCATGCTTGGCAAGTGGTCAAAGTGGATTATAATCCACTTTTGTGGATCATAATCCACTTTAGGATGTTTAGCAAGTGAATTATTTTGGATCATAATCCACCAAAAATTAAGCTAAGGATTATAATCCACCAAAAATTAAGCTAAGGCATCCCAACTTATTTTTTGGTGGATTATAATCCATGAAGTTTGACCAAGTAAAAGATAATTTTACCCCTCATAATTTCACAAATTACTAAGCCCCATTAATTACACAGTTCTCTTTCCAATCCCATGTCTTTTCTGGTCATTTTGACAATTCATTCATTTGCCAAACATTCTATTATTGAAAACAAATTATAATCCACCAAATTTACCAAACATTCTGGATTATAATCCATTTGTGGATTATAATATGAGCGGATTAGTCCAAAGTTCCCCAAACATGCTTTAATTTTTGTGAAAGTCAAAATCACAAGCTATGCGGAGAACGAGGATGTTAATTTTGAAGAAAACCAAGATGAACAAATTTGCAAAGTAACATATGGCTCGTTGCTCTTTATATCTTCTTTAATGTAGTAGACTTTTTTTTTCCCCTTTTCGTATGTGAGATCAAAATATATGTGCATTCATATATCTCACCCCAAAAAAAAATCCTTTTAGTGCAAAATCAAAAGAAAGGAGAAAGCAACTTGCTCTTCTTCAAAGCAATAAGACTAAACTTACCCCAGACTGTTACAGTGCTGAGGACATTTAACCCTAGAAATCAGTAAATAGCAGCAGTAGAACAAATCCCAGAGATCACAAACCCAAATTCATCAATCTAAACTCCTAAATGACGAATGCAACAATAATCTACAAATTCAAGGGGGAAAAAAAACGGCATCTAATTAACAAACGCAACAAAGAGAAAGTGAAACCCTAACCTGCAGAGATCTGCAAGCGGAGAAAGAGTGAGAAATCGAAGAGGATAAATATCTCTAACGCATCGATCAAGAGAAAATCCTTACCTCTCTTAAGGAACTCAGGCAAAAATCTCCGTAATTTTCGATTTATTTCTAGGTTCTTACTTTTTTTTTTCCCGTCTTTTTTTTCTGGAGAGAAATGTAGCCAATTGACGAGGGAGAAGGAATAGCAACCGACAAAACCGCCCACAGTGTCGTCTTCCTATTTATTCTCTTCAGCATAGCCTCCCCCTGGGGTCCGCTTGCAAATTACGGAATTGTTCTTATCGTGTGTGGCTGAGATTGAAATAATCCGAGTATTTTTATTTTTATTTTTTTTTTATTTTTATTTTTTTGGTGTGTATGTGAGAGAGAGAATCAGGCAATACAACATCCCAAGGCTCCCAAACTTATATATTGGGAGCTATCCTCATGCAAGTATGAAGGGTGAACGTCGGGGGATACTCGAATCAATGCCTGAAAATCGTCTAATTCAACTGCCTTCCTTGCTAATGCATGAGCCGCGGTATTTTTCACCAAAACTGTATTGCTCTAACTCTTGATTGTGCCTTCGAATATTGTCAATGATATGCCCAAAACTAAAAATACCGGAGCCTGACCTCGGATAGTTCCAATGACATTTTCAGAGCATCCCTCGCTGAACTTGCCCTTTCTAAACCCAATATCTTGCACAAACTGAACAGACTCCAGCGCTGCTATAAACTCTGTGTGCTTCGCTTGCCCTCTAATAGTAATTATTTTGGATAATGCAGCAAAGAATAATTGTTTTAGATGCTTAAATGATAAGTTACTGGGTTCAGATCTTTAATTGCCAACTGACAATGGCAATTTGAGAGCATCAACAATAGTATTGGGATCCGTTTTCCTTTTTTTACCCTTTTCAATTTCAATAAAATATCTAATTTAAAAAAAATGTTTCCTCTTAATAATCCTCAGGCATAAAATTTGCAAGGAAAGAATTTACAATTAGAAGTTACTAAGATGGAATATGCACTCCAAAGAACACAATTTGTACAAACGAGGCTAAAAACATACATATATAACATTACTGGAGTTACATTTGATTACAAGTACACCTTATTCCAGATGATACTATTAGAATTCCAATTATAAAAGTCAATCAGAGCACAATTCGAAGACCATCAGCAAGAGCGATAGTAAGTACTTCACTCAACATCAATGTTACAGAAGGCGCTAGGCGGACTAGGCGTTTAAGCCGGCATACAGCGCTTAACGCAAATACGCTGGCCTAAGCGTTGCCTATTTTTAAATTATTTAATTATAATAATTGATAAAAATATGTATTAAATTCATATAAATTTGCAAAATAAAAATAAAAATAGATAGCAATCTTAGATCCACAATAAACCATGCATACTTAAATACTAAATAGCCAAAATAATAACTTACAAGTTTATAGAAAGCGCTAAGAGGCCTAGACGTTGGACCCGACACCTAAAGCCTAGGAGGTTTTTTTAAATTTTTTTTAATTACAATAATTGATAGTAAATATCAACGTTATAGAAAGTTTAGGTGCCTGACTGGTGTCTAGGCGGTTCTTCATTTAAGTGGTGGTCAAGGAGGTTTTACTAAAGGTCGGAGGAGATAGTGGAGGTGTTCATATTTGGAGGTTAAAGGAGTTTGAAGGAGGTTGGAAGATATTCAACACAAAATCACGATCAAGGCCTAAAGGGTGCTGCAGTCCACGTAAGCAGACAATGCTCCATTAAATACTCCCAAAACCTAGGTGGGCAGCCTAGGTACCGCCTAGGCCTAGGCGTACGCCTAGGCGGACTAGGCGGAGGCTTTTTAAAACAGTGCTCAACATGATGACGGTGACAAAAGCATGTCCTCAATTATGCAGCAAAAATAACATTAACATAATTATAATCAAAATATTTTTCTACAATGAAAATAAAAAACATCCCAATTTTAGTAGACTTTGGATAACATCAGCAAAGGTCGCCGCATTGTGTTCCCTCTCAGATCACACAGTGGGGAGTCTTGCTCCATAAATTAGCCATATAGCCGCACTTCGGGATTTTGAAACACCTTTGTGCTGCAAACCAAATTGCTGAGTTAAAGCATGTTAAACAATGCATACTGACGGTAAAACTGTAAAAGGATATGAGATTAAACTGTCGCTGGTATCAGCTGTAACCTCGTCATCTCCGTCTAATATATAGATTCGTTTTGCATGAAAAGAACTACTGAAACTACAACACCCACTAGATGTTGAAACACAGAGCCTTTTGGAAATAGAAAATGTTCATCAATTAAAATTGATTCTACAAAAGCATACCATTGAGAAATGAACTAGAAATATACAAAAGGTTCTGAAAACAAAAACATCAGTGTGCTTCTATTTACACTGGATGCAGAGAGATTAGTGAAATTACTACAGAACTGCAAATAAACTTACAAATATTGCCTATATCTTAAAATAACTAAATCCATTTGCACATGTAGAATGCAGGAAGAACGATCTTTTAGACCCAAATAATCTTTAACAGCTTAGAATCTTAAGGCATGTCTTCTTAGGACTCCTGAATTAGTGTGTGCTCCCAGCTTAGGTCTTAAAGTATGTCTTCTTAGGAATCCTGAATTTGTGCGCGCGCGTGCATGTGTGCTTGTTTTGATAAAGCAACCTCTTTCCTGTGGGTCCTATCCTGAATTATAGACCAACTTGGGAGACGGTAATGCGGTCTTCTCCATAAATTTATATTAAGCTTTTAGGTAATAATCAAGAAAAAGATGTATACGCGCGCTTCTGTGTCTCCAACATGTGCTATAAATTTTGTTCATCGTAACAGTCTAAGAGATACGAAGGTGATGTGACTGTATTCTTCCAATTGGATCACTAACAGCCAACAATGTTATTCATGATTGTGCTTGACTTCATTTCTACGAGTTACAATGAAAAACAATCAGAAATAATGTTCCGTATTGCCATGAGTAGTATAGCTGGCAGGACTTCCTTTGTAAATCCATGCCTTGGCTTTATGAAATATGAATTCTTCTCCAACTCCTTTTCAAGGCAAAATGCACTATACTTGCAAGCCTTTCTCAAATCATCTAGTATAACTTCCATCAAACTATGATTTAAGGACATGAACACAAATGTCAAATTAAAAAATGGATAAGGTGTCTCAAGACACAGTTCTTAAAGTCTAGACATGAAGACAATGCTATAGACATGTTTTTTTTTTATTTAAGTTTGAATTTATGTATATGTTCGAGTTTGGTATTTGTCTACTGGAGGACCATACATCAAGAAAAGTTAGAAAATAGTTAATTCTCTGCGAATTTCGATATGAGAGGCAAACATCATTGACATCATATACCTAATTGCTTATCCTCGAGGAGGGAAAAATTCATACATCCTATGCCTAATTGCATATGCTCTAGGAAAATGAAGTAGCTAAGTTGATAAAAGTTGACACAGATATTATTTGAGGTGTCATACAGAGATAGACACGTAGACATGTAAGAATTTTAGGAAGAACTATCCCAGATTATCTTGTCCCCTAGTAAATGTAGATATTTTGCTGTGTGTGTTTAATACCTCAATATTAGTTCCTTTCCTTACCAAACTGCCTTAACATTGCATGCAAGATTTTGTCAGTTTCTGTGTTGACGTGTCTGTGATTAGTGCAGTGCCTGTGCCACTTCTGATATTTGACAATTTCTGGCCTTCTCATGCCTATATTAACCATTAATCCATTCCAATACTCTATAATTTACAATTTTGTAATTTTTTAATTATTACATGGTATAGTAACTTAAATTACCAAGACATGCATCAATAACGTGCTTAATAAAGACCTCCAGCTAGGAGCATTATTCTACACACGCACAAAAAGAAAGGAAGAAAACAAAACATTCATCCATCAGCTCCAATCGTAATACAAATGTATTCATATACCACTATGTTTCTCCTACATTTTGGAGAGCCGACCATGATAAATGAAATGACTACATTTTCAAATATCTTGGTCAGAAAAAACCCTGATAGAAGACAAAAGTTTTGCTACCAATACAGTGCACTGACATCAATATGTAGTTTCTTTTGAGGTCCTTATCCTCCAGGTTTAGTTATCTTCATCTACGTTCATTGTGGTCTGAACAACAAGATGTATGCTCATCTCATTTAGACTATTTTGCTTTTCAGCATCCATTGCCTTCGAATGTGTTCCCCCCTTTAGCAATTCATAATTATCCGAAGTTTTACAACCATTCATAGTAATACTGCCCTGTAGTCATTTTATTATACTGAGGTAGTATCATTTTAGTATACGTTTATTACCTCCTTATAGGGATCTTATATTCATGAAAATAAAAGGTCCTCTTACTAAAATTAGTGCCACAAACATTCAGTCCGCACGGTTAGTATATAAAAACTAATGCCAAATGATTCCTGCAGCAAAAGCAAAAATATCCTTAGATAGAAAATTTTCCCTTATGATATCACCCTAACAATTGGCCACTACTGCAAGAGTTCCATCAAGTAGCTTTTGAAATCCATTTTGAATCACCAGTCATCCTCAACTGATGCAGGACAACCACCACCAAGATATATTTGTTTCAATTTGAAAAGGTAGTTAGGGTATTCCGTCTTATCTTTTCAGTTAATATAATATAGTTGGCATTTAAGGTTTGACTTTTAGTTATGAAGCTATTTGTCGATATTTTAGTCAGGAAGGATATTTGTTTCTATCTTTTGGCATTACGTTTCTTTTTTAAATTAAGTGTATTGTTCCTTTTGAGAACAGGTATTGATTAATGAAATTTGATTATTAAGAAATCTCTTTGAAGCATGTGAGTTGCTATGTGTGAAGCCCTTATTTCGAAGGTTAGATGTCCGTGAGTGAATCCAATCTAACTCTATTATCTTTATTTTTATCTTTAGTTTTCTTAGATTCAAAGTCCCCTCTAGAAAAATACATAAGCCTCCAAACATCCATTGTTTCCGAAGCAAGCAATCAGCAAGGGGGAAATTTTTTTTTGGATTACTGTTCACCCATGGACAGTAAGCCAATAACCCATTATGAACAGTAGCCATTCTAACTGTTCACATCCCATATGCAACCACCAATGCCCTCGATGAGCCCTTCCCCTCCGCTGCCAATCATCCATATTAGGGGTGAGCAGTGGGCCGGGTTGGCTCATTGGCCCGCTCGTTTATCCCGCAGTTTGGCCCGGCCCAATCCGGCCCACTATGGGGCTAGACGGGTTCGGCCAACTTCTGGAACGGGCCGTGGGAGCGAGCTGGGATGGCCCCCAGCCACATGCGAGCCAGCAGCCCGCTCGGCCCGTAGAGCCCCACGAGCAGGCTAGGCTAGCATGCGACCAGGTTAGCCTGCTTGTCTCGTCCCGTGGGCTCATTGGGGGTAAGAATTAGTGTTAAGTTTAGAGAATGAGGACAATACTATAAGTTGATGTGGAGCTTAAGGAAATGAGAAGCAAAGAAGGGGAAGCACCTGAATGAGTTTTGGTTGGTTGTGGGTAGTTTGACATTGGTACAGTGGGAACTAATGATTTAATTGAGGATATATGTGAGTTGTTAAGGACAGTGGGACCCAGTAATCTAAAGATCCCCTTCTTAATTTTTCTTAAAGTTTTATTATGTATTAATGAGTCTCAATTAAAATTTGAATTGAGCTTCAATGCTCAATTACCTGAGGCTAGCTCCCGTTAGGGGAGTTCCCAAGAGAGAATCTCCCCCTCAAGCCACAAACGTGGCCTTTGAGGGGGAGATGCCCTCTTGAGAACGCCCCCAACGAGAGTATTTGATTGTAAAGGGAAATTTTTTACATTGTTTCCTGTCATTCGATCATTTCTGTGTCAACTAGAATTGTCAGAAAATTTTAAATTGCCCGAAGGCCGCATAGCTTCAATTTGCTCCACTGTTTTCCTATAAATACCCCTAACTCTTTCATCATTCTTCATAGCTAACTACAATCTTATAAATATTTACGCCCTCATACTCGTTTATTTTCTCGTAATCTTTCACATGGACACTACAGCTATGGCTCATATGCCTCATCCTCATCACAATATTCTCTAGGTTCTCCTTCTGCTGGCGGTCACTCTACTTCAGGTGCTGGAGGTTGCAATTATTCACCGTGCTTACTCACAGTTCTATTCTTCTGAAGTCGGCGGTAGCAGTACCTCTCTCCACTATACTTATGCAGTTACTGGTGGCTATGTTGTAGACCTGACAGGCACCGTCCCTTTTACCTATCCAGCAGATACCACCGCCGCCTCCCCTATCGCCCCTACTGCTAGACATTCACTTTCCCTTTCCCGTATGGAGTGGCAACAGTTAACCGCTCCGTTGCAAGACCCCTCTATTCTGGCTAGACATTCCATCTCTTATCCTCCACCTCTCCCTCCTCAACACCGCAATACTCAACACGCTCAAGACACGGAAGTTTCAAAAACACAACCGGAAAAAAAATGTGCAACTTTAAGAACCGGTCTCTAACCCTCCTAAGAGGAAGAAAAATTCAAATAGAGAATCTTCCAAAGTGTGGGAACATTTTACTCAAGTTGAAGATCCTAACGACGAAAATAAGAGGACGACTCATTGCAACATTCGCAAAAAGGTGTACAAATTCCCGAAGCAATGTGGTACTGATGCCTTGAAGAGGCATCTTGCCAAAAACACACCCCGATTTGGAAGGCAAAACCGCAAGTCAATCTCAAATTGTCACAGGTACAGTGGGTTTTCTACCTTCAGGTTTAAACCAGACATTGCCAAGGAATACTTAGCGTGATTTATTGCTTAATCTGAGCTCCCTTTTTCTATATCTGAACATGAGTTTTTCGAAAAATATAGTAGAACTACTTTTTGCCCCGAATATAACAAAATTAGTAGCAAAACAATCACAAGAAGTATAGGGCATCTTTGATCATACAGAAAATTTTTCATGCGGAGTACTCTGTCAGTCGTGGCTACGAAGATAGCTTTAACCTCCGATGTTGGGGAGTTACTCAATCACAACCACTATAAATGTGTCACGGCTCACTTTGTTGATGAAAACTGGGATTTACAAAAAAGAATCTTGTCTTTCAAAAGATTTCAGTATCCCCATAATACTCAAACAGTGTGCAATGCAACTGCACACACAAGTCGCGATTACGGTATTGAGAAAATTTTACTATCTCCTTCGAAAATGCTTCCGAAAACACTGCTTCAATTACTCATCTTGTGGAGATACTAAAACCCATTTTACGAGGAGAGCTTTTTTATATTAATTGTGTATGTCATATTATTAACCTCTGTGTTCAGGACGGTATGAAGTTTTTAAATGAGCATTTGCATAAGCTTCATGGTTTTATTCTTTGCATGAGTAGTGGTCCTAGAAAGGATTTTCTTTTAGAGATTGTTGTGCAGATTTCTGTTTAAGAAGAAAAATTCTTCCTATTGATATCAAGACCAGGTGGAACTCCACCTATTCCATGCTTAGGAAGGCCCTCCCTTACCGCGCAGCAATAGATTCCCTTATTGCACGTGAGAACGTATCAGGTATTTTCATTGATGATTATGAATGAGAGCTTTATGATTTTTTTTTGTGAATTCTTGGAGAAGTTTGAGGCTGCTATGAGAACCCTTTCTAGTGTGTACTATATTTACTGTTAATTTAGTTCTTTACCATCTTAACAATGTTGTTGAGAGATAACCGGTATCTTTCTAATACAATCAAAGAAATAGAGTGTTAAGTTTTCCAAATATTTTGAGGAAATGCCTTGCCTTTTTTATCTAGCTGCGATGAGTATAAAACTTGATAATTTGAAGGAGATGATCAAAAAATTCTGCGAGAACAGGGGTCATCAGCGAGATGTTGATAATGTAGTAAAAGATATTAACGATACACTAGAGAGTAAGTTTTCAATATATAGAGATATTTTGTTCCCGAACCAAGGATCAGGAGATTCTGGAGCCTCAACAAGAACCTCATCCTCCTCCAGCTCCGGAAAAAAAAAATCAAATTAGATGTCAAGATTGGTTACAAGAACCAAAATGAAGCAGGCATCTAATACAAATGTGACGGAGCTTTGTATGTATTTGGAGAGTTTAAAAATACGTTTTGAGGGTTCTTAGGAATCATTCAATGTACTAGCATGGAGGAAAGGAGTCACAAAATTATCCTATATTTTCTACAATAGCTAAAGACTTCTAACCCCTTTTGCTTCTACAGTTGCCTCTGAAAGAGCATTTTTTGCGGGTGGACAAGTAGCTTCACAGTGGAGGGCACAACTGACCGCTGCACATGTAGAGATGTGTATTTGTTTGAAGGATTGGTTAGATGCAGAAGAACTACAAGGAAGACGTGTTGCTTTCTTTCAGGAGGAAGACGAAGAGAATGAAGAAGAATTGAGCCCTGTTACTAGTTGACATTTTCTTCTTTTTTTTGTTTTTTCTTTTTTCTTTTTTTATAATTTATTGTAATTTATTTTTAAAAACTAGTGGAACAATTATTTGCTGCCCGTGGATGTAAAATTTGCTTCGAACCATGTAAAATCTCTATGTTTATGATATTTTTCTCTATCATTCTGTACAAATATACAATTTTATTTAATAACATTATTTTTCTATTTCTTATAGTGGTGATTGTTAGGTAGTAATTAATTACATATAAAATTTTAAATGTTCAATGCTTCAAAAGTATTTAAAAACATTTAAAAGAATGTAAAAAAAGAAGGGTGGATTGGGCCGGCCTGCGTCATGGCTCGTTCCGCATGTTCACAGGTTCGTGAGTGGGTTGGGCTGAGGTCTAGGCCCAGAAACAAGCGGCCAAACACGGCCCACTTGTCCTGTTGTGAGTTGTGGGTCATCTCGCCTCGCCATTGGACTCGCACGAGTTGGCTCGCGGGATGTGCCATCTCGTCCCGTTAAACACCCCTAATCCTTATCGTCATTTTCTTCTTCCAATCAACACTCCAAGCCCAAGGACACTCTCATTCCCCATCATCAACCCCCAACCAAAATGACAACAGAACAACAAAAGGGAAAACAATCATCAACCTCCAGAAACTACAAGAAAGTGCTGGATCCTCTAATATTATCTCTAAGTCATGCCGGTTCCTCTAATGTTATCTCTAAGCTGAAGCTGCTGGAAGCCAAACCTAACCTCCTCACTGGCAAATTTCCTAAATATACTACTTCTGGTAATATCATTGTAATATCCAGAAGACGCATCTCCTCTCCTCAGAACCTCATATATAGACAAAAAGGAAAACAGCTCCGTTAACTTCATGGCATTTCCTACAATTACAGAAAAGGCAACGATCCACAGGTACACAATTCAGTAGCTAAAAAGATGGTCATGGTCCAGTACTTATTCAAAAAGAAAGTAAGAAACCTTGAGATCTTTATGATAGACACCTAATTTGCAGTCTACAAGTTTATAGGAGTTCATCAATCAAACATGTCAGAAGACATACTAGGATTTAAAGGTTAATCACAACTTATTCTGCCATATCCAAGAATCCATTCCACGCTTAACCATATATTGGTAAAGGGGCAATAGAAAAAAGATCAGAAAAGATGGAGAGCACAAGGACTCAGACTTCTTTTGGTTGCACACCAGGTGTCGCAATCACCCATGGCCATCATATAATAGGCCATGCTAATCAAGAGATACCCAGTTATGCCCAAAATATGCTTTTGCTCTCTTTTCCTCGCACTACTAAGATGTTATATGCCATGCTAATCAAGAGATACCCAGTTATGCCCAAAATATGCTTTTGCTCTCTTTTCGTCGCACTACTAAGATGTTTCAGTTCTTTGCCCAGGGATTTTAGTAGCAATTCAAAAGGTTGACACCTGTTCCTATACGCTAATTTTCAACTCCTGAAGAATTTTGTTGCTTGCTATGTCCTTCATTCCTTCTCTGGGAGAAAATTAAGATCCTGACATAGTGAATTACGCCCTAGTAGTAGGCCTCCATATCTCATTCCGCAGGAGGAAGACAACACCAAGATAAAAACATAGTTCATACCTCATTCAACATATCAGTTATTTTGGATGCATGATATGGATTGTATAGAAGACTAGTACTCAAAGAGCCAAGAAGGAACAAGGCGACACACATGTGCTGAAACTGTGATCATTGTAGAAGACCTTAATTTCACCAGATCTGGATTGTAAAAGAAAAAGAAAGCTGCTTTAAGATCTTAATTCACCAGGTCTTGATGTTCTTAATCATCCAGACCTTAATTCACCAAGATTTGATGTTATTAATCATCCTGATAGCAAGCACAAGGTGTAAATCCTGACACACGTAATGCAAGTGGAATATCATACCAAGGGAAGGGAGGGGAGGGGAAGGGAGAATATAACATCCTGTTTGGGAGTTTAGTAAGGAAAATGTGTGTGTGTGTGTGTGGGAGAACAAGCTCATTCCCCCTCATTCGCACCAAATTCAGGGTAACGAATCCATGTTGAATGTTCACCCCCATTTTTCCCTCAAAATAACTCCAAAATCCCAACAAGGAGAAAAATTCACCTCCAAGGAAAGTAATCTACAAACGGGATACAAAGAAACTAGCATCTAATGTCATAGGACAAGATCATGGAACCTAGAGACGAGTGATGCATTGGTCTATCTATAGGGATATACATCATAAGTCAGCGAAAAATGCTTTGGGCTATGCATGCCACAAACAACAAACAGAGTTGTCAAGAAGAAGTAGATTTTGAAAACAACTACTATTCCAACATTAGAATTCAGTACCCGAAAAAGGTTATCTATACAAAAACAAGATTTTAAGTTTCAAGTCCGATAATGTGGCAAGATGATATGTAATCTAAATTAAGCTATAATCAAGTAGAAAAAGTTTATATATATCACTTTGACACAGCACTGAGCAATCTAGTGAAGATGATACCTGATGGATCCGTTTGACCATTATCTAAACATCCGAGTGGTGATTAACGCATTCTACCATCACTTTCCAAAGTCATGTAGAAACCCTATTCCCAGGGTTCACCCTCTGTTTCCCTCTAGATGAATTGTTACCCCTTCCATATGGTCTTCCTTTCCCGTCATTCTTCCTCTGTCCCTCATTTCTCCTCACATTCATACCTCGACTCTCTTTAACTAAAGATCTCCTAGGCTCAATGTTTTCCACTCGAACACCTCTACGCCCTTCAATTACCTTATCCCGACGACCGTCATAACCCTCATCCTCGTCCTCATCATCACTCTCCTCATCCTCGCTATCAAATTCCTCCGAATAATCATCACCTTCCTCTTCATCCTCATCCTCATCATTCTCCTCATCATCATCACCGTCTTCATCTTCACCCACCTCATCATCAGCCTCACCCACTGACCTCCTTCCCCCTTTCTTCTTCCCCTTCCCCTTCTTCTTCCCGCTCTCCTCCTTCCCCTTCCTCATAAGATGTATATATTGGTACCTCAACCCCATCAAAGGATGTTTCTCCAAAAGCAAATCCCTCCTATACCCCTCCCTCAACACCACCGTCTGCCTCCTAATCTTATTCGACACATAAAACACCCCTGCATGATTCATAACCAACCTCCTAAACCTCGCCGGATTCAACCCCAAACAACCCACCACCATCTCCAAATTCCCCTTCTCCATCTTCCTCCCAATCACCAAACTCAAAATCTCATGAACCAACCCCACCGCCCACTTCTCCCAAACATCGCTCTTCGGCGGCAACCTCGACCCATCTTCATACGGCGACACATAAGGCAATCTTTGCCACTCCTCAACCCACTTCCTCACCTTCTTCTCCATCTCAAAACCCCTCGAAAATTTCAGCGGGAACGCGAGCGGGGCGCCTTTCTTGTACCCGCCCGTCTTCGCCGCGTAGCGCTCCATGGCGGACAGCGCCAGGTCAGAAATGTAGCATACGAGCTCAACGTCGAGGGTAGAATCAGAAGGAGACGACGGGACGAGCTGGAAGTAGTCCGGAAAGAGAGGCAACAGGCTTCTTGCGAAGTCGGGCGGGAGGCCGAGATCGAAACGAATGCGATGGATGAGGGATAATGGTAGCCGGCGGCGGGGGGAGAGCATGAGGAGACGGAGGAGCCGGTCGGCGGATTCTTGCTTACAAGAAGAGTAGGCTAATTGTTCCTCCTCGTGGAGTTTGAGGAGGAGGAGGAGGAGGAGGAGGAGGAGGAGGAGGAGGAGGAGGAGGAGGAGGAGGAGGAGGAGGAGGAGGAGGAGGAGGAGGAGGAGGAGGAGGAGGAGGAGGAGGAGGAGGAGGAGGAGGGAGGAGTGATGGGGGGCGATGGAGGAGAGAGGGGTTGAGGAGGAGGGGGAGGAGAGGATGAGGTGGTCTTTGAGGTTGAGGAAGGGGAGGAGGTGCTTTTCTTTCTCGACGGCGTGGTCGAGGGCGCGGTCGCGGACCCATGGGACGCGGGCGTCGATGAAGGTGCGGATTGGGAGGTGGAGGGAGGGGAGGGGGAGGTGGCGGCGGCGGAGCATTTTGGGGGTTTGGGGAAGGAGAAGGGAAGGGTTTATTGGAAGGGTTTTGCTACTGTGTTTCTCTCAATGACCCCCTCCCTTTTTTTCCATTTTTTTTTTCCATTTTCTCCTTTTTTATCTTTTTTGTTTTTAAATTTCATTTCTTAGTTTGAAATTTTTTTTTAAAAAAAGGCTAATTAGCACTTAAATAACTTATAGTTTCTCCACTTTGCACTTGTATACCCTCACTTGTTTTTTGGCAACAAATATCATAATCTCTTGAAGTTCTTAAAATCGATATTTTAATATCATTTGGTTTTAAGTGTAAAATTATTATTTCTCTCAAAAAAAATGGTAAAATTATGACCCCATATTTTTTATGTGATACTCGCATGCTAATTTTAGAACTTTTAAATCCTTAATGTTTCTTGGATCTACTGTTAAACTTACTCGATATTTATTTTAAACAAATACCCAAATTCTATTATAGAATGAAGAAGAGTTTAATAGTAAATTCAATGTATTTTAAATGTAAAAGAGTTTTGGGTGCCATATGGGAATATTCAGGAAAATATTCTCATGCTAATGTGCTATTTCAAGAACTTTCAAAGTGAGGGTATATGAGTGCAAAGCAGAAGTAACTATGAGGATATATTTGTTTCCTTATATTTGGTGGATTTTGCATTGAAAAGTGGGACTCACAAGTAGGGTTGGGCATAGGCCGGTTCGAACGGCGGGCCGAACCCGCCCACCCCGGTTTGGGTCTAAACTCGTGGGCCAGGCCCCAATCCGGCTCATATTGGTGGTGGTTCATGGGTCGAGGTGGGTTTTGATTCGCACTGAGACCAAAAGCATGCCTACCACTCGACTAGCACTGCTCTGGGTCGACTCGGCTCGGTCTTGAACCCGGCGAGCCAGGTCATGGGCCTAAACCGGCTCAACCCACGCCCACCACTACTCACAAGCCTAAAATCCTAAGTTATTATCAAATACATTAATTGTGATCTCCTAAAATTATGCTAATTTTATCCGAATTTATGATTTTAGTTACACGTCCTCAACAAAATACTTGTGTAACAAAATAAAATTTAATTAAATTCTATCCCTCATGTAAATGCACTTTAATATCGGTTAAATTACCATATTGGTATTAAAATTGATACCCAATAACCAGATTGGTATTAAAATCACGTGATGCTTAGATGGCGTTATTAAATGTGACCCAACAATGGTAGTTAGCAACATTGAATCTGTTACAAATGAGGGTTTAAAATTAGGGCAAAAGAAAATTTGGGGTTTTGAAATTAGGGCTTTTCTCCTCCTCCTCCTTTCAATTTCTCCTCCTCCTTCTTTCAGTTTTGTGGTCACGGTTAGGAATTGAGGGTTTTCTATTTCTGTAGATCATGGTTTCCTCAAGCTCAAGCTCAAGCTATAGATCACAGTCAACCTTTAGTATTAATGGTGGAAGCAGTCATGGACTCAACGGCATGACATGTATACAGAGGTGGACTGCTGCAGCTAAGAGATCTAGGGTGAAGCATTACTCATGGGGTTTAGAGTGTGAGTATTAAACAGCTATGACTAATGAGAATCCTAGAAGAAGATTTTGTAGATGCTCTAAGCAAAAGGTAAGTTATCTTGGATTTCAATTCTTTATTTGCTCGGTTGTTTTTTTGGTTGAATTTGGTAGCAATTTGAATTTTATTATTATTTTTTATATTGTCAGTTAGGCGGTTGTGGATTGTGGGAGTGGGCTGATGAGCCTATGTGTAATTTGGGAACTCAATTATTTCCACTTATGAGAGAAGAAATCAATGGATTAAGGAGCAGTTTGAATGCGAAGGATGGGTAGATTGAAATTTTGGAGACTAACCTGAGGAGAAGCCATGATCTTATTGCCAAGCTTAAACAGGACCTTAAGTTCACTCAACATGAAGCTAGTTCTTGCTTGGAAGAGATTGTGAAACTGTCTAATAAAAAATCAAAAATAGAGGGTGAGTTTATAATAGAAAAGAGGAAGAGGGTGCATACTTTGATGTTTGGAGTGATTCTACTCTGTATGGCTTTGTATTTTTTTTAAGGAATATAGGTATTATGTTCTATAAAATTGATGAGTATTATATAATTGTGTATTATTGTTGTTGTGAGGGTGTATTATGTGCAATATGGTTGCATTTTGCTTTAAAAATCTCAGATTGAAATTGATGAGTATTACAACTTTTATGTACGAACCAATTAAAGGTTTACTTACAAATTGACGGATGAGTATTGTATCTGTTATAATCTAACAAGATTGATATTTTTTCTATTATAATGTAACCGGATGAGTATTATTTTCCCAGTATTTTAACCAAATGAGTATTAATTCTCATATACCTCTACCAGATGCACCCAAAGTGCACATAATCAAATACATATACATAAGTGGTATATAAAATGTGTTCATGCTAGTAGTTTGAAGCAAAAAATATGACATAAACATTGATGTATAGTAAGGCCACTTGAAAACAAAAAATCATAGTGTTCCCACTAAAACATGCACAAAACATGCACAACCACCACAGGTTCTAGCCATCAACATAAACTCTTTTCACAAACACAAAAATATGCACTTTTAGCGTCTTAACCAAAATTTACAATCACAAACATATCTTCCTACTCATTGTTCTCTGAAGTTTGGGAGGGGATTGTTGGTGTTAGTTGTATTACAGTAAGCTGAGTTTGGTTTGTTTCTCTAAATACAGCCTCCCCATGCTCCCATTGCCAAAATCCATAACCTTCAAGCATCCTAAGGCCACATTCTCTCCCTCTGCCTCTACCCATCCCACTGCCTCTGCCTCTACCTCTTCCTCCATTAGGAGTCTCTCTATTAGCATTCACATTGGTGTTTGAAGCTTTCCTCCTTTTAGCAATCAAAATTTATGCTGAAATTTGTTCATTTTATGTGGCATTTCTTCTAAAGATCTCCTAATTATGTTCTTGCTTGCCTTTTGGCCTCCCCCTCTTTCTGCCTTGTGTTTCTCCTCCACCAGCTTGACTTGTGCCCTCATCATGTGCTTGTAATACCTACAATATTCATGAAAAATGCATCATTCACTTTATATTATATACTAATGTTAGAAATAGATTATGATTTAAACTTACTTGTGTATATGATTCTCGTGGTGGTGCAGTGGGGCAATTTCTTCTTGTGTGTTCAGTTGATTTACAATGGCAACATTTATGGGAGGCTCCCTGCCTTGAAGTTTTGAATGAACTTCTAAGAACTTCTGAAGAGCCCCTTCTTCTTGCTGTTTTGGGCCTACCAAGAGTTCTCTTGATAATATTGGGAGGAAACATCACTCCCTCATCTTCTTTGTCCCAAAAAGCGACAACTCTGCACTGGACTACGCAGGCTGTCATAGCATTGAGTATAGTTGTTACTCTTATACCAATTAGCTAAATAATCCTCTGGTAATCTCCTCATGAATAATATGGCACTAAAAGCATGGGTGCAAGGGACCCCTGACAATTCTCATTGTCTACAAGAACAAGTCCTATTGCACAAGTCCACTCTATGACTAACTCCCTTATATTTGACCTCAAACCCACTTTCATCAAGTCCACTCCAATGAGTCTCACAATTCTTTTGCTCCTCATATGCAAGCTTCATTTTCTTTTGTATCCTTGGAGCAACCCCACCGATAAGTTTGGCTACTAATTTCTTTTTCTCTCTCATTCTATCTATCAATGCTAGCCTAATGTCCTCAAGCATAGATATGATAGGCATATATCGTGCAAGAAGGATAAAAGAATGAAATGTCTCAGCCATGTTACTGTCAACACTATCACATTGGCTATGACATTGAAAATGAGACTTACAGAATGTGTCTGGATCCCTTGCCATGAAATCTTCATATGCTCTCTCAGATAATCCCCTCAAATTGGCAGCCTCTCTTACAAAATCTCTCATAGATGTTGCCTAGACACAGCTCCAGAATTGCTTTTGTAGTAACCTTCCACTGTGTGCTTTCCTCCAATTAGAGTGGATATGTCTTGCACATTGTCTATGCTCCGCTTATGGCCACACTTCTGTTGGCACACGCTCCATCACTTGCGCATCAACTTGTGCATCAACATGAGTTTCTGCTACTTTAGAACTGTCACCAACATGTAGTTTCTCAACATTCTCAGTTACAACATGAGTTTCTGCTGCTTTAGAAGTGTCACCAACACGTGGTTCCTCAATATTCGCAGTTGCAACTTGCATTTTCTTTCTTTTAGGTGTAAGCATTCTCCTCCTCGACATAATAGGCACATTTATAAGAGTTTTCTGTATAGAAGAATCACCTTGTGCTTCACTCACTTCAACTGCTTGTTGGCGACCACCCTCTAGCATCAAAAATTTCAGAGATATCCTTTAACTCAGCTTCTTCAATACCATGGTCAACCAATATTTCAATTGCCACGTGCATATTCCAACATTTCTTCTACTGCCTTCTCTGTACTCAAAGACCTCAACCCACCATTACCCAAACCTACTCCAAGAATAGCATAAAAGAGCTTCGCCACATTGTTATACCCATATCCTATCAGTCTCTCTCTTTGATGGTCTCCATATTCACTGCTCCTTCCTCTATGAATTCAACATCATACTTACCACCTACGTAATCATCTACATAACTAATTGGCAATTGCTCCCAATGTCTGATTTTCACCAAAATATAAGCTACCATCTGCACAAAAAAATTAAATAAATAAGCACATGAACCCCAAAAATAGACAATTTTCCAATAAATTTCTAAAAAAAAAAGTAAAACTAGAAGACAACACATAAAACCCAAATCACCAGTTTCACTCATCTTTAAAATGACCAAAAACAATTTCAACAACAAAGGAGACCTAATCCTACAGCAACACCCTAAATATAACAAATTATTTATGCAACAATTCTCAAAATTCCACTTTTTAACGATAAAAATTATATTTCTTATTTCTTACCCAATTAAAGCCCTAATTCATGTTTTTCATTCAATTAAACCCTAATAAAAGCTATTTTCAAGCAAACAATGCATGATATTATTTCAAAATTTGAATTTGGAATCTTATCGTTCACTGTGACAGGAACCCTCGATCGTACCAGCTTTACTTCTTCAACACTAGGGCTTCACGAGCTTTAGGAGTCTAGGTTGATGAAAGCGTCCCCATGACCATCATCATCAGATAATCTCCATCAATTTCCTTTATTATCTCTCAGTAAGCAATGCGAGAGGGGGAAATGGGGGAAATTTTGGGCGGGTATTTAGTGTTAGGTAGTTAATTAATTCCCTCGCTTTTCCTCTGCCATGTCACTCATGTTCCATATAATAACGCCACCTAAGCGTCACATGCTCTCTCATTATTTTTTACCGGAGATTGTGGCCGGAATTTCAACATAGGCCTTCTTATCTCGCCATGACGGTTTTAATACCTTATTGACACCAAAGATAATTTTAGTACCAATATGATAATTTAGCCCTTTAATATCCATCGGGAAAAAAAAGGCACGAACTTCCCACGTGCATCTCACATCGCCAAAATGCACAAAGTCAATGACAAATACGCCCTGGCAAAATCATAGTTACTATCAACCACCCCCAAATCATCTCAAATCACACTCCGAAAAGCTTCAACGGCCTGCAAAGAAAGGAATCGCAAGAGAGAAGAAATGGCAGCAATCACAAGCGCAGTGATCGCCATAGCGGCCGTGATCTTGGGCTGGATCACAATCGAGATCGCCTGCAAGCCCTGCCTCGAAAAAGGCCGCGAGGCCATCGACCAAGCCCTCGATCCCAATTACGATCCCGACTCCTCTCTCGTCGCCCCTCAACAGCAGCAGCAGCAGCAGCAGCCTCTCCTCGATCCCTCCGCCGCTTCCTCCACCGCCAAAACCGTCGACTGATCTCGACCCCGATCGACGTCGAAAGTCGGTGGATGTTTCTTTTGTGTGAATCTGTTTGTTTCTCTATCTTGCTGTTAATTTTCTGATTTTTAATGAGCATGCGAGAGTTTTATTAATGTATAATCAATTTGCTGGGTATAAAAGCCAATGAGAGAAATGGGAGTGTGCTGTTTTCATGTTTCTTGATTTTGAACATCAAGCGAGCTATATGAATATACTACTTGGCCTTACAAGTCATGTTCTCTTAGATTGACTATACTACTGACTTGCACAGATTATAGTGAGTTAGAGGCTTCATCGATCCTTTGGAAGAGCATGAATATTGTTGGTGACCATTGTTTCGTCAAACCCTTTTAGTCAAAGGAAATGTGGTAGATTGAAGGAAAAAACTTCTAGCATGCAGTGCCTTAGCAAGGGTTTGTTTAGTTCCTGTTAAAGCGAATGATTAGTTTGCAGCTGCAGACTGAGGATTCTTTCTTTTATCAGAATTTTTTTTTCCTTAAATTTTGTCCAAATCAAAATTTACGCCAATTTCCATTTGATATGTCATTTTAAACCTGGAAGTGGAGTTGTAGGAAGTTGAAAACTGAGACAAATCTCTTGTCAGAAAATTGTTAGAAATCCTTTCAGAGGTTGAAATTTGACACAGTTGCGCTGTCAAAAAATTATCAGCAACCTTCATAGAAAAACGAATTGCCTCTATGTTTGACTTCCACATAATGTATAGTTACCTTTCTTTCCTTAAAATCTAGAACTCAATTTATGAGAAAGACGATCAGTACCAGATATTATAAATAAGAAATAGAGAAGATAAGGTATGACGCAGAAATTAGATAATATGATCGAAAAGATTCATGCCTAGGTTGATAAAGATTAGAATCCACCCTTGGGATAATACAGAAAGCGCCAATATCACTTTGCATCAGTATTTACAGTGCAAGCACCGTATGGACATCAAAGAAATGGGTTAGAGGTTAAACTGAAAGTTATGTGGAAAGAAAATGCTGCAAGGTGGGCATAAATTTCTTTGTACTCATTATACAGTAAGACGAAGTAATTTTCTGTAGCTGTTAATGTGCAGAGCAGTCGAGTGGTAGTTCGTCCATATTTACTGAGCACCATAATTTCCTATACAAGCTAATGCGTGCATTTTGCTCTTCGTGCTACACGTAGATGAAATCTTCAGTAGCATCAATCAAACAAATTTAGAGAAGAAACTGAACAACAGTTTAACAAGATTGAGAGTTACTTAGTTCTTACCGATACTCAACAGTATTGAGAGCTCTTACCGATACAAGATTAAGATTTAACCACCATTACTTGTTTCAACTACCCCTTCAAGTGATGAAGATACACTACAATACAAGTAATCTATATTCCCAACTCTTTGAACTTGGTTGAGTCCTGAAAAAAAATAGTCTTGGCTTCTCAATTGGCTGGAAAGCTTCAAGCTTGTCCTGGTTAGTTTTACGGACAAAATATATCTGGATGGCTTAAGCAATTGCGCCCAAGTGAAAAAATTACTGAATATGCACATAAGAATATTTGCAGCAGAAAACATTTCTGAGGATACTTTAGTATGACAGCAAATAACTTCTCTTAAGACAGAACTGAGTGTTATTTGCAGGTTTCGGATTCTACAGTAAGTGAAGTAGTGATATTGCATGTCGCAGACAAAGGATTTTACCTTCCTAACAATGGAAAGGGTGACGTATAGATCTTTCTTTAGGCTAGGAAACAAAAGTATGATCTCGATCGGGAAATTAAATGATAAAACTATATGGTATAGTTTAAGGCAACTCATGATCTTTGTTCGAAAAAAGAGGAGAACTTCTCTCTGAGATAAATTTTCATGGTTTCTGCATATTTGATATTTTAACAGTTTGACACAGATATATTCCTTATTTAATTTAGCATTTACACATTAATATCTGGGATTTTAAGCTTTTTACTATGGGCATCCCAATGCAAGAAGAACACTTCCGCACGAGCCATAATTTTAACAGGTCGTGTCAGACTGGGTGGAAATAAAGCTACAACAACTAATATTTCAGTAAGATTTATGTTTTTAATGTTTGTTACCAACAATATTATTAGAAAAAGGTACATGAAGTTGCAATCTGTAAAAAAGACGGTAACAAATGCTGCGACCAATTCAATTGCAACAGATGTTCAGATTTTCAAAAGTGAAACTAAAACATAAAAAACAATGTCACTCTATCAAAAAAACTCCCACTTCCAGACTTGCAATTTTTACATCAACTGTTTTTCAAGCAAATAATGAGTTCTTAATGTAAACATATTTCGCAATAAAATTATATAAAGTATTCAAACAATGGATGGAGTAAATTCACTGGGACAAATGCTTCAAACAATATTTGTTATTGTAACAACAAGCAAATTGACCCGCGCGTTGCTGCGGCATTTGTGCGATGAAATCGAAAAATAATGGTTAAGTACTTTGCTTAGAAAATTCTTTCTTAATTTATGAATAAAAATGATTTTAGGATTTGCAATATAGGTAAATTAGTGTGAATGAACAAAAAAATGGTTTAAGCATTTGGTTTAAAAAATAGCTTGTCAACAAAAATATTTTTCAGCTTTGTATCATAGATAAATTAGTGCGTAAAAATTTTAAAAATAATGATTTAAGCATTAGGATAATTCTAATGCCTTTGGTTGTTGTATTGTAGATAAAGCCAAAAATAATATTTTAAGCATATTAGTGTGGAGAAAGTCAAAAGAAAAACTCATTTTTATTTAGAAAAATATTAGCTAAAGTATTTGTAATGATACTAATGACTTGGTAGCCATTACGCATACACAAACTAATATGGAGAAAAGAAAAAATAAAAATAAATAAAGGTTCATTTGATTTAGAAAGAAATGTTTTTGAAAATTAGTCCTCACAACTTCAATAATTACATATTAGTCCCTCAAATCTCAATAATTGCTTATTAGTCTCTCAAATTCTAAGGGTCTTACAATTTGGTTCCTAAATGATGAAAATAACTCTTAGTTATGATTTCTCTCTTAAAACTCATCTTGCTCAAAAGAAAAAAAAGATTATTTACACTTTGGTAATCTAAAGTTTACACTTTTAACTTTTTAATACAAAGGTTTTGGCAATTAGATACCCTAAAGTTCACACTTTTTAATTTTGATACCTCAAAGTTTTTGCTTGACACTTTTGTTAAGGCAAAGTTTATATCTTGTTAACTTTGATACCCAAAGTTTTTGACACTTTGATACATTAAACTTTTTCTTAAACTTTAGGGTATTAGAGTTGAAGAAAGGTTAAAACATTGGGGTACCAAAGTAAAAATGGAATCTTTAAGGTATGAAAGTAAAAAAAGTATAAACGTTAGGGTAGCAAAGTGTCATAAAAGGTTTGGGGTATCAAAGTTAAAAAGACATAATTTTGGGGTATCATAGTGTCAAATAAACTTCTTGATATCAAAGTTTTAAAACAAGTAAACTTTAGAGTGCCAAATTGCAAACAACTCTTTAAAAACATTAGATGATGGTATTTTAGACATTGAGGGGTAAAATTGCAATAAAACTAGGATTTGATGAAGTAATGAGCAATTATTTAGATTGAGATACTAATATGAAATTATTGAAGATTTGAAGGACCAATATCTAAACAACGCTATGTAAAAATACCCTCTAAAATGCTAAATTGCAAATAACCCTTTAAAAATATTAGATGAGGGTATTTTAGTCATTGAGGCCAAATTACAACGACATTAGAATTTGAGGGACTAATGAGCAATTGTTGAGATTTGATCGCTAATATGCAATTATTGAGAATTTGAAGAACTAATCAAGAATTATCGAGATTTGAGGGGCTAATATGCAATTATTGAAGATTAGAGGGATTAGTACTAAATAATAACATTAATTTAAAAAAAGGGGGTGCAGAGATTCAAACCTACAATCATTGGGTTATTTTTGTGAGCTTTAACCAACTAAGACATGCTTCGATTAAAAAAACTTCACAAAAAGATAATTAATAGAAAAGTAACTATTTATTTCCACAGTAGCTGCAGTACTAACCCCGATAACTTTCGTATATATAAAAATATACTCCTCAAATCTCTGGGATTATCTTTTTATCTCTATAGTATCAAAATTATCTAGAAGCTAAATTGTAGATTTCTACAATAACTATAGTAGAATGGTCAATTGTTTTAGTAAAGATTAGCAAAATTGACCCGCACGTTGCCGCAGCATTTGTGTGAAAAAGCAAAAAAATAATGATTAAGCATTTTGCTTAGAAATTTTTTTTTTAATTTGTGGATAAAAATATTTTTGGGAGTTGTAATATAGATAAATTACATGAAGTATTGGGCTCATTGGCAATAAAACTTTTTAGGAACTGCGAATTTAATAATTGACGTAAAAATTTTACATGAAGTATTGGATTTAAGATTGATTTTGGGTGTATTTAATAACTAATAGTGTAAAATTTTGGGTTTATAGGTAAAAAACACTTTTGAAGGAGGATGGGTCCAAAACTAAATGGGCCAAGACCTAGGGTTTTAGTTAAGAGAGAACAAAAATTCCCATTTCTGAAGCTTATGAACAGTGACGAGTCTGTTTACTTTAGTATATAGATAAATGTTACTGTAGCTTATGAACAGTGACGAATCTGTTTACTTTAGTATATAGATAAATGTAACATTTGCTATACTTTTGTTTGGGTTTTCGCAATATTAGTTCCTTAAATCATCGAAATTTCTACCAGTTTCTCTCAAGGTCCCTCAATTATTGTAAGTTGTTAAAAATTAACCCCTCCAATCAAGAGTAGCAGTTGTGAGACATAAGAATTGGGGTCCTCATAGCAATGTCAAGGTTTGAGGGGCTAATTTCAAAATATTTAAAGATTTCAGCAAACCGAGCAGTGAGCCCAAGCCCAATCGAGTTTGCTGGCAGTCGCCCACAGTCTCGAACCAATCCCAAGTCCCAACCCCACGACACGAAACTCGACTCTTTCGCATAAAAACGGAGCCCAATCGATAGAAGCTTCCTCTCTCTCTCTCTGGCCCTCACTCTCTCGATCAATCTCGACCTCCTCCCTCCTCAAATTAAAACCCTAATCGACCTCGCCATGAAAATCTCCGATTAATTAATGACTCACTCGAAGCGATCTTTCTCCAGCATCAACAGCAGTAATCCTCTCTCGTCGCCGACGAGCTCCTCATCCATGAAGAAAGCCAAGTCTCATCAGTTCACAGAGAAGAACGGCCTCCACCTGTACTACGACGTCACCTCCGGCGGCGGCGGAGGCGGAAGCGGAGGGAACGCCGGCGGTGCGTCTGAGGATGAGGACTCGATGCTCGTCGATCAGGCTGGCGTTTCGGGGAGCTTGATGACGGGGATGGCTTCTAATTTGTTGAGGAAGAAGGCGATTCCACCTCAGCCGATGGTGAAGAAGGCGCTCAAGATTAAGCTCAAAGGTACTCGATTTTCTGGTGGTTTGATATCGAATTTTAGCTGAGTTTAATGGAGGTTTTAGTTTTAAAATTCTTATTTGTATGATGAGCTGATTAATTTTATTTGAATGAGCTTATAATCTTTCAATTAGTGAACTAGCTACATAGTTGATAAATAGAATTGAACGAGTGGGAGGAAACGAATGTGCTGGACTTATAAATATGATGTAGTTGAAGCTGATGATGGGTTCCACGTGTCGGGTTTTAGATTTTTAATAGCTGTTTATAAGCAGCTTGATGTCAACCTTAAGCTTGGGCATTGGACGAACTTACCTCCAGCTCTACACTGTTCAACTTGGTTGGTCATGATATGGTCAAATGAATTTGGATTACTAAAATTGATTTACTCTCATTTATGTTTTTTTTTAGACTTGAGAGTCACGTCCCGGACTTGCGAGCCCGTTGGCGCGGCGGCGTAAGATGTGGGGTCTACTGAGTGCAACACGTGATTTGGCTGAATCTGTCATAAAAAATGGCTAGTCAATGTTGCAACTTGACTCTCATGACCTACTATTTAATCACATCTATATCACCACAAGTCTACAACTATTGATGTGGGGCTATAGTTTGGGGCATCACGCCCCACTTTGGGCAGTGAATTGAGCCAAACCACGGTTGCACTCAGTAGGTCCTAGAGATTACATCACGCCAAAGAACTCACAAGCCCGAGGTATGGCAAATGGTATCAGAGCAGTTAGGCAACCGGAAACATGAAACTTAGTGTCATGCAAGACTAAGTGGTACATCACGAGTACGGGGGAGCCATCTCTATATTCATAGGAGCCACCTTTAGAGTCCACATAATCTGGTGGTGCTAACGGAACAAACCAATTGTCATGCTACTAGGACGACATCGTGTATTTAAGGTGGGGTGATAGTGATGCCCCAAAATATCCCACATCAGATAGATGTGGTGATATATATGGGCTTAAATACTAAGTCATGGCAGTCAAGTTGCAATATTATCTTTAGGCATCAGATTGAGCTAACCACGTGTTGCACTCAGTGTGTCCCAGAGCTTACATCACGCTAATAAGCTCGCGGCTCGGGGCGTGATAAATAGTATCAGAGTAGTTAGTAGGTCGGAAGCAATGTTGTGAAAAGCGGTAAAAATACCCAAGAAGCGGAAGCTCCCTTAAATCTCTTCGGCTTGGGCTAAAGGGTGGGTTTAAACGACCGAGCACTTTTCACTCGAAAAATCACGCCTTATAGCGTGTGCGAACAAAAAGCACCTAAAGAGCCCATAAAGTGCCTAAAAAGTGGTTTAAAGCGCTTTTAGAAAAGCCGATCCGGCCCAAAAGTGGTTTTAAGCTCCCAAAAGCGTCAAATAGTTCCAAAAATCCTTTTTAAATTATCAATCTTCCCTTTGATAATTTATATCAAGTCATTAACTTATTGACTAGTTGGTGCATTTAGTCCACTACATGTTAATTTATCACATTACAATGTTTGTAGTATTTTGTTGATATTGTGTGATTGAATCCGAGTATTTCTACATATTTATTTCATGCTTAGGATCTCTATAAATCATTACACACACATTCGAGAATTTTATTTACCTCTATTTTTTGCTTGTTTTATAATTTTCTCCTGATTATATTTTAATTTTTCAAACTTTGCCCCTATTTAATTTTTTTTGGACTTGGCGCTATTTTCCGCTTAAGCCTAAAAAAGCCTAAGCCGCACCTCCTCGCTTTGCTTTGCTTTGCTTTGCTTTTTGCTTTCAACAGCCTTGGTTCAAAGTGCATAACTAAGTGCTATGCTAGACTAAGTGCTACATCACGTGAGCACTGTGAGAGCCACCTCTAGAACCTGTAGGAGTCGCCTCTAGAATTCACTTCGCATGGTGGCGGTGATATTGGGATGAACCAATTGTCATATTGCGATGAGGACACTGCATATTTAAGGTGTGGTAATTGTGATGCCACAATATAGTCGAACATCGGATATGTAATGATATAGATGTTATATAGTAAATCATGGGAGACAAGTTGCATATTGGCTAGTCATTTTGCGGTGAATTGAGCCAAACTATGTGTTGCACTCAGCGAGTCTCAGAGCTTACAAGCGCCAACAGGCTTGCCGGCTCAGAGTGTGACAATTTAAATGTCTTCAAAGATGACAATTTAGATGCTGGTCGAAATAAAGGAAATTACTCTAAACTTCCTTCTTCTATTTTTTTTCTTTAATCTAGAACCTTCTATTATTCAATCTTGTGCATCTAACAATGACATGGGTAATGTAGAAGTTCTTGCACTTCAGGCCTGAACCTATCAACTATGTTGTCAAGTTATCTGTTCATATCATCGTCTGAGAAACCATCGAAGGAACTTGCCATAGAGCAAATGTTAATAACTACATTATCCTTCACAATTCCCTTCCCGTTCTGATCCGTCCTCATAATGTCTTGGGCCTGGGGTACTTCTTTGTCTATCCATGTGTATTATTTCGAAGGTTGAGAGCCCTTTTAGATCCCTTCCCAATAACAATAAAGGTGTATGTCATCTTCCTAATGAGCTTTACCATCTTAATTAACTCAATACCCCAACACGTAAAGTTGGACGCCCGAAGCTCGTGATATGTTCAATTGGAACTCGGAAAAGAGGCGAAGTTCCTTCCGACATCTCACATATCCTCACCGGTTAGCTCTTTAGGCCTCGTTTGGTACGCGGGAATGGGGTGGAATGGAATGGTCATTCCCACTTCTCATTCCCACGTACCAAACATAATCATTTTTTAGAAGTTGGAATGCCCATTCTTAGGGAATGCTCATTCCCACTTTTTATGGGAATGAGCATTCCAAGTGAATTGATAAGGAATAGTCATTCCCATTCAAGTGGGAATCAAATTAGTTACGTAATTTTCAATTATACCCCGTTGATAACAAAAATAAATCTAAAACTTAGGACTTTGGATAATTTTTGGACCTGTATATCATTATTTATATTATTTTTTGACCTATGAAAGATGTGGTACTCTTTTATTTATTTTTCCTTAATTTTTAAGACTAGAAAATAGTGAATATTTGTTATATATATATATATATATATATATATATATATATATATATATATATATATATATATATATATATATATATATATATATATATATATATATATATATATAAATAGAACATACACCTGAGAGATAACCTGTGCATTAATATAAAACATAGCTAGATTAATATAACCTATGCATAAATAAAATTATTTATTTATTATCATTAATGTTTATTTTTATCTTATTAAAAATCTATGTTGTTGTATAAGGGCATTATTAGAAAATAAGATTTCATTCTCACTTGTGAACTAATGATACCAAACATGGGAATGAGAATTAGATTTTCATTCTAGCTTCATTCTACAAACGTACCCAAACACGAGAATGGGAATGACCATTCCATTCCCACATACATTCCATTCCATTCCTTCTTCCATTCCATTCTCATTTGAGTCCATTCCCGCGTACCAAACGAGGCGTTAAATCTTAGATATCTCCAGCACATTTTGATCATCCACTAGAATTTCTTTTGATGCAAAGGGTAAGCTCCCAGATATGAAGAAGACATCTGAGATTCAAATGGTCCATTACTAACATCGTATTCTTGAACAGAGTAATTGCAGTAGATCTAGCTTCTCTGTGAAATTCCTCTAAAATAATTGTTTCTCTTCCGAAGAGTCCATCCTGGCTATCCTCAAAATTGCACCTCGAGGGATAGACAACAAGGTCAAGCCCATGGAGATGTAGGTGCTTGAGGGAACGAACCCTTCACCACGAGCCACACTAGACCAATCCAAGACAAACCTCTCAACATTGGTTAGAGCCAACAAGACACCAACCCTACATGAGATGAGAGTGACATTGTACCAATATTGGCCAAGGATATGATGGGCTGGTGCAAAGTCGATATCGCCTGATATCATCAATATTAAGGAATATGGATGGTTGTCTAGTGCAAACAAGAACGTATCAACCAAGATAGCGTTGTCAGCTGTATCCTTTTACCCATTTGGGACTTCCACAAGTTTCACGCCAGTCCTTTGGCAGCCCTCATGAAGCCCTCGCGGGATGGCATTAAAGTCCCCATAGGCCAAGAACAGTGTCACTGCTCCACTAATGACAAGGTATACCCAGAGAGCTATCCTTATATTGTCGGCAACATCTTCTAAGCAAACTTCCATTGGAACTAGACAGTTCTCAGAGTCCGCCAGGATTGTTGCATGTCCATTTAATAGCCCACATTGTTGACTAGGGGACAAAGTTGGTTCCATGTTTGAAGTAAGGCAGATTGATCGGCTAGAGCAAGGGGATTCTAGTACTGGGGTCTTAGTTGGTGTACTCCTTGAAGTTACTTTGTCTTCATAAGACATTTGAGCTTCTGGTAACTGTAGAAAGCAATATGCGAATGAGACATGAAATGAAATGTAGGACTAGTTCTGAAGAAACTTTGTCACACACTGGGCCCATTAGTCCGTTGGCGATGTAAGCCCTGGGTGTTACAAATAGTATCAGAGCCAGATTGTTAGCCATAATTGTGATACTAAGTGCTACATCGCGTGAGTGGATGTGATCCACCTCTAAAATCTACGTCGCCTAGTAGTGATTTCGGGACGAACCATTCATCATGTCGCAACGAGGACGTCGCATGGGTGATTGTGATAGCCCAAAATATAGTCCCACATTGGATAATGTGGTGATATCTCAAGTTGCAACGTTGGCTAGCCATTGTTGGCGGTGGATTGAGCCAAATCACATGTTGCACTTAGTGGGTCCTGGGGCTTACATCAAGCCGATGGGCTCGTGGGCCTAGGGAGTGACATTGAGACTGACTCGCTTGGTGTATATTGTTACGTTAAAGTTTCAGCGGTGTTAATCTGATGTTAGAATCAACTTAATATCTCCAGGATTAATTCCATTCAGCTTGAAAATATCCTATGCTAGTTCCTTAATGATCTAAACAGAGACAAACTATTGGTTCGTAATAATAAAAAATATAGGTTACACTGCCTATGCATTTGTAAAGATCAAGTAAAAGAATAAAAACAGTTTCCTCTAGCTGGATAACATGTTTCCCTAGATTGAATATCATTTCCCACTTAGGATTTGTCGGTAATATTTAATTCTCCTTAGGATCCTGCTCCATTGAAAGATCAAATGTTCCTTTGATTGCTTGAAAAGGAAAGTAGACGAGTTCGCTAGAAGCAGGAATTCAATATGTAGCGTACTGAGAATATCATGTCTGCATTATTCTTTTTCTCTTAGGAGTTCTTTTTTCTACATTTTTCTAAAATATATATTTTTTGTCTTCTTTGTCGTCAGACTTTGTAACTGGATATCCTGTGCAATCTTCCATAAGTTCAATTTACCATTTAATTCAGTAAGAACAGCCACTGCTCATATTGCAAGTTTTTTTGTCATGCTACCTTTCTTTCTTCTCTATTGGAGGAATAAGGGCAGTCAATCTGTCTCAATCTGGGGGCTCTCCCATTTATAGGAGTGGCTGCTTCTAGAAACTCCTTTACTTTTCACTCCCATGTCACCTTTTTTTGGCAACTAAACAAGAAAATTAATGTATGAAAATTTTGAAAATCATGAAAGCTATACCTTCTGAGCTCTTTGCTTTTCGTTGTGGAACGAAACTCTTGAGGCTTATTTATTTCTAGTGTTGTGCTACTAACTTAATTTTATTCTAATATGACTTAGATAAGCCTAAATTACCACCAAATTTTGAAGAAGATACGTGGGCAACATTGAAGTCCGCTATCACAGCTATATTTTTGAAGAAGCCAGATCCCTGTGACTCTGAGAAGCTTTATCAGGTATTCATGATGCAAATTTGTTTATTAAGCCATAAAGTTTTTAATTATAATTTTCTTCCTTTTTATTTTTTTGGGATTTAAATTCTTCTGTTACAGGCTGTCAATGATCTTTGCATTCACAAGATGGGAGGAAACCTTTACCAGCGCATTCAGACAGAATGCGAAGTGCACATCTCTGCAGCACTGATGTCGTTAGTTGGGCAGAGCCCTGATCTCGTGGTATTCTTATCATTGGTAGTGAAATGCTGGCAGGATTTCTCAGACCAGATGTTGATTATTCGTAGCATAGCCTTATACCTCGATAGAACATACGTGAAACAAACCAATGGTGTTGACTCATTGTGGGAGATGGGGTTGAAGCTGTTCGAAAAACATCTCTCCAACAATAAAGAAGTGTTGCACAAAATTGTCACAGGCCTTCTAAGGTTAATTGAGAGGGAGAGGTACGCTGAAGTTGCACATTTGGCTCTCTTTGAACTGCTATACAGAAATAGAAATATTTTGGCAGTCTGACTTTTTATGTGCCTCTACATATAATTGATTCTTTGTCAACACATATTCTTTGCCTTCAATATTAAACCGCGTGGCATGTGGTAATTGTAGATTTAAGAGCTTGTGACTTCATTTGCAATATATATATGCCTTTGGAACTGTTCATTTTTAGAGTAACCAAAGGGTAGTTGAGTTGAAGCTGAAAATAAGAAAATTGTGCTTAAATGGTTCATTTCAGCCCATACCCAGTTCAAAACTATGATTTTAAAGGGTCGTTTGGGTATTTAGTTTAAAAATGAGTGATTTCCAATTTGTAATCTACATACTAAAACAAACATCAAAATGTTATAGGAATTTTAATTTCATCATGTGAATGAAAAAACAATATTGTTGGATTTAAATATATATACTTATGTACACAGACACACAAACTCACATATAGCCATGTTCATAACTTCATATATCCTACTTTTACATGTTGTCGTGTCCTGTTCCCATACCCACACCCGTACTCGTACCCACACCCATATCCATGCAACATAGATTATAACAATGGTTGGGCTGCAATAACAATTATAAATATTGATGGTGGCAAAGAGAACTGATTATTTTACCATTAATAAATTAATGTTGTTAATGACCTTTATTGTTCTTTTTCAAGTTTAATTCCTTTGCAGACATTCGGGAGTTGGATAATAATGTGTTTATAATTTTCCTTGGGGCATGCACTTCTAAAATATATCTTAATTTTAAAGAATGAAGTCATAGTTTGGACTATATTTAGATCTTATTTCTTAGCTGCTGACACAAACAAGTTGCACTTGTGAGTCAATGTTGCACTTAAATGCTGATGGCTGTAGAGGTCAACTAATAAGCTAATAGTAAAATCAACACTTTCAAAGTTTAAGTTTTCTTCTCTTGTTTATATCTAGAATACATCAAGGAACTAAATGACATGCGTTGGCCTTTAGTTTGTTAGATAAAGGTGATATCAGTAAATTTAGATGAGTAGATTACTCTGATAGGAGCTGAATGGGAGAGGAAAAAAAAACATCTTCTTATTTTTGCGGTTCATTGTATTATCTTCATCCAATATCAGGATGTGTCCAAGTTACAGATGAATTCTGCATATAGTTGATAATGCAGTAGATTTACATAAGTATGCAGAGAACTATGTATGATAACACTTAATCCCCTTCACATATGTTAAATCATTTGTTACCTTGACACATGATTTCCTGTGCTCACAAGCCATGATTAATACACAGATAAATTGTCTTCATATAGTTTATGATGCAATAGAATTCACATAACTATGTATGATAACTCTTAATCTCCATAACATATGCTTAATATTTGTTAACTTGATGCATATGATTTCCTGTGCTCATTATTTCACACTTAATACAAAGAAAACGGTTTCATTTGGGGTAGTACTTATATGTATGTATTCATGTAGTGAACTATCTGTTCTTCCATATACCTATACTTCCATAATTAATAGCTTTTAGATATTTTTCTAACAAGATGATTGGTATCTCTATTGAATGATTTATTGATGTTTTTCTCATACTTAAATTTTCTTGTTTTTAAAAATATTTTTAATTAGTGTTTAACACGGATTGTATTTTCTTTGGACCAGGCTAGGTGAAGCTATAAATAAGGCATTGCTTAATCATCTTTTGAAGATGTTTACTGCGCTAGGAATTTATGCAGACAAATTTGAGAAACCTTTTCTTAAATGCACTTCTGACTTTTATGCTGCTGAAAGTGTGAAATATATGCAGCAGTCAGATGTTCCGGAGTATCTGAAACATGTGGAGGTACAAATTTCACCTCTTGTTTTTTATTGTTTACGTGCTAGTCATCTATGTTTTATGTTTCTGGTTGGGCATCAAAGAGCTAGAATTATTTATCATGTATATGAAGCTTGACAGATGCAAACTTGCAGTTAAGGTTGCATGAAGAACATGAAAGATGTTTTCTATACTTGGATGCTAGTACGAGGAAGCCACTTGTAGCAACTGCTGAAAGGCAGCTTCTTGAACGTCACGCATCTTCAATCCTTGACAAGGTTGTATCTCATTATTGTTCCTGATGGCAAAGGTTTTAGAGTCTAAGTTATGTTTTTCCCCCTCTTTTGTTTAGGGTTTCATAATGCCTATGGAAGCTAAGCGTGTGGAAGATCTTCAAAGAATGTACACTCTGTTCCAGAAGGTTAATGCTCTTGAGTTATTAAAGCAAGCTCTTGGTTCATATATCCGCGGTACTGGACAGGGTATTGTCATGGACGAAGAAAAAGACAAAGATTTGGTTGCTTGCCTCTTGGAATTCAAGACATCTCTTGACATGATATGGGAAGAAAGTTTCTTCAGAAATGAAATGTTTTCACAAACCATAAAGGATGCATTTGAGCACCTTATCAATCTTCGGCAGGTCAGATTATATCTCTCACCCGCGTCATATAGTTCAGGCTGCTCTCATCTGCTTTATTTTACAATATCTAGACTTGAGAAATTTTGTAATATGAAGTGTGAATTGTCTGACTTTTCAATCATTATATGTGATATCTTGGAATCTCTCACGGTTGTTGCTCTGTTTCGCTTTTCGTCGCTCAGTATCTTGTTGTTTTTGGCTACTTCGGGCGATGTAGGTTTTTTATGGAGAACATTTGTGGAGGTCTGAAAGAACTTTAAAATTTTAACAAGAACTATTTATTATTAAAGGTTGATACTGATAGTTCTAAATTAATAGTAAAGCTGTTTTATTTCGGCTGAAGTTGTGGACTTTGTGGAGCAGACTCTTATGTCAGATACAGTATATAATTGGCAAAATAGCATGACCAGATCTGAGTTTATTTTTTCTTCTATCTCTTATGAAGTCTACTGTTAAATAGAGATGATCAACTGGCTGCATTTGGAATTCTGCTTTTCTTCATAATAGCTGGTTTGCTTGTAACAAATCTCTCCAGGTTTTTCTTGGCATTTAGTCTTTTATGTTATCTGGTTGAGGGTTAATTTTATACTCAACAGATCTATTATGAACCGGAGACTTTTTAGTGCTTTGAGAAATCAGTGCCAAGTTTACATATTTGGAGCTTGAGGATTGCAAATTTTACTCTTCTAGCTGCTTCATTTTTTTTAATTCATTTTGTATTTCCTTTTAGCTTGTTGTTCAGTTGTAAGATGGCAACAGTTTTGGCACAGAATTTTGATTATCTGCGAACTTGGAAACACCTGACTTTGTCATAACTAGCTGCTTGTCCTCTTCTTGGTGGCAATATTCTGTATTTCTATTCTGTCAATTGCTTTAGAGCAACACTATATCTAGGTGAGAGCTAATGAATCTGTCTTTGGTGTTTCTATACAACAGAATAAACCTGCTGAACTAATTGCAAAGTTTCTAGATGAGAAACTTCGTGCTGGCAATAAGGGTGCTTCTGAAGAAGAGTTGGAAAGGACACTTGAGAAAGTGTTGGTATTGTTCAGATTTATACAGGTATATAATGGGATGTTTAGTCAATAATATGTGTTTTCTTGTTCTTAGCTTTAACTCAATTTAAATTATCAGATTAGCTTTCTTTGTGTCACACTGCTCTATTTTGGGTGCTTCAGTGTACACTGCTTTTAAATTACGCTGACTGACCAACATATTTTGTTTCACAATTAATCAGGGCAAAGATGTTTTTGAGGCTTTCTACAAGAAGGATCTTGCAAAAAGGTTATTGTTGGGAAAGAGTGCCTCAATTGATGCTGAAAAGTCAATGATCTCAAAAGTAATTGAATGATATTATCTCTGAAGTTGTTTCAAATGATTTGTGACATATCTAACCGGAAGTAAATACTCTTTTCAGCTCAAGACTGAGTGTGGGAGCCAATTTACTAATAAACTTGAAGGCATGTTCAAGGTATCGAGTCTCCTCTCTTTTTTATTAATATCGTATCCTATGTCGATAATCGTGGTTACATTCTTCGTCTATGCTGTTGGACCAGCTCTCTGGAAAAGGATAAAAAATGATGACTAAAAGTAGAATATTCATGGACTTTATGGTAACAAGAGATGCATGGTTTCTTCATCGTAAATGCATGGTACAAACACGTGAGAATACTGCTTTAAACTGATGAGTTTTGGGCTAATAAAATATATCAAGAAAACTATACTCTTAATATTATGAAATACCAGAAGACGAAAATGTAGATGCATCAGTTGAAGTGTCATATACTGACATATAAAGGCATAGGGATCTATATGAGAGATAAAAATTAAAGATAATCAACAGTTCCTAGTTCAGATGGGACACGGAAGGAGGTGCTCTCCTGTAGAGAGAAAAATCTTATCAAAATCAAGATGTTTTCCCTTCAAGTTATTGGAAAATAAATACATAGAAAGGCAATAGTGACCACTGTACTGCCTGCAACCTCCAGAAAGGCAAAAGTTGATTATATTCTTTTCTTATCGATATCAGGCTGAGTGTTTACAAGAATATGACTTAAATTGTTTGGCTTAAATTGAGCTTCACCAATAATAATAATAATAATAAGGGACAGTTATATTGCGTGATTTTGGCAATATTATTAGTGCAGCCACCAGAAAATATGCATCAGATATTACAGTGGATTTGGTCCTGGAAAGATGCATGAGAACAAATTATTATGCTAACTAAGGGCAAAAAAAGTAAGTAAAACCATCTTTAGTCATAGACTTCCACATACTTTTTTAATCTGCTTACTTGCATTCTTCTGTCAGGAACAAATTTAATCTATTATTTCATTTGACATATTCTTCTCTAGCAGTTGATATAAATACTTATTTATGTTCTGCAGTTTGTTTTTCAATTGCTCACTGCTCTTTGTACTTGTATTTTACCTTCAAGCAACTTGCTGTGATTTTCTATTTGCTATTTCTTAAATCTTATTATATGGTCAAATGCACTACACTAGCGCAGTTCTATATGTTCTATCTTTGTAATAACTACATGCTGCTGACCCATTTCCAGGACATTGAATTATCGAAAGAAATAAATGATTCCTTTAAACAGTCATCACAAGCCAGGACAAAGCTTCCTATTGGCATTGAGATGAGTGTTCATGTTCTAACAACTGGGTGGGTGTTTATCATTTGAATGTTCCAACGGATACGTTGATAAGGACAACTTATATTGCTAACGTAATTTCCCCTATTAATCATAATTCTAGTGCTTGATGTTATATCTGCAGATACTGGCCAACATACCCACCCATGGACGTTAAGCTTCCTCATGAATTGAATGTTTATCAGGTTAGATCATTAGAGCTATCTAAATTCTATTTCTGTGTGAATCTGTGTTATCCTTATTTTGGAAGATTCTAATCTCTGCTTGCATACAATAGGATATATTTAAAGAGTTCTACTTAAGCAAGTACAGTGGGAGACGGTTAATGTGGCATAATTCATTAGGTCAATGTGTTCTAAAAGCAGACTTCCCTAAAGGTAAAAAAGAATTGGCAGTGTCATTATTCCAGGTGAGTGGATCCTTAATCTTCCTTTATACAGATACGTTCACATTTTTCTCAGTCTTGATAGTTTCCTTGGGTCCTTTATGTTGTCAGACTGTTGTCTTGATGCTGTTCAATGATACCCAAAAGCTCAGCTTTCAAGATATTAAGGACTCCACGAGTATCGAAGATAAAGAGCTGAGGAGGACTTTGCAATCTCTGGCATGTGGCAAAGTTCGTGTGCTCCAAAAGGTTTGTTAATTCTCATAGCTTCTGAATTTTCTTGCATAAGTCGAATTATTATCATGATATACTGGTATTCAATAGTTTCCAAAGGGAAGAGAAGTAGCGGATGAAGATACATTTGCATTCAATGAAGAGTTCAGTGCTCCTTTGTACCGCATCAAGGTAAATGTTCTATTTGATGCCAGTTTGGGCTTGTCAACTTGCAATTCAAGCTAACATTTTGCATTTTCAGGTAAATGCAATTCAGATGAAGGAGACAATAGAAGAAAACACAAGCACCACGGAAAGAGTATTCCAGGATCGTCAATATCAGGCATGTATATTATTGTTACTGCACAATTTATTGGCAGCATTACAATTTACAAGTCTTTATTAAGTGATTTGCCTAAAGCATGCAGGATTAAAATATTAGAATATAACAATATGTAAGTGTTTGAATATATTCTTTTCTTATGATAGATCTTGTGCTACTAACCGATTGTTAAATCTTGTGGTTTCTGTAAAACAAAAGAAAGTATGTGTGCTTGTTGGTCCATAGAGGCTTGTTTCAAATAGTTCTTTCCTAATTTGGAAAGTATCAACATAGTCCATTTAAAAAGGGTGAATTAGATAAAATCCCTATTAACATTTGCATGATTGACATATATGCCCCTACGCTCTCTTCTAATTTCTACAAAAGTAATTTGATTGTAAAAGCTAATGTTATTGGATATGACAATTATATGCACTCAAGTATAAACATACATATATCATTCTAATAATTCAAATTTGATGATTAATTGACTTCAAATTGATTTGTGTCTTTTTTTTCCTTTTTTTGTGGTTTTCGGCGGTGTGGGTGTGGGGAGCTGTTGTTTGGGTAAACTTGCTGTTTCAAAAAGGAAAGCAATATCATTATAGACTTATTTTGTTTGAACTGTTTGTTTCTGACATGTACATGATATGTTTTGTTGCAGGTTGATGCAGCTATTGTTCGAATAATGAAGACGAGGAAAATACTAAGCCACACACTTTTAATAACCGAGCTTTTTCAACAGGTAAATACATAAATCAGTTAACGAATGTTTGTATATGATTGTTTGGTATTCACTTTCGTGGAATTTTTTGTTTCATTCAGCTCAAATTTCCGATAAAGCCAACAGACTTGAAGAAAAGGATAGAGAGCCTCATAGATAGAGAATACCTTGAGCGAGACAAGAACAATCCGCAGATATACAATTATTTGGCTTAAGCTCTTGAGCCCAAGTGAGCTTTTCTGTGTTAGATAGGTCACTCTTAAGTCTCAACAACATCCAATGTACAGGGTAGCTTCAGCCTCCTTTCTTTTTTGTTCCTTTGAGAAACATTCTAAATTGTAAATTATTAGGAGTTTGTTCTTGTCCTGTAAAGGAAATTGTCGCCAAATTTGTGAAAGTAATATCTGCTAAGATTATGAAGAAGCGCCAGAAGAAATTACAATCACAAGTTTTATGATTCTAAATCACAATCGTCTGTGAAATAGTTTATATGCCACTTTATATACCTTTCCCTTCTGTCTTATTTCCTTACTTTGCTCAACAAAGGCTAGTTAGCTGAGCCAAACGCATCTATTTTAGAGCGTACTTGTTCGTGGTTGAATATGGTCGTAGATTTCGAACTGGTTCTTGAGTTTTATTTTCCTGTCTTCACTTGGAAACGAGTCCAAATGATTTTGCGAATACTGTTGGGTGCAAAGAAAAGTATCCATACCCGCACGTTACGAGTATGGATACTAATATGTATATCTAATAGGATATACATATGGATAGATAATGGAACATTTGATCCGTATCTGAAATAACTATACATTTACAATTGCTTTGACCATTAGATTAATGGGTTTGATAGTAATTGTGAGGATACACATTTAGAATTGGATATAGTTCATATGATCCATAGATCTAATCTTAGTTTTTCCGATATGCAAGACATATTAATGAACTCTCTCGTGTCATATGGCCCGTGCATTGTACAGGCGATTTTTATTTGTTTTTCCTCGTACCCGTTTTCCATCCATATTTATTTTCATTTATTTTATTTATATTTGTATTTGATTTTGGCGAAGATGGATACAAGTGATATTTGTATTCTTATCTACGATGTAAGCACATACAGATATGATAAATATCATATCAGATTCGTATCCCATACACTTGCAACCCCGCTTCACTCAAGCTTTTTTTTAATTATTATTTGATAACCCAGCCTGGATCGAACCTAAAATCATGAGAGCTATATTGAAACCTCTCAACAGAACGGTTCACCCGCGGTGGGCCATTCCTCAAGCTTGAGCACCTCATATGACATGAGTAGCAAAATGTAATGGATCTTGGGACAAACCCAGGGCCCAATAGAGCAGAGTCGCAGCTAAAATAGTGCAGAAGTAATAAAGAACACACAGATTTACTTGGAAAACCCCCTAAATAAATTTGGGGTAAAAATCACGGGCAAGAATAGAAGAATTCACTATGAGAAAAAATTTAGGAGGATTACAATCTCTCTTTTACAAGGAGATACTCTCTCTATTATTTTCTCTCACTTCTATATGTAGAAGAGTTGTTGTTTCTGGGATGATATGAACTGAAGGATTTCTGGGCCTATTTATAGTGTTTGGAAAAATACTATGCATCAATTTTATATTATTTTGGGGGGCCCACATTCATTATTTTATCCTTCACGAGCAGCATGAGCTCGTTCGCCGTTCGGTGCAATTGGTGCCTAATAAAACGAACGGCGCCTGATAAAACGAAAATCAGGGGCCCACAATATTTGACAATCTCTCACTTGAAGATTTGATTGAGGATCAATCACATCTTCACACCATTCTTTCTATCTTGCCATCTCCATGTTGCTTACGTCTCCGTCAGATCACAAGAAGATCTACATCAAATAAACTTGTCAGTATTGATTGCTTTTGTCAGAAAATCTGCTATGTTGTCTTTGGTGTGAATTTTCTGCATATCCACGGTTTCTTCCTCCACTTTCTCACGAACGAAGTGGTACTGAACTCGAATGTGTTTGGTCTTTGAACGAAAGGCTGGATTTCTTGCCAAATGCAAAGCACTCTGACTGTCACAAAATAGAGAAATCTTCTTTTGTTCATGGCCGAGTTCCTCCAGCACCATCTTCAACCATATCGCCTCTTTACTAGCTTGTGTAGCTGCTATATATTCTGCTTCTGTTGTTGAAGTAGCCACAACTGACTACAGTTCTGAAACCCAACTTACAGCTCCGCCAGCAAGTGCAAACACATAGCCTGTGATGGATTTGCTATTATCACGATTGCCTGCATAATCAGAATTAACATATCCACTGACAATAAAATCAGATCCCCCATAACATAATGCAACATTTATGGTCCCTTTGATGTATCTTAGGACCCTCTTTACAGCATTCCAATGCTCTTTATCAGGATTCGCCATGTATCGACTAACCACTCCCACTGCTTGTGCAATGTCTGGTCTTGTACAAATCATAGCAAACATCAAACTTATTGAGCTACCAAATTACAATGACCTTAGAATTTGAGGGACTAATGAGCAATTATTGAGATTTGAATGGCTAATACGCAATTATTGAGAATTTGAAGGACTAATCAGCAATTACTGAGATTTGAGGGGCTAATATGCAATTATTGAAGATTAGAGGGACTAGTACTAAGATGCCACTTGGTTGGAAACTTTCTCACAAAAAAATTATTAATAGAAAAATTACTATTCATTTTCACATTAGCTACAGTATTATTAAATGCTACTGTAGCTTAGGAACAATTGTAGACCCATTAGTTTTAGTATATACAAGCAAAATTGACCCGCGCGTTGCTGCGGTATTTGTATGATGAAATCAAAAAATAATGGTTAAATACTTTGCTTAGAAAATTCTTTCTTAATTTGTGGATAAAAATATTTTTAGGATTTGCAATATAGGTAAATTAGTGTGAACGAACAAAGAAAATGGTTTAAGCATTTGGTTTAAAAAATTAGCTTGTCATCAAAAATATTTTTTGGTTTTATATCATAGATAAGTAGTCCATGAAAATTTTTAAAAATAATGATTTATGCATTAGGATAATTCTAATGCCTTTGGTAGTTGTATTGTAGATAAAGGCAAAAAAAAAAAATACTTTAAGCATACCCACTGCTGATGCATACGGTACTCGAGACATCTCCATCCTCTCTTCTTCACTGCTAGGACACATATTGGAGGATAAATTGAAATTAACAGGAAGTGGGGTAGAAATTGGCTTACAATCTTGCATGTTGAAGCGCCGCAAGATTTTCTTTAAATAATTCTTTTGAGAAAGCCATATCTTCCTATTATTTCTGTCTCGGTAAATTTGCATCCCTAGAATCTTGTTTGCGGATCCTAAATCCTTCATTTCAAATTCCCTAGCCAATTGAGCCTTCAATTCTTTGATACGATCTTTGTTGGGGCCTGCAACCAATATGTCATCAACATACAACAACAAAATAACAAAGTTATTTTCGCCAAACCTCTTGAAATATGCACAAGGGTCTGAATTGAGTCTGTTGTATCCAAGGCTCATGATGAATGAATCAAATCTCTTGTACCAACACCTTGGCCCCTATTTTAGACCGTACAGAGATTTGTTTAACCTGCAAACCAAGTTCTCTTTTCTTTTTTCTTCAAAACCTTCTGGTTGGAGCATATAAATTTCTTCTTCAAGATCTCCATGAAGAAAAGCTGTTTTTACATCTAACTGTTCTAGATGTAAGTCAAATACAGCGCTCATCGCTAGGACTATTCGAACAGTTGTAAGTCGAACTACAGGAGAAAATATTTCATTAAAGTCAATACCTTCTTTCTGAGCATATCCTTTGACCACCAATCTAGCACGATATCGCTCCACTTGATCATCGCCATTTCGCTTGATCTTATAGACCCATTTATTTCCAATGGTCCTCCTTCCTTGTGGTAGTGACACAAGTTCCCAAGTCTTGTTCTTACGGAGAGCTTGATCTCTTCTGCATTCTTGTCATCCACAAAGATGCGTGCATGCGCTTACGGCTTCATGGAAAGTTGATGGCTCTCCATCCTCCGTTAGAAGACGGTATGCAGCGTTACTCTCCGTAATATACCCGAGTGTCAAGCCGGTGGTCTTCTCACGAGTTGACCTTCGAACTTCGGATCCTCGGCCGACCGGTTCTTGTACATCATGCTCCGCCGCTCGTAAAAATCTTGATCATTTTCCATCCAATATCTACGCCTCTCGAAGTCCTTCCTCGAAGCCGCTTCCTTTCTCTTCTCTTTGCGGTTGGTTCTCTACAAAGATAACATCTCGCCGATGATAACCTTGCGGGTAGTGGGATCCCACAGCGATACCCTTTACTCCATCAAGATACCCTAAGAATATACATTTCGGATTTTGAATCCGGCTTTGTAATTCTTGGCGTTGTACATTACGCATTAATCGGACTTTCAAATATATGGAGGTTGGAATAATCACCGGCTTGCCGCCCACATCTCCATCGGCGTCTTCAATTGTATTGCGGTTGATGGAGATCGATTCACCACATAACAGGCGGTTTTCACTGCCTCCGCCCAAAAAACTTTATCCAGATTTGCAGTTGTCAACATCGCTCTGGTTCTTTCCAACAGAGTTTTATTCATCTGCTCCGCTACTCCATTTTGTTGTGGAGTATACGCCGTACTGAATTGTCTTTTGATGCCTTCTTGCTTGCAGAATGCGAGAAATTCTCCGTCTATATATTCTCCTCCATTATCTGACCTCAAACACTTGATTTTCTTGTCAGATTCAAGCTCGACTCGTGCTTTGTAGGCTGTAAAGACTGAGAACACATCCGTCTTCTTCTTGATAGGGTACACCCAACATCTCCGGGAGTAATCGTTAATAAAGGACACGAAATACTTTGCACCTCCCATAGATGTAACTGGTGCTTGCCATACATCAGAATGAACCAGCTCCAGAATAGTATTGCTTCTAGAACTCGATGTGTTGAACTTCAGCCGATGCTGCTTGCTTGTAACACAATGCTCACAGAACAGAAGAGCTACCGATTTGAGCCCAGGAAGTAGGTTCTGATCGGAGAGAATCTTCAAACCTCGTTCTGACATGTGGCCTAGTTTACGGTGCCACATTATGGTTTCTTCTTCTCCACGGTTGGTTGACGCCACACATGAATCAGCTTCCTGCAGAGTCTCTCCCTTGAGCATGTATAGATTTGCAGCTATCTTTTCTCCTTTGATCACTACAAGCACTCCTCTAATAATTTTCATGATCCCATTTTCTATATGGGTCTTGCATCCCAGTTCATCTAATTGTCCCAAAGACAATAGATTCTTCTTTAGGCTCTTCACATGTCGCACATCTTGAATAGTGCGTATTGTACCGTCAAACATTTTAATTTTAACAGTGCCAATACCACAGATCTCCAAAGTATGATCATTGCCCATGAATACAGAACCCCCTGAGATAGGTTCATATTTGTGGAACCATTCCCTCCGGGAGGTCATGTGCCTAGAAGCTGCGAATCTAAAAGCGGACATCGACAAACCTCTTCCGCCTTCATCAGCGGTGTTTGCTCCATCAGATAAGATTTCACCATCGTCGATGTCGACAACGCATCCTTGAGATGTTGATGGCTCTGAAGACTTTTTATCACCACTCTTCTTATTGTGCCAACACTCCGACTTGACGTGCCCCTTCTTGTCACAGTTGTAGCATTTGATATGATTCTTACTCCTTGACTTCGATCTACCACGAGCATGACTCTCACTGGAGCCTGGTTCCGTTGATCTTCCTCTCGTCACCGATAAGGCCTCCGCTTGCTGCGAACTTGCCAGCTTGTCTTCTTTGTTCTTGCGCCGATTTTCTTCCTCCAGAACAGCGGCTGCAATGTCGTCGAAAACTAGCTTCTCCGCAAGGACGTTATTTGTGAGGTTGATGATGAGTTGATCATACGAGTCAGGTAGACTCTGAAGTAGAAGCTCCGCACGTTCATTCACACTGATTGCATGTCCCAATGTTGTGAGCTGGGAGAACAATGTGTTTAGGGTGTTGATGTGGTCGGTCACCGATGTAGATTCCGCCATCCGGAGAGTGTAAAGTCTTCTTTTTAAGAAGATTTTATTGTGCAGGGATTTCGCCTCATGTAGCTTTGTTAGAGTGTCCCAGATCTCCTTTGCTGTCTTCTTCTCCTCTATGTTGGACAGCACCCCGTCTGCTAATGCCAGATGGAGATTTGCTATAGCATTCCCGTCCATTTCGTTCCACTTCTTATCATCTGTGATGTCCGCCGGCCTTTCACCGATGGCCGCTAGGCAATTATCTTTTCTCAAGATAGCCTTTATCTTCAACTTCCACAACGAGAAATTACTCCCGTTGAATTTCTCGATCTTGAAATTCTCGAACTTTGCCGCTATTGCTTCTACCACGAACAGTAACTCCTTACTATCTCACGTGAACAGTAGCGTATTTATGAACAGTACCCTTATTTGTGAATAGTAACCGTACTTGTAAACAATACCGTATTTATGAACAGTACCGTACTCGTGAATAGTATCCAGTACCTTTCAGAGAGTAAATGATATCTAGCTTATTTTCTGATGTGAAGGATCCACCTTTGGTGGCAGCCACAGAACATACGATAAGCAGATATAAATACCCTAAGTCAGGCTCTGATACCACTTCTTGGGACAAACCCAGGGCCCAATAGAGCAGAGTCACAGCTAAAATAGTGCAGAAGTAATAAAGAACACACAGATTTACGTGGAAAACCCCCTAAATGAATTTGGGGTAAAAACCACGGGTAAGAATAGAAGAATTCACTATGAGGAAAAATTTAGGAGGATTACAATCTCTCTTTTACAAAGAGATACTCTCTCTATTATTTTCTCTCACTTCTATATGTAAAGGAGTTGTTTCTGGGATGATATGAACTGAAGGATTTCTGGACTTATTTATAGTGTTTGAAAAAATACTATGCATCAATTTTATATTATTTTGTGGGGCCCATATTCATTATTTTATCCTTCACGAGCAGCATGAGCTCGTTCGCCGTTCGGTGCAATTGGTGCCTAATAAAACGAACGGCGGGGCCCACAATATTTGACGATGGATAGATAGATGTAATGGAACGGTGGGGTTTGGATATGGATTTGTGTTTAGGCCCAAAGGCATAAGAAATATCCATAAGCCAATAAGAAGAGGCCAGATGCTTACGCTCTCGCTCCCCTCCTCTTTCCATTCCCGCAAACTCCCAAAACCCTCCAACTCCTCAATCTCTCTCTCAATCATGGCAACCTCATCAGCATCAAATCCGCAACCGAAGCAAAGAATCCTAGTCATCGGCGGCGGAGTCATCGGAGCCTGCACCGCCTACTTCCTCTCCCAAAAATCCAAAAACGCCCAAATCACCCTCATCGAGAAATCCTCCGTCGCCTGCGCCGCCTCCGGAAAAGCCGGCGGATTCCTCGCCTTCGACTGGTGCGACGGCGGGCCCCTCTCCTCCCTCGCCCGCGCCAGCTTCAACCTCCACCGCTCCCTCTCTCGATCCCTCGACGGCCCCCAAAACTACGGCTATCGCCCCCTCACCACTCTCTCCCTCTCTATAAACGCCTCATCGTCTCCGCCATCGCTATCAACCTCCCTCCCATCTTGGATCGATGGGCCCACCGCCGGCAGCCCGAGAACCATCGGGACCGTCGAGACGACGGCCCAGGTCCATCCACAGCTGTTCACCAGAACACTGATCGACGCCGCGGCGAAAGAATACGACCTCGACGTCGTGATCGGGGAGGTGATGAATGTGCGGGTTGAAGGTGGCAGGGTCACCGGCGTCGAAATGAAGGATAAGTTCGTTGAGGCCGACGCTGTGGTTCTCGCGCTCGGGCCGTGGTCGGCGCGGAGCCCGATACTCTCTTCTCTGTTCACTGTCTCCGGGCTGAAGGCCCACAGCATCGTGCTGCGGCCGCCCCAGCCGGACGCGATCACCCCCCATGCATTGTTTCTTTCTTACCAGGACTCACCGGTGGCGAAAACACTCGACCCGGAAGTTTACCCTCGGCCGACCGGAGAGGTTTATGTTTGTGGAATGTCATGTGAGGCTCAGATGCCGGATGATCCCGAAGAGATTGTGGGCGACAGGAGTTCGATTGAGATGTTGCATAAGATTGCGGGGAGGGTTTCGAGCCATTTGAGGAGGGAGGGAGGGGCGGAGGTGGTGGCGGAGCAGGCCTGCTTCTTGCCGTGCACGGAGGACGGAGTGCCCGTGATCGGAGAGGTTCCTGGGGTTGAGGGGTGCTTTGTTGGGACCGGGCATAGTTGTTGGGGGATATTGAATGGGCCGGCGACTGGAGCTGCGCTCGCTGAACTTGTTTTGGATGGCAAGTCGAGTATCGTCGACTTGACCCCGTTCAGCCCCTCGAGATTTCTTCGGCTTCGCACTAGAAAATAGAGGGTTTCCGACTAGTTGTGGATGGGGACGATGACAATGCTACTTTTACATTAGTTTTTAAAGTTTTCGCAGAAATATCACAGGAAATGCTGATGAAAGTATGATCATCATATGATCCTCGCATGATCAACTATGTACGTGCTAATAAGGTAGAACATGGACGACAAATAGTTACATCCCTGTAATACACAGAGAGTGCATCTGCGATTAGCCGTAATAAGACTGGTGTTATGAAGTACATGTAATTTGTTACTTTGTTTTGGAATCTAAGTACAAGTTTACTCTCTTTATGGACTCAAAGGAGAGTGTCAGTCTCCAGTCTTTCTGTTTCCTGCTCAATGGTCTTCCTTTATTCTGAGCGTCTCTGTTTTCTCTTACATTTGCTAGCTTCCAGCTACATTGTTGCGACTCGATGTTAATTGAGTCGAGTAGTAAAACCTTTTCAGTGTGGTTTTGGTTCTTGGTGTCGGTATTGTCTTCAATATATGAAACCCACATTGGCGTATCTTTGAAGCGATCAAGATCATCAGGTATTCTCAGTAGTCGCTCTGCTCCCGGAGATGAAACCTGCATTAGGAAAACATAAGTCAATTGTTGATGACTCCAATAAGGAACAGAGAAATAACTAAATAACAGGAACATATAGAATGCAAGATGATGCCTGTAGACCCAAATCATCTGGTATCTCCCCGAGCTCTCCGATCTCATCCAGTCTTCTCTTGTAAGTACGGCTGAAGCTCTCAATTTCGTCCATGCTAGGGCACCCATATCTGAAAGGAAATCAATCAACCAATAAACTCCTACCAGTGTCTACTAGAAAGAAAATGTCATTATCACTCTTATCGTAATTCGGATACACTGATAACCTGCATTTCTCCATTCAACTAATCAGAGTTTTACCTGAATGACGATATAAAAGAAAATAGCAGAAACAGTGCCAGCAATACTCGATTTGTCTTCATTAAAAAAACCACCTAGTTATCTTTGTAATTCTCAGTGACCATGAACAATGAGATCATCGCGGATGGAATAATATGTTAGGTCTCTGTCCTTGAACGAGAATAGATTTCTACTGTTTCATCATTAACATAATCAAAACAACCAAGGAAGGAGGGGGCACATACCAATGTTTTCTTTAATTATATAATAAACAACAATTAGTCACCTAGATTAATGAGTTAATCGTGTACATCAACAATAGCCAATCGACAACTCTGTTAGGCTGGATGGCTCTGATAATAATAAATGCTCGACTCCTTATATACCACATCCTAGTTAACTATAAGAAATGAAATGCAAATTAAAGCAGCAAGGGCGGTCTGGTCCACATGAAGCATACTCTAGCCTCCTCCCATGGAGACAGAATTACCAAAAGAATACGCACATACAATGCATGCAAACTTGTATCGGTGCCAAATACAACCTTACAAACTTGACTAGCAACACCAAGTGTTTGTTCACCCCCTACAATAGATCTTGCGAACAATTTCAAACCCCATTCACTTCATCCTCGGTTTAACTATGTCCATCAAATTAACAACATTAGTTTAACAGAACCAACACTCTAGTTTTGCAACCACAAAATGGAGGAACTTTTAACACGATTACTTGGATCAATTATCATCTTCCTCCAATAGTCGACCTCCCTCTTCTTCCTCCTCAGTCCAACATTTTTAGACCCACTAAAACTAACAATATCAAGGGAAAAGTAGGCACTTGGTACAAATTTACCAATTTCCCGTTTCGATTAAATGACCAGGTTAGAGGAAGAGATATTGAGCAAGAAGCGATATGAGGGACTAGTTGGTCTCTTGAGAAGTGGGGAAAAAAAAGGCATACCTAATGCGAGGGAGTTCTGATTGTTGGGACAAACCTGGGGCTCGATAGAACATGGTTGCAGCTAAAGTAGTGCGGAAATAATAAATTGAACACACAGATTTTTATGTGGAAAATCCTCTAAATGAATTTGGGGTAAAAACCACAGGCAAGAATAGAAGAATCCACTATGAGGAAAATTTAGGAGTTACAATCTCTCTTTACAAGGAGAAACTCTCTCTATTTTTCTCTCTTTTTCTCTCTTAATTAGAGACACTGGGATTCTGGGATGATCTCAACTTAACGCCGAGGAGGGCTATATATAGGAGATTTTGCGGTCGGTGTGCACTGTTGCTACAGTATTGCTCAGTACAGTTGGTGGTTAGCGGGCAGCTATTTACTGTAGCTATGGTGGCTGTCACTTTCCAACACTGATTGCTGCAATTAATGGCACTTACCCGATGAAGAAATGGGGCTGTAACATAAGTATACTGATCATCTTGCTCTGTCTGTTCCAACAATTCAGCATAGTTTAGAATTAACATAATTACTAGAAGAAAGCAAAGAACATAATTCTTCAACTCAAGTTAAGCTGTAAGAACGAAATGTGATTCAATCATCATTGATCATAGTGAAACTTTACCCTGGACATAAAAGAGTCAAGCTGACAGTAGGTTGAGTTGCCAAACGAGAAAACCATAACCGCTGAGTGGATACAAGAAGTTCATCAACAAAAAATTTAGGAACTCGGTAACTTTTTTCCTTTTCACGGCAAGACTAAATAAATTTCTTTAGGGAAAGTCTGTTTGCACAAATTTAGCGATACAGACCACATCTGCTACAGCTAAGTACCCACAGACCACATTTGCTACAGCTAAGTTCCCACTTCCCGAAGTGGCTCGGCATTTAGAGGAAATTACTTACTTGATGCTGACAAAATTCACTGCAGCAAGAGCTATATGCAGTTTGCAACAAGTGGGGTACTAGTTATGGCATCTCACCAGCACAAGCTCTTTCTTTACCTTCATACAACTACTTCAAATTTTCAATAAATGTTTTAAGGCCCCCTCAAACCAAAATTGGACGTGCATATAATTTAAATCCTCCTGAGGCTTTTAACCAGACAAGAATTTGGGCCTCCAATCGAAGTTACAGCAATCCTATAGTAACAAATGTGATAGCCCCTTGAGAAGCACAAGGAGGTTAATAAAGAACGGCATGCTATGATAGGAATCTTCCCTTTAATTCTCCACTAATTCACTTCCTAATCATGAATTTACATCCTCTGCCTAAAATACAAAAATAGGACCATATCTCGTAATATACTTACTAAGCTCACATCTGCCGATAATATATCAAGACTTCAATTTCAAGAACAAAGCAAATCTTTGCTCTTCTGATACACTAACAACAGGGAAGTAGAAGGTTGTAAAAGAAGAGTCCCAAACATTCAATAGATATTCCTTGCAAGAGGGAGGGCGTAGGGGGTATTGATAGCATCCTTGCTCTGGCTGATCTCTACAATGAGATTAAGGTTATGTGGAGATTACGAATTAGAGAGGTAAAGGGTCCAGCAGCCTTCTATAGTGGCTTTCTTAATGAAATGACTAGCCATGACAAAGAATCAGCATAGCTAGGTTCACTGCCCATATGAGTGTTACAGTAGAAGATATATGCGTGTTACAGTAGAAGATATTCTTCATCCAAATGTTCCACTGTTTTGATTCTCAATTTCTTATTCATAATTGTCTCGATAGATTGACAAAAGAATGACCCAAGATAAACATTAACCAATAGTTTCAACCTATCCACTCACAGGGATAAATTTCAGGAGTAAGCTGCGTTCATTCAATTGCAGTCTCTGTGTGATTTCTTGTCAGTTAGCTGTAACAGGAAATTCTATCTCCACATGAGACATGTAAACTATACAAGGACTATGGTTATTACTTAGAGTGAAAGAAAAACAGGTGATTACATATATGCCAGCTTAGATAGAGAAGACCGAAACAATATCCGAGCATCTAACTCGCTATCTGAACTACGCACTTTCTATTGGTTTCCACTGCAAAAAGCTATGCTGGTATTTGAACAAAAATAGCTCTAGTTAAACATAACTAATACGTAATAACCATCAAATTCTTAATTCAAGAAGGTGACAAAATTAACATTATACAGCATTTCAGGTTGCCAACTTATACAGTGATATTGCAATAGTTGTTCTCTAATGTAAGGTAAGCCGAGCTACCCTAGTGAGCTAAAGAGAAATAATATTCATTAGATTAATACTCATTGTAATATGAGATAGAATCAGATGCTTCAGTGTGATCAACCTGAAATGAATCTTACTTGTGAGTGAGCTTGTCTAATCGCAAGTAAATGTACCCTTTTGGCGAAACCTTAAATGCATGCAAATCAACATCATCACCCAATTGAAGCACAACCTCACGAGCAACAGAAAGTACCCTTTCACCCCATGGCACATCTCTCAGCACAATTCCGCCTCCATCTCCTCCATCTCCAATCTAGATTCATTTTAACATCACCAACACTTAAGTCCATCAAACCAAATCCAAAATTTTCAACCAAAATAAAACCCGTAAAAATTCGTAAAGAAAACAAGGAGTTTTTTTAAATAAACCCAAAGCATTATCCTGATTTATTTTTAAATCCACCCACTCCCAAAATCATTCTTAAATCCAAAATACCACACTGAATTATTTTTGAACTCGTATTGTGCGATTCATCAATTCCGTATATGATATTTAAAAAGATATAATATTGCAACTTAAACATAAATATAGAAAATTAGAAGAAGAAAAACTGTAGAAAACAGTAACAATGAAAATTTGAGCTTAAGACTGACTCTGCAAGTGGGTGGATTTAAAAATAAATCAGATAGTTCACTCACTTTGCACTTACATACCCTCACTTGTTTTTCGTGGCATTTATATAACCTAAGTTGTTAAAAATTGGTACCCGGATATTCTCATATGACATTTAGAATCAAGTAGCATGTGAGTGCCATATTGGAACATTCAGTGAAAATTTTCACGTTTGCAGAATAGAGGGTACTAATGTGTCAATTCTTAACAACTTAGGGTATATAAATGCCACGAAAAACAAGGGTATATAAGTGCAAAGTGAGTGAAACTATAAGGTATTTAAGCTAAATCAGTTTAAGAGTTTGGGTTTTTAAAAATAATAATAATAAGAATTCAGTACCTCGGGCTCATCAGCCTCTTCCTCCTCTTCCCAATCGTCGCTCTCTTCTTCCTCCTCTTCAGTTTCCACTGCAAATTGAAGCAACTTTAGTAACCCAAAAATATACACACAGATACAAAACTTCCCAAAAATTACCAATTTCTTCTCTTTCTCGACGGCGATCGAGGTTGATAGAAGAGAAGGGTTTGAGAGAGAGGCGATGCGATGACAAAGTTGGCGCCTTTGTGAAGTTTCGAGAAGAGGCGGTGAACGATGAGAGAGTTCTGATCACCGCCGGCGTTGTGATTAGGGTTTTCGGAGGCTGACGTGGCCATCGTTTTGCCGCCAGCAACGCCGCCGCCTTCGTCTTCGCGCGCTCCCTCCACATGTTGCGGGCTGAAGAGTGAATGAGAGAGTGAGGAGCCCTTTGAGTGAATTTATAACGGATTCGGGTTGTAGACCCGGATCCACATCACCACATCAAAATGGATTTTGATTGAAAAAGTTGGGAAGTTGCTAAACTATGGGGTTTATAGTTAATTTTTTAACTTTTTTACGTTTTTTTGCGAGATTGAAAGAAAATACTCACATGATAATTACAACTTCTCAAATCAAAGTCTCTCTCAAAGGAGAAGATTTTGATAGAAAATGAAAGATCTCTTAGTATGAAAATGATAATGTGGATATCTACTTTTCGTATTATATTATAAATTTCTCAATTTTCACAAAATACCCAAACATATCTTTACGTCTCTTTTTGTAAGAGTGGACTGAGTCAAATGAGAGTGGAATACAGTAAGGAACAAAATGGAATAAATGTAGGAATGAGATATTCATTCTCATTCTCAAGATTGGGTGTCACTAGGAAATCAAGGTATTTTTCAATTTTATATTTATTTCCACTTAAGTGGGAACACTCATTCCTTATCAATTCATCGTGAATGCTCATTCTCATCAGATGTAGGAGTGAGCATTCCTTAGGAAAGGTCATTCCAACTTCAAAAACAAGTTGTGTTTGGTGCACTTGAACAAAAAAGGTAAGAATGACCAACATTCTATTCCACTTCATTTTTGCATACCAAACAAGACATTAGTGGTTTTATATTAAACTATGTTTATCAAGCTTGATTTCTTGGGTGTGTTTGGCAACCCTTACAAAACTGGATCAGGTTCAATCCTCACCCAGCTTTGTTCTAAACTGGTTATATTGTAAACCAACCCCTCCTTGGTCCACAAAAGAATCAGTTTAGAGATCATTTTTTGGCTTAGGAAAAACTATGTCAATATTGGCTCGGATTTTCCCAACCACATTTCTCCTCAAAATAGAACTAGGACCAGACCTAGTCCCATTTTAAGGAGTTGCCAAACAGACTCTACAGTTGGAAGTACATTCCGTTTTCAATTATAATCTTATGTCAAATACATGTAAGTACATTCCATTTTCAACTATATTTGTTTCAAATATATGTAATTGAAACTATAACGCATATGTTTGTATATTAGAATATAAAATTTAACCACTCAATCTTCACCATAATTTTGGTCTATTGAATATAGTGTCAGAGTCCTTTTGCTTGGTATCACAATAATCTAGAATATTCTTTAAAAAATTCAGTACTGTTGCATGAGTCTATGTTTCAGCGCATAAAAAGGGCGACGGTATTGTTTACGTCTGAAAGTTAAGTTGTGAGTAGGGTAATATTGGGAGAACATTTTGGGGTCCTTGATCTCCTCTAATGGCTGATAAACTTTGAGAAGCAGACCCTAACACATGTAGCAGACGTTAGATGCTCCAGAGAATATTTTCCTCGGCGTGCCCTCCGATGCTCAAGTCAGTGACTGATAAAAACAATATGAAGTGAAATACTGAATCTAATTTAGGATTTAGATAGCCCAGACCTTAGAATGGTGGAAGTAGCATCTATTTGAAGGATAGTGTGGGGGCAAATCGGTTTAGTGTGGGGGCAAATCGGTAGTCCGACTCGACTGGCAGAGTTGACATTTTACTTCTGCTTTACACGTGTTGAAAATCGATAGGGCGAACCTGAGGGGTCGCTCTCATCGCATTTAATCTGATAGCGACCGGATGGCGGAGTATGGGCAACGTCCGAGGAGTTATTATCACGTTTGGCCGTGCATTTAATGCGAAGGCGACAGGGTGACAGAGTATGTGTGCCATCCGAGAAGTCATCATAACGTCTAGGCGCACATTTAATGCGAGCAGTGCTAACGAGGCTGTTAGACATTTCTTGCCTTAGGACTAATACTCTCTGGTAGAGTCCAACCTGAAGACGTCTTTCAACTCAAACTTAGGCTGTTCGAGGGGTCGGCTTGGTTGGTCGAGCTGTGTCTATATTCAGGTCAGGGTCTTTTGGTCACATGATCCGACCCATTCGATTGACACGTGGCCAGTTCTTAAGGCTCTATTTGGCAATGGGTTAAATGAGGGGTTAAAGGGTTTAATCTCTCCTTAACTTTCCAAACACTAAAAATTGTATTTGGGCTGTAAAAAAAAAAAATCAGGCAGGAGGGTTAAGTCCTAGTTAACCCGTCATGAGACGGGTTAACTATTACGCCTGAGGAGGCGGGACTACCTGCTGAGTAGGAAGAGTAATTTTGACATATATCCACAGTAACAAGATCATTCGGTTATCTGCAGTAACCATATGCCAACAAAGGCACTTCTCGTACACATCAACAGTAACCATATAAGAAAATATAAATAATGAATCCATGTGAAATATTATACGATTAGTTAAGTTCTAGCTAACAGATACTGCACATGCTCTTGTTTATGGAGATTCACGAAAAGATAACTAATAAACCAAGCTTGTTATCAAAATGTTGCGTCATGTTTAAAAATTTCCTATATAAATCTAAGTTATATTTGATTAGTAAATTGACAATGTACACTTTATTATTTTTTCTGATTTAAATTGATTTTTCTTTGCCGTCCAACAATCATTTATTAATAATATAAAAATAATAATATTTTCATAGTTCATGTGAATGTAAACTCTAGTTGAATTTGTCTTAAGATAATAAATATTAGTAAATTTTCCTACTTTTAATGTGGTCAAAGTTATTTTTTTTAAATAGTGGAATTGACCCATTTAACCTTTTTGTTTGCCAAATACAAAAGAGTAAAACCTTCAAGTCAACTATCTAATCCAAACAAAACTAAATTATTTTTAGCCCCTCATGATGGGTAAACTAAGTTAACCCTTCTCGTTAACACTCGCTCTTAAATCCTTGCCAAAAGTAGGGTTTATCCGTAACACCCGTGATTTTTCGATACGTATTTTTCTAGTATATAAAAATATTAAATACTATTTTCTTGGTATTTGAATAATAATATTATTGTTTAAAGAGTGTTTATATTTTCCTCGATTTTTGGAAATTCTTATGATTTAAATATAGTCTTATATTTACAGTTTTAATTTTTAAAAGGAGTTCTATGAATATTATCGGTTGATATTTTGATTATTTATATTATTATTGATTTTTTATTATATAGGTAACCCGATAACTTAGTATTTTATTATATGCAAATAAATGAATATATATATATAATATTTTGTTTTTGAAAACCCAGCCCCAATCCTCTCTTTTTCCTCTCTCTCTCATCCCGTACACCCTCTCTCTCCCCTTTCTCTTCATCTCTCTCTCTCTCTCTCTCTATATATATATATATATATATATATATATATATATATATATATATATAATATTTTGTTTTTGAAAACCCAGCCCCAATCCTCTCTTTTTCCTCTCTCTCTCATCCCGTACACCCTCTCTCTCCCCTTTCTCTTCATCTCTCTCTCTCTATATATATATATGTGTGTGATATTTATTGTTAAAATTATTCTATCCAATTCTAATTTTACAAAGATTTTCTCATATTTTTATCTGCATTATATATCGGTATTTTGACTCAAACCCTAACCCTAACCCTAACCCTAACCCTAACCCTAACCCTAACCCTAACCCTAACCCTAACCCTAACCCTAACCCTAACCCTAACCCTAACCCTAACCCTAACCCTAACCCTAACCCTAACCCTAACCCTAACCCTAACCCTAACCCTAACCCTAACCCTAACCCTAACCCTAACCCTAACCCTAACCCTAACCCTAACCCTAACCCTAACCCTAACCCTAACCCTAACCCTAACCCTAACCCTATATATATATATGTGTGTGATATTTATTGTTAAAATTATTCTACGCCCAATTCTAATTTTACAAAGATTTTCTCATATTTTTATCTGCATTATATATCGGTATTTTGACTCAAACCCTAACCCTAACCCTAACCCTAACCCTAACCCTAACCCTAACCCTAACCCTAACCCTAACCCTAACCCTAACCCTAACCCTAACCCTAACCCTAACCCTAACCCTAACCCTAACCTTAACCCTAACCCTATATATATATATAATATTTTGTTTTTGAAAACCCAGCCCCAATCCTCTCTTTTTTCTCTCTCTCTCATCCCGTACACCCTCTCTCTCCCCTTTCTCTTCATCTCTCTCTCTCTCTATATATATATATATATATATATAATATTTTGTTTTTGAAAACCCAGCCCCAATCCTCTCTTTTTCCTCTCTCTCTCATCCCGTACACCCCTCTCTCTCCCCTTTCTCTTCATCTCTCTCTCTCTCTCTCTCTCTCTCTCTCTCTCTCTCTCTCTCTCTCTCTCTCTCTCTCTCTCTCTCTCTCTCTCTCTCTCTCTCTTCTGTTCTCAGACCCAAACCCAACACCGCCGCCGCCGTCTCAGCCCCGCAGCCGAACCTTCGCCGCCGCCGTCTCAGCCCGCAGCCAGATTCGCGGCCGATTCACCCGTAGGCAAGATCCTACTACCTTTTGACTCGTATTTTATATTTTTAGATTATTTATGAATTATTATGTGCAAGATACCTCTTGCCGTTGTCTCATTTATTTATTTTTATGAATTATTTCGTATATGTATAGTTTAGTTCGTGCCAATTTGATATCATACGCGCAGTTAACATTTACATATTCGGTGAATATTCGATAGTATAAAATTATCCGTTATGATTGGATAGGTTAGAATTGATCTATGATTAATTTCGTGCTATTTGGAAGCAAGAATGTATTTTTAGGTTTTTTAGTATTTATTATGATTAAGAAAATATTTTTAAAAGAAATTATTTGGTGAAAATATTTTATTTTGAGTAAAAGGTATTTTTAATTAATTGTTATGATTAAAAAATTATTTGGGAGAAAAAAAATTTTGAAATATTTTAAGAGGTTTTGTTGAAAAGAAAAGAAATAGAGGTAATTTATGGAAAAGAAAATAGTTATCGTTCATAAATAATATTAAAGAGAAAAGGTATTTTTGAAATATTGGATAATTATGTCGAGAATTAGTTTAAAGGATTTTTATGGGAATTTATGTTGAAATCCGCGTCATTTCATGTGGTTAACTTCTCCTATTTCGCATTTTCATGTTGCACCGTTATTGATAGTGATTCATGTTACTGTTTATGATACATGACGCTGACACGTAGAGTAATTGCAGTTATTCATAGTCTTGTTGTGTCCATAACCGTAGTAGTTCATAACTTAGGGACGTGGTTCGTCATGAACACGACCTAGTGACATGTGTATGTTGACCATGCTCAGGAGGTGAACCTGTGTTTGATATATCAGCATCGTTGACTTGATTTACCTGAGACCGTGGGATGGAAAAGTCTTGGTTCATGTATTCGGATGTGGCCGTTTATGTATCTTCCAGACCCGTGCCAAGTGACCTTGTTTCCCGCACTTGGGGCTGGTTTGTTGGGCCCGTAAATCGTTTCGCACGTGGCCAGTGTACTTTTGTATTCACGAGTCCGCTTGTGTCCGGACAAGCGGAACTGATGCGTGTAGTCCTTTGACCGTTCGTTGTTCCTCGGTATTGGATGCGCGTAGAGGATAATGAACCGTCAGTTATCCGATTAATATGAACATTGACTTTAAATGAGATGTAGATCTGAGACTATGACAGAATGGTGAGTTACCAGTCACTGTTGTTTGGAGTAACAGAGATTTCCGATTGTTTAGATGGTCAATTCTAGTTGTATGCATGCATCACTTCACACTATTATATTCGTTCGCATTTTTCTGATTACTTGCATTTCATTCGCATTATTATTATACTACCATTGTCTGTGGGATCTTGCCGTGTGTTATACACGCTGACGTACTCCATTCTCTTGGTGTACATCAGATTTAGATGACGGACAGGTTCAGTATGGAGATGCACTTAAGCCGGCGTTTTCTCAGCAGGAGAACCTTCCAGACGACGGAGTAGATTGAGCTGAAGCTTAGTTTCCTTTTTGTTTTCAGTAGTTTGATGAACCTTAGACTTCTTTCAGTATTTTCATTTTAACTCAGTTGACATTTGTTTCATGATTCCCTAGTCTTAGCTACATGTATTGTATCAGACGTGTAGACTTATTTTATAGTCCTGGATGTTATTTTATTTGGTGATATGTACTTCCTGTCCCGGATATTTATTTATTCTTACCGGCTGTGGTTAGGATCTATGACTGTGATGATTCTTATTATTACTTGACGCTTGGCGTATTAGATTGAGGAGAAATATTTTTTTATTATTTATATTTCTTCTCAACCTAATACGTCGCGGGCTTGTTCACGTACCGTTTTCGTGTATTTTGGGAAGCGGGGCGTGACATTATCAAACTTGTAGGTGCTGTTTGGCAAAGGGTTAAGTGAGGGGTTAAATAGACTTAACCCCCTTCTTAACCCATCAAACAAAAAAAATCTATACAATGATTAAAGTGAGTTAACCCTCCATAATCTGCCAAACGTAAAAAATACAGAAGGGTTAATCTAACATCTCTAGAGGAATTAAAATGAGTTAACCCTTCAAAATGAGGGGTTTACTAATACTCCTATTTAGAAGGATTAAGAGTTAACCCTCTAATTATAAAGAAAATAGTTAAATTTTTGTTATTTTCAAACGCTAAAAATAATCACAAAAGTTAAAATAAAAATTATATAACGAGTTAATAATTTAATCATTTAAATTATCAAATAGACTAGCTATGTTAATCATTCTTCTTAATCACTCTTCCTAAACCCGATCACAAATGAGGCGGTAAGTTTTAGGATGTAACAAGCATCAATTGTCTCTTCAACTATATCTTCAAATCATTAAGGTACTGCATTACTTAACAGCTTTTAATATGCTTAAATCATTCAACATCATATTATTGTATTATTATCTAAACGATTGAGTTGACAATGTTTACACAGTTCCTAGTTGTTGTAACACTCGTTTGTTTTGAATGTTATTATTGCAATGACATGATAGAGATCCAACTCCAGACAGTCAAACACCAAATTTTGTTTTTTTATGCAGTTGAGACCGCCAAGTACTGTAGCTACAAATAATCGAATGTACCTCGCTTGGCTTGGTTTGATTAAACTCGCATAGGATGGGGGTGTCCCAAATAATAAGCGGGTTGCTGGTTTGGAAAACAGAAAAAAGAAAAAAGAAATTTAATAAAAAAATAAATTGTTTTCTTTTTCAAGGAAAACAACTGACTGTTTAAAACTAATTAGACAAATATCATTCCCACAAAGGATAGAGGTTATTGGCGAACCGAAACTCTTTGGTTTTTAAAGTACTCAGCTCAAAGTATTTTGTGGACGGTGATGTTCTCACAGCAAGGTTGGGAGCAAGGCTATCATTTACTCGGGGAAGCATTTATTCGGCTATCGAGGTGATAGAGGCTGGGACCAAATGGAGAATAGGGGATGGAGCTACAGTTAGGATTTGGAAAGATAGATGGATACCTATGCCATGGACCTTCCGAGTGCAAACACCGGCGAATTTGGTCCATCCAGAGGCGACAGTTAACCAACTTTTTCACCAAGTAGCCAAAGAGGGAACATTAAGTTGATTGATTTGATTTTATGGCCGCATGAAGCAAAGTTAGTGAAATCAATCCCCTTGGGTTCGGGAATTAACGCGGATCGATTGATTTGGCGTTACACAAGTAAGGGATTATTCACAGTGCAAAGTTCCTATCATTTAATAACTAATAGAGGAATTGGGCTACGCGAGAAAACATCGCGAGGAGACTCGAGCTCAGGTTCAGTGTTAGGCTGGAAATTCATATGGCAAATGTGACTCCCAAACAAGATAAAACACTTTGCTTGGAGGGCGTGTAATGACACATTAGCAGTTCAAGATATCTTGCGTCATCGACATATGGTAGTTGATAAAGGGTGTTGGGTGTGTGGGAGTGAGGAGGAGTCGACTAGCCATGTTTTTTGGGGTTGCCCCATTTGCTCAGCTAATGTGGATTATTTCATATATTAACTTTCTCAAGCTCGATGAGGGAAGGAATGACAGTGGCTATGTGGTGGCGCGATCAAGTTAGAAAATTGAAAGACAAGATTTTTCAATTAGGCATGGTGGTATGCTGGCTATTATGGAAAACCCAAAAAAAAGTTAAGCACTGGGGTAAGGCGATGGGTGGGGAGAAGCTAGTACGGGTCGCGCGAGAATACCTTCGTGACTTTAATAATGCACATGAGGCTCCCATTATGGTTCAAAAATCATTGATTCCTAGGGAATAGAGGCCTCCTCCTTCTGGTGTAATGAAAATAAATTTTGATGGGGCCGTATTCACAGATCGAGGTACAATTGGAGTGGGGATAGTGGGTAGGGACCATCAAGGGGAGTTTTATGCAGCTGTATCCAAGTTAATTCCTTTTCCTGGTGGTGCTGAACACGCGGAGTATAAAGCAGCATAGGAGGCGGTTCATTTTGCAGTGGATCCTGGGTTTGGAACGGTGATTTTTGAAGGAGATGCTGAGGGAGTTATCATTGATATCCAACAAGGAAAGAACCTCTTATCTCTGTATGGTCATCTTCTTGTCGAGGATGTGTATAGGCAATGTAAGCAACTTTCAACATGGAAATTCGAGGCAGTGAGGCGTCAAGGTAACGTGGTGGCTCATTGTCTAGCACGCAACGCTCAAGACTGTTCGAACGACATTGGGTATATATTGTGGATTGAAGATCCCCCATTGTTTCTGCAACATTCCTTATGTTAGAGATGAATATTTGTAGAGTTACTTAATTGTCTTTCCTTTTGTTCATCACAAAAAAAAAAAAGAAAAAAAGAAAGGAATATGAAATGGCCAGCTCAACAAAAATTATGATCCTTAGTATGCCCACGTGGAAATTTTGATTGTATATTCCGTCATAAAATATTGTATAATATCATATCAGAGTATATAGTTATCCCGATTATCTTTTTTTTTTCCCTTCCTTTTTCGCAGTTGATGCTCAGACAGCGAAGGATATAGTTATCCCTATTATCTATAATTGAATCATGCATTTTGTCAAATTTTCTTTAGTTTTTGCTAATTTATTCCAAGTATAAAATATATCAGCAGTTGAAAATTAATCAATCATCAACTAACTGTAGCTAAATTAAAAATTTTAAGTTATAAATAGCAATTTTATATAGTTATAACAATCAGTAATCATACCATATTACTTTCATTCTTTTAATAATAACAAATTTAAGTTATAAATATCAAATTAATAACGAACATTAATCATAACATATTAATTCACTCTTGTATCCTCAAGTCACCAAGAAATCCCAAATAAATTATCAACTTACAAACCAAAATTTTCCTTCGTAGGAGTACCCTTTTGTGAAGCTATTTTTCCTATTTAAAATTATTTACCTGATTTGAAGAATTTCAATCGATTTATTATATTAATATATTTGACCACTTTGTTTAAAAATCATTAATCAACACTATCAACCAATCAACACTATATTAATAAAGTAAAAATCTGGTTGCATGTTTTTGCCGCTTGGCAAATCCTAAGGGTTTTAATATTTAATGACAAATAATCTCTTTTTTTTCACAATATCTATTAATCCACTATCACCTACATCGTGGAAATGTCTATTCTTTGTCTTTCAATTTCCTATAAATTATTGACTTTGTTCTCTCTTTCTAAAAAAAAAATCTTATTTTTGTCTTCTCTTTCCCTAAAAGTCTTACATACATACACAAATATTAATTTAAATTTCGTACATCCCATTGAAAAACTACTAAATTACAAAATTGATAAATAATCTGAATAAAAGTAGAAAAACATAATATGATATTTCATTCCTTTCGACAGTCCTAAAATAGTGGAGCATCTATAGCAAAATTTCCATTTTCAATGTCCAGTCAAACTGTCACTTATTAAGTTGCTAAAAGTCACATACCTATCTTTTTCAGATGAGTCTCAAACCATTATTTAATTTATATGCATATTTGGATTAAAAAAAATCACCCTTCACAATTACCACATTGGTGAGATCTGCTATCCATTTAAATCCAAAACAATCCTTTAATCTCACTTATAAACTGTCGCTTTCCCACAAAAAATAAAAAATAAAATTCACGGGACTTTTATTACTTTACACAACTTTTCCCAACTGCACACTTCATCCTCTCATTAATTAAAACCAAATCAAACTTTAATTAACAACAATAAATCAACAAAATATGCATAAATATTCTCCTCTCCCATGTGAGTCCACCACAAAAATCACAGATATATATTATTATACAGACGATCGCCCAATATTTATGCGACGCGACACCTCGATCAGCAGCCATTCGCTGCCAATCGATGGAGTCTGCTTCTTTCAAAATTAAAAGTAAAAAAATGTATGGTTTTTTTATATTATTCCCCTAAACCTTGAACGTTTTGACGTTTTGAAATCAGTCCTTCAAATCATTGAAGTTATTATTAAGTCCTCCAATTCTATAACTTAGCCACTCAAATCACTGAAATTGGTATTATATCCCCCAATTCCTGCATGGCAATAGCAAGATATATTTATCTGGAGAAATGAATTGGTTGTTGCTAAAAATAATGGATTGGTAATCATATATCATAAATTGTTTTCAAAAATAGTTAAGACATTCAAGTAAAATTGTGCGTAAAGATCATTATTTGTGAAAATAACCAAAATAGATATAACTTTAGCTATCAATAGACGAGATTATTTTAGGACATATAAGATAATATTATTAAAAACCAAAGCATATAATGTAAAACTATTAAGAACATAAGCTGCTATCAAAACCATCCCCAAGCAATCAAGTTGCTTCTAAAAAGTCTTTTAAAAACAGAAGCTGTTTCAATAAACATACAATTTTTTTTACCAAACATAAGAAATTGGCCGTTAAAGCAATTTCGATGATTTGAGGGGCCAATTTCAAAATATTAAAGATGTAAGGGACTAATACAAAAAACCCAAAACTATATTAAAAACTAAAAAATATCCCCTAAATAAAGGGAGAAAAAGGAGAAGGGCAATTGCTTTAGTTTGCTGCTGCTGCTTCTCGTTGAAGCTTCTCGAAAAAGGAGAGAAAAAGAGTTGAAAACGAGGAAAAAAAGTAACTTTTGGGATCTCTTTCTCTCGAGGAATCCTGCGGCTGAGCTGGCGGCGGTTGAATCGGCGATCTCCGATCTCCTTCGTCCCTCTCTCCGGCGTAGTTTCCGGTGGCGGGAACGAGCGAGGTATTATTTGACTCCTTTTTCCTTTTTGTTGTAGTTTGATTTCTTGATTTGAGAATTTAGTGGTGAATTTTGGGAGTGAGTAGTTGAGGTAAGGGTTTGGGGTTGACTTGAGCTGAGCTCACTGGATCTTGTTCCTTTTGGGATCACTTTCAGCGATCTGTAGTTGTAATTTGTTGTTGAGATTTTTGAATGCTTAATCATCTATTATTTCGATTTATATGATATAAGGAAAGTTGCACAGGTTATTGAATAGAGATAAATGCTAGAATAACTTGTTAATTATTAATCATATTGCTTTATTTCAGATAGGGATATTTATCGAGATTATTGAATAGAATACTTGCTGAGCTAGGCAATGATTAATGTGAAAATAACTTCTTATTAACTTCTATTTCCTTTTAAAATTTCGTGGTGAATTTGTTTGTTGCAGGTGATTGCTTGTGACTGGAGCTAAATTAGTATTGTGAATATCTGGGAGATTTATCAGCAGGATACAAGGCTGTTTTTTTTTTGTCCTTTTCAGGAGTAATTATTGTTGAACCTCAGAGTCTTGCTTGCTTCATATCAAGGAGAAAAAAAAGTATCTAACAGATTGCTGGAGGAATTAGCAGTTGCAAATTATTTCTCTTCCATGCCGATAGATATATATTTGAACAACCCTGTTACTAAATTAAGCTTCTAGGATCGAGTCCTCCAGATTTGGAACTGGTCAGTGACTTTGATGTCAAGATTTTTGGCTATATGCTATTTCCGGAAGATAGACGATAGTTAACATTGGAAGCCTCGAGATGGTAAATGACCAGTAAATAGAGCAGTTGTCACTGTTAGCTGTACATCAGATATTATTTAATCAGTTGGCATCAGTTCATAGGCTTCATCAGAAACGTCTTTATACTAGATTTTACCAAGATATCTGCAATTAAGATCCTAGCAATGGCATCTCAGGCCTCTGGAGGCGTGATGAGTCATCTTTTTCCATCACTTGGACCTGCACTTATGATTTCGATGGGGTATATTGATCTTGGGAAGTGGGTGGCAGCAGTTGAGGGTGGGGCACGTTTTGGCTTTGACCTTGTGTTCATGGTTATTCTCTTCAATTGCTTTGCCATCCTGTGTCAATACCTCTCAACTTGTATTGGTACAGCTACTGGAAAGAATCTCGCAGAGGTATTATTGTTATTTGTTAATTTTCAATCATTACTAACGTTTAGTTTTTATTCTGTGTTGGAATCCTGGAACTCTTACTGTTTCTTAATGGAGCATTTACTTCTAGCTGATTGCATTTCCAATGATCTGAACTTCCATGTATAGATGAGGAGAAATTCTGGATTGGACTAGATGTAGCTGATTCTTTTGAATGTGCAGTTACACTTGTTCGGCATGTTAATTGACAATGTTGTTAAATTTCTTTTGTGGTATAGTAAATGTCTAAATTGGTTGGTTGGTGCATGAAAATTCTCTTACACATGCCTGAAATGGTGGGATACTGTTAAGTGAAAGGACGCTATCCTGCAAATCTGCGAGCCCTCTGAAGCACACTCAAGGATGTTGAAGGCATGCCCCGTATATTTGTTATAACCTCATGTGGATGATAAACTGAAATTCTACATGGTTTAAGATTTAATGCATTTGACTATTTCTAAAATGCATTGTTGATTGATTCTCTCCGTCAGTTTAAGCTACCTGTTGGTGGCCTTCCTTGTGGGTCAGTCTGGGTTGAGTAGCATTTTATGAATGGTCCGGCACAACCATCAATTTGGGCACAATGGTTATCTCACAGGTTAACATTACCCAGATGCCCAGCTTAACTTTTAGGCTGTAAGGACTGAAAGAGTACTTCTCCAAACTATTTGTTGGTTGTTCTAGAAGAAACATCAGATGCATCCTAATGGTTGTTGAATTATGATTTAGATGGGTGTGGGAAGGATGTAGAGGGTGATTTAGTTAGCATGTTATGCTAATGACATTGTCAAATTGCTGTAAAACCTAGAATTCATCCTACAAGCCGAGCTCCTAGGATGGTCAAACATATCATGTTACCCAAAAACCAAATATTTTTAGTGATGATGGTGAAACAACTGTATACATACTTCTAACATTCAATATTCTCCTCACATGAAAATAATACGTATTTCTTTCACATGGATGATAAGATACACTGAAAGGACATAATTCTCGATTATGAGGTTTGAATACATAATCTTTTTCACTCATGGTGTTTTAATAGCAACAGCCATGTTGATGACCAATTTTACCTAAAAGCTTCAGTAAATCCGCCAAGGATTAAATATAACATTTTTCTGTAATACCCAACAAAGACCAATTATCTACAAGCTTAATTGGAAAGAAACAAATATTTGTTGTTTATCGTTATTCTAATATTTTCTTTTGCACGTTTCAGTACTTCGTGATTCAAATTACTCCTGACATACTTTAGCATTTATTCTTTGATAGCTCAAGTATCATGGGCCCTATGAATGTTCAATATATGACTCTCTCTTAGTATGCTAAATTTGTATATCATTTGTTCAAAAGATTTGCAGTGAGGAGTATTGCAGGTTCACATGCATATCACTGGGAGTGCAAGCAGAACTATCTATGATTATATCAGATGTAACCATGGTATGCTTCATTTAACATTATGGTCATATAACTGCAGCTTTGCATTTTCACATGAATGCAAATGTGAAATGAAAAGTGCAGAGAGGCAGAACTATACAAGTTCTAATAAATGCCAAGGATTGAATTGTTCTTGTGTTGAAACTCCAGATACTGGGGATAGGGCACGGGCTTGGTCTTCTCTTTGGGATGGATCTATATGCATCTGTCTTCTATGCCACAATTGGCATTGTCTTACTTCCCTCATTTCTCACACTCTTGGTAAAATTTTCATTCACTTTGTTTTTTCTATCAATACTTGTATGTTACCAGAAATACGCCAAGTACAATGTTAATACTAATTGGATTGCAGGACAATTTCAAGGCAGAAGCACTGTATATAGGGATAGCTGCCTTCGCGCTTCTCTTTTATGTGCTTGGGGTTTTAATTAGTCAACCAGAGGTTCCACTTATGACTAGTGGCATTTTTCCTAAGTTGAGTGGTGAGAGTGCATATTCATTGATGGCCCTTCTAGGCGCAAACATAATGGTGCATAACTTTTATATTCACTCTTCTATTGTAAAGGTAATCTGGTTATATTTTCCTGTAACATTTATTACTTGTTTACCTTTTAACCTGTCAACTGTTTCATCATTGACTGTACTTGTTGCTGGCTGATCTTTGAATATGAATTTGGTTACCTTGTAAGCTTATGCGATCTGCAATCTGTTTTAATGCATCTGTAATCATCTCAAGTTTCAGTGCATATGACATGAAACAGTTCCATTCTCATCAAAGATTTGATTTCACCCAACTGCTCTTCTCCTTTTTTGGTTTGAATTGCACTGGTCACGACCAAATTAAAAATGGGATTGTATGGAACTGAATTGTCCACAGACAAATTTTTCTAAAAATAATATGAAATATCTTCCTAAATGAGGTTCTAAAGGACTTAATTATGGAAATTTCCTTAGCATAGTGCTAATCGCGACCTTTGAAATGAAGTTAGCTTTATATGTAAATCGTTCTGGGATGTCATGTTGGCATTTAATACAACCAATCGAATTGATTGCATGCTGCAAGGTATTTTCTCCCGTTTCACAACAATGCTTAGCACATGTTTGCAATTTTTTAATTTCATAGTTCTTATGCTTACCAGTACTATGTAGTTTTCAAGATAGACCTCTTATTCATTAACTTACTACTAGCCACCTCATCCTGGATTATATCCCCTAGATCTTGTTTGTCTCTTTTCGAGTTTTTCAACGCATAGTTTCTTAATCGTGGGTGCAAACTATTTTTTTCATGCATTCATCTCTCATCTTATTGCACAACAGCCTTGGTTCTATGCCAATTTATTTGTAACGAGTTACTTTCATTTTTATGCTGCAGCAGAAGAGACAACAAAATGTTGCTATTGGGGCCTTATTTCATGACCATTTTTTTGCTATCCTCTTCATCTTTACTGGCATTTTCTTGGTAAATTACGTGCTGATGAACTCAGCAGCAGCAGTGCTTGGTAGTACAGATGTTGCCTTCAACTTCCTAGATGTTTCCATGTTAATGGACCAGGTTTGTATTATTCTCTTCTTTTTGAATCAGGCTCTGGCAGATATTTGTGGTTTGTGTTTGCTTGTCATATGGTTTTCTTTTACTTGATTGCCTTTTACTTCTAATATATGTTGTCTGACTGGTCCAGGTGTCTTGTATTAAGCTAAAGACTGCATTAATCTGACCTGTATACTGATAGGCTAACCTTCCTAAATCTTTACTAATGGTTGTTAGTGCCCACTCTGATTTTGTCTTTTTATTCTATGGACGTTTGTGCTTCTCATATGTTACTGATAACCTTGTTTCAGTTGATGTGTTGTCTTGTTTGATTGAAAATGGGATCCTTCATGTAGAAGTTGTTCAATCTTCACAGCTATTGCCACTCCGATGTTGAAATGCCTTTCAATAGGATGAATACTTTTGATGGGTATAAGATTATTTTGCCAAAAGCAACATATGGACAGTAGAAATCAACTATAAGACATATTTTCTATATTAGTGCCCCACAATGTAATCAGGATATTGTATAGGCTTCAAATCAACGTGTATAACAAACGCGGGAAGAAAGGCAATGTAAACCGGGACACTCCTTTCTGAGTGAATAACAAGTTTTGGACCCAACCACTTACTTTCCCAAACACTGAAATATGTGCATTTAGAAATAATTACTGGTAACTACCTCAGCACAAAAGGATGGATTGCGAGAAGAAAGAAGGGATTCTTTTGCTTCTTGGGTGGTGGGCATGGGGGAGGGGGTCTCTCCTTTTTTATCTATACCTGGACATATAGACGGTGTGGAGAAGTCCTGTTTTTGCAGTTAACTTGGTATTACTCTGTTATTTTGAGTTTAAGCAAATGATCAAGAGTTGATCCACTGTTCAGAAGTTCTGTTAAGTGTATACCCCTGTTTTCCTATCACCTACCGATGCAAATTTTAGCTTCTGCTTCAGTTTTGTTGTTGGATGTTCACAGACAACTTGTTTCATCTAGTCAAACAGGCACATGCTGGCCTATCTACCCAACAAGAATAGAAGTACATGAAGTTGTGTGGTAATCCCTGCTGTGATTGTACAACCTTTGCCAGACATCTTCCAGGGCAGTCTGAAGTTTATTGAGTTTCAGTTTCTCACTTTGGAAATGCGCTGCCATCTTGTCTTATTTGAAACGTTTGGAAATTGTATTTGTACTTCCAGCCTATTATAACACCATTCCTTCTTCTATTTTAGTATGCTTTTAGAAGTATTGGTGTTATCTTATCTGTCTGATATTATCTCATATATTTTCCTGCATGCACGATCTAACTGTAAATGCATTTAGCTAACACATTGTTCCTTATCCTTTTGCAGATATTTAGAAGTCCAGTTGCACCTCTTGCATTTTTTCTGGTCCTTTTCTTCTCTAGTCAGATTACTGCTTTAACTCGGAATATTGGTAGAGAAGTGATTTTGCCGTGTTTCTTTGGTATTAACCTATCTGGGGTCCATCATGCAATAGTTAAGATCATCACGATCATTCCAGCTCTGTACTGTGCCAAGAGTGCTGGTGCCGAAGGGATATATCAATTGCTAATTTTATGTCAGGTTATTCTGGCGATGCTTCTTCCATCTTCAGTGATTCCCCTTTTTCGTGTGGCATCATCAAGATTTGTCATGCGTGCTTTCAAAATTTCTTGGCATCTGGAAATCCTGTCTCTGGTTGCATTCCTTGTGATGTTTGCGTCTAACATTTTCTTTGTAATAGAAATGTTATTTGGAAACAACAGTTGGATGATAAATCTGATGGGAAGCACAGAGAACAATCTGATAATTTCCTACTCTGTTCTTCTCATTGCTTGTGCATCCATAGCATTCACATTACATCTTGCTGTTACACCACTGAGATCTGCAAGCAATAGACCAGAAGCACATATTTGGACTGTTACTTTGCAAAAAGATCAGCCAGAGCTGCTTGAAGATGCAGAAGATAGTAATGTCGATGTGGATAAATATGATGGAAATCAAGAGTCTATTGTAGAAGATGCCTTCGAGAAGTCTGTGGAGAGTCAATCTGAGAAATCAATGCTGGACTCCAACCCTGATCTCCCTGATACAGCTATCGATTCTGACCATGATTCTCACCAGTCTACTCAGAGTTCCAGTATAACTGTAGCTTCTATGCCCCCGAAGAGCGACCATGAAGAACCAAAGTCTGCAGTTGAAGTTGACTTGTTAGACACTGCAGATAAGGCATCTGTTGGATGCTTGTTGAGTGCCAACAGTTATGAAAGGATTGATTATAGGGAACCAAGCCTGAAAGATGAAGGATCACTGACATACATCCCCACAGATAGAGAGAGTGAAGGGGTTATTGTGGACCCAGAGGAGTCCTTCAAAGGATTTCCACTTTCTTCACCTCCGGAGGTCCTTGAATCTTTCAATAGTGTCAAGTCAAAAGGTCTGGATGGTTCGAATGGTAGTGGGAGCTTGTCAAGGTTGTCAGGGTTGGGGCGAGCAGCACGACGCCAATTAGCTTCCGTTCTAGATGAGTTCTGGGGTAATTTATTTGATTTTCATGGGAAACTAACACAAGAAGCAGTGACGAACAGACTGGATGTCCTCCTTGGATTGGGATCAGATCTAAGAACAGTTGGTTCAGCTGTAAAATCAGATGCCATTGGAACAGAAGCCTCCAAGAATTTCTTCCCAGATACTGATATGGGATCCACTTTTCCTACAACCACAAGAGATTATGGTTCCCAGATACAAATGAAGAATCATAATGTAGACTTACCTTTTGGAGTTCAGATGGGTTCCTCGTCGTGGTCTCAGAACATGCAACCATTGAATTCACATGTGCAAAGCTCATCTAACAACTTGGTTGATCCTAGTGAAAGGCTTTATTCTAGTTTGCGGCTGCCACAATATTCCGATAACAAGGATCATCAACCGGCTACAATACATGGTTATCAGATGGCCTCTTATCTCAGAGAACTTGGTGCAACAAGAGCTCCTTATTCCTCAACCATCTCGCAAAATCTGCCACCAAATCCCAACTCTTCATCTTCTATGTCAGCTTTACGGGATCAAATTTTGTATAATCGTGCACAAAATGAACTTGGTGCATTGGGAACTTCTAGTTTACAAAATCCAGTTTTGTCTAGCATGAACAGACTGCAGACTGCAGCGACTTATTATGAATCATCATTTGGTGAAGCTAGTGACAGCGTTAATTCTTCTGCCTATACAAAGAAATATCATAGTTCACCTGACATTTCGGCTATTATTGCTTTAGGAAGAAATGCATATTTGAATGAAGCAAAAAGAGGTGCTCCAATTGGCCCTCGCCCATCCTCAGGTAGGTGGGCATCCGATCAATCACAATATTTGAACACTGCCTCAAGAGCTGGAGTTCCTTTAGCATTTGATCAGCTTTCTCCGCCCAAGATGCATAGAGATATTTTTGGTTTAAATCCAGACACCAAATCGCTTTGGTCTAGGCAACCTTTCGAGCAATTTTTTGGTGTGGCAGGTAAAAGTCAGATGGGAAGTGATGGAGCTTTTGGAAGATCCAGTATTCCTCCCAAAGAGACCTTTCCTTATGCAGAATCTGGTGCCAAGCTGCTTCTATCTCTAAGGGTTTGCATCATGAAGCTGCTGAAATTGGAGGGCTCAGAGTGGTTATTTAAACAGAATGGTGGGTTTGACGAGGAGCTAATTGATCAGATTGCTTCTTTGGAGAAATACAGAGCAGATAAAGAAGATGTAGATATCTCTTGCTTCCAGTCAATTCCTAATTGTGGAGATGCTTGTGTATGGCAAGTGGCCCTAATTGTAAGCTTTGGTGTGTGGTGCATTCGTCGTATTTTAGAATTATCGCTTGTAGAAAGTCGGCCAGAGTTATGGGGAAAATACACATACGTTCTAAACCGTCTTCAGGTACAATTTACTCATCACACTATATTTATTTTTTGCTTATGCATAATTAGTGTTGGACATATGCAATGCCAACTCAGATAATAAGTACAGCTTAATAACACATGGATATGGCTCTTAGTGATACAATCAGGGGTTTTGGTTGAATTTAGAATACAGCACATGGTATGAACGAACTCCTTAACCGTTTGTAGAACGGAGCATCTGAAATGTGTGAGACTTCTATGAACATGATCTGAGAGCTGCCTCTAATTATCTCTAAACACTCATGTTTGGTAACGACCACTAAAAGAGAACATGACGAGTAAGTGGAAATTTTATCACTCTTACAAGCTTAAGAGTGCATGATCCGGCTCCTGTTTCAGTTTGAAGCTTAACCAACAATGGAATTTAGGGCCGGGCTAATAAGGCTGAGCTAATTGCATGTGGCTCTAGCTACATTGCACCTCACCTGCTCTCGACTGAGATATGCTTACTTACTGTACTGAGTGAAAAAAACAAGGTTTAAAGAATTCAAGCCTAGTTCTAGCATTTAAATACCACATACCGCTCAAACCTCAGTGACCATTGGTTGGATTTGGGTTTTATTCATTCATGAAACCACGTGCATATGATATTACAAGATTGAAATGAAATAGGAAAAAGAAGCAGAGGGAGACGCAATCAATTTACATACTCTGGTAAATGTTCACGTCCCCAAGGAAGGCTATAGTAATTTCACTGTTGAAAACCAGGATAAATAATTATATTCCTCAAAATCTCTTTCTATTCGAGGAATATTATGCTTTCAAACATCTGAATCTTGATCTCTGGAGGAAACTCTCAACTTGCTTTCCCTATGGTTATTTCTACAATGCTTTTTTCTCCCTAACCTTAGAATCCATCAGCAGTCTGTTCTATAATGCATTTCTTTCATCTCCTTAATCTTATTCAGTTATATACTTATTCCCTTATTCCTACATGAGTGTTCATCTTGATCATACTAGTGACGGCTCCATCTGGGCAGGAAAAAAAAAAAAAGATTGTGATGGCTTGATTTAGTACTTGTGAACACATCTAGCTGACAAAGTTTGCTTTGCTCTTTATTTTATCAGTGGCAAATCCTTGTTTGTGCTTGAGGCACTTGATAGTGCAATATCCGTATGTTGCCAATTAATATGATTTTCATGTATCTACATTGCAACATGAAGCATCATCCTAATAATCACCACCTGGCCTTGTATTTTCTTCGGCCTTGTATTTTCTTCGTAGCCAGCATCTAGGAGATCTGACCTTTTATGCATTGGACGGTTTATGTGATCTCTTTTCTTTTAGTTACAATCTTCTGTATACATTTGATTATTACGAGACTTTTCATGTCCATGTAACATTTAAAACTTCTCCTCATTGAGACGTGTCATCCAATACAGGGAATAATCGAACCTGCATTTTCCAAGCCTCGACAACCTCTCCCCCCCTGTTTCTGTGTTGAAAAATCAACAGAAGAAACAAGAAATTTCACTGCATCTTCACAAAATGGGTTTCTAAGATCCACAGAGAAACCCCCAACTAAACCCTTAACCAGCGCAAGCATGGTCCTTGAAATCATCAAAGATGTAGAGATTGCAGTTTCAGGACGAAAAGGAAGAACTGGCACTGCAGCAGGAGATGTTGCGTTTCCCAAGGGGAAAGAAAACTTGGCTTCTGTACTCAAAAGATACAAACGCCGGCTATCAAATAAATCCTCTGGTAGCCATGAAAGTCCTTCAAGTTCTCGAAGGATTCCTTCATCATCATCTTCCTCTGTTTTATAGCTTGGAGAACAACAATATTGCTACCCTAAGCTCATGGGTCATGGTTTTTGTCGTTTGAAGAACGGTTTAGGGTTCAAGGTTCATGTCGATCTTTGTCCCTCTCCAAGTCTCATTGCTATGTATGTTGTATAAGATTTACAGGGAAACGCTAAGCAGAAAGGAGGCTGAAGGAGATACAGAAAGCACTGTTTTTTAGTGATCTTTCTAATATTTTTCCCCTTTCTGATCTTAATTGACCCTTGACATTTCATTTGGAAAGAAAATGTGTCCTTTGTTTTGTTTTGTTCTTTCGACTGCTGCCTCTGTACAGTATTATCTTTGCGAAATGCAAACTTTTTTCCCACTCTATCAGTTAATAATGCAGACTGTTTTCCATTATCAGTAATCTACCGTTTGTTCCCGTTTACTTTATTCATATCTATATAATTCATTACTTACTCAATGTCACTAGGAATAGGGATACATAATTCTCTCATTCCTTTCCTTTGATAATAAAGTCTGGTTCAGAATATTTGATTATAGTAGATGTGACAAAGAGATTCCTAATTGATGCATAGTTAGAAAATCTTTTTGGAGATGAATATTTCATGTTATTTGCTATTGTCATTGTACATTTGTTTTCTTTTCTTTTCTTATTTGCTGCAACTACTCTTCCTCTGATAATGAACTCATAATTGTTGCTAGAATATAGTTCTCTACTTTTCTGTAAGCACTGTTAATTTTTTTTGTACTATAGACATTTTCCAGCCGTGACCAATATGAGCTTCTGCAACAGTGGCCAGGAAAGAGGTACGTTGCATATAAATACTATTTTGAGAATAAAAGCTCTGAAGTTCGTTGGGCTGCTTATTATTGAAATTTCATTCGCTTTTGCGAATCTGTGAAATAAAGTCCATGAATTGCATCAACATGTCTCTGTCTCATTCAAGTAAAATTATAGAAATGAGATTCACACGTTTTGTGAGTGAATTTCGAGCGGACAAGCAATCTCTAATTGCAATTATGAAGACGATGAAGTCAACGTTTACAACAAAATATAAAGTAACAAGATGGATTCTTAATGCAATTTCAAGTATATATAATTGTTCAATTATAACTCTCTAAGTTTACGGCACATGGAGAGCAGACTTGATTGGTTGAGTCACCCCAAAGTAAGTCACAAGAGCCTCCATGTTATAAATAAAAGTACAGAAATCTAAGTAATTCTCCTGCGATATATATGGATCATGATAATCTTTTTTTAATGAGAGTCTTTTTGAAACTATGCTATTTTTTTTCTCTTTGTAAGAAGGGAAGTTACCGATGCTGACTTTAGTGGTAATAGAGTAACTCTAGATCTCTTTGTACACCATGATAAGTTTCCACAAATTATGCTGTTCTCATCACGTAGAAACTAGAAGGAAAGATGGTAGTCAATGATTTGAAAGCTACTGGAAGCGGAAATTTTCATAAGAAAAAAATTAGATTAAGAAAATTCTAAATCTAAAACATTGTCTAACTTAAAAGAGTTAATTGCAAAAGCATCTTCTTTACTACAGTTAAAGCTATTTATTCACTCCAAAGTATTTTATTAATATTTACACTCATCAACTCGAACAATATTATTTTACAAGGTAAGTTAGAGATATCATGTGGGAATCACGTAATGATAAATTAATTTGTGCTTTACTAAAAATCTTGAATTGCCCTCTAAATTGAGGGTAAAAATAAGATTGTTTGAGATTTAGAAAATATAGATGCTAACAAAAGTTTTACATGATATAAGTGGCTACATCATCATAGTACATGCAAAATATTAGCAATCAACCCACTTAAAAAACTAGGAGGAAAAAAAAAAGTGTTCAAACTCCAGGCGTATCATTGAGGTGGATCACCAAACAAAGAAGCTTAGGATATTGAAAACTGAGTAAATTGATGATGAAATTAGCAACATATAAAAGTTTCCACTCCTTTTCACACGTCTAATAATTTTCTCTTCAAAACACTTTGATTATTATCTTGCCAACTTGCTTTCCAGAAGCACCACATTAATTGAAACCTCCTCTCTATAGTCTATCCTTTCCACGTCACAAAGAAAGGGTCCGCTTTTAATTTGAATAATTTTTTTTTTCTTTTCTCCAAAAAATAATTGTTTTTTTGTGAATAATCCTAAGAAACAAGTTGTTCATTTGTGTTTGACCAGACTTGGTCCAGCATCCGCCTGCCACTGAATTAAATAATTTCCATATTTGACAAAACGGAAGTACGCAGAAATTATTCCGTCACTTGTTTTATTTTAATAACCCAACTTCATTTGATCTATAGTAATCAGTTGCTTGCTTATCTGATCTTTTTTGTTTTTTTTTAAAATCTACCTTCTTTTTTGTTGAGAAAATCATTAATTTGTATAAGCAGTTGTTTATCCCATCAATTAGTAAAATAATAATGACAAATACAACTAGGACCGAGTTCCTACTTACTCCCTAAACTATTAGATTTGTCTCTTCTTATCTTCTGAACTATTGAATTAGTTCCGTGCTTGCCCCCCAACGTATTTTCGTCCCACATTGCCCCCCTAAACTATCACTTACTTCTCATAATTTTATTGAAAACACCCATAAAGTAATAAATCAGATGTGATAATTAGGTATTGAATTTGATAGTTTAGGAAGTAAGCGTGGACAAACTTAATAGTTCAGGAAGATAAGTTGGGACTGAAAATAGTTCAAGAGGTAAGCATGAACCTAATGTAATAGTACTTGAGGGGGCAAAGTGAGATAAAATGTAGTTCGAAGAATATCAAGGGAAAAGTCAATAGTTTGGATTCTTTGAGGGACAAGTAGAGACTGAAACCATAGCATTATAGCATGTGCAAATGCATGTGCAATTGACATAAAAACTTAATTATTTTAAAGGTTTTTTTATACAAAACCATCACAAAATATAGTAGCTTTTCGGAAAACCACCATAAATTTTTTTATTTTCATCGAACCACCACAAAATATAGTGGTTTTTCGGAGAACCACCACAATTTTTTTTTAATTTTCATAGAACCACCATGAAAATACGCATCCATAACAAAGTGCACCAAATTATAATTTTACATCTATATCATGTTAAACTTAATAATATGCTAAATTCCTAAAATACCCTCATGATGTGACCCACCAATCTATTATTATATTTTCTCAAACCAACAAAATACCTGAGCACCATTGATGACCCAGATGGTTGGGAGGTTCCAATATGACTCCCACTATCTTGGGTTCGATTCCCGATTGCCTCATTATAAAAATAAAAGAAAAAAAAGAAAAAAAAATCTGATTCCCTCTAAAACTTTGTTAATTCCCTCAAAAAAGTTTTAATTCCTCCAAATACCCCCACTCATCCTCTCTAAAATTTTATCATAATAGGCATTTATGTTATTTTATACTATTATTTAACAAAATCTTGATGTAAATTATGAATTGGTGGGACTTTGTAAAAGATTCATATTTTCATGATGGTTCTATGAAAAATAAAATTTTTGTGGTGGTTTTTGAAAACCAATATATTATGTGGTGGTTCTATGAAAACAAAAAATTTATGGCGGTTCTCTAAAACCACTATATTTTGTGGTGGTTTTGTATAAAAAATCCTATTTTAAATTTTATGTAAATGGGTTATTTTAATATCCTAAAGTATCATAAATATTTCTTGATCATTTTATGATATTTATTTATTTAATACACGAAATTTTATTTTATCTTATTTGAAATTGGCTATGACATATATTTCAATTTGAGTAATGACATAATTTTCCTAGATATGTCATTAAAAGTGGTCTTTGTCATTTTATATTTTCAGGTTTTTTATTTAATGATTTTTAACTAAGTATTTAGATATACACTTTTGATAATATTTATAGTGGACTATATTAAAATTATAATTGTTGTTTTATTATATTTATTTACATGGAAAAGAACTTTATCATTTCATATTTATATCTTTTATAATATATAATATAATAATATTTAAGTAGTGACCTCTATGATATGTTTTAGAAAATTATAGAAATAAAGAAAGAGGAAAAAAAGAAAATAAAAAATTGTGTTTAATGACCAAATTGTCGTCATTCTTTTAGTGAGATGAAGGACAACTTTCTCATGTCCTTCAAAGTTTTCTTACCGTCACTATGTTTTTACATAGTAGTGTAGATATGCATGTAGCATCTCGAAGGAGCTTCTATTGAAGGAGGAAAAAACCATACTGAAGGAAAGAAATTCTACTAAAAATCTCCCAAAAATATATTGTCTTTGTTTATTTATTTATTTACATTCTAGATGTCTGTCTGCTATACATATCAAACATAGCGAGCTTATGTGAGCTATAGTAACCTTTATACTTGTATTTTGAGTCGTTTTCAAAAGATGCCTATATCACTCCTGTAAATTAATTCAAAAATAAAATATTCAAACTCAAACTGATCATATACCTTTGGAACTTAAGTACTTGACAACATTAGCGGCCATTAAATGGAACAGTGATAGGAATGGGACTAACCAACAAAACGCGAAATAATATTTAAAAATAAAACAGTTGTTGTTTCTTCTAAAAGGATTTTTCTTAAAACCACATAAAAAATAAGATAATTATACAGAAATCATCTTATAATTTCAATTTATACATAAATCATCTTTAAAATGGATTTTCGTTGCAATCAACCACATCTAGGGATGAGTTTAAGGAGAGCTACCAAGACGGTGGCCCTCTAAGATTTTAATTTTATATATATATATATATATATATATATATATATATATATATATATATACACCTAAGCTATTTATTAATAAAATAGGAAATTTGAAAGAATGCAGGCCTTGTGCGTTCAATTTCACGGTATATTAATAAGTTGATCCAAGCTTTCCGAAATATTCAACCAGGTAACATCAGCACCAAACATGGGACCCGCTCCTCATGTTCGGTTTGAACTAGCATTCTTTTCTGGAAAATCCCATAGAAATAAGGGCTTTGTCATTATTAGTCCCCTATCTTTAATATTTTGAATTTGTCCCTCATATTATTGAAATTGCTGTTAGGTACCGCTCTTGTCATGCCACTCTTGATTGAAGGGATTAATTTGATACAACTTATAAGAACTAGGAAACCGAATAGCAATTTTAATAATTTAAGGGACTATTTTCGAGACAACTTAAAATAATTGGGTGAGCTATTAACAGTTTCTATGATATGAGGACTAATTTCTGAATATTGAAATATTTAAGGGATAATATCAAATAAACTTTACTCTTTACTAGATTAAAATTCATTAAAAAAGGGTTAAACGTATATCTCTTTGACTGTTAAAATTTGATGAATTAACTTAACTCTATTCATAAGCCGTTCTAACTTCTTGTGCCCACTAACATAAGAGTGAAAATAAAAATATGGTATATATATATTTTTTCCAAAAGTTTACTATGAATAAGAAAAATATTTGAATACAGATCATTTTTCAATTTGATGGTAATTAGAGATGGTCCAATTACCTCAATCAATACCCTCTATTCCTATTTGAGTGGATAAGATGAGACTACGTAGGATTTTCACTACCACAAAAGTGGTTTCATAATAGCGGAGGGCTTGTGAAATCAGCAAAATGAAATATGATTGAATTGATAACAAATTTTGACTTTTTTTACACATCCACAACATTGAGCCCCTAGCCGAACAATCCTAGACTCATCCCTGACCACATCCCCAAATTTTCATTCAAAAAATAAAAAATAAGCTTAAAAAATTCAAGTTCAAGGCATGTGAGTTGTATCCTAACAAGACTTACACTAAAACAGAGAGTCATGTATTTTGAATGTGACTTTTTTAAGGACAATTTTGGGTTTTTAATAAAAATTTTAACTGGAAGGTAGTTGATTGTAACAAAAATCAAATTTATATATGGTTTATTGTTATATCCTGAAAATCATTATGCCTTTAGACTGGCCACGTGGCATAAGTAGTGGAGCCAGGCAGATGACCGGGACAAACCCAGGGCATAAACTTAACCGACTCGTCTGCGCAACCCGGGTCTGAGACGAAAGGCGTCTTCAACTCGGCCTTCACAAGCAGAACCCGAGTCGAATCGAAGAGCATCTTCGAGTCGGGAACACGGAATGACTAGCAGTCTCATCAACAGTGCTTGCATTTAATGATGGACAGTTCAGCGCCCATACTCCGCCGCCTAGCCACCATCGCATTTAATGCATGGCCAAGTATCATGATGATTTCCTAGCAACGGCTTGCACAATCCCACAATTCTGTCACTATCACATTAATACTGTAAGTACAGACCTCTACCTCCAACCAATCAGCTTCAGACACGTATAAACCGATGACACAGTGTCAGATCAACCAACCTGATGAATTACCAGAGTATCCCCAAATACTTCCTATAAATACATTGTTTTAGCTATTCAAAGGCACACACAGAAAACCCTAAAAGATTACATCATGCTTTCCTCTTCAGATTAACAGACTAGTCACTGACTTGAGCGTCAGAAGGATTTACCGGAGGAAACAACATCCAGGGCCTCTGAACTCTGTTATTCTGTGCAGGTCTTTGTAGCACAACAGAATCTCCGAGACAATCAACCGTCAGAGGAGATTAAGGGACCTCAAAATCATCCTTATCCTCGTTAAACCATCTCCTAACTTTCTCACGTAAACATTTATGTATAAATTGAAATTGAAAGATAGTTTTTATATAATTACCCTACTTTTAAGAGATGGTTTCTAGTTTTTTATTTTTTAAAAAAAAATCTTCCTAAAACAGCAACAAGCATCACGTATATCAGTATATGCTTGCGGATTTGTCTATATGCTTCATCGGTTCGGGTTTGAGTTGTTTGTAGGTTCGCTGATCCACTTTTGACTGGATGCGGTCCATATGGGTTTATGATCTGGCTAACCCCGTGTTCACATATTGAAACATCTTAATGACTGGAAAAATGTTACTAAATGCGTCTTTATTAAACTTTAATTCCATTAACTTTCTTTTAAATATACATCCTAAATTAATTAAGGTCTTTAGTCCTCTTTTAAAGACTATTAATTTCAGTAGTATTTCTCTTTATATTAGAGACAATGAAGGAAACAACTAACAATTCATATGTATTTCATTCATAAACACATCTTTATTGCACTAAAAATCCAAGCGTCATTCACACTTAATACCCAAAACTTTTTTTTTTTTGGATCGCACTTAAAACCCAAAACTTTAACACCATTTTTAATTTTGATACCTAAAAGTTTTTCCCCAAAAAATAGGCCACAGTTCAAAACAGTTAAAATTTGGTATCCCGTTAAGCACAATTTAGGGTATCAAAGTTAATTTCTTATAACTTTAGGATAACTTTTGGGGTATCAATTTAGTGTATCACAGTTATTCTCTCCTGAATTTTGGTTGTCTTACATAACTCGTTGAACTTTGAGATGTCTTACCAAATCCTCTTGAACTTTAAACTTTTTTCACTGGACCCTCCAACATAACTTTTTCAATTTTTTTAATACATGTTTTAACAAAGTGGCTACAGTTTAGTGGTTAGAATTCTACCTTGTGGTTGTAGGGACCTGGGGTTGCTCGTAAATGACAAACAACAAATTGAGATTTTTTTCTCTCAATAATATATTAGTAATTTGCAAATTATATGTAGGGAGGTTCGATAAAAAAAAGGTTAAAGTTCAAGACTATTTTGTGCGACACCCCAAAGTTCAGGTGGTTTATGCGAGACAAGCAAAATAGGGGGTTATGTCCGAAAAATCTCAGAGTAGTAGGTATTTAAATGCAAATGACCTAAAAATAAAATGCTTTCCACGTCCCATTTGTTGCCGCTTAACTACCAATCCCGCGTACCGACAAACAAATCATCCCTCCCACTAACAAACGCTACAGACCATCATCCCCGGACCCCACAAGCCCACAGCGGGTGCAACCAACTCTCGGTCCCTCAAAAATTAAAATCAACATTCAAGAGTCAAGGCTGCTCGCTCAATCAAGCTCCGGCCACCATTTTGACCGTCCCCTCTCCTCTCCTAAATTCCCCCTCCCCCCCCGCGTGATCCCAATTTCCTCCCTCTTTCCAATAAAATCTCTCCCACTCATTTCCCTTCATAAAACTCCATTAAATCCTCCTATGTTCGCAAATAAAAAAAAAATTTAGCAAAAAATGAACAACCTCTTCTCAAGCTCGTGGCGCCGCGACGACTCGATCGAGATGACCCGCAACCCCAGCTTGAGCGGCGGCGACTCCGCCGCCACCGCCGGCGGAGCCAACCTCGACAAATTCTTCGAGGACGTCGAGTCGATAAAAGACGAGCTCAAAGCCGTCGAGCTCCTCCACAAGTCCCTCCACGACGCCAACGAGAGCTCCAAGACTCTCCACAACGCCTCCGCGGTCTCCTCGCTCCGGTCTAAAATGGACTCCGACGTCTCGCTCGCCCTGAAAAAAGCGAAGCTGATCAAGCTTCGACTCGAGTCTCTTGACCGCGCCAACGCGGCCAACCGCTCGGTCCCGGGCTGTGGGCCCGGGTCGTCGACCGACCGGACTCGAACCTCTGTCGTGGCTGGGCTGCGGAAGAAGTTGAAAGATCAGATGGAGAACTTCCAAACGCTTCGGAAGCAGGTCTCTTCTGAGTACAAGGATACCATCAAGAGACGATATTTTACCGTCACAGGTATCCGAAATATCCGAATATATGTTGATCATACAGATATAAATTTATAATTGTTTTTATCATTTCTTTAAAATCTTGCTTGTCCAGAGATTTGATATTACCGGCTTATCTAGATCTGTATTCGATATATCTGAATATATATTAGTCATACAGTTAGCAATTTTTCTGACCATGTGAGTAATGAATATAAGATTAATTTTGATGATCTAGAAATCTAATCTTAGTTTTTCGATATGACGAGCATGTTAATGGACTCTGTGATCAAACATGACTTATATTTTTTGCTCAGCTTGACCTGTTTTTCTCATATCCATTTTGCAAACCAAATGTTTTCTCTTATTTGATGTGTAGCTGATCATCTGTATGCACCCCTGTCACAGGTGAAGATCCGGGCGAGGATGTCGTCGATGAATTGATCCGGACTGGTGAGGGCGAGAGGTTCATGAAGCGAGCAATAGAAGAACAAGGGAGAGGGACGGTGGTCGCAGTGGTGGAGGAGATAAAGGAGCGGCACGGGGCAGCGAGGGAGCTGGAGAGGAGTTTGTTGGAGCTGCAGCAGGTGTTCATGGACATGGCGGTGCTGGTGACGGCGCAGGGGGAGCAGCTGGACGATATAGAGAGCCAGGTCGGGAAGGCGAGGTCATTCGTTCAGAGGGGGGCGGAGCAGCTGGTGGTGGCCAAGAAGCATCAGAAGAATACTCGGAAGTGGACTTGTTATGCGATTATTTTGCTTTTGATTATTATCTTGATCATCGTTCTTCCTATTGTATTGAAGAAATGATTTTTTTTTTCTTTCAGTTTGATTTGATGAGAGTGATTCGTGTTATGAGTTCATATGTGATACGTTTTATTTTATTTTTTTGTATAAATATGTTATGAGTAACAGATACTTTGATGAGATTACAGCAGCTCTGAGGGCTGCTTGCTTTTTGTTTGAGGTTTCTGGTTAGGCTGGTCAATGCTCAATAGGATAGATCTGCGTGGGATCAGTCAACACATCTTTTCTTGAAAGAACAAAAGAAATGAAAACTAAAAAAACTATGCAAGAATTGTACTTTTGCTCTGTTTCATGTAAATTTGTCAACAATTTTGTCTTCTGGTTCTTTTGTTCCTCATGTATTCCTCTTGGTTTGGTAATAATAAAAAATTGTTAGAAAAATGTAACTGATCAAAAAGCTACTAGCAGAATCTAATGTAACAAGAACTACTTGATTAACAAATTAAACAAGGAAGTTGCTGTAAAAGCTTGTTATATATATAAGGACTTTCTGCAATTTTATCTACCTGTCTATAAAGTTTTATTCAATTATCGGAGGTGGTCATTAGAAAATTGCTAAGATTACTAGGCCAATTATTCACAACTATCACTTATAATAGGTCCTGTTGCAAGTTCTAAATGGAAAGGGTCCCACCATTTGTTACATTAACAACAGAGGAAGACGGATTATGTGAATGAAAATGATATAAGCATAAGCTATAGAATAAAGCAATCCTGAACAAAAAGAACATAAGATTCACATAAACAATGGACCTAGCAGCAAGAATTTGTATCCTCCATTACGTTTGTACGAAACATAGCAAGAGAAGCACATGATGAAGCTCACAGATCTACCTTGTATTTTGATGCTTTCATCTAACAAGGAACGGATCTCGACTTTGCTAAAAATAAATAGATAAAAGAACCAAATATCGAGCAATAGGTTATTCCAAGAAATTTCCCAAGGCATTACAACATATTTTTAGCCCGTGATTTGAAAAGAGGAAAATAGATTAAACAGATAATACCCCTCGATTCGCAGAGTCTAGCATGAAAAAGCCTGGCCAGTTCCAATATCTGTTCCACTAGGAAGGTGGAACGTTTCGTTTGCTTTGAAATCAAGGAAGAATGCCCAACATGACATCAAATAGAAAATTAGGTACTTTTGTCAAAAATTTTACCAGCAGATTATCACATTGCAAAGGCTGCCTTGCACATTGCTTCGATACATGAATCAAACTTTAGTCACTGGCTTCCGATGCCTTTTTCAAGAATAGCATCTGCTGCCGCATCCAAGTCATGTGGGAAGAAAACCCTGCAAGAACATTGTATAATTATTAATCAAGATTAGCAGTATATTTTACGAGGATAGATCAGAAACAACAAAAAATGGAATGAGTAGAGAGATGGAAACTATGAGGCTGAAAAGATACATCCCTTCAATGCTATTCATTTACTTAAATCTAATGATGCAACCAGATACGAGATTTTACATGTACATCAACATTTCTAGCCTATCACTAGTAATGTGTGGGCAGTTAACATTCATATCCAATTGATTATGGACTGGTGCATATAATATACTATATGTCCAATAGCTCTAAAGTAACATCAGTTAGTGGGTTTGCACTCACAGAAGCATTTAAACAAACACCTTGAAGTCATTGGAAATTTGAATTGATCATCTAGCCTGGTTAATAGTTCGATTACAACGATGAGCATGTAAAATGGAATTCCACGTAGGGTTAGTCCTACATGTGTAATGTGTCGGTGTGTGCAAGCATGGTACAAATATACAAATAAACAAGATGGGTAAAAATTCATTTAATCAGAAAAATCTGTCAAAAGCTCATTTAATCAGAAAAATCTGTCAAAAGCTCATTTAATCAGAAAAATCTGTCAAAAGCTCATTTAATCAGAAAACACACAATCAAAAGCATGATCAAATGTACACCAATAAATTTCCTTTTTTATTTTGCAAAACAAATTAATCCACCAAATCAAATACATGAATAGTTCTGCACTAGCACTCCTTAATTGAACAAGCAAATACAAATAAGAATTCCACACAAAAGAATAATCAAATGTACATATATATATATAAAAGAATATATATTTTTACCCATCTTGTTTATATGTATATTTGCTCTCTCTCTCTCTATATATATATATATATATATATATATATATATATATATATATATATATAAATAAAAGAATAATTGGTATGCATAATACCAAGCACAAAACCGGTACTTGGTAGTGACATATGCTTCTCATCCACACATCTACAGTTGTCAATTTAAAATTGCCCACCCCGACTTGATTACTCATTAAATTGGTGGATAAGGAGTGGTCACATCACTACCAAGCACGAAGTAGATCGTCCCTCTTTAAACTCTAATGAAATAAGTTCCTTTGTTCGAATCCAATTTCCATTGGTATCAGAATCATTCATGACCGTTAACAATCAACATTATTTATTGCTAAGAAATAGTTAAAAACAATCAAATTCAAAAAGAACACCACAAGTATCGACCAAATCTGAATACATATGAGAAATTTTAGAAAGAGTAGACAAAGAGTTTGATTTATGGAGTTAGGAGAGGACACACAGAAAGGAGGGGAAGAAAGAGGGGGGTGGGGGTGCGATAGAGATTGGATGATGGCCCAGTTAATAGTTTGATTGCAATGATGAGGATGTATAATGGAATTCCGCGTAAGGTTAGCCAGAAAACACAAAAATTAAAGAATGATCAAATGTATACCAATAAATTCCCTATTTTATTTTGCAAAACAAATTAATCCACCAAATCAAATACATGAATAGTTCTGCACTAGCACTTGATATTTGAGCAAGCAAGCAAAAAGATGAGATTTTCATATAAGAGCTCAACAGAAAATATATCGTACCTTTGGTACCTCTGACATGTAAGAAGATTCTTCGCTCGAACTCGGTTCCCCCAAACCCCACTGAAATTGGAATCATTCAAACCATTAACAATCAACATTACTTATTGCTAAGAAATTAGTTAAAAACAATCATAATTCCAAAAAAAGGCAAGTATCACCAAATCCTAGTACATATGAATAAGAAAATTATCAGAAAGACCAGATAAGAGTTTCAATATATATGGTGTAAGAGGACACGCAGAGTTTTTTTTTTTTTGGGGTGGGTTGGGGATATATTGGATGATGACCTAGTTAATAGTTTGATTGCATTGATGAGCAGGTAAAATAGAATATTGTGAAGGTTTTGACTTGCATGTGTAATGTGCTTATGTGCAAGCATGGAACAAATATACATATAAACAAGATGGGTAAAAAAATTCATTTAATCAGAAAATTTTGTCAAAAACATATGTAATATAAAAACACACAATCAAAAGAATAATCAAATGTACACCAATAAATTCCCTCCTTTTGTTTTGCAAAACAAATCAGTTCAACAAATCAAATACATCAACTCTTCTGCACTAGCACTTGTTAGTTGAGCAAGCAAGTAAAAAAATCAGAATTTCACATGAAAGCTCCAAAGAAAATAGATCATACCTCCGTAATAGAAGAACTTCCTTCACTCGAATCTGATTGCTGGAATTTCCAATGGAACTGAAATCATACATTATGATTAACAATCAGTGTTATTCATTGCTGAAGAACAATTAAAAAAGCAATCAAATTCCAAAAATGGTACGCACCAATTTTACCAAATCCTATACATATGAATGAGAAAATTATTAGAAAGATTAGAAAAGAGTTCTCCACAAGCAAAACAAATCAGTCTACCAAATTAAAAACATCTGTAATTTTCAACTGATATAATCAAGGGAAAATTGTGTCCAGGCCCCAAAAGTTGAAACTACATGTGACCGGGCCCCTCCAATTATTGAATGTGTGGATCAGCCCCAAACAGTTGCGCGATTTGTGTTCGGGCCCCTCCACGTCGACCATATCTGGTGAGAAGGCGTATTTTGTAAAAATCCAAAATGCCCTTCTCCTTCTTCCTCGACACTTCATCTACTCAACCATTAATGGCGATCGATGGGGAATTGAGGAAATCTCCCCTTTTTACCCGATCATGAGCAATAACTATATGCTTTTGCTCTTCAAAACTCTTTTTGTCCTAAAATTCTCGCCATTACTCCTTCGCCATTACTCCTTCTACCTTCCCTTCATAATGGCTGAGAAGGATATCATCGCGTGGTCTCATCAGGTGACAAAGCCGTTTTCTTAAAGATTAATTTCAGAACCACCATGAAGGATATCAAATTTCATGCGTCGAGAGGTTAAAAATCCCATATGAGTCTTTATCTTTGTCATACAAAGATGAAGCAACATACGGCAACCTCAATTTTCCTATTGAGAACGAAGGTGATCTGGCATCTATGATGGAGCATTGCCGCAATGTTGGGTTAAAAGAGATTCACGTGAAAGCTACTCAAGTAACAGAGGATTCTTTAATTATCTATGACGAGGAGCAAGATCTAGAAGACCGACAAGATCTAGAAGACCAAGAAGTTCAATATTTATGGCGTTACATGTTAAGTCAAACGAGTTTTATGTTAAGTCTAATTTATTGCATGTTAATCAGAAGTCGTTACATGTTAAGTCAAAGACGTTACATGTTAGGTCTAATTTCGATTCTTGTTAAGTCTAATTTTCGGGTTATATCTAAATTCCGGTTGATGTTAAGTCTAATTTATTTCATGTTAAGTCTAATTTTCATGGTAACTCTAACTCCGGTTCATGTTAAGTCTAATTCCAATTGATGTTAAGTCTAATTTTAGTTCATGTTAAGTCAAATTTTTAAGTAAAGCCTAATTTCAGTTCATGTTAATTCTAATTTGTCTTCGTGTTAAGTGTAATTTTTATTTCATGTTAAGTCTAATTTATTTCATGTTAAGTGTAATTCTACTTTATGTTAAGTCTAATTTATTTCATGTTAAGTCTAATTTTAGTTCATGTTAAGTCTAATTATATGATTAGTTTTTGATTATTTGTTTCTATTCAAAACATTTACAGTACAAAAAATAAAGATTGCGGGCCGCCGGCGTCGACATCTACTTCTGATTCAGTTAGTCTTTCAGATAGGATTCCCAATGATAATCCTACTGCGGATAATATTATGATGATTGATGACATGATAAACAATACAGAGAGGATTCCTGCTTGGTGGCACAATACTTTAACTGAGGAGGGGCAACGATTTGACGGGGCCAAAGAATTAAGATTAGCTTTGCAATACTATTCGTTTGCCAAAAAATTTGAGTACAATTTTGAAAAGAATGAACCAAAGCGTATTCGAGTTTGTTGCCGGTTTAAGAAAATCAAAAGTTGCCCGTGGATGTTATTTGCCTCTCCACCTAAAGATGAAAATAGACTTGAAAAAGTTCATGAACAATCACACTTGTGGTCAGCATGGCAATAATGCCGGTCAACGTAGGGCCTCCCGACAATTCATTGCGATCCAATTACAACCCATGTTAAAGGACCGGCCGAATATACGCCCTATTGATGTAAAGAAGGAGCTTTTAAGTTCTTTTGGGCTAAGGGTCGAGTATAGTAAGGTATGGTGGGGTAAAGAAAGAGCACAAGAACAATTATACGGTGATGCTCATGAGTCCTATGATCAATTACGATGGTAAAGTATCTATCCTATACAAATTAATTTTATGAATGGAATGTAAGTCATTACACTGCATGTTAATTCTATTTCACTGCATGTTAATTCCATTTCACTGCATGTTAATTCCATTTCACTGCATGTTAGTTCAATCTCACGTCCTGTTAATTCTATTTCATTGCATGTTAATTCTATTCAACTGCATGTTAAATCAATCTCACTTCATGTTAATTCTATTCCATTGCATGTTAATGCTATTCAACTTCATGTTAATTCAATCTCACTTCATGTTAATTCTATTCCATTGCATCTTAATGCTATTGAACTTCATGTTAATTCTATTTCACTGCAAATTAATTCTACTGCATTTCATGTTAGTTCTATTTATTCCAACTTGATTCCGTATGCTGTTAATTCTAGCTCTTTTTCTTAACATGAAATTTAGGTATGTAGAAAATGTTAAGGAGACAAATCCAGGTAGCTATATTCATGTTGAACAAAATGAGAGAAGGTTTACAAGATTATTCATTTGCTATGCGCTTGCATAAATGATTTTTGCCCGGTTGTCGACCACTTATATTTTGGATGGGACCTTTCGAAGATCGATTCAAAGGAATACTCCTCATTGTAGCATACGATGGAAATCGGGGATATTTCCACTAGCCTATTGCATATGCGATCAAGAAAATAACGTTAGCGGAAGTGGTTCTTACAAGGTTTTATGTCAATACTCTATCTTTCTAGGCTATCTTTATACTTATTTTGAGTCATGTTAAGTATAATTTCATTTCATGCCTAACTTGTTTCGTGTTTATTCTAATTTCAAGATGTTAATTGCAAATTTTGACAGTTTGTGGTCTATACTCTATGAAAGGCCGATCTATACAATCCTCTACATCGCCTAGTTATAATATCGGATGCGGATAAGGAAATCGAGAAGTCGTTAGAGAGTTTTTTCGATGCTCTACACTCCGGATGTGTTCTACATCTAGTGGAAAATTTCGTGTCAAAATTGAAGGACTTGGGACTAAAGGCAAAGGATACTCAAATTACGGGTAATCTATTACAATCGACTTGTTACAAGTATACTAAAGCGTAATGGAACGATTATATGGACGACATTAAGCCGATAAACGAAAGGGCATATAATATTGTCATGAACTACGCCCGAGAATCGGCAAACGCGTACTTTCACGGAATTAGGTAAAGTATAAGCAATATAATGTTAATTGTATGATGAACTAAAAATCCACTGCATGTTAATTCTATTTCACTGCATGTTAATTCTATTTCACTGCATGTTAATTCTATTTCATTGCATGTTAATTCTATTCAACCGCATGTTAAATCAATCTCACTTCATGTTAATTCTATTTCACTGCATGTTAATTCTATTCAACCGCATGTTAAATCAATCTCACTTCATGTTAATTCTATTCCATTGCATGTTAATTCTATTCCATTGCATGTTAATGCTATTACACTTCATGTTAACTCTATTCTACTTCATGTTAAATCTATTTTAATTCATGTTAATTCTACTCCACTTCATGTTAACTCTATTCTACTTCATGTTAAATCTATTTTAATTCATGTTAATTCTATTCCACTGCATGTTAATTCTATTTCTTTGCATGTTAATTCTATTTCACTGCATGTTAATTGTTTCAGATATGGTCACGTGACATCTAATGTCGCTGAGTCCTTCAACAAATGGATACACGAGGCTAGAACGCTAAGGATATTACAACTGGTAGAACACATACGGAAGCAAATTATGGTCCGAATGAATGATCGACGAGGCATGGCTAAAAATTGAAATTCATTTCTTTGTCCCAAAGCTGAGCTTGTCCTTAAAGAGAACATGGACAATGGCCGCGCATTGGATGTGCGTCAATCACATAGAGGATTATTTGAGGTACAATCCCATAGAACTTGTCAAGTGGATCTGGACAAAAACACATGCACATGCCGTGTGTGGAATATAACTCGTATCCCTTATAAACATGCATGCGCAGCCATAATGTTTATGAAGAGAGATGTTTACCAGTTCTGCGATTCGTTTATGACGGTTGCAGCTTTTAAAAAAAGCTACGAGCCAATTCTTTACCCCATCCCTGATTACGAGAAGCGTAGCGTGCCACGTGATGAGATCCAGATTTTACCACCACTAACAACAAAAAGGAAAGGGAGAAATAAAACAAGACGGATCAACAACAGAACGGTTTACACACGGCCAGTAAAATGCTCTCGATGCCATATGGAAGGTCATAACCGTAAAACATACAACGAACCTATTGCAGATTAAGTGTGTTATATGCTGTAAAGTTATTTGCTTGTATAGTTACAGACTAAGTTTTTTTTTTAAAGTTAGTAAGCAATTTCATGGTGGAAGCAATTTCTTTGCTATGTATGACACTTAAAGTTCGTGTTAATATTTTCCGTAAATATAAATCCTAATTTCCATTTCATGTTAAGTCTAATTCACTTCATGTTAATTCTATTTCGCTTCATGTTAAGTCTAATTCACTTCATGTTAATTCTATTTCGCTTCATGTTAAGTCTAATTCACTTCATGTTAATTCTATTTCTTCATGTTAAGTCTAATTCCAGTTCACGTTATGTCTACTACTGTTCATGATAAGTCAAAGTTCCTGTTCATGTTAAGTCTAATAAATTCAGGCGAAGTCCAATATCTCCAATTGAATTATGACAACAACGAAGCTTCCCAATTGGGTAGTAAATGTTGATAAGACTAATGTCAATCACGGAGCTTCCCAATTGAATTCTCATAACCACTTTTTACAAGAAGTATTTAGAACTGAGGCCAACTAAAGTTGCATTGAATGGTTTCAACCACTTTGTGTTAAAACCTCGATGAAGCATCTTCTTCCCAAAGAAATCGTGCTGCGATCTTGAGGGAAAAGAAAGTAAGGTATGTCTCATGTTAATTGTTCTCGCACATGCTAATGATTCTGTAATTTGAGTCATATTAACTATTTTCATATGAACAGCCATAAAGCTATTGAACATGAGTCGCCGAGCAAGAAGCCCTTCTCCCGGAACATCTGATGCTCGTGAAACTGTACGAATTTTTTTGAACTTGATGTTTATATGGATTTAATCTTGTAACATGAAAACCCTCAAATACCCCATCCTTAATTTGCAGTAGCGTCGACGGCTAAACCTTGATGCTGACGATGAGTACAGCGTCGAAGAACAGGAGGAGGAGGAACTGCAGGAGCAAATCGTTAAAGTTCAGCAAGACCTACGCAATGGACTACTCAACTGTCGCCGTCAAGACGGCTCATGGAGATGTCCATTTTGCATCAATCGGAAGATAAAGAGGTGGACTAAGCAGCAACTAAAACAGCACGCACATGGCATGGGTACCAAGGATTGTCAAAGAAAAGATGGAAGTTATCGCAAACCACCGCGGCCGGAGAAATTCCTAGAGTAGGAATAGAATAAATGGAGGGGCTGAAGATATTTTGTGTAATTGATGTAGGATTTTGTGAACTGAACTTTCTCTTGTATCTTTCTGCTACTCGTAACTTTCTAAGGCGTTGATCGTCAATTCATATATTTCAGTTCTTGTTAATTCTATACAACTACATGTTAATTCCACTACACTGCATGTTAATTCTATTTTATTTCATGTTAATTCAATTTTAGTTCATGTTAAATCTATTTCATTTCATGTTAATTCTATTATACATCATGTTAATTCTATTACACATCATGTTAATTCTATTTCATTTCATGTTAATTCTATTACATATCATATTAATTCAAATACACATCATGTTAATTCTATTTCATTTCATGTTAATTCTATTACACATCATGTTAATTCAAATAAACTTCATGTTATTTCTATTACACAGCATGTTAATTCTATTACACATCATGTTAATTCTACAATTGTATGTGAACTGAACAATCTCTTCTACGATTATACTAAACCGTAATTATATACATATATATTCATAAACTCAGGTCATCTTCGTGTAGTGTTCCCTTTTTCTCTCTTTTTTCCCGTCCTTCTATTAGTAATTCTGCGGCAAGTCTAGCCCGCATAACGGCAGCTGGCTCACCTTCAGGAGTCACGCGGATTGTCGAGCGACCATCAATTATTGCCCGAATATAATGGTAAACGAACACACCACAGTCATAGCTGCAACGTGAGCATATAAATTTAGTTTACTATTTACGTTATTCTTTTAGAGAATTTATCATGTATTTTAGCATGATACTAACCTCCCAACTTGTTCTTCGCATTTGATGGCTTCATATCGGAATTTTCTACGCACATCTACAATCTAAAAATCATTTGCCCAGTAGTCAAAATATGTTATGATTTTATTTACAGGAGCCTTATACGTGTCGTGGTCAGCCGAACTATAATGTCTCACGACCCTTTCATCCTCGTTCAAAAGGACTTCAGCTAGATGCCAGTGATCGTCCCTGACCAAAGGAATCAATAGACGCTCGATGCGGAGGGCCGTATATTTTTCAAGATAATTTAAAAACATCATGTAAAATTCAGGGTGATCGGCGTAGAGTGAATGTTGTAATCCAAGTAAAATGAGTTAACATGAATTAGACTTAACATGAAATGAAATTAGAGATAACGTGAAAATTAGAATTAACATGAGCTGGAAATAGGCTTAACACGAAATTTGGGGCTAACATGAACTGAAAATTAGACTTAACGAGAACTGCAATTTAGAATTAACATGAACTGGTAATAGACTTAACATGAAAATTTGACTTAACATGATATGAAATTAGACTTAACATGATATGGAAATAGAATTAACATGAAAAGTAGACTTAACATGATCTGAGAATTAGAATTCACATGATCTGGGAATAGGCTTAACATGAAAATTAGACTTAACATGATCCGAAATTAGACTTCACGATATGAAATTAGACTTAACATGAACTTCAATTAGAATTAACAGAACTGAAAGTAGGATTAACAAGTATTAAAATTAGACTTAACTAAAATTTAAACTTAACATGAACCGGAAATAGGCCTAACATTAATATTTGACTTAACATGGTGAAAATTAGACTTAACATGAACTGGAATTTAGACTTAACATGAAATGGAATAGGCTTAACACGAAAAATAGACTTAACATGAACTGGAATTTAGACTTAACATGAACTGGAATTTAGACTTAACAAGAAATGGAAAAATAGACTTAACATGAACATCAATTAGACTTAACATGAACCGAATTTAGACTTAACAAGAAATGGAAAAATAGACTTAACATGAACTGAAAATTAGACTTAACGAGAACTGGAATTTAGACTTAACATGAACTGGAATAGGCTTAACACGAAAAATAGAATTAATATGAACTGAAATTTAGACTTAACATGAACTGGAATAGGCTTAACACGAAAAATAGAATGAACATGAACTGAAATTTAGACTTAACATGAAAATTAGACTTAACATGAACTGAAAATTATACTTAACATGAAATGAAAATTAGACTTAACATGAAATAAGACTTAATGAAAACTTACATGGCCTATGGAGTCATTCTTCTCTGCTCCATCATTCTTCGCATTTAATCTTAATCGGCGCTTGGGCTTGAAATCTTTCCTCGGGGTTTGGGAGAGATGGCCCAACTTCCACAATAGGCTTCTCTAGATGCATTATTGAAGCCGCTTTTGCCTTTGCTTTAATTGTCCCCTTCCTAAAAGAGTCAGCTTTTCCCCCCTCTGAGACCCAATTTGTCATTGGAGGTAGGCATCATCCTTGGTGACATATCTCCTTATGCCTGGTCATCTCATAGTACCAAAGTCGTAAGTAATACATTCACCATTCCAACTATGATCAGATCATATTCACCATTAACCTTAAAACATTAAAATAACTAGATTTAACATGAAAGTAATTAGGATTAACATGAACTAAATTAGACTTAACATGAATCAAATTAGACTTAACATGAAAGGCCTATCACTTCACAGTAAGCAATGTACGTTTAGTAGAAAATTAAATAGACTTAACATGGAACTTACGGTATCGATGGCATGCATCCGTGGATATATGTAACCCCGGCTTCTTCAAACCTTCCAGAGCAACATTTATGCCTCTAATAATTTCTTTATAAATGAAGTCACCCCATGCGACTTTGTTCACCCTCTCAATGCTATCAAGATACTTCAGTACTATTCTAGGAAAATCATCCCCGCTTCTGGGGCACCATATCATCGAGCACTGATAAAGAATTTGCAGGAGAACAAAGTCTTGGATATCCTTCTCTTCTGTTGATTCCACTAGACTTTCTAGCAGATCTTCAACATATCTTCTCATGCTAATGTCAGCTTTTCTTTTTTTTCCGCCCTTGTCATCTTTAAAAAGTTTAGAAAAATATTGCACCCATATTCTGCACTTGGAGTCCCTATTCTTCAAAATAATCTCACCGTAAATTGGAAATAAAGTATGATTACGGACCCAATCCACGTCAAAATTAATAACTTTCTTTTCCCCAGAATATGCATCAGGGATAGAAAATGTTCAAGATCGCCCACGTAAAAACTCAATACGTGCTCAAGTGTTTTACGATCAAGTGCAGGAGCACCAAATTATATATAGTGCTCAAATGTGGATCCACAATAGGCATCCGTGTGCCATTGACGAATCTTTGGGCCAAGCCGATTCATAAAATCACAATAAGCTCTAATAACGGCCGTTGGCCTAATATCTCCAAAGAAGCCTCACCAACTATTTTTCCGAAAATAAATTCAAATGTAAGCGTTTAATTAGACTTAACATGAACTTAACTTAGACTTAACATGAATCAAATTAGACTTAACATGAAATGAAAATTAGACTTAACACGAATAAAGTTGGAATTAACATGAAAAATAGACTTACCATGAAAAACATTAGACTAGCCATGACCTGAAATTAGACTTAACATGAACCTAGTTTAGACTTAACATGAAACCAATTAGACCTAACATGAAACCAATTAGACTTAACACAAATAAAATTGGAATTAACATGAAAAATAGACTTAACATGAGAAGACATTAGATTTGACATGAACTAAAATTAGACTTAACACGATTTAGGTTTGACTTAACATGAACTTCTTTTACGAATTAAATTAGACTTAACATGAAACACAAATCGGTTAACTCTCCTGTATAGTATTAGAATTAACATGAAACTCGGTTTGGATAACATCCAAAGGGGTTAAGTTCTTTAATTAGATTTTTCCTAGCACTTACTTCTTTTGGGGGTTGGAATCATCCCCTTCTTGTCTTCTCTTTCGGCCTCGACCTCGTGGTTCGCCCCTTTGCATTACCAACAGGGTCTTCGACGCTTCCTCAGTGCTGCCTTTCCCAGATGATTCAAGACGTGCGGCGGACGCCTGTGATTTCGCTTCATCTTTCTCCTTCTGTCCGCCACGAATTTCGACTTCGAAATCGTTAACCGAGGCTTCCTTCGACGACATTTTCCGGCGAGCGAAAACCCTAAATCAGTGTAAAATTTTTATCTATTTTCTTCACCTTGTTTGAGAGTTTTTTGAGGGGTTAGAGGATGGAATAGAATGTAAATCAGTGTAAAATTTTTATCTATTTTCTTCACCTTGTTTGAGAGTTTTTTGAGGGGTTAGAGGATGGAATAGAATGTAAATCAGTGTAAAATTTTTATCTATTTTCTTCACCTTGTTTGAGAGTTTTTTGAGGGGTTAGAGGGTGGAATAGAATGTAAATCAGTGTAAAATTTTTATCTATTTTCTTCACCTTGTTTGAGAGTTTTTTGAGGGGTTAGAGGATGGAATAGAATGTAAATCAGTGTAAAATTTTTATCTATTTTCTTCACCTTGTTTGAGAGTTTTTTGAGGGGTTAGAGGATGGAATAGAATGTAAATCGGTGTAAAATTTTTATCTATTTTCTTCACCTTGTTTGAGAGTTTTTTGAGGGGTTAGAGGATGGAATAGAATGTAAATCAGTGTAAAATTTTTATCTATTTTCTTCACCTTGTTTGAGAGTTTTTTGAGGGGTTAGAGGATGGAATAGAATGTAAATCAGTGTAAAATTTTTATCTATTTTCTTCACCTTGTTTGAGAGTTTTTTGAGGGGTTAGAGGATGGAATAGAATGTAAATCAGTGTAAAATTTTTATCTATTTTCTTCACCTTGTTTGAGAGTTTTTTGAGGGGTTAGAGGATGGAATAGAATGTAAATCAGTGTAAAATTTTTATCTATTTTCTTCACCTTGTTTGAGAGTTTTTTGAGGGGTTAGAGGGTGGAATAGAATGTAAATCAGTGTAAAATTTTTATCTATTTTCTTCACCTTGTTTGAGAGTTTTTTGAGGGGTTAGAGGATGGAATAGAATGTAAATCAGTGTAAAATTTTTATCTATTTTCTTCACCTTGTTTGAGAGTTTTTTGAGGGGTTAGAGGATGGAATAGAATGTAAATCGGTGTAAAATTTTTATCTATTTTCTTCACCTTGTTTGAGAGTTTTTTGAGGGGTTAGAGGATGGAATAGAATGTAAATCGGTGTAAAATTTTTATCTATTTTCTTCACCTTGTTTGAGAGTTTTTTGAGGGGTTAGAGGGTGGAATAGAATGTAAATCAGTGTAAAATTTTTATCTATTTTCTTCACCTTGTTTGAGAGTTTTTTGAGGGGTTAGAGGGTGGAATAGAATGTAAATCAGTGTAAAATTTTTATCTATTTTCTTCACCTTGTTTGAGAGTTTTTTGAGGGGTTAGAGGGTGGAATAGAATGTAAATCAGTGTAAAATTTTTATCTATTTTCTTCACCTTGTTTGAGAGTTTTTTGAGGGGTTAGAGGATGGAATAGAATGTAAATCAGTGTAAAATTTTTATCTATTTTCTTCACCTTGTTTGAGAGTTTTTTGAGGGGTTAGAGGATGGAATAGAATGTAAATCAGTGTAAAATTTTTATCTATTTTCTTCACCTTGTTTGAGAGTTTTTTGAGGGGTTAGAGGATGGAATAGAATGTAAATCAGTGTAAAATTTTTATCTATTTTCTTCACCTTGTTTGAGAGTTTTTTGAGGGGTTAGAGGGTGGAATAGAATGTAAATCAGTGTAAAATTTTTATCTATTTTCTTCACCTTGTTTGAGAGTTTTTTGAGGGGTTAGAGGGTGGAATAGAATGTAAATCAGTGTAAAATTTTTATCTATTTTCTTCACCTTGTTTGAGAGTTTTTTGAGGGGTTAGAGGATGGAATAGAATGTAAATCAGTGTAAAATTTTTATCTATTTTCTTCACCTTGTTTGAGAGTTTTTTGAGGGGTTAGAGGATGGAATAGAATGTAAATCAGTGTAAAATTTTTATCTATTTTCTTCACCTTGTTTGAGAGTTTTTTGAGGGGTTAGAGGGTGGAATAGAATGTAAATCAGTGTAAAATTTTTATCTATTTTCTTCACCTTGTTTGAGAGTTTTTTGAGGGGTTAGAGGATGGAATAGAATGTAAATCAGTGTAAAATTTTTATCTATTTTCTTCACCTTGTTTGAGAGTTTTTTGAGGGGTTAGAGGGTGGAATAGAATGTAAATCAGTGTAAAATTTTTATCTATTTTCTTCACCTTGTTTGAGAGTTTTTTGAGGGGTTAGAGGATGGAATAGAATGTAAATCAGTGTAAAATTTTTATCTATTTTCTTCACCTTGTTTGAGAGTTTTTTGAGGGGTTAGAGGATGGAATAGAATGTAAATCGGTGTAAAATTTTTATCTATTTTCTTCACCTTGTTTGAGAGTTTTTTGAGGGGTTAGAGGGTGGAATAGAATGTAAATCAGTGTAAAATTTTTATCTATTTTCTTCACCTTGTTTGAGAGTTTTTTGAGGGGTTAGAGGATGGAATAGAATGTAAATCGTGTAAAATTTTTATCTATTTTCTTCACCTTGTTTGAGAGTTTTTTGAGGGGTTAGAGGGTGGAATAGAATGTAAATCGGTGTAAAATTTTTATCTATTTTCTTCACCTTGTTTGAGAGTTTTTTGAGGGGTTAGAGGATGGAATAGAATGTAAATCAGTGTAAAATTTTTATCTATTTTCTTCACCTTGCTTGAGAGTTTTTTGAGGGGTTAGAGGGTGGAATAGAATGTAAATCGTGTAAAATTTTTATCTATTTTCTTCACCTTGTTTGAGAGTTTTTTGAGGGGTTAGAGGATGGAATAGAATGTAAATCAGTGTAAAATTTTCATCCATTTTCTTCATCTCCAATTTAGGGTAGAGGATGTAATAGAAATGAATGTAAACTTTTATAATGTGATAAGACAATTATACCCTTATGGCATTAAAATTAATAGCTAAGATATACTCTCATCCATTATGTAAGGGTATTTACGTAACTTTATCTTTTTACTTCCATTACTATTACGTCTCGTTTGGTACGCGGTAATGGAGTCAAGTGAGAATGGAAAGAAGGTGGTAATGGAATGGAATAGAGGTGGGAATGGAATGCTAATTCTCATTCTCATGTTTGGGCGCGTTTAGAGAATGAAACGGAAATGACAATCTTATTCTCATTCCCACGTTTTGTATCATTTATTCACAAGTGAGAATAAAATTTAGTTTTCTAATAATGCCCTTACCAAAACACAGAATTTTAAAATCATTAAAATATTTTAAAAATGATTAAATCATTCATTTTTTGAGAAAAATAAGTTATAGAAATGATAATTTTTTTTCTTATAGAAATAATTTTTCATGTGATAGTTATATTTTGGCGCACCGCTTCGGCATAAATTTCGGACTTTTGGCTTACAAATTGAAAAATAATTTTCATAGCCTCTAATCAAAATATAAAGTTCTAAACACACCTCTCATCAATTAAACACATTATTTCTTGTTGTTATTCATGAAATTCCTCAAGTTACTGATTATGAGCCTATAGATTACTTTACACATGTAGTTGTGTCAGAATTCGTAATCAGTTATATAGAGCACTAAAACCTAATTTCTCAATTTCTACATATGTTCTTCTCACTCTCCTAGTAATTGCTAAACATTGTCTTTTATTAGTTATTGAAATAAGCTTGCAGTAACCAATTCTTAAGAGGATATTTATTCAAGTTTTGCTAATCATTCAGTAATTAGCCAGGGATGGTTTATAGAGAGAATTGAAGAATTGTTTGTCTCGTGAACATGTTTTGCGCGTTTGGAACTTATGAAGTTGTCTTAAGAGGAGATTTATTAAAAAATTTGCTAATCATTCAATAATTAGCTAGAGATGCTCTATCGACAAAATTGAAGAATTGTTTCCAAGTAATCTAACACCAAACACCAAAGATAAAATATTAGCTAACCTAATCGCCAATAGATTAACTAAACGAGTCGCCAAAAGATAAAAAATTCTTGTAAAGATTAGGTAAATATTAGCCACACATATAAATTTAAAAAAGAAACAATGGTTACCTTACAGAGTGGCGTCGAGGCGAAGACGAGATTTTTTCTTCTACAGACGCAATGGAACTAGGGCAAGGTGGAACAAGTATTTTAATATTTTATATGTATTTGTATATTTGTACGAGCAGCTAATAAAGTTTTTTCTATAAAAATAATTTTTCATATGGGAATTTATATCTATTCGTATCTTTTAAGGAGGGTATAATCGGAAATTATTTGATTATTTGCATTCCCACTTAAGTGGGAATATCAATTCCTTGTTAAATGGTTGGGAATGACAATTCCCACATAAAGTGGGAATTGATAAGAAGTGAGAATACCAATTCTAGCATCTAAAAATACATCGTGTTTGATAGGCATGAATAAGAGTTGGAATTGCATTATATTCTCACTCATTCCCGCGTACCAAACGAGGCGTTATAACTCCCAAACAAGGTAAAACAAATTTACTTTCGTTCCCCTTACTAAACTCCCAAACAACATTTTATCTTTTTCCTTCTATTCCATACCTTTCCTTTCCATTACTTAACTTTCCGTTCCATTACTTAGTAAACTCCCAAACATAAGTTTACCCCTCAAGCTAGCTTACATAGAATTTGGATGGAATATTCCCTCAAGTTAGTTTAGCCTTTTTTAAATTGCCTAGTTTACCCTTGAATATATTATTAAAGATGTAAATTAAAGAGGAGTCTAGCATCATATCAAAAAAATTTGATTGGGCGCCGCGCACGACCACCGGGGCTCCTACTACTTTGAGCTTCGGTTTTGTTCTTTTATTCGGTAAAGTTTACCTTTGGCTCTTGACAAGTTTCTTTACTTTAGTTCTTGAAAACTAATTAATCATCATTAGTAAATTATTCTGTTCATGTTCAATGTTTTGGTAACAATTCATGAGAATTTCTTCCTCTATGTTATTGTCTGTAAAAGTTTATCATCGCTATGCTTATGTTGGTTATTTGTCATCAGTTCCCTCCCATATTTACTAAACGAGAAATGTTATATTATTCCTTGAATATAACAAAATGTGTCCACTATGATCTGTTTTGCCTGCCATATGGTGAATGCACCTTTATGTGGTCCTTTTGGGCATTTATGATGTGACCCTTTTCGGTATTTGTTATGTGGCTGGCGGCTTATGGTAGTGTTAGGTGCATTCTGTTCCCGGAAATTATCTGTTATGTGATGCATTTTACACATTCCCTTGCTACTGGGCGATAATTCGTAGTCGTAACGTGACCTATGAGGTGATTCTTACATTACGTGAATGATTTATCGAGATTTGAGATTCTGACATTTAACTGTGAATTTGAGAAGAGAATTTGAGATTTTGACATTTGATTGAATTTGAGAAGAGATTTGAAATTCTGACATTTGACTGTGAATTTGAGAAAATAGCAATCTTTTAGTTTGGCACAAATTTAATTTGATTTTTAAAAAGTTTGATTCGGGAATCTATGATAGTATATCTAGTTTGCAAATAAGAAAGAATTTTAAAATGTTATATTATTCCTTGAATATAACAAAATGTGTTCTTTACACAGTATTTTGTCATTTCAAAATTTTTGGTGCAAATCTTATAATTCGCTATTTCTGGGAATTATTATTACTATTACTATTTTGTTAGATATCTAGGAACTCTAGTAGGAAATGTTCTCATTGAGCTTTAGCTCACCCCGTCGTTTTTTAATTTTTTTTCTTTTCAGATCTGACGTAGCTTCGCATATAGGCTGAACTTTTTGTTTGTAGCATGTTGTCGAGAGGCGTTACAAAGGAAAGCCTCTCTTTTGACTTGTATATAGGCAAACGACGTATTTGGGTTAGGTAAATGCCTATGATGGTGAGATTTTGATTTAAAAATACTGGTTATGTATATCGTTGCTCTGAACTACTATCAGAATTAGATTTTATATTTTTATTTCAAGCTATGTAGTATGTAGTACCAGGCTTGACACGTGTATGAGACTTGTCTTGCGCATATGTCGCTGCTGTCGCGTGCCCCGTATCTATTTTCCGCTGCTATTTTGGGGGCGTGACAGATCTACCTTGTAGTTGATGCTTTCATTTAACAAGGAACGGATCTCGACTTTGCTAAAAATAAATAAATAAAACAAACAAATATCGAGCAATAGGTTATTCCAAGAAATTTCCCCAGGCATTACAACATATTTTTAGCCCGTGATTAGAAACGAGGAAAATAGATTAAACAAATAATACCACTCGAGTTTCAAAGTCCAGCATGAAAAAGCCTGGTTAGTTCCGATATCTGTTCAACTAAGAAGGTGGAAGGTTTCATTTGCTTTGAAATCAAGGAAGAAGGTCCAACATAATATCAAATAGAAAATTAGGTACTTCGTCTAAAATTTTACCAGCAGATTATCACATTGCAAAGGCTGCTTTGCACATTGCTTCAATACATGAATCAAACTTTAGTCACTGGCTTCCGATGCCTTTTTCAAGAATAGCATCTGCGGCCGCATCTAAGTCATGAGGGAAGAAAACCCTGCAAGAACATCGTATAATTATTAATCAAGATTAGCAGCATATTTTACGAGGATAGATCAGAAACAACAAAAATGGAATGAGCAGAGAGATGGAAACTATGAGGCTGAAAAGATACATCCCTTCAATTTCTATGGTTAATCCGATGGTATAAACTAAAGTCTCGGAGGTATGATTCAACATAAAAGGTCAAAAAATAGGAATTAAGAAGTCACTTAATTCACCCCGCTAATAGGAGCATCTAACGTTGACAAGGAGAAATGTACTGAACTAGGTTTTAAATGTTGTGGAAAGAAAAATATAACAAAATATATAGAAGCATTTGAAAGGCTGCACCCACCAATACATTAAAACTATGCCTTATAAATGCAGTAACCCTCAAATAGATCAAGGCGGCTTTTGCTATTTTACTATTCAAAGTAAAGAATAAGTTATATCAGCTACATATGCTGGAATAAAATGAGCGATAATATTGAAACATACAACAGGTTTCATGGAAGAAATAGGAAAGGATGAATCTGAAGTACGACTAGCACATGACAAAAAAGTAAAGCAAACAAAGTTATCAAATTTGATAAGGTATTTATTTCTTTCAGAATATGGTTCTCATTTTCTTTGGGCAATCATGAATCTCTTTCAGGAATTGGTCATAAGTCCTAACCGAGAGTTCTAGTAAACACTCGAAGGTCTTTCGGGAAACTGATCGAAGCCATTAGGTTGAACTTTACCTGCAGGTACTATGGTATAGAGTTTTGCTCAGCTGATGAATATCATGAATTCCTTTACATCCGGCCACCACCTCAAGGACTTGCCTGGAAAGAAAATATCAGTTTCAGTTCATCCATCAATCAACAAATAAAAAGACTGTCACGGCAATTAAAATACAAAGATGTTTAGATTGCTTGTTATAAGATTGTTGGCCATTCATGAGCTTAGCTCTTGGGTAAGTGATTATCAACATGGTTAACTGGCACAGTATGAAAGTGACTTTGAAAGATCTTGGGTTTAAATCCTCGTCACTGACAATGTTATAAAAGGTATGCCCATTCATTCTGCCTTAGGGCTTTCTACATGGCAGCTTTTATCTAACTTTTATCAGATACTATTTGGCAAACTTGCTTGTTATTAGTAACTCTGGAGACAAGAGGGACAACAATACACTTCACTTTAGCATGTTTACATTAGCATTCAGGTAATGAACACATTGAATATTCAAGATCTAGAAAGATATTCAAAATTAACCTTTTCTGGCCTTCACTGAAAAAGACATCTAATTAAGTAGTTTCTGCTTTTCTGTTGTCTTTGGTGTCAAAATGATTTCACATATAAAAACTTTAGGACAGGTAGTATTAGGAGTATGATCTCTCTTTTTTGTTTTCTTTTTCTCTTTTTATGTGTGCATGCATAATCCCAGAACTTGTGAGACCAAGAAAGAAGTTGCTGAGGTAAAAAAGATGAAGATACTAAAACATATTGTTTTGAATCACACATGTCAGAGCATAATCATGTCAATCATGATGCTAAACATCAAATCAAATATGCTTGAAAGCTACTGAGAAGAATAAATGAATAAACAACGCATCTGGCCTTCAAATTATATATGTCCAGAGAATCACGATGTCAGAACATCGTCAAATATATGTTTCTAAGGATACAAATGAGATATTTATTTCCAGGAATTATAGAAAGTGCATCATTTGTGACTTGTCACAAATTTTATTTTCCCATTGAACTCCAGTCCCCGTCAATTAATGATTCATTAGGAGGACCGAGCTGCTTCCCAGTAATCTAGAGTTGTGATAGACAATAAAAAGAAAAACATGAGATCTATTTGCTTACTTAACAGAACAGGGCTCGTTGCGCCCTTTAACAGTTGAATCAGGATCATACTTCTCTTTCTTCTTAGAAGGCCAAACTGATTTCACAAATTGCATACCGGCATGAGTATTCCTAATGTCACAGTATGGCGAGTCAGTCTCTATCATCATCCTTTCAATTGGAATGCCTCTAAGAACTTCAAGATTCGCGGTCGTCTTCAAAGAGCAGCCGTTGATGCCTGTTCATTGTTCCCACTATGAAATTCAGAAAAAAACCTAGCTGTACAGATACAGAAACAAGTTTTCATTTTATATGGTCCAGGTGAACTAGTCCTGTCAATAATGCAGATATGAGTTCAAAAGTTAAAGCACACTTCTTTTCGCGTTAAAGATTGAGCAAAAACAGTAGTAAAAGCATCGTCCAATAATTCCTACTTACATAATATGGGTCCTCAACTCCAAATTCAAGATAAAAGAGATCAGTGCAAACACACTGAAAGCTATTAACATCCAAGTATTGAATCAGTTATGAAATTGTAGTGAGAATTGTAGGCATTCCAAAATCAAAATATCTACCGCAAAATTCGGACTTACTATGAGCAGCAGTCAACATGTTCACTCCACTATCACATCAAAACATAGTTCAAACAAGGTCATGAAGGCTTTTCAAACAAGGTCATGAAGGCTTTACAGTCATATCGTCCCTGATGGAAGCACACAAGTCTTGGAATCTGCGGGAGAGAGACGTATACATAATATGGGCTAATAATACGAAATTAAGATGATACTCTTGCTTGCATCCTGCCAGATCTTGATACCAATTTTATGGTGAGTACTACGGCTAATCAATTATAGGCAATTTATTTTACCATATTATGTGTCCAATGATGTATAATAGGTTTACGCACCATGCAGATGGTTCGATCAAAAGATAAAGGCCAGGTTGTTTGCCAAGTTATCCACAGAAGATGGAAACACCCTACAAGGATAAAGTTGCTCACGTAGCCAAGATGAAAGGTATGCACGTCGCCGTTGTATTTCCTCCGAGACCAAGGTTTGCCCAAGAGATGCAACTGGAGTGTAAGTTGAAGAATTCATTTTCTAGACTATCTCACCGTGCGTGGTTTATGAGGTTCACTCAGCAGTTGAAGGTGCAGTTTATCAAAAGATAGTGATGGCCATATTCTTTCTTTAAGAGAAAATATGCATATTGCATTGAAAATCCATGATGATAACCTAAGTTACAAGGAAAAAGATTCCATGACTGTTGGATTTGAGTAACACCATATGCATGCTAATTGCCTCATACTCATGCAAACTGCTGGATTATTTCCTTGACTATAATTTGAAAAGAATATCCAAATTAAAGAACATGATCAAGCGAACCCAAATTTAGAGATGTCACCTATAAAAAGATTATCAAATGATAGGAGTTTGTCACGATCTTCTGCACTTCCAGTAAATGAATGAGCAACTCCAGAAGTGAACCTATACAGAGAATAAACCACAGGATATTAGTAACCTGACAGGATATTGAAAATGCAGGCAGCACAACTTTTTTTTTGCAGTATTGAAGTGTGATATACCTTGCGCTTAGTATACCAATTAAAAAGAATTGATCAGAATATGAAGTAAAGGAAGTCATACATGCCAACTGTTATTAAGTACAACTAAATAATTTATCTAACTAGCCAAGTGAAGTTTCCACCAACCTGGACTCAATTTATGCAGCTCAGTTAAAATTTATTCTAAACCACCAGAGTATATGTAAAGGTGTGAAGTCTATGGGTCTGTTTGGATTGGGGTGAACAAGGGAGAAGGGAAGGTAGGGGGGACAGTCACCCCGTTTGGATAGCTTTTATGGGATGAAGAGTTCCCCCTAGTTCACCTTCATTCACCCCCAATAACACAAAAATTGTTCCCCGGTGTAATGGAGGGAAAGAGAATTCCCTTTACTTCTCTTCTCTCCCCTATTTTCCCTTAACTTCCCTTACCCCAATGAAATCCAAACAGGCCGTATAACTAGAGAGTAGACCATCCAAGGTTCCAAACCCCATAGTTTAGTGCGGCGGGCAGTTGGGCATAAAATTACCCATACTTTGGGGGGTTAAGTAGGACAACTTCAGGGGTTTAAGTGGAATAAACAAAATTCAAGAGTTTAAGTGCAAGACCCCCAAAGTTCAGGGGGTTAAGTGAAATTTACCCAAAAAAGTATAAACAAACTGACCAGCGCTTTTCTGCTGTCTTTATCTGTCGTAATTAGCAAATGAGACTTTCTTTCATGCCAAACAAAGGTTAGAACTACTAACTCTACATAGACAAAAGATCCAAAAAGTGTTTCCCCCAAACCCCAAAAAAAAAAAAAAAAGAGAAAGAATCAACCAGTAAAGAACAACGGACAAACACACAGATACATAGACACACGATAAGTAGCCTGTATCGAAGAAGGTGAGGCGATGTTTTCTCGATTTTTGGGAGCCGATGTGATTAAAGTTTAATTCCCCATGCTAGAAAGGATGTCAATATATTCCATCTGTTAGAGTATAAACCTATAACCTGTTGTGGGAGAAAACACTCAACCCTCAACATAAATCCGGAATTTTGGTGTAGGGAAAGGGACCTTTCACATGGTATCAAAGAAACGACGGTTCAATTCCCACAGCCACAAAGTTAAAGCAGATTTTAAAAAAGTTGATACCGTTGCGTGAACCCAGGTTTTGGCCTACAGAAAGAACACTCATCCTGCAGGGGAATGTTAAGAGTATAAAACTATAACAGTCAAACCTTACCACATCTCCAAAGTTTTGGTGCACTAGGAGGCAATTTTGACACCATCTTCTTTCTAAAATAAGTCTGAAACCATGAGCAAGTTTCCAGAAATTTCTAGCTTAAAACTTTCTAGACAATTATTTTCTAAACTTTTCTGACACTTCAAATTCACAACTAAAAGTTCGCAAACTTTCAGGTTTTCATGTGCCAAACTTGTTCAAAACTTGAGCAGGTTATATCACCTCTTTTCCAAATGTCAGTAACTGCAAACAAGCTGAACAAAAGATGGTATGAGAAATAACACGGCAAGCTATTTAAGTTTGGCATTTTGCATGTATTGGCAAGTTCACCTGTCTTTTTGGGAAGTTAAAATGTTGCAGAAGTCTTCAGCAGCAGCACGCATGTGGAGAAACATAGGTAGTTTCAGAGTTTCCGCTAGTTCAAATTGCTTTTCAAAATACCTAAATTCCAAAGCAGCATAAGCATAGAAAATGTAAACAGTGTGAAACATGAACAAAACCTGGCTTCCATAACTAGAAAGCATGTGTATGCAAGAGTGAGCTTGTAGTATGTCTGCATAATAATGAGAACTTGGTTAAAACCGAACAAGCATTGTGCTAGTATTTAGTAATTTGACCAAGAATCCATGCATTTAGCATATTTTCAGAAGACTCAGTTGCATCATGGTGGGAAAAGAAGTTCTGTTGGGCTCTTTCTTAGTCTAGAAAACCATTGAAGCTTGCTCATTTATTGCAGAGCTTAAACTATACATACCAAATCAATTAAATATTTATAACTAAATGACCTTTTGGGATATATGGTAATCCTTTATGGTCTGCATATTCATTGACCAAGGATTTTGCACCAAGGGCTTTAAAATATTTAATGAAGCATTACCCTCCATAAACGACCTCATTGATGGGAAACAGCTTAGATGAATGATAATGATTTCTAACACCAAAATTAGGAGCATGATTCTTCAAAAACAAAGTCAGACATGAAGCAAATAAACTATAAGCCAAAACAAAAAATTTCATAAAGTACTGAAAATGCTCTAAATTTATATCTAGATATATCTTAAGCATCTTCTCACAACACCTAGCATCATAAAATGGTGCAATGAGATCAATCATTTATTTGGTGGAGGTAATTGGAAGGGGTAGAAAAAGGATTCATGTAGCTGATTTGAAAAGTTTAAGACGAAGGCCTGATGGGTGTGTTTGGCATCCGGAAATTAAATGGAAAGTGGATCAAAAATTGGAAAGTGACTCCACTATCTATTTTTTCCCGTTTGGCACTTGGAAAGTGAACGAAAAGTAAATGGAAAGTGAAGGCTGCCACGTCTGCTTTTTAGCTCCTTTCACTTTCTCCAAAAGAAAGTGGGTGGAAAGTGAAGAGAGAGGAGAGAATAATACTTCATTATTTTTTCACGTTTTATTTTTCAAACCGACTGTCTTTGTTTTTATTTTTTAATCTTTTCACTACTCTCATCTCGCACAAGAACTTCCCCACCAAGATTGTTGTGTACAAAACCTTATCATTGCCTCCAATTTTGGACTATTCCCTCAATACATTCTTCTTAAGCATGATGGATGTCGTCTAACTTGAGAAGATATTGAACTCATGGTAAGATAATTTTTATTCAATCGATAGTGCCCAACCAATTAAAGTCTGTGCAAGCACGTGGAAATCACTAACCATCAATTAGAAAATGTTAGGTCTGCTGAAAATAAATATGAAAATTAGATTTAATTTTTATCTTTAACTTATGCTAATGGTGAATATGTCATATATTACTTCTATTTTCACTTATTAGATGCTAAAGAAAATTTTTTTAAAAATCTAACTTACACTATCAACTTTCCATATAAAACCGAATAATATATATAAAGAAAGTGGTGCCACATCAGCTGTCATCTCAACTTTTTATATTTTCACTTTCATATTGCCAAACAAGATTTTTAAATAGAAAGTGAAAAGAAAATGCTTTCTTCATAAAATACTTTCTCTTCATTCTCTACTTTCCATTTACTTTCCGGTTACCAAACACGCCCTAAGGTTGTTGTTATTAGTAATTAAAAGGGATTTTGGTGTACTATATAGGACAATTTCAGTCTATTCTTTTAATTCAAAATTTTTAAAGAAGGATATCAGCAATTATTAATCTCAAATGTTTGTTTTTGCAGTTGTATCTGTGCATCGTCTCTGGAAGAGCAAACAAGCACAGAGACAAAAGCATGCATGTAGTGCGTATATGTACTTGATTGAGTTAATTCAGACAAAAAAAGAGAAGCAAGGATAAAATCAATACATCATACTTTCTTTGTATCTCAGGAGGACAAAATTGAAGCCTATCATAGTCCAGTCCACATTCACCAACTGCCACCACCTACAGGGAAGTACTATTGATAGTTCTAAATATCAACACAGTCAAACCCATAACAATGTATCACGCTAGAGAGAAGCTATTTTAATGTCTCCATTAAATAACAATATGAAAAGTTGGAACATGTTCATGTTCAAGAAAGTGCATTCAGTGAATATTAGATTGAGGATCATGAGCAACCAGATTCAGAAAGAAATTAGCATTCATCCCTTCAGAAGTTTAGGACTTGAACCGAGACCAAGTACTTCCACATGAATATTCTTATTTTGCCACTGGTGTAAGCATTATTAGAGTTCATGCATAGAGATTCTGAAAGCAAGTCTTATATATTAACATATAGGACTGGAAACTTTGCTTTTATGTTACGAATGTTTTTGTTCATCCCTGAGTCAAAATTTTACTAAATCACGCCAATAACCTTTTTACTATCGATAGACCAAATTACCCATCAAAATGTAATAAAAAATATATGCTTCTAGAAATTGCAATAAGCTCATTCACGAATATAAGTAATAATAAATTCTTCTCTTCTAAACAAGTTTTCTGTTGCAGACTAACTGGAGGTTATTAGCAACCATAAAAGTAAGCTCAGTGAAGAAAAATTAAAAGGGTATTTTAGCTTTTAGGATAAAAAGGTCTTCAGGTTTCTTTGAGGTCCGTCTAACCCCTCAGGTTCGCGACAGCCCTCTTCAATTCACACCAGTTAATTATCAAGAAAAAAAATAAGAGGACTAACTGAAAGATTCATGCCGAAAATGAATAGTGATTAGTAGAAGTCCATCATATATACTTTTCTTACTCACCACCAACTCTACAACATATATTCACCAACACTCAACCCACACCCCACCCCACTCCCCCCCCAAAAAAAGAGAGAGAGAGAGAGAGAGCCATGTACTTTTCATGCTAGTAACTTTTGCTTACGGTTTACTGATAAGCTATGTTGCATTGGTATGGTACGAGTACTAGTACGGGACACGACAAATTTGTAAAATGTAGGGTACGGGGACATGGTGATGCAGGACTATCGTGCACCCTCCATCTGATGCGATGAGGATTTATCAGAATCTTTACTTTTTTGGTAGGATTTTATTTTATTCTATGTAATCTTCTTTTTAGTTAGGATTTTTTTAGAATTTGATGATGAGATCTCTTTCTAGTTTAGTTAAGCTTTTATTTGATTGCATCTTTTAATTATGTTAGGACTAAATTTGATTAGGATTTTGATTTACTTCCTTATGTGTTTAGATGCTTTCTTTTCTATAAATAAGATGTGTGATCCTCCATGAGGAATAGACATTGATTAATAAAAATTTTGAGTGCGAGAAATTTCTCTAAGCATGTGATTTGCTTGATCTTTGGCATGTGAATTGCCTTTTTTGGGGTGTAAGGCCCCTAGGTGTGAGGCCTAGCTAATTATCAAAACCTCTCCTCTTTAATCCCAACACCCTTCCCATCTTGACCCATAACTTGCAATCAGTCCCCCCATGTCCGACAAACAAATAGCTCCAAACACCCACAAACAGCCCTAATTCCACTGTTCGGGATATTGGTCACTCTGCGAATAAGCACTGTTCAACTGTGAACACTGAACAGTAACAGCCATTACTGTTCACCATAGATTTCAACATCATTCCGTCAAGCCGTCGACGATTTCTCGCCTCCAGATCGAAGCCCTCCGCCCGCTCCCCATCACACGGCTATATAAATATTTATATACACATATATTATATATTGGAATTAATAATTTATATGAGAACAAGGATGAGAATTAAAATTCCTATAACATTTTTATTTTTCTTTTATTATGTGATTATAAATTAGAAAATTTTTAGTTTTTGAACTAGACATCCAAACAACCCTTCAAAGTCATAATTTGAAACTTGGCCTATGTTCAATGGGTCTCAAGGAGTGGATGTGAAGTGTATGATATATGTCCAGAAAATGTATGACAAGTATTTTAAATGAAAACATGTATTGTACAATTGAGTACATGCCCGAACAAACGTATGAATATATGCAAGGAGTGTCCGAGGAGTTTGGGTATAGGTACGGGTACGGGTCGGATACGTGTACGGCTTCTAATTAGAAGTACCCAGGTAAGCCGATAAGCAAATGGACCAACCTGGTCTTTCAAGTATTTTCCTTTTCTCCAACTTTTCTAGAGTACTGTTCAGCATCTGACAAGACAAATGTACCACATACTTCTTATCAGAATTCCCCCAATTCCAATCGACCGATACTGGGGATACATTATTGATGCATAAGAAAATACGAGGGCATAAACGAAAATCATTTCCCATAACTAGTAACTCCTGTTTTTCATGCAGTTATCAATGTTCCTTGATCAGAAGAGCAAACAAGCCAAATAATCTCAAAAGTCAAAAGTTAGCTTTACTTGCTTTATAATAAGACCTCCATTTCCAATCAGAACATCGAAGTTTTTATGAGTTCAGAGAAATGAAATTTTGCTATACGCTAAAATTCAAACAATACCTTTCCCTTCTGAACTCCCTCCTTAGCCAATGACACCAGTGCCTGAAAATGTCCTTCCGGATCCCCGCTGTCTTCAAACTCCTGCACAATAACAAGAATCCAACAACAACAACAACAACAACAAACACACCCAAATAAATAAATAAATAAAACTATCTGCACAACTCAAGGACAAGAACTAGTCAACAGAGTTCAAGAGTCAACACCTTGCATCTTGTTGGATGCACCCCAACAGTACAAAACAACCGTCCTACAAGAAACAAAACAACATTCAAGTTGAGATAGTGAATAATTTAACTCAAACAACTCATCAAACAATGCATGGGTTAACTGAGACATTTCATCAAACAGTTGAACTGCAATCAAACAATAAAATCGCACTAGCAAAAACTTAGCATAACAAAACACCAACCATCTGTTTCGGCAATCTCAAGGGCCTCTCTCGATTCTTGGAGCGATCCCCCAGTGACCTATTCCAATAATTCCCCAAAAATAGAAAACTAAGAAAAAAAAAAATTACAGTAACTAAGAATAAAAAGTAAAATCACAGTCAGCGGCGATGAGCTCACAATGATTCGATCAACTCCCGCGCTCCAAGCCCTAGCGAGAACAGCGGGGATGTCTGCCACGTGGCACTGTCGACCATTGTAGATCCCTTTGAACATTTGATCTGCAGGAAATTTTGCGATATCGTAATTATTTACTCTTTTTTTTTATATGTATTTTAGTGTTTTTGAGTGAATTGAACTGACCTGTGAAGTTAACGGCTATATCTGCTCTCCAAAGAGAAAAATGAAAAGACAAAAGATAAATTGTGAGAAAGAGAAATTAACGTAAAACTTAAGGCTATTTTTATAAAAAAATTGAGTAAATGAGTAAAATTTGCTTGCCTATCATTTTGATTGTAGGAGACATCGCTGAGGATCGATGGAGAAAAAATGCGAGTAAACGAAGCGAAGGGAGGAGGAAGAGAATGTTTTCGCGAGGGAATTGGCTAGATTTAGGCACGCGTATTGCACGTGCTTGTTTTCCTTCTTTTTTTTTTTTTAATAAAATTGAATAAATGAGTAAAAAATATTTTTTGATGTAGCAAAGCGGTTGGCATAATTTAATTGTAATTCAACAGCTATCTTTTACTAAGGTATACATTAAAGCGAATCCAAAAGGTTTAAAAACTCACCAAAGGATGACACCTCATCTTCCTCATTCTCTAAATTTTTTTACACGTGTCATATCATCTAATCCGTACATTTAAATTGCTATTATATCTCAACCTTTAATTCAAATAGATATATTTATATATGGAAAAATTAATTTATTATCAATTAGAATATCTTTGGTAATATCTTTAGTAACTAATTCAAATCAAATAAAATCAAATCCCTCATTTAGGCATTTCTTTCCAATATATGGAAAAATATACATTTCGGTTTTCTTGAAAACTGAAAAATCTATTTATCCCTAAATTTGATTTTATATTTCCGATCACTTTTCCGCCTCAATTTTTTACATTTCGATTTTCTGTCTCAAATACATTAGGTAATTAATCTAGCACCATCCAATTTTTATGTTATTTTAATTTATCTATTTTTTCCGATTTTAATTGTTTTTGAATTTTTTGTTTTTTAGATTGTCGGTTTTTAATTCTTACTCCGAATTATTATTTCGATCTTCAGAAATTACATCAGGTAATTAATGTATACACCATCTGTTGATGTATGAAATCACACAGCTAATTAGAAAGGTTGATTAGTTGTCAGGAGCCCTCTAACTCCCCCAAATGTCTAGTTCTGTGATGAGCTGTTCTTCCCTGCGTACACAAAAAATCTCGTAAGAGGGGCGGAGTTATGTTCTCCGGTGGTTCCTCCGATGATGAAGTCAGTGAATTGCTTGAGTGGAGAAGGAAAAATTGAACTGTTGAGGTTCTTCAGCACAGTTAGTAGAGGAATTTGCTTACCCTTGTATTGAGAATAGTTCCGCTATTTATAGCAGTAGTGGAGGGGTGTTTTGGTCACTTTGGTCTGGTATGGGCTGGAGGCTGAGTCAGCGTTTGCTTTACAGGTATCGGCATCTGAGTGGGAGAGGTCACTTAGGTGTTTAATGCCGAGTGACAGGAGGCATGTAGCGGCGGCGTGGTCCGATGTGTCAAAAAGATCTTCAGGGACGGAGAAATGATGGCTTTGATTATGCATTTAATGCGATGGCGACCGGTTGTCAGTGGGGAGCTCGAGGAATTCTCGTCATCTTCCTACTCGATAGATAGGGGCCGAGAAGTACCGCCTCTCGAGTCGTCTAAGCGAAGTATCCGGTAGTAAAGGTCGCCTGCGGACTCGACTAAGCGAAGAGGTCGACTCGTACCACCTTTCGACCCGGCCACGCCAGATGTCGGTCTTCTGAGTCGTCCAAGCTGGGGGACTGATTTGATTACGGGTCTTAGTGCGGGAACTTGTCTGCTACTAAGTGGAGATTATTATTTAGTAATTGAAGCACCTTAACACCATCCAATATTTATGTTATTTTAATTTATCTATTTTTTCCGATTTTAATTGTTTTGAATTTTTGTTTTTAGATTGTCGGTTTTAATTCCTATGTAATTTTATCTTCAATCCATGGTTCATTAATTGCTTGGAGAAAAATAATTCAGGTATTTCATCTACCCCGTCCAATATAATTTTATTTAAACTTCATGTAGTATTTTTAGTTTTAATTGTTATCAAATAATATTAATTTTTGGATCTTGAGTTTTAATTTAGAAATAACTCCCGATTTTTTATCTATGATTCAAGACACTATTAATAGGAGAAAGCTTATTCAGGTATTTATTCTACAACCCTTGAATAATTATTTTCAATTTAATATTTTTGGTATCTTTTATATTATCAGAGGAAAATAAATCGGTGATTTTAATCTTCAACCCCACAATTTAGTTACTTGGAGAACATAAATAGGTATTTAATATATTAAGATATTGAATTTTTAAAAATATATATTTTGCTTTTAAAATATTACAGCAATTATTTATTTTATTTTAAGTTGTGTATTGTTTTTACCCTTTTAATAGTTTTGAATTTTTGTTTTTAGATTGTCGGTTTTAATTCCTATGTAATTTTATCTTCAACGATAGCTCTTTAATTGCTTGGAGGAAAATAATTTAGGTGTTTCATCTATCCCCGTCCGATATAATTTTATTTTAATTTGTGTAGTATTTTTCAGTTTTAATTGTTATAAACAAATATTAATTTCTTAGAACTTGAGTTTTAATTCCAATCTACATATTACAATTTGAATTTTTTCATTTTTATATAATTAGAAATTATTATTTTACTAATTTCCAAATTTAATTTGGATTTTATTACATTTTAGATAGTTGTGAAAATATATTTTTGATTATTAATAATATTTTGTAATTACAATAATCTTAAATTTTTCACAATAAATATATATTCTATTTTTAAAATATTATAGTAATTAAAATATATTTTGGTTTTAAATTATTATAGTGATTAAAAATTATAAAAATTTTATTTTTAAAACTATTACAGCAATTATAATAAATTTTTGAAAATATAATTAGGCATTTTTGAATTTTTGAATATCTTTAAAAATATCTTTAACTAATTCAAATGAGATATTTGGATATATAAAAATAATTTATAATTTATAATCAATTAGAATATCTTTAGCAATATCTTTAGAAACTAATTCAAATCACAAATAAAATCAAATCCATTCATTTAGGCGCTTTTTAAACCGATATTCGAATATAGAAAAATCAATTTATAATCATATATTCAGATCTAGAAAAATTAATTTAAAATCAATTAGAATATATTTGGTAATATCTTTAGTAACTAATTCAAATCACAAATAAAATCAAGTCCCTCATTTAGGTTTCTTTTCAAATCGATATTCGGATATAATTAATTTATAATTAATTAGAATATCTTTGGTGATAGATCCAAAACAGATCAAAAAATATTACAACGATTAAAAAATATTTTTGGTTTTTAAAAATATTACAGCAATTATAATTAATTTTTGAAAACATATTTGTTGGTACCCCAAAAGATTTTTTATTAATCCCTATATGAAAATTAACAGTCCAACCTTACGCCAAAACAGACGAATTCAGGACCGAATGAGATCTCTCTACTCTCACAAGTATTCGGTTAATACAAGCAGATGCACTTCTGATGGCCAAAAGCCAGCGGTCCCATCGACCTACGATTGACCCTCTTTCTAGTCGTGCCTTTCGGTACCACTCGATTGCTACAATAGACCGACTCGTTTGCTACAGTAAGCCGACTCGTTTGCTACAGTAAACGACTCGAAAGGCGGTGTTAGTCGTCTTTATTCGATAGCCGATAGCTTCTGGTCACTTTCTTTGGTTGACCTCGAGCCCCGCGCCAACAACAAATCACCATCACAATTAATGGCACTATCATCCCATCACTGTGCTAGCCACATGGCCTTTATAACTCATTGCCCATGCCTCATCAATCGCATCCACATCAAATCATTAGTGACTCTCTCCACACATAAGCTGACATGTGTAAAACTAGTGCTGAAGTGACCAAATTGCCCGTCTCTTATTCCTACAAAGAGAGAAACTATTCCAAAACTCAAGGTACGCTATTTTCTCCCTGCACACCCCATTAGAGAACTCCTACTGTTCATCTTCTTCTCCACTCAAGCTCACTTACTGACTTGATCGTCGGAGGTACAACGGGGGAGACCAAGCCCGCCCTCTGACGAGCTTTCTACTTGTGCAGGGGGGAGATCGGCCGAGCTCAGAACCGGAGAACCTAACTCCAACCACTAGCAGTTTCTTCCTTTGCGCAGGACGCATCACCTCTCCTCCAGCCAAGCGATTCGGAGAAAGAAAATGAATCCCCATCATCATCATTATAAACCTCAAACTAGCTTTGACCAAGTTGACTATTAGATTTCGAGCATCAACAGTTTGGCGCCCACCGTGGGGCTATTTTCTTCTTCATGAAAGCATGACAGGCGAAGAGAATAGAGGTGAGACGTCCGGTCCTGGGAACTGCGGGTTATGTCACCCAAGAGCAACTCAGAGAGGCCCCCAAACAAGAGCCTTCTCATTCGGCTCTGATGCCGACCTCTCGGCCTTCTGATGGCCGACCGCCTCAACCTCTTTCGGGGCCTTCTCATTCGGCTCTGATGCCGACCTCTCGGCCTTCTGATGGCCGACCGCCTCAACCTCTTTCGGGGCCTTCTCATTCGGCTCTGATGCCGACCTCTCGGCCTTCTGATGGCCGACCGCCTCAACCTCTTTCGGGGCCTTCTCATTCGGCTCTGATGCCGACCTCTCGGCCTTCTGATGGCCGACCGCCTCAACCTCTTTCGGGGCCTTCTCATTCGGCTCTGATGCCGACCGCCTCAACCTCTTTCGGGGCCTTCTCATTCGGCTCTGATGCCGACCTCTCGGCCTTCTGATGGCCGACCGCCTCAACCTCTTTCGGGGCCTTCTCATTCGGCTCTGATGCCGACCTCTCGGCCTTCTGATGGCCGACCGCCTCAACCTCTTTCGGGGCCTTCTCATTCGGCTCTGATGCCGACCTCTCGGCCTTCTGATGGCCGACCGCCTCAACCTCTTTCGGGGCCTTCTCATTCGGCTCTGATGCCGACCTCTCGGCCTTCTGATGGCCGACCGCCTCAACCTCTTTCGGGGCCTTCTCATTCGGCTCTGATGCCGACCTCTCGGCCTTCTGATGGCCGACCGCCTCAACCTCTTTCGGGGCCTTCTCATTCGGCTCTGATGCCGACCTCTCGGCCTTCTGATGGCCGACCGCCTCAACCTCTTTCGGGGCCTTCTCATTCGGCTCTGATGCCGACCTCTCGGCCTTCTGATGGCCGACCGCCTCAACCTCTTTCGGGGCCTTCTCATTCGGCTCTGATGCCGACCTCTCGGCCTTCTGATGGCCGACCGCCTCAACCTCTTTCGGGGCCTTCTCATTCGGCTCTGATGCCGACCTCTCGGCCTTCTGATGGCCGACCGCCTCAACCTCTTTCGGGGCCTTCTCATTCGGCTCTGATGCCGACCTCTCGGCCTTCTGATGGCCGACCGCCTCAACCTCTTCCGGGACCTTCTCATTCGGCTCTGATGCCGACCTCTCGGCCTTCTGATGGCCGACCGCCTCAACCTCTTCCGGGACCTTCTCATTCGGCTCTGATGCCGACCGCCTCAACCTCTTTCGGGGCCTTCTCATTCGGCTCTGATGCCGACCTCTCGGCCTTCTGATGGCCGACCGCCTCAACCTCTTTCGGGGCCTTCTCATTCGGCTCTGATGCCGACCTCTCGGCCTTCTGATGGCCGACCGCCTCAACCTCTTTCCGGGGCCTTCTCATTCGGCTCTGATGCCGACCTCTCGGCCTTCTGATGGCCGACCGCCTCAACCTCTTTCGGGGCCTTCTCATTCGGCTCTGATGCCGACCTCTCGGCCTTCTGATGGCCGACCGCCTCAACCTCTTCCGGGACCTTCTCATTCGGCTCTGATGCCGACCTCTCGGCCTTCTGATGGCCGACCGCCTCAAGCTCTTCCCGGGGCCTTCTCATTCGGCTCTGATGCCGACCTCTCGGCCTTCTGATGGCCGACCGCCTCAACCTCTTTCGGGGCCTTCTCATTCGGCTCTGATGCCGACCTCTCGGCCTTCTGATGGCCGACCGCCTCAACCTCTTTCCGGGGCCTTCTCATTCGGCTCTGATGCCGACCTCTCGGCCTTCTGATGGCCGACCGCCTCAACCTCTTCCGGGACCTTCTCATTCGGCTCTGATGCCGACCTCTCGGCCTTCTGATGGCCGACCGCCTCAACCTCTTTCGGGGCCTTCTCATTCGGCTCTGATGCCGACCTCTCGGCCTTCTGATGGCCGACCGCCTCAACCTCTTCCGGGACCTTCTCATTCGGCTCTGATGCCGACCTCTCGGCCTTCTGATGGCCGACCGCCTCAACCTCTTTCGGGGCCTTCTCATTCGGCTCTGATGCCGACCTCTCGGCCTTCTGATGGCCGACCGCCTCAACCTCTTCCGGGGCCTTCTCATTCGGCTCTGATGCCGACCTCTCGGCCTTCTGATGGCAGGCCGCCTCAACCTCTTCCGGGACCTTCTCATTCGGCTCTGATGCCGACCTCTCGGCCTTCTGATGGCAGGCCGCCTCAACCTCTTTCGGGGCCTTCTCATTCGGCTCTGATGCCGACCTCTCGGCCTTCTGATGGCAGGCCGCCTCAACCTCTTTCGGGGCCTTCTCATTCGGCTCTGATGCCGACCTCTCGGCCTTCTGATGGCAGGCCGCCTCAACCACTTTCCGGAGCCTTCTCATTCGGCTCTGATGCCGACCTCTCGGCCTTCTGATGGCAGGCCGCCTCAACCTCTTCCGGGACCTTCTCATTCGGCTCTGATGCCGACCTCTCGGCCTTCTGATGGCCGACCGCCTCAACCTCTTCGGGGCCTTCTCATTCGGCTCTGATGCCGACCTCTCGGCCTTCTGATGGCCGACCGCCTCAACCTCTTCCGGGACCTTCTCATTCGGCTCTGATGCCGACCTCTCGGCCTTCTGATGGCAGGCCGCCTCAACCTCTTCCGGGGCCTTCTCATTCGGCTCTGATGCCGACCTCTCGGCCTTCTGATGGCAGGCCGCCTCAACCTCTTCCGGGACCTTCTCATTCGGCTCTGATGCCGACCTCTCGGCCTTCTGATGGCCGACCGCCTCAAGCTCTTCGGGGCCTTCTCATTCGGCTCTGATGCCGACCTCTCGGCCTTCTGATGGCAGGCCGCCTCAACCTCTTCCGGGACCTTCTCATTCGGCTCTGATGCCGACCTCTCGGCCTTCTGATGGCCGACCGCCTCAACCTCTTTCGGGGCCTTCTCATTCGGCTCTGATGCCGACCTCTCGGCCTTCTGATGGCAGGCCGCCTCAAGCTCTTCCCGGGGCCTTCTCATTCGGCTTCTGATGGCCGACCGCCTCAACCTCTTTCGGGGCCTTCTCATTCGGCTTCTGATTGCCGGGCTACCAAACATGGCACCTTTTCGTCTAAAGTCTTTTATTATCAATAGATATTTATTTCTGACAATTATCATCAGTTTATCTTAAGCTATTATTATTTTGACAATCTGTTTGCTCAGGCATATCGTCCTTCTCACCTAACACGAGTCGGGAGATCCCACTCTCTTAGCTTGAGTCGAGGTAACTTTCTTACTGGGTGGAGTTTAGGCGACCCTTACTACTAGGTTGAGTCAAGGAACCCTTCTCGTCACGTCGAGTCAAGAAACCCTTCTCGCCTAGTTGAGACAGACGACCCAACTTACTTAGTCAAGCGAACCTACCCCTCTCACTAAGTCGAGTTAGGGTATTCCCTCTCGTTTAGGATGAGTCAAGATGCCCAACTCTTTTCGCCAGGTTGAAGAATCCACTAGGTGAAGATAGGCTTGCTCTTTGCCTAAAAAATAGAGATCGACAATGCCGAATAAGACCTAGGCACCACGTAAGTCCTAGGCACCCAACCTACAGGTTGTCATTTATCGAATAAGACCTAGGCGCCACGTAAGCCCTAGGCACCCAACTTACGGGTTGTCATTTGTCGAATAATACCTAGGCGCCACGTAACTCATAGGCACCCAACCCACGGGTTGTCATTTGCCGAATAAGACCTAGGCACCACGTAAGCCTTAGGCGCCCAACCTACGGGTTGTTATTTGCCGACTAAGACCTAGGCGTCACGTAAGTCCTAGGCACCCAACCTACGGGTTGTCAATTGCCGAGTCGCCGCTCCCACTAGGTCCGACTCATAAAGACCTTGGCATCCACATTAAGACCAAGGCCCTCAACCGGACCCTCGATAAACTACGGGGAGTCTTCCTCTCTTCTGATAGCCAACCAACTCACCCTCTTTTCAGGAGTCTTTCTCTCGGCGCTACAGTAGTCGACCAACTCACCCTCTTTTCAGGGGTCTTTTTCATTCGATGCTACAGTGTCGACCTCTCGGCGTTACAGTAGCCGACCAACTCACCCTCTTTTCAGGAGTCTTTTTCATTCGGCGCTACAGTGTCGACCTCTCGGCGCTACAGTAGCCGACCAACTCACCCTCTTTTCAGGGGTCTTTTTCATTCGGCGCTACAGTGTCGACCTCTCGGCGCTACAGTAGCCGACCAACTCACCCTCTTCTCATGGGCCTTTTCAAGGAGTCTTCCTCAGCTTCTTCCAAGAAGTCTTCCCTCAGCGCTACAGTAAGCGACCATTCCTGCCAGACCAGGGCCGGCTCACCCTTCCGGGCACCAACCAAAAACCTTGGCCTCCTCCTAAGCCCAAGGAACCAATCCTCACAAGTCGACAAGCGACAGTTGGATTTCACTCGGACCCGGGTTAAGCTGCATCTAAGTGAAAGGGGCCTACTGTTGGTACCCCAAAAGATTTTTTATTAATCCCTATATGAAAATTAACAGTCCAACCTTACGCCAAAATAGACGAATTCAGGACAGAATGGGATCTCTCTGCTCTCACAAGTATTCAATTAATACAAGAATGGCTCGCGCATAGTGGTCGACACGAACACGGTCCCAGTCGACCAGCTATGGTGTTCGGCCCTCTTTCTAGTCGGTTGCTACAGTACCACTCGGTTGCTACAGTGGATCGACTCGGTTGCAACAGTAAGCCGACACGGAACGCGGTCCCAGTCGACCAGCTACGGTGATCGGCCCTCTTTCTAGTCGTCTGCTATAGTACCACTCGGTTGCTACAGTAGACCGACTCAGTTGCTACAGTAAGCCGACACGAAACGCGGTCCCAATCGACCATCTACGGTGTTCGGCCCTCTTTCTAGTCGTCTGCTACAGTACCACTCGGTTGCTACAATAGTGATGGGCAAAAACGAGTGTTTACCTTTTATAGTCGCAAGTGCACAACCATTGTCAAGTTATAGTATTTAAGATTGTCGATCCCACGAGGAACGGGAAATAGGAAGTGTTTGATTCAAGTTCAGTTCTCAAATTATGCGTGACAATTAGGGTTTTATTCAAGATAGTATGAAAGCATGATGAAGTGATGAGAGAGTGGATTTGGATTGTGTGTGAAAGGAATCACAATTAAAAAGATGAGAATTCAATAAGAGAGATGAAGGAATCTAGAATTGAATCCACTAGCTAACTCAAATTATAATCTATGAAAAATTCTTCTTTTTACCACATCTCATATTAGATTTATTAAGCATAAGATATCAAACCACTTAAGGAAAGCATAACTTATCAAATTATCACCTAATTGAAATTCAAACTCATGAAGAGAGTAATAACAAGATAATAATCCTAGAATTCATAAGCATAGCCTATCAAACCACTTAAGGAAAGCATAAACTATCAAATTCTTCTTCTATCGATTAGTTCTCTAGTTGATTAACCTAAACATGATCTTTTAAGCATAAGAGAGATGATTCATAAATACAAAAGAGATTAGACTAGTTTCATGCAACCTAGATCCCCACAAGAGTTTAGTTCAACATCTTGGGAAATTCAAACAAATAGAAAAAGAAAGAAAATAAAAAGAAAGGAAAAATTCTAAACTAATCTAACTACAAAGCAAATAAATCTAAACTACAAAAGCTATTAAATCTAAACTACAAAGCAAATAAATCTAAACTACAAAAGCTATTAAATCTAAACTACAAAGCAAATAAATAACAAGAAAGAAAAAGAAATAATAAAGAGAAATAAAGAAAAACACGCAACTCATCATCATCAACTCATCCTCCTTTCGGTCCTTGAACAAGAAGAAGAAGATGGGATTGAAGGGGAGAAAATATTTATTTATTGAGGAAAAATTATTACAATGAAAGGTACTCTAAAACAAGAGCAACCCTTTCTCTCCAAAAGGAGTTTTACAAAATATTTCACATCTCTAAACCCTCAGATACTACCCCTATTTATACCCCAACGGAGTTGATGTGAACCATTGGATCAAACTTGGCCAAAAGGAAGAGAAAATCTTTCCTAAATTGAATTCACACCAATCGGTTGGTCGATTGAAGCCAACCTAATAGCCAACCTGTTGCCAACCGGTTGGTCAACCGATTGGTTCCCACCGGATTTTGTCTTTTCTTGATATTTTTGCACTAATTCTTCTTGGATTCCCTTGGTATCTTGGGCCTTCGTTTGTCTTGATTTGGGCTTCAACAATTGGTAGAAATTCGAGAATTTGAGTCATTTGAGTTTTATTCATTAATACTCCATTATTCTAAAATAAGATAAAACATGTTATTAGTAACATATTTATTGATATAAAATAGATAATGAGGTTATTAAAATGTCATTAAAATGTGATTATCAAATAGACCGACTCGTTTGCTACAAGTAGTTTAATTTGTTGCTACAAGAAACGACTCGAAGGCGGTGTTAGTCGTCTCCGCTACAAGAGAGCGCATGCCTACAGACCTACCGCAGAATGGTTGACCTCGAGCCCCGCGCCAATAACAAGTCACCATCACAATTAATGGCATCGTCAACCCATCACTGTGCTAGCCACATGGCCTTTATAACCCATTGTCCATGCCTCATCAATCGCATCCACATCAAATCATTGGTGACTCTCTCCACACATAAGCTGACATGTGTAAAACTAGTGCTGAAGTGACCAAATTGCCCCTCTCTTATTCCTACAAAGAGAGAAACTATTCCAAAACTCAAGGTACGCTATTTTCTCCCTGCACACCCCATTAGAGAACTCCTACTGTTCATCTTCTGCTCCACTCAAGCTCACTTACTGATTTGATCGTCGGAGGTACAACGGGGGAGACCAAGCCCCGCCCTCTGACGAGCTTTCTACTTGTGCAGGGGGGAGATCGGCCGAGCTCAGAACCGGAGAACCTAACTCCAACCACTAGCAGTTTCTTCCTTTGCGCATGACGCATCACCTCTCCTCCAGCCAAGCGATTCGGAGAAAGAAAACGAATCCCCATCATCATCATTATAAACCTCAAACCAGCTTTGACCGAGTTGACTGGTAGATTTCGAGCATCAAAAATATTTTCTTTTTTAAAAATTTCTAAAATTAAAAATTTTGAATTATAATATTTTAAAATATATTTTAGGGTTTTAAATTATTATAGTGATTAAAAATTAGAAATAAAATTATTTTAGATTTTTAAAATAATACAACAATTATAATAAATATTTGAAAATATATTTAGCCATTTTCAAAATTTTAAAATATTTTTAGCAATATCTTAAGTAACTAATTCAAATCGATATTCAGATATAGAAAAAATCAATTTATAATCGATGTTTAGATATAGTAAAATTATTTTATAATTAATTAGAATATCTTTGGAAATATCTTTAGTAACTAATTCAAATCACAAATAAAATCAAATCTGCTCATTTAGGTGTTTCTTTTCAAATAAGCTATTCAGATATAATCAATTTATAATCAATTAGAATATGTTTGGTCCTAGATCAAAAGCAGATTAAAAATATTACAGTGATTAAAAAATTTAAATTAGATTAAAAATATTTTTCTATAATATTACAAAATTATAATACTTTTTGAAAATATATTTTCTTTTTAAAATAATATTACATCAATTATAATAAATCAAATTAAAAATATTTTTAGGCAATATATTTTCTTTTTAAAAATATCTTTGGCAATATCTTTAGTAACCAATTCAAATCAGATATTCAAATACATAAAAAGTAATTTATAATCAAATAATCAGATGTAGAAAAAATTAATTTATACTCAATTAGAATATCTAAGGCAATATCTTTAGTAACTAATTCAAATCACAAATAAAATCAAATCTGCTCATTTAGGTGTTTCTTTTCAAATAAGCTATTCAGATATAATCAATTTATAATCAATTAGAATAACTTTGGTGCTAGATCCAAATCAGATAAAAAATATTACAGTGATTAAAAAATTTAAATTAGATTAAAAATATTTTATAAAAATATTTTTGACTTTTAAAAATAGGAAAATTGCCTCTAGCCCTCAAAATAACAATAACTATGCTTCCCCCACCCAAGACTTTTTCAACCCTCCCAAAACCCCCAAAACTAAAGACAACAATCTCTGAGCCCCCAAAACACAAAACCCAATATTTTAAAACATGTGAAGACTATAATACCCCTCCTCTCTCTCTCTCTCATAATGTCAGATGATTACAAATGGGTTTTGGGGAAAAATTTTAGTTCCTCCAAATCCCAAGCCCGTTGCTACCCCTCCCTCGCCCGGTGCATGCATCACAGCGTCGCGCTGGCGTGGCCGCCGTTGATCGGATCTCGACCACTCATTGCCGTTGATCGCCATCTTCGCCTTTGCCCCTCGAGTTGACCTAATTTTGGTCGTTAATGAAGCTAATTAGGGTTTTGGTTGATTTTTTTTTATTTTTGAAGGGTTATCTAGTATTTTGTAACGGAAGAAGCAGGGAAGTTGGCCCACACTGACGGACATGTGTAAGGTATTATGGTTGTGATGTAGTGATCTGAAAGTGAGATATTTAATTAATATATATAATTAATTTATTAACAGTTTCTGATTTATGAAACTTTTCATAATTAATAGGTCAAATAAAGTCATTAGTTAATTGTATTTGGACGGTTGAGAAAATGTTTCAGTTTTAATGACTTGCACATAGACTCACCAAGTACGACGTTCTTTTGTCACCAAGGCTTCGTTGTTAAGCTTATGGCTTCGTTGTTAAGGTTACGGGCTTGTTGTTAAGGTTACGGCTTTGTTGTTAAGGTTATGGGTTTGGTGTTAAAGTTAGAGTTTTATTGTTAAGGTTAAGACTTTGTTGTTAAGGTTATGGGTTTGTTCTTAAGGTTAAGACTTTGTTTAAGACTTTGTTGTTAAGGTTATGGCTTCGTTGTTAAGCTTATGGCTTCGTTGTTAAGCTTATGGCTTCGTTGTTAAGCTTATGGCTTCGTTGTTAAGCTTATGGCTTCGTTGTTAAGCTTATGGCTTCGTTGTTAAGCTTATGGCTTCGTTGTTAAGCTTATGGCTTCGTTGTTAAGCTTATGGCTTCGTTGTTAAGGTTAAGACTTTGTTGTTAAGGTTAGGGCTTTGTTGTTAAGGTTAAAATATCTTTGGCAATATCTTTAGTAACTAATTCAAATCACAAATAAAATCAAATCTGCTCATTTAGGTGTTTCTTTTCAAATAAGCTATTCAGATATAATCAATTTATAATCAATTAGAATAACTTTGGTGCTAGATCCAAATCAGATAAAAAATATTACAGCAATTAAAAAATATTTTTAGGCAATATATTTTCTTTTTAAAATAATATTACATCAATTATAATAAATCAAATTAAAAAATATTTTTAGGCAATATATTTTCTTTTTAAAATAATATTACATCAATTATAATAAATCAAATTAAAAAATATTTTTAGGCAATATATTTTCTTTTTAAAATAATATTACATCAATTATAATAAATCAAATTAAAAAATATTTTTAGGCAATATATTTTCTTTTTAAAAATATCTTTGGCAATATCTTTAGTAACCAATTCAAATCAGATATTCAAATACATAAAAAGTAATTTATAATCAAATAATCAGATGTAGAAAAAATTAATTTATACTCAATTAGAATATCTAAGGCAATATCTTTAGTAACTAATTCAAATCACAAATAAAATCAAATCTGCTCATTTAGGTGTTTCTTTTCAAATAAGCTATTCAGATATAATCAATTTATAATCAATTAGAATAACTTTGGTGCTAGATCCAAATCAGATAAAAAATATTACAGCAATTAAAAAAATATTTTATAAAAAATATTTTGACTTTTAAAAATAGGAAAATTGCCTCTAGCCCTCAAAATAACAATAACTATGCTTCCCCCACCCAAGACTTTTTCAACCCTCCCAAAACCCCCAAAACTAAAGACAACAATCTCTGAGCCCCCAAAACACAAAACGCAATATTTTAAAACATGTGAAGACTATAATACCCCTCCTCTCTCTCTCTCTCTCATAATGTCAGATGATTACAAATGGGTTTTGGGGGGAAAAAATTTTAGTTCCCTCCAAATCCCAAGCCCGTTGCTACCCCTCCCCTCATGGTGCGCCATCACAGCGTCTTCGCTGGCGTGGCCGCCGTTGATCCAGATCTCGACCACTCCGCTGCCGTTGATCGCCATCTTCGCCTTTGCCCCTCGAGTTGACCTAATTTTGGTCGTTAATGAAGCTAATTAGGGTTTTGGTTGATTTTTTTTTATTTTTGAAGGGTTATCTAGTATTTTGTAACGAAGAAGTGGAAGTTGGCCCACACCGATGGACATGTGTAAGGTATTATGGTTGTGATGTAGTGATCCGAAGTGAGATATTTAATTAATATATATAATTAATTTATTAACAGCTTCGATTTATGAAACTTTTCATAATTAATAGGTCAAATAAAGTCATTAGTTAATTGTATTTGGACGGTTGAGAAAATGTTTCAGTTTTAATGACTTGCACATAGACTCACCAAGTACGACGTTCTTTTGTCACCAAGGCTTCGTTGTTAAGCTTATGGCTTCGTTGTTAAGGTTACGGGCTTGTTGTTAAGGTTACGGCTTTGTTGTTAAGGTTATGGGTTTGGTGTTAAAGTTAGAGTTTTATTGTTAAGGTTAAGACTTTGTTGTTAAGGTTATGGGTTTGTTCTTAAGGTTAAGACTTTGTTTAAGACTTTGTTGTTAAGGTTAGGGCTTTGTTGTTAAGGTTATGGCTTCGTTGTTAAGGTTAAGGCTTTGTTTAAGACTTTGTTGTTAATGTTAGGGCTTTGTTGTTAAACTTATGGCTTTGTAGTTAAGGTTAATATTTTGTTGTTAAGATTAGGGCTTCGTTGTTAAGGATAGGGCTTCGTTGTTAAGGTTAAAGCTTTGTTATTAAGGTTAGTGCTTCGTTGTTAAGGTTAACGCTTCGTTGTTAATGTTAGCATTTACTACATATGTTTAGCAACTGGATAGGCTCGTTAGAATTTAATACATATGCTTAGCAACTAAATAAACTCATAACCTTAACAACAAACTCATAACCTTAACAACCAACTCATAAGCTTAACAACAAACTCATAACCTTAACAACCATCTCATAAGGTTAACAACAAAGCCATAAGTTTAACAACAAAGCCCTAACCTTAACAACAAAGTCTTAAACAAAGCCTTAACCTTAACAACAAAGCCCTAACCTTAACAAAGCCTTAACCTTAAGAACAAACCCATAACCTTAACAAAAAAGCCTTAACGTTAACAATAAAGCTCTAACCTTAACAACAAACCCATAACCTTAACAACAAACTCATAACCTTAACAACAAGCTCATAACCTTAACAACAAACTCATAACCTTAACAACAAAACCCCAACCTTAACAACAAAGCCATAAGCTTAACAACGAAGCCCTAACCTTAACAACAAAGCCATAAGCTTAACAACGAAGCCTTGGTGACAAAAGAACGTCGTACTTGGTGAGTCTATGTGCAAGTCATTAAAACTGAAATATTTTCTCAACCGTCCAAATACAATTAACTAATGACTTTATTTGACCTATTAATTATGATAAGTTTCATAAATCAGAAACTGTTAATAAATTAATTATATATATTAATTAAATATCTCACTTTCAGATCACTACGTCACAACCATAATACCTTACACATGTCCGTCAGCGTGGGCCAACTTCCCTGCTTCTTCCGTTACAAAGTACTAGATAACCCTTCAAAAATAAAAAAAATCAACCAAAACCCTAATTAGCTTCGTTAACGACCAAAATTAGGTCAACTCGAGGGGCAAAGGCGAAGATGGCGATAAACGGCGGTGGAGTGGTCGGGATCTGGATAAATGGCGCCACGCCAGCGAAGCGACTTCTGGGATGGCATACGCATGAGGGGAGGGGTAGCAGCGGGCTTGGGTTTTGGATGGAACTAAAATTTTTTCTCCCCAAAACCTATTTGTAATCATCTGATATTATGAGAGAGAGAGGGGGAGGGGTATTATAGTCTTCACATGTTTTAAAATAGGGAAAATTATCTCTAGCCCCCAAAATATCAATAACTATGCTTCCCCCACCCAAGACTTTTTCAACCCTCCCAAAACCCCCAAAACCAAAGACAACAATCTCTGAGCCCCCAAAACACAAAACCCAATATTTTAAAATATGTGAAGACTATAATACCCCTCCCCTCTCTCTCTCTCTCTCATAATATCAGATGATTATAAATGGGTTTTGGGGGGGAAAATTTTAGTTCCCTCCAAAACCCAAGCCCGCGTTACCCCTCCCTCCTCACGGCAGCCATCACCGCCTCTACGTGGCCACCGTTGATCCAGATCCCGACCACTCCTCTGCCGTTGATCGCCATCTTCGCCTTTGCCCGTCGAGTTGACCTAATTTTGGTCGTTAATGAAGCTAATTAGGGTTTTGGTTGATTTTTTTTTATTTTTGAAGGGTTATCTAGTATTTTGTAACGAAGAAGTGGAAGTTGGCCCACACCGACGGACATGTGTAAGGTATTATGGTTGTGATGTAGTGATCGAAAGTGAGATATTTAATTAATATATATAATTAATTTATTAACAGCTTCGATTTATGAAACTTATCATAATTAATAGGCCAAATAAAGTCATTAGTTAATTGTATTTGGACGGTTGAGAAAATATTTTAGTTTTAATGACTTGCACATAGACTCACCAAGCACGACGCTCTTTGTCACCAAGGCTTCGTTGTTAAGCTTATAGCTTTGTTGTTAAGGTTATGGGCTTGTTGTTAAGGTTAAGACTTTGTTGTTAAGGTTATGGGCTTGTTGTTAAGGTTATGGGTTTGTTGTTAAGGTTATGGGTTTGGTGTTAAAGTTAGAGTTTTATTGTTAAGGTTAAGGCTTTGTTGTTAAGGTTATGGGTTTGGTGTTAAAGTTAGAGTTTTATTGTTAAGGTTAAGACTTTGTTGTTAAGGTTATTGGTTTGTTCTTAAGGTTAAGGCTTTGTTTAAGACTTTGTTGTTAAGGTTAGGGCTTTGTTGTTAAGGTTATGGGCTTGTTGTTAAGGTTAAGGCTTTGTTTAAGACTTTGTTGTTAATGTTAGGGCATTGTTGTTAAACTTATGGCTTTGTTGTTAACCTTATGAGATGGTTGTTAAGGTTATGAGTTTGTTGTTAACCTTATGAGATGGTTGTTAAGGTTATGAGTTTGTTGTTAACCTTATGAGATGGTTGTTAAGGTTATGAGTTTGTTTAGTTGCTAAGCATATGTATTAAATTCTAACGAGCCTATCCGGTTGCTAAACATATGTATTAAATGCTAACATTAACAACAAAGTCTTAACCTTAACAAAAAGCCTTAACGTTAACAATAAAGCTCTAACCTTAACAAAGCCTTAACCTTAATAACAAAGCCTTAACCTTAACAACAAAGCCCTAACCTTAACAACAAAATATTAACCTTAACTACAAAGCCATAAGTTTAACAACAAAGCCCTAACCTTAACAACAAAGTCTTAAACAAAGCCTTAACCTTAACAACAAAGCCCTAACAACAACAACAAAGTCTTAAACAAAGCCTTAACCTTAACAACAAAGCCCTAACCTTAACAAAGCCTTAACCTTAAGAACAAACCCATAACCTTAACAAAAAAGCCTTAACGTTAACAATAAAGCTCTAACCTTAACAACAAACCCATAACCTTAACAACAAAATCGTAACCTTAACAACAAGCTCATAACCTTAACAACAAAGCCCTAACCTTAACAACAAAACCCCAACCTTAACAACAAAGCCATAAGCTTAACAACGAAGCCCTAACCTTAACAACAAAGCCATAAGCTTAACAACGAAGCCTTGGTGACAAAAGAACGTCGTACTTGGTGAGTCTATGTGCAAGTCATTAAAACTGAAATATTTTCTCAACCGTCCAAATACAATTAACTAATGACTTTATTTGACCTATTAATTATGATAAGTTTCATAAATCAGAAACTGTTAATAAATTAATTATATATATTAATTAAATATCTCACTTTCAGATCACTACGTCACAACCATAATACCTTACACATGTCCGAATCGTGATGGGCTACTTCCTTAGTTACAAAGTACTAGATAACCCTTCAAAAATAAAAAATCAACCAAAACCCTAATTAGCTTCGCTAATCGACCAAAATTAGGTCAACTCGAGGGCAAAGGCTAAGACGGCTATCAACGGCGGTGGAGTGGTCGGATCTGGATAAATGGCGGCACGTCGGCGGCGACTCGGTGATGGCCGTGGAGAGGGTAGCAGCCGACTTGATTTGGAGGGAACTAAAATTTTTCTCCCCAAAACCTATTTGTAATCATCGACATTATGAGAGAGAGAGAGGGAGGGTATTATAGTCTTCACATATTTTAAAATATGTGAAGACTATAATACCCCTCCCCTCTCTCTCTCTCTCTCATAATATCAGATGATTATAAATGGGTTTTGGGGGGGAAAATTTTAGTTCCCTCCAAAACCCAAGCCCGCTGCTACCCCCTCCCCTCCGCCGGTGCCGCCATCACCGCGTGCGCTCGCCTGACGTGGCCACCGTTGATCCAGATCCCGACCACTCCTCTGCCGTTGATCGCCATCTTCGCCTTTGCCCGTCGAGTTGACCTAATTTTGGTCGTTAATGAAGCTAATTAGGGTTTTGGTTGATTTTTTTTTATTTTTGAAGGGTTATCTAGTATTTTGTAACGGAAGAAGCAGGGAAGTTGGCCCACACTGATGGACATGTGTAAGGTATTATGGTTGTGATGTAGTGATCTGAAAGTGAGATATTTAATTAATATATATAATTAATTTATTAACAGTTTCTGATTTATGAAACTTATCATAATTAATAGGCCAAATAAAGTCATTAGTTAATTGTATTTGGACGGTTGAGAAAATATTTTAGTTTTAATGACTTGCACATAGACTCACCAAGTACGACGTTCTTTTGTCACCAAGGCTTCGTTGCTAAGCTTATGGCTTCGTTGTTAAGCTTATAGCTTTGTTGTTAAGGTTACAGGCTTGTTGTTAAGGTTACAGCTTTGTTGTTAAGGTTATGGGCTTGTTGTTAAGGTTACGGTTTTGTTGTTAAGGTTATGGGTTTTTTGTTAAGGTTAGAGCTTTATTGTTAACGTTAAGGTTTTGTTGTTAAGGTTATGGGTTTGTTGTTAAGGTTAGAGCTTTATTGTTAACGTTAAGGCTTTGTTGTTAAGGTTATTGGTTTGTTCTTAAGGTTAAGGCTTTGTTTAAGACTTTGTTGTTAAGGTTAGGGCTTTGTTGTTAAGGTAATGGCTTTGTTGTTAAGGTTAAGGCTTTGTTTAAGACTTTGTTGTTAATGTTAGGGCATTGTTGTTAAACTTATGGCTTTGTTGTTAACCTTATGAGATGGTTGTTAAGGTTATGAGTTTGTTGTTAACCTTATGAGATGGTTGTTAAGGTTATGAGTTTGTTGTTAACCTTATGAGATGGTTGTTAAGGTTATGAGTTTGTTTAGTTGCTAAGCATATGTATTAAATTCTAACGAGCCTATCCAGTTGCTAAACATATGTATTAAATGCTAACATTAACAACGAAGTGTTAACCTTAACAACGAATCACTAATATTAATAACAAAGCCTTAACCTTAATAACGAAGCCTTATCCTTAACAACGAAGCCCTAATCTTAACAACAAAATATTAACCTTAACTACAAAGCCATAAGTTTAACAACAAAGCCCTAACATTAACAACAAAGTCTTAAACAAAGCCTTAACCTTAACAATGAAGCCATAACCTTAACAACAAAGCCCTAACCTTAACAACAAAGTCTTAAACAAAGTCTTAACCTTAAGGACAAACCCATAACCTTAACAACAAAGCCCTAACCTTAACAACAAAGTCTTAACCTTAAGGACAAACCCATAACCTTAACAACAAAGTCTTAACCTTAACAATAAAACTCTAACATTAAGAACAAACCCATAACCTTAATAACAAAGCCGTAACCTTAACAACAAATCCATAACCTTAACAACAAAGTTGTAACCTTAATAACAAGCCCATAACCTTAACAACAAAGCCATAAGCTTAACAACGAAGTCATAAGCTTAACAACGAAGCCTTGGTGACAAAAGAACGTCGTACTTGGTGAGTCTATGTGCAAGTCATTAAAACGGAAACATTTTCTCAACCGTCCAAATACAATTAACTAATGACTTTATTTGACCTATTAATTATGATAAGTTTCATAAATCAGAAACTGTTAATAAATTAATTATATATATTAATTAAATATCTCACTTTCAGATCACTACATCACAACCATAATACCTTACACATGTCCGTCAGCGTGGGCCAACTTCCCTGCTTCTTCCGTTACAAAGTACTAGATAACTCTTCATAAATAAAAAAAATCAACCAAAACCCTAATTAGCTTTGTTAACGACCAAAATTAGGTCAACTCGAGGGGCAAAGGCGAAGACGGCTATCAACGGCGGTGGAGTGGTCGGGATCTGATCAACCTGGTCGCTGCCATGAAGACGCGGTGATGGCCGCCACGAGGGAGGGGGTAGCAAATGCTTGGGATTTGGAGGGAACTAAAATTTTTTCCCCCCAAAACCTATTTGTAATCATCTGACATTATGAGAGAGAGAGAGAGAGGAGGGGTATTATAGTCTTCACATATTTTAAAATATTGGGTTTTGTATTTTGGGGGTTCAGAGATTGTTGTCTTTAGTTTTGGGGGTTTTGGGAGGGTTGAAAAATTCTTGGGTGGGGGAAGCATATTTATTATTATTTTGGGGGCTAGAGGCAATTTTCCCTTTAAAATATTGGGTTTTTTGTTTTGGGGGCTCAGAGATTATTGTCTTTGGTTTTAGGGGTTTTGGGAGGGTTGAAAAAGTTTTGGGTGGGGAAACATAGTTATTGATATTTTGGGGGCTAGAGACAATTTTCCTTAAAAATATCATAGTAATTATAATAATTTTTAAAAATATATTTTCTCTTTTAAATTTTTTGAAAAATAAAAATTTTAAATTATAATATTTTAAAAATCAAAATTATGTCAACAACTTTTGAATACATGATTTTGGTTAGCGATTTTATGTCAACAACTTTTGAATTAGATAATACCAAAATTTTATTAAATTTTAAAATACTTAATTTTACTTTAATTTAACTACCTAATTTACTTCATTTGCAAAAATTTTAAATCATTACAAATTATTGTAATTTTAAAATATTTAATTATTTATTAAATAATACGAAAATTTTATATTTACTAATTTCCAAATTTTAATTTGGATTTTAAGACATATTTAGATAGTTGTGAAAATATATTTTTGAAAATATATTTTCATTTTTAAAATTATTACAGCGATTAAAATATATTTTCATTTTTAAAATTATTACAGCGATTAAAATATATTTCTAGTTTTTAAAATTATTACAGTGATTAAAATATACTTTTGACAATATATTTTCTATTTTTAAAAATATATTTCTAGTTTTTAAAATTATTACAGTGATTAAATTATACTTTTTCAACATATATTTTCTATTTTTAAAATATTACAGTATTTGAAATTTTCCAAAATATATTTTCAAAAATAATAGCAAAGTTTTATTAAATTGCACATTACCAAATTGAACTTACTAAATACAAATTGTCAATTTAAACTACAATATTTTACTGACCTAATTTAATGACCTACTTTAGATAGTGTTTATAATTTTTAAATTATTTTAATTTCAAAATATTTATTTATGAAATAATATAAAACTTTATTAAATTTTAAATTACCAAATTGATATTATTAAATACAAATTACCAATTCAAACTACCAAATCTTATTTTAATTTAACTACCTAAATTAGATACAATTTTCAAATAAAGCAAAATTAATATAATTCAAAATATAGCAGAACTCATACTAAAATTTGAGTAAAATTCAAATTATCAAAAATGTGAAATTTTAATTCAACGGTTGTTAATATATTTTGATTATTTATAATTTTTAAATTAAAATAATCATAAATTTTACACAATAAATATATATATTTGATTTTTAAAATATTACTACAATAAAAATATATTTTTGAAAATATATTTTCATTTTTAAAATTATTACAGCGATTAAAATATATTTCTAGTTTTTAAAATTATTACAGTGATTAAAATATACTTTTGACAATATATTTTCTATTTTTAAAATATTATAGTATTTTAAATTTTCTAAAATATATTTTCAAAAATAATAGCAAATTTTTATTAAATTGCACATTACCAAATTGATCTTGCTAAATACAAGTTGTCAATTTAAACTATAATATTTTACTTTAATGTAATGACCTAATTTAGATCCTGTTTATAATTTTTAAATTATTTCAAATTATTTTAATTTAAAAATATTTATTTATGAAATAATACAAAATTTTTATTAAATTTTAAATTATCAAACTGATCTTATTAAATACAAATTATCAATTTAAACTATCAAATCTTAGTTTAATTTAACTACCTAAATTAGATACAATTATCAAATTAAGGAAAATTAATATAATTCAAAATATATCTGAAATAATACCAAAATTTGTGTAAAATTTAAGTTATCAATATTGTGAAATTTTAATTCAACGGTTGTAAAATAATATTAAAATTATAATTTTTACCTAAATAAATTTTTTCCCAATCTACAAATTACAATTTGAATTTTATTCATTTCTATATAATTGGAAATTTTCATTTTACTAATTTCCAAAACTAATTTGGATTTTAAGACATATTTAGATAGTTGTGAAAATATATTTTCATTTTTAAAATTATTACAGCGATTAAAATATATTTCTAGTTTTTAAAATTATTACAGTGATTAAAATATACTTTTGACAATATATTTTCTATTTTTAAAATATTATAGTATTTTAAATTTTCTAAAATATATTTTCAAAAATAATAGCAAATTTTTATTAAATTGCACATTACCAAATTGATCTTGCTAAATACAAGTTGTCAATTTAAACTATAATATTTTACTTTAATGTAATGACCTAATTTAGATCCTGTTTATAATTTTTAAAATTATTTCAAATTATTTTAATTTAAAAATATTTATTTATGAAATAATACAAAATTTTTATTAAATTTTAAATTATCAAACTGATCTTATTAAATACAAATTATCAATTTAAACTATCAAATCTTAGTTTAATTTAACTACCTAAATTAGATACAATTATCAAATTAAGGAAAATTAATATAATTCAAAATATATCTGAAATAATACCAAAATTTGTGTAAAATTTAAGTTATCAATATTGTGAAATTTTAATTCAACGGTTGTAAAATAATATTAAAATTATAATTTTTACCTAAATAAATTTTTTCCCAATCTACAAATTACAATTTGAATTTTATTCATTTCTATATAATTGGAAATTTTCATTTTACTAATTTCCAAAACTAATTTGGATTTTAAGACATATTTAGATAGTTGTGAAAATATATTTTCAATTATTTATAATATGTTTGTAATTATAGTAATCTTAAAATTTTTATAATAAATACATATTCGGTTTTAAAATATTATAGAAATTAAAATATTTTTACAAAATATATTTTTGGTTTTTAATTTTTTCTAGTGATTCAATTGTATTTATAGATTCGGTAAAAACTTTATTTGGGTAAAAATTATAATTTTAATATTATTTAACAACCCTTGAATAAAAATTTCACAATTTTGGTAATTTAAAATTTGCATAAATTTTGGTATTATTTCATAATCTTATTAATAAAATTATATTCCTCAATTGTATGCAATGTGTTCATTGTTCTAATACTAAATTTATTTTTATCGAATGATGAAAAATCACTCGATATAATCTTTGGTTGATGGCGATGACAATAATCAATTCAATATACTCGGACTTATCGACACCGGAAATAGTTCTATAAAAATTCAAGAAGAAGGTGTTTGCTAAATATAATATTAGTTTCATTATTTTTAAAATTAAATTATTAATATGTTATTCTAAGACTAATGTATTATTATCACAAGATGAAACCAATTGAATTGAATTAGGATGGTACCATTGATAATCACTCTGTTGACTTAACTCCAAACTTATCCACATCGATATCTAGTACTAATAGCAAAGGCAAAAGAATATTTTAGATGTTTAGCCTATTACTACACTTGACTCTTACGTATTTAAAATCCCACCTATAACTAGTGGAAAACAATGCTACAATTAGGTTGGCTTATTTATATATTAATTAATTTTTATATATAATTTTTAATGTTAAATTTACTAAATAAATATGTTTTTATTTTGTAAAATAGACAAAGAACCAGCTCTTTCAACTTTCAAGAAGAGGATTAAGATGAAGAAAAATAATTAGAAATTATTAGAGCTTTTCTTAATATTTTATTTATTACATCCTATGACTGGTTGATTGATTGAGAAATTTTTTGGTGATCCATCATTTACTTAACAATATTTTTGAACATTAAACTGTCTTATATTTTAATTTCATTCAAGTTGCATTTAGGATATTTTGATTATTTTTATTTTATTCATTTATTGTGAAAAAAATAGTTTAAATGATCTTAATTTTAACTATAGCTTTATATAAGTTGTTTAATATCATTATTTTCAGGCGGGTACATGTTATCTAACTTCAATGGGGGTGGGTGAGAGTAGGGTTCACGTGTTTCGAAGGGGGTTGAGTCATTAGATCTTTAAAATTATATTCAGATAAGAGTTTGAAACGCGACGAAATATAGATGAATTGCGATATGACCGTGCTTAGCACGGGCTAAAACACTAGTATACAACTAATTAAGCGCTAATATTTCCTTTAACTCATGATTAATTCAGTTTTAAGAGATTTTCTTGCAAAAGAAAAATAATAAATTCAAATTATCCAGTGAATTATGCATGATGGTAATAATGGTTCAACCATGTGGATTCTAGTGGAAGTTATAATTATCCGGTACTCGTTATGAATATAATATAATTCAAAATTTATTTTCCTTCCTTATCGCACCGATTCACCGACCACATACTAGGAACTCATGAACATATATCTACAGAATGTCAAAATTTATATAGTTACGAAATTCTTTGTTTTCATCATTTCCTTCATCTTAATCGGTTCTTCTTGTACCTAACAACTAGTGTTTTAACTATTACTAAACTCATCCCAAAGAAGTATTCAGAGATCATAAGATTACTTAACTATCGATTAAGTTCTTCCATCGTCATGATCTACTAATTTCTTGGATCAAAATATGTTTCTAATTAGCTTGTTTTTCATTACTTTAGTGTCATCATTAAAATAGGTTTAAAAATCGAGAATGTGAAAATATTATTCTTTATGTAGATATGAAAGAAAATACATGTGATTCGAGATTTTCGTTGGAGGAGTTTTAATAGCTTTATTAACCATTACTAAGACTTAAAACTGAAGAAAGAGGTTGAGAAGAAAAGAGTTTGGAGAAACCCTAGTTCCCCAAAAAAAAATGTTGAATCAAAATCTCAATTGTCATTATCTAATATTAGTTTATGTAAAATTTAGGAAAAAATGTGTCAAGGCCCCAAAAACATAAACCTCATGTGGCCCAGCCCCATAAAGTTTTTCCCATGTGCTTTAACCCCAAAAGAACCAACAAAATATGGCCCGGTCCTTTTTCACACTCTCCCAAAAAATAACCCAAAAAAATTCCGAAAATACTCACCTCCCCTTTTCTTCTTCTTCTTCTCTGTGTCTTTCTCCTCCTCCTCTCCCCTAACTGCTCTTTTATCCTCTTCTTCTTTCCTCCTCCTCTCTCCTAACCCTACCTTCCTCCTCTCTCTCTCTCTCTCCCTGTTACTCCTCTTGCCCTCGACCCCGCCGTCTCCCTCTCTCGCCTCCCCCTTCACCACCACCGAGCCTGTCATCTCAGGCAAGCGCTGAGAAGGCTTAGAGAATGAGGAGAGGCGGTCGGCAAGATGGATGGAGAGAAGCATGGAGAAGAAGTAGGAGAGAAGGAAGGAGAGGTTGAACTCATCGAGATGAGATCCATGGTGATGGGAGGTAAAGCGAGATGTAAAGCGAGATTGGGAGGGGGTATGGATGGATTTGTTGATGAAGCATGGTCTATAAGATGCTAGAAGATGGTAGGAGATGAAGGTTAGGGCTAGGGCTCATATCTAGTGGGTAATGAAGGAGGAGGAGGTTAATAAAGAATCTGGGACATATTTGTTGTTTGTCGAAATGGTTGTGAGGTGGATGAGTTGGCTTGCAGGTTAAAATAATTTTAGTTAGGCTAAAAATTTATGAATGCCTATATGGTCTTTGATGAAATACCAAAGAGAGATGTGGATTCCTTAGAATGTGATAGTAACAAGTCGTGCTGTGAATGTAAGACTAATCAAACTGTGAAATGCTTGCTATATCAGCTGTAAGAATGTAAGACTAACCAATATAAGGTACATGTTTATCGTATGTTGGCTATTCCTTTTTTTTATTAACTCTGGGTGTTATCTGTTAAGTATAAATGATATTAACAATAAACGTATCAAGCTGATAGCAAAAAAAATATAATTGGTGATAGTGTGGATTGCTATGCAGAACTATACTTTTGATAGAGTGATATAGGTTTTCAAGACTTTTGTAACACATTATGGAAGAATTTTGTAGGCTTTAAGAATTTAAGGGTAATCAAGCTGTGAAATACTTGCTATAATGACTATAAGAATGTAAGACTAATCATCATAAAGTATATGTTTACCGTATGTTGGCTATTTTCTTTTTCCTGTTAACTATCTCAATCTGCTGTTAACTTTCATCTGAAACTGTTAATTTTTGGGTTTTCCTGTTAACTTTCACTGAAAGTTGTTAACTCTGGGTGTTACATGTTAAGTATAAATGATATCAACAATAAACGATCAAACCGATAGTAAAAAGAATTTTATTGGTGATTAGTGCGGATTGCTTTGCGTAACTATACTTTTGATAGAATAATATAGATTTTAAGACTTTTGTAGGACATTATGGAAGAAATTTGTAGGCTTTAAGAATGTAAGACTAATCAAATTGTGGAATATTTACTATATTAGTGTAAGAATGTGGAAGATTTTCCTTCCTATTTTGAATAACCATAAAATGAGAAATGATTCAAGAGTGATGTCATTATGAAAGTAACAATATGAGACACTAAAAATATAAGTTATTATTTGACTGATTCTGCAACAAGAAAATACCGAAACGGTGCACATACAGATATGAGGTGTTACAATGTAGGTATCTTATAGGACTACTCCCACACTCCAAATAGTCAAATACTCTTTTGAGTCTCATAACTTATAATAATATTACAAATCTCATTAATTTTAAGTGTCACGTCTCTTTGGACGTAATTTGGACATTTTTGAAATATCAATCATATAACAATTCAAGTTTGGTTGTTAATCAACTACTCAGTTGAGCAATTAAGAAAATTTAAGACAAAAATAGTCCAACATACCTCAAAAGTATTATGGAGAGTAGTAGAACTCTATATTGAGTTTAGACAATAATTCATCTTTATTTAATTTATGTAGCTCAACGGTTATATCAGATTAAATTAATATGATGAGCTCCACAACAAATTCAACCAAATCCAAACATTTGGATAAGGTGTTTACAAACCAATGTGGTAAAAACAAACTCAATAATAAGAGTTTTGAATAATTAACAACTTCTAAGAGTTCATTACACATTTGGTAGACAAGGTAGGTCAACTCGTATGTGAATTGTAAGTATTTGCTCATTAAGTCATTTCAAGGCATATGAAAAAGGTATGTGACTCCTAATTAGAGTTCAGTCATAAGATGACTTAAGCTAAAGATCACATATATATAAATTAGTTCATTTGGTCAAATTCGAATGTGAGAGTTAAAAACACACAATTAATAATTAAACTTATCCAATCCACACATACCAATGTGTGGTTAAAGGTTGAGGAACTCATAATAACATATGAACAAGAATGGTGTGATACAACTCGTCACAAAGCTGATGCACAAAACTGTGCATGTTTCAGGCGGCTGAAATTGTAAAACCAGGCTACTGAAAATAAGATCAGGCGTTTACTCAAATTTGGCTAGGCACATCTGACAAAAGTTACAAAATCACGTTTATGTCGAACTAGGATCAGACAGCTGGTCTCTGTAGGCATCAAAAATTGCTGAGGAACCCCAAATGTGACTTAATCATGAGAAGATCGAAGAACGACGTCGTCGAGATCTAAGGAAGTCAACCACATGGTGAAACCGATGCAAACGAGACACTTTTTGTGTCTCGCCATAAGCGAGACACTTCTTTGTGTATCGCCATTGGCGAGACACTCTCTTGTGTCGCGCCATTGGCGAGACACTTCCTTGTGTCTCGCCAATAGCAAGACACTTTCTTGTGTCGCGCCAAAGGCGAAATACCAAGAGCGCCTGAAATCATGCTCTTGAGTGTTCTATTGATACTCATGGGGCCCACTTGACTTTTTCAACGTGAGAATACATTCAGCCACGTTAGGGGGACGGTTACACGCTGGAAATACGCCGACTAAGCATGAAAATAGGGCATTTAGTCGCGCCTAAAAAGGAGGAAAGCCGTTATAAGAGCAGGGTGACGTCTCCTCTTGGTAGAGGCAGTCAACAACTAACTCCTTTCTGCGGCAGTTTGGTCTTGCGACAGTCAATAACCTTATGTTCTTTTCAGTTATGACGTCTCCTAGAGGCTATAAATACCATCCTACACCCACTTGGGAAGGGGATGGGAGTTTGAGAGATCAGAGTTTTGGAGAGATAGAAAACATCGGAGATCAAAACTTTGAGCTAGAGCCTTGCGCAGAGAGAGAGAGAGAAGGAGATTTCAAACTTCAACATAATCGAAGGAGATTTTCAAGAACGTCATCCACGTGGAGATTCCTCGAGATTAAGCTTAGCCTTAATTCTTGGGAAGAGTAGATATCTTACCTTGCTAAGATATTTGCTTTAGTTCTTGTTTCCTTTGCGAAGCATCAACTCAACCCCGTCAATCCGACGATCGTTGCTCGGTGGTCCACAGATTACGCATCCCCTGCACAGGCAAAGAATCCACGCAAGCAGGAGATAGCTACGTAGCTTGTCTTCTGTTCGTGTTCGTAGAGAGCGGCTCATTTTTCTTTGTAATCGAGAGTTACACGTGTAATCTTTCGTTCGTTTTTATTGTCAAAGCATTTTGTAATGGAAGCAGCAAAGAAACTCACTTTCGACCGAAACACGATGGCGACCACAGTGGGAGCCAATAGTCTCAACGTTGAGGCTATAGTGTCGCAGCCTAGCAACGACCAAGCCGACCTCATTGTCGATGGGTTGGATTATGTCTTCGATCAAGCCAAGTTTAAAGAATATCTCTCCTCCTCTTCATCGAAGTCCTCCTCGCCCCGCAAGCATTGGAGGATCTCGTCTCTAAGGAGGGAGGTCCGTTCTGTCATAGTGTGCAACGAATCTCGCTCACTCATGACGGAGGTGGTTTCCCCTCGCAACAACACCCCGGCAAACTGCAAAGCCGGGAGCTCTGCTCATGGCGACTCCATTCAGAAGAAGGAGTCATCCTACAAGATCTCTACCGCTCTGACGAAGAGGGCTCGCCGAGACAATACGGGTTGGCCCGTCAATTTGCCAAGGCCCTGGAGTCGACGTACGGAGTTCACTATCACACGAACTCGTGTGATCAGAGGCGTCAACAAGTTACAGTGCCTCAATCTCAATCCATCGACACTCCCGCCAAGGAAGAATGGGTTCTCGTCAAAAGGACCCGTTTGACGAAGCGAAGCGCCTGCCGCGACGCCGCCGCGCACGGTTGCTATTCGCGGCGCAAAAGTCAAAATCAACCAGGGGATCGACTCAAAATCGTAAAGTTTAGATCCCGAAGTCTGCACCATATTTGGCCCAACGCTCCGCCAACAGCCGAGACAGCCGAAAACTATCTCGCCAACCGCGAGACAGTCCAAACTGTCTCGCCAGCCACGCGACAGTTCAAACTGTCACTCCAGCTACGAGACAGTTCAAACTGTCTTGCCAGTTGCGAGACAGCTCGAGTTGTCGCGCCCAAAGACCCCATGACCGAGACACTCCCAACTATCTCGACCAAGGGGGTTCTTCTCCGCTTCTTCCGTCCACTTCTCCTGCTGATGTACCAACAGCAAATCCTTCAACTTCAGTGTTCAGTCACCTTGGTCCACAGCCAGAAAGCAAAGACAAGGCACCGGTGATGGAATGTTTGGGTCATCCAGTCCGTACACAACAACAGACTGGGGGTCGTATCCAAACTCCAATTGATGTCCAAAAATGTTCCAAACAACCTGGGACATCCCAAGCCTCAAGAATTCCCGTCGCGTCTCGTTTGAGCATCCCTCAGGGGGTCCGCGAGTCTGCTGAAGGGAACAAAGTGAAGCGTGTGACTCGTAAAGTCACAAAAGATGACCAAACACTTATAATACATACAGAGGCGACTTCAGATGACGAAGCTAAAGTGTCTCCTAGGTTGAATGGTCGACACCCCCAAAAGAAGACGTGTCCTCCAGTTAGAGGCAACGTTACACTTAGGAGTGGAAGTGCAACCCGTGACAAACCACACCAACCGCGTCATCAGGCTGGGGGTGGCAACACACAAAAAAGGACAATTAATGAAATAAATTGTTCTTGCTCGTGTGCGCAACTGATCAAGACATTGCTATCAGGATGTGCTTGCTCTGAGTCGAAAGCTCGTCCACAAAGAGCTTCGGTATTCGAGAGGCTTTCCCTGCCAGCAACGGAAGAATCGAAGCCGAGACCAAGACGCTTCCGAAGAAGAAGATCGGCCATTCAACAAGATGAACTCCCCGAAGTTACCATTAACATGGTGAACAAAGGAAAAGGAGAGGCAACGACGGATACGGATCCTGACTTCACTCCTGGCGGAAAAGTCGGCACCCAAATTTCCCAGAAAATGTCTCGATTGCAATTGCGGGCTACAAAGCGCATAAACTATAAGAGGATACATGAGGGAGATTCATCTGAAGATGAGACCTCCGACGCCTGCTTAGCCCTAGCATCAGATGACACAATGTCGAGTGTAGGTCAAGCTAGAGAGGCTTATACCATCACTCCTGAGACCTTGGCGCAAATGTTGCAAGAAGCCTTAGCTAAGTAGAGAGAAGAGTTTAAGGCCGAGATGAAAACTAAAATGGAGCTAGCCATGCAGCAGATGAGGGAGTTGCAAAGTCAAAAAGCTGCACAGCCCGAGTCCAGTCAACAAGGTGGATCCAGTCACCGTATCGCCCATGATATAGAAGACAGCGATACGGAAGTGGATGAACACATCCTTGCCGACCAACCTCCGAAGAAAACGGCGACTGGCGCTCAAAATGGAGATGGCCTAACTCACCCCACTGGGAATAATCCGAAGCAGGGGGAGGATGACAGCGGAAAGATGAAAGAGCTTGAAGGCAAAATCAATGCTCTAATGTCCGCTCAGGAAGTCAAGAAGACCGGCATCCCGTGTCCATATCCGAGAGAATGAGACTCAATTCCCTACCCGCCGAAATTCAATCTGATTAACTTCACGCCATTCAACGGGAGAGGCTCGCTCACGCAACACTTGATCTACTTCAAGTCGCACTTGGGGGTGATCTCGGGGAACGAGCCTTTGATAGTTCGATCATTCGTCGGCACCCTTCGCGGGGCTACCTTCGATTGGTATCGAAGACTCAAGGCTGGGAGTATCAACTGCTGGGATGACATGGAGAGTTCCTTTCTTAACAACTTCTTTGATGATGATACAGAAGTTTCGATAGGGACCCTCTTAGACGAGAAGCAGAAGAACGGAGAGACGATCGACGCCTTCGTCAAGCGCTTCCGCAACAAAGCCATGAACTGCAGGGATCCAGTCACCGAGGAATTCATCTTGCAGACGTGCCATAACAACCTTTCTCTGGACTTGCTGGAAGCCATGGGGGTCGTAGCACCGACCACATGGAAAGAACTGAAGCTTCGAGGAGAACAAGCAGAGAGATTCCTCAAAAGGAAGAAGAACGAGAGAGGCGAATCAACAGCGGCTCCGTCAAAATCAAACTTCGTGCCTCGTGGCAAGGGAAAGGCGCCAGCTACTGCTGTGGATGCAAATCAGACATTCCAGCAATAACGTCAGCGATCACCGTAGCAGCAGCAACCGCAATTGAGGTTTCAACAAAAACCTCAAGAGTCACAGAAGACTCCGGATGCAAGATTCCAAAGAACATACACTTTCAAGGAAGACGAGGTGCCGGTCATCTTCAAATATCTCTTGGATAATAACAAGATCAAGTTACCTCCAATCACAAACCAGGAGGAGGCTAATAAGATCTCGGACCCCAAGTATTGTGCATATCACAGGAGGGTCCATCATCCAACCAAGAGTTGTTTCGTGCTCAAGGACAAGATCCAGACTTTAATCGATGCCGGTATCATCACGCCTAAGAAAGAGAAGAAAGTCGGCTCGAACATGGTGGCTATCAACTTCGGTTCCATGCCACCCATGCTATACCAGCAAAAAATTGTCCCAGAGATAGAAGTCAAGACGGTCAACAATGATCCATATGGGTAACGTTAGAAGGGATTAGTATCACACATAGCCCCTAATGGCGAGATACTTTGGGTTCATCCAGATCTTCTTCAAGACGAGCAATGGACCGGGTCTTCCTCAGCACGGAAGTCTAGGAGCAAAGGCAGGTCGTGTGGGCATATCTCAGCAGCTCTGGAGGAAGGAGATGAGAAAACTTCCACCCTCTCGTCTTCTGAAAATGAGCAGGAAGTTCTTGCTATCAGGAGTGGAAATGAGTATCGGTTTCAATATCCTGAAAATGAGACTCAGCCACACGAGTCATCCTCACGGCCCCCTGTTGGTGACGACCGGCAAAAGGAACCTAAGCAAAAAGAGGTTCAAGTCCCGAAGTAGTCTCGATTCAATCGTTCGATTGGAAGGGATAAATCGGGAAGTTCAAGCTCCTCGTACCGCTTTGACATCATGGCCCAGTTAGCCAACATCCCAGCAAGGATAACTCTTTACGAGTTGCTCCGCCTCTCCAAAGAAACCAGAGAGGCTCTACAGGAAGCCTTGGCTGACTCAGAAGCTTTCATCGCGCAAGTCAACCAGGTTCCAGAGAAGCCCGAACACTGCAACTTTGTCGCGACGCAATTCCCTAGCATAACCTTCACCTGAGATGATATACAGGTGAGAAACTCAAAGCATGACAGGCCTTTGTACTTTACCGGATACATTGGCTCAGTTGCGTCAACCGGATCCAAGTTGACCCTGGATCTGCAGTCAGCATTATGCCATTCCGATTGATGTATCATCTCGGAATTCCGGCTAGCAAATTGGCTTCTACAGGCACTGTCATTTACGGATTCAATACCAGCGGGTTCAGACCTTTGGGTAAAATCTGAATAAAGTGCCAACATGGGGATCTCAAGTCCGAAGTCACGTGCTATGTCATCGACGCAGAGACTTCGTACAATTTACTATTGGGTCGACCTTGGATCCATAGTAATCTCATAGTCCCATCTACATTGCATCAGTGTTTGAAGTATGTTGACACTGATAATGAGGTCAAGATGGTGGTCGCGGATAAACAGCCATTCAAGGGGTTGGAAAATTACTTTACTGACTCTCTCCTATATGGTGTTGAATCCGATACTGAACCATCGGCCCAGGGTACGGACAGCGAAAATAAAGTTGATACCGAAGCCGGGCTCGATTACGATGGAAACTTTGTACTTAATGACATTGAACCGCTTGTAATTGATCTTGACGGATCTGAATCGTCAGGAGGAAGTTGTAACTGGCAACTTGCCGATGAACATATAATAAATGACTATTTAGAGTATGTGCACAGTGTTGATAATGTAATGCAGGGACTATATAAGGATTACGATGTATATGTGCCGCTCTCATCGTCCAATCAGATGAAGAAATGCCTCCAAAGCTCGACTGGATCAACTTTCATTGTTCCTTCAAAAGGTGCAAGGGAGACAATCTTTGGAAAAGGGGAAATATCTCCACAGCGAAACCTCTTTTGGGAAGCTAATGATAATGAAGAAGACCCCTGCAAATATTTCTCCAAGTATAGCCCGCAAGCGCGCCATTACATGAAGAAATGGGGAAATAACTTCGCACAAGAACCAGGCCTTGGTTTCAGACGCGGGGTTCGAGTTCCACCTAGACCTTCACATGTCCCGAAAGGAAAACCCGACCGCTATTATGAACACAAAAGAGGACTGGGTTATGTCTCTTCATCCTCTGACGAATGCTGTTGGCAAATTGACGATCACGGCAATTCATCAGATTCTTCAACGTGGGATTCAGATGTTAGTCTCGGTGAAGTGTTCAAAGGACTAATGTCTAATATGACCATGATAAACCCGACAGAGGCCGCAGAAGATGATCACTTACTGATTTGGGAAGACCCTTGGACTTTCCATTTGAACATTCAATACGGTGACAAGTTTGAACAGAGAGAACCTCCGACCGAAGATATAGTGGTTCAAGTCAATATGGGCGACGAAGCTAATCCGAAGAGCATATTCATGAGTGGTAGTCTTCCCCCGGAGGAGAAAGAGGAATTGGTTGCTCTGGTCCGGGAATATATAGATATTTTCGCTTGGAATTATGAAGATATGTCAGGACTTGACCCAGATGTGGCAGTACACCGTCTTAATATTAAACCGGAAGCCAAACCCGTAAAACAATAACAACGACGGTTTCATCCACAAATTATGGAAGTAATTGTAGCTGAAGTGAAGAAACTCATACAATCAGGTTTTATCAGAGAAGAACAATATCCAGATTGGGTGGCGAATATTGTCCCTATTCTAAAAAAAGAATGGGACAATTAGAATCTGCATTGACTTCAGGGATCTGAACCTTGCATGCCCAAAGGATGATTTTCCACTACCCATCACAGATGTCATTATAGACAATACTTGTGGGTTTGAAAGAATGTCATTTATGGATGGATTCTCCGGATACAATCAAATCAAGATGCATCCCGATGATGAGAAACACACTTCGTTTAGGATGCCTCTTGGTATCTTTTGCTACACTGTCATGCCCTTCGGTTTGAAGAATGTAGGCGCTACGTATCAACGAGCGATGACGAAGATCTTCCAAGAGCATCTCTAAAAGACCGTTGAGTGTTATGTCGATGACTTAGTGGTGAAAAGCCGCAATAAAAGTGATCACATCAAAGACCTCAAGATGGTGTTTGACCTCACGCGGAGTCATCAATTGAAGATGAATCCTACTAAGTCTTTCCTGGGAATGGCTAGTGGTAAATTTCTCGGTTTCGTCGTCACATCAAAGGGAATTCATATCGACCCTGACAAAGTGAAGGCGATCAGCGAATTACAACCACCCAGAAATCTCAAAGAACTTAGAGGGTTGCAAGGGAGATTGGCTTATGTCAGACGGTTCATTTCTAATCTTGCAAGAAAATGCCAACCGTTCTCCAAGCTCACCAAAAAGGGCGTTTCGCTCATATGGGACGACGCTTGTCAAAAGGCTTTTGAAGATATCAAGGCATATTTATCAAATCCTCCTGTTCTCGTTGCACCGAAATCAGGAAAGCCGTTCTTGATCTATGTCAGAGCGACGAACCATTCATTGAGTGCCTTGCTAGCACAAGATGATGATAATGGTCACGAATAGGCAATCTACTATCTGAGTAGGACAATGGTAGGGGCTGAATCTCGATATCCCGATATTGAGAAAGAGTGTCTGGCCTTAGTATTCACAGTCCAGAAAATGCGTCATTATCTAGTTGGACAGACGATACATATCATCTCGGACGTTAACCCAATTCGGGTATTTATGACGCAACCGGCCTCTTTAAATTGGCGATTGGCGAGGTGGGCATTACTCCTCTCGCAATATGACATCCACTTCAAGCAGCAGAAATCGGTAAAAGGACAGGCAATTTGTGACCTTTTAGCGGTCCGACCTGGCAAAGACGAAGCTAAACTTTATGAAGATTTTCCCGACAAAACCTGCGAGGCCAACCATACTTCTCACGAGCATGTATGGCAATTGTACTTTGATGGAGCTTCTCGCGCAACCAATGTGGCAAGTGCCCCCGGATGTTCTAAGATTTCTGCCGGAGTCGGAGTGGTCTTAGTTTCCCCGGGGAAGCATGTGATGCCTCGGGCTTATTCACTAACTGAACCGTGCTCTAATAATGTGGCCGAATACAACGCGCTACTTATTAGACTCAGTTTCGTCAAAGAGATGGGGGTCGAATATCTCGAAGCCTTTGGGGATTCCCAACTCATAGTAAGACAGATCCGTGGAGACTACGAAGTCAGAAACCCTGATTTGATCCCATATTATGAAGCGGCAATAGAGATGGCGGAATCGTTTGAAAGTTTCTTCATCGAATATATACCACGTCTCCAAAACGCCTATGCAGATGCGTTAGCGGCATTAGCTGTTTCGTTGGCATAACCCCGGAAACGTAACAGCTTCATTATCGTGAGGACGACGCCTTTTATACCGGATGCTTTTGACGTCAAAGAAGCGCATGCCACTTTAACCAAACTCGAGCCCCGAGATTGGCGTTTTCCCATTATAGATTATGTCTTGCACGGTATTTTACTGGAAAAGATAAAAGAAAGGGAATCGGTTCGAAGAAGGGCACCGAGATTTTATTATAACGCCGCGACTCAAACACTCTATTGTCGCACATATGATTGCTTGCTACTCCGATGCCTTTCGACCGAGGAAGTAGAAGAAGCCCTCAAGGAAGCGCATGATGGGATTTGCGGCGCACATCAACCAGGTCCTAAGCTAGGGGATAGACTGAGAAGGCTGGGATATTTTTGGCCAACCATGATTAAAGATGCAGTTGCATATGCTAGACGGTGTCACGCGTGTCAAATACATGCTAACTACATGCATCAACCGCCAGAAGACCTGCATCCGTCAGCCACTTCTTGGCCATTCGAAACCTGGGGAATGGACGTGGTAGGACCTATCTTCCCCCCATCAGTAAAAGGCGATCGCTTTATTTTGGCAATCACGGATTACTTCTCTAAATGGGCTGAAGCAATTCCGCTCAAAGAGGTTAAGGCAAGTGATGTCATCAAATTCATAAAACACCATATCATCTATCAATACGGTGTCCCAAGACGAATTGTGCACGATAATGGCCCCCAGTTTATCAGCAACGCCTTTGTCAGATTCTGTGGCAAGTTCAGGATCCAAGACGTTTCATCTACGGCTTATAATCCCATCGCAAATGGTTTAGCTGAAGCCTTTAACAAGACCATCATTAAGATCTTGGCAAAACTGATACGGACCAATAAACAAGACTGGGACGATAAGCTTGGCGAGGCTCTTTGGGCCTATCGCACCACGGTCCGGACACCGACCGGGTTCACCCCATATTCCTTGGTATACGGATGTGAAGCCGTCCTACCATTAGAAATACAAATTCCGTCCCTTCGTGTCGCACTTGCGGCGGGAATGACAGATGACGAGCAACATCAGAAGCGTCTTGAAGAGCTTGAGATGTTGGATGGAAAACGCTTGGAAGCTCAATAGCAAATTGAGTTATACCAGGCCAGAATTTCCAAAGCCTTCAACAAGAAAGTCCGGCATCGGGTTTTCAAGGAAGGAGACTTGGTACTCCCCGTTCGGCGACCAATGATCCTCAATTCCAAAAAAAAAGGTAAATTCCAGCCCAAATGGGAAGGACCATTTGAAATTGATACGGTCTACTCGAATGGAGCGTATCGCTTGATCACCCAAGACGGTGATAAAATGATGATGCCAATTAATGAGAAGTTCCTGAAGAAATACTATCCTTAGTGTACTCGGGATAACCCGTTTTATGATGAAGGGCCCAAGCTTATCATATTCCGATAGCCAAGAGAGACCCTTCACCAATTTTCAATGATCAGACTCTTGAATAGTCGTGTTCTCTTCACTCCCACTTGGTCAAACCTTCAAACAGTTAAGACCAAAATTAAAATTTCCTTATCATCACTCCCACTTGGCCAAACCTCCCAACGGTCAGGGCCACCGACAATATCATAATCTTTTCTTGATATCGAGTTCATTTCTGTCTCAAGAGGAGACAAAATTGAGTCACCAGATCTTTTGAGTAAGATAGGTTTCTCCAAGTTCACCTTTTACTCACGTGAGTTAAAAGGCCCCCTTTTCTTTTCTGAGTCAAAGCCGCGTGGCCTGACTCCAATTTGATTCTCAAAGTGGAGATCCCACTTTGAGTTTTTTTTATAGATTCTCTAGTGCACGTGCATCAGAAATTCTTCTGACTCTCAGTTCATGTGAACGAGGAGTTCTCTATTGAAGCGGAAGATAAGAAAATACCTTCTTCCTCTTCAACATCACGGGTTCGCCTTCGCCCCAAGAGAAGACACAACGGGTTTGCCTTCGCCCCAAGAGAAGACACAACGGGTTCGCCTTCGCCCCAAGAGAAGATAACAAAAACAGCAAACAAAGTCTATGTATTCAATACATAGCCAGTCTCATTACTGACTTAATGATCTGTTAAATTTACGCCTATTTATGTGTAGTAGGTGTTATTCATGTCCTTAAACTGGGAATAAGTCAGCATCTAACACACGCCGCTGGGTAGTCAATTTTCGTGATAATTGACCAAGTCTACGTGTTCAATATCGTAGCAAACAAAGTCTATGTATTCAATACATAGCCAGTCTCATTACTGACTTAATGATTTGTTAAATCTACGCTTATTTATGCATAGTAGGTATTATTCCTATCCTTAAATCAAGAATAAGTCAGCGTCTAACACACGCCGCCGGGTAGTTAATTTTCGTGATAATCGACAAAGTCTACGTATTCAGCATCGTAGCAAATGAAGACTATGTATTCAATACATAGCCAGTCTCATTACTGACTTAATAATTTGTTAAATCTACGCCTATTTATTCGTAGTAGGTGTTATTCCTGTCCTTAAATTAGGAATAAGTCTGCATCTAACACATGCTGCCGGGTAGTCAATTTTCGTGATAATTGACCAAGTCTACGTATTCAATATCGTAGCACAAAGTCTAAGAGAATTTATTCTTTTAGCACAACGTAACATATAGAACGGACTTAGATAATCTACATGCTAGCCCAACTCAAACGATAGTTGGTAAAGGCTTATCAAATCCGTTGATGGCTGAGGGTTTACCAAAAATCCTATCAAGATTATGTTCATTCATTCAAAACAGAATAGATGACATAATGAAAGTCGATAAAGCTAAAATTTTATTTCATGAATAATGGAATACAAAGTACATTATCGACTAAACAAAAAAAATCAAAAAAAAAGGGGGCCCCCTATTGGGATAATTGGCGACGGCGAATCCGTTCTTCCAAAGTTGTGAGCTCCATCTGATACTCCTGTTCCAACTCCCCTTCCAAGAGCATCTTCGAAGCATCGCCGAGAGTTAGAAGCTGAATGATCTTTCGATCTAGTTCAGCGGACCTTTCCTCAGACGCCTTCAACTGCTCAGCTAGTTTAGAGCGAGTCTTCTCTGAGCTGGCTAGATCAATCTTCAGGAGAGCACGCGCCTCTTCAGCGTCTTCGAGAGCTTTCTTCAGACGAGCAATCTCGAGGTCGTACATCTCAACGGAGCGAGCAAGTCGGCATTGGTCTCATCCCGTACATTCAAATTTGCCCTTATGCGATCGGATTGAGCCTGCACTTTCTATAGTTCCTCCTCAGCAGCTCTTCACTTGACTTCTCTAGCTTTCATGATAGACTCAACTCGGGAAGAAATATAAGAGGAAGCACCCCCGGACTGTAGTCTTTGAAGCTCCCCCAACTCCTGCTCCAACTGAACCAGGTCTTCTGCAATAGAGTCTGCCAAGTCGGGAAAGCCCTTTTCTCTTATAATACTCACATGCTGATCGAGAAGCCGTTTTGCAGAGTTGAAGGAAGAGTCTTTATTCATGACCTTTTCAATCAATCTACTGAGAAGGAACGTGAAACCCTCAAGCTCTGCACTAATGAACATCTTCTCCGGGTCTTCATCCGCCATCAAAGCTCTAATTGTGTCGTACAATACGGAAGGAGCCGCTGCGAAAAAGGAAGTATAAGTTTTTGAGGACCTTAAATGCTAAAACTCTCATAAGAAATAAGATTGGGAGATATACCGATGTGGCTAGAAGATCCTTCAGTTGGGACTATCTCCCTGCGCTCGGTAATTCAGCCTCGGGAACCACCGGATTTGATTCAGTTTCGGCTTGAGTAGCCGGTGGTCCAGGTTGACCGATAGAGCTTTCAGCAATAGTCGAAACGACAGTTGATTCGACTTGGGAAGCGAGAGGGCCAGTCTCCGAATTCGGAACCGGAGGTCCTCCACGTTGCTCTACAACCGCGGTGACGAGGCCTGCAAGCGATATTATCATCAACTTATCAATACTTGGCGAAATAATCAGGAGGATCCGGGTAATGAGATACATACCTGCAGAAGGATCAACTCCTACTGTAGGTTCTCTCTGAGCTTGTTTCGATAATATTTCATCAATTAGATTGTGATCGGAATCAGCAACAGAGATCATCTAAACCAGGCTTGATCCAAAGAGCTCCTCGAGACCTCCTTCATGCGCAGGAGCCGATCCCGTGGGTTCAGCAAACTCCCCAAGCGCTTCGCTTGGAGTCACTTCTTCCTCAGCTTGTTCTTCTACTGCAACTACAACACGTTAGCTCTTCAATACAAAGAAGGGAGAACAAAGTAGAGTTCAGACTTCATACCGAGAGTTGGCTCCGCTTGGCTGGCACTCGTGCCCATCTCTTAAAATTTTTCTAAGAGAACATGAAGTGCATTAGCAATTAGCGGAGGAACAAAGTCGGATTCTCTCAATTCCTTGAGTTGCCATCCAGATGAGGTATTCGTACCTACAGCGACAGTCTCAGGAACATGAGGGATATCAGCATCTGCGTCAATGCCAGCGTCCGGACCACCCTCATCCATGACATCGTGCACTTGATCTATGAAGTCGGATTCTTCGGGCCAAAGGGTGACAGAGGAGTAGGGTCAGCCGGAATCTCACCTTCTTCAGAGGGAGCTGAGAAGAGAAAGTGAAGTAATAAGTATCGGTCGCAGGCAAAATAGTAAAGTTCAAGTTGACAAATCCATGTTAACAAAATTTTACCTTCTCCTCCAATTGGGAGATCAGTGCTCGCTGCCTCGGGAGTTGGAGATCTTGGACGCCGGGACCTATGTGCGACCTTCTTCGTACGTATCAATGCCCTGGCGATAGAAGTTGGGGTAGGAATGGTCGTCAATGTACAGGCCCTCTTCCGGAGAATGAGATCAGAAGCCTCCTCTTCCTCTTCTTCCTCTTCCCCTGTCTCAACAGTCATTTTGTTGGGATAGGTGAGAACGACCTTCTTTCGAGGCCATTTCAAAGGACGCTTGGAAGGAGATGAAACACGGGGAGAGGCCCGGACTGGTTCATCCTGTCGAGTTGGAGAACGACGAGGAGGAGGTACTACTACTTCACTCCGTATCTGAACCCCTGTAGGACGGACAGTCTCTTCTTCTTCCTCTTCGGAAGTCTGGATTGTGTCATCAAAATCTTCTTCCTCGCTCTCCTCTCGAACAGCCTTCTTCTTGCCCTTAGACTTCCGCGATGGTTGAGCTCGCAGAAGGGAGGCACGAGTCAGCGTTGGTTCTCTCCTACGCTCCGTTTCAGTTTCTGAAGTTCTTGAAGTGGGAGCGTTAGCCACAATGAGCCACTTGCAATATAAAAAAGTCATCTGAAGCTTAGGCTCGGCAACAGGAAGGCTGAACTTGGCATTGGTGCAGCCGCTGATATTCCAAAACCAGGCGCGTGCACCGTCAACAAGGCCTCCATGAGTCCTCACTCCCCAATTTGGATTCCCGACATAGATCTGATCATAGCCGAATTGACGAGAAAATTGACATGGAAAATAAGGCTCAATGTCGCAGGAATTCTTGATGCGGAAGATGAGGTAGCCGGGCCGGATGTTTATCAGCCAGCGGAAGCAGCCAAGATCCATGATAGTACGGCTTCCACTAGGTTCAGCAGCATCCACGAGCATTTCGTCGTAATGACCCGAGAAGCATGGGAAACACTTGAAGAATTCCCAACTCTTGGTGATCCTGAATTGGCGAGACACCTCAGACCATTATCTTGCTCCCCACTTGCAATTCTCCAAAGTTTGCAGAAGAGGAACTTCGGGGCTAACTGTCTCCGGCGCCGTCATTAAGTCCAGGCGATGGAGAACGAGCCAAGCCATCAAATAAGTATATGACAATTCGACTTTGACGGCCGGGATCTCGTTAGGACCTTCTGAATGAAGCCAGCGACTAAGCGTCGAAGCCCACAGTGAATATCTGCCACCATCGCCGAGAGAAGAGAAAGTCGATGACCGACGACTAGCTCAACGGCTGGGAAGAGCACTTCCAGAGACATAGCGTCTGAGGATTGATGCGGGACTACGCACTTCTTTAACCAAATTGCCAGATCGCCCGCCAGAAGAGTTTGTGGCTTGATTTGCTTCTGTACTTGCCACAAGAAAATTTTGAACTTGGTGCCCTTGGGAATTTTGCCCTCAGCAAATGGGGTAGTAAAAGACTGAGCCTTCGTCTTCTCGATCAGCTTATTGATGGCAGAAGGAGCCAGAGGATCCAGTTCGCTCACGTCATCATCGCCTTCTAGATTCTTAAACAGATAGTTGGTGAACTGTTTCAAACTAACCTGCGGACTTTTCCTGACCCTCACTTCAGCTGACGCTATAACCGTCTGGTAGTGGCAGGTCAACTCCCACAGGATCTCATAACTAGCCGACCCCTTCTCCTTCATCCCCTTCAGTTGATGATTGGTGGGGAAGTATTTCTGGTATGGTGCATCGCCCACAGGCAGGCCAGATACCTTCATCATTTTATGGAGCGGTAGGCCCAGCTCCCCGTTCCTTGTCCAAAAAGTGTTGGCGTCCGGGTTGTAGATCTCCAGAAGAGCGAGGAAGTGATGCACGCTGCTAGAAATTCCGTACATGCTCGCGTGAATGGGAACATACAAACCATTCTCTTGAAGCTCGCAACTCCACCGGCCAAGGACGTACTTAGTCATCCGAGTCTACCATCGGTCGCCGGTAGAGTGGACCCAACCAAAGCATCGGTGGGGTTTCTTGGGTGGTAGTTCCCTTCCTATCCTGGCCAGGCAATTCTTCACCACGTCAGCCTTGACCATCAACTCATTGTGAGGTGGGTTGTCTTGACCAAGGATTCCGGGGTGTAGTGCACAGACATAGTCCTTATCGCTCGAGCCTGGGGTAGTGCCTTGGCCAACATACCCACAGTGGATACGTTTCTGGTCCTCGGTCAATCTCCAAGGCATGCTCTTTTTGACCGATAGATTGCGCAGGTGCACTAATGAATGATGGCAAGTGAAGGGAGGCAGATGCAGATGAACGTTGTTGCCTTCGTATAGCCAAGACTCAGTCTGAGAAGACAAAACCTCTGGGTCTACAACGGAGTCCCCGAACAAGTAGCTGGATTTCCTCATGACCTCCGTAGATCCAGCACCTTTCATCAGCGGGGCATCGGTTATCATCCTCCGCAAGTCGCGACGGTCCCCATGCTCCAAAGAATCCCAATAACTCGAGGTGCACTTGGGCCGAAAGCAGGAACGCCGGCCACCAACGGCGCTTCACGAAGAGGAGAAAACGGAGCTATTTAGCCCACTCGATTCGTGGGAAGCAGCGAACGCCGAAGGAGGGAATTCAACTGCAAAGTATAGAAGGAATATATCAGAATAAGCCCTGCGGAGCGCATTAGGTGTGGAGGACACTTAGCCGAAATTAAAAAATAAGAGAACTGTCTCGCAATGGCCGAGACAGCCCGCACTATCGCAAGCAGCAAATGAGATAGCCCAAATCGCTCTCGCCAACCGCGAGACATCATGATCGTCAGCAAGCAAAGGAGAGATCCTAAATCGTTCACCACCAGACAGCTCAAACCGCTCGCTAATGGCGAGATAGCCCATACTGCCGCACAAGCGCGAGACAGTTAGTATCTCATACTTTTGATTTCACGAGTGTCTTGGCAATGCAAAATACTCGTTTAAGCCCAGATCCTCACGAAGGAGGACCTCGACTCTTCCTGAATGCCTCGAAAAGGAGAGCAAACAGGGATCTCACATAAAAATCCCACTTTCAACGAGTAATATGTGCATACACCAAAAAGAACTTACCCCCAAATGACGAGACAGTGGGTTCTTCAGCTTCAGAGGTCTGGGGGACAGATCTACCCTTGGGGACACGAGATCTCTTGGAAGACATGATGAAAGTTAAACTTTTTGGCTTAAACAAAGAAGAAAAGTCGGGTTTTGATAGAGCTCAAGGCAATAAGACTCAAGGAGGCTAGGGTTTTGCTGAGGGAGCTTCGGATCTGATGGACAATCACGAAGATATTCGGTTTTGTGAAGAAAACCAATCAAGAATCGGTCGAATTCCAAGAAAAAACCCGAGTGAAACCCTAGATCTAAAAATGGGTTTTTGAGCAAAGAGGAAGATTTGCGGCTTGGGAAAGGATCTTGAGACTTTTACAGAGAAGAAGGAGGAGTTTTGGAAGGGTTTTGAATTCCAAGAGACGGGCTAAAAGTGTTGAGAAAGACCCGAAGTGTCGGCTCTTATAGAGCGCATTAATCGCCTCGCCTCGAGCGCAGTTAGCCATAACTGCCGCAAGACAACCCTTCGAAGCGACAGCTTAAGATGGTCGCCACACCTCTTCGAAAAGCGACACTCCAAACTGTCGCGCACGAAGAGAGACACCAAAATGTTTCGGCAACTCCAGGACTCGGAGATTATCCTCCACGCGAGATTCGAGGCAGTATATTCAAGGCAAATTGGTCCCATATTACATTCGGAAGCTTTCCCGGAAGTCTGACAATTTGTAATTTATGTCCCGAGTGTTCAGTAAACCGGAAGATGCTTCTTCCCTAAATCTCCGTTATTGAAGGATCATGTACTCTCTCCCACCGTGATGAGACAACGTGGTTCTCAAAGAACTAAATTATGACCCAAGTAGTGACTCTCAAGATGAAGATGATCAGTTCAAATTCGACTTCGTCATTTCAACCAGTTCAAATACAAATGCAACAGCTATTGATCCCAGAATATGGTCGCGAACGCTCAGAGCTGGTTCAAAGCTAAAGCAAGATATAGGCCTCTTCTATAAAGTTTAACGTTGAACAGAAGCAAGGCGTATCTTATCCAAAGTATTCTAGACCCCTCGATAAAATACAGCGGAGTCTGAAAACTTTAGAGGGGGTATCTGTAGGTATTAAAAATTATTGAGGAACCCCAAATGTGACTTAATCATGAGAAGATCGAAGAACGACGTCGTCGAGATCTAAGGAAGTCAACCACATGGTGAAACCGATGCAAACGAGACACTTTTTGTGTCTCGCCATTGGCGAGACACTCTCTTGTGTCGCGCCATTGGCGAGACACTTCCTTGTGTCTCGCTAATAGCGAGACACTTTCTTGTGTCGCGCCAAAGGCGAGACACCAAGAGCGCCTGAAATCGTGCTCTTGAGTGTTCTATTGATGCTCATGGGGCCCACTTAACTTTTTCAACGTGAGAATACGTTCAGCCACGTTAGGGGGGCGGTTACACGCTGAAAATACGCCCACTAAGCGTGAAAATAGGGCATTTAGTCGCGCCTAAAAAGGAGGAAAGCCGTTACAACAGCGGGGAGACGTCTCCTCTTCGGCCGAGACAATCAACACCGCCACGCCACCGAAGCGACAGCTTGCGCGCGGATACCATCGCCGCTACCACTACGGATTTGGAAACTTGACGACTTGTGTTCTTTTCAGTTATGACGTCTCCTAGAGGCTATAAATACCATCCTACACCCACTTGGGAAGGGGATGGGAGTTTGAGAGATCAGAGTTTTGGAGAGATAGAAAACATCGGAGATCAAAACTTTGAGCTAGAGCCTTGCGCAGAGAGAGAGAGAAGGAGATTTCAAACTTCAACACAATCGAAGGAGATTTTCAAGAACGTCATCCACGTGGAGATTCCTCGAGATTAAGCTTAGCCTTAATTCTTGGGAAGAGTAGATATCTTACCTTGCTAAGATATTTGTTTTAGTTCTTGTTTCCTTTGCGAAGCATCAACTCAACCCCGTCAATCCGACGATCGTTGCTCGGTGGTCCATGGATTACGCATCCCCGGCACAGGAAAAGAATCCATGCAAGCAGGAGATAGCTACGTAGCTTGTCTTCTGTTCGTGTTCGTAGAGAGCGGCTCATTTTTCTTTGTAATCGAGAGTTACACGTGTAATCTTTCATTCGTTTTCATTGTCAAAGCATTTTGTAATGGAAGCAGCAAAGAAACTCACTTTCGACCGAAACAGTCTCCTCGGCTAGGTGGCTACCCATTAACCCAGGCATCTGGTCATCTTCGTCCAGATGGCTGCTCGGTTTAGAATCTTAACATGTTTTGACATCGTTGCTTCATCATTTCGCTGCTCTCCTATGCCTTTGAGCATGTTTAGGGGACTATTTGGCACTTTCTAAATCATGTTTCCAAGCCTAAAAGGGCGCGATTATAAGAGTTACGGTTTTGTGCATCTTTCTTGTATGTTTTGATGATGATTTGATCGATTCTAACATGTTCACAAGGGATTAATCTCAGAGAACCATTATAAACTTTTCATGAATCTACTGAGAACACAAAATTAATCTTTGAAATAATTAGGAGATAGAATCCTAGGGTTTTAATCATCAAAATTTATAAACTAAATCGCGACATATGTATAATGCACTTAAAAAATTCCAGAATCAAAAAAACGAGGAGCCAAGCAGCCGTCTGGACGAAACAAGAAGGCAACATGGGATCTCCCCTCTCTGTCTCTCCTCATTCACTCTCTCTCTCTTATAGATCCCAACCCCTGTCTCTCCTCATTCTCTCTCTCTCTCTCTCTCTCTCTCCATCTCTCAGCTTCTCTCTCGGTCAAGAACACGAAGAAGGAGGAGGCAGATAGGAGCATTAGGAGTTTAGGGTTTTTAAATTTTAATTACTCATTCACAGAAGTGTGTGCCTATATAGGGCCAGAGATGGCTCGGTATAAGGCTTGAAATTTGAGTTGGACTTCGATCTTAAGTTGGACTAAAATCGAATTGACTTGGTTCGCTGCAGATGAAACGATCACATGGGCTCGTCTCAGTTAGTTAGAGTTTGCCCTTCCGATATGAGCTTGAATTCAATTCCAGTTGGATAAAAGAATTTGAAGTGGGCATTTGAGTTGGATCCAATTCGGATTTGGGCCCAAGTTTGACTTGGATTAGCTGCGCACCAACGTATACCACAATCATGTGTGCTGCGCATGAATATAAAGCTTAGCACTTAGCATGGATTAATTGAGTTGGAGACTAATCCAACTTGATTGGATTTGCTGAAAGGTAAGGGTTGCACGGGCTACTCATGCATTCACATATATCCCACCAGACTTATTTTAAAGCTTAGCACTTAGCTTGGATTAATTGAGTTGGAGACTAGTCCAACTTGATTGGATTTGATGAAAGGTAAGGGTTGCACGTTGCTACTCAGGCATTCACATATATCGCACCCAATGTTACATTAAACGTTGAAGCCTCTAAGCCGGGACCTACCTGGCGCTTAAGCGCTTATCGGCTTAAGCTTATCGGGCTTAAGCGGTTTCTAGGCGGTTTTTTTATTTTTTCTTTTTTTTACTGTTGATACTTGAAGATAAATATATATAAACTCAATCAAAGATGCATAAATAATAAATACCAACATATATGCTATCCAAAACTATAATAGTAAATCAAAGATGCATAAGTACTAGATAACAATACATATAATATCCCAAATCTAGAAGTTCAAGTCCCAAAATATCAAAGAAAAGATATTTTATATTTAATGATGAAAATTACAGTAGCTCCATGTATACTTATACGCTTATAAATTCATGATTCATCTCAAGTTCTCAACAGTGAAAATTTCATTCTCAAACTCAAATTACAATATGGCTATGTATGCAGTATACTTATCCTTCTCAACAGTAAAAAAATAGATATTTTATATTTAACAATTGTTACAACTCAAATTATAAGTTCAGCTGTTCAGGTTCGATGAGGCTTACAGATCTGAGACTTCGATGAGCTCGGAGGCTTCGATGAGGCTTCTGATTGGACGGAGCTTCAAGTTCGACGGAGCTTCGACAGCTTCGTGATGCGTCGACGAGGCCACAAGAGGCTTCGATGGGCTTCGGAGCTTCGCGATGTCAGGGGAGCTTCGACGACGTCAGGGGAGCTTCGACGGAGCTTCGACGAGGTCAGGAAACTTTGACGGAGGTCAGGAAACTTCGACGAGGTCAGGAATCTTCGACGGAGCTTCGACGAGGTCAGGAAACTTTGACGGAGGTCAGGAAACTTTGACGAGGTCGAAACTTCGACGAGGTCGAATCTTCGACGAGCTTCGACGAGCTTCGACGAGGTCAGGTAAGCTTCGAACTTCGACGGGGAACAGGGTTTCGGGGAAAATTTTCGTGGCGGCTTGGAGTCGGGAGTGAGAAACGAGAATTAGGGTTACTATTTTGATTGGGTCTGGGTTTGGGTTTGGGTTTGTGTAAGTAAGGCCCATTTACAATTTTTAATTGCCGGGCGGCCGCTAAGCTCGCTTAGCTGGGCATGGCGCTCCTGGGCACTTAATGATCGCCGCCTGCAGAGGCTTTTGAGACGGTCTCGGCCTCCCGCTTAGGGCGGCTTCAGCGCCTGCACTGCTTTAAAACACTGATCGCACCAAACTTATTTAAGCTCTAGTTTAGCTTAAATGAAAAAGAAATGGATCATTAAATATTTGGAATACAAACAATAATAATTTCTAACCAATAGAAATTATTAACTCATTTCCTAACTAAAACTCTTAACTATATCGGAACACCATAATGATAGTTCACGGGTGTTACATTAATAAAATTCTAATTTTGAAGTACCGAAGCAAGACCCTTAAATTATTACAATTTTGTCATGACAATATAAATTGTTTACCTATTGTAGCTGAGATGCTATTATTGTACTGTGCATTTAGCTTATTACCATAGTCCTCATTGCCATTCCAATAAAAGCCACATGACAATATGTCATTATTAGAAATATAGGCCTAACAAATACGCATTGTAGAAACACATAGCAGGTGTTTGGCAACTTGAAAGTGAATCGAAAGTGCGAAACTCACTTTTTTCTAACAATTGACTTTCACATCTACGTTAGCGTACAATTGACATACAATATTTGTTGTAGAAATAAGTTATTGTTTGAATTATAAAAGTGAAGATGATGTGTCAATATTATATAATTTATTCATTTATCTAAAATCATATTTTTCTTTAATAACTCCCCTCTCTATTATATTTACGAGCCATAAGAATTTGAATACCTTTATATTTTTCAAATAAAAAATATTTTTGACCATCAACAAACTTATTTAAAAGATGACTAGCCTAGATTCTGTATGCTTCATAATGATGAAAACTTTGTCTGCTATATTCTTAATTTTCCATCTGGTAATCGTTGATTGAGTCTGATATCCAACAAAAGGTGCAGTTTTTATTTAAATAAAAAAAGGACTAAGACAATAAATTCTTGGAGAGAGTAAAAAAATAAGAGGAAAAGAAGTGTGGGGAAATATTAGTTGGGAAAAAGCCATGGGGAGAGGCGTAAGTTCCAGAGAGAAATACTTAAGAAGAGGGGCTTTTTCATAGAGAAAGAAAAGATATTTGGTGAGTTATATATGTTGTTGAAAACTCAACAAAGATGATGGGATGAACTCTATGGAGGGAATGAAGATAATGATGGAGTCAAATTATGGGTAAAGATGTCCAAATTAGATATGCAGAGAGAAAAAATAAAGACGGAAATAGACTTGGGGGAGAGAAGAGAGACGTGAAAGAAGAGATAGGAAAAAGCTGTTAGGAAAGAAATCAGATGTTAATAATAATACATAAATATATTATTTTGATACGGGTGGTCGCTACTCTTCACTTTCACCTCACTTCTGCAATATTTTAGGGCTTATTTGTTTGCGTGAAAGTAGCTATGAAATAGCTAAAGTAAAGGAATAAGGCTAGTTCTGCTACTTCTGAGAACAAAATATGTTTGTTACTTTGAAAGAGCTATTTCCGATACTTTCTTAAAAGCTGATGTAGCGTCTACATGTCATCTCTACTTCTTGAATATTTTTTCTCTCTTCAAGGCTCGGCAGTACCTCAGAAGTAGCTGAAATTGAGTACACTCCGAAATAAAATTATTTTTGTGATTACATGGATATTCTCTATTTCTAAATAAAATCTCGAAAGATCCTCTTTCTAACAGTATTTGTAATTGCTACCAAACAAAAAAGTGAATGAAGTGGAAGAAACACTATTTCCTCTGCTTCTAAAAATTTATGAAATAAACAAATGCTAAAATACCAATTTAGCCTATAAAGTGACACCCTCTACCCAATAAGACCTAAAAAGTGACGCCGGTGACAATAACATCTATAAATTAACACAGTTAACCACTTAAACCTATTCCAGTCGCCGGAATTTTGATTTGTGAAGAAAATTATGGATTTTTGCATATATACCCCTCATATCTCTCACACTTCAAATTTATTCTCGAAATTAAAATATTTGCATAAAACCTAACTCTCTCTTTCTTTTCAACCTCTCTCTCCCCACTCTCCTGACTTTCCTCCTCGACTTCTCTCCTCCAATTCCTCCACTCCCTTCTTCACTTTTTAAGTTAGTGTTTGAGGGGAGAGAGGAGAGAGAGGAAAGGACAAGAGGGAAGGGGAGGAGGAAGACTGAGATGAGAGAATAGAGAGAGGTTAATGGTAGGAACATGGGTGGAGGAGGGAGAGGAGAAGGTGAAGGTGAGGATTTTGGGAAGGAGGAAAGAGGAGGATGATGGAGATGATGGTGGAGAGAGAGAGAGAGAGAGAGAGAGAGAGAGAGAGAGAGAGAGAGAGAGAGAGAGAGAGAGAGAGAGAGAGTTTTGGGAAGGAGAAATGGGGAGGAAGATGGAAGGAGGAAAGTGGAGAGGATGATAGAGGGAGAAGAGGAGGATGATGGAGATGATGGTGGAGAGAGAGATGGGGAGAGAGAGAGAGAGAGAGTTTTGGGAAGGAGAAATGGGGAGGAAGATGGAAGGAGGAAAGGAGGATGGATAGAGGGAGAAGAGGAGGATGATGGAGATGATGGTGGAGAGAGAGAGAGGAAAGGACAAGAGGGAAGGGAGGAGGAGAGGGAAAGAGGAATTTTTTGTAAATATTTTAAATTTTGGAGGGTAAATATGTAAGTGTGAGAGATATAAGGGGTATATGTGCAAAAATTTATACTTTTCGCGGTCAAACCAAAATTCCGGCGACCGAAGTAGGTTTAAGTGGTTAAATGTGTTAATTTATAGGTGTTATTGTCGCCGGCGTCACTTTTTAGGTCTTATTGGTTAAAGGGTGTCACTTTATAGGCTAAATTGGTATTTTAGCCAATAAGCAAAAGAAATAGTACTTCTGCTACTTCCTACTTTATAATTTTAGAAGTAATAGATTTGATGTACTTCTTACTTCTAATATTTTCGATCAACCAAACATGCCCGGGGAAGTTGAACTTCCAACAAATCTAATGTGGACTATTTTTTATATCTCACTTTCACTATCATTTTCAATAAAACAAACACATCAAGTGTTAAAAGCGTTTCACTTTCACACTTTCACTTCTCAGTTATAAGCAAACAAGCACCCCCCCTAATGAATTAAAACTCTACAAATATAATCCTATATCAATAGGTAATCAATGCAAAACTTTTAAATTTTAATAGTTTAATGTTTCAAGAAGACTCTTTCTTTATAACACATTTTGTTATACATGGAAATATATTTTTTTACCATAATCCTTACACAGCTTGGTAAGTGAAAATAATAGCTGTATAATTATCATGCGAAATTGGACAAGGAAAATAAATAATAAGAAAGAAATCTAGAGGGGCCAAGTAAAAGTTATTGAAACCTTGTCTTGTCCAATTGAACTCTTTGACGTAGTTTGAAATCTTCAGATCAAATTAGTTTCAACTTTTAGATTTTTTGTCTCTTTTTCTTTCAAGATTTTTCTACATATGCTAAAACTTGAAACATAAGTTAATTAAATTTTCTTTTCTTTCAAGATTTTTCTACATATGCTAAAACTTGAAACATAAGTTAATTAAATTTTCTTTTCTTTCAAGATTTTTCTACATATGCTAAAACTTGAAACATAAGTTAATTAAATTTTCTCTTTTTCTTTCACTTTCCATTCCATCTTTCGCGCGTTCTTTCACTTTTCGCTATCTAAAAAAGATTTAGCACTTTCTCGCCACTAAAAAACTTAGTCCAGAAGCTTGTATACATGGGGAAAATCTTGAATATATAAAGAAGAGAAGTGAAATTTTATCTTGCATAGATACACATACATATTATTCTAGACAAATTTATTATTTTCTTAACCATTTGTTATTTCTAAATTTGCTATGAGCAAAGTATTGATACTTTGTTAACTGTCTTCCAAACGTGAATGAAATATTCCGTAAAGATATCGTGATAAACTTTGTTTTTATTTATATATATATATAAAATCTAATACTATTATAAAAGTGAGTTGCTATGTTAAAACATTTCTTCCTAAAGTGCTCTCCAACACATCCATCCATACATACATGAAACACACAAATACTTAATTTTTCATAACCTCATCATTGACTATACATCCATCCATTCATACATACATGATGACGCATACATACTCAATTTTTCATAACTTTCATATTTATAACCATCAAATTTTTATTTAACCACCCACTCATAACATTCATCCACTAACTTTTGACACTAAATATAACTTTATTCACACTAATGATGAAAAACGTTATAACTATTCATCTCCCACCAATCACTATAAATAACAACAAAATCTTATCAAATTTCACCAACCAAAATTCCATTCATAATCAAAATTTAGATGAGGAAGAAAAAAGCCAAACCTACATGTCTCACAACCCACAAGAATCAAGTCCATTTCTCTCACGAATGGAACTCGACGCTTGAGAGCATATCAATTTGCCCATCCAAACCTATATAAGCATCTTCGACTACCCCCGTCCAGGACCTCAAAGATGTTATTGATCGCGTGAATTGCATAACTACTGATGTATTTTTTAGAAGCAAACTAAGCATCAATACACGCGATTTTTTTTAAAATTTATGTTTACCCTTAGTTTGGTCTGTATCCATAAAATAAGAATATGAATGCATTTATCATGCATTGTCAAATATGAATGCATTACATATGCATGATTAGTTCACTCATGCTGGTTTTGACTATAATTTTGAGAAATTTTGCTAATTCCTCTTCAGATACGAATGCAAATATGAATATCTATGCATCCTTGGTTTGTGTATTGTACTCAGTATAGAAGCTAATGTGATACATATTTACAGTTAGAAGTTTGTTTTTCCTTTTAGGCATATAAGCCCATTTTGAAATTATCCTTTTAGACTCCAGAAAATAAAATTCTCTAAATATGCATTAATTTTTCAAATTCTCTTAAATATGTTGTACCTTCTATGCAACTTTCATTAAGTAGTTCAAACTAAGAAAAACAGAATATAATTAGTAAAGGAGGAAAAGCGAATATGTGTTTATAAAGAAATTTAAGAGAAGAAAAATTTTAACACCTGGTACACCCTTCAAATTTGCATATTACTTGTAACATAAGCTCAAACAATTATTTTGTTTATTTCATGGAGTGTATCTCATTCTCATTCTTTAATATTTGGCTTTTTAAATATATATCATCCAAAAGTAGCATTTTGCTTTAAATTGTTTAAAGTTATCACATTTTGTATCATTTTTATAAATAAAAGTTATAGATTTCGAAACTCATGCAACAAAAAAAATCCCTAACATGATTGAAATGATCAAATACTTAAAAATCACTAAACCTTATTTCCATCCAAAATCGGTTAAAACTTGAATTTTGAAATTTCTTTTAATTTGTAGAAAAGTTCTATATTTTAAATGTATTGTAATCCTTTAGTTAAAAAGACGACAAGTATGACTATGTGCAATGCACATATACTATACTAGTGAGTGTGTGTGTGTGTATATATATATATAGAGAGAGAGAGAGTTGAGCTATTATCCACTTAAGTGGATAAAATCTTTTGTCCACTCAATTTTTTAGTCATAGGATTTAATTGATGGATCAATTTCTGATTAGATTTTGTGGCAGTTATTTACTAATGCAGGGGTACATTGGTCAATAAAGATTTCCGACTTCTCCGTGGCTGAAAGAGAGAATGTGTTCTCCTCTCATCTAGCAGAAATTTGTTTTCCACAAATTAGTCGGATTAAAAATTAAAAAAAATTGGAACCTAATACAATCAGAGCTTAAATTAAATTAGAAATCCTCATAGAACCGAAGTTCTTAACTCCAGAAAGTATTTGCTTCAAAGAAGTAATATCGGTTCATAAGAGTTTAACCTAAAGTAAGTTTTCGCCTTCTTTTTTTTTGGTTTGTATTTTGAATCATATATAGGTTCGCAGGACTTGTTAATTCCCAATGATTTGATCAGCACTTGTGCAGTATCAAGCAACCATGTGCGTCTTCTTCTCTCCATAATCCCCTCAATTAATAAATGACCTTGAAAACCCAAGAATCACAACGGGACCTTAAATTTTCATCTACCTAAACAACGGAATCGTCGGGTGCCAGCAAAGACATGGACATTTACACTTCCGAGAAAAAAAAACAATTAAGAGGAATATTTAATGGCACTCAGGCGAGGAGGGAGGAGGCGCTTGCAATGAAGGAGGCGCTCCAGACTTTTTTTGCGGCGGACGATGAGATATGGGAGAGATGACTGGAGAGAACAACTTTTCTTTTCTTTTTTTCATTTTGTATTGTTACTATATTACCCCTATCAATAGATGAATGCCACCTCATATAATTAGATCATCAATTAAATCCTATGGTTAAAAAATTAGGTGGATAAAACTTCAATCCACTTAAGTGGATAAAATCTTTGTCCACTCAATTTTTAGTCATAGGATTTAATTGATGGATCAATTTCTGATTAGATTTTGTGGCAGTTATTTACTAATGCAGGGGTACATTGGTCAATAAAGATTTCCGACTTCTCCGTGGCTGAAAGAGAGAATGTGTTCTCCTCTCATCTAGCAGAAATTTGTTTTCCACAAATTAGTCGGATTAAAAATTAAAAAAATTGGAACCTAATACAATCAGAGCTTAAATTAAATTAGAAATCCTCATAGAACCGAAGTTCTTAACTCCAGAAAGTATTTGCTTCAAAGAAGTAATATCGGTTCATAAGAGTTTAACCTAAAGTAAGTTTTCGCCTTCTTTTTTTTTGGTTTGTATTTTGAATCATATATAGGTTCGCAGGACTTGTTAATTCCCAATGATTTGATCAGCACTTGTGCAGTATCAAGCAACCATGTGCGTCTTCTTCTCTCCATAATCCCCTCAATTAATAAATGACCTTGAAAACCCAAGAATCACAACGGGACCTTAAATTTTCATCTACCTAAACAACGGAATCGTCGGGTGCCAGCAAAGACATGGACATTTACACTTCCGAGAAAAAAAAACAATTAAGAGGAATATTTAATGGCACTCAGGCGAGGAGGGAGGAGGCGCTTGCAATGAAGGAGGCGCTCCAGACTTTTTTTGCGGCGGACGATGAGATATGGGAGAGATGACTGGAGAGAACAACTTTTCTTTTCTTTTTTTCATTTTGTATTGTTACTATATTACCCCTATCAATAGATGAATGCCACCTCATATAATTAGATCATCAATTAAATCCTATGGTTAAAAAATTAGGTGGATAAAAACTTCAATCCACTTAAGTGGATACTAGCTTAACTATATATATATATATATATATATATATATATATATATATATATATATATAAGAATGCCCTATAAACTTAAGTTGATAGGAGGAGTGTCCACCAACTTTTATATCCATTGATCTTGTCTTGAGATCGTGAAATCAAGTTGCACACAAATCTCAAAGTGAGCTTTATATCTTTCACGGATCCCAAGGCAACATCAATGAATAGAAAAGTTGGAGGATGACTATTCCCTATCAACTTAAGTTTATAGAGCTCATATATATATATATATATATATATATATATATATATATATATATATATATATAGGCTCCTATGAACTTAAGTTCATAATGAATAGTGGTGCACCAACTTTTTATCCACTCATCTTGCCTTGAGATTTGTGATGCACAAATCTCAAAGTGGCCTTTATATCTTTCACGGATCCCAAAGCAAGATGAGTGGTTAGAAAAGTTGGTGCATCACTATTCATTATGAACTTAAGTTCATAGGAGTTTCTTCTTATATATATATATATATATATATATATATATATATATATATATATATATATATATATATATATATATATATATATATATAAGAATGCCCTATAAACTTAAGTTGATAGGGAGGAGTGTCCACCAACTTTTATATCCATTGATCTTGCCTTGAGATGCGTGAAATCAAGATGTACACAAATCTCAAAGTGGGCTTTATATCTTTCACGGATCCCAAGGCAACATCAATGAATAGAAAAGTTGGAGGATGACTATTCCCTATCAACTTAAGTTTATAGGAGCCTTGCTCTATATACACACACACCCCCCTTCAGTAGTAAGTGCATTATTGTTGTACCCAGTAGCTCGACCAACATTGATAGCTTGAGAACGCTAGGTCTCTTTTAGACTGCGTTTCATGGTTATTTTCATACTTGTAAGATACTTGCCCTCTCAAAATTTTCATCTAATTTATTATTTAACACAAACATAATTAATGACATAATCCTAGTTTATCCATTTAAATGTCATTACATATCCAACACAATCAGAAAACAGAAGAAAACAACGTAGATTAAAAAGTAGTATGTATTTAATTATGAAATAGACAAGATAATACGTCAGGATACGAAAGTGATAAAATCAAAAGATCATGAGACTAGAATATTGTTGGAGTTATCCATATACTTTGTAAATTTAAGAACTTACCATGTACTTTCTCTCCCAAAATAACACTTTGTATATTTAAGAACTTACCATATACTTTCTCATACATTGTTATTACAAAATAGTTTCTCATACATTGATAACCATCTTTACCACAGGCAAGAAGAAGCATCTCATATACCAACTTGTATTCAGGTCCGTGCAAAAGCACGGGTCTCATATCGTTCAGGCCGTAATTTTGATAGAATAGCATTTAGACTTGTGCAAAGCACGGACAAAACTTAAAAAGGTTATGAAAGGGTACAATAACAATGAGATTATAACCTTTTTTTAGATATTTTACATCATACATTTACATTATATATAAGCCTACAGACCCGACCTACCTGAATTTCACAGAAAGCATAAGTTAAGCATGAAATAACAATAATCATGAACAAAATCACAATTGAGGAAATTAATTGTTAAACTCAAAACAATGTGTTTCGTATTACCAAATAGTTTCTCATACATTGATAGTACCAATTGATAATTGATAACCATCTTTACCACAAACAAAACGAAGCATCTCTTATACTAATGGACTCTTTCGAGTCTTTGACTTCCGCTTTCAACTCCAAATCACCCGGACTCTATTAAATTAAATTAAGTTAAAAATAAAATAAGACCATGCAACAAAATTTAGCAGGCCTAGTCAAAATTCGCACCTATGAGAACAAGTCAAGACAGGTCTCCTCACAAACCCCCCCTCTTCCAATGAATCTACGTGCTGTTCCATTTTAGTCCCCAAATCCTTCATATTTTGAAATTAGTTCTCACATATTGATATTTCAGAATTAGTCACTAAATCTTTAAGTGTTATGAAGGAGTCCCCCAAAATCTTTATATTCTGAAATTAGTTTCCCAAAATATTTTACGTATAATTAGCCCTTCTAGTTATATATCTGATTGAAAATTATAGGGGACTAATTTCAAAACATATATAAGATTTGGTGGACTAATTTCGAAAAATGAAGAATTGGGGGGCTAATTTGGGAACACTTAAAGATTTGGGAAACTAATTCTAAAATATCAAGATTTGGTGACTGATTCCAAAATATTAAAGCATTCGGGGACTACTATAGAAAAAAAACCCATGTACCTGTCTAGAGCATCTCCATCCCTTTGCGGGCCCCGCCAGCACTCTCTGGCGCCGTCGCCAGCTAGGCAAGCAGATGACCGGCCCAACCGGTAAAAAAAAACCATTAAAAAAAAAATTAAAAAAAAATCGATCTAGCGATCGATCCGCTCTCGTCTAGATCCAGCAAACAGCGGACCGTGTTTTTTGTTGCTGCTCTTCTTGCCCCTTTTCCTTTGTGATTTTCTCCAGCCCCGTTTATTCCTCGGCCTCTTCGTTGAAAGAGAGAGAGAAAGCGTTGAAGCCATAAAAAGCGAAAGAGATTTGAAAAAAAAAAAAAGAAAAAACGAGGATTATCTTCTTCATTTCCTAATTTAATTCCAAAAATTTTTCCATTAATTTCAGTCTCAATTCTATTCGCATCGAGCGGAGGGGAAATCGAAATTCGAACCGATCGAATCGCCGATCCGACACGTCAGCATCGGGTCGGAGAGGCGGTGAGGGTTTCGTTATGTCGACCGCGGAGCACCGGACTGAGAATGCTCTCGAATCTTGAAGAAAATCCAGAAATTCTCCGATCTCGAATCCATGGACGTGGACTCATCGATGTCGGCCGAATCCGATCACGATCAGGTCGCCGTCGCCAACAACCACGATCCCGCCATGGAATCCTCACCGTCGACGTCGCCGCCGGCGTCTGATGCTCCGCCGGCGCAGGTTAGCCCGCAGGCGCAGCCGGCAGCCGTCGCGGGGCCGAGGCCGGCGCCGAGTTATTCGGTGGTGAACGCGGTTATCGAGAAGAAGGAGGACGGGCCAGGGTCGAGGTGCGGGCACACGTTAACGGCCGTTGCTGCCGTCGGGGAGGAGGGGACCGCTGCTTATGTTGGCCCTCGGCTTATTTTGTTTGGCGGAGCAACTGCTCTTGAAGGGAATAACGCAGCACCGCCTTCATCGGCGGGGAGCGCTGGAATCCGTAAGTTCAAACTCTAGATTCTGATATGAAGATTAAACCCTAGATCTCTGAATTGAGAAAAGTTGAAAACTTTGTTGAATTGTTGTTGTTTTTATTGGATTTTGCAGGTTTAGCAGGAGCTACAGCTGACGTTCATTGTTATGATGTGCTAACAAATAAGTGGTCAAGGTAAGGTTTTTAGAAGAAGTGTGTTCTCTTTAATGAATTAGGTTAATGTATTGGAGATGGAATGTGTAAGTAGTAATTACTGATTTTGTTACCGTGTGATGATTTCAGGCTCACTCCTCTTGGAGAGCCTCCATCTCCGAGAGCTGCTCATGTGGCAACAGCTGTGGGAACAATGGTTGTAATTCAGGTACATAGGAAGTTATTAATTGTCTTGTGTATCGTGCTTAGTTATTTATGGAAACACTTAGATTCGAAATATGGGGGCTTTTTGTAATTAATTATCACCAAATCGATGAAATTTAGGGTGGAATCGGTCCAGCTGGTTTGTCTGCAGAGGATTTGCATGTTCTAGACTTGACACAACAAAGACCACGCTGGCACAGGTTTGGACTACATCGTAGTAATTCCTGTGAGTTTAAGCATGTTAAAGTTTCATGCTACTGACTATTGTATTCGTGATTGAAGGGTGGTTGTTCAAGGACCTGGTCCTGGACCCCGGTATGGTCATGTGATGGCTTTGGTGGGCCAAAGGTTTCTATTAACGATTGGTGGAAACGATGGTACATGGATGAATGCATATAACAACATCTAAACTAAAGCAATCAGTAGTCGCATTTTAGCTCACTCACTATGTTATGGGAATGTAAGGTTGAGTTTTGCTTTCAGGAAAGAGGCCTTTAGCTGATGTCTGGGCTCTAGATACCGCTGCCAAACCATACGAGTGGAGGAAGTTGGAACCTGAAGGTGAAGGTCCTCCTCCATGCATGTGAGTAATCTTTGTTTAATTTCTTTCCCTGCCAATAAACACGAGTTTTATACAGTGCCATTTAGTTGTAGAATCTATGTCGTGTAGTCTTTTATGGAGGTACCATGATATTTATTCTTTCGCTCCCTTGCCCTTATATTGATATTGTGTTGTCTGCTTGCTTAAAAGTGTTTTCTTCTCTTTCTTTTTCTTGGGGCCAAAAAGACATTATTTTTAGTGTGAGTTGGGCAGCTTGGAAGAATAATGCATTATACGCATATGATTATTAAATTCGAGCATCTTACCAAATTATCTCATTAATGAGTCTAAGCTAAGCATCTGTCCAAAAAATAAGCAAAATAAAAAGCTAAACCTGTCAGGTTGCATGCCAAATCGTTATCGTTTAACCTCAAATGAACCACGTGGGAGTTCCTCCTTGCGTGGACCACATGGGAGACTGAATGGAAAGGTAACTTGCTTGGAAGAGTAGAAGGAATGAGGATAATGTAATATACTTAATCTCTAGACACTTTACCTACGTTTAAGTAATAATGATTCCTAACCTGTATTAAAGTTACCACCCAGGACTTCTTGACACCTGGCCCTTAGATGTGCTAGGTTATCACTCTCAACTTGGTATAAGACAAATTAACTCTTCTTTTGGGTTCACTCATCTGCCAAATTTGTAATTGGCCAGTTCTTTACCTTTGTATGACATAATATTAGGAGATAATAAATTGATGATGCTAGCTTAATAAGTCAATCTGACCTATCAACAGACAACAAAGTATCCCTCAGGACATACCATCAAGCATAACATCTGAAAACTTCCATAATCCTGTCATATTTATAATGGTTCATCAATGGCTCCTATCTAATACCTACCAGTGAAATTAATTCCATCAATGCTGTCAAGATCAGAAAGTCCTAGGGATCTGCATTGGATCAGGTGATACCTTGGATCATAAGAGCTTCCTTTATTTCTTGAAAGTAACGGAAAATAATCTTTGAACCACCTTTTACTATCGTGTCCGTATCCCTTACATCACATCTTCTTAATGACCGGCCAGCAGAACTTCCAATAAGTTTAACGTGTGAAACTTTGGAGTATTAAAGTAAAAACTGGGTGAAAATTTTGGAGTATTAAAGTGAAAAAACCCTTTTTAGAGATATTGTTGTTTCTTTGCTAGTCTTCTATCTCACACTCCATTATCGAAATTTTTTTTTTCCTTGCCTTCCATTTTTCTATATAGGATTTTCAATAACTGCAATATTATACTTTATTCCAAGGTCAGCTTAATTTTTAGCAGACCTTTCAACAACAGAAAATATTACTTTTGTTTCTTGTTTCTGTTTTTCAAAAAACTTCTTACTTGATGGTTGCCTAACCAGTGCATGACTAACAAGACATTAAAAAAAGAGCAAAAAGGCAAGAGGATTGTTTTGATCAATAACATCACTTTTAATGTAGGTGTAATATATCATGTAGGTGTAAGATATGTGCTAATCTATGGAATAATGTGAGTTCCCCCAACTTCCTCCCCTCCTTCCTTCTTTTTGTGTTCAACAAACTCTTGAAGTTCATAAACGTATTTTCTGGGTGGTGTTTAAACTTTCAATTCATCATACTTTACTTTTTTGTGTGTGGCTCTTCTAGTCCTTTGGAGTGTCATGTCAATAAGTTCCTAGAACTGCAGTCTATTTGCAGCACATCCTTCAAAAATTATCAGGTAGTTACATCACTACATGTATTCTCGTCGTATGTCTGGCGTGAGATAATTTTGATTGTTTCCCAGCTATTTAATTAATAGCCTGTTCACCTGCCTAAATTAAATATAAATTATTAGGTATACTTTATTCCAGCATTAATGTTTTCTTAGGCTATTTTTTATCAGCCATATCCTATTTGGTAACTTCCATGCTTTCTTGAGCATTTCCTGTAGTGATGTTTGGGTAAAGGAAAAAAAAAGAAAGAATGAGTAAATTTTGCTTTCACATTTAATGTTTTCCTAAGAATCTTATTATGTGATGTACTTCATTCCAGCATCTGAGGATTTCTTGACAATTTTATTAGATTTGGTATTTTCACATGCTTCTTGAGCATTTTCTACAGCAGCATTTAGATAAACTCAATCTTGCCTCTATATTTGCTTGATGTTTAATGTTTAAAGAGAGGAGCAAAATGAGTAACTTTGCTGTGACGTGTAATGTTTTCCTAAATTTTTTTCTGTGTGATGTATTCCAACATCCAATGATTTCTTGACAAATTTATTATTTTTGTTAATTTCACATTCTTTTTTGAGCATTTTCTGCAGTGACATTTTTCGTTAAGTGTTACCTTATTCATACTATGCCAATGTGAATCTGAATTGGACTGTGTTATCCCGTTCATGGTGCAATCCGAATTGGATTGAAAAAACTGGTCAATAAGTAAAGGATGAAGAATAAAAGGCTAATCCATTCTATTGCAGATTCAATTTGGTTTAGTAGTTAATATTCCTTCTTCATGGCTTTAAGACTTGAGGACTTATGCTTCAAACTGTGGACTGGTGGACACTGACTATTTAACTTAATTAGATTCTACATCATGCTCTTTTTACTTGAAAAGAGTTTCTTCTTTCTTAAAAAAGTATCAAACTTCGGCTTTACAGATAGTATGAACCTGAAACTACTACTGTTATCAATCTTTGATTTTAGTTGTCTTCATACATACGCATGCATTATACATGATTCTTAAAATGACCTGGTGAAGTTTCACAAATGCATCCTGACCAAAAAGCTTTCCCACCATGCTTACCTTCTTTGACTAGGTATCATACTCTTATTGTACAACCGAAGTGTGCCACTAGTAACACCGGGCTAGCCTAATTAAACATGGTGCTACTTTTAGGGGTTTCATTCCTTTCTTTGTTTCCTTTTCCTTTTTGCTTTTGCCTGCAGTTCGTCAAAATTATGGAGCCATTAATTAACTTCCTTTATTTTGTTATTGAATAGGTATGCAACAGCAAGCGCACGTTCTGATGGTCTGCTTTTGCTTTGTGGAGGAAGGGATGCAAACAGTGTGGTATGTCAAAAATTGCTCTGACCACTGATAATCTTAGGGGCTGTTTGGTCTGCTGCAAAAATAAATTGCAGCAAGTGTTGCATTATGTTGCAGCAAATCAACTTCTAATTCATTGTTTGGATATTTGCAGTTATATTCTAGGAAATGTATTTCCAATGCAAATTCAGTGTTTGGTTGAAAATAATTAGTGCAAAAGCTACATAATTTTTCCATATAAGGAAACTTTGGTGTAGTGGTTTTCTATTTGGATTTAAATAGATCTTTTTGATGAGGTGAAATTTATATTTATTTTTTAGTTTCCTTTTTTCGAATCTTGTAGCTTTTCTTCCCACCAAATTGACCGTAGCATCTGTTGCAGGTTTTTTTTTCTACAAAATGCAAGTCGATTTATCTTTCCTAATTACAAAGTTGCAAAACAAACAACGTATTTACAGATCTGGTTGCTCTATTTACTCTAGCAACTCTATTTGCATCCAACCAAACAGCCTCTTAAACTGTTATACTTACTGTTTTCACAGAAGCAAATAGATATGACATCTTTTGTAATGAGTAATGACTGGACTGACTGCCGTGCAACTTTTGTATATTGCGGCAGACCGTTGGTCATATTTGCATGATATCCATAGTACATTGCTAATACTTGCGCAGCAGAATCTTCTTTGCTCTATAGTCTATAGTCTTATATAATTTCTTGATGTATCAGACATGTATCAATACTTCAGCTATAATGCTTACTTTTATACTAAGTTGCACGGGTACAGGTACAAAAATCGTAGCTCTTAAGGCTGAAACAAACTCGTCTCTTATTCAATAAGTTACAAAAATGGATGTGAAGTGTAGGGTATATATCTAAGAAGTGTATGACGAGTGTTTTACATTAAACATGTATTGTATAATTCAGTACAAGTCTCTTAAGGCTGAAACAAACTCGTCTCTTATTCAATAAGTTACAAAAATGGATGTGAAGTGTAGGGTATATATCTAAGAAGTGTATGACGAGTGTTTTACATTAAACATGTATTGTATAATTCAGTACAAGTCTGAATAAGTATATGTATATATATTTAAGGAGTGTCCAAGAAGTGTCGGGTACGGATACGGGTACGACACATGTTGGGTACGGCTCCATATTAGAAGTACCCAGGTAAAATAGCTTCAATGTTACGTATACCGGGCTGACTAGGCGCTTGAGCTAGCTTAGCCTAGACGCTTAGGCGTATGCCTAGGCGCCTAGGCTTGACTATTTTTAAATTATTTAATTATAATACTTGATAAAAATATGTATTAAATTCATATACATTTGTAAAAAATAGATAGCAATCTTAGATCCACAATAAACCATGCATAATGTAAATACTAAATAGCCAAAATAATAACTAACAAGGTTATAGAAAGCTTAGGTCTTGGACTGGTGTCTAGACGGATTTTTTCTTCCTTTAAGTGGTGGTCGAGGAGGTTTTGTTGAAGGTCGGAGGAGGTAGTGGAGGTGTTCATATTTGGAGGTTAAAGGAGTTTGGAGGAGGTTGGAGGATGTGGAGGCCGCAACACGTAAAATCACGATCAATGCCTAAATGGTGCAGTCCACGAAGCGCACAATGCTCCCCTAAACACTCTCAAATCTAGGTGGGTAGCCTAGGTATCGCCTAGGCGCTAGGCTTGACTATTTTTAAATTATTTAATTATAATACTTGATAAAAATATGTATTAAATTCATATACATTTGTAAAAAAATAGATAGCAATCTTAGATCCACAATAAACCATGCATAATGTAAATACTAAATAGCCAAAATAATAACTAACAAGGTTATAGAAAGCTTAGGTCTTGGACTGGTGTCTAGACGGATTTTTTCTTCCTTTAAGTGGTGGTCGAGGAGGTTTTGTTGAAGGTCGGAGGAGGTAGTGGAGGTGTTCATATTTGGAGGTTAAAGGAGTTTGGAGGAGGTTGGAGGATGTGGAGGCCGCAACACGTAAAATCACGATCAATGCCTAAATGGTGCAGTCCACGAAGCGCACAATGCTCCCCTAAACACTCTCAAATCTAGGTGGGTAGCCTAGGTATCGCCTAGGCGCTAGGCTTGACTATTTTTAAATTATTTAATTATAATACTTGATAAAAATATGTATTAAATTCATATACATTTGTAAAAAAATAGATAGCAATCTTAGATCCACAATAAACCATGCATAATGTAAATACTAAATAGCCAAAATAATAACTAACAAGGTTATAGAAAGCTTAGGTCTTGGACTGGTGTCTAGACGGATTTTTTCTTCCTTTAAGTGGTGGTCGAGGAGGTTTTGTTGAAGGTCGGAGGAGGTAGTGGAGGTGTTCATATTTGGAGGTTAAAGGAGTTTGGAGGAGGTTGGAGGATGTGGAGGCCGCAACACGTAAAATCACGATCAATGCCTAAATGGTGCAGTCCACGAAGCGCACAATGCTCCCCTAAACACTCTCAAATCTAGGTGGGTAGCCTAGGTATCGCCTAGGCGCTAGGCTTGACTATTTTTAAATTATTTAATTATAATACTTGATAAAAATATGTATTAAATTCATATACATTTGTAAAAAAATAGATAGCAATCTTAGATCCACAATAAACCATGCATAATGTAAATACTAAATAGCCAAAATAATAACTAACAAGGTTATAGAAAGCTTAGGTCTTGGACTGGTGTCTAGACGGATTTTTTCTTCCTTTAAGTGGTGGTCGAGGAGGTTTTGTTGAAGGTCGGAGGAGGTAGTGGAGGTGTTCATATTTGGAGGTTAAAGGAGTTTGGAGGAGGTTGGAGGATGTGGAGGCCGCAACACGTAAAATCACGATCAATGCCTAAATGGTGCAGTCCACGAAGCGCACAATGCTCCCCTAAACACTCTCAAATCTAGGTGGGTAGCCTAGGTATCGCCTAGGCGCTAGGCTTGACTATTTTTAAATTATTTAATTATAATACTTGATAAAAATATGTATTAAATTCATATACATTTGTAAAAAAAATAGATAGCAATCTTAGATCCACAATAAACCATGCATACGTAAATACTAAATAGCCAAAATAATAACTAACAAGGTTATAGAAAGCGCTAGGAGGCCTAGGCGTTAGACCCGACGCCTAGAGCCTAGGAGATTTTCTTTTTTATTTTTTAATTACAATAATTGATAATAAATGTCAATGTTATAGAAAGCTTAGGTGCCGGACTGGTGTCTAGACGGATTTTTTTTCTTCCTTTAAGTGGTGGTCGAGGAGGTTTTGTTGAAGGTCGGAGGAGGTAGTGGAGGTGTTCATATTTGGAGGTTAAAGGAGTTTGGAGGAGGTTGGAGGATGTGGAGGCTGCAACACAGAAAATCACGATCAATGCCTAAATGGTGCAGTCCACGTAAGCAGACAATGCTCCCCTAAACACTCTCAAATCTAGGTGGGTAGCCTAGGTATCGCCTAGGCGCTAGGCGCTAGTTAGGCGGTCTAGGTACCGCCTAGGCCTAGGCGTACGCCTAGGCGGACTAGGCAGAGGCTTTTTAAAATAGTGAATAGCTTTTATATATAGATAGTATAATAGTAACCTCCTTCAAATAACTTTGGTAATATTGAATCGTCTATGATAGTTAACTATATGCTGGCAGAGATGACTATTGTAATGCTACTTATTGTTGAGTCTTCTATGTGAATTTCCAAATTAGCTTGACAAGTTTGTTCTAATATCCCATGTGGAACATAATATCCTCAATTCCATATCATCAAAGTTGAAATTAGAACAAAGTCTTAAATGTAATTCGGCAATTTCTCTAGAAGATTCAAAATTAAGTATTACAAACAGAAACAGTTAAAAATTTGGGAAACAACGGAGACAAAAGTTTTTCAAACTTTACTCTGTAATCCTGATAAATGTATATGTTTATTTCAGTAGTTGTTTTCATAACATCTATGTTAACTTATATGTAAACAACTTCTCAAAGTTGTTCTATGGTTCTTCAAAACTTCTTATCCTATCAATATAAATTAACCTTCTGTTGTATGCTTCTTCTTAAGTTTATCATAAATAATAATTTAAAAAAAAACTTGTTTCATGTGAGTTTCCCATAGTGTTGAGTACTAGTTAACTTTTGGTAAAAATGTCTTGATATTATAAATATGGTGCTCTATCATGTGGGAAAGCTTTCCCATATTTTTTTGGATGGTATGGCGTCATCACTGGAAACTGGTTACCCTCGGACACATTGTCCTGCCTATGTATAGAGTGATCATTTGACACCCTGTCATGTATCCATATAACAGTGACTATAAATGCCTCACCCATACTTTCTTTCACATGATGTTCAATACTCCAGTAAAACAAATCAGTTTTAGTGGCTACTCTCTCCCTGCTTTTTGGCTAATCCTGTTTAACCTTCCCTTTTATGTTGCTTTTGTTATGGGCTGCACCAGCAGAAATGATAATATTGACAAATGACATATACTTTCTTATTTTATTTGTCTTCTTCTACTTTTTCCTTTTCCCCACTGTATTTGTTTGTAAAACAGAAATCTTGGGAATCTCTCCAGGTTTTGAAGCTTGATCACAAGCCTCTCATCCATCTTCTATTAATTTACATCTTCACCTTATCTTCTAAATTTCTCAGAATCAGTCAAACCTTACCATTTCAGCTGCAACATTGATTTCTGCCAATTAACATTTTGTACGCAGTATTCCATGAAAAGCTTGTCATGGACAAATCCTAATGATAGACAGCACCAAGTTCAAGCATTTTTTGCTTTCAAGTAAAGGGCTGGGATCTAGGAATATGAAAGAGAGTAACTCAGATAGGCTTTGAAGGGTTGATACTGTTATCTAGTCCTCTAATTGTGGAATGTGTACAAAAATCTTGTCATGAAGTTGGGCATGGGAGGAAATTTTGGAACAAGATATTCCATCAAATGATCTTTGGTGTATTTTAGCGTCTCTTGCTGTACATACTTTTGTAGAATATTGGTGCTAATGTTCTTGGTTTGACTAAAATTTTTAGCCTCCAGGTGGAATAACTGCTAGTCTATTTTATGGCTTCTGAACATTGTAGGAATTTTCTAAGCTAATAATTCAATGTTTGTGCCATCTTAGCACCCCTATGTACATATGCATATCAATTCCAGTGTGAATGCCTGAAAGTTTTGGGCTGCTACTGTTGTAACAATCTAACAGTGTGTACTGTTGAACACATAATATATATATTGATGAACCACTTGCATGTGTCTTTGTGTATGATTGTGAGCTCCTTGCTTCTTATCAACTTACGAGATGTATATGATTTTTCATCTGGTTTAATAATTAAAATGCTGTATATAGTCCATGTTTCACCTTTCCTATAAATCGCCGAGATACTATCTCCTAGGCTAAATTATCAAATTGGTATTTAAAGTAGCCCCTCTTTACCAATAAGGCATTTTAAAAACCTCCGGCGACATTATGGTATTTTATTAAGGCCCTGCTTACCAATAAGACCCTTTTTCTTGAAATTCCGGCGGAAAAATTTCTTCCACCTCCCTAACCTCTCAAAATTATTAAATTCACACCCAAGATTGTTCTTTTTTTCATCTTTTTCTCCATCTCTTTCATTTAACTATTTTTAGAAGAGCAAACCTATTGTTCAAATTTTTCAACAAACCTTTTGAGTACATCACGACCCCACAATAGCAATAGGTGACGCCACACGGTCGCTCACGCTGGAGCTGAACGCCATTGGCCTTGAGCTCCTCTAGCTGTCCGACGCAGACTCTGAGTCACGGGAGGGAGGGAGGTCGGGAGGAGAGGAGGTCGGGAGGGAGAGGGGAGAGGCGGCGAGGGCTGCGTGGCTAATGTGGAGTAGAGGCTGCATGGAGGGCTGGAGGGAGGAGGAGAGGGAGGGAGGAGGTCGGAGGGGAAGGAAAGGGAGGGCAGGATGAGGAGGAGGAGGGAGGAGGAGGAGGAGGAGGAGGAGAGGAGGAGGAGGGAGGAGGAGGAGGAGGAGGAGGGAGGGAGGGGAGGAGGAGAGGGAGGGAGGAGGAGGAGGAGGAGGAGGAGGAGGAGGAGGAGGAGGAGGAGGAGGAGAGGGAGGGAGGAGGAGGAGGAGGAGGAGGAGGAGGAGAGGGAGGGAGGAGGAGGAGGAGGAGAGGGAGGGAGGAGGAGGAGGAGAGGGAGGGAGGAGGAGGAGGAGGAGGAGGAGGAGGAGGAGGAGGAGGAGGAGGAGGAGGAGGAGGAGGAGGAGGAGGAGGAGGAGGAGGAGGAGGAGGAGGAGGAGGAGGAGGAGGAGGAGGAGGAGGAGGAGGAGGAGGAGGAGGAGGAGGAGGAGGAGAGGGAGGGAGGAGGAGGAGGAGGAGGAGGAGGAGGAGGAGGAGAGGGAGGGAGGAGGAGGAGGAGGAGGAGGAGAGGGAGGGAGGAGGAGGAGGAGGAGGAGGAGGAGGAGGAGAGGGAGGGAGGAGGAGGAGGAGGAGGAGGAGGAGGAGGAGGAGGAGAGGGAGGGAGGAGGAGGAGGAGGAGGAGGAGGAGGAGGAGGAGGAGGAGGAGGAGGAGGAGGAGGAGGAGGAGGAGGAGGAGGAGAGGGAGGGAGGAGGAGGAGGAGGAGGAGGAGGAGGAGGAGGAGGAGGAGGAGGAGGAGGAGGAGGAGGAGGAGGAGGAGGAGGAGGAGGAGGAGGAGGAGGAGGAGGAGGAGAGGGAGGGAGGAGGAGGAGGAGGAGGAGGAGGAGGAGGAGGAGGAGGAGGAGGAGGAGGAGGAGAGGGAGGGAGGAGGAGGAGGAGGAGGAGGAGGAGGAGGAGGAGGAGGAGGAGGAGGAGGAGGAGGAGGAGGAGGAGGAGGAGGAGGAGGAGGAGGAGGAGGAGGAGGAGGAGGAGAGGGAGGGAGGAGGAGGAGGAGGAGGAGGAGAGGGAGGGAGGAGGAGGAGGAGGAGGAGGAGGAGGAGGAGGAGGAGGAGGAGGAGGAGGAGGAGGAGGAGGAGGAGGAGGAGGAGGAGGAGGAGGAGGAGGAGGAGGAGGAGGAGGAGGAGGAGGAGGAGGAGGAGGAGGAGGAGGAGGAGGAGGAGGAGGAGGAGGAGGAGGAGGAGGAGGAGGAGGAGGAGGAGGAGGAGGAGGAGGAGGAGGAGGAGGAGGAGGAGGAGGAGAGGGAGGGAGGAGGAGGAGGAGGAGGAGGAGGAGGAGGAGGAGGAGGAGGAGGAGGAGGAGGAGGAGGAGGAGGAGGAGGAGGAGGAGGAGGAGGAGGAGGAGGAGGAGGAGGAGGAGGAGAGGGAGGGAGGAGGAGGAGGAGGAGGAGGAGGAGGAGGAGGAGGAGGAGGAGGAGGAGGAGGAGGAGGAGGAGGAGGAGGAGGAGGAGGAGGAGGAGGAGGAGGAGGAGGAGGAGGAGGAGGAGGAGGAGGAGGAGGAGGAGGAGGAGGAGGAGGAGGAGGAGGAGGAGAGGGAGGGAGGAGGAGGAGGAGGAGGAGGAGGAGGAGGAGGAGGAGGAGGAGGAGGAGGAGGAGGAGGAGGAGGAGGAGGAGGAGGAGGAGGAGGAGGAGGAGGAGGAGGAGGAGAGGGAGGGAGGAGGAGGAGGAGGAGGAGGAGGAGGAGGAGGAGGAGGAGGAGGAGGAGGAGGAGGAGGAGGAGGAGGAGGAGGAGGAGGAGGAGGAGGAGGAGGAGGAGGAGGAGGAGGAGGAGAGGGAGGGAGGAGGAGGAGGAGGAGGAGGAGGAGGAGGAGGAGGAGGAGGAGGAGGAGAGGGAGGGAGGAGGAGGAGGAGGAGAGGGAGGGAGGAGGAGGAGGAGGAGGAGGAGGAGGAGGAGGAGGAGGGAGGGAGGAGGAGGAGGAGAGGGAGGGAGGAGGAGGAGGAGGAGGAGAGGGAGAGGGAGGGGAGGCATTTTTTTTTTGTAATTTTGGGCATAGATTTAATAATTTTGGGAGGTAAGGGGGTTAAAACAAATTTTCCTGCCGGAATTTTGAGAAATAGTGTCTTATCGGTAAATAGAGTCGAAATAAAATACCATAATGTTGCCGGAGATTTTTTTAAATACCTTATTGGCAAAGAGGGTCTACTTTAAATACCAATTTGGTAATTTAGCCCTATCTCCTATGGTTTCATATTCAGGTTAATGATTCACACGTTATTTTTTCTGCTTTTTTGCATGTAGCCGCTGGCAAGTGCCTACGGTCTTGCTAAACACAGGGATGGGCGTTGGGAATGGGCAATCGCTCCTGGCGTCTCTCCATCTCCTAGATACCAACATGCTGCTGTGAGACAAACACTAAAGATCTTTCTTTCTTTCTTTCCTTCTTACTTGAGTGCACGATTTCCTATCATTACTTATTACAATGACTGCAGGTTTTTGTAAATGCACGACTTCATGTATCTGGAGGGGCTCTTGGTGGTGGTCGCATGGTGGAAGATTCATCAAGCATTGCAGGTTGCATTTATGTTTAGGTTCTTCTTTTTTGATGCATGTTGTAGATCAGACAATGTGAAAGGGCACATCAAAGTTCTTGCTGTTCTGTTTTAGTCTATATTGTTTTTTTGTGCTTCTCATGTATCATAAGCGTGCTAGAGGGAAAATCGTCTGAGTGTGTTATCTCAGGATTATCATCCCATCATTAGAGTATCAGGACGAGGACATTGATTTTGGTTAGCTGGTATAGGGTAAACATGACCTGCAACTTCACCTGGATATCGATCATTTATCTTCTGATTCTGATAGCCAGAGGGAATCTTTTATGGTTAAGTTCTTTTCAAACCTAATTATTCCTTAATATGATGCTTCAAATATCTGAACCTCATTTCTATCTGAAATTGCACTTTCAAGTAGCATTCCTTTCTTTTTATATGGAAAAAAAAAATTCATTGTTAATTTAATCGAGAATGGTCCTTAAAGGTGCTGAATGGGAAGAAAAAGGAGTGGGTCAGTAGTGTCATATCTTGATGTTAAGAGACACACGATTTACAAACTTGATATATATATAAATACTGGAATTAGATTTCGGACCTTAGCGTACTACTATGTATAAAATTAAAGAATTTATTTTTGACGCACTTCAAATTTGTAAATATCTATAACAGTTAGTGTTATATCTTGATGTTAAGAGACACATGTTTTACAAACTTGATATATATAAATATTGGAATTAGATTTCGGACCTTACCGTACTACTACATATAAAATTAAAGAAAAAGTTCTTGAGATCTTTTACTAGAAAGATAAATCTGTGTGTACTTGAGGAGCAATAAGTTTCGGAAAGGATTTAGACAGTGAATTGATAATAAAAATGGGCAAGGATGGTCACACTAATTTTGAAGAGGCAGAGGCTGACCCTATAGGTGAAGTAATAGCTGCTATTAAAACAGGCAGGGCTGTGATTGATTTGATAATTTCAAAGAATTAGCTTGTTGTTCACTGCGATTTAGGAATCTGGGCTTCTTATGATTTGTACCATTTGGTTGCTTGTGCTCTTCTTTTCTCATTTTCAATGAAGATGTTACATGCTTATCTGACATGCATTCATCGAGTTATGCTTTTTGAAATCGTTACAATATACATCAATAATTCTGCATGAGTTGTTTCCTCTTGCCAGTGGCTGATCAGAACTCAAAATGTGAAACATGAAATAAATATCAGATAACAGAATCTTATGCTCTCTTTTCTGGTTAACATAATCGGATATGCAGATAGATGTTATAATTATTTGTATTCTTGTGCAGTATTGGATACTGCTGCTGGAGTTTGGTGTGATACAAAATCAGTGGTTACTAGTCCCAGGACAGGTAGATACAGTGCTGATGCAGCTGGTGGTGATGCATCTGTTGAACTAACACGGCGTTGTAGGCATGCCGCAGCTGCAGTTGGTGACTTGATTTTCATTTATGGAGGACTACGTGGTGGTAAGATTTGAATCGGATTTCTATTCTAAATCTATAGATATGCATGCCGATCTATGCCATAAAGATGGCCCATCCACATCAAGTTTTCAGGCTGTTCATTGTGTGGAGTGTCAAAATCATCATGCTACTCCTCTCGTCTTTTTTCTGTTCAGTAATTTTATACCTGACACTTTTGCTAATTTTTACGATGCATTCATTCTTTTATCCTGGCTGGTTCTTGCAGATGCAACCTTTTAGGACACCTAACATCATAATATGAAGTTGTGAATAATCATATTTTTCATCATTGATCTGGCTACAAATGTATTGGTACTATTAGTTGAAGTTGGCAATAATAAACTACTTAACGTTCCATTATGACTTATAGTTGGTGTTAGGTGCAATAGGGTTGATGATTCCCCTTCATCCTTGTTCCCATATTCTGCTCTTGTAGGCCCTCCAATCAGCAATGTCTGTATTGGTAATATTTTATTTCATATGCACTTGAATATAACCCCATAAAGTGAAGTGAGAAACCCTTTAGAACTTTTTGGGGCTGGTTTTTGTTATTATTTTTTGGGGGGGGGGGGTGGGTGGTTTGAATTTCTTCCTTTTCTCCTTTTTGCTGAGGTGGGTGGTTTGACGGGTGGGTGTTTTTCCCCCCTCCTTTGGAGAGGGGGATCAATGTGCAGAGCCTCCTTACTCCTTAGGTTTACAGGAGACACAGTTTATATTTTTCACGAAATAAAGTTCTGGTAAGGGATTGTCAGCACACTGGAAGCCGAAACTGGTGGTGAACAGTAGAGTAAAAGTTAATTGATTGCTAAGGGTTTTCAAACGTGGCATCTTAGGTAAAAAAATATGGCAGCCTTCATAGAAGTATAAACCAGTCATCAATTTTGGGTTATATTGGTCGTACCTTCAGAATATTGATGTAGTTTTATTCTAAAGGCCCTATGAGCACACACATGCTTCCTCCAAAAATGATAAGATATAGATGGGCGACATTGGAATCCTTACCATGTGGATTTTTAATTGTCTGTTAAGAACAGATTAGCGAATTCTGATGAGTGGGAATTCCCAGAAATTAGTCAAAGGGCATGATGAGAACATCTAAATGGAGAACGGTGCCTGAGTGATGACACTTCTCCTATGGGAAGTTGTGAGTTCAAGTCTCCCTATCTACAGCTGGCAAGGAGAGTGTTGAACTAATTTAGAAGCCATTTTTGAAGGCTTGTCACCCAACAACTTGGGTTAATGGTGCTTGAAGTTTGCTAGTGGATTCAGTGGCTCGTGGAGTGTCATTGTCTATGCACCCAGCGCAGGATCAACATGTTTCCCAGTCAAGTTCGTTCTCCTTTTGACGAAGCTCCTTGTTCAGTCTTTGGGTTTTTTTGTGCCTCCTTTCCTTTCTGTTCATAATCTTTCTGGCCCCCACCAAATAAAATAAAATAGAAATAATGAACGAAAAGGAAGGTGCTGTGAACTATCCATAGCTATATAGACTAACATTAGATAGTCTGACTTTGACCACCTAGCCTATCTATTATGTTCTCAGGAGATTTGTTTCCATTTTGGTTTTCTCTTGTTTTCCATGGCCATATTCGTGAGTGGGTTTTCAGACTGACAGTAAACCTAGATTACTTCTTGAGTCCTGCATATTTTATTGCAGATGTCTTTCAATGCTTATCTAATTTGGTGAAGGTAACTAACATCTTCTCTTCCAGTTGTTGCTAATTATCTAAGTGATTTCTACTACAGGTGTGCTTCTTGGTGATCTGCTTGTAGCTGAAGATCTGGCTGCTGCTGAAACAACAAGTGCAGCATCCCACGCAGCTGCAGCAGCAGCATCCAGCATACAACCTGGAAGATCACCTGGACGGTTCACAACCAACGATGAGAGAAATAGGCAAAGTCTTGAAGCAGTTCCTGATGGTGCAGTTGTTCTTGGAACACCAGTTGCTCCTCCTATTAATGGGGATATGCATACTGATATAAGCAGTGAAAACGCAATGCTTCAGGGTCCAAGGTAATATCCCTCCTTTATATATAAAGAGAAATTGGTGGAACTCCTAAATGCATTAAAAATTGACATGTGTCATATTATGAAATCACAAAAAGCAGACATGTGTCATATCATAAGTACACCTAATTAGAATATGATAAGTGGCCTATATTCACCTAAGAATCCTCATCAAATTAAAACCACCATTATTAGAAACTTCTACTAATCAAATATTTTGTAATCCTTATCAGATTATAACTATCCATATTAAATTTTTTTCATAATCATATATTTAAATATAGAAATATATTCACTTAGGAATCCTCATCGAATTAAAACTATCCATAAATAGAAAATTCTACCAATCAAATATTTTGTAATCCTTATCGATTATAACTATCCATATTAAAAGAAAAAAATCTCATAATCAATCTTTAAATATGGAAATTAAAGAAAAACTCATGTAGAGAGCCTCTCTACGTAAAATCATGGGTTAATTTTAGAAAACCCCCTCAACTATTTTAATTTGAGCAAAGCCCTTCAACTATGAAAATTTGAGATAATCCTTTGAACTTTTCTCACTTCCCCGTCAAATATGAGGTGTGTCTGAGAAAATCCCTCTCAACAATTTTAATTTGAGAAACCCCCTCAAGTTTGAGCATATTGTAGATTACCCCCTCAAGTTTAAAAGTTCGAGAAGTCCCCATGAACTCTTCTCACTTTAAGCCCTGAAATCTAACACCGTTAGGTCAAGCATGTCATATGACAAGTAGGTGACTGAAAAAAGGCGTAAATACACCTCAATCATAAAAAAATTACTCTGAATTTTTTAGGATAAAAGAAAGAGAGTAAAAAGAGGGGAAAGCATTGTAAATTAATCAAGATTTTTTTTTTACCATTTAGGGGTTTCTTAGTAACTGAATTGGTTGATTTTCAAAAGGGTATTTCAGTTTATTTTACATTTTGAAATGATGTCAGAGGGTTTTCGTGGGAAGTATGAAAGATTAGGGGAATTTTGTGAGACAACCCATAGTTGTGGGGAGTTTCTCTAATTTTGAAAGTAGATTGGAGTTATCTATAATATTTCTAAACTTGAGGGGGATTTTCTCAAATTAAAATAGTTGAGGGGGGTGGGTTTCTGAAACATTCAGCATGTGTGACTCACCCGTGCGAGCACGGGCAAAATACTTGTATCATATTGGTGATGAATGTGCGTGATTTTCATGCTTTATGTCTTAGCCTTCTATTTTAACAGTAAAATCATGATGCTACCTATTCCACCTAATTTGCTTAGTCAATGGTAGTTATGGGAAATTTTTTGAAAATGCAACTTAGGATTACTCTTGGCACAGGAGATTGAGTAAAGGTGTCGAGTACCTGGTTGAAGCTTCAGCAGCAGAAGCGGAGGCCATCAGTGCTGCTTTAGCTGCTGCCAAGGCCCGGCAAGTTAATGGGGAGTCTGAACAATTGCCTGATCGAGATGGTGGTGCAGAGGCTAGCCCTACCTCAAAACAGACCCCACCCCTAATGAAAGTGCCAGAGACTTCTTTATCCAATAGCACTATGCCACCTGGGGTTCGGCTACATCATAGAGCGGTTAGTGTACTACTATCAAAATGATTTGATCCCTTTCTGCATCCTGTTATATGGTGGAATAGGATCTGACTCTATTCTCTTTTATTACTTTATTTACCAGCTTAAAGTCACACTTAACATCACTTACACAAAATGTTTAATCAATGAGCCTCTAATGATTTATGCAGGTGGTTGTAGCTGCAGAAACAGGGGGTGCTTTAGGAGGAATGGTACGGCAGCTCTCCATTGACCAATTTGAGAATGAAGGAAGGAGAGTGAGTTATGGTACACCCGAGAGTGCAACTGCAGCTAGGAAGTTATTAGACCGGCAAATGTCAATCAACAGTGTGCCCAAAAAGGTTGGTTGTTCTAATCACTATTTTAAAGAGTAATCCTACATGGTTGACTATGTGCAGTTATAGCTTTTCATGTTGGTCTTTAGGCATTGAATTTTTCTTCCTGTAATCTTTATGTACACGAAATCAGCAGATCCTCATTTTCTCTGTTCCCTACCAAAACCAAATGGATATGTCATATGAAATGCCAAGCTTTCTGGTTATTCATGTTTTCTCGATCAACTATTCTACACTAGTTTTCAAATATTGATATGCTATAATTACTCTATGAGAGATGAAAGTGTGGTTGGCCTTATCTTTATTTGGAGGTAGATGCCCATTTAAGGAGCAGTTTTCTATTGTGTTGATATCATGAAATAGGAATCACATAAGTTGCAAACTTAATTTGGTTTAAGCTTTATCATTGCTTGTTATCATTTAGTATTTAGTGTTATATTGTATAAGTTAGTTTGCTGTTGTGGTGTTATCATGGAATGGGAATTAGCTCCCATTTTGAGCTTTTGATTAGGTTAGGGTCAGGTTTATTTCTACTTAGATCTTGAGGATGAAAGCAAACCTGTAATATTTTGATATGGTCTTTTGACCCATATCTTGCATTGAAATTTTGGTGCCGTCATAGGATTGTGAAGGTCTCATAAATCATAACCAGGTGAAAATCTCTGCTTTTAGTGGTTGGCTTTGATATTTTCTCTATTCTCATAGTATGATACTTTGATAAGAATATGATTGTGAGGTTCTATCATCAAGCTTCTTCATGTGGATAATATCTATGACATTGTTTAAAAAAAAAAAATTTATGCTAAGATTCTTTTCTTCTGGTGTCCTTTTCTGTTTTTGGAAATTCGGTGTGGTCATCTGATATTTAGCATTTCCAATGTCTTATCAGGTCATTGCACATCTTTTAAAGCCTCGTGGTTGGAAGCCCCCTGTTCGCAGACAATTCTTCTTAGATTGCAATGAATTAGCAGATCTGTGTGACAATGCAGAAAGAATATTTTCTACTGAGCCGAGTGTTTTGCAAATCAGAGCCCCTGTCAAAATCTTTGGTGATCTACATGGTCAATTTGGAGATCTCATGCGTTTATTTGATGAGTATGGTGCTCCTTCAACAGCTGGGGACATAGCGTAAGTATTGCCAAGCAGATATCTGGAAACTCTAGATTTCTTTCTTCATCCTATGCTTGGAAATATTGATACTGCTCCTGTGATACTCCAGCAAGATGGTTATAGAAAATTATAATCACTTAACTTGAATTTTAGTGTAAATTTATTTACAGTATTTCCTATCTTCTTCTATGGAGGTTTCTATTGTTGGTTTGTCATGAAATAGAAATAGCCAAAATGTTTGCCCTTTGGCACAAGAACACGGTTCTGCACATATCCTGTTGCCTAATTTGTGATAGCTATTTTAAAAGCAAACATGCACTTTATTGTGATTAATATGCATGGTTATGCATCCAATGCAGATTTTTTTTTTCATATCAATTGAAGGAGCTAATGGCTTCGGAAGATCTTTTTCCTCTATGCATTTGAACTTTTCATAAAATTGTAAAATTGAACCTGGATTTTGTTAGTTGGTGAAAAGTTACTCAAATTTGTATGTTTCATTAAATAGTTTAACAATCTTCAGAAAAGCTCATTTCTGTTATTTGATTCCATATTTGGAGACATGTGGAAAGTAGAAATTTTATTCCAAAGGCATTTCAAAAGTGCATGAAAAAGTTTTATTGGTTCCATACATGATGCCTTGGAGCTTTGTTTATCTTTTTTCCCCCGTCAGCAGAGTGTCTTGGTCGTACAGAGAGGCTTGGAGCTTTGTTTATCATTATTGAATCTGACACTAGCATATTTTTCTTATTGGGACTTTGCACATCCTGATCTCATATAATTTTTTATTTTTCCAGTTATATTGATTATCTCTTCTTGGGAGATTATGTTGATCGCGGTCAGCATAGTCTGGAAACAATCTCTCTTCTCCTTGCATTGAAGGTACTACTTTGGCCTGCATTCATAACTTCTGCTTAATATGTTTATAAACTACCCCACCTAATCATAAGCAGCAGGCTGATGAATTATCTGCTACTGTTTTTGGTTGTCAGGTTGAGTACCCTCATAATGTACATTTAATTCGTGGAAACCATGAAGCAGCAGACATCAATGCCTTATTTGGATTCCGAATTGAATGCATAGAGCGAATGGTAGGTTCTATTCTGTTTTATTTATGTTTTTTTTACCATGCACTGCAAGTTTGTTGATATTTTGCACATGGGATCAGGGAGAGAGAGATGGAATTTGGGCTTGGCATCGCATAAATCGACTATTCAACTGGCTTCCTTTGGCTGCACTTATTGAGAAGAAAATCATTTGCATGCATGGAGGTATTGGTCGGTCTATAAATCATATAGAACAGATAGAGAACCTACAACGTCCAATTACAATGGAAGCCGGCTCAGTTGTTCTTATGGATCTATTATGGTCAGTACCTCTTCTACTCATAGTACTTTGGCAATGCTGTCTTTCTCATTAATTTGTCATGTTATCCTTTTTAACTCTTTCTTCTTTGTGCAGGTCTGATCCAACAGAGAATGACAGTGTTGAAGGCTTAAGACCAAATGCAAGAGGTCCAGGCTTGGTTACCTTTGGCGTCAGTCTTCTTCCCCCTCTTCCTCTCTTCTACATTTTGTTATTGGCTTTGTTTTTTCTGCCTGAATCTACATCCTAATTCAGCACAACGTCAAATATTGCTTAAGTTATAGAAACTCGCTGTAATTGAGCTCAGATTATGTTAATGGGATATTTATCAATTAGCTAGGATCAGAAAGAGGTGTAGGGGCGAATTCTTTATCAACAATTTAGTGGAGGTTTTGAGATCACTAAAAATATAACGTCAACGCATCCTTTCACTATCTTATCTGTTTAAGAGAAGGATTAAAGCCATTTGTAATTTCATAGACGATCTGATCAATATGCCTGGAGTTATGTTAGCATCAATACGAATATCATGCGCTTTAGTCTCCCAGCACATACTTCTCTTGAGGTTCTCTCTAAACCTGTGGAAAGAAACTGACAGAAAAAATACCATTTGGTTGGATGGTGGATTTTACTAGACATGCTTGATGAAAAGTCTTGAAATGGTGCTGCTCAGAGGGGTTAGAAACATGTGAAACTACAGAATTGCGTCTTCATTGTCATCTATCTACATGCAGTCTTGGCTAGGCTACATACGTTATTTGTAAATTGAAGTGTATCGATCTCTAATCATATGCTTTTGTGGGGGCTAAAATACCAGATTGGCATTTTAAATCGACCCTAAATGACAATAGAGCATTTTAAATAGCTCCGACTACAATAAGGCCTCATAATTGTTCAAAAGTGACAATAAGACCCATATTTTCGCCGGACTCCGGCCAACTCCCTTCTCTCCTCCCTTCAAGCTCCCCACACCTCCATGGCTGACCTCCCCTCTCCCTCTCCCTCCCTGAACCCAAACCTATCAAACCCAACAACCAAAACCCTCTCGCCTTCACCCTCAACCTCTTCAACTCCTCCCCTGAAGCTCCAACTCCGCCCTGGGCCGCCAAGCCATGAGAAAGATAGTCCACAACATCAAAACCTCAAGAAACCGAACCCAACCCCAACGAGAATTAGTTCAACAAGTCTTAGAGTTCAGAGAAGAGGAGAATGTGAATGTGCCATGGGTGAGGGTGGAGGAGAGAATGGTGTTCAGGAGAAAGAAGGAGAGAGTGGCGACGAGGGTGGAGTTAAAGAGGTTGAGGGTGAAGGCAAGATGTTTTTGGTTGTTGGGTTTGATCGGTTTGGGTTCAGGAAGGGAGAGGGAGAGGGGAGGTCAGCCATGGAGGTGTGGGGAGCTTGAAGGGAGGAGAGAGGGGAGTTGGCCGGAGTCAGGCGAAAATATGGGTCTTATTATCACTTTTGAACAATTATGAGGCCTTATTGTAGTCGGAGCTATTTAAAATGCTCTATTGTCATTTAGGGTCGATTTAAAATGCCAATCTGGTATTTTAGCCCTTTTGTGGGATATGATCATATGAGGGACACCTTGGAAGGACGAGGATCCCCGGGCTGAAGCCCGAGTTCAATCCCCGACCCCTACCAATTAAACGGCAGGTGCGTGGGTCCCACCTCCCATTCCCACACTCCAGGTTAGGCTGATGAGATTCGAACCAGGGACCTAGGGCCTAGGGGTGTTGGCAGTATTACTGCGGTGTCCCCAGGCCACCTGCACTATCTGTGATGGGTATTCCCTAATCATGTTACTTGTCTGCTTCTTGGTTCTCTTCCTTGCCCCGTGGGCATCTCATCTATTCATGGTGCCAATGGTTTTACTATTCAATTTCTCTTGTATTATTACAACCTTATTGTTCTAATTATATGTATCACTATTTCGTGGCTTTCCGATCGTGTTTGCTTCAATGCAGCCTGACCGAGTCATGGAGTTCTGCAACAACAACGATCTCCAGTTGATAGTACGTGCACATGAATGCGTGATGGATGGGTTTGAGCGATTTGCTCAAGGACATCTAATTACTCTTTTCTCTGCCACTAACTATTGTGGTAGGTTTATCTTTTGGAAATAGTCACATAAGTAATGATTTTTTTTCATTTCTTTTTCTTTTACATGTGCCTTATGTTGTGGTTCTGCATGTAGGTACTGCGAATAATGCAGGTGCTATTTTAGTTTTGGGAAGGGACCTTGTCGTTGTTCCAAAACTAATTCATCCTTTACCGCCAGCCATTAGTTCACCTGAAGCATCACCTGATGGTCACATTGATGATACATGGATGCAGGTAAATGTCTTCCACGAAAACTTCTTCAAGTGTTTTACGCTCAGGTTATTGATTGTGAGACCAAACTTTCTGATGGTTGTTTTATTTTTATTTTTCTAATCCTTAATTCCTACTTCATCTGTTTTCCTTGTTTTTGTGCTATCAGGAGCTTAATGCCAACAGACCACCAACCCCAACAAGAGGTCGCCCTCAAGTAGCAAATGATCGAGGTTCTCTTGCTTGGATATAGCAACCTTTTCCTATTGGATGTTTATTATATCAAATTTCATTTGCAAATGGTCTGAGGCTCCAGCTGGCTTTTCTTGGCGTCCTTTCTCTTGAGAGCATAAGGAATCTTATACTCGAGGATGAGGATATAAATGATCTGAGGTTATAAGTCCTGCAACGAGCCATTAAATGGACATCATTTGAGGCAGCAAAATTTTCCCGTCATATGAAAAAGCTGGTCACTGGAAGCAGATTGAGTATTAACTGCATGCAAATTTAACCTGCAGTGAGTCTCGGCGGAAGAAGTTCGATTTTTTTGTTATTATGACATTTGAGAACAGAATTCCTTCTGTCAAATTCACCTGATTAGTGCCCTCACGAGTTGGCCTCTGTATATTCAACCGCTGGCAGATAGGTTTGTGATGTAGTTATCGGCATTACCCATTATGTGGTTATTATATTAGGTTATTCTTTTCTTTTTAATTTCCTTTATTGGGGGTCGGTTACTTTTAGATGCTTTTCCTTGTGTAGATGATATATGGGGTCAGGGGTAGCGGTGATGAGTTCTACAATCTTATATATGGATGTTCTGTATCATAGATATTCCTACCTTCAGCAAATTTTCGGTTGTAATTTTCTGTGGTGCTGTTGTATACGATGTAAGTTTTGAGTGGAAAACAACTATGGCTTGAATTAATGTTAACTGGGGGGTGTTAGTTTTGTTGTTAAATTGCTTTGTATTTGATCCGAAGACTTGGGAGGTTTTTGCTGTTACAGTGATGATTTACACACATTATCCCTTTTTCCAGGGTAAACGTCCTTTATCTACTTCACTCGAAACTGTGGAATTTCTATTGAAAATAACGGCTGGGATACGTTTCGCAATCAACTATTTAAACATCATCATAATCAGCATTATCGAGCTTATTTATCATTTTGAATCTAGATTGCTTGCTCCTTGAACGCCGCATAAGCGATAGGCAATGTATAATTTCCAAATATATCAACCTGGACACGATTTTTTGAATTATGCCAAAATACACCCATCTCTAATTTTCTTGTAATGATCCCTTACAGACAACATTACAGATAAGCCCTGCGCTGAGGAGTCAAATTCGATGGAAAGCCATCTGAAAGTGCTGTTGATCATGGTGGAGATGATAGAGAACTTAAAGAAGCAAAGTAAACTTGTATATATGAATATGTACGAAATATGAATAGGTACAAAATATGATCTCAGTTCCAGGGAACTTGGCATTGTATTATAAGCAACTTGAGTTTATCGAATGCAAATTACAAATCTAGACAACCACCAAAACCATAGTTAACTTGCTCATTCAACTCTCCGAAATCTTCTTACTTTCATGCCTCCGACCACATAAATTTCACCAGATAATTTGATAGCAGTTGAGGAGCAAAGATCCATATTCTCTATTTAGTCATTAGAATCAAACTAATAATTCTCTCTCCCATCCATCCTATATCACAAAATCCTTACACAGTAGCAGCAGTATTCGAGGCTCTCTGTGAAGCAAGATTCAAGCGCAAAGGCCTCCCTTCAACTTCCTGAGAAGCAAAAAACACAGGTCACAATTTATTTTCAATTCACCACACTCACTAATGTTCAAAATTTTACGGGTTTTTTGCAGTATTGATACTCTAAAGTTCTATTTTGCCAGTTCTATACCCCAAAGTTTTCAAATTGAAATTCTACAATTTGATACCCCAGAAACTAAACTTTGCTCCTCGCTTTTTCAAAACTCAAAACTAAATTTGACGACAAAACTGTTTTCTCACTAACTTTTCTACGTCAATATATTTGAACAATATTGTTATTTATTTTGCACTTCAGGGTATCAAACTAACTTTGGGAGTATCAAAGTGCAAATAACCAAAAAATTACCTTTCCATTCATCGCCTCCATCGCATTTTGCACATCCTCTTCAGAAACAAACGTCACAAATCCAAACCCTCTCGACCTCCCAGAAAACTGCTCATAAATAACCTTGGCTCCAAGAACTCCAGGCTGATCAGAAAAAGCTTCCTTTAGAGAATCTGAGGTCACTGACCACCCAAGATTGCCTGCATAAAGTTTGTACGGGCTGTCCATGTATCCGCGAGAGTTGGACCTGGCCCGTGGACCCATCACCTCTCGCTCACCGCCACGTGGCACTTCTGGGAAGTTTACCTTCACTGTTCGACCTCCTACTTGTGTTCCATTGAACATTCTGATAGCTGCCTTCGCATCATCATTGCTTGCCATGGTGACGAATGCAAAGCCTCGGCTACGGTCCGTGACTCGATCGTAGACTATCTGCAAATTGTTTGATATTAATATAGGCTTAATTTTGAAAAAATGTCGTGAACATTCAGGCTCTGTTGAAAAAAACATAATAGAAATTTTCGTTGAGGAATCACCCTAAACTTACGTGCAAGTTTTCAGAAAAATAACCTTCATATCTGTTAGGAAACATGTTTTATGCATGGCATGTAACAACTTTATTAATCATGCTCCTTGTCTTCTTTATTTGAATAGTAAACCCTCTAAAATAATTTTCATTTTAGAAAAAATAAAAAATAAAAAGAATGATAAATATATTATTTGTAGTAGAAAATAAGAAAGCATTAGGGAGTCCTTCACATGGTTGTGTAATTTCCTGGACCCCCCTTGAATCTCCATACAGTTCCTGCAAACCGATTCTTGGTACATTTGCAAACTGATTCCCTCCGGCACACGAATTGGTTCACCAGAATTGGGGTACCGCTTACAAGTATGCGGGCGCAAAGTCCCCTTACGTGGACATGAACAAGGCGCAATGTGCTCTACGCAATCAAGGGAAGCGCGCATACATAATAGACAGACAAGCATGAAGAAACATATTTATGAGTTGTCACTCAGAACTGTTTAAATTCAGAATCAACTGAAGATGCACTTGATGCTAAGGAAAGAAAGTTGGAAAGGAGAAAAGATTATTAAGGGCCTTAGTCTATAATTTATATGTGGTTTGTCTAATGTATTCAGAAAGTTTGAAAATGAACCATTGAAGTATTTTGTATGCAAAAATATTGAAATGCATAATTAACTTTTTTAGTTTCTAGTTTTCTACTATACTTTGAATATGACAAGTGCACCCAAAATTTTTTTTACAACATATCACGTATCGCACTTGCGTATCCTCGAATCCAAATTTTCCAGGTGGCGAATTGCGTACTCGAATTTGTACCACGACCCACTACATGCTGCATACTGTGTAACTATGGTCCTTCGCAATGATTTATTTAGCCACATATAATCATTTTTTTGTAATCAGTTCAAATCGTAAAATTGTTGGGAATGAAAATGTGTTTTGATTGAATTCTGAAACAGCCAGAAACTTTTTATGCGAAAATAGGGTCTCTTTTGTTTAATGTTGTCTTAGGGAAAAAAAATCTTAATGTCAAAGTAGGGGTCTTTTGTTTGCAACATGCATGAAGATCACCTTAGGCCTTTCTGTATTAAAGTTGATGATCTATGGAGCAAAGTTATCCAAAGCGATTAAGTTAACAGCACTTTATAAGCTTTTATCAACTTGAATCTAACCCTAATAAACTGGTACCAAACTTTTGCTGAAAATAAATACCCACCGCGGGTCACGCAGGTGCCCTGGGGATGCAGTGGTCATACTGCCAACAACCCCCGTCTCTGGTTCGAATCCCACCTGCCTAACCTGGAGTGAGGGAATGGGAGGTGGAACCCACACACCCGGGATTACCTGGTAGGGGTCGTGGATTGAACTCGGGCTTTGGCCCGAGGATCCTCGTGCCTTGCCATTGCCGAGGTTTCCCTCATATCCCAAAAATCTCGTGCTAAAAACCATTGACCTTAAAAGTAAAATCCATCAAGAAAAAGGCTACAATTCTGAAACTACCTATGTATCCCTGGACCATTTAGTCTAAAGAATGTGCACTAATTTCACACTAAATTTAACTCCAAACAACCAAACCACAAATCAAGCTAAATAATCAATTACATCAACAACAAATACAAGCTACAATTACACAACAAAAAAGACAAAATTTTTTTTAAGGGTTTATTTTTTCCAATACCTCAGCGGATTCTACCGTGCCAGCTTGCCCAAAAATCTCTGCAAGCTCAGACGAAGTCATTGAATAAGGTAAATTACCAACATACAATCTCCCCTCTTCCTTGTTCGACGACGAAACCTCTCTCAATTTCCCCAATTCAATTTCTCCCTCCTCTTCCTCTTCTTCCTCTTCTTGGTCTCTATCTTCATCATCAAAGTTCTCATCATCAGTCTCAGCGTACACAGAGAAAGACGAAGAAGAGAAGACTCGAGAGCTGAGAGGAGCAAAATGGGGTTTTAGGGTTACATTCAAATTGAGGGTTTTGGGTTCCAAGGGGTTGAGCAGAAGAGAAGAGTGAGGGTTGATTCTGATGAGGCTGTTGGTGCCGTTTGTGCTGGTGCTTGGGAGAGCGTGGAGAAGGGAGCGGAGTGAAGCAGCAGCGACCGCCATTGCCTTCTTCTTCCTGTGAGACTTTTTTTTTTGTATAATTGGTTTTTTGTTGGATTAGGCTTCTTATCTGTACCAGTGGATCTGCTCACCTCCTCTCCGGTGACTGTAACGCAAAAGTTTTCTTCTTGCGGTTTTGCATATATGCCCCTCACATTTTCAATATTAGCAACATTACCCCTCGAATTTTAGTATTTGCGGAGTTACCCCTAAAAACAGCATATTGGGTCTTTCTACCGCTCTAACTTAAGAATGTTGATTTTTAAAAAGGCAATGTCAAAATTCCAAATAATTTCCCATAGATTTGTAACAATTTCTAGTTTAAAAACTAAAATTGTTATCTGAAAGAGGTAGAATAAATCAATGTGAGAGAACTAAAAGGTAATTTTGCAAATATAGGGTATATATATGCAAAAGCCTTTTTTTAGTTATGTATAACTTCTACGCGTAACATGAGACTTCTCAAGAAATATCAATCTTATGTATTACCGCAGATATATTTGTCATATTGCTTCTCTTTCCCTTTTATTTTCTATTCTAAACAAACGCACATTGCAATATATCCTCTCTTTTTCTTATTGTCTATCCAAACGCAATTAATTTCAGTTTATCTGTTCCCTCACCATTCCCTCTCCGAGGATTTACTTGAATTGTTTCGTTCCTCTACCATCTTTTTCTAAACCCGCTGTAGCAACTGAAAAGTCTAAAATTAGCTTGCGAGCAAAATTGAAAGAAAAATTTTCACGTTGGCATGACATAAGATATTTAAGTCCCAAAACTTTTAAAAAGTTTGGGACATGGAAGTGCTGAGAAAAACAAGTGAGGGTATGGGGAAACACAAGGTATTTAAGTGCTGATTAGCCTAAACGGATATAGCCCGATTCCAACCGGATCCAATGAGCTAGACCCGAGCCCGATTAGATTATTCAAGGGTCCAGGGTTTAAGACTCTCCGCAACGACAACAACAGAGTCGGCGGCTGATCGCAACGCTTTTCCTTTGCTTTGCTTTCTTCCTTTCTTGCTGTCCAAGGCGTGATTTTTAATCTTACAAATTCTCAAAAGCCGCCAATGGATCAAAACCCTAATTCCCCAAATTCCAGCTCGATGGGCTCTCTATTCTCTTCCCCAGATCCCGAAACCCTAGGTTCGAATCCCGATCCGCCTCCACCGCCGCCAGCCTCGCCGGAGATCGGAGAACCCCCTTCATCCGACGCCGGATCCGAGAAATCCGAGAAATCCACCGAGGATCCGAAACAAGAAGTTGAAGGAGAAGGAGAAGTTCGAGAGGGAGAAGAAGAAGAGGAGGAGGCGGAGTGTGGATTCTGTTTGTTCATGAAAGCGGGAGGATGCAAGGATGCGTTCGTCGCTTGGGAGAAGTGCGTCGAGGACGCCGAGAAGGACGGAGGCGATATCGCCGAGAAATGCTTCGAGGTGACGTCGAAGCTGAAGCAGTGCATGGATGCTCATGCCGATTACTATGAGCCGATTTTGAGTGCGGAGAAGGCGATGGCGAATGAGGTTGAGAAGGAGAAAGCCGAGGAGGAAGCGAAGAAGGAGGAGGCGGCGGAGAGCAAGGAGAGGACGGTGGAGATTGTTGTTGATGAGTCGCGGAGTTAGGGTCTAACGCCGGAAGAAGGTAACTTTATGAGAGAACTTGAGGTTTTCTCTTAATTTTTGATTATGGGAATAACTTGAAGGATGAGTAGGGGAAGTGAATTCATCTGTTATACACTGAAAATTTTGATAATTATACAGGCAATTTGATTGGATTTATGAGTATTATAGCTATTCGCTTGTATTGTTGTTATTATGTGGGTCTATATGTCTTGAATGCTACATTTTGTTGTCATTTTCGTTTTCCAGTAGATACCAGATACAAATTGCTAGCATGATTGGCGATGAAGTTGTTGAATTTCCCTTACTGTTGAAAGGATGGAATATTTCTATGATAATCAATGAAACGGCTGATTACAAACTATTGGCTTGGGTGAATTATGTCTTGGTGTTAGTACAGTTTTCTCATTGCTATTTAGGTATCTACATAACCGCGATTTTCATATCATCTTCTCATATACATCAGAACAAACAATTCCGTTCTTGCCATATCTTTGTGGAGATTCTATTTTTTGTCCTTATGCTGTTCCTAAATCAGTTTTTTTGGAAATTTTCCAGGCCAATACCCAATCTAAATAATGGACACGAGAACATGCACTTGTGATAGAAAAATAAACATGAGTATTTAAACATATAACAAATATTTTATTGCTGAAAACTGGTTTCATATGAAAACTGGACATCATTGAATTGAGAACTGAAATGTTCCATGAGTTTAACATGATCGGTCTTTTCTTTCATGACATAGAAAATTAGGTACCTGGAGTCCATGACAACATATTTAAGGATCATGTAGAACCTTAATAACATGGTCTTCTGAGAAACATCGTGAACTCTTTTTACCTATTTCTTATGCTAAACCTAATACTGACTTGTTTTTTGAGTTTGTTTGCAATCACAGTGGATTTAAAATTAGGGATAAGTTCCTCAAATAGAATTATGCTTTTTATTCAAGTTTGGACTTTGGATTAGTATGAGAGTGGAAATGTTCATTAATAGAGCAAACTTATACTTCTTGGAAAAATATGAGGGTCTTGTGATCATTTTACACATGCAGGAAGGTTATCTGATAGACCAAAATCTAGAGGGACTGCGTGGAATTTTTCAGAAAAATACATGGAGTCCTATTTGGAATTTTTATCTGTTTTACGGATGTTTTTGCTTTCTAGAGGTAAGCCCATAACACTTATCTATTAACTTTGTTAGTGAATGTGGGAAGTTATCATCCTCACCTATTAGATTGTTGTTGTACTGCTGTAGGTTGGATTTGTAGGCAGGCTTTAGCCTAGTTGACATATAAACTGATTCACGGTTTGGGAATGTAGTTTGATTTGTACGAGTACTTAAACCATAAGGTATCGTCGACCCTAAGTATGAAACTGTACCCTGATTGTGCAGATTGCAGGAGAATTATATGACAGTAGAAAGTACTTTTGTAAAGGTTACTGTAACAGTGAATCGTATAGAAGTCAATTACTCTGTTCCAATTAGTCATGCATAAAATATTCTTCTACCAAGCACACGTCCTAATGATATGCAAGCAATTGAACTGACTGATGCCAATGCACCTAAGAAAGTCACAGCACAGCCTGTAAGAGTTTGTAGAATATTAAGAAGGGCAGTATCATTTAAATTCATCTTGAATTTGGATTTCCATTTTTCCCTCAAAAAAAAAAAAAAATTCAAATGTTCTAATCTACAAGAATGAAATCTTTGTTATGTTTTCTTTTGTTCTTGACTAATAATTCTGATTGCTGAGAAACACTTACCTTGATGATTTCACTCAGCGCCACTCATTAGTGACTGTAACGCCTAATCTGACATTCCAGTGTCAAATAAAAGATCCTTACCAAGTATGCAGTTTATCAAATTTCTGTCTTTCAAGACTTAACCTTCGTGAGTCGAGTTCTTCATCGATTCATGCATTGTAGTGAATCTAGCGATGATCTTTAAGATGTTTCAGCTGCAATAGCTTCTCTTGAAGACCTTTATGTTATCTGACTTTAGCTGAAACTACATGTTGAGATTTATATTAGTGTATAATTGAATGGCTTTATTGCTTGGAACTGTTCTTTTGGTATATTTGAAAATTTTTTGACATGTGGTCATGCCACACATAATGATTTACGATTTACCGACAAGCAATTTTGCCAGCTTAATGGGGGTCTGTAAGTACTATTAGATGAGAAAAAATAGAATGGGTTTATGAATTCCCAAAAGGCTTACAGTTGATTGCTTGGTTGATGATCAAAGTGGAGGGTCTCATGGTTACAAACAGGATGCTTTTATGAAATCGAAAAAATTTATATCTCAAACTCAGGTTAAATCGACAACGATTCAGATGCCTTGCCTACTTTAACAAGTCCTAATCAATCATCATGCTGTGTGCAGTTGGTGAATGTTTAACTGATGCATTTTAGATAATAGCTTCTTGGTACTTGTATGTAATGCACGTTCCTCTTGGTCCTATTCTTTTTCCGACGAGAAGTCTTAGTTAGTTTGCGCTCGATCTTCGAGGCTTGTATTCACATTCTATTCCGAAGCTGTTATCTTATACGGGTGACTCATTTAGGAAAATGTCTTGTATTTAATGTACATCAAGCGTCAGTTTTTGTGGGAAAGAAAGTCCACAAAACATTTAGTAGAGGATTGCCATGTAAATTAGATGCGAGGACAACAGAGTGATGATTATATCATAACTGAAATGCGATATCAGGGCCTAAAGATTGTATGTCTACTTCTTAGTGCTATTAACTGTTAAGAATTTTTCGTATAAGCTACTAACAGTTAAGAATTTTTCGTATCAGAGGGCATTAAACCATGTTTGAATTGAAACTGAGATATTAATGCAAGTTCTGTTCTAGTTTTGGGACAAATGGATTCATACCTGAAAGAGGCTGACAATTCTTTCAAAATTGACTATTTGCACTCCTAATGTCTTGTGTGGGATTGAAGCAGTTTGCATTAATAAGCCCCCAAAATTCATGATTTCATGAGCTGTAACTCATGATTTTTTTTTTCATTTTTAATCGTTTAGACTCATTGGCAAATAATTTCGTAGAGGTTAAAAATCATGACTTCATGAGTTATAACCCATTATTTTTCTCCATTTTAGTCATTTCGAATTATTAGCAAATAATTTCGTGGTTGCTAGAATTCACGATTTCATGGGCTATAATTCACGATTATTAGCCATTTTTAGTCGTTTCGACTTATTGACAAATAATTTCGTGGAGGCCAAAATTATGCTTTCTTGAGCTATAACTTATGATTTTTTTAATTTTTAGTCATTTAGACACATTGAGAAATAATTTCGCAAAGACCAAAATTCAGATTTCATTAGGTATAACACATGATTTTTTTTTTCTATTTTCAGTCTTTTCAAACCATTAGTAAATAATTTTGTAGAAGCCAAAATTCACGATTTCATTAGCTATAACCTACGATTTTTGGCCATTTTTAGTTGATTCGACCCGTTGGCAAATAATTTCACAAAGGCCAAATTTCACGATTTAATGAGGTACTAACCCATGATTATTGGCAATTTTTAGTCATTTCGACCCGTCGGTAAATATTTTCGCGGTAGCTAAAATTAACGATTTCATGAGTTATAACTTGTGATTTTTGGCAATTTTTATTCAATTCAACCCATTGGCATATATTTTCGCGATGGTCAAAATTTACAATTTAATGGGCTATAACCCACGATTTTTTAGCTCTTTTTAGTCATTTTGACTTGTTGGCAAATAATTTTACAGATGCCAAAATTCCTGATTTTATGAGCTATAACCCATGATTTTTAGCCATTTTTAGTTGTTTCGATTTGTTGTCAAATAATTTAACAGGGACCAAAATTCATGATTTCATGAGTTATAACCCATGATTTTGGCCATTTTTATTCGTTTTGACCCGTTGATAAATAAATTCGAGGAGGCCCAAATTTTACGATTTTGTGAGCTATATTAATCTACAATTTGTGGCACTTTTAGTTGTTTCGACCCGTTGGCAAATAATTTCGCGATGGCCTAAATTTATAATTTTTGTGAGCTATAACCCTTGATTTTTGGCTATTTATAGTTATTTTGACCTGTTGGCAAACATTTTGGAGGGGGAAAAAATTCATAATTTTGTGAGTTATAACCCACGATTTTTGATTATTTTTAGTCATTTGGGCTCTTGACAAAAAATTTTGCGGAGGTCAAAATTTATAAATTTGTAAGTTATAACCCACGACAAGTTGGTATTTTTAGTCCTTTTGAACTATAGGTAAATAGTTTTGCAGAGTCTAAACTTCACGATTTCATGAGCTATAACTCACAATTTTTAACCATTTTTAGTTATTTTGATCCGTTGATAAATAATTTTGCTCAATCTAATACTCACGATTTTATGAACTATAACTCATGATTTTTAGCCATTTATAGTCATTTCGACTTGTTGGCAAATAGTTTCATAGAAGCCAAATTTCACGATTTTATGAGCTATTATATTAGCCCACGATTATGGGCCATTTTTGTCATTTCGCCCATTGGCAAATAATTTCGTGGAGGCCAAAATTCACGATTTTATGAGTTATAATCCATGATTTTGGCCATTTTAGTCATTTCGACCCATTGGCAAATAATTTCGTGGAGGCCAAAATTCACGATTTCATAAGGTATAACCCAAGATTTTTTATCATGTTTAGTTGTTTAGACCCATTGACAAATAATTTTATAGAGGCCATTATAGATTTCATGAGCTATAACCCACGATTTTTGATTATTTTTAGTCATTTGGGCTCTTGACAAAAATTTTATGCGGAGGTCAAAATTTATAAATTTGTAAGTTATAACCCACGACAAGTTGGTATTTTTAGTCCTTTTGAACTATAGGTAAATAGTTTTGCAGAGTCTAAACTTCACGATTTCATGAGCTATAACTCACAATTTTTAACCATTTTTAGTTATTTTGATCCGTTGATAAATAATTTTGCTCAATCTAATACTCACGATTTTATGAACTATAACTCATGATTTTTAGCCATTTATAGTCATTTCGACTTGTTGGCAAATAGTTTCATAGAAGCCAAATTTCACGATTTTATGAGCTATTATATTAGCCCACGATTATGGGCCATTTTTTGTCATTTCGGCCCATTGGCAAATAAATCCGCGTTGGCTAAAATTCACGATTTCATGAGCTAATAACTCATGATTTTTGACCATTTTTAGTCAATTCGATCCATTGACACATCATTTCGTGGAAGCCAAAATTTATAATCTAATGAGCTATAATCCATAATTTTTCTCTATTTTCAGTTGTTTCGACCCATTGACAAATAATTTTATAGAGGCCATTATAGATTTCATGAGCTATAACCCACGATTTTTGGCTATTTTTAGTCATTTCGACCCATTGGCAAATGATTTCGCAGTAGCCAAATTTCATGATTTCATGAGTAATGACTCGCGTTTTTTTATCCATTTTAATCATTTTGACCCATTAGCACTAATTTCGCAGAGGCTAGAATTCATGATTTCATGAGCAATAATCAATGATTTTTGACAATTTTTAGTCATTTTGACCTATTGGCAATAATTTCATAGAAGCAAAAATTTACGATTTTATGAGTTATAATCCATGATTTTTGGCCATTATAATCATTTCAAGCATTGGTAATTAATTTTCGCAAAGGCTAAAATTCACGATTTCATAAGGTATAACCCAAGATTTTTTTATCATGTTTAGTTGTTTAGACCCATTGACAAATAATTTCGTGGAGGCCAAAATTCATGATTTCATGAGTTATAACCCATGATTTTTAGCCATTTATAGTCATTTCGACCCATTGGCAAATAAATTTGTGGAGGCCAAAATTCACGATTTTATGAGCTATAACCCATAATTTTTGGCCATTTTAGTCATTTCGACCCATTGGCAAATAAATTTGTGGAGGCCAAAATTCATGATTTTGTGAGCTATAAATCACAATTTTTTACCATTGTCAGTCATCTCAACCCAATGGCTAATAAATTTGTGGAGGCCAAAATCATGATTTCATGAGCTATAACCCGCGATTTTTGGTCATTTTTAGTCATTACGATTACTTTGCAAGTAATTTTGCTGTTACTAAAATTCACGATTTCATGAGCTATAACCCACAATTTGTGGCCATTTTTAGTCATTTCGGCATATTGGCAAATAATATTATGCTGGCCAAAATTCACGATATCTTGAGCTATAACCCATGATTATTGGTTATTTTTAATCATTTTGACCCTTGACAAATATTTATGAGATATGACGAATAATTTTTGGCCATTTTTAGTCATTTTGACCCATTGGCAAATAAATTTGTGGAGGCCAAAATTCACGATTTCATGAGCTATAACCCATGATTTTTGGCCATTTTAGTCATTTTGAACCAATGCTAAATAATTTTGCGAAGTACAAACTTTATGATTTCATGAGCTATATAACCTGCGATTTTTGGTCATTTTTAGTCACTTTGAACCCTCGGCAAATAATTTTACGGAGGACAAAATTGACGATTTTATAAGCTATATAATCCACTATTTTTGGCCATTTTTAGTTATTTTGACCCGTTGGCAAATAATTTTGCAGAGACCCAAAATCCATGATTTCAAGAGATATAACCCACGAATTTTGGCCATCTTTTTCATTTCGACTCGTTGCCACATAATTACGTCGAGGCCAAAATTTATGATTTCGTGAGCTACAACCAACGATTTTTGGCTATTTTTAATTATTTTGACCCGTAGTCAAATAATTTCACGGGGACCAAAATTCATGATTTCATGAGCTATGATCCACGATTTTTGGCCACTTTTAGTCGTTTCGACTCGTGGGTAAATAACTTGGCGGACGCCAAAATTCATGATTTTGTGAGCTATAACCCATAATTTTTGTCCATTTTCAATTGTTTCTATTCATTGGCAAATAATTTCACGAAGACCAAAATTTACGATCTCCCTAGCTATAACCCATAATTTTTTGGCCATTAATAGTTATTTCTACCTGTTGTCAAATATTTTAGCGGTAGCTAAAATTCATGATTTCGGCTATAACCCACTATTTTTGGTTATTTTTAGTCATTTTGATCCTTGACAAATAATTTTGCGGAGGTCAAAATTCATGATTTTATGAGGTAACTCACGATTATTTGTCAACGTGTCGATAAGTGGATATTTTTATCCCGTTGAACCATTGGTAAATAGTATAGAGTCCAAACTTCACGATTCATGAGGTATAACTCACGATTTTTGACCATTTTTAGTCGTTTCGATCCATTGGCAAATAAATTTGTGGGATCCAATACTCACGATTTCATGAGCTATAACCCATGATTTTTAGTTATTTTAATCATTTCGATCCATTGACACATCATTTCGTGGAAGCCAAAATTTATGATTTCGTGAGCTATTAACCCATGAATTTTGGCCATTTTTAGTCATTTTGACCCATTGGTGAATAATTTCGCGGTGGCTAAAATTCACGATTTCATGAGCTATAACCCATGAGTTTTGGCCATTTTTAGTCAATTCGACCCATTGACACATAATTTTACGAAGCCAAAATTTACAATTTAATTGGCTATAACCCATAATTTTTTGGCTATTTTTGATCGTTTCAACCACTTGGTAAATAATTTCACAGAGACTAAAATTCTTAATTTCATGAGCTATAACCCATGAATTTTAGGCATTTTGATCATTTGACAAATAATTTACAGTGGCCAAAATTCACGATTTCATGAGCTATAACCCATTTTTTGGGTCATTTTTAATCATTTCGATCCATTGACACTAATTTCGCGGAGGCCAAAATTCATGATTTCATGAGCAATAACCCACGATTTTTCATGATTTTTAGTCATTTCGACCCATTAGGAAATAATTTCGCGAAAGCCAAAATTCACGATTTATGAGTTATAACCCGTGATTTTGGGGCATTTTAGTCATTTCGATCCATTGGTAAATAATTTTGTGGAGTCCAAACTAGATGATTTCATGAGCTATATAAACCATGATTTTTGGCAATTTTTAATTGTTTCGACCTATTGGCAAATAATTCCGCATAGATCAAAATTCATGATTTTTTGAGATATAACCCAAGTTTGTTGGCCATTTTAGTCATTTTGACCCATTGGCAAATAAATTTGTGGAGGCCAAAATTTATGATTTAAAGAGCAAAAACCCATGATTTTTGGCCGTTTTTAGTCGTTTTGACCCGTTGGCGATAAATTTCGCGGAGGACAAAATTCACAATTTCGTGAGTTTCAGCCTATGAATTTTGGCCATTTTTTCATTTTGACCCATTGGCAAATAATTCCAAGGAGTCCAAGATTCATAATTTTATGAGATATAGCCCATGATTTTTGGCCATTTTTGTCGCTTCAACTTATTTGTAAATAATTTCATGGAGGCCAAAATTCACGATTTCATGAGCTATTACCCATAATTTTTGGCCATTTTAGTCATTTAGATCCATTGGCAAATAATTTCATGGAGGCCAAAATTCATGATTTTGTGAGCTATAACCCATGATTTTTGTCCATTTTAGTCGCTTTGACTCGTTGTCAAATATTTTAGCGGTAGCTAAAATTCATGATTTCATGAGCAATAACCCACGATTTTTCATGATTTTTAGTCATTTCGATCCATTGGTAAATAATTTCGTGGAGGCCAAAATTCATGATTTTATGAGGTAACTCACGATTATTTGTCAACGGTCGATAAGTGGATATTTTTATCCCGTTGAACCATTGGTAAATAATATCATGGAGGCCAAAATTCATAATTTTAAGAGCTATAACCCATGACTTTTAACCATTTTAGTCATTTCTCATCATCGGTAAATAATTTCGTGGAGGCCAAAATTCACGATTTCATGAGCTATAACCCATGATTTTTGGTTATTTCAACCTGTTGGCAAATAATTTCACAGTCGCCAATTTTCACGATTTCGTGAGCTATTAACCCATGAATTTTGGCCATTTTTAGTCATTTTGACCCATTGGTGAATAATTTCGCGGTGGCTAAAATTCACGATTTCATGAGCTATAACCCATGAGTTTTGGCCATTTTTAGTCAATTCGACCCATTGACACATAATTTTACGAAGCCAAAATTTACAATTTAATTGGCTATAACCCATAATTTTTTGGCTATTTTTGATCGTTTCAACCACTTGGTAAATAATTTCACAGAGACTAAAATTCTTAATTTCATGAGCTATAACCCATGATTTTTAGTCATTTCGATCCATTGGCAAATAATTTCGTGGAGGCCAAAATTCACGATTTCATGAGCTATAACCCATTTTTGGTCATTTTAATCATTTCGATCCATTGGCAAATAATTTCATGGAGGCCAAAATTCATGATTTCATGAGCTATAACCCATAATTTTTGGCCATTTTAGTCATTTTGACCCATTGGCAAATAATTTCATGGAGGCCAAAATTCATGATTTCATGAGCTATAACCCATGATTTTTGGCCATTTTAGTCATTTCGACCCATTAGGAAATAATTTCGCGAAAGCCAAAATTCACGATTTATGAGTTATAACCCGTGATTTTGGGGCATTTTAGTCATTTCGATCCATTGGTAAATAATTTTGTGGAGTCCAAACTAGATGATTTCATGAGCTATATAAACCATGATTTTTGGCAATTTTTAATTGTTTCGACCTATTGGCAAATAATTCCGCATAGATCAAAATTCATGATTTTTTGAGATATAACCCAAGTTTGTTGGCCATTTTTTTTGTTGTTTTGACCTATTGGTAAAACATTTCGCGAAGGCCAAAATTTATGATTTAAAGAGCAAAAACCCATGATTTTTGGCCGTTTTTAGTCGTTTTGACCCGTTGGCGATAAATTTCGCGGAGGACAAAATTCACAATTTCGTGAGTTTCAGCCTATGAATTTTGGCCATTTTTTCATTTTGACCCATTGGCAAATAATTCCAAGGAGTCCAAGATTCATAATTTTATGAGATATAGCCCATGATTTTTGGCCATTTTTTGTCGTTTCAACTTATTTGTAAATAATTTCGTGGAGGCCAAAATTCACAATTTTGTGAGCTACTACCTACAAGTTTTGCCCATTTTTAGTTGTTTCAGTGAAATGCCAAATAAATTCGAGGAGGCTAAAATTCACGATTTCGTGAGCTATAACCCATGATGTTTGGCCATTTTTAGTCAGTTTGACACGTTGTCAAATAATTTAACGGTGCCTAAATTCACGGTTTTGTGAGTTATACCCCTCGAATTTAGCTACTTTTAGTTATTTTGATCCTTGGCAAATAATTCCACGGAGGCCAAAATTCACGATTTTATGAGTTATAACCCATGATTATTGGACATTTTTAGTTGTTTCGAAACATTGGTAAATAGTTTTGTGGAGACCGATCTTCACAATTTAATGAGTTATAACTCACGGTTTTGACCATATTTAGTCGTTTTGATGGCAAATAACTTCACGGTGGCCAACATTCACGATTTCGTAAGTTATACCTCACGATTTTTGGCCCTTTTTAGTCATTTTGACCCTTGGTAAGAAATTTTGCATAGGCAAAAATTCACAATTTCATGAGGTATAATCCATTGTTGTTGGATATTTTTAGTTGTTTCCATCTATTAGCAAATAATTTCGCGAAGGCTAAAATTCTTGATTTTCTAAGCGATAACCCATGATTTTTGTCCATTTTTAGTCGTTTCAACCAATTATCAAAATAATTCCGCGGAGATCAAAATTCATGATTTCTTGAGATATAATTCATATTTTTGGCCATTTTTAGTCATTTTGACCTGTAGCCAAATAATTTCATGGAGGCCAAGATTCACGATTTCATGATCTATAACTCACGATTATTGAATATTTTTAGTCGTTTTGAACCATTTGGTAAATAATTTGGCGGAGTTCAAAGTTCATGATATCTTGAGCTAAATAATCCATAAATTTTGGCCATTTTAGTTATTTCGATCCGTTGACAAATAATTTTGCGAGTCCAAACTTCACGATTTCATGAGTTATATAACCTATGATTTTTGGCCATTTTAGTCATTTAGATCCATTGGCAAATAATTTCAAGGAGAATAAAATTAATGATTTCATGAGCTACAGTCCACTATTTTTGGCCATTTTTAGTTGTTTCGATCCGTTGACAAATAATTTTGCAGAGGCAAAAATTCACGATTTCATGAGCTGTAGCCCACGAATTTTGGCCATCTTTTTTATTTCGACCCATTGACACATAATTACTTAGAGGCAAAATTCATGATTTCATGAGCTATAACCCATGATTTTTGGCCATTTTAGTCATTTAGATCCATTGGCAAATAACTTTACGAAGATCAAAATTCATGATTTCATGAGCTATAATCCATGATTTTTGGTCATTTTTAGTCATTTAGATCCATTGGCAAATAACTTTACGAAGATCAAAATTCATGATTTCATGAGCTATTACCCATAATTTTTAGCCATTTTTAGTTGTTTTGGCCCATTGGCAAGTATGTCATGGAGGCCAAAAGTTACGATTTCTTGAGCTATGACCCATAATATTTGGTCATTTTTAGTCGTTTTGACTCGTTGTCAAATATTTAGTGATGACTAAAATTCAGGATTTCGTGAGCTATAACTCATGATTTTTGATTATTTTTAGTTATTTTGACCCTTGGCAAATAATTTCGCGGAGGCCAAAATTCACGATTTTATGTGTTATAACCCACAATTAGTAGATGTTTTTAGTCCTTTTGAACCATCGGTAAATAATTTCGCAGAGTCCAAACATCACGATTCCATGAGCTATTAACCCATGATTTTTGGCCATTTTTTGGTCATTTCGATCCATTAGCAAATAATTTCGCAGTAGCTAAAATTCACGATTTCATGAGCTATAACCCATGATTTTTGGCTATTTTTTGTCATTTCGACCCATTTGCAAATTATTTCATGGAGGCCAAAATTTATAATTTAATGGGCTATAACGCATGGTTTTTGGCTATTTTTAGTCGTTTCGTCTAGTTCACAAATGATTTTGAAGAGACCCAAATTTTCAATTTCATGAGCTATAACCTATGATTTTTGGCCATTTTACTCATTTTGAACCAATGGTAAATAATTTTGTGGTTGTCAAAATTCATAATTTTATGAGTCCAAACTTCACGATTTCATGAGTAATAATCCATGCTTTTTTATCATTTTTAGTCGGTTTGACCCATTAACAAATAAATTCACGGAAGCCAAAAGTCACGATTTTATGAGTTATATAACCTATGATTTTTTGTTATTTTAGTCATTTCGACTCATTAGTAGTTAATTTGCATGGTGGCCAAAATTCACAATTTCATAAGTTATATCCCATGAGTTTTTTTATCTATTTTTATTTGTTTAAACCCATTGGCAAATAACTTCACAGAGGATAAAATTCATGACCTCATGAGTTATAACCCATGATTATTGACCATTTTTAGTTACTTTAAACTAATGATAAAATAATTTTGCAGAGTCCAAACTTCACGATTTCATGAGCCATAACCCTCAATTTTGTTTCCATTTTTATCATTTCAATCCGTTGTTAAATAATTTTGTGGTTGTCAAAATTCATGATTTTATGAGCTATAACCCATATTTTTTTGGCCATTTTAATTATTTCGACCCATTGACACTAATTTTGCAATGGGCAAAATTTAAGATTTTATGAGTAATAACCCATAATTTTTGGTCATTTTTAGTCGGTTTGACCCATTAACAAATAAATTCGCAGAAACCAAAAGTCACGATTTCATGAGTTATATAACCTATGATTTTTGGTCATTTTAGTTATTTTGACCCATTAGTAGTTAATTTGTGCGGAGGTCAAAATTCATAATTTTATGAGTTATAACCCATGTCTTTTTTTTATCTATTTTTATTTATTTAAACCCATTGGCAAATAACTTCACAAATAATAAAATTCATGATCTCATGAGTTATAACCCACTATTATTGGCCATTTTTAGTCACTTTAAACCAATGATAAATAATTTTGCGGAGTCCAAACTTCACGATTTCATGAGCTATAACCCGTAATTTTTTTTCGTGTTTATCATTTCGATCCGTTGTCAAATAATTTTACGGTGGCCAAAAACCACGATTTTGTAAGCAATGATTTTTGGCAATTTTTAGTCATTTCGGCCACTTGTGTAAATAATTTCGATGTAGCTAGAATTCACAATTTCTTGATCTACAACCCATAATTTTTGGCCATTTTTAGTTATTTTGACTTATAGGTAGATAATTCTCCGGAGGCTAAAATCCACGACCTCATAAGTTATAACCCATAATTTGTGGCCATTTTTAATAGTTTTAACCTGTTGGCAAATAATTTCTCAATGGACTAAATTCATGATGTTGTGAGCTACAACCCGTGATTTTTGGCCATTTTTAGACTTTTTGACCCGTTGTCAAATATTTTCGAGGAGGCCAAAATTCACGATTTCATGAGCTATAACCCATGGCTTTTGGCCATCTTTAGTCATTTAAATCCATTGTCATAATTTCACGATGGCCAAAATTCACGATTTCATATGCTATAACCCACGATTTTTGGCCATTTTTAGTCGTTTTGAGCCCTTGACAATTAATTTCACGGAGGAAAAAAAAAATCAAGATATCATGAGTTATAGCTCATGATTATTGGTCATTTTTACTCATTTTGAACCAATGGTAAATAATTTTGCGGAGTCCAAACTTCATGATTTCATAAGCTATATAACCCATGATTTTTGATCATTTTTAGTTGTTTCAACCGATTAGCAAATAATTTCGCAGAGGCAAAATTCATGATTTCTTGTGATATAACCCAAGTTTGTTGGCCATTTTAGTCATTTTGACCTGTTGGTAAAAAATTTTGCGAAGGCCAAAATTCATGATTTCATAAACAATAACCCATGATATTTTAGCCATTTTAGCTGTTTCGACCCATTGGCGATAAATTTTACGGAGGCCAAAAATTCACAATTTCATGAGTTATAATGCATGAATTGTGGCCATTTTTTTCGTTTTGACCCATTGCCAAATAATTTCTCAGAGGCTAAAATTCATAATCTTGTAAGCTATAACCCATGATTTTTTATAATTTTTAGTTGTTTCGACCTAGTGTCAAATAATTTTGTGGAGACCAAAATTTATGATTACATGAGCTATAACCCATGATTTTTGGCTATTTTTTATCGTTTTGACTTGTTGGTAAATAATTTTGTAGAGGCAAAAATTTATGATTTCTTGAGCTATTAATCCATAATTTTTGGCAATTTTAGTCATTTCGATCCTAGGCAAATAAATTCGCGGAGGCTAAAATTCACAATTTCTTGAGCTATAACCCATGATTATTAGCCATTTTTAGATGTTTTGACTCATTGTGAAATAATTTTGCGGTGGCTAAATTCACGATTTTGCGAGTTTTAACCCTTGATTTTTGGCTACTTTTAGTCATTTCGATCCTAGGCAAATAATTTCACTGAGGCCAAAATTCACGATTTCATGAGTTATAACCCATAATTATTGGACAATATTAGTTGTTTCGAACAGTTGGTAAATAGTTTTGTGGAGTCTGAGCTTCACGAGTTTATGAGTTACAACTCAAGATTTTGGACCATTTTTAGTCGTTTCGACCCAATGACAAATAATTTCGCGGTGGCCAAAAAATCCATAATTTTTGGCAATTTTTAGTCATTTTGACTCTTGGCAAATAATTTTGCGTGGGCCAAAATTAATGATTTCATGAGGTATAACCCACGATTATTTGACATTTTTAGTTATTTTGATCCATTAGCTAATAATTTTACGGATGCCAAAATTCATGATTTCTTAAGCGATAACCCATAATTTTTGGCCATTTTTAGTCATTTTGACCAATTGGCGAATAAGTCTACGGAAACTAAAATTCATGATTTATTGAGGTATAATCCACATTTTTGATAATTTTTAGTCGGTTTGATCTGAAAGCAAATAATTTCAAGATTATTGGACATTTTTAGTTATTTTGAATCATTAACAAATAACTTTGGAGGCCAAAATTCACGATTTCGTTAGCTATTACCCATAAATTTTGGCCAATTTTAGTTATTTTGACCCATTAACAAATAATTTGGCAGATTCTAAAATTCACGATGTCGTTAGCTATAAGCCACAATTTTTGGGCATTTTTAGTTGTTTTGACCCATTGTCAAATATTTTAGTGGTAGCTAAAATTCACAGTTTTGTGAGTTATAACCCTTGATTTTTGGTTAATTTTAGTCATTTTGACCCCTTGGCAAATAATTTTGCGGAGCCCAAAATTCACGATTTTATATTTTATAACCCATAATAAATGGATATTTTTAGTCCTTTTGAACAATTGGTAAATAGTTTTATAGAGTCCAAAATTCACGATTTCATGAGCTATAACTCATGATTTTTGACCATTTTTTAGTTATTTCAAACCGTTGGCAAATAATTTCACAGAGGCCATAATTCACGGTTTCATGAGCTATTAATCCATAATTTTCGCCATTTTTAGTCATTTCGACCCATTGACAAGTAATTTTGTGGTGGCTAAAATTTACGATTTCATGAACTATAACCCACTAATTTGGACATTTTTAGTCGAAACATTGTCACATAATTTTGCTGACGCTAAAATTTACAATTTAATGTGCTATAATGCATGAATTTTTTGCTATATTTAGTCGTTTTGACCCATTAGCAAATTATTTCACAGAGGTCAAAATTCCTAATTTCATAAGCTATAATCCTCTTTGTTTGGTAATTTTTTATCATTTCGACCTATTGTCAAATAATTTCGCGGTGGCCAAATTTCACGATTTCATGAGCTATAACCATATTTTTGGTCATTTTTAATCATTTTGACTAAGTGGCACATAATTTCATTGAGGCCAAAATTCATGATTTCATGAGCAATAACCCATGATGTTTTGGCCATTTTTAGTTATTTTAACCCATTGGCAAATAATTTTGCGAAACCCAAAATTCACGATTTTATGAGTTATAACCCTTGATTTTTGGCTAGATTAGTCATTTTGACCCATTGATTATTAATTTGTGTGGAGGCCAAAATTCATGATTTAATGAGCTATAACCGATGATATTTTTCTATTTTTACTTGTTTGGACCCATTGGCAATAATTTCATAGAGGACAAAATTCACGATATCATGAGTTATAACCCATGATTATTGGGGATTTTTAGTACCTTTGAACCAATGGTAACAATTTGGCGGAGTCCAAACTTCACGATTTCTTGAGCTATAACCCACGATCTTTTTCCCACTTTTAGTCATTTCAATCCGTTATCAAATAGTTTGGATGTGGCCAAAATTCACGATTTAGTGAGCTATACCACCCAGTTTTTGGCTATTTTTAGTCATTTCGGCCCATTGGCTAATAAGTTTGTGGATGCCAAAATTTATGATTTCATGAGCTATAACCCACGATTTTTCGCTATTTCTAGTTATTTCCGACCACGTTGCAAATAGTTTTGCTGTAGCTAAAATTCATGATTTCTTGAGCTACAACCCATTATTTTTGATCATTTTTAGTCATTTTGACCCATTGTCAAATAGTTTTAGGAAGCCAAAATTCATGATTTCTTGAGATATAACCCATGTTTATTGGCCACTTTTAACCATTTTGGTTTGTTAGCAAATAATTTCACGGTGGTCAAAATTCTCGATTTCATGAGCTGTAACCCATGATTTTTAGTTATTTTTTATCGTTTTAACCCCTTGGCAAACATTTTCGTGGAGGAAAAAAATTAAAATTTTATGAGTTATAGCCCATGATTATTGGCCATTGTTAGTCATTTTGAACCAACGGTATATAATTTTGTGGAGTCCAAACTTCATGGTTTCTTGAGCTATATAACCACAATTTTTGATCATTTTCAGTCTTTTCGACCCATTGGCATATAATTGCATGGAGATAAAAATTATTGATTTCTTGAGATATAACCCATGTTTATTGGCCACTTTTAACCATTTTGGTTTGTTAGCAAATAATTTCGCGGAGGCCAAAATTCACGATTTCATGAGCAATAAACCATGATTTTTTGCCATTTTTAAGTCATTTTGACCTGTTAGCTATAAATTCACAATTTTGTGAGTAATTTTGGCCTTTTTTTATTTCGACCTATTAGCAAATAATTTCTCGGATGCCAAAATTCATAATTTCGTAAGCTATAGTCCATGATTTTTTATCATTTTTAGTTATTTTGACCTAGTTTCAAAGAATTTTGTGGAGGCCAAAATTCACGATTTTATGAGCAATAACCTATAATTTTTGGCCCTTTTTTTTGTTTCGACCCGTTGGTAAATAACTTTAAAGAGGGTAAATTTTATGATTTCGTGAGCTATTGTCCATAATTTTTGCCCATTTTTAGTTGTTTCGATGCATTGCCAAATAAATTTGCGGATGCTAAAATTCAGGATTTCGTGAGCTATAACCCACGATTTTTGGTCATTTTTAGTTATTTCGATCCATTGTCAAATAGTTTTTAGGAAGCCAAAATTCATGATTTCGTGAGCTATAACCCATGACTTTAAGCCATTTTAGTCGTTTAAATCCGTTGTCAAATAATTTCATAGTGTTCAAAGTTCACGATTTCATGAGTTGTAGCCTACGATTTTTAGCCATTTATAGTCATTTCGAACTGTTGGCAAATAATTTTACAGAGGGAAAAAGTTAAGATTTCATGAGTTGTAGCCCATGATTATTGGCCATTTTAGTTATTTTGACCTAGTTTCAAAGAATTTTGTGGAGGCCAAAATTCACGATTTCATGAGCTATAACCCATGATTATTGGCCATTTTAGTTATTTTGACCTAGTTTCAAAGAATTTTGTGGAGGCCAAAATTCCGCGATTTCATGAGCTATAACCCATGATTATTGGCCATTTTAGTTATTTCGATCCATTGTCAAATAGTTTTAGGAAGCCAAAATTCATGATTTCATGAGCTATAACCCATGATTATTGGCCATTTTAGTTATTTTGACCTAGTTTCAAAGAATTTTGTGGAGGCCAAAATTCACGATTTCATGAGTTGTAGCCCATGATTATTGGCCATTTTAGTCGTTTTGAGCTTAAGTGGAGAAGAAAATGAACAGTAAGCTTTCTTAATTGAAGAGTGGGGAGAGAAAAAATGGCGCCCCTTTTCTTGAGAATAGTTTCTCTCTTTGTAGGAATGAGAGAGGGCGCTTTAGTTATTTCAAAGATTAGTTTTACACATGGAACATGTGTGGAAAGAGTCACCATTGATTTGATGTGAGGTATGGGGAATGGCTACAAAAGCCATGTGGTGACCTGGCCATTAGTGTGATGTTGTTGTTGTTGTTGCGGGGCTCAAGGCCAACCATTCTGTGAGGAAATGCAGTAGGCATTCGTAGCAAGTCGTCCAAATCTTGTAGCGGAGACGATCGAGGATCCCTTCAGCGTCGGCCAAGTCTTGTAGCATCTGCGACTTGTGATCGTCCAGAGTTATGTAGCGAGCGGTCGACTCTTGTAGCGGGGACGACCGAGGGCGGCTTTGCGTCGGCGAATCTTGTAGTAACCGTTCTTTATGCGATCGTCCGTCTTGCATTGAATGATTCTTGTAGCGAGCGACCAGTAGAGGGGAACACCGTAGTGTAGGCAGTCAAAAAATCCTCTAGGCGAGGGTCACGAGCACCCTAGTTGTTAAAGCTTCAAGGCGAGGCTGTTGGTAGAGGCGGTGGACCATATAAACTTCAAAACAAAACTTCGTTCAAAGGCGGCTCGGCTGTCTGAGGTTACGCCGAAGCGAGTTCAATCGTAACGAGGCTCACACGAGCAAGCTCAACAGTCATATGATGAGATTCGCCCACAACACTTAAGTTTGACGAGGCTCGCCTACAGTATCAAAGTTTGGCGAGGCTCGCCCACAACATCAAAGTTTGGCGAAGTTCTCCATTCAGACGAGGTCCGCCAAGCAAATAAACCTCTTGTCGACGAGGTTCGCCACGCAGCGAACCTCGCCATTCAACCGAGGTTCGCCACAAAGAATGAACCTCGACATTCAACCGAGGTTCGCCACGCAGCGAACCTCGCCATTCAACCGAGGTTCGCCTACGCCAGCGAACCTCGCCATTCAACCGAGGTTCGCATGCCAGCGAACCTCGCCATTCAACCGAGGTTCGCCACGCAGCGAACCTCGCCATTCAACCGAGGTTCGCATGCCAGCGAACCTCGCCATTCAACCGAGGTTCGCCACGCAGCGAACCTCGCCATTCAACCGAGGTTCGCATGCCAGCGAACCTCGCCATTCAACCGAGGTTCGCCACGCAGCGAACCTCGCCATTCAACCGAGGTTCGCCACGCAGCGAACCTCGCCATTCAACCGAGGTTCGCCTACGATAGTGAGCCTCGACATTCAAGCGAGATTATCAGCGTGAAGCTTAAAACCCAACCATTTCATACGAGGTTCACCTACGGCCGGAAGCTTCGTTATCCAACCAAAATGCATAAATGCATCCGGTAGAGGTTAAGCCCGCTTGGCGGCTTCGTTATCAAACCGAAGTTCACTCGGTAGCGAACCTCGGTTCAACCGATCAATGAAGGCGGCTTCGTCATTTAACGGCTTCGGCTTCGCCATAACAGCAAAGCCAACGACCACGAAGGCCACTAAAGCCACGATAACCACGTGGGTTAAATGGTGGGCATCAGTTATACCCACTAACCCACGTTTCCACAATTTTAGCATGATGGTTACATGCTTAAAGCCCAATAAATAGCCGTGAGCAGCTATTAGGAAGGGACTTTTGAAACTTTTGGAAAACCGGCACTTGCGGAGAGATTGGGTTCCTCATCAATCATCAACAACCTTGTCGTCGTCAGCGAGCGGATCTCACGTGAGCATTGAGTGAAGCCTTCTTTCGCCACCAAGAACCCATACAAAGAGGAGTCAAATCAACCTCCTCTTCCTCATGTCGAGAGAGTGTGATTGTAATCTTTTTCTCAAAGTCAATCAAACAAAACTTTTCGACTCTGAGAAGATGGCGACCACGATGGGAGCAACCGCTCATTCCAATTAACCGGTGGTGGCTAATCGACAAGGTTGCGGTTGGAACCGAGGTTCAAACCTTGGTCATCGAATTTGATCAAAGTAAGTACGAGGAATTTCTTTCCTCCGGGCATCTAGCCCGGTGAAGACGCAAGTGTCGCCGAAGTCTCGATGAGACTTCACCCGTGGCTTCGCTGAATCCTCTCGAGTGAACCTCGACAATCGACCTGTCTCTCAAAGACAAGGCTTCAAAAGTCAACCGGGCTAAGAAATGGGTTGTTAAGCAATCCAAGTCCACTTTGGATGATGTTAGCCAAGTTTTGGCTACGGCGAGCCTCGCTCTGCGAGTGAAGACGGACCTTCTAATGGTCCACTCGAGGCGTGCCGGACAGCGTCGTGACAGAACCAAGCTTCGCCCGGCGTGCTCGAGCTTTGGTCTCGTTGGGCGGATTCCACTATCGTCGTCAGAAAATAAGCGAACCTCGTCATCATCGGGGTTCATTCAAAACAAGGCGAAGGTGCCTGGCTGAACCTGCGTCTACAAGGCGGCGTCGCTCTGGCTGGCTAGCCCAGTGGCGAACCTCGTGCGCTTAGTCCAAGTGGCGAACCTCGCTCGCCGAGTCCAAGTGGCGAACCTCGCTCGCCGAGTCCAAGTGGCGAACCTCGCTCGCCGAGTCCAAGTGGCGAACCTCGTTTGAATGGCGAACCTCGCTCGCCGAGTCCAAGTGGCGAACCTCGCTCGCCGAGTCCAAGTGGCGAACCTGCGCCTACATCGTGAGGTCCCCTTGGTGGCGAACCTCGTTTGAATGGCGAACCTCGCCAAGAACATGAGGTCCCCTTTAAAGGGATGAACCTCGTCCAAACAATGAGCTTCGCCAACATGAGGTCTCCTCTAGGCAGGGGCCGAACCTCGTGAGAGCAATGAACCTGTCAAAATCAAAGGAAATGGCAACCTCGCCGGGCTCGCCAAACTCAATCCAGAAGCCTCTCTCATATGAGGCTCGCCTTCCGTAATCAATTGGGGTACACCCACTATTGATCTCGTGATACCTCACTTTCATAAGCGTGATGCTAGTCATATGCAATCTCATTGTTCTTTGTGAAGCTTATTTGTCGCTAATGTTCATCGGCGCGTCGGCTTCGGTTTTGGCGGTTGTCGATCCGTCAACCCGGCGGCGATTCCACCATAAAAGCGGCAACCCACGATGGTCATGGAGTGACTATCAACATGGTTGGGAGAGGCAGGAGCAAGACCCCAACAGGAAGTCCGGAGTCGTCGGACCCCGAATATTCCCCAGGGTTACGAGGTGCGTTAATCAATAGCCAAGGCGCCTATAGAAGCACCCGTCTTCGTACCGGAGCGTCAATCCCGTTTGACTATAGCCAATTGGCTGGGGGTACTTCTGAAGAACATGAGAACTCTGGCATTGCTACGTCTCAACCTTCGAACACTGATTTCAGTGACCAGGCCAGTGTCCTCATGGCCGAACGAGAGGAAGAGATGACACGAAGAATAGAAGAGCAACAAGCTACTATTCTTGCACAACAAGAATCTATCAGGCGTTTAGAGATGATGATGGAGAAACTTGTGGGCAAGAAAAAGATGGACGAAGGAGGATCCAAATCGAAGCAAGAAGACTACGAGAGGAATCACGATGTCCATTCGATGTCATCTGGCGGAATCGAACCAGCGTGCAAAGAGCAAGATCATGTGTTGCGGGATTTCCAAAAGCGGTGGATGCTCACGAAACTCAAGGACAATCTAAGGATTTGGGGTGGCGAGGCCATATCCTATAGAATGGGGCGATGTCCCATATCCTCCAAAATTCAAGCCGCTTAATGCAGTGCGGTTTGTGGAAAAAGTTCTCCGTCCGACATCTACTACTTCCAAGCGAAACCGGCATATAACGGTAATGATCCTATTATGACCCGATTATTCATTAGCACTCTTAAGGAGTCGCCGAAAGTGGTTCCAAGGTTAGAGCCCGGTTCTATCAACTCTTGGAAAGATCGCAAAGACTCTTTATGGCCCGATTTTTCGATGATGACACCGAGGTGTCTATGGCCACTTTGTCGGTCGAAAAGCAAAAAAGGCAGTCTGTCGGCCACGTTCGTCAGCGATTCGAATCTGTCTTTGCACTCCGGGACCGGGCCTCCGAGGCGACATTCATCGGATGTGCGAGCCAACCTCTCGATCAACATACTTTCTAAGATGGGTGCGGTTGAGGCATACTCTTGGAAAGAATTGGTGAGGCAAGGCTAACAAGTTGAAAACATGATTAAGAGGATCGGCGGAGGAACCTCGGGACTCTCGTCCTAAAAAGGGGTAACGAATAATTTTACTCCTCAAAAGCAATCAAGGGGAAGGAGACTCTAGGCTGTGGAAGCCCAACCTACTTCAAGATCCTTCAAGAAATCAAGCGTTTACGGCAGTCCTCGAAGAAGTATGATTTTAAGGATGACGAGTTATCCCAATCCTCAAAACTTTACTTAAAATGAACAAGATCAGCTTAGGAAATAAAGAAGCCGGAGGAAGCTTCAAGGACGGATGATCCAAAATATCGATGTACCATCGAATGGTACACCATCCGACGGGTCATGTTATATATTGAAGGACAAGATCCGTGTCTTGCTAGAAGCAGTGTTATGACTCTGCGGGAGGATCAAAAGAAGGTGTGCGCAAACATGGTAGCCCTCAATTTGGCGATTTTGCGAATTCAAGTGCGGGGCGGTGTAAAACCGATCCATCAGCGAAGCCAAAGTTGTGAACTTTGATCTCCGGCGGGAAGCACAAGGTATGGTCCCTTACACTCGCCGAAAGCGAAATTATGTGGGTTCATCCCGACTTGTTATCGATGAACAATGGACTTCTTCAAAGTCGAAGGGAAGTCTTGTAACGCCACCTCGCCAAGGCTGAAAAGGAGCGAAGTCAATGACTCTACCGAGCAACAAACCGCCCGGTCGCCGCGTCTGTACCGGCGTTGGCCACCCGAGGGAAAAAGAGTTCCTAAGGGAGTACCCGAGTAGCGCCGATGTAGTAGCAAAGGAGCGGTTGGTGGGTCCAAGACAAGGGAGATCCGCTACAACAAAGCACTTCGGGAAAGACATGCACGAAACGAAGGCTCCTTTCGGTTCGGCGTGTTAGCCCAACTCTCCAACATCCGTGAGAATTACTTTATTTGAGCTCTTGCGTCTCTCAATCTACCGAGCTCTGCGGCGTTGGCGGATAATGAAGCGTTCCTCGCTCATTTCCCGAAAGGACAATGAAGTTTGTGCCCAATGTCATCGTGTCTTCAAAGGGCCAATACCTTGCATTACTTTTTCATCGAGGACATGCAAGTGAAGAACCCAAAGCACGATAGGCCGTTGTACTTCATCGGCTATATCGGATCTGTCCGAATCAACCGAGCTCAAGTTGACGGGATGCATTGAGTATCATCCCATTGAGAATTATACAACATCTTGGGATACCACAGACCGTTAGCAACAACCGACTACCATCTACGGCTTCAATGCTACAAATTCGTCCCTTGGGCAAGATCAAACTCAAATGCCAAATAGGAGACTTGAAGACGATGTTACCGCTATGTCATCGGCGGATACATCTTACAATTTGCTCTTGGGTGACCACGGATCCATGAAAATTTGATCGTCCCATCTACGCTGCATCAATGCATGAAGTATGTAGATGAAGAAGGGATGGTTAAAACATTGGTCGCGAAAGGCAACCATTCAAAGGTGTGGAGAATTATTTTACGGATTCTGTCCACTACCTTGAGGAAGGCCAAACCGATGAACCACAGATCGAGGACTATGACAATGAAATGAAGTCGACATAGAGTCCCAACAAGGTGTTATTTTCAATGATGTAAAACCCTTTGTAATCGATCCGAATGATCGATGGCGACATAGTCGATTTTAATGACAATTATGATTTAGCTTACGCCGGGTGTTAAAAGTCATCTTGACCTGATGTCAGAAATTCTTCCACGGTTGTATGATGAACCTGCATTGCACATGCCCATTCACTCGTCATTTATGACAACTCAAAGGCACTTTAATTCTTCACAAGCGGTTTTTGTGATACCGTCCCGGAATAATGGTCGAAGACATTATCTTTGGGCGAGTCAACAAACCATTGCAAGCCGAGGTGGAACAACCCCAAGCAAAGAAAAAGAACCCCAATTTTCATATTTCACGACAAGCAACATCCGATGAAGAAAATGGGATATGACTTCCTTCACAAAGAAGGGCTAAACTTCTGAAAAAGGTATCAAAACGCCGATCCGACCGCTATGTCCCTAAGGCCACCGATGATTACTATCATAAAACTTCGTAAAGGGTTGGGATATGAGTCGCCACGACTCATGGCATGTTATGACCGAGGGTGAGTCGATCACTCATCTTGAAGCAACTTCACGGGATTACGGCGTCGGTATAGGACATGAATTTAAGTCCTTGATGGTCAATATGACCTCGGTGATCCAATAGAGATCCAAGAAGATGATCTCTACCGCTATTGGAAGATCCAATGAGTCAACATTTGGGAATGCAATGGGAACATCGCTTTGAACAACGGAACCACCCATCGATGACAAAATAATCCAAATAAATATGGGGACTAATCTAATCCAAAACCCATATTCATAGCGATAGTTTGTGGTGAAGAAAAGGAGAGCCTTATCGCTTTGGTACAGAATATATCGATGTCTTCGCATGGAGTTATGAAGATATGCCGGTTTAGACCCTCAAGTGGCCATGCATCGCCTTAACATTAAGCCGGGAGCTAAACTGTTAAACAACAACAACGACGCATTTTCCCTCAGTCATGAAAGCCATCGAAAGAAATCGAGAAGCCGATCAAGGCGTGGTTCATCCGAAGTGCAAAGATCCCGACTGGGTAGCAAATATAGTACCCGTGGTAAAGAAAAACGGACAGATCCGACCGTGCGTGATTACCGAGACGTAAATGCGACATGTCCGAAAGGCGATTTCCCTCTACCAATTACTTAACATTATCATCGACAACACATGTGGATTCGAGAGGATGTCTTTATGGATGGCTTCTCGTGGTACAATCGATCAAAATGCATCCCGATGACGAAAAGCACACCGCCCAACACCGCCCGAATATACCGTTATACGCTTATGCCTTTCGCTTGAAGAACGCTGGGCTACATACCAACGTGCCATGACCACTATTTTCCAAAATATTTACAACGGTGGAATGCTACGTAGACGATTTAGTAGTTAAGAGTCGCCACAAAGGTGATCACTTGCATGACTTGAAGACAACATTCGAGATAATGCGGGCACATCGGTTGAAGATGAACCCAACCAAGTCTTTTCCGGGATGTCTAGTGGCAAGTTTCTAGGGTTCGTGGTCACAACGGATGGTATCGTCTCGACCGGACAAGATCAAAGCTATCCAGAACTTCCACCTCCTAGGAGCCTTAGGAGCTTCGTGGTCTCCAAGGACGCTTGGCTTACATTCGCAGATTCATTTCCAATTTATCTGGAAATGTCAACCATTCTCAAGCTCATGAAGAAAGGTGTATCGTTAGTTTGGGATGAAGATTGCGGAAGACATTCAAGAGATCAAGACATATCTTTCTAATCCCCGTGTTAGTTGCACCTAAATCGGAAAGCCCTTCGATTTACATCCGCTTCTGAGTATCGTTGGCGAGTCTTTAGCACAGATGATGACAATGGCCACGAACAGCGGTCTATTACCTCGATGGGGCCGGGGGCGAATATCGATATCCTCCCATTCGAAGGAATGTTTGGCTTTGGTCTTCGCCATCCAAAAGATGCGGCACTATCTCGTGGGACGACTATACATGTCATATCCAAAATTGACCCTATACGGTATTCATGACCCACCGCACGCTGAATGGTCGAATGGCTAGATGGGCATTGTTATTATCTCAGTACGACATTCACTTCAAACCTCAGAAGGCGATGAAGGGTCAAGCTGTGTGTGATCTTATGGCTAACCACCCATTAAAAGGGAAAGTCGAATTATATCAAGACATGCCTGATGAACCTTATGAAGCTAATCTGGTCTCTAAGAACGGTAGGCGTTGTTCTTTGGCGAGACGCGAAGCGACCATGGCCCGCCCGTAGGCGGTGGGGTAATCTTGATATCTCCCCAAAACCACGTGATACCACGGTATTATTATCGAGAACCATGTACCAATAACGTAGCAGAGTACAATGCGTTATTGATTGGTCTCGACATAGCCAAACATATAGGTGTGAAACATCTTGAAGCATTTGGGGATTCACAGCTAATCGTTAAACAACTAAGAGGAGAGTATGAAGTCAGGCACGAGGACCTTATCCCTCATCATGCAGCTGCCATAGCTTTAGCTGACTCCTTTGAAAGCTTTTACATTGATCATGTACCCCGTTTGCAAAATACTTATGCGGTCTTGGTCTCTTGCGGCTACGCTAATACGCGAGAATGCTACTCGGCGAGGTTAGTGTGTCTAGTCGGCAACTATTTCGACCAAATATGCTGCGATCCAAGCAATAAGACTAACCTAAGTCATTTGAAGCACGAGGCTGGCGGTTCCGATCATCGATTATGTCTTGCATGGGATATTACCCAAGACATAAAAGAAAGAGAGTCAATTCGTCGGCGAGCATCAAGATTTTACTATGATTCCCAATTCTGGACTTTGTATAGAAGGTCATATGATGGGTTCTTGCCCGATGTCGTCAACTAAGGAAGCAGAGCAAGTCTTGAAAGAAGCTCATGGCGGTGTTTGTGGAGCACACCGGCCGGACCTAAATTATGGGATGGTGCGTGGGCTTCGGTTATTATTGGCCGACAATGGTAAGGGATGCCGTGGCTCACGCTAAACGATGCCATGCATGCCAAATACATGCTAATTACCTTCACCAACCACCGGAACACTTGCATCCTACCGCCACGTCCTGGCCATTTGAAACGTGGGGAATGGATATTGTTGGTCCCATCTCTCCACCTTCTTCAAAGGACCTTTGTTTCATATTGGCGATAACCGACTATTTCTCAAAATGGGCGGAAGCTATTCCATTGAGAATGGTCAAGACTACTGATGTGATCAAATTTGTCAAACATCACGTCATATACCGATATGGTGTGCCAAGACAGATTGTCCACGACAATGGTCCACAATTTGTCGATCCAGCTTTCCGCGATTACGTGATAAATTCGAATCCGAATTTAGCATCAACGACTTATTATCTGCGGCAAGCGGACAAGAAGCTTTTAATAAGACGATCATCAAGATCCTCACCAAGATGGTCTCTTCAAATAAGAAGGATTGGGATGATAAGTTGGGACAAAGCTTGTGGGCTTACCGCACAACGGTTCGCGACACCAACGTACCACCCCATATGCTTTAGTTTATGGTTGTGAAGCTATTTTACCGATGGAGATTCAAATTCCGTCACTACGAGTAGCATTAAACACCGAATGATGATCAAGAAAATCATCGTCGGCCTTGAAGAACTTGAAATGCCGGATGAAAACGACTACGTGCTCAACAAAGATATCGAAGTTGTACCGCACCGATTTCTAAAGCATTTGACAAGAAAGTCCGTGTCGATTTTCAAGGAAGGCGACCTCATTACTCATTGTCCGGCCAATGATTTTGAATTCCAAAAGAAAGGGAAATTCGAACCAAAATGGGAAGGACCATTCGTAGTGGAGTCGGTCTACTCGAATGGAGCGTACCGCCTAACCAATCAAGAAGGCGACAAAATCATGATGCCTATCAATGGTAAGTTTCTGAAGAAATATTACCCCTAGTCAATTATCTTATCGTTTCTAAGTATTGACTTACCAAGTCAATATTTTATCTTTACGATATCCACCTTTGGCCTACCAAGTGATGCCAATATTCTAATTCTCCGACGCTTGTTATTCATACCAATGATGTTCGTCATCCCTTATGGGCTTACTCAACGATGAGCCAATGTTTCAATTCCCCGTGAACAACGGCTGTCACCTAATTTTGATTTATCGAATGATGTGTCTTCATGTTGATCACAGTGGTCATACTTTCACATCATTGAACAATGTGATTGTTTTCGATCACAGTCGTTATACTTCTACGTCACTGAACGACCTGATCATTTCCATATCGTCTCTTGTCTGAGTGACTTTATGTTAGATAGTGGTTAACCAAGTGATACACCCCTATCAACTCCCTCACCGAATAGTGGCCTACTATACGATGTGCTCCTATTCCAATTATAGTCGTTATACTCTTATGTCCTTTGAGCGACTTCGGTTAACTACGAGTCATTTCCTTGAATGACTTTGTTCATAATTATTGTTGTTATACTTTCATGTCAATGAACAACTTCGGTTACTCTTTGATCACAATCGTTATACTTTTATGTCAATGAACGATTCGATCACAACTTTCACACTATCTTATTCACGGTAGTAGCCTACCATGCAATTTACCTTTATTCCAATCATAGTCGTTATACTCTCATGTCAATGAACGACTTGACTACTCCCACATGATCATTCCTTTAAATGATTCTGTTTGTAATCCCTGTTGTTATACTTTCATGTCACTGAACAACTCGGTTACTCTTTGATCACAATCGTTATACTTTTATGTCACTGAACGATTCGATCATCCTCATATGATTTTATTCCTATTAATGACCTACTGGGCAATTTGCCTTTATCTTTTAATCCAATGCCTTGAACGGCTAAGGATAGAGGGGAGATTTTAGCATTAAGCCTAAAAGAACCTCCTCGAAAACTCATCATACTGAGGGGAAAAGTATGGCTAGTCCAGTTCAAACGGCAACTGGTAAAGACATATCAAGTCCGTTGATAGCTGGGAGTTTGCTAAAAATTCCAGATTGCAAATGCAAAGTGCGCAACAAAATTTTGAGTGAACACAAAAAGTGGAATTTTATTCATCATGTAGTTAAAGATGTACATGAATTACAAGTTCCCAAGAGTTTGGCGGATCTCGGAAGCAATCTTGACCATAGTTTCCTTGTGGGCGACTTTGATCTCCTCCGTCGCCTGTTTATGAAGATCGCTGTCAGAAAGTACAGGCATTTGGCTCACAGCGGCGCTTAGCCCTTCCAGATCATTAGATTCAGCTTCCACTACGGCCTCGTGTGCCGCACATTGGGCTATCAGAGTTTGATGTTTCTCAGTAGCAGCCGCTAGCCCACTTTCTGCCTCCGCCAATTTTGCCTGAATGTCAATGAGTGCAGCCCTGTAGGAGTCAACCAGGAGTTGTTGATTACGCTCGGTGCTAGCAACCCTTTTCTTTTCATCATACAGAGTCGCGGCCGTCTCAAAAAGCTGATCAATACTCTGCTTCTTTTCGAGTACTTGACGTTGGAGCTCAAATTGAGTATCATCTCTTATTCTTCTAAGCTGCATGGCACGATCCTCAATCATAGAATGAAGAGACCGGTCACTGTCTCGCCATTTGTTGAAAAGGGTCTCACCGTACTCAAATAGGTTCGGTAAAGGCGTAGGCTGCGGCGTTAGTCGAGCTCGCATCACATCCGTGAGGGGTTCCAAACAGCCTTGATTCCAAAGAAAGTCCCCACCACGCCCAACACTTGAGCAGGAGATTCTCTTAGGATGGTGAGGAAATTATGGCGAATCATAGATACCCGTAGTCTTCGACAAGTCAAAAGAAGAGGGGTACCAGAAGGATTTGAGCCCGACGGACAAGCCGAGGACGGGATTGGCAGGACATCAATTGAAGGAGTGGTGGCGACAGTCAAAGCCAGTGGGGTCTCAGGCACAACCGCGGCAGGGATTGCTGTATCGTCTTGGGTCCTGGTTTCTGACTCAGAAACAGCAGCAGCCACCGGAGACTCTTCAGCATCATCAAGCATACTCTCGGCAGCATCAGGAGGGCCTTCAGTAATGGGGCTCAGGCTGGCGGCAGCTTCAATCAAGGCTTCTCTCCTCACCCGCTTGACTACACGCTTGGACCGAGGGGGCCCTGGTCTTTTAGATCCTTGATCTGTTGGCACCAAAGCTTGGCTTCCTCCAGGCTCTGAAGTGTGGGTGGCTTCTTGGGGCACAGCTCCAACAGACTGGCTGGGCGAGGTAGAGCTTTCAAGAGGATCTTCTGGAATATGTTCCGATGGTTCTCCAAAAGGAGCGAAATCTCTAGGTGCCTCTGATACAGGTTCAACCCCGGGAGTTTCTTCAACACCAGCAGAAGAAGGCATGTTGCTACCGTACTCATCTAGAGCTTCATCTATATCCGCCTGGGTCTCATGTGGGCTGGGTTGACGTGATGGCTCACGGGTCCCATGAGGGCCGGATTGGCGTGAGGGGTTCCACACCGGCTTGGGGTTTAGCGGTTCCGACATCCGTTTGGTGCAAATACTCCTTTAGTCCCGAATCGCGGCTCCTCGTTGAAGTCGGCCTTCCTATAACGCCCCAATCAATCGTAGCCCGTAAGAGTTGATGTTGAAGCACGGAATTTGGCGTTTGCCATGCAATGCCACTTGCAATACGCTAACGCCGTCCGGATTGAGGGTCTCGCTATGAAGAGAAAACGAGCACCGTGCCGAACGGTCCAAGACAAGCCCCGCTCCCACGACTAAGCCACGGCCGTCGGTTGTAATGAAGCTGGGATTACCAGCGTCTGATTGATCATACCCGAATTGACGGGCGAAGCGACAGGGTAGATAAGGCTCCAATACGCATATAGGACCGAAACGGCATATGAAATACCCCGGCCGGATGCTCATGAGCCATAAGAAGCAGCCAAGCGATAAAGTGGTATAACCCTGAGCATTGGGTTCATCCACTAGAGCTTGTCCATAGCTGACCCCAGGAAAATGAGGGAGGCACCGATTAAAAGAATAACTCTTATAGTCCCGGAGAGCGCGCCGCACTGAAGCCATGTAATGTTTGGTCCAATCGACGTTCTCTAGCCTCTGGATGAAAGGAGTAATTTGTCCCTCTATATGTGCAGAAGGTGTACCCATGAGAGTAGGGCAATGCATGACGAACCACGCCATAAGATAGGCGTATGGTAATTCCACCCTCGGGTTCTCAACACCATGGCAGAAGGCATAGCAAAGACGCCGCAAGCCGCAATGAATACCGGCAATCATGACAGAAGAAGTGCATATTGACGCGGTGCTAAGCGACAGCCAGGAAAATCACCTCGGATGCCGATGGGTCAAAGGCTGCCGTGAGCGGCGATATGTTTAAGCCACAACATGAGGTAGCCTGCTAGCACCGCCTTGGAAGAAATCGGCTCCCCGCTCTGATAAATATAAGTGTCAAACGTCGTCCCTGCCGGGAAGCCATGCTCGTCCGTGGAAGTCACATAAGAAAGTGGAAGGTTGTCAAGCACAAGCCGTGACAATTTACCCGCCTCAAGAGGACCCAGGGGCACCACAATACCTTCCTTATCATCCAGCCCTTCAAAGAGGTAGTGGGCCCAAATATTATGACTAATGAACTTTTCCCCCTTCTTATCAGCACGGCCGTGCCTACATGTGCAAATATAATAGTGGCACATCACTTCCCAATAGGTCTCCACTACTTGGGGGTGATCTTTTTCCAAATCCATCAGCTCTTTATACCCCGGGATGTACTCCTCGTAAGGATACCTTCCATGAGGTAGCCCAGAAACCTCGGCCATCTCATGCAAAGAAATCCCCAATTCGCCGTCTGGAGTGAAGAAGGTATGAGTATCAGGATTATACAATTCCAAAATCCCAAAGAACTGTTGAGAATTGTTCCGCAAGCCCAGTTGAGTTGCCCGGATAGGAGCCCTAAGGCTAAACCTCTCCAATTCATCACGATACTCTTCTAGAATGTATTCAGTGATGCGAGGCCACCATTGCGAAGAACCCCATCGAGACCAACCAGGAGTCCGGAAATCCTTGGCGGGGAATTGCCCCTCCGCCTTATGGAAAGCACGACCAAAGGTGTTGGCAGCTGACGGTGATTCGCCAGCAGAGAGCTCCCTCTGGAAAAGCCGGGTTGTAGACCGGTTACATGATGACCATGGCGGTCCACATTGCACCACCCCGAGAAGTGACCGCACATCACTCCATCTTGAGTAGGGTTAGATCCCAATTCATCTTCCGAGGATTAGAAGCTGCTCTTAAGGAGGTCGTGAGCAATCCCGTTCCATTGCGGGCAAGAACATGTAGCGTGAGTTTACCACTCTGAGCCACTTGTACGAACCCAAGTCCAACAGACTGATCTTCAAGATCATCTCCAAACGAAAGAGCGAGGCTTTGCGATTTGGTCGGTTAGCAGACTCCAAAGGGCATCCGTAATCCAACCAAGGTGGATGTTGAAGGTTCGTAAAGAAGTCTCAACTCCTCTTGATTCGTCCACAAATGCGTGAACGCTCACAAGAGGGGAGAGGAAATCGTTCGCCTCTTGAGCACCATTTGCTCCAAAAGAACCCCGCTGAGGAAGGGGGTAGAAGGATGCTCAACTACACAAAAGAGAAGAAGAAGTTAGTCTCGAGGTTTAAATCGCCACTTCAAAAGGACAAAGTCACTCAAGAGCTTAACCTCGCCAAACGAGGCTCATCCAACAAGAAAGCGAGCCTCGCCAAACGAGGCTCATCCAACAAGAAAGCGAGCCTCGCCAAACGAGACTCACCAAACAAGAAAGCGAGCCTCGCCAAACGAGGCTCATCCAACAAGAAAGCGAGCCTCGCCAAGCGAGGCTCATCCAACAAGAAAGCGAGCCTCGCCAAGCGAGACTCACCTCTCAGAAAACGAGCCTCGCCAAACGAGGCTCATCCAACAAGAAAGCGAGCCTCGCCAAACGAGGCTCATCCAACAAGAAAGCGAGCCTCGCCAAGCGAGACTCACCAAACAAGAAAGCGAGCCTCGCCAAGCGAGACTCACCAAACAAGAAAGCGAGCCTCGCCAAACGAGGCTCATCCAACAAGAAAGCGAGCCTCGCCAAACGAGGCTCATCCAACAAGAAAGCGAGCCTCGCCAAACGAGACTCACCAAACGAAGCTTCATCTAAAATAATCAAACCTCGCCAAACAGCGAAGTTTCAAAACAGACCCTATGGGGACTGAGATCAAGAACCTCGATGAGGTTTATCAAGCCAAACGAGGCAAGCCTCATCAAAACCGGGCGCAGCTTAGAAAGATATGATCGTGGAGAGCAATCTCATCTCCGTGAGTGAAAATCAAGTCGTAAAATTAACTCTACCAGATCTTAAAAGTCATGTTTTGGCAAGCGATGCTCTTCGCCTTTTACAGTGAGCGGGCGGTGAAGGCGAGCGAAGTCCCAACGCTTTTGCCTTTGCCGCCAGCCGATTTTGGGGCCATTGCTTCCGGCGTCAAGGAAGGTTTCGCGATCTAGATTGGTGGCTTGAGGAAGATGGCGATGGGGGGTTTTCTGCGGCCTTTCGCTGTCATATATATGACGCCAAGAACCCAACCGACGGCCGAGATATACGCCCGCATCTCTCACGTGATCATCAATGCAGATCCGCGGACGAGATCCGGGATGTGACAAGTCACCAAAGGGGTCTAATCCCTAATTTGCCACGTGGATGCGGATCTAAAGAGAAATCGAAACGAAACGCCAAGGGTCGGTGAGTCGCGAGTTCGTGGCCTTGCCCTCATATCGAACTCTGGCGAGGTTGGAGTCGCGAGTTCGCCAATAGTCAGTAGAAAAATTCAAACTATTCCGCACCCACACAACCTGATTCAAGTCTGAAAACTTTGAAGGGGGTCTTGTAGACAGTCAAAAAATCCTCTAGGCGAGGGTCACGAGCACCCTAGTTGTTAAAGCTTCAAGGCGAGGCTCGCTGGTAGGGCGAGGCTGGACCATATAAACTTCAAAACAAAACTCGTTCAAAAGGCGAGGCTCGACTGCAATACGAGGTTCGCACGAGGAGCGGAGTTCAATCGTAACGCGAGGCTCACACGAGAAACGAAGCTCAACAGTCATATGATGAGATTCGCCCACAACACTTAAGTTTGACGAGGCTCGCCTACAGTATCAAAGTTTGGCGAGGCTCGTCCACAACATCAAAGTTCGGCGAAGTTCTCCATTCAGACGAGGTCCGCCAAGCAGCGAAACCCTCTTGTCAGACGAGGTTCGCCTACGGCGATGAACCTCGCCATTCAACCGAGGTTCGCCTACGGCGATGAACCTCGACATTTAACCGAGGTTCGCCTACGGCGATGAACCTCGCCATTCAACCGAGGTTCGCCTACGGCGATGAACCTCGACATTCAACCGAGGTTCGCCTACGGCGATGAACCTCGCCATTCAACCGAGGTTCGCCTACGGCGATGAACCTCGACATTCAACCGAGGTTCGCCTACGGCGATGAACCTCGCCATTCAACCGAGGTTCGCCTACGGCGATGAACCTCGCCATTCAACCGAGGTTGGCGTGCGGCGATGAACCTCGCCATTCAACCGAGGTTCGCCTACGGCGATGAACCTCGCCATTCAACCGAGGTTCGCCTACGGCGATGAACCTCGCCATTCAACCGAGGTTCGCCTACGGCGATGAACCTCGCCATTCAACCGAGGTTCGCCTACGGCGATGAACCTCGACATTTAACCGAGGTTCGCCACGCCAGCGAACCTCGCCATTCAACCGAGGTTCGCCTACGGCGATGAACCTCGACATTCAACCGAGGTTCGCCACGCCAGCGAACCTCGCCATTCAACCGAGGTTCGCCACGCCAGCGAACCTCGCCATTCAACCGAGGTTCGCCTACGGCGATGAACCTCGCCATTCAACCGAGGTTCGCCTACGGCGATGAACCTCGCCATTCAACCGAGGTTCGCCACGCCAGCGAACCTCGCCATTCAACCGAGGTTCGCCACGCCAGCGAACCTCGCCATTCAACCGAGGTTCGCGTACAGCAGTGAACCTCGCCATTCAACCGAGGTTCGCCTACAGCAGTGAACCTCGACATTTAACCGAGGTTCGCCTACAGTAGTGAGCCTCGACATTCAACTGAGATTCGTCAGCGCAGCGAAGCTTAAAACCCAACCATTTCATACGAGGTTCACCTACAGCAGCGAAACTCGTTATCCAACCAAAATGCATAAATGCATCCAAACAGGTTCGCCACGCGTGGCTTCGTTATCAAACCGGTTCACTGAGTAGCTTAACCTCGGTTCAACCCGATCAATGAAGAGCGGCTTCGTCATTTAACGAAGCTCGAAGCTCGCCATAACAGCAAAGCCAACGACCACGAAGGCCACTAAAGCCACGATAACCACGTGGGTTAAATGGTGGGCATCAGTTATACCCACTAACCCACGTCTCCACAATTTTAGCATGATGGTTACATGCTTAAAGCCCAATAAATAGCCGTGAGCAGCTATTAGGAAGGGACTTTTGAACTTTTGAAAACCCAAAGACTTGCGCCTAGAGAGATTGAGTTCCTCATCAATCATCAACAACCTTGTGCCGATCGTCAACGAAAGCGGATCTCTACGGAGCATTGAGTGAAGCCTTCTTCGCCACCAAGAACCCATACAAAAGAGGAGTCAAATCAACCTCCTCTTCCTCTGTAATCGAGAGAGTGTGATTGTAATCTTTTTCTCAAAGTCAATCAAACAAAACTTTTTCGACTCTACACGTAGCTGGCCGACAGGGACTGTGTTTTGAGTCAGAGTTACTATAGCAATCGGTCCACTGTAGCAACCGAGAGGTCGGCACTATAGCAGACGACCGCTGTAGTAGCCGAGCACTTGTTAGGGCTGAGAGATCCCCTTCGGCCTTGAGTTCGCTTACTTTGGCGTGAGATTGGGTACGTGTCGATTTTCATACAGGGATTAATAAAAAATCTTTTTGGGGTACCAACAGAATCCATGAAAAATAATTTTGCGGAGTCTAAACTTCATGATTTCATGAGCTATATAACCCATGATTTTTGGCCATTTTAGTCGTTTTGACACATTAGCAAATAATTTCGTGGAGATTAAAATTCATGATTTCTTAAGGCATAACCCAAGTTTTTTGGTCATTTTTAGTCATATTGACCCGTTAGCAAATAATTTTGTGAAAACCAAAATTCTCGATTTCATGAGCAATAAATAATTAATGGTTTTAGGCCATTTTTAGCCATTTCGACCCGTACGTAATAAATTTTGCGGAGGTCAAAATTCACGATTTTATAAGTTATAATCCATAAATTTTGGCTATTTGTTTTGTTTTGACCCATTCAAATAATACTTCAGAGGCAAAATTTCGTAATTTTGTGACCTATAACCCATGATTTTTTTCATTTTTCGTTGTTTTGACCTAGTGTCCAATAATTTCATGGAGGCCAATATTCACAACTTCATGAGCTATAACCCAAGAATTTTGGCCATTTATTTTTTTATCATTTTGACCCGTTGGTAAATAGTTTTACCGAGGCTAAAATTCATAATTTCTTGAGCTGTTACCTACAATTTTTCCCATTTTTAGTTGTTTCGATGCATGGCTAAATAAATTTGTGGAGGCTAAAACTCACAATTTCTTGTGCTATAACAGATGTTTTCTTTATCATTTTTAGTTATTTTGACCTATTGTCAAATACTTTCATGGTGGCGAAATTCACGATTTTATGACTTATAGACCAAGTAAACTTCGATCTTTTCACTAAAAGAGTTTTTGGTTAGGAGCTAGTCTAGTTGAGTCTAGGCTTAACCCTAGAATTAAGGGTGGTTGATACAAAGTGATTGCCCTTGATTTGTTTTAGTTAGATTTTTCTTTTATCCTTCTTTTCTTCTCTATTTAATCTTTTAGGTCTTTTAGTTTTTCTTTAAAATAAAAAAAAGGAAAAAGCTAACTTTTGTTTTTCTTAGAATTTTTTAATTCCATTTTTAGTAAAAAAAAATCCAAAAAGAATTTGGTTTGGTGTATGCAAGTATGGATTAGAGATAACACCAATCGATTAATCTGTGTTGAACCAATTTTTAAAATCAAAGAAATAGTAAATCTTAATCCACCCACTCTTTAAGACATGTGTGACCCGAGTTTTGAGGAAATAATTAGTGTGGAGCAAAAGATATTAGAAGAAATAGCATCAGAACAGGTCTTTCAGAATGAAGGAACTGTGTTTGATACATGTTTCTCTGATCTTAGTTTTAAAGAACTATTTACTGATGAACTTAGACTCCTAGAAAACAAACAACAACTGAATTTTTATACCTCAACCATGAATCTTGGGGTTGAGGACATTTTTAAAGAAGAACTGATTATGTTAGAACAAACTTTCATTAATAAGGAATCTAAGTTCAAATTTGAAAATTAAAAATTCAAAATGCATAACACCATTGATACCTACCTTCAATTGCTGTAGAAATTATTGAAAACTTCGGAGTATACAGAGTTTGAGCACATTTTTGAATTTATCATTCTAGATTTCTTCAAAATCTGAGGTAGAATTTTCAGCAATAAGGTAGGGTTTGATGTAGAATATAAGCTTTTCATTTTAATTTATCATTATATATCTTTATTTTTTGTCTCATAATGATACAAATAATAAAAGAATTTATTCTTCTCTCATTTGAGAGTTTCTTGTTCTTTGGAAAAAACAAAAAACAAAAGGATATGAAAAAATAAAAAATAAAAAAGAGAAAATTTTGACTTCATCCTCCTCACATCAAAGGTAAATTGCAGATTTTTATCATTTTATCATTGTTCTAGGTCGATCGAATAAATGTAAGTGCTTCATTTCTTATCTGCTTTACTTTGTGCATTATAGAGTTTGCATTGAGGATAATGTAAAATTTAGGTGTGGGGGTGTGGGCTAGTCATTTTTTTCTCTTTATCTTAGTTATTTTTTCCCTTTATTTTACCATTTCTTTTTTTTTATGTCATTTTTTCTTTTTCATAAAGATATTGTCACTTGCCAACTTAATAGAGTTTATTAATAATTGATATATTTGATAAATTTTAAAATTTCTAATCCTTAGTTAGTTTTGTACTCAAGTTAACCTTTTATGATAACTCTAAATAAATTTCTTAAGAAATAATTTTAAAGCAAGATACTTTACTAAAGTCTTAACTTAGACTTTTAATTAAAGGAATGAAATTTTTGCATGCTTAGCTTAGAGTAGAAAATTATTTTTCAAGTTGTCTTGATCTAGACATTTTTCAAGATATTTATACATATACATATTAAAAAGACTAACTTTGCAAAAGAAGAGTGCTAAAAATGGGCACCAATAAAAATTCTTTTGAAATTCAAGGTGGTTTTATCTTATAAAGCCTAAGTTGATCGAGTAATTAAGCTCAATGAGTATTTCCATGCTTAATAACCTAAGCCTAATTTGGTTAGGATTCATTGGCCCAAAACTTGTTAAATGTTCCCTTAGAAAGCCGATGAAGTAGAACAAAATCACCTAGGAATAAAGAGTGTAAAAAAATACTAACAATGTATATATATATATATATATATATATATATATAGTTATATTTGTATATATATTCTTAAAAATAAATTGATTAAGAGACTTGAAAATCATTTAAAACAAAGAGTTAGCATGTTCTGCAAAACTTTTAATTAAATTTCTAAGTTAGACTTGGTTTTGTATAACTAGACTTGGTTTTGTATAACTATAATGAAGAGCAAGGCTCCTATGAACTTAAGTTCATAATGAATAGTGGTGCACCAACTTTTCTAACCACTCATCTTGCTTTGAGATCCGTGAAAGATATAAAGCCCACTTTGAGATTTGTGCATCACAAATCTCAAGACAAGATGAGTGGATAAAAAAGTTGGTGCACCACTATTCATTATGAACTTAAGTTCATAGGAGCCTTGCTCCTATAATGAAAAGATTTTCTAAGAGATTTACTTAGAGTTGATTTTGTATAACTATAATGAAAAGATTTTCTAAGAGATTTACTTTGGAGTTATACATAAAAATATTTTCTTGAGTAAAAACTAGCTTCAATAAGAATGTTTAAATATATCAAGTAAATTAATTATTCACTGACTTCTTTAAATTGGCAAGTTGACCGAATTTTGTAGGTATATTCACTGCAAATCCCCATGAGACTACAACTTGTCCTCTAGGATAATCTAGGGGTTTAAATGCTTGTTGTATACGCTAAATACAGCCGCGACTCCTGCGAAAGTGAGTTAGGATTTTTCTTTCTTTCCCTTTTAATTTCTTCCTTTGCTAGAGGACTAGCAAAAGTTTAGGTATGGGGGTATTTGATCAACACATTGTATTGCACTTTTATACCCTAATTATCGATTTTATTTAAATAAATATATCTTATAATAATAATTTTTATCTTAATTTATAGCTAATATAGAATTATTGAATAAGAGCCTAAATGAAGATTATTTTGAGCCCAAAAGATCTCTAATGAAGCCCAGAATACCTAAATCCAAAGCCCACGACTAAGTTTAGAAGTAAAATATTAACACTCATCACTTTCTTAGTCAGAATTATTAATAACTTGACCTACAATTGAGAATCAAATCACATATGGAAAAAAAATAAAGTCAAATTCATGCTCAGGATGGTCAACCGCAAAGAAAAGGCGATATCTCCCAATCCGGAATGCAGAATTCGACATATTATATATGAAAATCACCTATCTCAATGAGATGGAGCCATCCAAATTGGTAGATTCTAAAAATTTTATCAGCAACAGTGGGTTATGATAGAAATCCGAATTTAATTGATATATATTCAATTATTTGAAGGCTAAGCTAAATTCTAAGAAGCCCAAGAGCATTTAAAGGAAGCGCGAGTGTTTTAAATGAATTAAATATAAAAAAATAAAGCCCACAAAGTAAATATCTTAAGTATTGAATTAATGGTGTAGATTATGTTGAGAGATCCTATGGTTATGAGGGTTGCTTGGGGCCTAAGTCAAATCCTATGATTGTGAGGGTTACTTGGGGGCAAAGATAAATTCACGGGTTATGAGAGATTCTTATTATCTATAAATAGATGGGTAGAGTGAGGGCTTGAAAGTGTGAAAAATTTTATAAAACTCTATTTGGAGAGGAGGGTTACTCTTAATTGAGAAGACCTTCCAAAATTATAACTTTTTATTGCCATTAATAAAAGAATATTTTTACCTCTTCATATTTTTCTGTTCTTCTCTTTATTTGATCATGAAGATGAAGATGAGATAAAGATGAAGATCAAGATGAATATTTGCTTCCATCAAGAGGCTAGAACCTTCTTGGAATGTAAGTTTTCTCTTTTGCTAATAAATTTATCTTTTACTTTCTTTTCTTATTTAGATAGCAAAGAAGCTAGAACCCTCTTACCTTAGATTTATTTTCATGCTTGTAGGGTAGATTTACTTTCATGTCTTTACTTTCTTGCTTAAATTCTTGCATTTACTTTCATGTCTTTACTTTCTTGCTTTTGTATTTATTTTGTAGCTTAGATTTTATTTTCTTGTACTATTCACCTTGAGGCAAGAACCCTCTTGGGATTAATTTTTATTTTTTTTATTTTCTTTGATTCACCTTGAGGCTAGAACCCTCTCGGAAATTATTTTTATTTTTTTTGATTCACCTTGAGGCTAGAACCCTCTAGAGAATTGCCCTTTTCTAAGATGTGAAACTAATTCTTGTGAGAACTCTAGAAATTGCATGAAACTAAGTTTTATTTCTTTCATAATTTGTGAATCATTTTCATATGCTTAAAATGATCATGTTTAGGATAGTCACCTAAAGAACTAATTGGTAGAAGGAATTCTAGAATTACTATTTAGTTATAGTTCTTTTCATGAGTATTAATTTTACTTGGTGATAATTTGATAGGTTATGCTTTCCTTGAGTGGTTTGATTGTCTATGCTTAATAAATCTAAAGTAGAATATGACAAAAGAGAATAGTTCATAATTTATAAGTGAAATTGACTAGTGGATTCAATTCTAGATTCCTCGTATCTTTAATTGAATCCTCCATCTTTTACTTTCTTATTTTTCCCTTTTTATTCTTGATTTTTATTTGTTTGTTTTATTTTCTTCTATTTTCTCTATCATTCTTTCTCCTCACTCAATCTAGTTTTGTTTTATTTTGCACATATTCACAACCACTCTTATTCTCTCCACAATCACTTTTATCACTCCTAATTGTCACACACACAACTTAAGAACCGGTTTTAATTAATTTCCTACAACACCTTCCTCGTGGATCGATAACTTTTTATACTATAACTTGATAGTTGTATACTTGCAACTTTAACTACATATTATTAAACACCTATCAGTAAATAGTATTGTGGAGTCCAAGCTTTACGATTTTATGAGTTATAACTCACGATATTGGACCGCTTTTAGTCATTTCGATCCAATAGCAAATAATTTCGTAGTGACGAAAATTTATGATTTCGCAAGCTATAACCCATGATATTTGGCTATTTTTAGTCATTTTGACCCTTGACAAATAATTTTACAAATGCTAAAATCCATAATTTCTTGAGGTATAACTCATGATTATTGGACATTTTTAGTTTTTTTATCCATGAGCAAAATAATTTCACGGAGGCAAAAATTAACGATTTCCTAAGAGATAACACATGATTTTTGGTCATTTTTAGTCATTTTGAGCTATTGGCAAATAATTATAAGGAGACTAAACTTCACGATTTCTTGAGAGATAATCCACGTTTTTAGCCATTTTTAGTTGTTTCGACCCATAGGTAAATAATTTCACGGAGGCCAAAATTCATGATTTCATGAGCTATAACCCCTGATTATTAAACATTTTTATTCACTTCAAACCGTTGGGGAATAATTCTGTGGAGCCTAAACTTCACGATTTCATGAGTTAAATAACCCATGATTTTTGGCCATTTTAGTTGTTTCGACCCATTGGTAAATAACTTCACGGAGGTAAAAATTCATGATTACGTGAGCTATTTATCCATTATTTTTGGCATTTTCAGTTGTTTCGACCTTTTGGCAAACAATTTCACAGAGGCCAAAATTCACGATTTTCTGAGCTATAACCCACAATTTTTGGCTATTTTTAATTGTTTCGATAAATTATTAAATATTCTAGCTGTGGCTAAAATTCACAATTTCGTTAGCTATAACCAATTATTTTTGATTATTTTTTGTCATTTTGATCCTTGGCAAATAGGTTTCCGGAGGCCAAAATTCACGAGTTTATGTATTATAACCCATGATAAGTGGATATTTTTAGTCCTTTTGAACCATTGGTAAATAGTTTTTCAGAGTCTAAACTTCATAATTTTAAGAGCTATAACTCACGATATTTGATCATTTTTAGTCATTTAGATCCATTGGTAAATAATTTTGCGGAGACCATTACTCACAATTTCATGAGCTATAACTCATAATTTTTAGCCATTTTTAGTCAATTCGACCCGTTGGCAAGTAATTTCGTAGAGGCCAAAATTCAAAATTTCATGAACTATTAACCCATAATTTTGGCCTTTTTTATCATGTCAATCCATTAGCAAATAATTTTGCAGTGGCTAAACTTCACAATTTCGTGAGCTATAACCCACTAATTTTGGGCATTTTTAGTCAATTCGACCATTAGCACATAATTTTGCGGATGCCAAAAATTTCAATTTGGGCTACAACCCATGATTTTTGGCTATTTTTAGTCATTTTGACACATTGGCATATAATTTTGTAGAGTCTTCAATTTCTGATTTCATGAGCTATAACCCACGATTATTGGCCATTTGTTATTATTTCGACCCATTGAAAAATAATTTCGTGATGACCAAATTTCACAATTTCATAAGCTATAACCCATATTTTTGGCCATTTTAATCATTTTGACCCATTAATACATAATTTCACAGAGGGCAAATTTCACAATTTCATGAGAAATAACTCACGATTTTTGGCCATTTGTAGTCATTTTATCCCATTCACAAATACTTTCGTGAAAGCTAAAATTTACAATTTCATAAGTTATAACACATAATTTTTAGTCATTTTAGTCATTTCGACCCATTGGTAATTAATTTGCACGGAGGTTAAGATTCACGATTTCACAAGCTATAACCCATAAATTTTTTTACTTTTAGTTGTTAAGACCCATTGACAAATAATTTTGTAGAGAGTAAAATTCACGATCTCATGAGTTATAACCCATGATTATTAGCGATTTTTAGTTGCTTTGAACCCATAGTAAATAGGTTTATGGAGTCCAAACTTCACGATTTCATGAGCTATAACCCACGATTATTGGCCATTTGTTATTATTTCGACCCATTGAAAAATAATTTCGTGATGACCAAATTTCACAATTTCATAAGCTATAACCCATAATTTTTGGTCAAATTTTAGTCGTTTCGCACCAAAGGTGAATGAATTCGCAGAGGCCAAAATTCATAATTTCATGAGCTATACTTTGTAAATTTTAGCCATTTTTATTCATTTCGGCCACTTTGCAAATAATTTTGCTGTGTCTAAAATTCTCAATTTTTTCGGTTATAACTCATGATTTTTGGCGATTTTTAGTCATTTCGACTCATAGACAAATAGTTTTTCGGAGGCCAAAATTTATGATTTCATGAGCTATAACCCATAATTTGTGGCTGTTTTTAGTTATTTCGACCCGTTGGCAAATAGTTTCATGGTGGCTAAATTCACGATTTTATGGCCTATAACCCAAGATTTTTGGCCATTTTTAGTCATTTTGAAGTACTGTCAAATATTTTCTAGGATGCCAAAATTCGTGATTTTATGAGCAAAATTCGTGATTTCATGAGCAATAACCCACGACTTTTAGCCATTTTTAGTCATTTAAATCCGATGTCAAATAATTTCATGGTGACCAAAATTGATGATTTCATGAGTCATAACCCATGATTTTTAACTATTTTTACTCATTTTGAACCAATGGAAAATAATTTTGTAGTTGTTAAATAGTTTTGCGGAGTCGTAGCTTCATGATTTTATGAGCGATAACCAATAATTTTTGATTAGTTTTAGTCATTTTGATCCTCGGCAAATAATTTTGCGGAGGCCAAAATTCAAGATTTTATGTGTTATAACCCACGATAAGTGGATATTTTTAGTCCTTTTGAACTGTTGGTAAGTAGTTTTACAAAGTCAAAAATTCATGATTTCATAAGCTATAACTCACGATTTTTGATCATTTTTAGTCATTTCGATCCATTGGCAGATAATTTCGACCCACTGGTGGTAAGTAGTTTTATAACCCATTATTTTTGGCCACTTTTTAGTCATTTCGACCCACTGGCAAATAATTTTGCATGGCTAATAGTCAAGATTTCGTGAGCTATAACCCACTAATTTTGGTCATTTTTAGTTAATTTGAAAATTTAGCACATAATTTTGTGGATGTCAAAATTTATATTTTAATGGGCTATAACCCATGATTTTTAGCTATTTTTAGTCATTTTGACCTACTGGCAAATAATTTCGCAGATGCAAAATTTTTTGATTTCATGAGTTATAACCCACTATTTTTGGCCATTTTTAGTCATTTCGACCCATTGGCAAATAATTTCACGGTGGCCAAATTTCACGATTTTATGAGCTATAATTCACATTTTGGCTATTTTAATCATTTTGACCCATTTGCACATAATTTCATGGAGGCTAAAATTCATGATTTTATGAGTTATAACACATGATTTTTGGCCATTTTTAATGATTTCGTTCCATTGGTAATTAATTTGTACGGAGGTCAAAATTCACAATTTCATGAGCTATAATTCATATTTTTTTTCTATTTTTAGTTGTTTAAACTCATTGACAAATAATCATGCAGAGCACAAAATTCACAATCTCATGAGTTATAACCCATAATTATTGGCTATTTTTGTTGCTTTGAACCAATGGTAAACAATTCTTCAGAGACCAAACTTTATGATTTCATGAGTTATAACACACAACTTTTTTTTATCATTTTTAGTCATTTCGACCCGCTATCAAATAATTTTGCGGTGACCAAAATTCATAATTTCATGAGTTATAACTCATAATTTTTGGTCTATTTTTATTTGTTTCATCTTATTGGCAAATAAATTCGCGGAGGCCAAAATTCATAATTTCATGAGCTGTAATTCATGATTTTTAGCCATTTTTAGTTGTTTTGACTACTTCACAAATAATTTCATTGTGTCGAAAATTATCAAAATTTTGGGTTATAACCTCTGATTTTTGGCTATTTTTAGTTGTCTCGATTCATAGACAAATAATTTCACAAAGACCAGAATTCATGATTTCATGAGATATAAATCACAATTTATTGCCACTTTTAGTTGTTCTGACCCGTTGGCAAATAACTTCACGGTGGCTAACTTCATGATTTCGTGGCCTATGACCCTTGTATTTTGGCCATTTTTAGTTGTTTTGAACCATTGTCAAATATTTTCTAGGATGTCCAAATTCGTGATTTTGTGAGCTATAACTCACGACTTTTGGCTATTTTTAGTCGTTTAAATCCGATGTTAAATAATTTCATGGTGGCCAAAGTTGATGATTATATGAGTTATAACCCATGATTTTTGGCTATTTTTAGTTATCTCGACCTCTTGGCAAACAATTTTACAGAGGTAAAATATTAAGATTTCATGAGTTATAGCCCATGATTATTGGCCATTTTTAGTAATTTTGAACCCATGGAAAATAAGTTTGCGGAGTCTAAACCTTATGATTTCATGAGCTGTATAACACATGATTTTGGCCATTTTAGTCATTTCGACTCATTAACAAATAATTCCGTGGAGATTAAAATTCATAATTTCTTGAGCCATGTCCCAAGTTTGTTGCCCACTTTTAATTGTTTTGACTTGTTGACAAATAATTTTGTGGAGGCCAAATTACCCTATTTTAAGAGCAATAATCTATGATTTTTGGCTATTTTCAGTCGTTTCGACCCTTTGACAATAAATTTCATGGAGGCCAAAATTCACGATTTCATGATTTATAATCCATAAATTTTGGTCATTTTTTTGGTTTTGACCCAATTCCTCACAGGCCAACATTCATAATTTCGTGAGCTATAATTCATGATTTTTTTGCCATTATTAGTTGTTTCGACCTAGTGTTTTATAATTTCATGGAAGCCAAAATTCACGATTTCATAAGCTATAATCCATGATTTTTTTACCATTTTTTTATAGTTTTGACCCGTTGGTAAATAATGTTGCGAAGCCCAAAATTCACGACTTCGTGTGCTATTATTTGCCCATTTTTAGTTGTTTCGACTCATGGCTAAATGAATTTGTGGAAGCTAAAATTCATAGTTTTTTGAGATATAACATATGATTTTTGGTTATTTTGACCTGTTGTGAAATACTTTCACGATGGCTAAATTCACGATTTCGTGACTTATAACCTGCGATTTTTAGCTACATTTAGTCATTTCGATCCTTGACCATTTCGCAGAGGACAAAGTTCATGATTTCATGACTTATAACCCATGATTATTGGACATTTTTTATTATGTCAAACCATTGGCAAATAGTTTTGCGGAGTTTGAGCTTTATGAGTTTAGAAGTTTTAACTCACGATTTTGGTCCATTTTTAGTCATTTTGACCGAATGTCAAATAATTTTGCGGTGGCCAAAATTCAGGATTTTGTGAGTTAGAACCCATGATTTTTAGTTATTTTTAGTCATTTTGACCCTTGGCAAATAAATTTATGAAGGGCAAAATTCGCGATTTTATGAGGTATAACCCACGATTGTTGGATATTTTTAATTATTTTGATCTATTAACAAATAATTTTTAGGGGGGTAAGATTCATGATTTCTTAAGCGATAATCCATGATTCTTGGCCATTTTTAGTCAATCTGACCCATTGGCAAGTAATTCCACGGATAGCAAAATTCACGATTTATTGAGATATAATCCATGTTTCCAGCTATACTTAGTTATTTCGACCCGTAGGCAGATAAGTTCATAGATGCAAAATTTCACGACTTCATGGGCAATAACCCATGATTTTTGGCCATTTTTTTTATCATTTTGACCCAATGGCAAATACTTTCGCGAAAGCCAAAATTCACGATTTCCTAAGTTATAACCTATGATTTCTAGCCATTTTAGTTGTTTTGACCCATTGGTAATTAATTTGCGTAGAGGTCAATTTTATAATTTCATGAGCTAAAACCCATAAATTTTTTTCCTATTTTTAGTTGTTTAGACCTATTAGCAAATAATTTCACAGAGGACAAAATTCATGATCTTATGAGTTATAACCCATGATTATTGGCCATCTTTAATTGCTTTGAACTAATGGTAAACAATTTTGTGGAGTCCAAACTTCACGATTTCATGAATATAACTCATAATATTTTTACCATTTTTAGTCGTTTTGACCCGTCGTCAAATAATTTTGCTACGGCCAAAATTTACGATTTCATGAGTTATAACCCATGATTTTTGGTCCATCTTTAGTCGTTTCGACCCATTGGCTACTAAACTCAAGGAGGGCAAAATTCATAATTTCATAACCTATAATCCGCAATTTTGAACCATCTTTAGCCATTTTGACCACTTTGTAAATAATTTTGCTGTGTCTAAAATTCTCGACTTTTGGCCATGATTTTTGGCCATTTTTAGTCATTTTGACTCATAGTAAAATAATATTGCGAAGGCCAAATTTTATAATGCCTTGAGTTGTAACTCGCAATTTGTGGCTATTTTTAGTCATTTCGACTCGTTGAGGAGGCCAAAATTTACGATTTCATGAGCTATAATCCACTACTTTTGGCCATTTTTAGTCATTTAAATCTATTGCGCTGGCTAAAGTTCATGATTTCATGAGCTTTAACCCACGATTTTTGGCCATTTTTAGTCGTTTAAATCTATTGCGCGGGCTAAAGTTCACAATTTCATGAGCTATAACCCACGTTTTTTGGCCATTTTTAGTCATTTTGACCCATTGGCAAATAATTTTGCGGAGAAAAAAAAATTTAAGATTTCATGAGTTATAGCTCACGATTATAGTGATTTTGAACTAACAGTAAATAATTTTTCCAAGTCCAAACTTTATGATTTTATGAGCTATATAACCCATGATTTATGGTCACTTTTAGTCTTTTCGACCCATTGACAAATAATTCCACGAAGATCAAAATTCATGATTTCTTGAGATATAACCCAAGTTTGTTGGCCATTTTTAGCCCTTTTGGCTTATTGACAAATAATTTCGTGAATGCCAAAATTTACAATTTCATGAGTAATAACCCATGATTTTTGGCCATTTTTAGTCGTTTCAACCCATTGGCGAAAAATTTCGTGAAGGCTAAAATTTATAATTTCATGAGTTATAACCCATGAATTTTGGCCCCTTTTTCATTTCAACCCACTAGCAAATAATTCCTCAAAGGATAAAATTCATATTTTCGTAAGCTGTAGCCCTTGATTTTTTGCGATTTTTAGTTGTTTCAACATAGTATCAAATAGTTTGGTGGAGGCCAAAATTCATAGTGTCATGAGCTATAACCCATGATTTTCATCCATTTTGTGTTGTTTTGACCTATTGGTAAATAATTTTGCGGAGTCCAAAATGCACGATTTTCTGAGCTATTGCTCACCATTTTTGCCCATTTTTTGTTATTTCGATGCATTGGCAAATAAATTTTCAGAAGCTAAAATTAACGATTTCTTGAGCTATAACCCATAATTTTTGGCCATTTTTATCATTTTGACCCATTGTTAAATAATTTCACTGTGGCTAAATTCACGGTTTTGTGAGTTATAACCCTTGATTATCAAAGATTTTTAGTTATTTCGAATAGTTGTAAATAGTGTTGAGGATACCGAGCTTCATTATTTCATGAGCTATAACTAATAACTTTTGGTTATATTTAGTCATCTTGATCCTTAGCAAATAATTTACGGAGGCCAAAATTCACAATTTTATGTGTTATAACCCATGATATGTGGATATTTTTAGTCCTTTTGTACCACTAGTAAATAGTTTTACAGAGTCTAAACTTCATGAATACTTAAGCTGTAATTCATAATTTTTTATCACTTTTAGTCATTTTGATCCATTGACAAATTATTTCGTAGAGTCCAATACTCATGATTTCACGAGCCATGACCCAATATTTTTGACCATTTTTGGTTATTTCGACCTGTTGGCAAATAATTTCATAGAAGCCAGAATTCATGATTTTACGAGCTATTAACCCATAATTTTTGGCTTTTTTTAGTCATTTTGACTCATTGGCAAATAATTTCACGGTGGTTAAAATTCTCAATTTTGTGAGATATAACCCACTATTTTTGGCCATTTTTAGTCAATTTGACCCACGGGTATATAATTTTATAGATGCCAAAATTTACAATTTAATGGGCTATAACCCATGTTTTTTCACTATTTTTAGTCATTTTGACCTATTGGCGAATAATTTCGTAGAGGCTAAAATTCCTGATTTCATGAGCTATAACCCATAATTTTTTGACCATTTCTAGTCATTTTGACCAATTGACAAATAATTTCATGGTGGTGAAATTTCACGATTTCATGAGCTATAACCCACATTTTGGCCTATTTTAATCATTTGACCCATTGGCACATAATTTCGCGGAGGCCAAAATTCACGATTTTATGAACAATAACCCATATTTTGGCCATTTTTAGTCATTTCGTCCCATTGTCAAATACTTTCGTGAAAGCCAAAATTCACAATTTTATGAGTTATAACACATGATTTTTAGCCATTTTTGTCATTTCGACCAATTGGTAATTAACTTGCTCGGAGGTCAAAATTCACGATTTGATTAGCTATAACCTATAATTGTTTTCTATTTTTAGTTGTTTAGACCCACTGACAAATAATTTTGCAGAGAGAAAATTTACGATCTCATGAGTTATAACTCACGATTATTGCCCACTTTTTGTTGCTTTGAACCAATGGTAAACAATTTTGCGAAGTCCAAACTTCACGATTTCATGAGCTATAACCCACAAGTTTTTCTATTTTAAGTCATTTTGACCCATTGTCAATTATTTTGCGGTGGCCAAAATTTATGATTTCTAATTTCATGAGCTATAACCCATGATTTTTTGTCCATTTTTAGTTGTTTCGCCCCATTAGCAAATAAATTTGTGGAGGCCAAAATTCATAATTTCATAAGTTATAATCTGCGATTTCTAGGCAATTTTATTCGTTTGGACCACATTGCAAAAAATTTTGTTGTGTCTAAATTTTTTTGGGCTATAACCCATGATTTTTAGCCATTTTTAGTCGTTTCGACTCACAGACATATAATAGAGGATAAAATTCATGATTTCATGAGCTATAACCTGTAATTTTTGGCTTTTTTGTCATTTCGACCTAATGGCACATAATTTTATGGTGGGTAAACTCACTATTTCGTGAGCTATAACCCTTAATTTTTTATCATTTTTAATTATTTTGAACATTTGTCAAATATTTTCAAGGAGGCCAAAATTCACGATTTCATGAGCTATAACCCACAAGTTTTTCTATTTTAAGTCATTTTGACCCATTGTCAATTATTTTATGGTGGCCAAAATTTATGATTTCTAATTTCATGAGCTATAACCCATGATTTTTGTCCATTTTAGTTGTTTCACCCCATTAGCAAATAAATTTGTGGAGGCCAAAATTCATAATTTCATAAGTTATAATCATGATTTCTAGGCAATTTTATTCGTTTGGACCACATTGCAAAAAATTTTGTTGTGTCTAAATTTTTTTGGGCTATAACCCATGATTTTTAGCCATTTTTAGTCGTTTCGACTCACAGACATATAATAGAGGATAAAATTCATGATTTCATGAGCTATAACCTGTAATTTTTGGCTTTTTTGTCATTTCGACCTAATGGCACATAATTTTATGGTGGGTAAACTCACTATTTCGTGAGCTATAACCCTTAATTTTTTTTATCATTTTTAATTATTTTGAACATTTGTCAAATATTTTCAAGGAGGCCAAAATTCATAATTTTGTGAGCTATAATCCACGACTTTTGGCCATTTTAGTGGTTTAAATCTGTGGTCAATTAATTTCGCGGTGGTCAAAGTTCATGATATCATGAGTTATAAACCCTGATTTTTGGCCATTTTTAGTCGTTTCTACCCATTGGCAACCAATTTCACAGAGGGAAAAAATAATTTTGTGAGTTATATCCCATGATTATTGGCCATTTTTAGTCATTTTGAACACATAGAACTGATTTTGCGGAGTCTAGACTTCATAATTTCATAAGCTATATAACCCATGATTGTTGGCTATTTTAGTCGTTTCGATTCATTAGCAAATAATTCCGTGGAGATTAAAATTCATGATTTCTTAAGACATAACTCAAGTTTGTTGGCCATTTTTAGTCGTTTTGACACGTTGGTAAATAATTTCGTGGAGGCCAAATTTCCCGATTTCATGAGTAATAATCCATGATTTTTAGCCATTTTTAGTCGTTTCAACCCATTGACGATAAATTTCATGGAGGCCAAAAGTCATAATTTTTATGAGTTATAATCCATGAATTTTGGTTTTTTTTGTTTTGACCCAATAGCAAATAATTCATTGGAGGCCAAAATTCATAATTTCGTGAGCTAACCCAAGATTTTTTGCCATTATTAGTTGTTTTGACCTGGTGTCCAATAATTTTATGGTGGCCAAAATTCTTAATTTCATGAGCTGTAATCCATGAGTTTTTTTCCATTTTCTGTTGTTTCGATCCGTTGGTAAATAATTTTGCAGAGGCCAAATCTCACAATTTTTGTGTGCTATTACCCATAATTTTTCCTATTTTTAGTTGTTTTGACGCATGGCTAAATAAATTCATGGAGGCTAAAATTCATGATGTCTTGAGCTATAACGGATGATTTTTGGTCATTTACAGTCATTTTGACCCATTGTCAAATACTTTCACAGTGACTAAATTCACGATTTTGTGACTTATAACCCTCAATTTTTAGCTACATTTAGTCATTTTGATCTTTGACATATAATTTCGCAGAGGCTAAAATTCACAATTTCATGAGTTATAACCCATGATCTCATGAGTTATAACCCACAATTATTGAACATTTTTTAGTTGTTTCGAACTACTGGTAAATAGTTTTGCAGAGTCCGAGCTTCACGATTTCATGAGTTATAACTCATGACTTTCGTCCACTTTTAGTCATTTTGACCCAATGTTAAATAATTTCACGGTGGCTAAAATTCACGATTTTGTGAGCTATAACCCATGATTTTTGGCTATTTCTAGTCATTGCGACCCTTGGCAAATAAATTTACGGAGGCGCAAATTCACAATTTCATGTGTTATAATCCATAAGTTTTAGCCATTTTAGTCATTTCGACCCATTGGTAATTAATTTGCGTGGAGGTCAAAATTCACGATTTCATGAGCTATAACCCATAATTTTCTTTCTATTTTTAGTTATTTTGACCCATTGGCAAATAATTACGTAGAGGACAAAATTCACGATCTCATGAGTTATAACCCACGATCATTGGCCATTTTTAGTTGCTTTGGTCCATTAACAAATAATTTTACGTAGGTCAAAGTTCATGATTTCTTAAGCAATAACCCATAAATTTCGGACATTTTTAGTTGTTTTGACACAATGGCAAATACTTGTGGAAGCTAAAATTTACGATTTCATATGTTATAACCCACGATTTTTAGCCATTTTTTTCATTTTGACTTGTTGGTAATTAATTTACTTGGATGTCAAAATTCACGATTTTATGAGCTATAATCCATAATTTATTTTTCTATTTTTAGTTGTTTAGACCTATTAGCAAATAATTTCGTAGAGGATAAAATTCACTATCTCATGAATTATAGTCCATAATCATTTGCCATTTTCAGTTGCTTTGAACCAATGGTAAACAATTTTGTAGAGTCCACACTTCACGATTTCATGAGCTATAACCCATAATTTTTTAACCATTTTTAGTTGTTTCACCGTTGTGAAATAATTTTGCGGTAGCCAAAATTCAGAATTTTGTAAGCTATAACCCACGATTTTTGGTCCAGTTTTAGTCATTTTGACCCATTGGCTAATAAATTTATAGAGGGAAAAATTCATAATTTTATAAGCTACATTCCACTATTTTTAGCCATTTTTAGCTGTTTCGATCCCTTTGTAAATAAAAACCTTTTTTAACTTTACCCCATAAATTTTGGCCATTTTTTTGTCATTTTGACTCATGGACAAATAGTTTTGTAGTGGCCAAAATTTATTATTTCATGAGCTATATCCCACAATTTGTGGCCATTTTTAGTCGTTTTTACCCATTACCAAATATTTTCGAGGAGGCCAAAATTCACAATTTCGTGAGCTATAACCTACTACTCTTAACCATTTTTAGTCATTTAAATCCATTGCCAAATAATTTCTTGCTGACCAAAGTTCATGATTTCATAAGCTATAATCCACGATTTTTGGTCACTTTTAGACGTTTCGACCCCTTGGCAAATAATTTCGCGCAGGGAAAAAATCAGGATTTCATGAGTTATAGCCCATGATTATTGGTCATTTTTTATCATTTTGAACCAACAATAAATAATTTTGTGAAGCCCAAACTTCATGATTTAATGAGCTATATAATCCATGATTTTTGATCATTTTAAATCTTTTTGACCAATTAGTAAATAATTCTGTGGAGATCAAAATTCATAATTTTTTGAGATGTTACCCAAGCTTGTTGGCCATTTTTAGCCCTTTTGGCTGGTTGGCAAATAATTTTGGGGAGGCTAAAATTCTCAATTTCATGAGCAATAAACCATGACTATTTGCCAATTTTTATCGTTTCGACCTGTTTGCGATAAATCTTGAGGAGGTAAAAATTCATAATTTTGTGAGTTATAACCCATGAATTTTGGCCCTTTTCATTTTGACCCACTGGCAAATAATTTCTTAGAGGCTAAAATTTATAATTTCATGAGCTATATAGCCCATGATTTTTTTACCATTTTTAGTTATTTCAACCTAGTGTCAAATAGTTTCGTGGAGGCCAAAATTCACAATTTTATAAGCTGTAACCCATAATTTTTAGTCATTTTTTATCGTTTCGACCCGTTGGTAAATAATTTCGTGGATGCCAAAATTAATAATTTTCAAGCGATAACCCAAAATTTGGCTATTTTAGTCATTTAAATCCATTGCCAAATAATTTCTTAGAGGCTAAAATTCATGATTTCTTTAGCGATAGCCCATGATTTTTGGCCATTTTTAGTCGTTTTGACCCATTATCAAATAATTTCACAGTGGCTAAATTCACAATTTTGTGAGTCATAACCCTCAATTATCGGACATTTTTAGTTGTTTCAAGCAGTTGGTAAATAGTTTTATGAAGTCTGAGCTTCATGGTTTCATGAGTTATAACTGACAATCATGGACCATTTTCAATCATGTCGACCAAACGGCAAATAATTTCACGGTGGCCAAAGTTTAAGATTTCGTGAGATTTTTGGCTATTTCTAGTTGTTTTGACCCTTGGCAAATAATTTTGTGGATGCCAAAATTCACAATTTCATGTGGTATAACCCACAATTATTGGATATTTTTAGTTATTTTTATTCAATAGCATAATTTCACGGATGCCAAAATTAATAATTTTCGAAGCGATAACCCAAAATTTGGCTATTTTAGTCATTTTAACCCATTGGTAAATAATTTTGTAGAGACCAAAATTCATGATTTCTTGTGATATAATCCATGTCTTTAGCTATTTATAGTCATTTCAACTCATAGGTAAATAATTTCACGTAGGTCAAAATTCACGATTTCATGAGCTAATCCATGATTAGTAGACTTTTTTAGTTATTTCAAACCATTGGTGAATTATTTTGTGGAGTCCAAACTTCAGGATGTCATGAGCTAAATAATCCATGATTTTTGGTCATTTTAGTTATTTTGACCCATTGGCAAATAATTCAACAAAGACCAAAATTCACAATTTCATGAGTTATAACCCATGTTTTTTGCCATGTTTAGTCACTTCAAACTGTTGGTAAATAACTTCACGGAGGACAAAATTGATGATTTTATGAGATATAACCCATTATTTTTGGCCATTTTAGTCATTTTAACCCATTGGTAAATAATTTTGTGGATGCCAAAATTAATAATTTTCAAGCGATAACCCAAAATTTGGCTATTTTAGTCATTTAAATCCATTGCCAAATAATTTCTTAGAGGCTAAAATTCATGATTTCTTTAGCGATAGCCCATGATTTTGGCCATTTTAGTCGTTTTGACCCATTATCAAATAATTTCACAGTGGCTAAATTCACAATTTTGTGAGTCATAACCCTCAATTATCGGACATTTTTAGTTGTTTCAAGCAGTTGGTAAATAGTTTTATGAAGTCTGAGCTTCATGGTTTCATGAGTTATAACTGACAATCATGGACCATTTTCAATCATGTCGACCAAACGGCAAATAATTTCACGGTGGCCAAAGTTTAAGATTTCGTGAGATTTTTGGCTATTTCTAGTTGTTTTGACCCTTGGCAAATAATTTTGTGGATGCCAAAATTCACAATTTCATGTGGTATAACCCACAATTATTGGATATTTTTAGTTATTTTTATTCAATAGCATAATTTCACGGATGCCAAAATTAATAATTTTCGAAGCGATAACCCAAAATTTGGCTATTTTTAGTCATTTTAACCCATTGGTAAATAATTTTGTAGAGACCAAAATTCATGATTTCTTGTGATATAATCCATGTCTTTAGCTATTTATAGTCATTTCAACTCATAGGTAAATAATTTCAATGAGGTCAAAATTCACGATTTCATGAGCTAATCCATGATTAGTAGACTTTTTAGTTATTTCAAACCATTGGTGAATTATTTTGTGGAGTCCAAACTTCAGGATGTCATGAGCTAAATAATCCATGATTTTTGGTCATTTTAGTTATTTTGACCCATTGGCAAATAATTCAACAAAGACCAAAATTCACAATTTCGTCTGTTATAACCCATGTTTTTTTTGCCATGTTTAGTCACTTCAAACTGTTGGTAAATAACTTCACGGAGGACAAAATTGATGATTTTATGAGATATAACCCATTATTTTTGGCCATTTTTAATTATTTCGACCTATCGGCAAATAATTTTGCAGAGCTCAAAATTCATGATTACATGAGCAATAACCAATGAATTTTTGCCATCCTTGTCATTTTGAACTCATTGGCACATAATTCCTTAGAGGCCAAATTTAAAGATTTTGTGAGCTATAACCCTTGATTTTTGGCCATTTTTAGTTATTTTTATAAGTTGTCAAATAATTTCGTGGGGACCAAAATTCACGATTTCCTGAGCTATAACCCATGATTTTTGGCCGCGTTTAGTCGTTTCGACCCATTGGTGAATAACTTCGCGGTGGTCAAAATTCAGGATTTTGGGAACCATTACCCATATTTTTTAGCATTTTTAGTGGTTTCAACCCTTTGGCAAATAGTTTATGGTCATTTTTGTCGTTTTGACACGTTGTCAAATATTTTTGCGATGACTAAAATTCATAATTTCGTGAACTATATCCAATAATTGTTTGTTATTATTAGTCATTTTGATCCTTGGCAAATAATTTTGCGGAGGCCAAAATTCACTATTTTATGGGTTATAACCCACGATATTGGATATTTTTAGTCTTTTTGAACCATTGGTAAATAGTTTTGCAGAGTCCAAACTTCGCGATTTTATGAGCTATAACTAATGATTCTTTTACCATTTTTAGTTGTTTCGATCCTTGTAAAATAATTTCGCAAAGTCCAGTACTCATTATTTTATGAGCTATTACCCGCGGTTTTTAGTCATTTTTAGTCGTTTCGACCCATTGGCAAATAATTTCACAGAGACCAAATTTTATAATTTTATGAACTAGTAACCCATAAATTTGACCATTTTCTAGTCATTTTTTGACCAATCGGTAAATAATTTAGGTGGCCAAATTTCACAATTTCATGAGCTATAACCCATATTTTTGGCTATTTTTTTTATTCATTTTGACCTATTGGCACATAATTTTTCGGAGTCCAAAATTCACGAGTTCAAGGGCAATAACCCACGATTTGTGGCCATTTTTATTCACTTCGTCCCATTGACAAATACTTTCGCGAAAGTCAAAATTCATGATTTCATGAGTTATAACCCATGATTTTTTGCCATTTTAGTCATTTCGACCCATTGGTAATTAATTTGGGCGGAAGTTAAAATAAATGATTTCATTAGCTATAACCCATAATATTTTTCTATTTTTAATTGTGTAGACCCTTTGGTAAATAATTTCGCACAGAATAAAATTCACAATCTCATGAGTAGTAACCCATGATTATTGGCTATTTTTAGTTTGAGCCAATGGTGAATCATTTTGTTGAGTCCAAACTTCATGATTTCATGAGCTATAACCCATGATTTTTTTGCCATTTTTAGTTGTTTTGACCCGTTGTCAAATACTTTTATGACGGGTAAAATTCAGGATTTCATGAGCTAAAACCCATAATTTTTTATCCAAGTTTAGTCATTTCGCCCTATTGGCGAATAAATTCATGAAGGCCATAATTCATAATTTCATGAGCTATAATCCAAGTTTTTTATTCTTTTTTAGTCATTTCGACCACTTTGCAAATAATTTTGTTGTGTCAACAATTCTTTATTTTTTGAGCTATGACCGATGATTTTGCACTATTTTTAGCCATTTCGACATGTAAATAAATAATTTCATGAATGCCAAAATTCATGATTGCATGAGCTATTACTCGCAATTCGTGGCCATTTTTAGTCATTTAAACTCATTGGCAAGTTATTTTGCAGTGGCTAAATTCATAATTTCGTGAGTCATAACCCATGATTTTTGGCCATTTTTAGTCGTTTTGACCTATTGTGAAATTTTTTCGAGGAGGCCACAATTTACGATCTTGTGAGCTGTAACCCACGACTTTTGATTGTATTTAGTCATTTAAATCTGTTGTCAAATAATTTCGCAGGGGCCAAAGTTCATAATTTTGTGAGTTATAACCCATGATTTTTTGCCATTTTTAGTCATTTCGTCCCCCTGGCAAAGAATATCTTGGAGAGAAAAAAAAAGATTTTATGAGTTATAGCGCACGATTATTGACCATTTTTAGTCATGAAAATAATTTTGTGGAGTCTAAAGTTCATGATTTCATGAGCTATATAACCAACAAGTTTTGGCCATTTTAGTCGCTTCAACTCATTGGCAAATAATTCTGTGGAGATTAAAATTCATAATTTCTTGAGACATAACCCAAGTTTGTTGGTCATTTTAGTTATTTTGACCCATTGACAAATAGTTTTGTGGAGGCAAAATTTCCCACTTTCATGAGCAATAATTCATGATTTTTGGCCATTTTTAATCGTTTTGACCCGTTGGTAATAAATTTTGCAGAGACAAAAATCCATAATTTCATGAGTTGTAATCCATATATTTTGGCCATTTTTTCATTTTGATTCATTAGCAAATAATACCTTGGTGGCCAAAATTCATAACCCAAGATTATTTTGACAGTTTTAGTTATTTTGATGTGGTGTCCAATAATTTCATGGAGGCCAAAATTCAAGATTTAATGAGCTATAACCCTTGATTTTTATGTATTTTTTTTTATCATTTTAACCCGTTGGTAAATAATTTTGTAGAAGTAAAATTTATGATTTCGTGAGCTATTACCAACATTTTTGCCCTTTTTTAGTTGTTTCAACGCATGGCTAAAAAAATTCATGGAGGCTAAAATTTATGATTTTTAAGCTATAATTGACGGTTTTTTGTCATTTTAACCTATTGTCTAATACTCTCACGGTGGCTAAATTCACGATTTCATGAGTTATAACCCATGATTTTTGCCATTTTAGTCGTTTTGACCTATTGGCACATAATTCCTTAGAGGCCAAATTTAAAGATTTTGTGAGCTATAACCCATGATTTCATGAGCTATAACCCATAATTTCATGAGCTATATAACCAACAAGTTTTGGCCATTTTAGTCATTTTTGACCCATTGGTAAATAATTTCATGGAGGCCAAAATTCATAATTTTGTGAGTTATAACCCATGATTTTTGCCATTTTAGTCATTTAGTCCCCGGCAAAGAATATCTTGAGAGAAAAAAAGATTTTATGAGTTATAACCCACGATTATTGACCATTTTAGTCATGAAAATAATTTTGTGGAGTCTAAAGTTCATGATTTCATGAGCTATATAACCAACAAGTTTTGGCCATTTTAGTCGCTTCAACTCATTGGCAAATAATTCGTGGAGATTAAAATTCATAATTTCTTGAGACATAACCCAAGTTTGTTGGTCATTTTAGTTATTTTGACCCATTGACAAATAGTTTTGTGGAGGCAAAATTTCCCACTTTCATGAGCAATAATTCATGATTTTTGGCCATTTTAATCGTTTTGACCGTTGGTAATAAATTTTGCGAGACAAAATCCATAATTTCATGAGTTGTAATCCATATATTTTGGCCATTTTTTCATTTTGATTCATTAGCAAATAATACCTTGGTGGCCAAAATTCATAACCCAAGATTATTTTGACAGTTTTAGTTATTTTGATGTGGTGTCCAATAATTTCATGGAGGCCAAAATTCAAGATTTAATGAGCTATAACCCTTGATTTTTATGTATTTTTTTTTATCATTTTAACCCGTTGGTAAATAATTTTGTAGAAGTAAAAATTTATGATTTCGTGAGCTATTACCAACATTTTTGCCCTTTTTTAGTTGTTTCAACGCATGGCTAAAAAAATTCATGGAGGCTAAAATTTATGATTTTTAAGCTATAATTGACGGTTTTTTGTCATTTTAACCTATTGTCTAATACTCTCACGGTGGCTAAATTCACGATTTTATGACTTAAAACCCTTAATTTTTAGCTACTTTTAGTCATTTCGATCCTAGACAAATAATTTCGTGGAGGCCAAACTTCACGATTTCATGAGTTATAACCCACGATTATTGGACATTCTAGTTGTTTCCAACAGTTGGTAAACAGTTTTGCAGAGTCCAAGCTTCACAATTTCATGAGTTATAACTATTGATTTTGGTCCAATAGTCGTTTCGACACATTGGTAAAATAATTTCTCGGTGGCAAAACTTCACGATTTTGTGAGCTATAACCCATGATTTCATGAGGTATAACCCATAATTTCATGAGGTATAACCCACAATTATTGGATATTTTTAATTATTTTGATCCATTAATAAATAATTTCACCGAGGCCAAAGTTCATGATTTTTTAAGCGATAACCCACGATTATTGGCCGTTTTTAGCAATTTTGACCCATTGGCAAATAATTCCGTGAAGACCAAAATTCATGTTTTCATGAGCTATAACCCACATTTTTGGCCATTTATTGTTCATTTAAACCATTGGCACATAAGTTTTGCGGAGGCCAAAATTCACAATTTCATGAGCAATAACCCACGATTTGTGGACATCTTTGCCGTTTCATCCCATTGGGAAATACTTTCGCGAAACTCAAAATTCATGATTTCATGAGTTATAACCCATGATTTTTAGCCATTTTAGTTGTTTCGACCCATTGGTAATTAATTTGCGCGGAGGTTAAAATTCACGATTTCATGAACTATAACCCATAACATTTTTCTATTTTTAGTTGCTTAGACCCATTGGCAAATCATTTCACCGAGGATAAAATTCACGATCTCATGAGTGATAACCCACGATTATTGGCCATTTTTTGTTGCTTTGAACCAATGGTAAATAATTTTGCAGAGTCTAAACTTCACGATTTCATGAACTATAACCCATTTTTTTGTCATTTTTAGTCGTTTCTACCCGTTGTCAAATAATATTGTAGTGGGAAAAATTCATGATTTTGTGTGCTATAACCTATGATTTTTGGTCCATTTTTAGTCATTTCACCCCATTGACGAATAAAATTGCGAAGGCCAAAATTCATAATTTCATGAGCTATAATCCGTGATTTTTGGCCATTTTTTTCACTTTGAACCATTGGTAAAATAATTTTGCAGAGTCTAAACTTCACGATTTTGTGAGCTATAACCCATGATTATTGGCCATTTTAGTCATTTTGACCCTTAGTCAAATATTTTCGAGGATGCCAAAATTCACGATTTCATGAACTATAACCCATAATTTCATGAGCTATAACCCATTTTTTGTCATTTTGGCCCGTTAGCAAATAGTTTTGCGATGGCTAAATTCACAATTTGTGAGTTATAACCCATAATGTTTGGCCATTTTTAGTCATTTTGACCCTTAGTCAAATATTTTCGAGGATGCCAAAATTCACGATTTCGTGAGCTATGACCCACGACTTTTGCCCATTTTTAGTCTTTTAAATCCGTTGTCAAATAATTTCATGAGGGCCAAATTTCATGATCTCATGAGTTATAACCGACGATTTTTAGCCTTTTTTAGCCGTTTCGACCCCCTGACAAGTAATTTAGCGAAGGGAAAAAAAATCAAGATTTCATGAGTTACTGGCCATTTTTAGTCATTTTACACCTATGGAAAATAATTTTGCCTAATCTAAACTTCATGATTTCGTGAGCTATATAACCTATGATATTTGGCCATTTTGGTCATTCCGACTCATTGACAAATAATTCCGTGGAGATTAAATTCATAATTTCTTGAGACATAACCCAAGTTTCTTGGCCATTTTGACCCGTTGGCAAATAATTTTGTAGATGCTAAAATTCCTAATTTCATGAGCAATAATCCATGATTTTTGGCCATTTTTAGTTGTTTCGACCCATTGACAATAAATTTCACAGATGAATAAATTCACGATTTCATGAGTTATAATCCATAAATTTTGGCCATTTTTTTTTCACTTTGAACCATTGGTAAATAATTCCTCGGAGGCTAAAATTCATTACCTATGATTTTTTTACCATTTTTAGTTGTTTCAACGTAGTGTCCAATGGAGGCCAAAATTCACGATTTCACAACCTATGATTTTTGGCCATTTTTTATTGTTTCAACCGGTTGGTAAATAATTTTGTGGAGAACAAAATTCATGATTTCGTGAGCTATTACCTACATTTTGCCCATTTTTAGTTGTTTCGGCTCATGTCAAAATAAATTCATGGAAGTTAAAATTCACGATTTCTTGAGCTATAACGGACTATTTTTGGTTATTTTTAGCCATTTTAACCGGTTGTCAAATACTTTCATGGTGGCTAAATTCATGATTTTATGACTTATAACCCTCTATTTTTAGCTACTTTTAGTCATTTTGATCCTTGACAAATAATTTCGTGGAGGCCAGAATTCACAATTTCATGAGTTATAAATCGCGATTATTAGACATTTTTAGTTGTTTCCAGCCTTTGGTAAATAGTTTTACGGTGTCCGAGCTTCATGATTTCATGACTTGTAAGTAACGACTTTGGTCCATTAGTCATTTCGATATATTGGTAAAAAATATATCGGTGGCCAAAATTTACGATTTCATGAGCTATAACTCACAATTTTTAGCTATTTTTAATTATTTCGACCTTAGCTAATAATTATGCGGAAGCCAAAATTCATGATTTTATGAGGTTTAACCCACAATTGTAGAATATTTTTAATTGTTTTGATCCATTAATAAATAATTTTGCAGAGGCTAAAGTTTTTTATTTTTTAAGTGATAACCCATGATTATTGGCCATTTTTAGTCATTTCGATCCATTGGCAAATAATTCCGCAAAGAATAAAATTCATGATTTATTGAGCTGTAATCCATGTTTTTGGCCATTTTTAGTCATTTCGACCCGCAGACAGATAATTTCATGGAGGCCCTAATTCACAATTTCATGTGTCATAACCCACGATTTTGGCCATTTTTAGTCATTTCGGCCAAATACTTTCGCGGAAGCCAAAATTCACAATTTGATTAGCCATTTTAGTTGTTTCAACCCATTGGAAATTAATTTGCGCTGACGTCAAAATTCACGATTTCATGATCTATAACCCATAATATTTTTCTATTTTTAATTATTTTGACCCATTGGCAAATAATTTTACAGAGGACAAAATTCACTATCTCATGAGTTATAACCCTCGATTATTGGCCATTTTCAGTTGCTTGAGCTAATGGTAAATAATTTTGTGGCGTCCACACTTCACGATTTCATGAGCTATAACCCACAATTTGTTTGCCATTTTAAGTCATTTCGACCCGTTGTCAAACAATTTTGCAGTGGGCAAAGTTCACAATTTTGTGAGCTATAACCCACGATTTTTGGTCCATTTTTAGTCATTTCTCATCATTGGTGAATAAATTCATGAAGGCCAAAATTCAAAATTTCATGAGCTGTAATCCATAGATTTTATCCTTTTTTAGTCATTTCGGTCACATTGCAAATAATTTCGCTATGCCAAAATTCATGATTGCATGAGCTATAACCTTCCAATTTGTGGCCATTTTTAGTCATTTTAACCCGTTAGTAAATAATTTCACGGTGGCTAAATTCACAATTTCCTGAGCTATAACCCATAATTTTTTGCCATTTTCAGTTATTTCGACCCATTGTCAAATATTTTCGAGGAGGCCAAAATTCACGATTTCGTGAGCTGTTACCCACCACTTTTTGCCATTTTTAGTCATTTAAATCCATTATCAAATAATTTTGTGGGGGCTAAAATTCTTAATTTCATGGGCTATAACCAACGATTTCCTACCCTTTTTTATCATTTCGACCCGTTGGCAAACAATTTCGTAGAGGGGAAAGATCAAGATCTCCTGTGTTATAGCCCATGATTATTATCCCTTTTTAGTCATTTTGAACCCATGGAAATAAAATTTCTAGCCATTTTAGTCATTTTGACTCATTGGCAAATAAGTCTGTGCAGATTAGAATTCATGATTTCTTGAGACATAACCCAAGTTTGTTAGCCATGTTTAGTTGTTTTGACCCATCGGCAAGTAATTTCATGAATACTAAAATTCCTAATTTCACTAGCAATAATCCATAAATTTTAGCCATTTTTAGTCATTTCAACCAGTTGATAATAAATTTCGCAGAGGTCAAATTTCACTATTCCATGAGTTATGACGCATGAATTTTGGCCATTCTTTTCATTTCGACCTATTGGCAAATAATTTCTTGGAGGAAAAAATTCATAATTTCATGAGCTATAATTCATGATTTTTTTTCATTTTTAGTTATTTTGACCTAGTGTCAAATAATTTCGTGGAGGCCAAAATTCACGATTTCATGAGATACAACTCATGATTTTGACTATTTTTTGTCATTTCTTTCCGTTGGTAAATAAGTTCGCGGAGGCCAAAACTTATGATTTCATGAGCTATTACCCATAATTTTGCCCATTTTTTGTTGTTTCAACGCATGGCTAAATAAATTCATGGAAGCTAAAATTCATGATTTCCTGAGCTATAATAGACGATTTTGTGACTAATAACCATTGATTTTTAGCTACTTTTAGTCACTTTGATAATTGATAAATAATTTTGCAGAGACCAGATTTCACGATTTCATTAGTTAAAACCCACGATTATTGAATATTTTTAGTTATTTCAGACCACTGGTAAATAGTTTTGCAAAGTTCGAGCTTCACAATTTCATGAGTTATAACTCACATTTTTGGTTCATTTTTAGTCATTTCGAGATGCTGACAAATAATTTCCCGGTGGCAAAAATTTATGATTTCGTGAGCTATAACCCATGATTTTTAGCTATTTTTAGTTATTTCGACCCTTGGCAAATAATTTTTGCGGAGGCCAAAATTCACAATTTTATGAGGTATAACTTACGACTGTTGGATATATTTAATTATTTCAATCCATTAATAAATAATTTCGCAGAGGCCAAAATTTATGATTTCCTAAGCGATAACTCATGATTTTTGGCCATTTTTAGTCATTTCAATCTATTGGCAATTAATTTCGTGGAGGCTAAAATTCTCGATTTTTTGAGATATGATCCATGTTTGTTTATCACTTCGACCCTAGGTAAATAATTTCATGGAGGTCAAAATTCACAATTTCTTGAGCTATAACCCATGATTATGGATATTTTTAGTCATTTCAGACCATTCTTTAATAATTTTGTGAAGTCCAAACTTCATGATTACATAAGCTAAATAATCCTTGAATTTTGGCCAATTTAGTTGTTTCAACATGTTAGCAAATAAATCAGCGAATACCAAAATTCACGATTTCGTCAGCTATAACCCACATTTTTGGCCATTTTTAGTCGCTTCAAACTGTTAGCGAATTATTTCACGAAGGACAAAATTCATGATTTCTTGAGCTTAACCTATGATTTTTGACTATTTTTGTCAATGCGACCCATTGGCACATATTTTCGCGGAGGCTAAAATTTACAATTTAATAGGCTCTAACCCATAATTTTTGGCTATTTTTATCTTTTCAGCTCGTTAGAAAATAATTTTATAGAGGCCATAATTCACGGTTTCATGATCAATTACCCACGATTTTTGGCTATTGTTAGGGCATGTTTGGGAGCTTGGCTTATAATCCACTTGGCTAATAATCCACTTTGTGGATTATAAGCCAAAATGTTTGGTAAAAATGGATTATAAGCCACTTTTAATAGGAGAGTGTTTGGCAAATGGGTAGATTATAATCCATCATTATTGTCAAAATGACCAAAAAAAGACATGACTCTAAATTTAAATATTGAATAGACTTTGAAATTATCTTAAATATTGAGGGGTAAACTTGACATTTACTTGGTCAAACTACATGGCTTATAAGCCACCAAAAAATAAACTGAGTTAGGGGAGCTTTGTTTTTTAGGCTTATCAATTAAAATAAGTATGTTGCCAAACATGTTGCAGTGGCTTATAAGCCAGTTTCACCAGTTGTCAAACATGCCCTTAGTCATTTCCACCCATTCACAAATAATTTCACAGTGGCCAAAAGTCACGATTTCATGAGCTGCAACCCATATTTTTTTGGCCACTTTAATCATTTCGACCCCTTGGCAATAATTTTGCCAAGACCAAAATTCACAATTTCATGGGCAATAACCCACGATTTTGGCCATTTTTATTCGTTTCGACCCATTGGCAAATAATTTCGCAGAAGCTAAAATTCATAATTTAATGAGCCATAAACCATGATTTTTAGCATTTTAGTCATTTCGACCCATTGATAATTAATTTGTGCAGAGTCCAAAATTCTCGATTTCATAAGCTAAAATCCATGATCTTTTTTCATTTTCACCTGCTGTCACATAATTTTGTGTTGGCCAAAGTTAACGATTTCATGAGCCATAACCCACAAATTTTGGTTACTTTTAGTCGTTTTGACCCATTAACTAATAAATTCATGAATGCCAAAATTCTTAATTTCATGAGCTATAACTCATGATTTTTGGCTATTTTTAGTCATTTCGACCACTTTGCAAATAATTTCTCTTTGGCTAAAATTTACGATTTCTTGAGCTACAACCCAAGATTTTTGGCCATTTTTACTCATTTCAACTCATAAGCAAATAATTTCATGGACATCAAAATTCACGATTTCATGAGCTAAAACCCACAATTTATGGCTATTTTTAGTCATTTCAACCCATTGGCAAATAATTTCACGGTGGGCTAAATTCATGATTCATGAGCTATAACCTACTATTTTTGCCCATTTTTAGTTATTTCGACCCGTTGTCAAATATTTTTGAGGAGGCCAAAATTTCTATTTTTGTGAGCTATAATCCACAACTTTTGGCATTTTTAGTCGTTTAAATCAGTTATCAAATAATTTTGAAGTGGTCAAATTTCATGACTTCATGAGCTATAACACAAAATTTTCGGCTATTTTTAGTCATTTTAACCTTTTGGCAAGCAATTTCGTAGAGGGAAAAAATCAAGACTTCACGAGTTATAGCCCATGATTATCGGCCATGACCTATGGTAAATAATTTTGTGGAGTCCAAACATCATAATTTCATGAGCTATATAACCCATGATTTTTGGTCATTTTTACTCATTTCCACCCATTGACAAATAATTCCGCGGAGACTAAAATTCACGATTTCTTGAGATATAACCCAAGTTTGTTGGTAATTTGTAGTCATTTTGACCCGTTGGTAAATAATTTTGCGAAGGCTAAAATTTATGATTTCATGAGCTATAACCCATAGTTTTTTGCCATTTTTAGTCGTTTTAACCTGTTGTCAAATAATTTTACGTAGGCCAAAATTCATGATTTTGTAAGCTATTACTCACAATTTTTACCTATTTTTAGTTGTTTCAATACATTGCCAAATAAACTCGTTGAGGCTACATTCACAATTTCTTGAGCTATAACCAATGATTTTTTCATCATTTTTAGTCATTTCGACCCATTGGCACATATTTTCATGAGGCTAAAATTTATGATTTCATGAGCTATAACCCATAGTTTTTGCCATTTTTAGTTATTTCGACCCGTTGTCAAATATTTTTGAGGAGGCCAAAATTCATGATTTTGTAAGCTATTACTCACAATTTTTACCTATTTTTAGTTGTTTCAATACATTGCCAAATAAACTCGTTGAGGCTACATTCACAATTTCTTGAGCTATAACCAATGATTTTTTCATCATTTTTAGTCATTTTGACCTGTTGTCAAATGATTTCACGGTAGCTAAACTCAGAATTTTGTGAGATGTAACCTAGATTTTTTGTTACCTTTAGTCATTTAGACTCTTGGCAAATAGTTCCGCAGAGAATAAAATTCATGATTTTATGGGTTATAATCCATGATTATTGAACATTTTTAGTTATTTTGAACAGTCAATAAATAATTTTGTGGAGTCCGAACTTCATGATTTCATGAGCTATAACTCATGATTTTCGAACATTTATAGTTGTAACCCATTGGCAAATAATTTCGCAGGGCTAAAATTTACAATTTTAAGAGCTATAACTCACAAGTTTTTCGCTACTTTTAGTCGTTTCAAACATTGAAAAATAATTTTACCGAGGCCAAAATTCACGATTTCATGAGCTGTAATCCATGAGCATTGGATATTTTTAGTTGTTACAATCCATTGGCAAATAATTTCGCAATGGCAAAAAATTTATAATTTTAAGAGCTATAACTCACAAGTTTTTGGCTATTTTTAGTCATTTCAAACCTTGGAAAATAATTTTGCCGAGGCCAAAATTCATGATTTCATGAGCTGTAATCCACGAGCATTGGATATTTTTAGTTGTTACAATCCATTGCAAATAATTACATAGAGGCCAAAAAATTAACGATTTCCTAAGAGATAACCCATGATTTTTAGCCATTTTTAGTTGTTTTGATCAATTAGCAAATAATTCCACGGAGACCTAAATTCATGATTTCTTAAGATATAACCCATATTTTTTTTGCCATTTTTAGTTATTTCCACTAGTAGTCAAATAATTTTGCGGAAGCTAAAATTAATGATTTTGTGAGGTATAACCCACAATTATTGGATGTTTTTAGTCGTTTCGAACCATAGGTAAATAATTTTGTAGAGTCTAAACTTCACAATTTCATGAGCTAAATAATCCATGAATTTTGGCCATTTTTGCTGTTTCGACCCATTGGCAATTCAACGTAGATCAAAATTCACGATTTCATTTGCTATAACCCATATTTTTTTGTCAGTAGTAGTCCCTATGAACTGTTGGCAAATAATTTAACGAAAGCCAAACTTGATGATTTTATAAGCTATAACCTACGATTTTTGGTCGTTTTTAGTTATCTCAACCCATTGGCAAATAATTTACAGAGGCCGAAATTCCTAACTTTCATGAGCTATAACCCATGAATTTTTACCGTCCTTTTCATTTCAACCCATTGGCACATAAATTATTGGAGGCTAAAATTTACTATTTTGTGAGCTATAACCCATGATTTTTCGTAATTTTTAGTTCTTTAGACCTGATGTCAAATAATTATGCGAGGACCAAAATTCATAATTTTATGAGTTACTACCCATGACTTTTGGCCATTTTTGGTTGCTCCGACCTATTGGCAAATAATTTTACGGATGCTAAAATTCACAATTTCGTGACCTATTACTCACAGCTGACCATTTTTAGTTACTTCAATCCATTGGTAGATGATTTTGCAGAGGCCAAAATTCATAATTTCGTGAGCTGTTATCCACAATTTTGGCTATTTTTAATTGTTTCGACCCATTGGAGAATAATTTCACGGATGCTAAAATTCATGATTTTCTGAGTACCCATAATTTTTGATCATTTTTAGTCGTTTCGACCCATTGACAAATATTTTAGTAGTGGCAAAAATTCATAATTTTGTGAGCTATAACTCACAATTTTTCTTTATTTTTAGTTATTTTGACCGTTAGTAAATAATTTTGTGGAGGCTAAAATTTATGATTTCATGAGCTATAACCCACGATAAGGAGATATTTTTAGTTGTTTTGAACCATTGGTGAATAGTTTTGCAGATTCCTAACTTCATGATTTCATGACCTATATAACTCATGATTTTTTATCATTTTTAGTCATCTTGATCCATTGAAAAATAATTTCGCAGAGTCTAAAATTCACGATTTCATGAGCTACAACCTATGATTTTTTCCCATTTTTAGTCATTTGGACTATTACCAAATAATTTTGCGATGGCCAAAATTCACAATTTCTTGAGCTAACCTACAATTTTTGGCCATTTTTAGTCATTTCGACTCATTGGTAAATAATTTTGCGTAGTCCAAAATTCATGATTCCTGAGCTATAGCCCACTATTTTTGGCCTTGTTTACTCGTTTTGACCCATTGTTAAATAATTTTGTAGTGGCCAAAATATACAATTTTGTTAGCTATAAAGCATAATTTTTAGCAAATTTTTAGTTGTTTTGACCCATTGTCATATAATTTAGCAGAGGCTAAAATTCACGATTTTATGAGCTATAATTGATGATTTCGTGAGCAGTTACCCACGATTATTGGCAACTTTTAGTCGTTTTGACCCATTGGCAAGTAAATTCTCTATGCTATTACCTATGAATTTTGACCATTTTTAGTCGTTTTAAGCCGATATTAAATAATTTTGTGGTGGCTAAATTCATGATTTCATGAGCTATATAACCAATGAATTTTAGCCATATTTTTCATTTCGACCCATTGCCAAATTTTTTGTTGGAGGCTAAAATTTATAATTTTATGAGCTAGAACCCAAGATTTTTGGCCACTTTTAGTTATTTTGGCACGCTGTCAAAAATTTTGTGGAGACCAAAATTCATGATTTCGTGAGCTATAACCAATGATTTTTAGCCATTTTGAGTCATTTTGACCCGTTGGCAAGTAATTTTGTGCGAGCCAAAATTCATGACTTCATAAGCCCTTACCCACAATTTTGGCCAATTTTAGTTATTTCAAACTATTTACAAATTATTTCAGAGTCCAAAATTCATGATTCCTGAGCTATAGCCCACTATTTTTGGCCTTGTTTACTCGTTTTGACCCATTGTTAAATAATTTTGTAGTGGCCAAAATATACAATTTTGTTAGCTATAAAGCATAATTTTTAGCAAATTTTTAGTTGTTTTGACCCATTGTCATATAATTTAGCGAGGCTAAAATTCACGATTTTATGAGCTATAATTGATGATTTCGTGAGCGCTACCCACGATTATTGGCAACTTTTAGTCGCTTTGACCCATTGGCAAGTAAATTCTCTATGCTATTACCTATGAATTTTGACCATTTTTAGTCGTTTTAAGCCGATATTAAATAATTTTGTGGTGGCTAAATTCATGATTTCATGAGCTATATAACCAATGAATTTTAGCCATATTTTTCATTTCACCCATTGCCAAATTTTTGTTGGAGGCTAAAATTTATAATTTTATGAGTTACTACCCATGACTTTTGGCCATTTTTAGTCATTTTGACCCATTGGTAAATAATTTTGTGGAGACCAAAATTCATGATTTCGTGAGCTATAACCAATGATTTTTAGCCATTTTGAGTCATTTTGACCCGTTGGCAAGTAATTTTGTGCGAGCCAAAATTCATGACTTCATAAGCCCTTACCCACAATTTTGGCCAATTTTAGTTATTTCAAACTATTTACAAATTATTTCGCAGAGTCCAAAATTCATGATTTCATGAGCTATACTCACAATTTTTGGCAAAATTTAGTCCCGTTGGCAAATAACTTCGTGGGAGCCAAAATTCATGATTTCATGAGCTATATAACCCACGATTTTTATAGCCATTTCGGCCCGTTGGCAAATAATTTCGGCCGCCAAAATTCTCGATTTCATGAGCTGTTTAGTCATTTTGACCCATTGGTAAATAATTTTACGGAGTCTAAAATTCACGATTTCATGAGCTGTAACCCATGATATCTGGCTATTTTTAGTCATTTCGACCCATTGTTAAATAATTTTGAAGTGGTCAAATTTGACATTTTTGTGAGCGATAACCCATGATTTTTTATCATTTCTAGTCATTTCAACCCATTGGCAAATAGTTTCTTGGAGGCCAAAATTCACGATTTTCTGAGCTATAAGCCACAATTTTTGGCATTTTTCGTCATCTAAACCTATTGGCAAATGATTCCGTAGAGATAAAAATTCACAATTTCTTGAGATATAACCGACATTTTATACTATTTTTAGTCGTTTCGACCCGTAGGCAAATAATTTCATGGAGGCAAAATTTTATAATTTTATGAGCTGTAACCCATGATTATTTAATATTTTTAGTAACTTCAACCATTGGTAAATAATTTTACTGAGTCTAAAATTCACGATTTTATGAGCTATAACCCATGATTTTTAGCCATTTTGAGTCATTTTGACCCATTGGTAAATAATTTTGCGTAGTCCAAAATTCATGATTTTGACAAATTATAACCCATATTGTTTAGCTATTTTTAGTTGTTTGAACCATTGGCAAACAATTCCATAGAGGCCAAATTTCACGATCTCATGAGCTATAGCCCATGATTTTTGGCAATTGCTATTCGCTTCAACTTGTTGCCAATTAATTTCAGAGTGATAAAAATTCATGACATCATGAGCTTTAATCCGCAAATTGTGGCTATCTTTTTCATTTTAACACATTGGCAAATATTTTCTTGGAGGCCAAAATTCATGATTTTGTAAGCTATAACCCATGATTTTTACCATTTTTAGTTATTTCCACTAGTTGTCAAATAATTTTGCGATGGCCAAAATTCACAATTTCTTGAGCTAACCTACAATTTTTGGCCATTTTTAGTCATTTTGACCCATTGGTAAATAATTTTGCGAGACCAAAATTCACGATTTTGTGAGCTATAACTCACAATTTTTCTTTATTTTTAGTTATTTTGACCGTTAGTAAATAATTTCATGGAGGCAAAATTTTATAATTTTATGAGCTGTAACCCATGATTATTTAATATTTTTAGTAACTTCGAACCATTGGTAAATAATTTTGCGAAGTCCAAACTTCACGATTTCATGATTTTTTGCCATTTGAGTCATTTCAACCCACTAGAAAATAATTCGGCGGAGACCAAAATTCATGATTTTGACAGCTATAACCCATATTGTTTAGCTATTTTTAGTTGTTTGAACCATTGGCAAACAATTCCATAGAGGCCAAATTTCACGATCTCATGAGCTATAGCCCATGATTTTTGGCAATTGCTATTCGTTTCAACTTGTTGCCAATTAATTTCGTAGTGATAAAAATTCATGACATCATGAGCTTTAATCCGCAAATTGTGGCTATCTTTTTCATTTTAACACATTGGCAAATATTTTCTTGGAGGCCAAAATTCATGATTTTGTAAGCTATAACCCATGATTTTTTACCATTTTTAGTTGATCCGGCCTGTTGTCAAATAATTTTGCAGAGACCAAAATTCACAATTTAATGAGCTATAACCCATGATTTTTAGCTATTTTAAGTCTTTTCGACCTGCTGACAAGTAATTTCGCGGAGGCTAAAATTCATGATTTCACAAGCCATTATTCATAACTAATTTTTGACCATTTTTACTTGTTTCAACCCATTTGCAAATAGTTTTGCAGATGCCAAAATTCACGATTTTATCAGCTATGACCCAAGATTTTTTGCCATTTTTAGTTGTCTCGACCCATTGTGAATAATTTTGCTGTGGCCAAAATTAACAATTTTGTGAGCTATAACCCAAGATTTTTGGCCTTTTTTATTCGTTTTGACCCACTGGCAAATATTTACACCGAGACCAAAATTCACGATTTTGTGAGCTATAACCCATAATTTTGGGCTATTTCTAGTTGTTTTGATACATTGGCAAATAAATTCGTGGAGGCCAAACTTCATGATTTCTGAAGCTATAATCCATGATTTTTGGTTAATTGTAGCCATTTTGACCCGTTGTCAAATAATTTCATGGTGCTAATTCACAATTTCATGAGCTATAACCCTTAATTTTTGGCTACTTTTAGTCATTTCGACTGAGGCCAAAATTCGTAATATCATGAGTTATAGCCCACCATTATTGGACATTTTTAGTTTTTCGAACCGTTGGTAAATAGTTTTATGGAGTTTGAACTTCCGATTTCATGAGCTATAACTCACAATTTTTGACCATTTTAGTCATTTTGACCCATCGACAATAATTTCATCGAGTCCAAACTTCACGATTTCATGAGCTATAACCCATAATTTTTGGCATCTTTAGTCATTTTGATTCATTGTCAAATAATTTTGCGATGGCTAAAATTCACGATTTCATGAACTATAACCCATGATATTTTTCTATTTTTATTCATTTCGACTGTTGAAAAATATTTTCATGGAGGCCAAAATTAGCGATTTCATGAGCTATAACCCATGATTTTTAGCTATTTTAGTTGTTTGAACCATTGGCAAACAATTCCATAGAGGCCAAATTTCACTATTTCATGGCGGTTACCCATGATTTTTGGCCATTTTTAGTCATTCGACCCATTGGCTAATAATTTCATGGAGGTCAAAATTCATGATTTCATGATCTATATATACCCCATGATTTTTGGCCATTTTTAGTCATTTCAACCCATTGGCAAATAATTTCATGGTGGCCAAAATTCACGATTTCATGCACTATTTAGGCATTTCAACCCATTGGCAAATAGTTTCTTTGTGGCCAAAATTAACAATTTTGTGAGCTATAACCCAAGATTTTTGGCCTTTTTTATTCGTTTTGACCCACTGGCAAATATTTACACCGAGACCAAAATTCACGATTTTGTGAGCTATAACCCATAATTTTGGGCTATTTCTAGTTGTTTTGATACATTGGCAAATAAATTCGTGGAGGCCAAACTTCATGATTTCTGAAGCTATAATCCATGATTTTTGGTTAATTGTAGCCATTTTGACCCGTTGTCAAATAATTTCATGGTGCTAATTCACAATTTCATGAGCTATAACCCTTAATTTTTGGCTACTTTTAGTCATTTCGACTGAGGCCAAAATTCGTAATATCATGAGTTATAGCCCACCATTATTGGACATTTTTAGTTTTTCGAACCGTTGGTAAATAGTTTTGCGGAGTTTGAACTTCCTGATTTCATGAGCTATAACTCACAATTTTTGACCATTTTTAGTCATTTTGACCCATCGACAATAATTTCATCGAGTCCAAACTTCACGATTTCATGAGCTATAACCCATAATTTTTTGGCATCTTTAGTCATTTTGATTCATTGTCAAATAATTTTGCGATGGCTAAAATTCACGATTTCATGAACTATAACCCATGATATTTTTTCTATTTTTATTCATTTCGACCTGTTGAAAAATATTTTCATGGAGGCCAAAATTCGCGATTTCATGAGCTATAACTCATGATCTTTTTATCATTTTTATTCATTTTGACCCATTAACAAATAATTTCGTAGAGGCCAAATTTCACTATTTCATGAGCGGTTACCCATGATTTTTGGCCGATTTTAGTCATTCTGACCCATTGGCTAATAATTTCATGGAGGTCAAAATTCATGATTTCATGATCTATATATACCCCATGATTTTTGCCAATTTTTGTTATTTCGACGCGATGGCAAATAATTTCATGGTGGCCAAAATTCACGATTTCATGCACTATTTAGGCATTTCAACCCATTGGTAAATAATTTTGCAGAGTCTAAAATTCACAATTTCATGAGTTGTAACACATGATATTTGGCCATTTTTATTCGTTTCTACCTGTTATCAAATAATTTCATGGTGACCAAAATTGACAACTTTGTGAGCCATAATCCATGATTTTTGGCCATTTCTTATAATTTCGAACGATTCGCAAATAGTTTTAAGGAGGAAAATTCATGATTTCATGAGCTATAACCCCTAATTTTTAGCTATTTTTAGTCATTTTAACCCATTGGCAAATAATTCCCTAGAGACGCAAATTCCTGATTTCTTGAGATATAACCAACATTTTATGCCATTTTTATCATTTCAACCCGTAGGCAAATAATTTCACGAAGGCTAAAATTCACGATTTCATGAGCTACAATCCACGATTATTGGATATTTTTAGTCATTTCGAACCATCGGTAAATAATTTTGCGAAGTCTGAACTTCACTATTTCATGAGCTAAATAACCCATGATTTTTGGCCATTTGAGTGGTCTCAAACCGTTGGCAAATAATTCGGTGGAAACTAAAATTCTTGATTTTGTCAGCTATAACGCACGTTTTTTTGCCCTTTTTAGTCGTTTGAACTGTTGGCAAACAATTTTACAGAGGCCAAAATTCAAATTTCCTAAGCTATAACCCACGATTTTTTGCCCATTTTTACTCGTTTCGACCCGTTCTCAAATAGTTTAGCGGTGGCCAAAATTTATGATTTTGTCAGCTATAAGCCACGATTTTTGGGCATTTTTAGTCATTTTGACCCACTGGCTAATAATCGCGCGGAGGCCAAAATTCAGATTTCATGAGCTATGACTCACGATTTTTTATAATTTTTAGTTGTTTTGAAGCATTGGCAAATAAATTTGTGGAGGCCAAACTTTACAGTTTCTTGAGCTATAAACCATAATTTTTAGCCATTTTTAGCCATTTCGACCCGTTGTCAAATAATTTCACAGTGGCTAACTTTACGATTTCATGAGCTATTACCCTTGATTTTAGGCTACTTTTAGTCATTTCGACCCAAGACAAATAACTTTGCGGAGGCCAAAATTCATGATTTCATGAGTCATAAGCTAACATTATGAGACATTTTTAGTTTTTTCGAACCATTGATAAATAGTTCTGTGGAGTCCAAACTTCACGATTTCATGACCTATAACTCACGATTTTTTATCTTTTTAGTCATTTCGACCCATTGGCAAATAATTTTGTGGAGTTTAAAATTACGATTTCATGAGCTATAACCCACGATTTTTTATCATTTTTAGTCGTTTCTACCTATTGTCAAATAATTTCGTGGTGGCCAAATTTCATGATTTTGTAAGCTATGGTCCATGATTTTTGGCCATTTTTATTCATTTTGACCCAGTGGCAAATAATTATGCGGAGACTAAAGTTTATGATTGCATGAGCTATAACCCCTCATTTTTTACCATTTAGTCATTTCAACATGTTGGCAAATAAATTCTTAATTTTCACGATTTTATGCCTATAATCCATGAATTTTGCCAACTTTTTCATTTTGACTCATTGGCAAATATTTCCTTAGAGGCCAACATTCACGATTTTATGAGTTAGAACCCATGATTTTTGACCATTTTTAGTTATTTCGACCCATTGTCAAATAATTTCGCAAAGACCAAAATTCACAATTTCGTGACTATACCCGATGATTTTTGGCCATTTTGAGTCGTTTCGACTTGTTGGTAAACAATTTAGCGCAGGCCAAAATTCATGACTTCGTAAACCTTTACACAAAATTTTTGGTCATTTTTTAGTTTTTTTTATCCATTTGCAAATAATTTCGGGGAGTCCAACATTTATAATTTCACGAGCTATAACCCATAATTTTTTACCACTTTAAGTTATTTCGGCCTGTTGGCAAATAATTTTATGGAGGCTAAAATTTAAGATTTCATGGTCTATATATAACACATGATTTTTGGCTAATTTTAGTCATTTCACCCATTGGCAAATAATTTTGTCACCAAAATTCACGATTTCATGTTTAGTCGTTTCGACCCATTAGTAAATACTTTCATGGAGTTAAAAATTCATAAATTTATAAGCTGTAACTCATGATATTTGGCCATTTTAGTCATTTCAACCCATTGGTAAATAATTTTGCAATGGTCAAAATTAACGATTTTGTGAGCTATATAACCCAAGATTTTTGGCCATTTTAGTCATTTCACCCATTGGCAAATAATTTTATGGAGGCTAAAATTTAAGATTTCATGGTCTATATATAACACATGATTTTTGGCTAATTTTAGTCATTTCGACCCATTGGCAAATAATTTTATGGAGGCTAAAATTTAAGATTTCATGGTCTATATATAACACATGATTTTTGGCTAATTTTAGTCATTTTAACCCATTGGCAAATAATTTTGTCACCAAAATTCACGATTTCATGTTTAGTCGCTTCACCCATTAGTAAATACTTTCATGGAGTTAAAATTCATAAATTTATAAGCTGTAACTCATGATATTTGGCCATTTTAGTCATTTCAACCCATTGGTAAATAATTTTGCAATGGTCAAAATTAACGATTTTGTGAGCTATAACCCAAGATTTTTGGCCATTTCTAGTTATTTCGATCCACGGCAAATAGTTTTATGAGTCCAAAATTCACGCTTTCATGAGCTATAAGTCATAACTTTTGGTTAATGGACCCATTGGCAAATAATTATGCAGAGACCAAAGTTACAATTTCTTGAGATATGACCCACATTTTATGCTATTTTTATCGTTTTGACCCATTGGCAAATAATTTTACGAAGACACAAATTCACAATTTCATGAGCTATAACCCATAATTTTTACCACTTTAAGTTATTTCGGCCTGTTGGCAAATAATTTTATGGAGGCTAAAATTTAAGATTTCATGGTCTATATATAACACATGATTTTTGGCTAATTTTAGTCATTTCGACCCATTGGCAAATAATTTTGTCACCAAAATTCACGATTTCATGTTTAGTCGTTTCGACCCATTAGTAAATACTTTCATGGAGTTAAAAATTCATAAATTTATAAGCTGTAACTCATGATATTTGGCCATTTTTAGTCATTTCAACCCATTGGTAAATAATTTTGCAATGGTCAAAATTAACGATTTTGTGAGCTATATAACCCAAGATTTTTGGCCATTTCTAGTTATTTCGATCCACTGGCAAATAGTTTTGCGGAGTCCAAAATTCACGCTTTCATGAGCTATAAGTCATAACTTTTGGTTAATGGACCCATTGGCAAATAATTATGCAGAGACCAAAGTTACAATTTCTTGAGATATGACCCACATTTTATGCTATTTTTTATCGTTTTGACCCGTAGGCAAATAATTTTACGAAGACACAAATTCACAATTTCATGAACTGTAACCCATGATTATTTGACATTTTTAGTTGTTTCGAAATGTTAGTAATTAATTTTGTGAAGTCCAACTTCACGATTTCATGAGCTGCATAACCCATGATTTTTGGTCATTTGACTCATTTGGACCCAGTGGCAAATAATTCAGTGGAGACCAAAATTCACGATTTTGTCAGTTATAACCCATATTTTTTGGCTATTTTTAATCATTAAAAAAGTCATAAAACAATTTCACATATGCCAAATTTCACAATTTCATGAGATATAACCCATGATTTTTTGCTATTTTTAGTCGTTTCGACCCATTGGCAATTAATTTTGTGGAGTTTAAAATTACGATTTCATGAGCTATAACCCACGATTTTTATCATTTTTAGTCGTTTTGACCCATTGACAAATATTTTCTTGGAGGCCAAAATTCATGATTTCATGAGCTATAACCCATGATTTTTGACCATTTTAGTTATTTTGACCCGTTGGCAAATAATTATGCGGAGACTAAAGTTTATGATTGCATGAGCTATAACCCCTCATTTTTACCATTTAGTCATTTCAACATGTTGGCAAATAAATTCTTAATTTTCACGATTTTATGCCTATAATCCATGAATTTTGCCAACTTTTTCATTTTGACTCATTGGCAAATATTTCCTTAGAGGCCAACATTCACGATTTTATGAGTTAGAACCCATGATTTTTGACCATTTTAGTTATTTCGACCCATTGGCAAATAATTGATGGAGACCAAAATTCACAATTTCGTGACTATACCCGATGATTTTTGGCCATTTTGAGTCGTTTCGACTTGTTGGTAAACAATTTAGCGCAGGCCAAAATTCATGACTTCGTAAACCTTTACACAAAATTTTTGGTCATTTTTTAGTTTTTTTTATCCATTTGCAAATAATTTCGGGGAGTCCAACATTTATAATTTCACGAGCTATAACCCATAATTTTTTACCACTTTAAGTTATTTCGGCCTGTTGGCAAATAATTTTATGGAGGCTAAAATTTAAGATTTCATGGTCTATATATAACACATGATTTTTGGCTAATTTTAGTCATTTCGACCCATTGGCAAATAATTTTGTCACCAAAATTCACGATTTCATGTTTAGTCGCTTCACCCATTGGCAAATAATTTTATGGAGGCTAAAATTTAAGATTTCATGGTCTATATATAACCCATGATTTTTTGCTATTTTTAGTCGTTTCGACCCATTGGCAATTAATTTCGCAGGATAAAAATTCACGATTTCATAAGCTATTACCCACAAATTTTAGCTATCTTTTTTATTTTGACCCATTGACAAATATTTTCTTGGAGGCCAAAATTCATGATTTAATGAGCTATAAATAACCCATGATTTTTGATCATTTTTAGTTATTTCGACCCGTTGTCAAATAATTTCACGAAGATCTAAATTCACAATTTCATGAGCTATAATCTATGATTTTTGGCCATTTTTAGTCGTTTCAACCCGTTGACAAGTAATTTCACGAGTTCATAAGCCATCATGCATCATTTTTGGCCATTTTTAGTTGTTTCGACCCATTTGCAAATAATTTTACAGAGGTTAAAATTTACAATTTCATGAGCAGCTTCCCACTATTTTTTGCCATTTTTAATCGTTTCGACCCAATGTTAAATAATTTCATGGAGGCCCAAACCTATAATTTCATGAACTATAAACAACCCATGATTTTTTGCCAATTTTAATCATTTTCACACGCTGGCAAATAATTTTACGGTGGCCAAAATTCGAGATTTAATGAACTATTTAGTTGTTTCCATCCATTGGTAAATAATTTTACGGAGTCTAAAATTCACGATTTCATGAGCTGTAGCCCACGATATCTGGCCATTTTTAACCGCTTCGACCGATTGTCAAATAATTTTGAAGTGGCCAAAATTAATGATATTCTGAGCTATAACCCGTGATTTTTGGACATTTCTAGTTATTTTGACCAATTGGCAAATAGTTTCACGGAGGTCAAAATTCACAGTTTCATAAGCTATAAGCCAAAATTTTTGGCTATTTTTAGTTATTTTGACCCGTTGGCAAATAATTCTGCGGAGACCGAAATTCCTAATTTCTTGAGATATAACCAACATTTTATGTCATTTTGAGTCATTTCAACCCATAGGCTTGTCCAAAATTCATAATTTTATGAGCTATAACCCATGATTATTTGACAATTTTGTCATTTCGAACCACTGGTAAATAATTTTATAAGTCTAAACTTCACGATTTAATGAGCTAAATAACCTATGATTTTTGGCCATTTTAGTCATTTTGACCCATTGGCAAATAATTTTATGGAGACCTAAATTTATGATTTTATGAGTTATAACCCATATTTTTGGCTATTTTAATCATTAAAAAGTCATAAAACAATTTCACATATGCCAAATTTCACAATTTCATGAGCTATAAGCCATAATTTTTACCATTTTAGTCAATTCACCCATTGACAAATAATTTGGCGGAGACCAAAATTCACGATTTCATAAGCTATTACCCACAAATTTTAGCTATCTTTTTATTTTGACCCATTGACAAATATTTTCTTGGAGGCCAAAATTCATGATTTAATGAGCTATAAATAACCCATGATTTTTGATCATTTTAGTTATTTTGACCCGTTGTCAAATAATTTCACGAAGATCTAAATTCACAATTTCATGAGCTATAACCCATGATTTTTGCTATTTTTAGTCGTTTCAACCCGTTGACAAGTAATTTCACGAGTTCATAAGCCATCATGCATCATTTTTGGCCATTTTTAGTTGTTTCGACCCATTTGCAAATAATTTTACAGAGGTTAAAATTTACAATTTCATGAGCAGCTTCCCACTATTTTTTGCCATTTTTAATCGTTTCGACCCAATGTTAAATAATTTCATGGAGGCCCAAACCTATAATTTCATGAACTATAAACAACCCATGATTTTTGGCCATTTTAGTTGTTTCGACCCATTTGCAAATAATTTTACGGTGGCCAAAATTCGAGATTTAATGAACTATTTAGTTGTTTCCATCCATTGGTAAATAATTTTACGGAGTCTAAAATTCACGATTTCATGAGCTGTAGCCCACGATATCTGGCCATTTTTAACCGCTTCGACCGATTGTCAAATAATTTTGAAGTGGCCAAAATTAATGATATTCGAGCTATAACCCATGATTATTTGACATTTTTAGTTGTTTCGACCCATTTGCAAATAATTTGGCGGAGGCCAAAATTCACGATTTCATAAGCTATAAGCCAAAATTTTTGGCTATTTTAGTTATTTTGACCCGTTGGCAAATAATTCTGCGGAGACCGAAATTCCTAATTTCTTGAGATATAACCAACATTTTATGTCATTTTGAGTCATTTCAACCCATAGGCTTGTCCAAAATTCATAATTTTATGAGCTATAACCCATGATTATTTGACAATTTTGTCATTTCGAACCACTGGTAAATAATTTTGCGAAGTCTAAACTTCACGATTTAATGAGCTAAATAACCTATGATTTTTGGTCATTTGAATCATTTCTACCCGTTGACAAATAATTTGGCGGAGACCAAAATTCAAGATTTTATCAGCTACAATCCGTATTTTTTGTCATTATTAGTCGTTTGAACCGTTGGCAAACAAATTCACAGAGGCCAAAATTCACAATTTCCTTAATTATAACCCAAGATTTTTGACCATTTTTAGTTGTTTCGATCCGTTCTCAAATAGTTTAGTGGTGGCCAAAATTTATGATTTCGTGAGCTATAATCCATGATTTTTAGCCATTTTTATTCATTTTGAACCAGTGACAAATAATTATGCGGAGGCCAAACTTCACAATTTCATGAGCTATAATCCACAATTTTTGGCAATTTTTAGTTGTTTTGACGCATTGGCAAATTAGTTCGCGGAGGCCAAATTTTGAATTTTCTTGAGCGATAACCCATGACTTTTGGCCATTTTTACACATTTTGACCCGCAGTCAAATAATTTCGTGGTGGCTAAATGCACGATTTCATGACCTATAACCCTCGATTTTTGGCTACCGTTAATCAATTCTACCCATGGCAAATAATTTTGCGGAGACCTAAATTTATGATTTTATGAGTTATAACCCACCATTATTGAACATTTTTAGTTTATTCGAGCCGTTGGTAAATAGTTCTGAGGTATCCCGACTTCATGATTTCATAAGCTAACTCATGATTTTTTACCATTTTTAGTCAATTCAGCCCATTGACAAAGAATTTTGCGGAGTCCAAAATTTACGACTCCATGAGCTATAATCCATAATTTTTTGCCATTTTAGTCATTTGTTGTAAAATAATTTCGCGGTGAAAAAAATTTACGATTTTGTGGGCTATAACCCATGATTTTTGGCCATTATTATTCATTTTGACCGACTGGCAAATCATTACGTGGAGACTAAAATTCGCGATTTCATGAGTTATAACCCACGATTTTTAGCTATTTTTAGTCATTTTGACCTGTTGACAAGTGATTTTGTAGTGGCCAATATTCATAATTTTTTGAGCTATAACCCACGAATTTTGGTCATCTTTTTCATTTCGACCCATTGGCATATATTTCTTTGGAGGCCAAAATCCACGATTTCGTGAGCTGAAACCCATGATTATAGACCATTTTTAGTTATTTCGATCCGTTGTCGAATAATTTTGTAGAGACCAAAATTCACAATTTTGTGAGCTACAACCGATAATTTTTTTCCATTTTGAGTCTTTTCAACTCGTTGGCAAGTAATTTTATGGAGCCAAAAATTCACGATTTTGTAAGCCCTTACCTACAATTTTTGGCTATTTTTAGTTATTTTGATCCCTTTGCAAATAATTTTTACGGAGGCCATAATCCATATTTTACGCTAATTTTAGTCATTTCGATCCATTGATAAATAATTTCATGGAAGCAAAAAATTCATGATTTCATGAGCTATATATAACCCATGATTTTTGGCCAATTTCAGTCATTTCAACCCGTTGGCAAATAATTTTGGTGGCCAAAATTCATGATTTCATGTGCTATTTAGTCGTTCGGCCCATTGGTAAATAATTTCATGGAGTCCAAAATTCACAATTTCATGAGCTGTAACCAACGATATTTGGCCATTTTTAATTGTTTTGACCCGTTGTTAAATAATTTCGCGGTGGTCAAAATTGACGATTTTGAGAGCTATAACCCATGATTTTTGGTCATTTCTAGTCATTTTGACCCATTGACAAATAGTTTCACGGAGGCCAAAGTACATGATTTCGTGAGCTATAAGCCATAATTTTTTACCATTTTTAGTCGCTTTGACCCATTGGCAAATAATTCCGCTCATGAGCTAGCACCCTTAATTTTTGGCTATTTTTAGTTGTTTGGACCTATTGGACATTTTTAGTCATTTCATATCATTGGTAAATAATTTTGCGGAGTCCAAACTTCATGATTTGATGAGCTAAATAACCCACAATTTTTAGCCAGTTGAGTCATTTTGACTGGCTGACAAATAATTCGGTGGTTACCAAAATTTATGATTTTGTCAACTATAAGCCACATTTTTTGCCATTTTTAGTCATTTGAACCGTTGGCAAACAATTTCACAGAGACGAAATTTCACGATTTTATGAGCCATAACCTGCAACTTTTGGCCATTTTTAGTTGTTTTGACCCATTGGTAATTTATTTCGCAATGGCAAAATTTCACGATTTCGTGAGCTATAACCCATAAATTTTGGCTATATTTTTTATTTCAACCCATTGGCAAATATTTTCCTGGAGGCCAAAACTCATGATTTCGTGAGCCATAACCCATGGTTTTTAGCAATTTTTAGTTATTTTGACCCGTTGTCAAATAATTTCGCAGAGACCGAAAGATTTCATGAGTTATAACCCATAATTTTTGGCCATTTTTAATCATTTCGACCCGTTGGCAAGTAATTGCCTGTGAGCCAAAATTCACAATTTAGTAAACCATTACCTACATTTTTGGCCATTTTAAGTTGTTTAAACCAATTTATAAATAATTTGGCGGAGGCCAAAATTCACGATTTCATAAGCAATAACCCATGGTTTTTTTTACCATTATTAGTCGTTTCGACTCGTTATCAAATAATTTTGTGGTGGCTAAAATTCACAATTTTATGAGCAATAACACATAGTTTTTGGCCATTTTTATTCATTTTGACCCACTGGCAAATAATTACGCGGAGACCAAAATTCACTATTTTGTGAGCTATAACCAATAATTTTTGGCAATTTTTAGTTGTTGTGATGCATTGGCAAATAAATTCACAGAGGCTGAACTTTATTATTTTTTGAGTTATAACCCATGATTTTTGGCCATTTTTAGCCGTTTCACCATGTTAACAAATAATTTTATGGTGGTCAAATTCACGATTTCATGAGCTATAACCCTTGATTTTTGGCTACTTTTAGTCATTTTGACCCATGGCAAATAATTTTACTGATGCCAAAATTCATGATATCATAAGTTATGACCCCATCATTATTGGACATTTTTAGTTTTTTCGAACCGTTGGTAAATTGTTTTGTAGAATCTGAACTTTACGATTTCGTGAGCTATAACTCTTGGCTTTTGACCGTTTTTAGTCATTTGACCCATTGGCAAATAATTTTGTGGAGTACAAAAATTGATGATTTCATGAGCTGTAACCCATAATTTTGGTCATTTTTAGTCATTTCATCAAATAATTTCGCGAGGAGCAAAATTCATGATTTTATGAACTATAACCTATAATTTTTGGCCATTTTTATTCAATTTGATGCACTGGCAAATGATTATGCAGAGACTAAAATTCATGATGTCATGAGCTATAACCCACGATTTTTGACCAATTCTAGTCATTTCAAGCCATTGACAAATAATTTTGTGGTGGCCCAAAATCACGATTTCAAGAACTATAACCCATGATTTTTTTTCATTTTTTATTCGTTTCGACCCGTTGTTAACTAATTTTGCAAATGCCAAAATTTATGATTTCATGATAGCTATAACCCATGATTTTTTTTACCATTTGTATTTGTTTCGACCCATTTGTAAATAATTTTGTAGATGCCAAAATTTACTATTTCATGAGCGATTACCCATGAGTTTTGGCTAATTTTAGTATTTTCGGCCCATTGGCAAAAAATTTTGTGGAGGCCAAAGTTCATGATTTCATGAGCTATATAATAACCCATGATTTTTGACCAATTCTAGTCATTTCAAGCCATTGACAAATAATTTGACGGTGGCCCAAAATCACGATTACATGAGCTATTTAGTCGTTTTGACCCATTGGAGTCCAAAATTCATGATTTCATGAGCTGTAACCCATGATAGTTGGCCTTTTTTTTATCCGTTATCAAATAATTTCACGATGGTCAAAATTGGCAATTTTGTGAGCAATAATCCCATGATTTTTGGTCATTTCTAGTCATTTTGATCTATTGGCAAATAGTTTTATGGAGGCCAAATAATTTCGTGCTTGCCAAAATTCACAATTTCATAAGCTATAATCCATGAATTTTGGCCATCTTTTTCATTTCGACCCATTGACAAATATTTCTCGAAAATCAAAATTCCTGATTTTGTGAGCTAGAACCCAAGATCTTTGACCATTTTTAGTTGTTTCAACCTGTTGTCAAATAGTTTTGCGGAGACCAAAGTTCATGATTTTATGTGCTATAACTCACGATTTTTTGTCATTTTTAGTTGTTTAGACCCATCGGCAAGTAATTTCATGTAGGCCAAAATTCACAATTTCGTAAGCCATTGCCCACAAATTTTGGCCATTTAGTTGTTTGACTCATTTGCAAATAATTTCGCGGATGCTAAAATTCATGATTTCATGATCTATAACCCACAATTTTTAGTTATTTTTAGTCATTTGAACCCATTGTGAAATAATTTCATGATGGCTAACATTCATGATTTTGTGAGCTATAACCCACGATTGTTTGCTATTTTTAGTCATTTGAACCCATTGTCAAATAATTTCACGATGGCTAAAATTCATGATTTTGTGTGTTATAACCCATGATTTTTGGTCATTTTTATTTATTTTGATTCACTAGCAAATAATTGTGTGGAGACCATTTCGTCAGTTATTACAATGATTTTTGGCAATTTTTAGTTGTTTTGACACATAGCAAATAAATTCGCAAAGGCCAAACTTCACGATTTCTTGAGCTATAAGCCACGGTTTTTGGTTATTTTTAGCCATTTAGACCCGTTGTCAAATAATTTCGCAGTGGCTAAATTCACGAGTTCATGAGCTATGACTCATGATTTTTGACTATTTTTAGTCATTTTGATCCACTGGCAAATAATTTCATGGTGGCAAAATTTTATGATTTCATGAGCTATAACCCACAGGTTTATGCTATTTTTAGTCCTTTCGATCCATTTTGAGTCATTTCAATACGTTGGCAAATAATTTTATAAAGGCCAAAATTCATAATTTTATAAGCTATAATCCTTGAATATTGTCATTCTTTTTCATTTCAATCCATTGGCAAATAATTTTTTGGAGGCCGAAATTCACGATTTTGTGAGCTATAACTCATGATTTTTGGTCATTTTTAGTTGTTTCGACCCGTTGTCAAATAATTTTTTGAAAACCAAAATTCACTATTTCCCATGATTTTAGCCTCTTTTAGTCATTTCGACCAGTTGACAAATAATTTTGCGAAAGCCAAAATTCACGATTTCATGAGCCATTACTCATAGTTTTTGCCCATTTTTAGTTGTTTCAACTCATGGTTAAATAATTTTGTAGAGGCCAAAATTTATAATTTCTTGAGCTATAACGCACGATACTTGGCCCTTTTTGCCTTTTGACTAGTTGTCAAATAATTTAAAGATGGCTAAAATTCATGATTTTGTGAGATACAACCCTGATTTTTGGCTATAGAACAAATAATTTTTCAAAGGTTAAAATTCACAATTTCATGAGCTATTGCCCACAACAATTGGACATTTTTAGTCATTTTGAACCATTCGTAAATACTTTTGCAAAGTTGAAACTCCACGACTTCATGAGCTATAACTCAAGATGTTTTACTACTTTTAGTCATTTATATGCATTAACAAATAATTTTGTGGAGTACAAAATTTATGATTTCATGAGCTATATAACCCATGATTTTTTTACCAATTTTAGTCATTTTGACCCATCGTCAAATAATTTTGCGGTGACCAAAATTCACGATTTCGCAAGCTGTAACCCACAATTTTTGGCCATTTCTAGTCGTTTCGACCCATTGGCAAATTATTTCATGCGGGCCAAAATTCACGATTTCATGAGCTATAACCTATAATTTTTTGCTTTTTTCTGTCATTTTAACCGTTATCAAATAATTTCGTAGTGTCCAAAATTCACGATTTTATGAGCTGTAACCTATAATTTTTTGTCATTTTTAGTTATTTCGGCCTGTTGTTAAATAATTTAACAAAGAACAAAATTCATGATTTCATAAGCTATAACCCACGATTTTTGACTATTTTTAATTGTTTAACCATTTGCCAAGTAATTTCGTGGAGGTCAAAATTCACAATTTCCTAAGCCATTACTAATAATTTTTTGCCATTTTAGTTGTTTTGGCATATTTGTAAATTATTTTGCAGAGTCCAAAATTCACGATTTTATTAGCTATAACCCACAATTTTGGTCATTTCTAGTCATTTTGAACCGTTGTCAAATATTTACGTAGAGACAAAAATTCACGATTTCATGAGAGCTATAACCCATGATTTTTGGACATTTTTAGTCAATTAAACCCGTTGTAAAATAATTTTGCAGAGGTCAAAATTCATGATTTTATGAGCTAAAACCTACAATTAATGGTTATTTTTTGTCGTTTCGAACCATTGGTAAATAGTTTTTTGGAATCTATACGTCACAATTTCATGAGCTATAACTTACAATTTTTTTACTGTTTATATTTGTTTTGATCCATTGGCAAATAATTTTTCAGATTCCAAAATTCATGATTTCGTGAGCTATAACCATGATTTTTTACCATTTCCAGTTGTTTTGACCCATTACCAAATAATTTCATGGAGGCCAAAATTCACAATTTCATGAGCTATAACCCGTGTTTTTGGCCTTTTTTGGTCATTTTGACCCGTTGTCAAATAATTTTATTATGGCCAAAATTCTTGATTTCGTGAGCTGTAACCCATAAATTTTTGCTATTTTTGGCCTTTTCGATCCTTGGCAAATAATTTCGCAATGGCTAAGATAATGATTTCATGAGCTATGACCCAGGATTATTAGACATATTTAGTCATTTCGAACCGTTATTAAATAACTTTGCGGAGTTCAAACTTCATGATTTCATGAGATATAATCCATGATTTTTGGCCATTTCTACTCATTTCTCCCATTGGCAGATAACTTCGTAGAAACCAAATTTTACAATTTCATGAGCTATAATCCAAATTTTTTTGTCATTTTTGTTCATTTCCACCCATTGGCGAATAATTCTGTGGAGACCAAAACGTATAATTTTATGAGCTATCCAATATTTTTGGTCATTTTTAGTTGTTTCGATTCATCATCAAATAATTTCATGAAGGTCAAAAATCACGATTTCAACCCAAGATTTTTGGCCATTGTTAGTCATTTAGACCCATTGTCAAATAATTTCACAGAGGATAAAATTTGGCCATTGTTAGTCATGAGCTCTAACCTAAGATTTTTTTTTCCATTTTTTGTCTTTTCGAACCATTGTTCAATAATTTTTTAAAGTCTAATCTTAATGATTTCATGAGCTATAACATACGATTTTTGGCCATTTTTGTTTGTTTTGACTCATTGGCAAATAATTCTGTGGCGAACAAAATTCACGATTTCGTGGGCTATAACCTACGATTTTCACATATTTTTAGTTGTTTCGACCAGTTGACAAATAATTTTGCGGATGCTATAATTCACGATTGCATGAGCTATAACCCACGCGTTTTGGCCATTTTTATTTATTTCGACCCGTTGGCAAATGATTTCGCAGGGGCCAAAATTTACGATTTCATGAGCTATAACCCATGCTTTTTTTCCATTTTCAGTCATTTAGTCCCATTGACCAAAAAATTACCAATGGAAAAATTCATGATTTCATAAGCTATAACCCAGGAGTTTTTTCATTTTCAGTCATTTTGACCCATTGGTAAATAATTTTGTGGAGGACAAAATTCACGATTTCATGAGCTATAACCCATGATTTTTGGCTATTTTTAGTCATTTTTACTCGTTGGCAAATAATTTCATGGAGGCCAAAATTCACAATTTTATGAGTAATAACTCATAATTTTTGCCATTTTAGTTGTTTCGACCGGTTGACAAATAATTTTGCGGATGCTATAATTCACGATTGCATGAGCTATAACCCAGCGTTTTGGCCATTTTATTTATTTCGACCGTTGGCAAATGATTTCATAGGGCCAAAATTTACGATTTCATGAGCTATAACTCAAGATTTTTGGCCATTTTAATCGTTTCGACCGTTGTTAAATAATTTCTCGGTGGCTAAAATTCACAATTTCATGAGCTATAACTCTTTCGCCATTTTAGCGCTTTCCACCCATATTCACGAGGCCAAAATTCATGATTTCATGAGATATAATCCATGATTTTTGGCCATTTTAATCGTTTTGATCCATTGGCAAATAATTTTTCGATGGCCAAAATTCACGATTTCATGAGCTATAACCTATAATTTTTGTCATTTTTAGTCATTTTGACCCATAGGCAAATAATTTCACGAATGTCAAAATTCACGATTTTATGAGCTATAACTTACGATTTGTGACCATTTTTAGTCGTTTCAACCCATTGGTAAATAATTTCGTAGTGGCTAAAATTCATGATTTCATGAGCTATAACCCTCGATTTTTTATTATTTTTAGTTGTTTCAACCCGTTGTCAAATAATTTCGCGTTGGCTAAAATCCATGATTTCGTGAGCTAACCCACGATTTTTTATCATTTTTAGTCATTTCGACTTGTTGTCAAATAACTTTGTAGATGTCAAAATTCACGATTTCGTGAGTTATAACTCGTGATTTTTATCATTTTTAGTCATTTTGACCCATTGGTAAATAATTTTGTGGAGGACAAAATTCACGATTTCATGAGCTATAACCCATGATTTTTGGCTATTTTTAGTCATTTTTACTCGTTGGCAAATAATTTCATGGAGACCAAAGTTCATAATTTCATTAGTTATAACACATAATTTTTGGCCATTTAGTCATTTCGACCTATTGGCAAATAATTTTACGGTTGTAAAAATTCATAATTTCATGAGCTATAACCCACAGTTTGGGTCATTTTTAGTCATTTTGACCCATTGGCATATAATTTTGTGGAGGCCAACATTTACAATTTTATGGGCTATATAACCTACAATTTTTTGCCATTTTTAGTTGTTTAGACCTGTTGGCAAATAATTTTTCGATGGCCAAAATTCACAATTTTATGAGTAATAACTCATAATTTTTTTGCCAATTTTAGTCCTTTCGACCTGTTATCAAAAAACTTCGGGTTGGTCAAAAGTCACAATTTCTTGAGCTATAACCCACAAATTTTGGCCATTTTCAGTCGATTCGACCACTTGGCAAATAATTTCGCGGAGGGTAACATTCACGATTTCATGAGCTAACGGATGATTATTGGCCATGTTTAGTCGCTTCGAACTAATAGTAAATAATTTTGCGGAATCCAAACTTAACGATTTCATGAGCTATAACTCAAGATTTTTGGCCATTTTTAATCGTTTCGACCCGTTGTTAAATAATTTCTCGGTGGCTAAAATTCACAATTTCGTGAGCTATAACTCTTTCGCCATTTTTAGCGTTTCCACCCATATTCACAGAGGCCAAAAATTCATGATGTCACGAGCTATAACTCAAGATTTTTGGCCATTTTAATCGTTTAAACCCGTTGGCAAATAATTTCACGAATGTCAAAATTCACGATTTCATGAGCTATAACCCATGATTTTTGTCATTTTTAGTCATTTTGACCCATAGGCAAATAATTTCACGAATGTCAAAATTCACGATTTTATGAGCTATAACTTACGATTTGTGACCATTTTTAGTCGTTTCAACCCATTGGTAAATAATTTCGTAGTGGCTAAAATTCATGATTTCATGAGCTATAACCCTCGATTTTTTATTATTTTTAGTTGTTTCAACCCGTTGTCAAATAATTTCGCGTTGGCTAAAATCCATGATTTCGTGAGCTAACCCACGATTTTTTATCATTTTTAGTCATTTCGACTTGTTGTCAAATAACTTTGTAGAGGCCCAAATTCACGATTTCGTGAGTTATAACTCGTGATTTTTTATCATTTTTAATTGTTTCATGCCCTTGGCAAATAATTTCGCAGAGGGAAAAATTCACAATTTCATGAGCTATAACCCATGATTATTGGATATTTTTAGTCATTTCAAAACATTGGTTAATAGTTTTGACGAGGCTAAAATTCACGATTTCGTGAGTTATAACTCGTGATTTTTATCATTTTTAGTCATTTTGACCCATAGGCAAATAATTTCACGAATGTCAAAATTCACGATTTTATGAGCTATAACTCGCAATTTTTGCCATTTTAATCGTTTAAACCCGTTGGCAAATAATTTCATAGAGGCCAAAATTCATGATTTCATGAGCTATAACCCTCGATTTTTATTATTTTTAGTTGTTTCAACCCGTTGTCAAATAATTTCGCTGGCTAAAATCCATGATTTCGTGAGCTAACCCACGATTTTTTATCATTTTTAGTCATTTCGACTTGTTGTCAAATAACTTTGTAGAGGCCCAAATTCACGATTTCGTGAGTTATAACTCGTGATTTTTTATCATTTTTAATTGTTTCATGCCCTTGGCAAATAATTTCGCAGAGGGAAAAATTCACAATTTCATGAGCTATAACCCATGATTATTGGATATTTTTAGTCATTTCAAAACATTGGTTAATAGTTTTGACGAGGCTAAAATTCACGATTTCATGAGCTATAACTCGCAATTTTTTGCCATTTTTAATCGTTTTGATCCATTGACAAATAATTTCGCAGAGTCCAAAGTTCAAGATTTCATGAGCTATAACTCACGATTTTTAGGCGTTTTTTGTCGTTTCGACCTGTCAGCACATAATTTCGCGGAGGCTAAAATTTACAATTTCATGGGTTATAACCCATGATTTTTTATCATTTTTAATCGTTTAAACCCGTTGGCAAATAATTTCATAGAGGCCAAAATTCATGATTTCATGAGCTAAAACCAACAACTCTTAACCATTTTTAATCGCTTCGACCTACTGTCAAATAATTTCGCAGTGGTCAAAATTCATGATTTTGTGAGCTCTAATCCACGATTTTTGGCTATTTTTAGCAGTTCGACCCTTGGCAAATAATTTCGCAGAGACCAAAATTTACGATTTCATGAGGTATAATCCACGAATATTGGACATTTCTAATCTTTTTGACCTATTGGCACATAACTTCACGAAGACTTAAATTCCCGATTGCATTAGTGAAACCACCTAATGGTCTCTCTATCAACTTATTTGGATTCAAATGATTTATTAAGGATTTCGAAAATCATCTGAACCTATTAAACTCGCATCAAAAGATTTTTAATATATAATCCTTAAGAATAAGTGCTATAATGCTACGTAATATCACTCTAAGTTTTACATCAATGTCAGACCAAAATCCCACCTTTAAGAAACAGACAACAAGTTCTGGCTCGTGCTAACAGAAAGTTTTCAAATTGTCTCGAAGCCCAGGCCTGCAAGCATTTAACTCATCAGCTGATTTCCTTAGAATAAAGTTCCCACAAGGTATAAGCCAGACAAAATTCTATTACTTCAGAAAACTGTATGCATACAAATGACCTTGTGCAGTAATTTTGCGGAGCATCAAAGTAAATCCGGATCCTGACACGACAACAATAATGACTAGACAATACATTGATGATAATACAATAGACTTAACAAACTACTATTCCTCAAAAATGATACTAGTAAAATAGACCACTACAAAATTCAACCAATATACTGAAATTATCTATGATCGAAGAGATGACAACGCATCCTCAGTTCAATTGGCAGCAGCTCTTATAGCATCAAAACTCACAGCCGGCTTCTGAAAAACTCTAAGCACAGGCATCCCTTCAACATTATCATTACGAACCCTCCATGACCGGTCCTTCGTCCTCTGAGGCTTCTTATGATGCTTATAACTCGCCGTCACATTTTTCTTCTTAGCTCCAACACCAGTTTTCACCAAAACCCCACCAGCCAAATCAAAGGATTCAAGATCATCCAACGCCTGCTCAATGCTTCGTTTTTCTTCTCCAAAATTAGAAAAACCCAGTTCCTCAAAATCACTAGAAACATCCAATTCCTCATTATTGATTGTTCCTGGAGGCATTTCAAAGTGTGGGATTTTTCCATCAATATAATCTTTTAGGATTTGGCGAGCAGCCCTAGTTTCGTCTGGAAGTCCACTCGAGCTCACATGGCCACGAGAAGAGCAGTAAGCTCTCAGAAGCTCTGAAGCCAATGGTGGTCTTTTCTGCATTTCATATGATTTTGGCTTTGGCAAAGTAATGTTATATATGCTTTCAACAACTTGCCTTGGGACTCGATTGCAAACAACTTGAACTGCTTCTCTGTGCTCAGTCATTCTATCAATTGGCAATACTCCTGCTGCAATCATTTCATATCTGGAACTGGAGAATGAAGGGAAAACTAAACCGGGGCAATCACAGAGCATGAGTTCATTTGAGATGAATAGGGTTTGAAAGTGCTTTGTTTTTCCAGGGGTTGAGGTGACTCCAGTCCTTTTTCCACCGACCAAAGCGTTGATTGTAGAGCTCTTGCCAACATTAGGATAACCAACAAAACCCACAACAACATGGGTTTCATTGTAGGTTGAAGTTTTTCTAGAGGATGCAATTGCCTCTGCTTCAGTTTGCAATCTAGCCAGGACCTCGTCCCTGTTATAGATTTTAGTATCTGAATCTGATTCTTTTGCTAGCTTTTCTTCTTCCCAGTGATTGGTCAGCTCTTTGCCTTCGAGCGAAGCAGAGGCAGCTTTTGCAGACCAAAATAGATAGAGAATTCCATGGGAAGTGAAGTAGTTTGCCCATTTTTGTCTGTTGATCTCAAAGTCAGTACAGTATTGATTGTATTGAGCAGAAATTGTAGAGAGAGAGAGAGAGAGAGAGTGTGTGTGTGTGGGAGAGGAAGAGGGAGAGGAGGGGGGAGGGGGTGGGGGGAGGGAGGGAAGGAGGGGGGTGGGGGGTTGAGATGATTACAACCACTTACCTCACAGTGAATGGCAATAGATCTGCCTTGTTAACAAGAAGCAAAGTTTTCTTTTGCTCATCAATTTCTTTTGCATATGCCTACACATTGGCAGTGAGTTATTAGGTGTAATAACTGCCAAATTTTGTTCAGCAACATATAGATGGGACAAGAAAAGGCTGATAATAGCAGGTAATATTTTATAAGTTTTCCAATCTTGACCATCAAGTTTTATACCATACGCAAAAATAAAAATAAAAAAAGAAAAGATAGGATTTTCAAATAAGCAAACATACCTCAAGATCAGGACATCGGTAAAATAATGGATCCCGAGCATCGACAACCATCACCAACTGGAAAAAGAATAAAGTACAGAGCTTGTATATCAATGAAAGGAGCGCATATTGTCGAAATGGGAGTTTGAAAACAAATGTAATGAAAACCGTGTAGTTATGGAACTTGAACAGGTTCATTCATTAAAATTTAAACAGGATGAAATGTTATCTTCCCGAATTACTATACATAAACGAGAAATAAGCCATACATAAAAACAAAGACCATCCTTCATATAAGATCCAAGACCTTTAATGTCTTATAAGGCTAGGCAGAAATTCTTCATATATGTATGCTTGTATAGCTACAGAAAATACTGATTCTTAATACACAGGTTCTTAAATAAGTTCCTTATCAAAGTAGTAAAAGTTAATATCTAGCAAGGTAACAATTAGATATGATACCCAAGAACAAATAAATATCGTCATAAGTAAAACAAGTAAAAATAATGAAGTAAAAGGAGTCATCGCATATACTGATCATGATATTCCAATAATCAGTACATTTACCATATAATGTGATATGATAGATTGTTTTAAACTGAATAAACCTAATTGATTCACTCAACATGGTTATGTCATATAGTAGAACATACAAATAACAAAAATTATAGGTCGCACATTTATTTGTGTCTCATGATCATGTGTACCTGTATTAGTGCGTTCAAACTATTTAAGAAATAGCCAAATAAAGATGAGATCTATTTGCCCACCAAGTTTTATACGTTAGAGAGTGAAGGCAACTTTTATATTCCAATAATCATTTGATCAATAAAAGAGAAAATACAAGATTAATGTTCAAATAATAATAAATGGTAAGTAAAGTAGATGATAGACATGTTACGACCTTTCATAAGCAAGACTTCAACAAAAATGTGAATTCAAAATTAGAACCAACATTGCAGAATTTAAGCCAAACTTTACCAGATCACTTCGTTCAAGTACTCGCCAAAGCTGTCTCCATATGTCCAGATTCTTTTCAAAAGGAGTAAGGACAAGTTTCTCATTCTCCTCGAGCCTATAATTTAAAAAAGAGAGTTTTAGAAACATAGCATAATAACTATATCTACTGAAAAAATAAATTCTTGAAGTTAGTTGTTACCCAATTTAAAAATAACTAGTGTAAAACATGAAAGATGTGAATTGTGAAACATACAGGACCACTATAATGATTCCTCATGTTACATGTAAAACCATAAAACTGAAGTCAAATGTCCTTACAAATCCTGAATATATAACATTAGGCAATGCAATGCTTTTCTAGGTTTATTTAAAACTAATAGAAGTAGATATGAAATGCATTTTCTGGATCCTGAGTAAATGTGCAGAACCAGTTGAAAGTGATAGGAACCAGAGAAAAACACCACAAAGGATGCTGACAATGCTCTATCACTGATTTCAAGAGAAATACACTAATTAGCCACTAATCATAATCTTAAATTTTCATCCACAAAACGTAGAATCAAACATTATTAACTAATCAATTATCAAACATTTTTTTTCCTTTTTTTAACCACATTCTTTTGCAATTAGATACATTATTAACTAATCAAACATGAAATCTTTTCAGCACCAAGATGACAATTACAAAAATCTCACTTTGCGAGATTTCTCCGCCAAACTAAGAACTCCTGCCTCTCATTAGCATCAAACTCCCCTAGTGACATGCTAGCATTCCATGGCGGCCTACATACAGCAATAATAAAAACTTCTAATCTTTAAACTTAAAAAAAAAACCAAAAAATCATCATAAATTCAAATAAAAAAACCAAACCTTCGAGGAACTCGGAGACTGCCAGCGTGCAGAGCCTCCTCTTCCCTCTGCTCCTCCCTCCTCTCCTCCACCGACATTACCCCATCCAAATCCCTAATCCCAAACAATCAAAATCACATCTTTTCGATCAAAAACTAATCTTTTCAAATAAAAGAGGGCAAAAAACAACGAGACATACAGATCAACAAGGAGATTTGGGTCAGGGTTATCGACAGTGTAAACGCGGTCGGCCTCCTCGGCCTGCTCGATGACGGCGTCGATGTCGGTGACGTCGGTGATGGACTCTAAAATGCGCCGCTGTTGCCTTAGGGCTTTGCTCCGGTCCTTGGATTGCTGAACTAATTGGTTGTGATGGCGGATTAATGAGCGCCCTAATCCTTGAGATTTCTCCTTGTTTCCTCCCATTTCTTTCGATTTTCCCCCCTGTTTTTGGGGGTAAAAGGCAGATGAAGGCGAAAGCTGTCAATTTAGGGTTTTAGACGGGGAGAGCGTTAATATCACAATACCCCTTGATTTTTAGGGAGTTTTGCACAACAGTCAACACCCTCCTGAAATTTGTAAATTGCACAAAAATCTTTCTAGAGTTTTTTTTTTCAGGGGACCGCCCCTAACTTAGGCCTTATTTCATGTTACCGGTCTTAACTATCATTCTGTTATTGTACAACCATCCATGTACTTTTCATTCATTTTGCATCTAAAAAATATAGTTTGATAGTTTTACCCCTACATAGGTTTAATTTTGTTGAATTTTGGGTAGTAAAGTTAGATTTTATTTAATTTATGGTATCAAAACTAAACTTTGTTGAACTACGGTATCAAAGTTAAATATCCCAAATTACTTGATACCCTAAAGTTTTTCTTAACCCAAAAATACCCCATAGTCTAGTTTATTTTTCACTTTGATACCCCAAAGTTCTTTTTGCCAAAGTTTAACAAAATTGAACTTTGGTATCCCAAAGTTCAATAGAATTTAATTTAGATACCCCAAAGTTCAACAAAATTTAATTTTATACCCAAAGTTCAATAAAATTTAACTTTAATAACCAAAGTTCAACAAATATTAAACCTACTTAGGGGCAAAACCATCAAACTAAAATTTTTAGGGAAAAATGGATGGAAAAGTACATTAGTGGCTATACAAGAAAGGAATGATAGATATGTTTTCTGAAATTCGGGTAATTAAGGCGTAACGTGTAATAGGGCCTAGTTAAGTTCCTTTAAAAAACCCATCTTATTAAATTTTGGGGAGTTTTACAAAACTTCTCTGACCTATGAAGATATATCGTTAACAATTGAAATATCTAAAATACCCTTTTATTCATGCGGGATTGTTTTTCTAAATACTAAAAGAAAATGAAAGTTTGAAAATTGAAGGCTAGAGACTATTCCTCTCCAAAGAAAAGGGACTTAAAAGAATGGTAGTCATTTGTGCACATACACAATAACGTTCTAAAATGTTATACGAATAGTAAAAATCTGTTGTTATGTTTGACTGTCTTCTATTTTTGGTTTTGTACAAAAGAGTTGCGGGAGAAATTCTCATCGATATAACATATTTAAAATTAAAACTATTGAATTTTTTATTTGTATAATATCAGATTTTATATATCTAAGTCTCTCACATATTTTGCATATTCCAACCAATGTAACATAACACCTTAAAATGATTTCTAAGAATACGATATTTATCGACATAATTTTTCCAGATAACTATTTATGATTCAAAGATAAACCACAAAAAGATCAAAACAAATACCAGAATATTCGAAACATAATTCTCATTCAGATGAAAATGCTCAAAATCCAGTTACATTTCAAAACAAACACACTTTCAATCAAAGTCCTTGAGGAGAATTGCAAACACCAAATCATTATCCTGTTAATCAAAGAAGCCAAACACTTTTCCACCAACATTCTTCCTCCTTCATCATGATCCATAATGCCTTCAGATGTCGTCAACACAATGTACCCAAACTGCACAATTGTTATGACAAAATTCCCGGGATAAACTATTATCAATCATATGAAAGCACAAAAAATATCAAGAAGACAATAATACATGGATATACATGGTTCGGCTTGTAGCCTACGTCCAATGGAAAATGAGGAAAATAGTTTTACTAACAATTTGTGAGGAATACAATATGGAGATTTCTCAAAAACTCAATCCCTAATACACCCCAAAACCCCAAAAATCCTAATATAATCTCTATCAAATAAAGGAACAAAAGAGAAAAATATCAAATAGGCTTCACAAGAGAACTCTCTCTTCTTGATTGGTGCTCTGTAGATTGATGGCACAGCTCTCGGATTGCCCCTGTATACATATTTGTACAGTCCCCAAAGACCAATTATTTGAAGCCCACGAACCAATTACTTGAGGCCCGAAACAATAACTCCTAGCCTACGTCCAATGGCAAAGAAGGAAAATAGCTTTATTAATAATTTGTGAAGAATACAATGTGGAGATCTCTCAAACACTCAATCCCTAATACACCCCCAAAAAGCCTAATATAATCTCTCTCAAATAAAGGAACAAAAGAGAAAAAGATCGAATAGGCTTCACAAGGGAACTCTCTCTTCTTGATTGGTGCTCTGTAGATTGATGGCACAGCTCTCGGATTGCCCCTGTATACATATTTGTACAGTCCCCAAAGACCAATTATTTGAAGCCCACGAACCAATTACTTGAGGCCCACGAAACAATAACTCCTAGCCTACGTCCAATGGCAAAGAAGGAAAATAGCTTTATTAATAATTTGTGAAGAATACAATGTGGAGATCTCTCAAACACTCAATCCCTAATACACCCCCAAAAAGCCTAATATAATCTCTCTCAAATAAAGGAACAAAAGAGAAAAAGATCGAATAGGCTTCACAAGGGAACTTTCTCTTCTTGATTGGTGCTCTGTAGATTGATGACATAGCTCTCGGATTGCCCCTATATGCAGATTTGTACAGTCCCCAAAGACCAATTACTAGGATTTGAATCTTATTAAAATTCCAACCAATGAAATTAACTTATCATCTATTCAAATTGAAGCATGTGACCGAGCCTAAGTATTTGAGGCAAATATCAACAAATCTCCACATTGACTCAAATACGTAAAAATTCCTCACTCTAAATTAGCTAACTTAATCCACCTTCTCCAACAGCCCCGCAGGGCATCAAGTGCGACACATATCGATCAAGTCCAAGCCCGGCTTGAACTTGCTAACTGAAAGAGGTCTCCTCAATAAATCGACTGAATTATCTGTACAACGATCATAACTCTTAGTCATCACCTAAAGTAGCTCCTGAATAGTTGAATGGCACAAAATTGTCTACTAATAATGCATAAGCTACTATATCTTCATATCTTCACAGTGGTCAAATATCTCATCTAGACCGATCTCTAACAATAGTGTATTCCCGCTCTTCCTGCAGCTGCTGAGGTGCTTCATCTATTTGAACGGGTTATGGTTGTTGAACTCCCGTAGTCTTATCCTACTAAAGAGCTAAATCATAAATTTTTAACTCCACCTTCTGTCCTATAGGACACGCCTTATCATGAGCCGAAATAGGTGATTGTTTTTTGTGGAACATAGTAGACTCATCAAAAATGACATCACAGCTGATAATAATCTTAGGAGACTTTGATTAGGACACCACAACCTAAAATCCTTAACACCCAATGCATAACCTAAGAATATGCACTTCTTTGCTCGAGGCTCAAGTTTCCCTTGACTAACATGCGCATATGCAGGGCAAGTAAATATTCTTATATTAGAACAATTTGCAAGCTTACCAGACCAAACCTCCTCTGGAGTTTTGTAACCGATAGCAAGAGATGACAACCGATTCACTAAGTAACAAGTCGTATTTACTGTTTCGGCCTAGTATTCCTTCCCTAAACCGGCATTAAATAACATACAATGAGCTTTCTCAAAAAAGGTTCTATTTATACATTCTGCCACTCCATTCTGTTGTGGTATGTGAGGGACTGTACGATGTCTAATGATTCCCTCCTTCTTGTAAAACTCATTAAATTCTCCTCCACAAAACTCAAGGTCATTATCAGTTCTAAGCCTCTTAATCAGCCTCCCAGTCTGCTTCTCAATCAAAGACTTTTCACTGCTTGAAAGTCACAAACACATTATCTTTATATCTCAAAAAGTAGACCCAAGCCTTCCTGGAGTAGTCATCGATGAAGGTCAATAAATATCTCGATCTACCACCCTTCGAGGCAACTTGAGAATGTCTCCAAAGATCTGAATGAATATAATCTAATGTATCTTTAGTCTGATGCACTATTAAACTGAAGCTAACTCTTTTCTGCTTCTTGAAGATGCAATGCTTGCAAGACCCTAATTTTTCTATACTTTGTCCATATAAAAGACCTTTCTTGCTCAACTGGGCCAATCCGCGCTCACTCATATGATCAAGTCTCATATGTCATAATCTGGTAGTATCTGCTCCTGATATCAATGATGTAACTGCAGCCAAACTGGTAACGGTAGAACCCTGCGAAATATACAAGCTGCCGGTCTTTTTTACTTTCATAATCATAAGAGAGCTTTTTATAACCCTAAGAACTCCACCTTCACCTAAAAAATTACACCCAATACTATCAAGAGTGCCCAAAGAGATGAGATTCTTTCTTAAACCTAGAACATGTCTAACATTAGTCAAAGTCCTGATGACTCCATCATGCATCTTATCCAAATTATTCCTTTCCCAACAGTCTTGCATGAGGCGTTATTCCCCATGAGAACAACTCCACCAATAACAACTTCATAAGTGGTAAACCAATCCCTACTACATCTAAAATTCAATCATCTATGCTCCTATATTTATCATCGGTAACTAATAAAATCACATCTTCAGCAATACCAACTTCAGCGGAGTCCTCCTTTGGTTTTTTTTATAGTCTTCTTGTTTCTTCTTATTCTTCAATCTGTAATAATTGGCCTTGATGTACCCTTTCTTCTTGCGATATCCGCAGGTTAGATTCATGTGCTTCGATTTATACCTGTTACCTCCAAAGCCCCTTTCTTCTGATCTTCCTCGAACAAATAAACTATCAGCTTTATCACTACTTTCACTTGTGGTTAATTCTTTGTCGATCTTCTCTTTATTCAATAAGTTCTATTTGACGTTCTTGGTGTCAATAGAATCTCGATCGTAAATCATAGTATCCCTGAAGTGTTTGTAGGAAGGCGGCAAAGAACATAATAATAATAGGGCTCGATCTTCATCATCGATCTTAACGTCAATCTTACTCAAATCTGTAATCACAGAATTGAATTCACCAATATGAGATTTGATTAATGTACCTTTTGACATCCGAAGTGTGTACAAACGCTGCTTAAAGACGAGGCGATTAGTGAGCGACTTTGTCAAATACAAACCTCCAACTTAGACCATAAATCAGCGGATGTCTTCACCATGAGAACTTCTTGTAAGACTTTGTTTGTCAAACATAACTAGATCGTTATGAGAGCTTTATTATCCAACTCATTCCAATCTTCCTCTGTCATTGTAGCCGGTTGCTTCGACTTCCCGAACAAAGCCTTCTTCAATCCATTGTGTCAACACGGCGATCATCCTAACTTGTCAAAATCTGAAACTGATATTACCATCAAACTTATCAATATCCTACTTCGTAGTGATTGTCGTTACCTTCTCTTCTGATCGATAGTTGAGGGCTCTGATACCAATTTGTTATGACAAAATCCTCAGGATAAACTAATATTAATCACATGAAAGCACGAAAAATATCAAGAAGATAATAACATATGGATATACGTGGTTCGACTTGTAGCCTACATCCACGGGCGAAGGAGGAAAATAGCTTTACTAATAATTTGTGAGGAATACAATGTGAAGATCTCTCAAACACTCAATCCCTAATACACCACCAAAAAGCCTAATATAATCTCTCTCAAATAAAGGAATAAAAGAGAAAAATATCAAATAGGCTTCACAAAATAACTCTCTCTTCTTGATTGGTGCTCTGTAGATTGATGGTATAGCTCTCGGATTGCCCCTGTATGCATATTTATACAGTCCCTAAAGACCAATTACTTAAAACCCACGAACCAATTACTTGAGGCTCATGAAACAATAACTCCTAGTAAATATAGAAGTCTACTTTGATGATTAAATTCTAATACACATGAGATTCCTAATATATTAAACTTTCCAAATATATCTCCAAGCCAATAGGATTTGAATCTTATTAAAATTCCAACCAATGAAATTAACTTGCCATCTATTCAGACTGAAGCATGTGACGGAGCCTAAATATTTGAGGCAAACATCAACAACAATTCACATCATCAACCAACCAATTATATCAATAAAAAATTTCAAAATAAATCAACAAAAAACTCGTATAATACGATATGCAAATGCATCACTAACCGGACGAGAATGAAGCAACCTTGCAGTCCAGGGCTCAATGTCCTTCACCCCCACATCAACGCGAGGACTAATAACACCATATTTGTTCAACCTGCCGTTCAATTCAACCACTATCTTGCCCGCTCTGTGATCATCGACATACTCAAATTCTACAATATATCCTGAACATAAAAAAGAAATGAAAATCTATGACATAACTAATTTGAAATCAATAACAAGGGGTTGTTTGGTTGACAAAAAATATAGCACTAACAATAATTATTGTAATTAAAATTTTATATCAGATATATGTTTAGTGGTATGGTAGTTGGAATGAAAGTGGATTTTTGTTTTATCGGATATAAACTGCAATGCAATTTCATTTACACATGCATCAAATAAAAATAATAATGTCATGTAATAAGTTAATGGACTCTAACTCAGAAAATGTAAACCATTTTATGATTGCAACTAAACAAACACCTGATTTGCGATGGAAATACATTTCCTGCAATAAAAAATGTAAGTCCGACAATTTTCGCATATCACCAAATACTAAATTTGCATTTGGAAATAAATTTCCTATACCAATGTGCACAGAGTTCAAGCTAATTTCCTACAACAACATATGGTATGTTTCTATGTGTTTTACTCTATGCGACAAAGGAAAGGCAATGGTTTGACTAATTGTGCTTCTGCATGACCAAAAGGAGCTTGATGATGACTTTCGATGAGGACCGGATCATGACTTGACGCTTTCCCCTTTTCTCGGCATTGTACATGCTCTTGAGAGCATCGTTCAGGACGCTGACTCTCACCATTCTTGCTAAAACCCTGTATACAAATTGAAAAAATCACTTTTTTCCTAAAATTAAGTAGGGGGCCTAGTACACCCTTTTGCAAAGATAGGCGACCTTTACATATCATGGGCTTGCTAATTTTCTTTAATTAAAGCATAATACTTGGTGAAATGATAAACTTTTGTTTGAAAAATTATTATTTTAGCAAGCGTAAATGCAGTCAAATGTAATCAAAGTTGTGATTTTAAAGGTGGATTTCTAAATTTTAGTAACAATAACACGAAGATTTAACCAAATTATAACAGTCTCTACAGATGAGTACCATCATCATTTTTTTTTTCTCTTTTTCTTTCTTGACCTCATTCCTACCAACTTAGACAAATTGAGCTAGGATCATGATTATCAGTCCAAACTTCAATATCGAGATTAATTTGATTATAATGGGATCAAAATGACGAAGTAATAGTTCATATTGAAATTTTAGTTAGGAAAAGATTGGAGATGGATCTCACCTGAGAGAAGGAGGGAGTCTGTGTCGCTGAAAAAAATGTAAAACCCTGATGAACGACGAGCGAGCAAAAGTGCAAGTGAAAGTTTTAAGGAGGAAATGGGCTTGAATCATGCGAAGCACGCTTACGAAGCGTGCTTAAAAGCCCATAAGTTTCAATCCTATCATGATGTAGCTCAACCTAAATGAAATCTAGAAAGAAAGAGATGGTACGAAAATGAGGTGACAACCATGTTGCTAAATAAAATATCAAGAGAAAAAATATTGACAAGCCTCATGCCGATAGTCAAATCAGTGGATCTCACTATTTCTATCTCTAGGCAGCTTATTTTTCTAAACATGAGATGACATAGCTCATATTGAATATCCACAAAATATTTATAGTAGTAATAATAATAGATGGATTAGTCATATTTAGAACGTAGGGGATACGTCAAAGAGGACTGAGTTTAATAAATTAATCTATGGGAGATAAATTAGTCATGAAACAAGTTAAACATATTAACGGAATAAGAAAGGATTCCTTTTTTAAGGAAGAAAGGATTCCTATTCTATTCTCCAACTCTAGTGAATAAAGAGTGGAAGACTAAACAAGTCTCTGGTAGAAGATAAATTAGTAATAGTAAAAGTTAAAATGTAATTTTCAAAAAATATATTTGGGAGATAGAAGTATTCAGAACCAAGACAAAAGGACTAAACCATGCTATTTTTCCACTTCAAATATAATTCAAATCGAAAATAATTATTAAAAAAAGGGGCAAACTTGAATTAAAATGGACTTCTCCATTTTCCTTCACTGTCTCCACCACAAGCTCTCCACAATCTTGCTTTCACCTCTCTAGCTTCTCTATAAGAGTTATGATCTATCAAAACTAAAATAGCACAAGGAAAGAATAAACTATTACAATTCATTCATCATAACAAGGAAAACAAGGCACATATACTCCTGATAAGTAACTTCAATTTTCACAGACTTAACACTCTAAAAATTCACAATCTTGTTATTGTTAGAAAACAGCACAGGTTTTCACACAAGAAACTCACATCAAACACAATTACAATACCTATCTTAGGACTAAGCCTTGCATACTTAACACAAAAACAAACAAAGCCCAAATCCACCAATTCTTACGTACACAATCACAAGTTCTGATTCTTATTCTCATAACACTACTAACAGGTCAAAAACCTAGTGATATCTAGTTTTTTTCCTGCACAAAGAACTTTCGAACATCACAATGACGAAAGATCAGAATGCAGATAAGCCAAGAATGATTTGCCTTACAAATAACCAGATGATAGCATATAGCTCATTCCTCCATCTGGTTGTCCCAGGCTTGAGGATTTCCAGGAAATTATGATATTTGCCCTCAGGAAAAAAAGCAAATAGCACAATCACTGGTCATCCCCCAAGCCTGGTATCAAACTTTGAGGAAACCCCACTTAGTTGTGATACCGAGATATGAAGTGTTGAAATGATCAGAGTCATTTTGAGAGCAAATGCTTGTTACTTCTGACCCGTTGATGCTCGAACCACTGCTTGTTGAGTTGAGATTTCCGCTGTCAGTGCTATTTGCACATTGCGCTTTGCCATCCTTCTTTGTGTTCAAGAAGCGGCCCCCGCTTCCCCTTTGCCGACTCATTGCGTGACGGTGGCGGGACTCATGAAGATACGGCTGAAAAAAAAAAGAGTTACATGGAATAGATACTAAGAAATTTGACGACCCAAGTTTTTTTTTTTTTTTTTTTTTTTTGGAGAGAAGACACAAGTTTTGTATTGGGTAAATTTCACATAACCCTCATGCATACTGGGGTGTTTTACACAAAAACACTCTTCATAAATTAGAGAAAACCTCTGAACTGGTTTCACTAATAAACGATGATGAATGGTGGCGTTAGTTTAAGTTGTCGTGTGCTTCACATGTGATATGCTTCTGCCCTTGTGTATTTTTTTACTTTTAATGAGAACTGAACTTTTTGATAATAAGGGTTTAGACCTTTTACCCTTCGGGTTAATGCTACTATGACAGTTTCCAGTTCAAGCATATTTTTTTAGGGTTTTTTAGAGAATTGCCTCTAAATTAGGCCGCATTTCATGTTATCACCCTTAACTACCTGACTTTCAAAATACCACTCTTATGTGTCATTCCGTTAACATATAAACACGCATGCCCACTTCCGTCCAAAAAAGTACTGTCTAACGGAAAAAGCCCTAAGATTTTGTAGGATGTAAGAGTCAATGGAAGGAAATTGTTAGTCAATGGAGGGAACTCTCAATTCAAAGGAAGGACACAATTTTCAGCTAAAATCACATTCTACTAGGATTATAGTTGGCTTTTCATTAATATTAACGGAGAAATGGACAAAAGTAGGGATAGAAGGTTTTTATGCTGACTGAGTGGCATATAGGGGTGGTATTTTGAAACTTGGCAATTAAGAGTGGTAACATGAAATTGGGGCTAATTTAGGGATGGTCACTATAAGACAACTATTTTTCTATACAATTTCAAAAGTTACGGGGTTTTCTCCAATTTATAAAATTTTAAGGGTTTTTTGTAAAGCAAAATTTAAGGGGTTTTGGTGCAAAATATCTCTAAGCTTCTGGGTTTTTGTGAATTTACCCTTATGTATTTAGGTGTGAGAGATGCTGAGTACCTTCCTGATTTTGATCAGTTTGTTCTCCATCTCTGCTTTAGCACGAGCCTGTCTACGCCGAACAATTCCATGGTATTGCTTCGCGTTCACGTATATTGGTACATTGGCTGTCATGTTCAATGGCAGAAGCATCCTCCCATGCTTCATTGAGAAGAGAACACGAGTAAATTAATAAGGAAGATTTGTTAATTTTCAAGCCAGTTCATGTGAATTTGTTAAATTCAAATCAAGGTAAGTATCTGTTTCTTAAAACTATAGCCAAGTCTTCAGCAAGATAAGAGAAACCAACCGTCGCCTGAGCTCCATAAGTTGCATACAGGCCATAGCACTGATCAACGTAAGGGTAATTCGAACAAGCCTGCAAAAATAAGAGTAGATAAAGCTAAATTAAAGACAAGAAATTTCCAGTATATACTAAATCTTATCAGATTTCCTTAAAATTTTCAGTTCAACTACAGTTTGGAGGGACGAAAAGTATACCATATTCCGACCCAGACCCAGTTCAAAATGTCCTCGGTATTCAAATGGAGACTGTGGAGAGAGAGCGGCAGAATGTTGCTGAACTTTCTCATCTTTTCCAGAAACCTTGTTGTCTGAAATAAAAACTTGTTAAGGGTTTACGAATTTATGTGCCAGTTAAGATGAAGAAATTGTCTTAGGTTATCGAGAACACAAGATAAAGGAAATAAAATATTGTATTGACTGAATTCATGTTTAGGATAAAAGCTAACGGACAGAGATCCCAGGTTGCTTATAGATTTATACTTGAATACACACAATTGTCATGAAAATACAGCATACATCTTCAGATAGTTTCAAATTGGTTTAGAAGTTAGAAGTTCACATGTTCTAAATTAATAGGTATGAATGGTGTTAAGAGTATAAAATTGTAACCCTCAATGCTAACCACAACCTTGAAGTTTCGGTGTAGGGGTGAAGTTCTTTGACATGGTACCAGAGCACATATTCGAGTCTTACCTGCCACAAGTTTCTAAAGCGGTCACAATTTCAAGTTTCAGTGTAGTAGCAAGGTTCTTTGGCAAACAGATTATATGCCTGTTTTTTCATTTGATTTGTTGGCTTATATCAATCCTCAACATAATGCAATATCCTAAAATTATTATCGCTCTCCTTCCTACTACTAGGCTATTCATTAGTCGTTGGATAGTTTTCCTTGAACACAATAACCTCCCGGTAAAAACGATAAGATAGAATCTCCAACATGTCAATAGGCCTAGTATGCGAGATTCCTTGGCCATGTATTTGAGACCAGCTCTCAGAGGTTTAACAGAAAAGACAACTAGTTATAGTTTCACCAAATTTTCCATGAAGATGAAGCTTTCTCAGTATGGAGTCTATTTGATTGGAAAAGAAAAATGATAACTTATCTACATGATTATATCCGTATGTCCAGCCAAATCTTACATCCAACTACCAAAGGTCTCTGCCATTGTACCAAAACTCCGAAGTCTGAAGCTGTGGTGAGGGTTGAGGTTTATAATTTTGCAGCCGAACATGCCCCCACAGGTTGAGCACCTTTTCATGGGCAAAAATCTAGACTCACATAGAGATATTTTTTTTAATTAAAGTACGCTTTAGAAAATCATGGACATTAAAATTTGAACCTGTGTTGCTCTAATACTATGTCAAAGGTCTCTGCCACTGCACCAAAACTCCAAAATTGTGGTGAGGGTTATAATTTTATACTCCAACACTACTAACACATCCGTTTTAGTGACAAGTTCAAATTCATACAAATTCCTTCTAAAACCAATCACAATGATGAAGGATCATTCGCTCTGCTATTAAACTCTACTACATCTAATGTCTTCTATTATCTCCCCTTTAAATGAGATCATAAACTTAAAAGCATTAACTGAGATAACATAGACAGAAGGATTTCATTGTTGACCATCATTTCTCATTTTTACTAGCCTTTATCCATAATCACCTGTTATAACATTTCACCACTTCACATTTCAAGAAGGAAACACTAGACCCAGCTTTTGTTTCTCTTATTCCCATTTTATCAATTAATCCAAATACTCTAGACATGAACGATGGTTATTGTTCTGGTTATACATTTATTTGTTTTGCTTGTTGTTGACAAATGAGATGTTTTTAACCAAGGGAGAAACCAAGGAAGTAAGGACAGAAGTATATAACCAAGAACACAAAACATTCTTAGTAAGCCCTATGGTTACTGAAAGTTACATTGACAATAACTTGAACTGCTAAACAACAAACATGCATACAACTAAAACTTTGTTTGTGATTTGCTTTGTTCTAAGATAATGTAATAAGTGTTAGAATAAAAAAATTATAATTCTCAACTCTCACCATAGTTTTGGAGTTTTGATGCAGTGAAAGTGTCATTTGACATTTGACATGGCATCAGAGCAACTCAGGTTCAATTCCCATAGCCACGAATTTAAATTAGATTTTTAAAAAAATGATACCGCAGTGTGAGTCCAGGTTTCGGCCATATGAAAGGCAGCTCAACATGCGGAGGCAATGTTATAATATAAAATTATAAAATTATAACCCTCACTACAACCTCCAAGTTTTGGGGCAGTGGAAGGGTCCTTAGACAATAAGCAATTTTGTAGTCTCTATTGATACCCATCACTAGATTACTACTACAAGAAAGCAAGCAAATGAGTCCATAAAGTTAGAAACAATATGCAAAAGTAAATATACTACAAGATTTTACCTTGAATTATTGAAAACTTAGCAGTATAAGCACCCACTTTCTCCAATATATCCTGCTCTTGCCCTGACCTTGAGTCGATAGCACCGGTAAATAATTTTGATTGGCCACAAGATTCTCCATAAAACGATGGGTTTCCGATCCACCAAGGAGCCAAAGTAGCCGGGGATTGCTGGGGAACGGCAAACTGCCCAATTCCTCCGGCAGGTTTGAAGCACATCGCAGTTTGCATCTCGAAGCAGCGAAAGGCTAATAATCTCTCAGCAAGGCTATAGTAAAATCGTCAAAAGCATCAAGATAAGAATCACAAGGATTGCTCACAAAAGGGAACCCTATAGCTCTTTAACCTTTTTTTCTGTGATGAAAAGATACTAGAATCACATCCTCTATCACCAAAAGTAAGCAAATTCTTGACATAATAAGAAGAAAATGAGAGCACAAGCATTTGTTGGCAAATCTTAGGAGAAAACAGCAGGAACATTTCTTCTCCAAACCAATTAATTGCAATTGGGTTCTCACTTGCACATCAAAATTTCACATACCCACATCAAATAAGCATGAATAAAGTACAAAATCCAAAAAAAAAATTTTAAAAAAATTACACAGAGAGTGCATATTCCAATCAAGAGCATCCCAAAACTTCAAAATTCTCCATATCCACTTTAAACTGAGCGATACCCATTTGAGAATTTACCAAAAATTGGAGCAAAAATTACCCACAAAATAAATTAAAAAAACTTTTACTTACTAAATTAACACATGGGATAGAGCACCTTCAAAAAATATATATATCAACCCATAGCTAGAAACAGCCTAAAACTTCATCATATTATAATTGCAAGAAAAGGGTTCCAAGAAAACATAGAAATAAACTGAATTTTTCCACACATGAGTAAAAGCAAATAGATAAATAAAATGAAAAAGACATACACAGTTCAGCTCATGCAGCGGGTAGATATCCTCACACAGAGAGAGAGATCAGAGAGAGTCTTTGGGTATTTGAGCATTGAGCTTGGCCAATAGGGGTTGTTTTCATGCCACTTAAGCCATTGTAATTTACTAATCCCATCTTAGTGGCTGGCTTATCCACCTCTCATAACTTTCTCCTTTCTTTAATCAAAATCTTTTCTATTCCTTTGATGATGGAGGCTTCTTTTTTTTAATCATGCACAACTTGTGGTGATTAGATTAAGACCAACGGGGAGATAAGACTAATTATGGGAGAGAGGGGATATAATTAATGTGACTTACTTTTATAAGGTAAATGACCTACTATTGTGCCTCATATTGGGTTTTGATCCATAAATATTTCAAATGGGGCCAAATCCCCAGTTCTCTTTTTATAGTTTCGTATTTGTATTTAACTTTTGCTTTTCATTATTTTTGTGATTAGATGGGTAATATGATTAAAGGTTAGTAGTTAGGGTGCTAACATATTTTGAAAAACAAAAGCTCTTTGACCCGCTAAAGATAAAAGATGAACTCAATCTTATCAATCAGCGAATTGCCATTGATAATCATATTTGAAGGATAATATTAATTAACTATTTTTCTTATGTGATATCTTTATTATTATTATTTACTATAAGAATTGAAAAGTACAAATTACTAGTAAAATGATAATGATGAGAAAAGAAGAAGGAAAATAATCACCCAAGAAGACAAAAGCATTCAACCCCGCCAATATGGAGAATATTCAGAATCTTTTATCATGAAAATATTTAATCAGAAGAAGATATTTGCAGCACTTTTTTCAAAGGTTGCTAAGCACTCCATAATTTCTAGTGAACTTAAAATATTTAATCAGAAGAAGATATTTATCATGAAAATATTTAATCAGAAGAAGATATTTACAGCACCTTTTTTAATCGTGAAAAACAATTAGTATTTTGTTGAAAATTTTGAAGAATAAAATAATATGTTTTGCTTTTATTATTTTGTGATTAGATGGATAATATGATTAAAGGTTAGTATTAGGGTGCTAACATATTTTGAAAAACAAACCAACAAAACTTTTATACATGAGTTTGGTGTCTAAGAACTTGTCATGACAAATTCTGAATAAAGTTTTTCTTAGTCCATCATCATGAATCGTAGTAGACTGCTAGCTTGTGCTCATTTATATAGTGTCTCTTCCTCTTATTGAGTCCAATTATTGGAGAAATTATGAAGTTCAAATCGATTAACACAATGAACCAATAAATTGTGTCAAAATCTTGTTTTGAAAAAAGAGTTTTGATTTGGTACACCGATAATAGAGTTTTTTTTGAATTATTAAATTAAAAAAAAAAAAAAATAAAGGCTGAAAAGAAGGAAGGGCAATTTCGTCTCTCCAAATTTATCCCCTAATTTGTTTCTCCTTCCCAAAACCACCGCGTCAGCTACCTCTGCATCACTCCGCTGTTAAATGTAATTAAGCACTTGTTTTCAATTGAACATATGGTATATGATAAACATTAGATTTTTTTTAAGAGGGTGTTTGGGAGGGCTTAATTTTTTAAGCTTATAAGTTATGCTAGCTTTTAGTGGCTTTTGGCTTTTATGATAAAAATGTTATGAAAATTGTTTGGATAGAATAGTAATTTTTTGGGTCAAACCTAGCTTATTTAGGTGAGCTTATAAGGTAATTTTTAAAAAGCTGGGGTATACCAGCTTTTCAAAATGAAGCTTATAAGTTAACTTATTTGATATTTTACCAAACATGTAGATATGGAAAAGCTAGCTTAAAAGCTAGTTTGACCAAAAAATAAGCTCCCCCAAACACCCTCTACAAATAAAAGTAGAAAATATTAAGTTACCTGAATAGTTTTTGGAAGATTCACGTGAAAAAAGAAAGGAATCAGGGCTGGGAAATTGTTTGATTTTTAGATGATATAAGAACCTTATCCCAATTTTATCTAACTAATCTTAAGGAAAGTAACGAGATAAAAATTTATCATGAGAATAAAATCAAGACGCGGTGTTTAGTTTGAAAGATCTAACTAATCACAAATTCTGTTATTTTCATTATTTGAACTCCCTAAATTAGCCTTTCTTTCTAATAGCAATTCTTGTAAAATTACTAATTTAGGTGTGGAAGAGCAATCAACCACCATATCTTTTTATACGGAGATATCTTTTTATACGGAGATGTGAGAGAGATATTTCCGGAGTTAAATTACGCGATATGTCACCCGTTCTCAATTGGAGCATCGAAGCTGTTGGCTTTCAAAAAAATGTCATGTCCAAGTGGTCCTTTACACTATCGTGCTAAAGTTATATACATTATCCTTTGATGATTCCCCCTCAAAGTGGTTATAAGTGTTGGATTCACAGGGAAATGTGTTTGTTGTTGAGCCGTCAAGTTAGACCCCTTTTGCCTTGTCCCCCTTCAAGCATGTACACGTCCTCACTTTCCAAATTTTCTTTTTCCAATCCATTTTCTCTCTTCTCCTCCTTTATGTTGCATGTTTCTCTAAATTCATAGAGGCAAAATTAGGGATAAGTTAGGATCATTGGTTCCTTGTAGATATGATTTGAAAGCAAATGTTACTCTTTAAAAAAATTTTACTTCATAATTTCTATTTAATGATTTCAAATTTTGTTCAGATCCAAAAGACTTGCATGTATATATTATTAGGAGATTTGGTAGTGATAATTAGACTATATTTTTCAAATTATTTCTACACTACTACATTCAAAGCAAATGTTACTCTTTATATGCTATATGTTGCATGACATTGATTTTTTACTAATTTCTTTGGGATCAAACTTAATTTTATGAAGTGTGCATCAATTTTTTTTTTTTTGAGCAGAAAACAAGGGATCATCCCCGTTCAATTCATTGATGATAAAAAGTTTGACACGAGATAGTGTCATACAAAAGTATGAACAGAAATATATTCTTTCTCCTTAGTGCGTGCATAGGACCTTCTCCACCAAAATTATCCACGAGGGTGACAAGAGGACCCTAGCAGTCATTCACCGCAACATGGATAATCTTGTGGCCCAAAGCCAGCCCTACGCAGAGACAATTTAGGAGAAAGAAAAGTTTCTGTTCTGACCCCTGGAAAAGGAAAAAACAGAATGTACCCTATTTGTCTGTAATTACAATCAAAAAAGCAAAAACAGACCCGTGGCTGGTATTTGTTCAAAAATATAGAATTCTGATCTATAGTCCACTTCTCCTCTCTTCTTCCTCCTCTTGCTGCCTTCTCCTTTGCTGTTCCTCTTCTACTTGGGTAGAATTAGGCTCATGTGCCCTCTGTGCATTTATCTGTGGTGTGAGGCCATGTCCCTCCATTGCCTTCCTTCGTTTTCCTGCAGCTTTTCCTACCGAGGAGCATGTCCATTCATTTACAAAGTGAATAACAGAGTTAAAAATATTTTCTACTGATGTTGCTTCATTTTTGAAAATCTTACTGTTGCGTGCATGCCATATGCACCAACACACCGTGGGGAACACAGACTGCCAAATGATCCTGTCATTTGCAGAGGTGAGAAAATTACCTCTGGAGTTGAAGAGATCTTGGCAGCTATTCAGCTAATCTCTGTGAGGTAATATAGCTTTGAAGAAACCCCATACCTTCTCTGTGAACCGACAATTGAGGAATAGATGATTTGAATCTTCCAAGCCATTAGAACAGAGAGAACAAGTCTGGTCCCCCTGCCACCCTTTTTTGTTAAGGAGGACTTTGGTGTTCAATTTGTTGTGATATAGGAGCCAGTAGAATATTTTGACTTTGAGGGAGAAAATAGATTTCTAAATTTGCACAAAGGTGGAGGAGTTCGCCCCTCCAGTAACTGAAAACCTGTATAGAGAGTTTACTGAGAAGTCACCTAAGTTGGTAAGATTCCATGAGGGAGAGTCAACTGCCTCTGATGTGTCAGAGACCCTGAAGGAGGAGAGGAATATGAGAAGCTTATGTTTGTCCAGTCTCTGATACTCTTGGATAGGTCTCTTAAGAGTTGGGTGCCAAACCCAGATGTTATTACAGAATGATCCTTGGGAGGAAACAGTGACATTCTGGGACATAGCCAATGAGTATGCATGGGGAAAGAGGCTACCCAAAGTGTTATTTCCAACCCATTTGTCTTCCCAGAACCTAATTCCGAGCCATTACCCAATTTTCATGTGATGCAGTTTGAAAGGGGTTCTCTGATATGGGTGATATTATTCCAGAAGAATGAATTCATTATCCTGTGCTTAAAGTTTAGGATAGTGGATGCTCTCTGTGTGTAAAGAGCTGAAAGAGTAGAACCAACTAAGGAATGTCTTTTGATGGCATGCCATATCCATTTTGAGAGTAAGGAATTGTTCAAACACTTCAGATCAGTAACACCAAGGCCACCTTCCTTCTTTGGTTTACATACCACTTTCCATTTAACCAAATATTTCATAGTCTTATTGTCTGTGGATCCTCCCCCAAAGGAAATTCTTCCTAATTCTATCAATTTTCTTAATGAGCCAATCAGGAAGTTTATAAAAGGACATATAGTAGAGAGGCAATGATGATAGCACTGCATTAATAAGAATGAGCTGACCACCAATAGATAGAGTACTACCCTTCCACCAATGAGTCAATCAGGAAGTGTGCATCAGATTTCCGATCTACATACTTTCTATAAGATTTTTATTGAAGTATATTTGTTCATAGGAAGCTCAATATCAAATGACGAGGATGGCTAATGCTGTCAAATGTTTTACAAAACCTTCCAACACTAGTACGTAATTTTTTGGGCTAATTGCAAATAGACCCCCTATAATATCACCCAATTGCAAATAGAACCTTTGTAGTTCTATTTGTGGCGAATAAACCCCAACAGTATTGGCCCAAATGCGAATACACCCCCTTTGTGAACTCTTTCGACTCTTTTAAAAATTAAAAAGAATAGTAATAGGTGGTCTATCCTCACGAATAGAATTATAGGAGATCTATCTGTCTCCTTAAACATTTTTAACGATTTTAAGAGTAAAAAAAATTCACTCAGAGAGTCCATTCACAAATATAGAACTACAAACGTTCTATTGGATGATACTACAGTCTACAGAGGATCTATTTGCAACTAACCCTATTTTTTTTCGTCCTAAACCAGTTATATTTTGATAAAAAGTACTTAAATAATGATTGCTTATATAGACCCTATTGATGTTGCTTCTCTAAGTTGCTAATAACTTTTCCGATAAACTTGGAGATTTTCTCCATAAACTTAGACACAAATTGCTAAGATGGGTCCCGCCGGCCTAACCTATGTACATGATTGCATACTTTGCTTCACATAATTCAGTTATAAATAAAGTTAGCTTCATTTTTCAATATCTATTGCAATCCAATAATAAAAGACCTATATTCTAAATCTGAATTAACTTGGAAGACAGTATATGATAATCCTTGTTGATATTGTAGCAAATACTTTCTTAAAGACAACAAAAAAACTTCAAATAAACTTGATTCACGTGTTAAAAACATTACGTCCTATGTCCATTGTATGACCAAAAAAAAAAAAAAAATCATCCAACAGATGAACCTGATATGATATGGATCGTTGAGATGCATCAAAGTAGAACTCTAGCAAACTATCTATTAGGGTTAGAAATACTCGTTAAAGAAATGGACTAAGCTGATCTAATTGATCACAATTGACTTAAAAAGATCAATCTTCTTCAAGTCATGAGTCCAAATATATTAACAATACATGTTTCTTACTCTGTTACTAATTTGGGACAAAATCCCACCTCATATCCTATTTCTAAATCATACTCACAAATAACCTGATAGATGAGAGTCACTCGTTACACTAATTAGAGAGTTTTAAACAAAGAAACATAGAAAAAGAGAATGGGGCGAGGTGGTAGTGGGCCAAGGGTTCTATTGCTGATGTTGGAATCCACAGCCCAGATGGTCCCAAAAGCCTGCCGTATAAGCATCATTATCCGGTGGATTTTTGCTAAATAATTAGCAAAACAGACCGTTTTGCTAATTATTTAGCAAAATCGACCTCTTTTTGGTATGTTGGCCAAAAAGATGTCGGTTTCGCTAAAGCAGTTTTTGAAACATACGGGACTACTAGTCCCGTATGTTTAGTAACCGATAATTAGCGCTAAAACCTACGGGACTAGTAGTCCGTGGGTTTTCTAAATTGTTTTCGAAAGAAAGAAGAAGAATAAAGGCAATTAGTGGTTACTAAACATACGGACTAGTAGTCCCGTATGTTTCAAAAGCTGTTTTTAGCGAACCCGACCTCTTTTTGGCCAACAGCCAAAAGAGTCGCTTTGCTAAATAATTAGCAAAACGATCGGTTTTGCTAATTATTTAGCAAAAGTGGACTGTTTTAACAAAAACTCCTTATCCAGTGGGTTTCTCACTAACAAGTAACAACCACCTTTGTTCCCATCCATGCAGGTTGGATATGCTCACCTTGATGAGTCATATATATATATATATATATATATATATATATATATATATATATATATATATATATATATATATATATATATATATATATATATAAAAGAATATGGAGAAACTTGGTACAAAGTTCCTTAAATGAACTTGGTAGTGAGGTGGACAAATCCAGTCCACACCTCAAGGGAGAAATAGAGAGGGAGAGAGAGAGAGGAGAGAGAAAGATTTTTTTAAAAGCTAGACTTGTGGACCAAATTTGTCCACATCACTACCAAGTTCCTTTAAAGAACTTGGTACCAAGTTTTTCCATTTATATATATATATATATATATATATATATATATATATATATATATATATATATATATATATATATATATATATATATATAGAGAGAGAGAGAGAGAGAGAGAGAGAAAGGCCCTATAAATTTAAGTTAGATAGAGAATAGTCATCCATCAATTTTTCTAACCATTGATGTTGCTTTGGGATCCGTGAAAGATATAAAGCTCATCTTTGAGATTTGTGTGCATATTGATTTCACCTATTCCAAGGCAACATCAATGGATATAAAAGTTGGTGGACACTATCTCTTATCAACTTAAGTTTATAGGAGCTTTGCTATATATATATATATATATATATATGAAAAAAGGAATATGAGGTGGTGGCTCATGTAGTAAAACGAGCTATCCACTAATGGGTATAGTCTTTAGGTCCACCTAGTTGTCACATCCATTGAGTGTGGGGTATTGTGTAAGTGAGTGGTAGCTCACTTTACTAAATGAGTGCTAGCTCATATTCCTTAATCCCATATATATATATATATATATATATATATATATATATATATATATATATATATATATATATATACATACTAGTTTTTATGCACGTGAAATGCACATGATTAAATATCAAAATAATTTATTTTTATTTATTTTATTACTATAAATAAGTCGATGCATTTTGAGTTCAAATCAGAAATTGTATTATTAGATTTGTTATAATTTTTATTTAAATATTATAAAAAAATCGATGTAATGGATTTTTGTGCTAAACCGGATCAATATACTTAATTGGGATATCTTAATTGATTCCCTAAGAAAAAATATCAATTGACACAATAATATATTCAAGCGAATAGTAAAAGAAAATAAGTTAAATTGATGTTACATGTCATATTCCAAACTCTACTCATCCCAAGCTATAATATAGAGTCAAACATGAATAATAATATCATTATAAACTATAGTTCTAGTAATAAAGAAACCACATTTCTTATTGCATTGAAAGCAATTGTACAAAGACTTTGAGACATTATAAGCTCATGTTTTATAATAAACAATCTCAAAAGCAAACATAAAAAAGAAGTACGACAAACATGATATATATATATATATATATGAGATCTCACCTACATCATTTGATAGACTTAAAATAATAAAAAGACAAAAACTAAATATTAATGGTAACTATAATATAATTTTATATGATAAAAGCAATCACATAAGCATACAAAACTACTAAAAATTTTGCATGAAAATCCCTTATAAAAATTCCTAACTCTACTCAAAAATTAAGTTATAATATAAAATGTTCAAAAATATTATCCTTTATTCTTATTTCATATTTTAATTGAGCCGAGATCAATCTTTCTCCACCTTTATCTTTTTCTGGGCAATTCTAGAGTAGGGTCTTCATCATCTACGTCGATTGTGATATCAAGCGGAGTTGGATTTATTATGCTATTATATTTCCTTCACTGCTCATATTTTATCTTCTCATCTAACTTCACTGTGAATTTGAACGCTCTTCCGATGTTCAACACAATTTCAAAATATGGACTCGATTATTTTTCTGTTTCAATGAGAATAAAGGTTAATTTCATATATATGAATTTTTTAATTTTTAAATTTATTACTTGAATAGAGTTGGCCTTCGTTAGCGGTAGTCATATTTCTGTAAATTAGATTAAAATATACATGTTAGTTTTGACCACTATCTTAGAATATGCCATAGCCTTGAAAATGAATTTATTAATTGTTGTTCCTCATAAGGTTTAGAATATTATTAACTCATAATATAGTTTGAGTGATAAAAAAATAAGTGCATGTTGAAGCAAAAAAGTTATACAAAAATGAAAATTATAAATTAGAGAAATGAACATGAATAACTATAGCTAATTATTCGATAAATTAATTACCTCTAGAATAGCTATTGTGACTTTGAAGTTAATTACATGTTTGTTGGTTGGAGAACTTCCTTGTATACCATATTTTTGTGTATCTTCCATCTTCTTTAAATTTTCCTTCCGATGTTATTAGGACTTTGGTTGTTGTCATTGAAAACCCTCGATAAAGCAACATATAGTTGTCCATGAGAGAAAATCTTTAGGGTGTTTTTGCAACTACAAATTGTTTAGGTGGCTATTAGTAATTCCTTTTTTATGTACCATTAGGTTTGAAATTCTTATGGTTTTTGCAAATTTTGAAGTTTGATTTCTTTTACGAGTTTTAAAATTTTTAGGGTATTTGTTTTACAAAGTACAAATTGTTTAGGGCAGTTTGTAATTCCTATATTTCCAATGTGTTGTTAGGTTTGAAAATTTCAGGTTGTTTTATTAAACTTCTATTTTGTGTGTGAGTTTTTGTTATTTTTTAAAATTTAGAGATTAAATTTTTTTATTTCTTAGGGCTACTGGTAATTTACGACTTCTAGTTTTTATTTGTAAGTTTTGAAATTTTGGGATAGTTTTTATAAGTTTCAAAAAGTTGAGGGTGTTTTTATGTAATTCAAAACTCTCGAGTTGGTTTTGTAAATTTCAAAAATTTGTGGCTAGTGGTAATTTCAGATTTTTGTGTGATATTTGTAAGTTTTGTATTTTTGGGGTGTTATTTATTTTTGTATTTTTGGGAATGATTTTTGTAATTTTAAAAACATTCTGATGTTTTTGAATTTATAGATTTTTTATTTGCTAATTATAAGTTTTGAAATTTTAAGGTTTTCTTTATAAATTTCAAAAATTTAGTTATGAGATATTGCAAGGGGTTAGATCCATTAAGAGACTCGTAAGTCGTAAATAACACTTGTTTTAACACATTCATAGCATAGAATATACCTTTAGTTCTGACGGTAATAACCAAACATCACAAAAATTAGGATATTTTGGTTCACATGGAATTAGAATATAATTAGGTTATTACGAAAATTAGGATATTTAGTTCACATGGGATTATGATATAATTCGGATATTTGAAGTTGAATTAGAATATAATTAGGTTATTATGAAAATTAGGATATTTAGTTTACATGGGATTATGATATAATTAGAATATTTGAAGTTGTAGTTCACAAGAGATTAGGAATTATTTGAGCTTATCTTAATTTTATCTGTCTCTAGAATCTCATACTTAGCAATCGTTACATGATTAAAGTATCATGTATGGATTCGTCGTGTTATCTTGGGAAATGTGGTATGGTGAGAGCCATGGAGTTGCTGTTGGTCTTACAATGTTTGTTGCTTCTTTATCCTGCTCACCAAAAGATGTCCATATGCGAGGAGGTATAACTTCATATTTTTTTCTCTGAAGACTTACTTTGTTTCTAGAACTTAGTTAACGATTTCTTTGTATTCTGATCATATATATTAGCAGTCTTCTACTTGATTGAAGCACTCTATAGAAACAGAGATCTGGACTGAAAGAGTATTAAGCTACTATGACCCAAATGTACCAAGACTAAGGACCTGCGGAATTCTGCAAATTCTGGTTCTGGAGCGGACTAACTAATAATCAAGAAGATAAAAAAGAACTGCAGAGTAGAATGCCTGTTCTCGGTGCTGAATGAGAACAGCGATGCACAATCTATTGCTGACCTGAGCGATCCCTTGTTACTTTCTGTAGTCTTACTACTTAAATTGTGTCGAGAAACTTTTATATCCGATAGATTTTTCTATAATTTCAATCTATTTCTTTATGTGATTAATTTTTTATTAAGCTAGATAATAACCAAACATGCTGCATTGTGTATTCTGCTTATGAAATTTAAAACAATGCAAAGAGATACGTTCATAAACTAATTTTAAACCTATGCATTATGCATGATTAAAGATATTTCTAAGGAGTCGAGGATAAGTAGTTGCTTGCACCTGGCAACTCTTCTTGTACTCTATGGTCTTTTGATGAGCACCAAAGCAAGTTTGTAGATGCCGACAACCATGTGAGAAAAACAAATAGTGTAGTTATGATCTCGTGTTAAAATTCTCTATAAAACATCTACTACTTAAATTGTCTTTGAGAAACTTTTATATCCGATAGACTTTTTATAATTTTAATCTATTTCTTTATGTGATTAATTTTTATTAAGATAGTAATTTATCATGGTAAAATAAAAGGTAAAAGAAATTAAGCATATATAAGCTAGTAAATAACAAATATCAAAATTGGATCATATAAATAATATTACTAAAAACAATAAATACAACAAAGAGGTGTACCTATTGAAGCCCGAGGGAGACAAAATTACTATGAAAGAAATTATGCATATATAAGCTAGTAAATAACAAATATCAAAATTAGATCATATAAATAATATTACTAAAAATAATAACTACAACAAAGAGGTGTATCTATTGAAGCCTCGAGGGAGACAAAATTGCTATGACAATTGTGTTATTTCTTTATATATATATATATATATATATATATATATATATATATATATATATATATGAGATATTACACAAGAGATAACAATTGCAAATATATAAGATTAGGATAGATGTTTGAATTTTATAAACCACTAACATTAGGATTTGAGTATCTAAGTACTTTTAGGAGATATATTACGATGAATCTAAGCCCCGATATGTAAATAGATCACTTTAGTATATTATCTTTATCTTTCATTAGCATAATTATAATTAATTAGATTATAAAGTCATATGAATCTAAGTACCGTTAGGAGATATATTATTTATTTTGGTGTTGATGTATGGATTAGGATATTTGAAGTTGAATTAGAATATAATTAGGTTATTACTAAAATTAGAATATTTAGTTTACATGGGATTATGATATAATTAGGATATCTAAAGTTGTAGTTCACATGAGATTAGGATAATTAGGATAGATTTGAATTGAAATGTAATATCTAAAAGAGTTAAGGGTACAAAAATTAGGATATTTAGTTTACATGGGATTATGATGTAATTATGATATTTGAAGTTGTAGTTCACATGAGATTAGCATAATTAGGATATATTTGAATTGAAATGTAATATCAATATCTAAAAGAGTTAAGGGTGTTTTTGTCTACCGAAAGATTTTCTCGAACTCGTGCTTTTAAAGGAGTATGATATTTTATATATATATATATATATATATATATATATATATATATATATATATATATATATATATATATATATATATATATATATATATATATATATATATATATATATATATATATATATATATATATATATATATATATATATATATATATATATATATATATATATATATATATATATATATATAATTTATTTTAAAAAATTCAGTTTTCTCTTCTATTTCAGTCGGGTTTTGCACAGGCTGGTGCATGTTTCATATCCATGTTGGCATGTTCCCATATCCATATCCGATAAACAATAGTAAAGATATTATCTCCTTTAAAGTATATGTTTCATTGCATCTTAAAATCTTCTTTGAATACGTGGTTCATAGAAATTAAACCTTGAGAATTCGATATCATATCAAAGGTTACTTGACTATATCATAACTATAAATTTGTATTTTACATTACATCTAGCGGGGGATTATCTTAAAACTATAAGAAAAGTTCATGTAAATTTGGATGACTATATTTGGAGTCGTAAACAAGAATCTATACTAAATAATGTAAATAGTGGGGTAAATGAATGAGAGGTGGATATCATATTGTATTTTTTTTGAAAGGAAACACAAGGTGAGAGTCCCTGTTCTTGCATTAATAATTAAGAGTCTAGTATATACAAGCTAAGATAATCTCCATAGTGGCGAGGGCTCTGATCAGTGAGGTAGCTGAGGGAGCGAACCTTGTCATCACCTCAGCGACCTGAATGATTAGAAATCTAAAATACCAGCTATGAAGAAGATCATAAGTCTATGCATATGTCGACACACCTGACAGAACACAAAACAACACAAAATACAGAAACAGAGTGTTGGTTGGCTTCTCCAACCTAACATAAACAGAGTATATAACATAACTAAACCCTGAGGAGACAAAATATATGAAAACTCCAACTGAGCTACAGAGGATGTCTAAGAGCTTGATTGATGTTGAGGGATGTGCTGGGCGAAATTGTCTCCAACTCGGTCTTGATGGGGGTGATTCATAAGTGCTTCCAGTCTCTGCTCCTTGGCTATGGAGTGGATTGCCTCCGCTTTCTTTGAGCCTATACTCCCTGTCCAGAATAGAATGTAAGATGCCACATTAGACGCAACTAGGAGAGGTGAAGAGGCCACTGAGTTAAAGATAAGATTGTTCCAAGCCTTCCAAATACACCAGCATAAGGTAGGGAATACCACGTTCCATAATCGCTTTTGATTACCATCTTGCACAAAACTATCCTTGGATAACAGGAGGGAATCCATGTTGGATGGCCAGGTAGCAGATGGGAAGCTAGGGGTGAAGAGTGTCCAAACTGATTTGGCAAAAGGACATGTATAGAAGAGATGGGAATCAGTTTCTTTTTCTGCTTGACAGAATGGGCATAGGGTGATACCTGTCCACCCTTTCTTGGCTAGCATGGCTTTGGTTTGAAGTTTCCTTTTGGCTAATATCTAAAAGAAAATTTTGACTTTGGGAGGGATAATGGATTGCCAGATGAAAGGGGATAGGACATCCAGACATCCACCACTGATGAGAAACTCGTAGAGGGATTTTACTGTGAATTCCCCTGACTGGAGAAGAGGCCATGATATGGAGTCAGGAGGGGTATCACAAGTAGGAGAATATGATTTGATGAGTTCCTGGAGATTGTGAATCTGATCCCTCAAGCGCATTGTGGAGCCCCTTCTGATAAGGGGTTGCCATCTCCAAACTTGATTCATGAAGTATCCTTGAGATTTAATATCCACATTAGGTGTGAAGACCAGGGAATATATCTCAGGGAATAGGATTTTAAGGGAGTTAGATCCCACACATTTGTCCTCCCAAACCTGATAGTGGAACCATTACCTAACTTCCAACGAGCTATACTTAAAAAAGTTTGGATGAATGGATATAAGTCCTGGAAAAATCTTGATGCTGAGCCTTTTGGGGGTGACCATCTAAGGCTAGAGTTGGGTTTGATGTATATGGAGCGGAAAACTCTACTAGCCATAGAATTGAGATGCATGAATTTCCAAATCTATTTTGACATGAGGGCTTGATTAAAGGTAGATAGGTTTAGAATTCCTAGTCCCCCCTCTCTTTTAGGTTTGCAAACATTTTCCCACCTCACAAGACATTTATTCCTATTAGAGTTTTGAGAACACCCCCCCCCCATAAGAAATGTTTCCTGATCTTGTCGATACGCTTAACAAGCCAAACAGGAAGTTTATAGAAAGACATGTAGTATAAGGGGAGGGATGACAGAACAGAATTAATTAGGGTGAGTCTTCGTCCTATTGATAGAGTTCTACTTTTTCATAGGGATAGCCTTTTAGAGAAAGAGTCCAGAAGAGGTTGCCAATCCATCCTAGAGAGAGTTTCTTTTTTGAGAGGAAGACCAAGGTAGGTGAAGGGAGTAGTGCCTAGATTGCAGTTAAGGATATTGGCCAGCACGAAACCCTTGTTAGGGATCTTGCCGAAGTATATGAGAGATGATTTGGAGTAGTTAATACTCAACCCTGTGATGTTCTCAAAAATGGATAGAATTAATTTGAGAGTAGATAAATCTTGGTTATATGCTCTGCAGAAGATGATTGTGTCATCTGTAAATTGCAGAGATATGATGTTATTGAGCTCACCTTTTAAGTGAAGCTCATCTAAATCACCTGAGGCAACACTGTTCTTAATCATCCTACAGAGCATATCAACCACTAGATTGAAGAGGAGTGGGGATAGAGGATCCCCCCGCTTGAGACCTCTGTGATTATGGAAGAACTTTGTTGGTGAGCCATTGACCAGGATAGCTGATTTCGAGGAGGATAAAATGTGATGGATCCAATAAATCCATTTTGGTCCAAAGCCTCTGGCTGACAAGAGAGAGAGAATGAAGTCCCAACGGACACTATCAAAAGCTTTGCTGAAATCAATTTTGATGGCACACAATTCTTTGTTACCTTGGGAACATGAGTTAGTCATTTCATGAGCTAGGAATATGGAATCAAGAGAGGATTTGCCAGCTTGGAAGGCAGATTGAGACTCATCTATAAGAGAGGAGAGCAGAGGTGCAAGTCTGTTAGAGAGGACTTTAGTGAAGATTTTAAATAGGCCATTGAAGAGGCTAATAGGTCTAAAGTCTTTAGAGTGACATACACCCTCTGCTTTAGGGATGAGGGTTATGAATGAGTAGTTGATTCTGTGGAGGGGGAGGGCATCCTGATGTAGGGATTGAATGAAGTTGTATGTATCCTGCTCAATGAGGTGCCAGAATTTGTGGAAAAACAGCAAAGGCATACCATCAGGGCTTGGAGATTTTTCAGAGTGGAGACCAAAAACTGCTGCCTTAATTTCTTCTTGAGAGAAAGGTGCGTCGAGGTGGAGGAGATCTAGGTTAGGTTGAGAGTATAACATGTTCCAGTCTGGTGCAAAAATAGGTGGAGGTTGAGTTGAGAATAGATTGGTGAAATAATTAAGGAAGGCAGATTTGATCTCATGCTCAGAGGAGATGAGTTGATCCTGAATGAGGAGATTTGGGATGAAGTTTCTACGTCTACGGTTGGAGGCATATTTGTGGAAGAAAGAGGAGGTTGAGTCATCTTCCTTGAGCCAGAGGATTCTGGATCTCTGACGCCAGTAGATCTCTTCATCAGAGGCTATCTGAAAAAGATTGGATTTCAATGAGAACCTAGAGGAAAGTTCATTGGAGGAAAGAGGTCTGGATTCCTCTAGGGAGGATAAAGAGTCAAGCTCTGCTAGGATGCCGAGTTTCTTAAGTTTGAGGGCTCCATGAACATTTTTGTTCCACCATTTGAGACGGCGCCTAAGAAGCTTAATTTTCCTGGGAAGATCACATGAGGGTGAGTTGTAATGGGGAGAAAGCCAGCATGAGGATACAAAGGAGTTGAAGTTAGGATTAGATAGCCAGGCTTTTTCAAATATGAAGATACGGTGGTGGGATATACTACCAGAGTCTAGGATGATTGGGAGGTGATCTGAGCATGAAGAAGGGATGGAATATTGCACCAATGAGGGGAAGTGAGTTTTAAATTCTGAGGATATAAGAAATCTGTCTAATCTAGCCATGGATGGATTGGCTCTCATATTGGACCAGGTGAACTATCTTCCACTAAGAGGAATATCCATAAGGGATAGAGAATCTATCAAGTTTTTGAAAGAATTACAATCTCTAATTAATCCTGAGTTTCTATTTCTCTCAGACAGGGAGAGAGTGGCATTAAAGTCCCCAAATACTACCTAAGGCTTGGAAATGAGACTGCGAAGTCTAACTAGTTCCCACCAGCAAACTTCCCTATCTTCTCTATCGTTAGGGGGCATAAACAGAGGAGATACCAAATTCCCAGTTAGTAGGGAGGTGAGTGAGGTGAGTAGTGGCTGAAAAAATCCCAATGTGGGATGAAGAGCAGGAAAAGATATTGTTGTTCCAGTCTAGAAGGACTCCACCTCTAGATTCCGTAGCATCAAGATTAATCCAGGATTGAATATTATTTCCTCCAAGGGCCTTAAGAGAGTTAGCTCTAGGAAAGTTAAGTTTAGTTTCTTGGAGGCCAACTATATCAAGGTGAGCAAAGTTAATACTATCTCTAACCATTCTACATTTTGAGGAGTTGTTAAGTCCTCTAACATTCCAGGATCCTATCTTCATAATGATATACAGAAGGAAAAACAACTTAGGGGAGAACTACCACCTTACTGTGATGAGATAGAGGATCTCACCTGATTGATGGTAAGGAGGTGTTCAATCCCCTGAGAAGCAATAGGATCAATAATACCACAATTAACCGCAATCGCGGCTAATCTTTCACTATTGATAGAATTTGTAGCAGCTGATGAGGATGAATTAGAGGACCGACCCTTTTTACTTCCTTGAGTGCCACTCTTTTTCATCAGGGCGAGATGCTTGCGATGGGGAAGACGAGGGAGAGTCTTTGATGGAGCCTTCCTCTTTGATCTTCTTAAGATCTTCTCAAAGCCAGGGGGTTGCTGAAGAAGAAACCACATCTAGCGAGTCTGAAGAGCTGCTGATAATGACGAGCATGAGAGGGGTCTGATGATCAGGGATGGGGTCAACCAGATTCTCCAGCAAGAGAGAGGGATGAGCAGCTGTCAGGAGGTCCCAGGAGGATTTTACAATTCTGACCTGGACCCCCCGAAAGGGACGGTGATGATTTCTTCTGATGAAGTTGGAGGATGGTTCGTGATCTCTCTCCCTAGAGCTGGGGTACCTGCCAAATTCAAATCCGGTTGAATGACATTTTTGCCCTTGACATCGATCACAGGGTTAGAGGGGCCTGCTTCTTGCTCTACGATGACTGGCGTGGGATGCTTGTTCTGTTAGTGGGGGCGGAGTCCAATAGGGGCTTCACCTGAAGATTTAGATGAAACCGTTTTTTTCTGACAAATTCTTCAAAATATTCTCTACATCTTCCCTTCATTTCTGAGAGGGGCTTGCATATAACTTTGAGGAGGATGGTCCCTTCTTTAGTATGCTCGTCGTTTGGGGAGGTGTATCTGAATGTTATGGAACGAGGGATTTCCGAAACATCCTTAACACTAAGCATGACTTTGCAATCCTAGGCATGCTTCTGGATAATGATGTCGTCAGACACTGTGATAACATCACCTATATCCTGGAAAATGAGCATGAGAAACTCTGAGTCCCAGAGGTGCATGGGAAGCCCTGATATCTCTACCCAAGTGTAGATGAATTTGGGGACGGAGCGCAGTCCTTTGTCCTCTGACCAGGGAGAGAAAGATCCGTCAAAAGATCCTAGATCAAAATAGTCCCTAGAGCAAGCATGGTCCAGGGTTTCCCCGTCGGGGAACTGAATAAAGTAGGAGGATCGAGAGATAGGTCTGATGTCGTAGTGCCATTTATCCACCTTCAAGTGGAACTCTAGACCGTCGATCAGCTCATCCAGCGTGGGGTTGCCCACTTTGAGGTGGAGAAAGCCATAGCTTAAGTAGGCATCCATCTTTTCAAGAACTGACTCAGGGAGAGTGATGGAAGGGATGAAGTGGGTCGGGGGAGTAGGGGTATGAGGGATGATGGCCGGAGGAGCAAGTTGTCTCTTCATAGGGCAGGAGATCGAAGTGTGCCCTATCCTGTTGCATGCGAAGCATTTGAAGTCTCCAAGTTTGCAAGACTTAGCCATGTGGGAGAGGCTACCACAAAGAAAGCACCTTTTAGGGGGAGGGATGAGGTGATGCTAGAAGGAAGAGGGTCGGCGAAGCTTTTTCTTGTTGGTCACTATTGTCCAGCCTGCTTCAGGGAGAGGGAGAATGCCTTTTTGGTTGGATGGGGGGATGGTTAGATTTGAAGAGCTCTGCAAAAGATTTGAATTTGGGTGGAGAAGGAGGATTGGGAGGAGGAACGACGGAGGTTAGGGCGGAAAAGGGTTTGCTGGGAGGAGGGAATAAGTGATGGGACGTGTCTGGGGCGGTTACTCGAGGTGGGGGTGGAGTAAAGGACTAGGTAATGACATAATTATCTTTGGTTAATGTTATTCGGCCCCTTGGGATGCTGAAAGTCGTCGAATATCTGTTATTCAAGCGCCCTCCCACTCTCTCTCCGAATCACCCGCCTGCACGCACCATCTCTCCCTTTCAACTTATATCATATTGTATTTGAAAGGGTAAAATCATTATTTCATAGGAGTACATTTTTCCTTTCTTTTCTTTTCTCTTTCTTTTTTAGAACTTTCTAAAATATTGACATGAGCTTATTATTAAAGCTCACTAATAAAATATATACTACGTTGCATATTATTAGAGATATAAATATGAAACTATAAACTTCTTTTCTAAGAAATGGATATAAATAAATACAATGAAAACAACAATCAGAATTTTAATATATTCTAATGTAAATATTATCGAAAGTGTATATCTAGATACTTATACTAAACATAATTAAATATAATAATTTGAAGAGAAAATATGAAAAAGATTCTTCTAAAGAACATTATCTAGGAAAACTCAAATTGAAATGTTTGTCATAGTTAATTTCAAATAAAGTAAATAAAATACAACATATCACATGAACAAACATCATAAAAATCTTGCAAAATTTGATGATAATTTAGGGAAATAAAGTGACCCTTTTATAAGAAAGTTAAAATAATTAAGTTTTAATTTATGTTGCAAGTGCATTTGTACGTGCAATAATGCTAGTAAATCCTTGAATCTCTATGTTTTATTAGATGAAGGACCAGCAAACTGAGTGGAGAACCACTTTCCAAGTTGAGATTATTTTTGTTAGGTAGGATACTCAAAACCTTAATGCATACATAATTCACTAATAGTGATTTGATTAAGCGAGACATCTCAACTCTCTGCCGTCCGAAGCTGATGTTGACCTCAACACAACCAAATTGTCACGTACATAAGCATTATTTTAAACATACAAACAAACAAAGTCGCCACCTAATTTAGTTAGTAAATTAAGTTCAATAAACGTCACAATTAGGGTAGTAATTAATATTAAGTTTATCCTATGGATAGTCTAACCAAACAAGTGTGAGTGCTGTCTTTCACATCTCATGGTAGCTTTTCGTAAGATATTTATTCATTTTGACAAGGGGAAAAGGTAATTAGAGGTAATCTAAGAGGCTAATTAAATGATCGTTAGTTGAAATCTTCTGTGTAGCACTTGGAATGAAATACTTGAGATACATCTTTCATCTTCCGGTATATTTATATATTTGGTATATAGTATGACAAAAGGGAACAAGAATTATGCTAGAGCGCATTCCATCTAAGATATATGTTATTGTGTCAGAGTATAAAATTACAACGATCTAGTCTTGTCACAGCTTCAAAGTTTTGTTATAGTCGAAGAGACTTTATGATGATATCAGACAACACAAATCTCATCATATAGATATTATAAATATTTTTTTTTAAAATGTATGAGGCTATGAGCCTAGAGCCTAAATTTTGTCTATGAAAAGAATCCTCAAAGTTCAAAGGTATGTTAAACTGTAAAATATAATATTCGACCTTCATCACAGCTTCATATTTTTTATAGTGTTAGGAACTTTAAGAATAGATCAGATTAGAGTCCTTTGCTCGTACTCAATGTGTGCATGACTCATCATGTTTATCCATCAAGTTTGTATAAAATTAGATACCTATGTACTCTTAACATTAAACTAGTAGAGAGGGAGGGATATTGTATTATCTCAAAGAGGAGATTAGGCTAGTGGAATGTTTTATGTGTATCATCTCCAAAATGAAAATTAGACAATGATCATCACTTTTGGAGCTCAAAGCGTTTCACAGATAACCACCACCTAATCTTTCGGATAGATGCATCACTTTTTTCAATTTTTTATTTTACCAAATCTATCTTTTTTCTTAGTGTGCTACTTTTGTTGTTGGCCACTTCTTCTTTACAGTTAATCCCTGCTGTAATCCTTTGAAGATAAGGATTCTGATTTTAATTACTATTATCTGTATCACTGTCTCAACTTGCTTCATGCTTGCCCATAGACCCCATTGTTGTCTAATTGTTTCGTACATACTTTCCACGCATTTAATCTTGGTAGATAGACAGTTGAGGTTATTAATATGTGAATATAATCCCACATTGGATAGATTAAGAAAGAGTTATAGGTTTAAAATAAAAGTTGGGGTTATTAATATGTGAATATAGTCTCACATTCGATGGATTAATAAAGAGTTATAGGTTTAAAATAAAAGTTGAGGTCTATGGTATCAGAGCTAAGGTCATGGTCCAAGTAATTTAAAAGGGAAAAAAAGATGAAGTTCAATGTGAAGCCACCATGAGTGAAGTGGTGAAAGATTCTACGGATGTTTGATACATGTGCTGAATGCATGGTCTGATTAGCACACGAGTGAAGTGGAGCAACAGTTAGTTATTAGCCATCATGAGTGATATAGTTATGGTTAGCCACCATGAGTGAAGTGGTGAAACAGTTAGTTAATACGGGATGTTTGATACATGTGCTGAATGCATGGTCTGATTAGCACACGAGTGAAGTGGAGCAACAGTTAGTTATTAGCCACGAGTGAAGTGGAGCAATTTTTTTTTGACTCTGTTACTTTTGGGTAGACTCACTAATATCACCTAAGGATAATCTATCGAATTCACCCAGGATAAAAGAGTAAAAACAAAAATGTAAGCTACATAATCTATCTGCCAAAATGAAACTATGGATGGTAAACTAAAAACAGCAATGCTTGGGGGTCTACGTGTAACCAATCCCTTACTTTACCTATGTTGTTTCGAGTGTGTTAATCATAATTATTTGTTAAACATAATTAGACTAATTCATACCTATTACATGAGTAAAATATTTGACTCATTCATACCAACAGAATGCAAAAAAGAAAAAGAAAAAGTGAAGGTCAGATCCACTTGAAAAGTAAATTTTGGATTTTTTAAAAATTAAATTTTACACAAACTTCAGCTATTGGATTCTTCCAAGATCTCAAAACAAAAACCTCATACTTTTTCAACAATTATTAAACTATAAGTAAAAGCACTGAACCGATCCTCAAACCTCTAGGTTATCCCTCACATGAGTACAACATATACATTGCGAATACACATTATCTACTACCATCTTTACTGGTTACACAGTTCACAAGACTTGGTCTTCATAAGGGATAAAGTCGATGCCTTACACAAATGGATAAAGAGATTGGTAATCTAGCACTGATCATGCATAAAGAAAAGCTACAGTCAGTCAGGAGAAATGATAGGGTTTTAGTAGTCAACGAGAAAAATTGACCCGCGCGTTGCCGCGAAATTTAGGTGAAAAATGTCAAAAGAACAATGGTTTAAGCATTTGATTTTAAAAAAAAAAATCTCAAACCAAATAATTAAAAAAATTGATCTAATGGTGTTCTTTGGGTCTAAGTGATTTTGGAAGTTGTTGGATTTAAGTTAATAGGGGTAGAACTTTGGGTTTATAAGCAAAATCTATTTTGGAAGTAGGTGAGTTTAAAATTAAATAGGGATAAAATTTTTAATTTTTAAGGATAAAATGGTATTGCGACATCAGTATGAAAAAGTCAAAAGAATTAACAGTTAGAGAATTTGGCTTCAAAATAAACCAAATTTTTACCCACTCAGAAAATATAGCAAGTTACAATAGAAAAATAGTAACTTTCAACATATATCAAAATGCTAAAATACAAAGTGGTTTTGGAAATTACTCTGGAGGGATTTCGGTTGTAATATTGATTTTGATAAGTAGACGATTTTGGAAATAAAGGACGGCAAACTTCGGGTTTATAGACCAAAATTCTTTTGGAAGTAGATGGATTTAAAATAAACGGGATAAAATTTTCATCCATAGACAAAAAAACCATCTTGTTTATGATGTGTTATTTATTTAAGGATTCGATTTTAAAACACACAAAACATATAACCATTTAGAATAAAAATATGGCAAATTATAGTTTAATAAAGAAATATGTTCATTAGATCTGAAGGATACCAAAACTTACAACATATTTTTACATGAATATGAGATAAAGAAATTATGCATTGATACTTTGATAGTCAAATTTCTTTTTTTTAAGTTTGAGATATAAGTGGACTTTAGATACCTTGCAAAAGCCTTTACAACATGCCAATTATGTGAATATTTTGTATAGTTAAATGAGAAATGCAAGAGTCTTGAATGTGCGACCTGGATTTTCTGTGCTTGAACCAAGTGAGCCATCGGGAGAACTTTCAAACGCCATGTCTTTAACAATTTATATTTTACTTTAGATAATAACTGCTCATTTCTCAATAACTTCAAAGATACACATTTAAAGTTTGAAAAAATAAGTTTGAGATATAAGTGGACTTTAGATACCTTGCAAAAGCCTTTACAACATGCCAATTATGTGAATATTTTGTATAGTTAAATGAGAAATGCAAGAGCCTTTACAACATGCCAATTATGTGAATATTTTGTATAGTTAAATGAGAAATACAAGAGTCTTGAATGTGCGACCTGGATTTTCTGTGCTTGAACCAAGTGAGCCATCGGGAGAACTTTCAAACGTCATGTCTTTAACAATTTATATTTTACTTTAGATAATAACTGTTCATTTCTCAATAACTTCAGCATACACATTTAAAGTTTGAAAAAAAATAAGTTTGAGATATAAGTGGACTTTAGATACCTTGCAAAAGCCTTTACAACATGCCAATTATGTGAATATTTTGTATAGTTAAATGAGAAATGCAAGAGTCTTGAATGTGTGACCTAGATTTTCTGTGCTTGAACCAAGTGAGCCATCGGGAGAACTTTCAAACGTCATGTCTTTAACAATTTACATTTTACTTTAGATAATAACTGTTCATTTCTCAATAACTTCAGCATACACATTTAAAGTTTGAAAAAAAAATTATTTTTTGAGGTGCGACCTATAGAAATGAGACTTCCCATTTTTTTAGAATAGATAGTAATAATAATAGTAATAGTAATAATAACAATAAAAAAAATTTGGGCCTAAGAGTGTTCTTGAAAGTGGATAGGTTTAAATACAATGAAGTAAATCTTTGAATTTAAAGAAACAAAGCCCTTTATGTGAGAATTTCGGGCTTTAAAATAAATTAGGTGAAACCTTGGATCTATAGCTAAAAACTTCAATACATATTATATATATTATTATGCTAATTGGCCTGCAATTCCTACAAGGCATTGGTACAATATAGCTCTTTTGGGCTAAAAAGTTAGATTAGATTAAATTTTAGACTAATGAGTAAAAGTAACTTCTTTTTACATATATATAGTAAAACTAATGGGGTTACAAAACTACGTAGCTTAGGAACAATAGTAGACCCAAACCGCAATTCCTACAAGGCATTGGTACAATATAGCTCTTTTGGGCTAAAAAGTTAGATTAGATTAAATTTTGGGCTAATGAGTAAAAGTAACTTCTTTTATATATATATATATATATATATATATATATATATATATATATATATATATATATATATATATATATATATATATAAGGCTCTATAAACTTAAGTTGATAGGGAATAGTCATCCACCAACTTTTCTATCCATTGATGTTGCGTTGGGATCCGTGAAAGATATAAAGCGACTTTGAGATTTGTGTGCATCTTGATTTCACCTGAACTCAAGGCAAGATCAATGGATATAAAAGTTGGTGGACACTCCTCCCTATCCACTTAAGTTTATAGAGTCTTATATATATATATATATATATATATATATATATATATATATATATATATATATATATATATATATATATATATATATATATATATATATATATATATATATATATATATATATATATATATATATATATATATATATATAGGGAATGATGTATATGAGGTAGCGACTCATTTTTCTAAATGAGCTACAAAGAAATAGAGTGGTGAGGTCCACACCTTTTAATGTGACTAGCAAGGTGGGCATTCTGCATGGCTATTTCTTGATAGCTCATTTAGCAAAATGAATCGCCACCTCATATACATTATTTCCATATATATAGTAAAACTAATGGGATTACAAAACTCTGTAGCTTAGGAACAATAGTAGGTAGCGTGACCTCTGTTGCTTAGTGCAGTGTAGCTCTTTTGGACTAAAAAGTTAGATTAAATTAAATTTTGGGCTAATGAGTAAAAGTAACTTCTTTTATATATATATATATATATATATATATATATATATATATATATATATATATATATATATATATATATATATATATATATAAAATAATGTATATGAGGTGGTGGCTCATTTTGCTAAATGAGCTATCAAGAGATAGCCATATGGTGAGGCCCACCTCGCTAGTCACATCAAAAAGTGTGGACCTCACCACTCTATCTCTTGGTAGCTCATTTAGCAAAATGAATCGCCACCTCATATACATTATTTCCATATATATAGTAAAACTAATGGGATTACAAAACTACTGTAGCTTAGGAACAATAGTAGACCTGGCACCAATGAATTACTACAAATACATGTAGCTCTTTTGGACTAAAAAGTTAGATTAAATTAAATTTTGGGCTAATGAGTAAAAGTAACTTTTATATATATATATATATATATATATATATATATATATATATATATATATATATATATATATATATATATATATATATAAAATAATGTATATGAGGTGGTGGCTCATTTTGCTAAATGAGCTATCAAGAGATAGCCATGTGGTGAGGCCCACCTCGCTAGTCACATCAAAAAGTGTGGACCTCACCACTCTATCTCTTGGTAGCTCATTTAAGAAATGAGCTACCTCATATCCATCATTATATATATATATATATATATATATATATATATATATATATATATATATATATATATATATATATATATATATATATATATATATATAAATATATATATAGGAAATAATGTATATGAGGTGGTGGCTCATTTTGCTAAATGAGCTATCAAGAGATAGCCATGTGGTGAGGCCCACCTCGCTAGTCACATCAAAAAGTGTGGACCTCACCACTCTATCTCTTGGTAGCTCATTTAGCAAAATGAGTCACATATCCATCATTATATATATATATATATATATATATATATATATATATATATATATATATATATATATATATATATATATATATATATATATATATATATATATATATATATATATATATATATATATATATTATTATGCTAATTGGTACCGCAATTCCTACAAAGGCATTGGTACAATATAGCTCTTTTGGGCTAAAAAGTTAGATTAAATTAAATTTTGGGCTAATGAGTAAAAGTAACTTCTTTTTACATATATATAGTAAAACTAATGGGGTTACAAAACTCTGTAGCTTAGGAACAATAGTAGGCAATTTCCCCTGATTGCCTTGGTACAGTGTAGCTCTTTTGGGCTAAAAAGTTAGATTAGATTAAATTTTGGGCTAATGAGTAAAAGTAACTTCTTTTATATATATATATATATATATATATATATATATATATATATATATATATATATATATATATATATATATATAAGGCTCTATAAACTTAAGTTGATAGGGAATAGTCATCCACCAACTTTTCTATCCATTGATGTTGCGTTGGGATCCGTGAAAGATATAAAGCACTTTGAGATTTGTGTGCATCTTGATTTCACGGAACTCAAGGCAAGATCAATGGATATAAAAGTTGGTGGACACTCCTCCCTATCCACTTAAGTTTATAGAGTTCTATATATATATATATATATATATATATATATATATATATATATATATATATATATATATATATATATATATATATATATATATATATATATATATATATATATATATATATATATATATATATATATATATATATATATATATAGGGAATGATGTATATGAGGTAGCGACTCATTTTTCTAAATGAGCTACAAAGAAATAGAGTGGTGAGGTCCACACCTTTTAATGTGACTAGCAAGGTGGGCATTCTGCATGGCTATTTCTTGATAGCTCATTTAGCAAAATGAATCGCCACCTCATATACATTATTTCCATATATATAGTAAAACTAATGGGATTACAAAACTCTGTAGCTTAGGAACAATAGTAGACCTGGCAACAATTACACACACACATACAGTGTAGCTCTTTTGGGCTAAAAAGTTAGATTAGATTAAATTTTGGGCTAATGAGTAAAAGTAACTTCTTTTATATATATATATATATATATATATATATATATATATATATATATATATATATATATATATATATATATATATATAGAAATCTATAAACTTAAGTTGATAGGGAATAGTCATCCACCAACTTTTCTATCCATTGATGTTGCGTTGGGATCCGTGAAAGATATAAAGCGACTTTGAGATTTGTGTGCATCTTGATTTCACGGAACTCAAGGCAAGATCAATGGATATAAAAGTTGGTGGACACTCCTCCCTATCCACTTAAGTTTATAGAGTTCTATATATATATATATAAATATATATATATATATATATATATATATATATATATATATATATATATATATATATATATATATATATATATATATATATATATATATATATATATATAGGAAATAATGTATATGAGGTGGTGGCTCATTTTGCTAAATGAGCTATCAAGAGATAGCCATGTGGTGAGGCCCACCTCGCTAGTCACATCAAAAAGTGTGACCTCACCACTCTATCTCTTGGTAGCTCATTTAGCAAAATGAGTCACACCTCATATCCATCATTATATATATATATATATATATATATATATATATATATATATATATATATATATATATATATATATATATATATATATATATATATATATATATATATATAAAATAATGTATATGAGGTGGTGGCTCATTTTGCTAAATGAGCTATCAAGAGATAGCCATGTGGTGAGGCCCACCTCGCTAGTCACATCAAAAAGTGTGACCTCACCACTCTATCTCTTGGTAGCTCATTTAGCAAAATGAATCGCCACCTCATATTCCTTATATATATATATATATATATATATATATATATATATATATATATATATATATATATATATATATATATATATATATATATATATATATATATATATATATATATATATATATATATATATATATATATATATATATATATATATATATATATAGGGAATGATGTATATGAGGTAGCGACTCATTTTTCTAAATGAGCTACAAAGAAATAGAGTGGTGAGGTCCACACCTTTTAATGTGACTAGCAAGGTGGGCATTACCGCATGGCTATTTCTTGATAGCTCATTTAGCAAAATGAATCGCCACCTCATATACATTATTTCCATATATATAGTAAAACTAATGGGATTACAAAACTACTGTAGCTTAGGAACAATAGTAGACTGGCGGTACTTAATTACTACAAATACTGCAGTGCAGTGTAGCTCTTTTGGACTAAAAAGTTAGATTAAATTAAATTTTGGGCTAATGAGTAAAAGTAACTTCTTTTATATATATATATATATATATATATATATATATATATATATATATATATATATATATATATATATATATATATATATAAAATAATGTATATGAGGTGGTGGCTCATTTTGCTAAATGAGCTATCAAGAGATAGCCATGTGGTGAGGCCCACCTCGCTAGTCACATCAAAAAGTGTGACCTCACCACTCTATCTCTTGGTAGCTCATTTAGCAAAATGAGCCACCTCATATCCATCATTATATATATATATATATATATATATATATATATATATATATATATATATATATATATATATATATATATATATATATATATATATAAATATATATATATATAAATATATATATAGGAAATAATGTATATGAGGTGGTGGCTCATTTTGCTAATGAGCTATCAAGAGATAGCCATGTGGTGAGGCCCACCTCGCTAGTCACATCAAAAAGTGTGGACCTCACCACTCTATCTCTTGGTAGCTCATTTAGCAAAATGAGTCACACCTCATATCCATCATTATATATATATATATATATATATATATATATATATATATATATATATATATATATATATATATATATATATATATATATATATATATATATATATATATATATATATATATATATATATATATATATATATATATATATATATATATATATATATAAACTTAAGTTGATAGGAGGAGTGTACTGACTTTTATATCCATTGATCTTGCCTTGAGATCCGTGAAATCAACATGCACACAAATCTCAAAGTGGGCTTTATATCTTTCACGGATCCCAATGCAACATCAATGGATAGAAAAGTTGGAGGATGACTATTCCCTATCAACTTAAGTTTATAGTATGTATATATATATATATATATATATATATATATATATATATATATATATATATATATATATATATATATGAAAAAAAATGAATATGAGCCTCCTCATTTAGTAAAATGAGCTACCCACTAATGTGTATAGTGTTTTAGACCCACTTAGTGGTCACATTAATGGAGTGTGGGGTATGATGTTTGTGAGTGGGAGCTCATTTTACTAAATGAGCCACCTCATATTCCTTATATATATATATATATATATATATATATATATATATATATATATATATATATATATATATATATATATATATATATATATATATGAGAAATATGGGTATGCTTGGTACCAAGCACCATTTTTGTGCTTAGTAGTAAGGTGCATCAATCACATCCACTCCTCAACCCATGCTTGTGGTCCCCATTTGAGGAGTGGATATGATTGATACACCTCAAATACCAAGATACCCATTTTTCTCATATATATATATATATATATATATATATATATATATATATATATATATATATATATATATATATATATATATATATATATATAGTTAAACTAATGGGTTGCAAAATTATTAAATGCTACTGTAGCTTAGGAGCAGTAGTAGACCATTTGTTTTAGTATATATAAGAATTGTCAGCGTTTCTTTTGTTATCTGAAGCAGTGACAGGTTACAGATCAATAAAACCTACAAAGCTGAGAATGAGTACATGCTCCCTTGTGCCACAATGCTTGAATATTTGGGTTTAAGTCTTTGTATGCTATGACATAAAAAAATGTTGACAAAATCATGAGTTCAACTCGTACAGAACTTTGCACACAAAAGCCGACTTCTGAGCTAATCCAACAAGAAAATGCCGTCATATAAATTATGAAACATACATTAGACGTTTCTCCTTTAAACGACTAGGTATTACTGATATTTCACTATCAAAACATTAAAATTTCACATACGTCAATGATTCGATCAATCAACAAATTTTCAACAACTCTCCCAGCAAAAACAAAACAACCCCAACCATACAAGTTAAAAGAGAGACAGCAGGCAGAAAAATTGACAGGTATAACTCCAAATAACTGAATACAATCAAGCTCCAGTTAGTTCATAATAACAATCTCCCATCAGCTGGTTATCAATGAAGCAGTTTACAACTGACAAGAAACAAGAGGGAAAAAATATACACATGAAAAAATAGTAAGATGCTCCTAACCGAGATTAGAAGAATTTGTCGAATTGGCTAGTAAGAGAATCCCTGAGATTGGAATACAGTCCAAAAAGCGAGTATTGCCTCAGATTAGAAACCTCGTACCATGAGTTAAGTGCTACATTGTGCTTGTCTGTGCCTGAAAATGCAGTTTGAATTCCAATGCTACAGTCCACAGTGCCATCTTGACCTTGGCCTTTGCAGCTTGAAGTTTTAATAGCACAGTCTTGATTATTTAGGCAGACGAAATTTGAGTTGCCAGAACAAGAAGAGCAGCCATCTCGCTTCCAATACAAGCTTTGGAGAGTACCCTTTTGGAACTCAAGTACCTGGATGAGCAAAATTGATCAGGTATTGTTTTGGTTTTTACCTTTTTTCACAGAGATTTTGTAAACTTACCAGGGTGAAGCTTGTTACAGAGTAAGAACTGTTACCAACAAAGGCAGGAAGAGATCTTGCTGCATACTTTCTCCCAGCAAATGCTACCATGTAACCGTCGCCAGTGACCTAGAAAAACCCTAAAATTATTGGATCAAAAGACTGCAGAATTTGATGCGACAATTTGCATATATTTGAGTAGGGTTCATATTGAATCCTAATTTTATTTCCAAAAAAAGGGGTATGTGGGAAAATAGTTTGCTGAGATAGACCGTGGGAATAATTACTGTTAGCTTTGATAGACAGAACAGTAACAAAGTAGCTCACTACCTCTTTCGACTTCACACATAGGAAAGTAGTGATCTATAATCTAATCCGATTGGAAACAAGTAGGAAGGTAGTGATCTATAAGATTGCAATTGGACTAGACATAAGATCCAATCAAAAGGTAGGAAAGCAGTGATCTAGAACCTAATTGTAAAATGAAATCCATCTATAACAAGATGGCTGATCGGACATTCAGCATTCAACAAGATGGTCCTCGAAGAAAATAAACCTTTCAGCATTCAACAGAAAAAAAAAATAAGTAAAAGCACTGGAATTATCCTCATTTCAGAGAATCCTCAAGAAAGGTTACTTCCACTTGTAGCTTAAGGATGTGATTCGTGAAAATGTGGGCCATATATGTTCCCTGTTCCCAATGTAATGTGACAGAGGATTCACTATCAGGTGGTTTGCTGGTAACTTTCTCAGGCATCCTTTTATATATCATTGTACATGCAGACAATGTACCTACACAGATATTATGGTATTGCCTCAAAGTTCTTTCAATGCTTTGCGATATCCAAAGTGAAATCATACTACTTATGCTGTTGTAAAGTCTGCAATAAACTAGAGAGATGACAAAACAGTTGATCTTATAACTCCATATTATTCATTGAATAAAGGACCACTAATTCAAACAATATAGCTTACTATATTTTTCAAATAATGACCACAAAACGGATATAGATGGTCGAAGTGATTAATGTTGCAAACGTTTGTGGACTGATTTCATCAACTCGCAGAGCATTCTTGGATTATTTCCACCCCTTTGCAGAGGTTACTCCTTGAGTGATTAATCCTAGGATAAGACTGTAAAAATAATATAAAAGGTGCTAAGTTATCGGAGAGGAAATTCTCTCAAACTGAACCCCAAGAGATGCAAACGCAAGATTCATGTAGGCAAACTCAAAGGAAGGAGAGAAGGCTCTGCCGGTACTGTTATCATACTCAATCCTAATTTCTCTGTTATCAACAATCTTCTCAAACCTTTAATGGAAAATCTGAATATCGTTTATGACTCTTACAATATGGAGAATCATTGAATATTCTCCCTTCAATACATCTTTTCTATTGACGTTATTGCAGACGACCACTGGTATTCTTCTTCATAGGTCAGAATATTCCACAATGTGGCATATGATTGTTTTCCCTCTGCCCACTACTAAAGGATATGTGAACATTTATTGTGATCTCAATAAAGACTAGGAACCTACTTTTTAATAACATTCGCTTACGAATTCGAAGCATGAAATGAATGCCGAACTATGACCAATAAGCAGATCTCCACAGAGTGTACCATTTAAAATCTTTGTTATAACTTCTGAATTCATCCTGAACCTCGGCATCATTAGTAGGACTACTGTTGTTACGCCAAATTGGCCTGCATCTCTGTTTCTTCAAAACTCAACAATGAAGTAAGCACGTCCTTTGAGTTATACTATCAAGTCCAATTTCGCGAACATTAATTGTGATCTCAACCAAGAGTAGGAACCTACATTTTAATAATTACATTCACTTATGAATTTGAAGCATTAGAAATGAATGTCAAAACTATGACCTATAAGCAAGGTTTTAAATATCGGATAACAAGGAAATATCAGATGGCCAAAATTTATATCAGATTGCGGATTTCAAGGAAATACCGGCGATATTAAGTAAACATCGGACTGTCATATCGGATGATGTGCATAATAATATAATGTACTAAAACAAACATATTTGATGAAATTTAAGCGTACAAAAATGTATATAATATATGTTTTCACTAACCAATTTTGGGGACTTACTTGGGGGAAATAGCCTACAAGATTTTTGCTAAAACAACTTCATAGGGCTAGATTTTTTGCTAAAAACATGAAAGAAATTTTGCAGAACTATATTATTTTGTAACGAGCCATATAAAATGACATATCAGCCAACATATCGACCATATCGGTGATACATCGTCCAAAAATTACCAAAAAATAGTAAAAGATATTGAAACCAAATTGTTTTGCAGCAAGCCTTATAAGAAGATATATCGACCGATATACCAGCTAATATATCAAGGATATTTAAAAAGTCTACGTAGAATCTTCAAACAGGTATGCCATTCAAAATCTTTGTTATAACTTCTGAATCCATCCTTAATTAAGCATCATTAGTGGGTCTACTATTGTTACAAAATTGCGCTGTGTTTCTATTTCTATAAAATTCAACAGTGAAGTAAGCACAACCTTTTAGTTACACTATCATGTCCAATTTCCTATTAGAACATAACATAACTAGTGAACAGCAACTTATACAATATTAGCAAGCAAACAACATAAACCAGTAGTAGAATGAAAATGCCTTTGTATCAATCTCATCAATCGAAACTTTACAGCTACCCTGTTGTCATAATCTAGATATAATCCTAATAACAAAGTTCCACATTGCTTCTATTTCTGCTAATTTCATCAATCAGCCGTATTAGGCTAAAAGAGCAAATTGGTCTCCGTACTAGGGCCTCACACTCAAATTGGTCCTCGTACTTTATTTTTTCTCAAATAACTGAATAAGTCCTTCTACCCCTTGTTAGATGTAAAACTAGCCCTATTTTAACTTTCCGCTAAATTTTTCGTTAATTATAAATTGAAAGGACGATAGTACCCTACCCTCCTAAAAAACCGATCATGCCTATCTTAAAAAACCCTGGAGTATATCCATCATAGCCCTTCCTCAAGTAATTAAATAATCTCAAAAGACCGATTCCATGACTCCTTAAAAATACCAATCACATGTTTCTCAAATATACCGATCACATATCCATCGTACTGTTAAAACTGGAGAAAGAAAAATTGTTTCCTGACAAATGAGGGTTAAAGTCATTGATTCTATGTGTGATATGGTAAACACTTAAGAGTGTGTTATAGTTTATTCAAATAGTAATCTTAATAGATTTCTGTTGGATGGAGATAAGGACAAAATTTTTAATTAAGTACTCTTGTTTAGTTTGAAACCAAGAGTCCACGTCCTGTTGCTATTCGAACTCAAGCTTTTGGAGCGGCAGCATCTCAGATGGGTAAAAAAATTATTTCCTGTTAAACGAGGGTTAAAGGCATTGATTCTGTGTGTGGTATGGTAGACACTTAGAGGGTGCTGTAGTTTATTCAAATAGTAATCTTAATAGATTTCTGTTTAGATGCAGATAAGGACAAAATTTTTGACTAAGTACTCTTGTTTAGTTTGAAACCAAAAGTCCACGTCCTGTTGCTATTCGAACTCAAGTTTTTGGAGTGGCAGCATCTCAGATGGGTCAAAAAATTATTTCCTGTCAAACAAGGGTTAAAGGCATTAATTCTGTGTGTGGTATGGTAAGGGTGTTATAGTTTATTCAAATAGTAATCTTAATAAATTTCTGTTGGATGGAGCAAAGGACAAAATTTTTAATTAAGTAATCTTGTTAGTTTGAAACCAAGAGTCCACGTCCTGTTGCTATTCGAACTCAAGCTTTTGGAGCAGCAACATCTTAGATGGGTCAAGTTTATTGTTAGCACAATTTCTTTTCAATTGGAGTTCTCTGTTGGCAAGAATGCTAGCAAATCAAGGATCCTAATTGAAATTGGTTAAGCACCTGTAAAAGGATAAGTGTAGGGAGTTTCATCATACGTATACCAATTTGCAGTTAGCACCAATACAGAAAGAAACAATTTGTTTCTTTCAGAAGCCGTGCGTGAGCTAATTCGGCTTTATGGTATCTCTCTATTTGTTGCTCTAATTTATTAGAGATTGTTTGAAAGAGATTGTATTGGGGTTTTGGGATTAGTAATTGAAAGATCTCCACATTGTATTCCTCATAATTTAATAGTAAAGTTATTCTCCTCCTTTGCCCGTGTACGTAGGCTACAAGCAGAACCACGTATATCCGTGTGTATTTATCTTCTTGATATTTTCTATGCTTTTTGTGAGATTGATAGTTGTTTATCCTGGAGATTTGTGATTTGTCATAAAAGAGGGCTTGCTTGAAATAAAAGTGAAGCTGCTAGAATTATAAAACCCCATATTTGACTAATACAATTGTTAGCTTGAGCTTCGTTTCATTGTTTTTTTACTCTTGCATTCGGTTTGTTCTGGTTGGGGCTCGTGGGGCTGTTGGATTTGAGTTTGCTAGGTTTTGTCAATTGCTGTTCATTTGATGGAGCGATGTCAAATTTTGATACGAAATATGTAAAGAAATTGCAAACTTCAGCTTAAATTGGATCTTGTATATGCTTGGATATTGTTTATGACTTTATGCTTATGTAGTTAGGTTTAAGGCATTGGTTTTTTGCGGGTGACACAACTGAATTTGTGTAGTTATCAAGATTTTTCTGAATTATTGTGTATTTATCAAGATTTTTTTTCCTGCATTTATTTGCTGACAGATTATAAAATTCTCCAATATTGACTATGCTATCTATTTTGGTTAGTATCTGGATGAAGGAGAAAATTAATGCTTTAACTGTGTCCTAAATCAAAATTATAGGGATCTCCATTCATTGTCATTTGGGGTAAACTGGTCATAAACGAAAAATTAACATCTACTATTTAACAGATGTAGAAAAAGGGCTAAGTTTGTTACTGAGTTGTGGTACAAGGACTAAGTTGAGAAAAAAATAAAGCGCGAGGACCAATTTGAATATGAAGACCTAGTATAGGGACCAAATTGGGTTTTTAGCCATCGCACTATCATCAATCAAAAGGCCCACATAGTAAATGGCGGTGACTCTATCAATCAATCGCATTTTCGTCAATCAACTTAACCCTAATCCAATCGATATGCAAATCCAAAGCAACCAACTAACAAAACCCTAGAAAATCAAGAAGCCAACAACTTACAGAGGACGGCTTGGTAGCATCAATCGTGAGCAGCGACAGCTCATCAACTTTCGGGCGAAAGATCGAAATCTGAGCGCCATTAGAGGACAAAGACAGGCGCTGATCGCAAGGAGAGAGCTGAATTTGATTCGAGAAGAAGGAATCCCTCGATGCGAAGGCGACGCCGAACGTGAACCCATCGAATCGCTGGACCTTCGCGTCCTCGCACGGCTCAAAGACGCGGTTTCGGTCGCCGGCGTCAACCGCTGCCGCGAGAAATAGCAATGCCGCTGCCGCCGCCGCCGTCGATTGGCTGACCATCGTCGATCTCGTTAGGTTTGGCGCTGTTTTTGTTTGGGATCGGAGATCAAAAGAGCGATTTTTAGGGTTAAGTGTTTGAATTCGATTGTGGGCCCAAATGTTATTGGGCCTCGTTTAAATGAACCAAGATATGTTCTGATGGGCCCTTACTGGGCTTATCCCAGATATTAACGTCGTTGGAGCCTAAAACCGGTCCTAAATCAGTCTATAATTAATCCACACTGAATGTAGCTTTTAATTTTAACTTACTATTTGAGCTCTCCTGTAATTTCTATAGTTTATTCTAACAACTATAAATCATATGAGTGTCGTATTAATGCTAGTAACAACTAACAGCAATCTTTTAATGATGCAAGTGACACTAACAATCACATAAATTGTGAGAACGACTACATATCTTGCAGTACTAAGCACTATCTTGAAGATGAAATGGACCGCCAAATAACTTGTAGAGTAGGTAAGGTTCTTTTCCTTCTTACTGAAGGTTCTTTTCCTTCTTACTGATAAGATGTTTTCTGATAATTAGAAAAATCAATGGCTTGATGTATAATTTTAGACAAATCATTGTTTAAGAAATGTAAGTTTTTTACCCCCTTCCAGTTCGACATGCAATTGGGAATTTAGTAGGTTATGGTTAATAGTAACAACAATGATCAACATATTTCTACTCCGCACTTTATTTGTCACCAAGTCGTGAATCATTCCTCATGTTCGCATCTCTTTGGTACTTTTAATCTCTATTTTGGAAATGCAAAGTTGATTTCTCAAGAAAACAATATTTGTTCTACAATGAAGTTCGCAATATTCTAGTCATTTAATCTCATTATAAGCCAGTATATAAATATATATTTTTTTAAATCTAAATCGTACAACTAGTGTGCAAATATATATTTGTGAACATGTAAAGTTTTTCATAGAATCAATTAATGATATCAATAAACCATCAACGTTGAGAATCCGTAATTCCAATATTTTGAGAGTTATTTAAATGTTGGAAACTTTGTGTGTGTGTGTGTGAGGATACTGGGTATGAGCTAGCAGCTCATTTTGCAAAATAGGCTATCAGCTCATATACATTTTTTTCATATATATTTGTATCAAACGCTAGCACAAAATCTCAATGCAAAATCAATAGATAAAAAAGTTGGTGGACAAAAGGCTCATATCCACTTAATTTTATAGAAGCTTTACTATATATATATATATATATATATATATATATATATATATATATATATATATATATATATATATATATATATATGGGTAAAATGGATCTAAGGTGGTTTCACTAGGGGCATCTAAGGATCGACATATATCATTGCGTCTGTTCCTCTATTCTCAAATAAATCTCACTGCTCAAAATTTTCATCCCTCAAAACTTCACCCATTTCCCCTTCATCATTTCGACTAAATTTCATCACTCTCCTCCTCCTGCCATCCATCCATGCCGATTTGATTTTTTGCCTGATGCCGATCCATTTTCCACTTCCTCGATTTTTCCTGATTGATTTTTGTTCTTTCCATTTGCCGGATTTTTCGACGCCGACTTTTTTTCGATCTGCCTCACAAGACTGAGCCCCTCGGCCAGATCTGATTTAAGTCCAGAAGTAGGTGTCCTCGACGCCTCGACCTCCTCGAGGTGCTCAAATCTGATAGACAAAAGCAACACACGAAGTTCCCATCCCCCCAACCACCACCACCATTACAAAACTAGGAGAACCCATATTTGCTTCCTCTTGGGGTGTGACAAGGCTCCCAAGCAAACAGAGGTTCAATCTTTGTTCTGCTCTTTTTATTTTTTCACTGAAATGAATTTTGTTTGTGGTGATTTTTGTGTTGTGGGTCTGTAAATTTATGCTCTGTTCTAGTGTTTTCTATGGAGGAGGTGACATGGGCTATCTTTAATCCCTTTAATTATTTGATCTTGAAACCAAATCTTGAAAAAAATATATAACTTTTTTATGGTTAAATTAGTTCATATGAATCACTAAGCTCAGTTCTTGTTTTTTTTATTCTCTTGCATTTTTCATTAGCACTTGTGATGCCTTGTAGGAGTACATTGGTACTGTTTCATTTTAGCTTCTTCAGCTTTAAAGTGCTTTTATTTATCAATATTAATGATTCATTTTGTAATTCAAAAAGAAGTTTAAGAGAAAATATTAAAAGAATTGATCTTTTAGTCCTTTTATTGTTGTAGAGACGTTCTTATCAAGAATCTGATCAACGCCGACGCCGCCGACCTCAGATCCCCTCATCGACTTTGAGGCTTTAGATCTCCTCGACGCCGACCTCCTCGAGGTGCTCAAATCGATAGACAAAAGCAACACACAGTTCCCATCCCCCAACCACCACCACCATTACAAAACTAGGAGAACCCATATTTGCTTCCTCTTGGGGTGTGACAAGGCTCCCAAGCAAACAGAGGTTCAATCTTTGTTCTGCTCTTTTTATTTTTTCACCGAAATGAATTTTGTTTGTGGTGATTTTTGTGTTGTGGGTCTCAGAATTTATGCTCGTTCTAGTGTTTTCTATGGAGGAGGTGACATGGGCTATCTTTAATCCCTTTAATTATTTGATCTTGAAACCAAATCTTGAAAAAATATATAACTTTTTATGGTTAAATTAGTTCATATGAATCACTAAGCTCAGTTCTTGTTTTTTTTATTCTCTTGCATTTTTCATTAGCACTTGTGATGCCTTGTAGGAGTACATTGGTACTGTTTCATTTTAGCTTCTTCAGCTTTAAAGTGCTTTTATTTATCAATATTAATGATTCATTTTGTAATTCAAAAAAGAAGTTTAAGAGAAAATATTAAAAGAATTGATCTTTTAGTCCTTTTATTGTTGTAGAGACGTTCTTATCAAGAATCTGATCAACGCCTCGACGCCGCTCGACCTCAGATCCCCTCATCGACTTTGAGGCTTTAGATCTCCTCGACGCCTCGACCTCCTCAATGCGCTCAGATCTAATCGACACCTCGCGCTCCTACAAGCTCGACCACCCTCAATTTTGAGGCCTCGACTTCCTCGACGCGCTCAGATCTGATCGACGTCTCACGCTTCCACAAGCTCAGATCTAATCTTGTAATTCTTGTTTATTTTGGGATATGACTTATGAATATAACCTTTTGAAGAAATGTATAATATTAGGGATTATGTTTGAGTTTAGATTTTGGGATAGGTTTATTGTTAAATTGGACATGAACTTTAAATTTGGTTTTGAAGAAACGTATAAAATTATGTATGGATGGATGCAATTTTGTGTTCTTTAAACCATGTGCTTATATGGACTTTAAGTTTGTGAGCTGATAATGTGGTTGTAGCTTATATTTTATATGCTTACTCATGTTTTGTAACAAGTTATCCCAATTTTATACCAGTTAGTGGAGTTTTGTAGCTCATAGTTGGACAAATTTTGTTTCAAACATTTTGTAACTACTTATTCATGTTTTGTAGCGGTTACAAAATTTTATAAGTAGTTACAAAATTTGAGTAAGTAGTTATAAAATTTTGTAACTTATCCCAGTTTTATACCAGTTACAAAATTTTGTAAGTAGTTACAAAATATAAATAAGTAGTTATAAAATTTTACAAGTAGTTACAAAATATGAGTAAGTAGTTACAAAATTTTATAACATGAGTAAGCAATTACAAAATATGAGTAAGTAGTTACAAAATTTTAGAAGTAGTTACAAAATATGAGTAAGTAGTAGTTATAAAATTTTATAACATGAGTAAGCAATTACAAAATATGAGTAAGTAGTTACAAAATTTTAGAAGTAGTTACAAAATATGAGTAAGTAGTTACAAAATTTTAGAAGTAGTTACAAAATATGAGTAAGTAGTTACAAAATATGAATAACTAGTTACAAAACTCCACTAACTGGGTACAAAGCTGGGATAAGTAGTTACAAAATATGAGTAAGTAGTTACAAAATTTTGAGCCAAAATTTTCCGAATTATGAGTTACAAAACTCCACTAACTGGATACAAAACTGGGATAAGTAGTTACAAAATATGAGTAAGTAGTTACAAAATTTTTCGACAAAAAATTTTTCAAAACTATGAGCTACAAAACTCCACTAACTTGGTACAAAACTGGGATAAGTAGTTACAAAATATGAGTAGTAGTTACAAAATTTTTCAACAAAAATTTTTCCGTAACTATGAGCTACAAAACTCCATTAATCGGGTACAAAACTGGATAAGTAGTTACTAAACATGAGTAAGTAGTTACAAAATTTTTCAACAAAAATTTTTCCAGAACTATGAGCTACAAAACTCCATTAACTGGGTACAAAACTGGGATAAGTAGTTACAAAACATGAGTAACTAGTTACAAAATTTTTGTATAGAACTATCAAACTCTAATAACTGGGTACAAATTTCATCACACTCATCATGGCACAAGCAATTTTGTTCTGCAAGTTTCATCACAATCATCATTGAACCAGCAATATCAAAATCACCACAATGAATAAGGAATTACAAAACCCGGAAAGAAATGCTATCGAGCTACAATTCAACTGATTTCGAATCAAGCTACAATTCAACTGTTTCTTCGTACATACACAAAAAGAGATATAACATCTGAATGAATTCTAACACAACAAAAGCGCAAAATAAAACTTCCAAAAATAGGTGAATTACATAGTCTGAACTGCGTTTTTACAATCGTCACAAATATGGTGAATCGTGTGCATACAAGAGAGCTGCACAAAACCGCCTTCTTTTCCTCAACGACTTTCTTCTTGCCTTTACCCCTACTACCCTTCTTCTCATTGGATGTCTTATAATTCTTTACAATTTGGGTGTAGATTGTATTAGGCGCTGCTCCACTCATTTTGATTGGAATACCCTCCTTTGGCAAACCAGTAATGCGATAAACATCATCGATACCAAACACACAATCTTTGAGTGAAGGCGGCACGTCGAAGAGAAAAGGGGAAGAAATAATACCAAAGCTTTATCCCATGAGACTCAATCAATACAAGCCAATAATGAGACCAAAGCTTTATCCCAATAACATTTTATTACACTTTGCCAACATCCACCACTAACAAAGGCAAACAGTTATTCATTAACTTGCGAGACCAAAACAACATTAAGAATTAAAAACTAGATTAAAAACCCATGTCCCTCATAATGATCACAAAATCTAGTATAAAAAGTCAGACAAAGATTACAGATTATTGTCATATTTTAGCTTCTGATGAACTGCATGTCGATCTCTACGGGGAATTTTAAATAAATAAAAGGAATTCCAATCGTATAAAAGCCCAAAGGACAGATGAAATTTAATTCAACTATTGTTTAAGGTAAGGGGAGTGATTTTACATCCAAATACCACTATCTATCATCAAAGTTTTAGTAATTTAAAGTTTTGGATCCAAATTTTGGCCCCAAAATAAAATCACACGATAGTGGAACAAAATCCAATCAAACAAGCACACATTTAAGCAGCAATATCATCACCAAGAGAATAAATCGAAAACCCAACAAAAAGATCAAACCTTTCCACAACAAACAGATTCAGAACAAAAACCCCATGTCAAATTTGCCATCAAGATAAGATTTTGAAATAAAATCAAAGAGATCATTCAAGATCACGCTTTTTACCCATCAAAACTCGCTCTTTGAGATCCAAGCTAGCTCTTTAAATCCAAACGCAACAGCTTAAAAGCTGCTAAACCGCCACGCTAGGGTCAAGCTTAACGCTTACAAACCGCTACCATCGAACCGTTGTCATAGAGCAAAATGTGGTAGTGTGTAAACATATATACATGAAAATACATAGAAGAAATTACCGACAACACCCCTAAACTAATTTAGGATCTTGCTAATTATTCAAACGATTACATCGCGTATATATTTTAAAAGCCAAATACTTAAACAAAAGAGAGTTTTCTTTCATTTATTTGGATCATCAACTATTATAGCAAACAATTTTTTCCCGAACACTGAACGCTTTGCTCCTCTTCAGACTATACTCTACACTTTTCAAATTTAATAATGTATCATCTCAATTGTGTTACCAAAATGTTTGGATATAAATATGAACACATTATAAACAAAAAATTACTTACTTAGATGGTGGAAGCTTGCATTTAGAGGAGGACGATTTTGATTTTGAAGAAATTGCGGATGTCGACCCCTTCATTTTGTTCGAAGCAAGAGAGCGCGAGGCGACTAGCTTTGAGGAGGAGTGAGGGTCGGCGGAGCTTTGTGGAGACTTGAGGGCTTTGCCGTCGAGGACTTGAGGAGAGTGTGAGGAGACGCGATCGAGGGGAGTTCAAGGCTGTCACATGGTCGAGGAGAGTTTGATGCGACAAGGTCGAGGGGAGCCCAAGGCTATCACGGCGGGTGAGGCGAGGCGAATGGGGGATAAGGGGGTGGTGGCCGATCTCGGCGTGAGCTGGGGCGGTGGTGAAAATGAATCTAATGATCAGGTCCAAATTCAAATGAAATAATGAAGCAACAAGTAAGCAATCGTCGTAGCAAATCAAATAAGGCGAAATGGCATAAATAATGAACAAAATAAAATAAGCGATAAAACAATAGACAAAATGCAAAAGGCTGAAATGAAAATGGAAAAATGAAGACAAAGGTAAAATCAATCTGCCAGGGTCGGAAGGTGAGCCTTAGGATGAGAAATTTGAACAGTGGATGGCGGGGCAAGCTGACGAACACAACGATGATGGTGATGGGTTTTGGGAGGAGAAATGAGATCCGAGATGGGTTTTGGGGAGTCACGTTTTTGGGGGTGAGATTCAAAGAAAAGAGAGGGGTGTGAGAATAGGAGTAGGTTTTAAATGGAGGGTGTGATTAAAGGGTCGGACGGTCAGATTATGCATCCTTAGGTGCACCTAAGGAGGCACCTCAGATCCATTTTACCTATATATATATATATATATATATATATATATATATATATATATATATATATATATATATATATATATATATAGAGAGAGAGAGAGAGAGAGAGAAGCAGCTCTATAAACTTAAGTTGATAGGGAATAGTCATCACCAACTTTTCTATCCATTGATATTGCCTTGGGATCCGTGAAAGATATAAAGCCCACTTTGAGATTTGTATACATCTTAATTTCACCGGATCTCAAGGCAAGATCAATGGATATAAAAGCCATGACACTCCTCCCTATCAACTTAAGTTTATAGAGTCTTCATATATATATATATATATATATATATATATATATATATATATATATATATATATATATATATATATATATATATATATATATATATATATATATATATATATATATATATATATAGAGAGAGAGAGAGAGAGAGATGGTATCAATATCAAAGACTCAACTGTAATAAGTCATCAGCTAAATGAGTTGCTCACCAATTATTTATATCTTCGTATTTGACTGGCTCAATTTTATTAAGCTTAAGTTTACACAATTTTCATATTTTTCTTCCTTTTCTTTTTTCTTTTGTTTTTGAGAACAAAAAATTTGCTCAAATTTGTGTGCGGGTCAAACTCAAACGGACTCACGTAAGTTCAACTTGTTGACGCCCAAGTTCCATTTCGTGTCACTCGTGATACTAAAACCTTTTCCAAAATATTGATTTTGACTCACTAGCTACCAAACATGTCCTATATTAAAATTTATTCCGTTTTTTCAACACAAGAAAATTCACGTTAGTTGTGCTTTTGTTTAATTTGCCCAGTCAAAAAGAGGTAACAAAACAGCTTTATTCTATTCTTGTTCATTTGCAATATGCGTCACAATTCTCTACTTGGCAACTTGTGGCACTAATAGAAAGTTTGAGATTTTATGAAAGAGTATGGGTCTCCGTACTGAATATATAAATTGAAAAAGGTTGGCGGTCCTGATATTAGGGCAAATATCCATGATTAAAGTTAAAATGGCCCATTAAAAAGAGGATTTGGTTGCTGATTATGGTCTTTAAATCCCACCTAATCTCACTTTTTCTTAAACTATGATTATGCTACTGTAATAAATCTGATGACACATCATTCTCATCTCTTCCAAAGGACTTTCTTTCATTTGTCAAAGCTTTTCTTTGGTTATCCACCCCTTCTTTTGTATGGAATAAAGGTCTCCTCAGTGATATATTTGTTTTAGCCGAAAAATACTTTATTTATCTCACAATCTTCTTCTTTTATATGAAAGAATCTAAAAGGAATTTGCTGATGAGCTTCTTCAAAAAGTGGTGATGTATCAAAACCTCGTAACTCTAGCCAAATTGTAATAGCACTCTTAAAAGGGAAAAATTCACAAATCACCATGAACATTAAGTACTCTGCTCAAAACTCTTGTAAGAATTTTCTAATGGAAAAAGGTATCATGAACTTTCAAAACTTCAAAATAAATAGGACAAAATGATAAACTCCCCCTTAAAGTATTGGTAAACTCTCAACTTGCCTCTAAAATATCAATCTTACTTACTTTTTCCCTTAAACTTTGTGCTCTCTGCCCAATGTGTTCGTTTAGTTGCCCTCAATCAACTATTTAACACATACAATGCCTTTTCGAAGTTTTTATCAATCTATCTCCTTCTCCCCCAAACCAAAAAATTCCTAACTACTTTTCCCAAAAACTTTTAACACTTTATCCCTTCATTTGGAATTGAAAAAGTCAATCTTTGAATGGCAAAAAATACAAGAAATGCAACAACAACAACAACAAAAGATATTGTTGCGTTGTTGATATGTTAAATATTTGGCCGCGGGCTAAGAAAATGACCACATTAAGCCCATACACATAGTTTAAAAGGGAAAGTAGGTAAATTGATATTTTAGGGGGAAAGTTGAGAGGTCATGAATACTTGAAGGGATATTTGGTTATTTTGTCCAAAGAAATATTATGAATTATAAAAAAACTATTGCTAAAGATATTAATGACTTGAATAAAGGAGCTAACTTACCCTTCGAAAATAAGAGAAGATGAGAGGACAATATGGAAGATATATAAAGCACATAAAACCAAAATTGCCAAAAAAAAAATTTGTTATAACACTTCAAATTATCCAAAAATTAACCAATTGTTAGTAGCAGACAAGTATCCCGCATTAGAGATATAATCTAGTTAATCTACTTCAAGAGGAACCGAACCAGCAGTTCGGACGACTCAAACGGCCGACACGGCAAACAGCCCACTCGGCCGCCTCCCCTGCCGACATCTTGCGAGACCGGCTCAAGAGGCGGTACATGCCGTTATCTCGACAGTTTTACTAGGCCGACTCGACAAACAGCCCACTCGGCCGTTCCTTTGTCGGCATCTTACGAGACCAACTTGAAAGGTGGTACGAGTCGACCTCTTCGAATGCAACGACTCCATGGATGACTCACTTGATCGGTTGGTCGACACCTTGCGAGTTCAACTCAAAGGCGGTACTACTCGACATGCCACCTAGGATAGGAAGACGACACCGTGCCTCGAGCCGCCCGCTGGCGATGAGTCGTCACCACATTCAATGCGAGATCAGAGCCATCAATTCTCTATGCTCATAGATCTTTAAGACACGTCATACCACGTGCCCCTGTCACTTCGCATTAAATGCCAACACGACTTCTTCCATTCAGCTGGCAACACTTGTAAAGGCGAATCTGACTCAGCCGCCAACCCATGCCTGATCGAAGTGACCCCCTTCCACTTGCCAGCCGACACCTGTAAATTAAACGCTGACTCAGCCGCCGGCTCACACTCGGCCAGAATTACCAAACTACCCCCTGATCATTGCTATAAATAGGGGAGCTGTTTACAGACAGATGTAAACAATTTCTAAGCAATCAAAACCTATGTTTTAGAACTATCAGTGATCTTTAACTGATTTCCCCACTCAAGAACATAAAACCAACTTGATCATCGAAGGAACTATCGGGGAACATAACTCCATCCTCTCACGAGTTTTTCATGTGTGCAGTCGACATCGGCGAGTCTCAGAACCAGACATGTGGAGAAGTTAGCGGACCCTAACCATCTGACAACCCGTAACATTTGACTGTGTGATCCGTAGCATCAACAAAAATGTTATGTGCAAATGACAACTTATCTTAATTGTCATTGGACATTATAGTTTACTGAAAAAAACTTAGGAAAAAATGTGTCAAAGCCCCAAAAACAAAAACCTCATGTGGCCCAGCTCCATGAAATTTTTCCCATGTGCTTTAACCCTAAAACACCCAACAAATTGTGATCCAGCCCTTTTCACACTCTCCCAAATATTAACCCAAAAACTTCCGAAAATACCCCCTCCCCTTTTCTTCTTCTTCTCTATGTCTTTCTCCTCCTCCTCCTCTCCCCTAGATGCTCCTTTCTCCTCTTCTTCTCTCCTCCTCCTCTCCCCTAACCCTACCTTCCTCCTCTCTCTTCCTCTTACTCCTCTTGCCCTCGACCCTGCCGTCTCCCTCTTCCGCCTCCTCCTTCGCCACCACTGAGCCTCCAACCACTTCTTCTTCTCTTTGCCTTTCTCTTTTTCTCATGCTCCTTTCCTCCTCCTCTCCCCTTAATCTACCTTTCTCCTCTCTCTCCCTCTTACTCCTCTTACCCTCTGACCCCGATGTCTTCGTCACCTGCCTCCTCCTCCGTCACCACCGAGCCTCCAACCACATCATTTTAGGTAAGTGTTGAGAAGGCTTAGAGAAGAAGGAGAGGTGGTCGGCGAGATGGATGGAGAGGAGCGTGGAGAAGGAATAGGAGAGAAGGAAGGAGAGGTCGAGCTCATCGAGACAGTGAGGTCTGTGGTGATGGGAAGTAAAAGGAGATTGGAAGGGGGTATGAATAAATTTGGTGATGAAGTTGCTAGGAGATGAAGATTAGGGTTATGGCTTATATCTAGTGGGTAATGAAGGAGGTGGAGGTTTTTGTGATTGTGGGACATATGTGTTGTTTGTCAAAATGCTTGTGAGTGGCTTGTAGGTTAAAATAAAATTACTTAGGCTAAAAATTTATCAATGTCTATAAAGTGTTTGATGAAATATCAAAGAGAGAGATGTGGTTTCTTGAAATGTGATAATAAAAGGTCATGTACAAAGAAAATATTATAAGATATTATAACTAAAAAAACGCAGAAAGTTCTAACTGAAATGTAAGTAATCATTAACGTGTTGATAAAACTGAAATTTGTGAGATGAAAGTTTTGTGATTTCAGGTTTTGCAGTACTGACTCATCTTAAATGTTAACTTTAATAGTTACATGTTAACTATTTCTTTCGTCTGTTAACTATCACAGCTATATGTTAACTTTTGCCAGAATATATTAACTCTTCCTATCGTGTGTTAAGTTTCACAGCTATCTATTAACTTTCAATAGAACATGTTAGCTTTTAGGGTTTTCTATTGACTATCACCGTTATATGTTAACTTTTAACTGAACGTGTTAACTTTCCTCCTAGTCTGTTAATTTTTCCTACTGTATGTTAACTTTTACTGCTTTATGTTATCTTTCATCAAAACCTATTAACTTTCCTTCTAGTCTGTTAACGCGCACAGTTAAACAATCAAGAGATAAAATATTTGAATTGCAATTACATAGAACTACACATGTTGATTTGGAGAAGAAGACATGTACTTGCCGAACTTGGGACGTAACACTTATTTCTTGTAAGCATCAAAAGTCTTGATAACTTGTATTGCTCTACCAAAAGTATAGTTCTACATAACAATCCATACTAATCACCAATTAGATTATTTTTGCTATCAATTTGATACGCTTATTGTTGATACTATATATACTTAATGTAATACCGAGTTAACAACTTTCAATGAAAATTAAAAGGAAAAGCTAAAAGTTAACACGCTTAAGTAAAAGTTAATAGCTAACTGAGATAATTAACACTAAACATAAATAGCCAATATATAGTAAACATGTACTTTATATTGATTAGTCTTACATTTTACAAATGATATAGCTTGAATATACAATTTGATTGGTCTTACATTCTTAAAGCAATCCACACTAATCATTTTGGGTTCGTTCTTTACAAATAGAAGTACTTCCTGGAGCAATACAATTATATTCTGAATTCAAAGAAGTATCATTACCGCACAAATTATAATGAGTTATAAAAGTCTTGACAATATATATTGCTCTAGCAGAAATATACTTCTACATAGCAATCCACACTAATCAGTTTGGGTTCATTCTTTACAAATAGAAGTACTTCCTGAAGCAGTATGATTATATTCTGAATTCAAAGAAGTATCACTGCTGCACAAATTAAGAAACCAGTCAGATTTTAAAATAAACTATAAAATTAACTTGTGATCGTGAAAATTAACAGGCTCATGTAAAAGTTAATAGGTAATAGTGACAGTTAACATACGATAGGAATACTTAACAGGTTCATGTAAGAGTTAACAGATAACTGTGAAACTTAACACACGATAGGAAGAGTTAACATGTTCTGGTAAACGTTAACATATAGCTGTGATAGTTAACAGATGAAAAAAATAGTTAACATGTAACTATTAAAGTTAACATTTAAGATGAGTCTGTATTGTAAAACCTGAAATCACAAAACTTACATCACACAAATCCCAGTTTTATCAATACATTAATGATTACTTACATTTCAGTTAGAACTTTCTGCGTTTTTTCAGTTATAATATATCTATAATATTTTCTTTGTACATGACCTTTTATTATCACATTTTAAGAAACCACATCTCTCTTTGGCATTTCATCAAACACTCTATAGACATTGATAAATTTTTAGCCCAAGTAATTTTATTTTAACCTGCAAGCCACTCACAAGCATTTTGACAAACAACACATATGTCCCACAATCACAAAAACCTCCACCTCCTTCATTACCCACTAGATATAAGTCCTAACCCTAACCTTCATCTCCTAGCAACTTCATCACCAAATTTATTCATACCCCCTTCTAAACTCCTTTTACTTCCCATCACCACGGACCTCACTGTCTCGATGAGCTCGACCTCTCCTTCCTTCTCTCCTACTCCTTCTCCATGATTCTCTCCATATCTCGCCGACCACCTCTCTTTCTTCTCTAAGCCTTCTCAGCACTTACCTAAGATGATGTGATTGAAAGCTCGGTGGTGACGGAGGAGGAGGCGGGTGAGGAAGACATCGGGGTCGGAGGGTAAGAGGGAAAGAGAGGAGAAAGGTAGATTAAGGGGAGAGGAGGAGGAAAGGAGCATGAGAAAAAGAGAAAGGCAGAGAGAAAAAGAAGAAGTTGTTGAAGGCTTGGTGGTGTGGTTGGAGGCTCGGTGGTGGCGGAGGAGGAGGCAGGTGAGGAAGACATCGGGGTCGGAGGGTAAGAGGGAGAGAGGAAAAATATAGATTAAGGGGAGAGGAGGAGGAAAGGAGCATGAGAAAAAGAGAAAGGCAGAGAGAAGAAGAAGAAATACATGAGGGGCAGTTTTGAAATTTTTTGGGGTTATGTTTTGAAACAGTGTCAAAAAGGGCTGAACCACAATAACTATTAATATTTGGGGTTAAAGCATAAGGGAAAAATTTCATGGGGTTGGGCCACATGAGAATGTTTTTTTGGGGGCCTTGACACATTTTTTCCAAAAACTTATGATAGTTTTCTCTTAAAAAAAAAAGAATTGTAACATTTTGTGCAAAACAACTTCTTGGTAGTTTTGTAAAATTTACCCTTCCCACAAAGAATAATATACTAATAAAGGGTTAGGTAGGATAGTCACCAATAAATTTGTAAAGAAATGGAGCATTATAAAGCAGGTTAAGGAATAAGATTCTTGAGATCAAACATTTTTGAACATTGAGGAATGTTTTACATCTACATTCATTCAACCAATCCAAGTGGTTCGCTATAAAGAATTCATATTTGCATCCACACTTGGAGGAGGCCCACTTACATAAATTATATCAACCTGGTGAGGCATTTTGATTAACATATGGCCTTTTGGCTTCGGTCACAGATCAAATCAGGCTTCAATTGATTTCATTGTTTTATTAATCATGTTTAATTTAGAGATTTGCTCTTTCATGACTTGACCTTCGAACCACAAGATATATATCATTATACTATGATTTTGTTCCCCCAACAAACATCCCATTGGCTTTTTAATAATCTGTTGAAAGCAAAGCGTGTGTTTTAAAAGAATGCATGAGTGACGATTGATGAAGGTATGAAACATCAAACATAATTAAATTTAACTATGATGCCAATCGCCAAGAATGGAAAGGCTTTCTGGAGGTTAGATGTTCCAAACCTAACTAAGGAAACAAGAAGGTATGAATTTGATAAAGAAAAGATGGTATATAGTGATGCATTACTATTATACAAAACCATAGAAGCACTTTATTCCAATAAAAGCTAGATCAATTAGTTACTACACTAATAAAAATATGAGTAAATGCATACAAGTGTCTCTCTAATGTATTGACCGTTATGTTATTAACGCAACACACATCTAAAACATTGTAATTCAAAGTTGCAGTCACAGAAGAAAGCATCAAAGTTGCTTAACTGTGAGCGACTCAAGTAGATTCCACTATTGAGTTCAAACCTAATTAATAGTCATCAACAGTGAAAAGCAATCCTAAGCAGTCACAACATGTCCACGTCAAGGCACTGCCAAAAAGATAGGAATCCCACATTCAGCAGAAGGACAGTTGTTTTGAACAATTTGTCCTTCATTTCACCTCAAATTAATTGACTTTGATTTGTAGAAAGGGACAACAGTCAAGTTGAATGAATTGAAACAAGAATGTGAACACCCACCCAGTTCAGATCAAAACCAAGTATAGATCCACATCTCACAATCACTGAAATAAGAGAGGGGTGGGGTGCGAGTTCTCTTTCTGCATATACATAATGATAATAGTAGCAATCACTAAAATAACAAAATGCTAAGCAAAATATTAAGGGCTAAATTGCACAAAAATCCATAAACTTTTCCGTTTTGACAATTAAATACCATAAGTTGCATTTTGGTACAATAAAATACCATAAAGTTTTCAAAATTTGCACTTTACTACCATCGATCATGTAAATATGAAAATTTTCACTCGAATGTTTCTCTATGATACTTACATGCTAATTTTAGAGCTTTTAACTAATAATATTTATTAAGCTTACTACTAAATCAAACAAATTTCTTTTCGAACTTATCTTAATTCTACTTTAAAATAGAGTTAGAATATTTCTAATGAAAATTTTAACAAATATTAATAGTTAGAAAACTCTAAAATTAGTAAGTAAGTATCATAGACATACATACGGGTGAAAATTCACGTTTGCATGATCGATGGTAGTAACGTGTAAATTTTGAAACCTTCATGGTATTTTATTGTGACAAAATGCAACTTGTAGCATTTAATTGTCAAAATGATAAACTTTATGGCATTTTTGTGCAATTTAGCCAAGATTTAGAGACCCTACAATCACCATCTCATACATCACCATCTCAACCATTTGTGCAACTTTCTCAATCAATGGGTGCAGCAGTGGGTGAAACAACCACTAGCATTCAAATTGAAAGAGAACAACAAATTAATGCAGTATGGTTTACCAGCCAAAATCATACTCAAAATTGAAGAACCTATATATCAACCCTCAAAATTATTCATAACCATACACTGAAATCTAAAACAACTATCAAATCATTTGAAAGTGTAAATTTGAAATTTATGAAGATTTCAGGTGTTAATATACGATTATAATTTGGAGTCAGTATGAAAAAGACACAAATAGAAAAAGCAAAAGCAAAAGCAAAAGGCAATTGGAAAAAAGGCACTCAAAGGTCTAAGGAAGCTGGGGCCTGGTTTGCAAAGAGCAGGAGAATTGGCAGCAAAAGATCAAAAGGAGAGAAAAAAAATGAATATCTCTCACTCCTTGACCCTCTCCCAGTTTCACAACAAAAAGGTTTACAAAATCGAGGGAATCCGCAAGTCACAGAAAAAGGGGAGTACTTAAGTACTTTCTCTACTTCTCAAGTAAGCAAGGCAATGACTTTTATACCTTGCTTTCTTCTAATTCTTCAGGGTTAATTCAGAATAAACCCCCTATACCATCGCCAACTTCAACTTACTACCCTTGTAGTTCTCTTGTAGCAGATAGACCCCTGAAAGAGTTCTATTGTTGCAGGTATACCCCGTGAGTGAAAATCTATTGTTTATATACCCCCGAAAGGTTAAAAAAAATCACTCATCTGAGAGTATCTGCAACAATGGAGCTACAGGGGTAGCAAGTTCAATGTGGCAATAGTATGGGGATCTATTTGCAACTAACCTAATTCTTTAAACTCATATTATCATATATCTAGCAGACAAAAAGAGGGGAACAAACATTACTAGTTAACCACTTTATCTAATGAATACACTGCAACTTTCTTAGTACTACCAGAGGGATGATGATGATGATGCCTTTGGCCCTCTACTGGGTTGTTGGCTTCCATGAGACTTCAACAATCTCTCCCTTTTTATAGATATTAGCCATGTGTTTCATGCACCATATCTCAAGGACAAGCAGTAGTTTCCTTCTGCAAAACAACAAAAACAGGCTAATATCAATATCTCATTCTTGATTTTAAGAATCATACACAAGCAACCATGAAAGGAATGGAAATATTAATAGGAGAAGAAGAAACACTAACCAAACAAATATTGGAGTGACTCTGAAACTGGGTTTCTATGGAAAGCATCAAATCTTCACATCACAGTGCAAATGTGAGAAGAACAGTGTTGGTTTCAAGTTTCAACTATAGCGATAAAAAAAAAAAAAAAAAAAAACATCATTATCTTCATCTTCTTACCAAGTCTTCTCTCCTCAAAATATCACCACCATAAAGTCTTCTTTAATCAAAATATTTGACTACCGATGTCAACTTACTAATTTTGTATTAAGCGGAGGAAACTATAGGCAATAAAGAAATCTATGTCAATCCTACAAACACACTCAACATGTTTGAAAATCTACTTTATATATATTAGGTGCTTACTCAATCGAGAGACAACCTTTCAAAAATCTCCTGCTAGATGACATTCAAATAATTCAGGACAAACAATATACAAACTGTTCATCCAACAAAATCAAATTACTCAGAAGAAAAAATATTAACAATTCATCCTACAAAAACGAATCAAAGTAACTAGCAAACTAACAAAATATTCTCCATGATTTTTTTTTTGTTTTGTTGCATTGGAGCCAAACAACTTGGAATAATTAAACATTGCCTCTGAATTTTTCAGGAACATCATGATATGCATCACCATTTCATAACTTAACACATTAATCCCCTCAGTATATGTACAAGTTATACACAATTCCCTTTCCAAACCTCCCATAGCATAACTCTAAATAAATTCATAACACTCAATTTCACAACAAAAAGATCATAAAGAACCATACCTCATTCCTTATAACCAACCTCCACCATAAAACCCACAGTTCATAACACAAGAAAAGCGCCTCCTTTTCCTCTCCTAATCCTTGAAAATCACAGAATCCGCAATGTCCAGCAGAGGACTCAACGTATCATTCCCAAACTTCCTCGCAAACAAATAAGAATAATCCGAAGAATTCGCCCTCCTCAACTCCTTAATGAGCTCCGACGAAATTTCCATTGAATGATACATATGCGGATGACCTCCAACACTCTCGGTCCAATTAACCCTAGTCAGTGTGTAATGTGTACACCCCTTTGGATCCTCCATCGATAACAATGTCGGAAAATAATGCTCTTCAGGGTAACAAGAATACTTCCTCGCCCTCAAACACGGCATCTTAAACTTCTTCCATAACTTTCTATCTCTAACAACCAACACTGCATGCCTCCTCGCAAGAACAAAGAACTGCGAACCCACACGAAATTTCTCAAATGGGACTTCAGGAAGCATCACATTATCACCCCTAGCAACGTATCTATCCCATAAATTGGGTTCTTGATCAATTATCTCAATGAAACTCTTATGCCTTCGTCTATACGAAGGTGGATTTGAATCAAAAATAGCATGATACACGAATCTAAACGAGTGGAGAGGTATACAAGTTTGCGAAATCAAAGCGAAGTATGCGTTCGATGGATCTTCCAAAAGAGCAGCGGCAAGAAGTCTTCTTGCCGCTGAAATCAGCGTCGGCGACGCTCGCTGAGTCGCCTTCGCCGGAATAAACCGATTCTTGAACGAAGTTGTGAGCGGGAGAGTGAGCTCAGAGTCGGGATCCAAGTGCACATAAACATTGAAGAGATTTTGGTGCCCAAGAAAGAATTTTTCCCAAATAGGAGCGAAGACGAGGTCGGAGTTCGTGAGGAACAAAAACGCGATCTTGGGCGGCGACGGCGGCGGAGGGCGGCGGCGGAGGGCGGTGGATGACGACAGCGTGGCTCGCCGGAAGAGCGCGAGGTCGTCGGCCTCGTCGGGATCGGGGATCGAGGGTAGGGTTTTTGGCGGCAAGATTCGAGGCGCGATGAAGAAGAGGATTGGGATCGAGACGAGGAGGAGAAAGGAGAAGATGAATGGGGATGACGAGTACATCTCGAGATCGAGATCGAAAGTGGGGATTTAGAGTTTTTGATTGAGATTTTGAGGGTTTTTTGTGCGAATTTTGAGATTTTTGGGGATTTTGGTGGGAGGAAGAGGAGAAACGAGTGGGAGTGATGAAGGGGGGGAGAGAGAGAGAGAGAATTGGGTTTTTGTTTGCTGCTATCTTTTATTACTGGTGTTTTTAATACTATATAAAATAAAATAATCTGTTACCGTTTTTGTTTTTCCTCGGGTTTTTCATTTAATAATATTTTAATTTTAATTGCAATAATCTTTCGGTTTAAGGGAATTATTAATTACTTGGTGGTAATAATAATAAAATTGAAATGAGGATATGCTTATCTTCTGTCTTCCGTTTCTCGTGCTCCTCCGGCTCAATTTAACAATTTAACTCTGTATCTGTAATTATTAGGAAAGTGATAGAGATAGGAGTGAGTGGTCGCTTTGGGACACGTGGGGTCCAGCTTTCCGCAGAGGGGTTAATCTTTTGGGTGTTCGTGTAATTAGTTTTAAATTTATGGATAGAGAACGAGGGAAAACTGTGGTTAGGAGGGAACAAGAAAACGGATTTGGATCCTCTCCATTTTTAAGAAATATTGGAGATTACTGGAAAGTTATAAAATATATTCGGATCTATGACATTAAATATGCATTAAATAAAAAATTTACAGATTCATGTACAGATCAAATGTTGATATTTTTAAGGTACACATTTACTGTGCACCATTCTCACTGGATACTTTCTCGAGATCATTATATCTAATTTTAACTATTGAAATTGCTTAATTGATAGTTGAGAGCATTTTTTTTATACTTCCAAATATAACAATTATCATGTCCCAATGAATTGCACACATTCAAGACAAATCACAACCATCTATTTAACGATCAATGGTTAGATTAGAAGTATGGTGTAATTACAAGGTTAATCTTGGAGTCTGCGTGTATACATAGATAAATCTGAGATTATTAATTGTAATTATACCAGTGATCCTGCACTCTGACAGCAAATTACCATTATCTGTTTTTGCTGAATTGAAGTTCTTGTTGGATGTTTGGATGTGAGTAAGTGCAAGGTTAGAAATAGAGCACTGGTTAGGACTAAGATTAGGGTTGGAGTTTGAGTTAGGTTATAGCAAATATTACTGACAAAAATTTCATTGTTATAACCCTAAATCTAACCATTACTATTAGTATTCTTCATTATAATCCTAAATATATCCCTAACCTTAGCTCTAATTCTAATCTTAATTCTAACCAGTATCCAACAAGAACTCTAAGTTAGTAGAAATTAATAACATTAAATTGTTGTTAGATTGATGGGTCACCCATGAAATTACAATCAGTAATCTCAAATTTGTACATGTAGATACACAAACTTCAAAATCACTGTGTAATTAAACTATACCTCAGGATATTGGAATATAATTAATCCAAAAGAAAATAACATTAGAGAAGAATAAGAAATTTACATGTGCTTTATTAGGGGTGTTAATCAATTAGAACTTTTCAAGTATAATTGGAATAATTGTTCAAGTGAAATAATTTTATGAAAGTGGAATATTTTAATGGGATAATAGTGGATAATTTTTAGAAGTGGGATATTTTAGTAAAATGATGGGAGATAATTTGGAGTAATTGGAAAGTATATAATTATGTATTTTGATGATATGGCACCTTAATTTATATATTTGAAGCTTACCAATATTAATTTAATTAATAATTATATAAAGTAATATTAATAAATCTTATATCTTCTTATCTTATACTATATTATCTAATACTATTATAAAAGTGGGTTGGCATATTAAAATATTTCTTCCCAAAGTACCCTCCAAAACACATGCATACATATATAGAACGCATACATACATCCTCCAAAACACATGCATACATACATAATAAAACACATATATACATGTAACATACATGCATACTTAAATGAGAACAATTATTTTTTAATTATTTTATTAATAATTTTCTTCATTAAATTCCTTTATGGTCTGCATTTAATATCTTAAAAGACCTCTTCCTTCCATTCTCTCCACTATTTCACAAGTCCTTTCAATTCCTACTATATATCTATTCTTTATTATGTATACAATAAAATTGGATTATATGTGTAGTATAACTAGAAATAAAAAAATAAATAAAGTTAGATAAGTATATTATAATTAGGTCATGTGTGTAGTATATAATATAACTATAATGAAAAATGAATAAACAAACAATAAGAATAAGCAACTTCTCATATTCATAACCGTGTTCCATTTCTCATTCCCTATTAACCAACTTTAATTAGTTGCATCATTGTACTCAATGCTCATTAATCCTCTACTAATTATCATAACATCTCCGCTATGCACTTTCTCACCTCCTCATAACTCATCTATTTCTCATTCCCTATTTCTCATTAATCCTCTACTAATTACCATAACGTCTCCGCTATGCACTTTCTCACCTCCTCATGACTCATCTCTTTTTATTCTCTATAAGAGAGCAGCAAAAGTGCCCTCTCAGGAAGATGAAGATGTGGGATTGTGTCATGATAAAGGTTGAGGATAATTTTTTGAAAGAATATAAATTATCTTTTACTTTTACCATATATATTCACAAAATTCTATCTTATTAGTTTTGAACAAAGTTTATAAAATCGAATTGATATTTTTTGGCCATATAAAGCGAAAATTTTATTATGAAAATTCAAAAGAAAAAAATAAATATGTCGACGTGCAACGCACGTGCACTATACTAGTACTATTATAAAAGTGTGTTGGATGTTAAAATATTTTCTTTTAAAAATGCCCTCCGAAATACATACATGCATACATCTCTAGCACATCGATACATACATACATGAAGATATATACATACTTAATTTTTCATAACCTCCCTATTTATTACCATCAAATTTTCATTTAACCACCCACTAATAACATTCCTCCACTAACTCTTGACATCAACACTAATAATGAAAAATGTTACAACTATTCCTCTTCCACAAATCACTATAAATAACTATAAAATCTTATCAAATTTCTCTAACCAAAATTCTAACTCTTAATCAAAATTTATTTAGATGGAAAAGTAAGGAGACACAACTACAACACATACAAACCACAATAAGTGTGAGTGTGTCAATGGTAACGTCACCGGTGGTGTACGATCAATTTGAATGAGAAGATGGTAATGATAGCATCGGTGTGACAATTGAGAGAGCACAGAAAAAATTAGTGAAGGCGACAAAGAAGGTGGTTCTGTATTTTATCAAAATCTACAGCTGTTTCAATCATGAACTAATTGGTTTTTTTGTTTCTTCTTCCATCTTCATATATGTTTTTGCCTTAGGGTGTAAATTGGTTTCAAGCTCCTAGGCATGTTTGTAAATATGCTAAATTATTTGTATAGTCTGGTTGAATCTTTTAATGCACTATGCTTATTCTCAGGATAAAGAAAGCTTTGTCCACAGCAATGCATTATACGTGCGATTGCTTTACACTCTATATGCATATGAGAATGTTTAATTTTCATTCTATGGTTACTAAGGTAATACATTGCTATTATTTGGGTTATAAAGGACAAATAGAAAGTGCAGGGAGATTAATTTAGAAAATGATATAGTTAGTTGGTCCCGAGGATGCTTATAGAAGGGATTACTACTACAATTTTAAGAGTATTATTAATTTTCTCGCTATTAATCTACTATTAGATTATAATAGTTAATGTATGATAATTATAATATATATTAATATCACATTAACATATAATATTTATATGAATTATTAAATATGTACAATTATTAAATATAATATGAGTAAAAAGTATTTATTTACCAATTCAAATAAATAAATGTATAATATAATATTTATAGGAATATGAAAAGTCGTCAACTTTTATTATTCCACCATCTTCTTAACCCCTTTCATTAAGGAACTCATTCATGTTCATGAAGGGTTACCCATTTCTCCATTAACCATTTGTAAATTGCATCATTATAACAAATAGGGAAATTGTACATAATTTCCTCATCTATATCTCGAGTTGCACTAAATCCTCCTCAATATACTAGCACTTAACTAACTATATATGCAATTTTAGAGATATAGTGCATGTACGCTGCACATGGTCATATTTATTTTATATTCGGATTTCTAAAATGTGAAATTTCAAGGCTCTTTTAAAATTTCGTGGTTTATTCTTTAAAACTAAAAGTTCAGTTTGTTTCAGCAATTTTCAGTTTATTCTTTAAACTGGAAATTCATTTATTCTTTAAATTTTGCAAGTTCTAATGTTTTGATAATTTAGGTACTTTTCTTTAAAAATTCATAGTTTTGGAAGCATTTTGGGTTTTTCGCCACATTGGTTGGTTCTATTTATTTTCAATAATTTACAATGTTTGGAAGTCTTTTAGATTTGTTGTAAGTTCAGTGGATTTCTCTACAAAATTTGCATATTCTAGAAATCTCTTCGGTATTTATGAAGATTTTGTAAATTTATGGATTTTTGCAAAATATGTAATTCATTTGGGTGTTCCTGTATTTTTTAAGTTCTTAAAGGGTTCGTTGTAGCTATTTATATTGTAAGAATGGGCGTAAATTGAGGTAAATTTAGAGGGAATAAAAGGTCTCTCAAGGATTCTTGATAATTTATCATTAATTGAAGAGATAAGGTAATTCATAGAGAATAAAAGGTCTCTCGAGATTCTTAACACCCTCGAATGCAATTTTAGAGATATAAATTGCAAGTATCAAATATAAATTGAGAGACTCTAAAAGCTAACAATAAACTAAGGCAGGTTTAACAATTTCTAGAAAGATAATTTTAAAATGACATCCCTCTCTCTCATGAAAATGTACTAGAGCTTGTCGCTCTACAAGTAGTTTATATTTTATAATAGAAACATATGTAAGCTAATTTTCTATGCAGAGAATTATTGTTTCCAATAAAAGTAACTTATTCATAACCTCCTAAATATACTCGTTTAATCTTTATGCATTAAATCTCATTTCATTGAATAAATATTAATTCTTTATTAATTACCTATAATATCTTATTAACTATGCACTTTCTAACCTAATAGAACCAAAAGAATTCCAAAATTGATCAACAAGCGTGCCTACGTGCAGCATTACACAATACTAGTATAATAAAAGAGTAATTTTTAGTTAAACTATATATAACCTTATTATTAATACTTATTAGTGTCAATGATCATGTAAAATGAACTATTCTAGTAATAATCATCAAGTATAAATTAATAGTGCCACATCGTTGATCATCACAAATACTGAAGTATAAATTAATTATTATAAAATATAAATTAATTTCAATCATATATAATCATGTATTCTAGATTTAAATCCCTCATTTCCCAAATCAATATCAAGTTTCGATCTCTTGTCGTTGATCCTTCATCTCCACTCTTTTCTATTCGTACTAAATCGAATTTGATGCACACTTGTTCCCTTCATTGTCTTATGCTACTTATTACTAAAACTTCTCACAAAATATTATTGATTCTAGGTAAATATCTATTATTCAGTGTGAGTTATGTGTATACATAAAGGGTTACTTATTCCTTTTTTTATCAGATGTTATTTATTCAAATTTTTTATATGCATCGCATGTGCTATTTGCATGCATTTACAATATATAACAATCTATAATGGATTAGCAACATTCAATTTTTGGACTCCACCATCAACAACTTTTCAACAATTCAAAAGTTTTAGTTTGTTCTCATCTAGTTCTAAGTTGAAAAGTAGAATAATTGAGAAGGAGAACTCATGTTTTTCTATATAGGAAGAACAACTAGTGGGATAATTTTAAAATTATCCTAGTTCTAGTTCTACTAGAATTCTACTTGATTAACACTTTAAAAATTATTCCAATTCTAGTTCTAATTGACTAACACTATAAAAATTTTATCCCACGAATTATCCTAGATTTAATTTTGAGTGCTAATTGACTAACCCCTTTAGCAATTTTAAAGTTGATCATTAAATTAATTTTGGTTATTTGCATTGGCTTATATATCTGTGCCATTTATATTTTATTTGTGCCATTTGATGTTCTTGTAATGAATTTTACTGTTTATAATGAATTTATATATTATTTGTACTGATTTTGAATGAATAACAAGATATGAATCATGTTTTTATTCTATGTGATTATCAGTAGGAAGCTCACTAAATGACTTTTTACACCCTTGCTTGCTAACTCAGTGATAACCATCCACATACACATAATACCAGAATATCTTGCATGTGAGTGGGTTGTCGTAGCCATTCAGGCAGCGATGGAAATCTCCAAACTGCTCTCCCGCTCTCTTATGAACGTAGTCCATTGCTAACTATTGTGATAGGGTTTATACTCGTCCATTCACGTTAACCTCCTTATAATTTTAATTTTAATTTTATTCACATGGCCTTTTTATTTTCTATTTTTGAGGAAAAATAGGAGAACGTTAGACATTGATTAATTTTGGTTTTGGCTGGATATGCTAAGAATGAATGAACACGAGTACGCAATCGTCGCCTTGTAAAGTTTACAAATATGGATTTGCGTTATGATTAAACACTTGAAGCATAATCTTGCACAATTAATGAAACGTGTATGAGGCGGAATCTGTGAGACAGATCTCATTAGCTAAACATAATATTCCCTAATCTAAGTTTGAGAATATTTTTGGCAACTTTGGATTATAATATACTTGGCTTATAATCCAAGTATATTTTATCTGTGCCATTTGATGTTCTTGTAATGAATTTTACTGTTTATAATGAATTTATATATTATTTGTACTGATTTCGAATGAATAACAAGATATGAATCATGTTTTTATTCTACGTGATTATCAGTAGGAAGCTCTCTAAATGACTTTTTACACCCTTGGTTGCTAACTCAGCGATAACCATCCACATACACATAATATCAGAATATCTTGCATGTGAGTGGGTTGTCGTAGCCATTCAGGCGGCAGTGGAAATCTCCAAATTGCTCTTCCGCTGTCTTATGAATGTAGTCCATTGCTAACTATTGTGATAGGGTTTATACTTGTCCATTCACGTTAACCTCCTTATAATTTTAATTTTAATTTTGTTTATACTTGGCCTTTTTATTTTCTATTTTCGAGGAAAAATAGAAGAACGTTAGACATTGATTAATTTTGGCTTTGGCTGGATATGCTAAGAATGAATGAACGCGAGTACACAATCGTCGCCTTGTAAAGTTTACAAATATGGATTTGCGTTATGATTAAACACTTGAAGCGTAATCTTGCACAATTAATGAAACGTGTATGGTGCGGAATCTATGAGACATATCTCATTAGCTAAACATAATATTCCCTAATCTTAGTTTTGAGAGTATTTTTGACAACTTTGGATTATAATATACTTGGCTTATAACCTACGAATAAATTATAAGTCAAGTGGATTATAAGAAAAAATGATCGGTAAATCTAGTGGATTATAAGCCATTTTCAATAGTAGATTGATTGGTAAGTGGGTGGCTTATAAGCCATTGTTGTTATCAAAATGACTAAAAACATTTAATGGGGTTGGAGAGAGATAAATGAGGCTTGGAATTTTATGAAATGGTTAGAAGTACATTGGTCTTTTACTTGGTCAAACTTTGTGGCTTGTAAGCCAACAAAAAACAAGCTAGGATACCCTAGCTTATGTTTTGGTGGCTGTTATGGTCATAACCACTAACCAGTGATTAAGGAGAAAAAACGAGGCGACGGATAAGCGGCAATGCGTCAGCGAAAACGATTCGAGCCTCGTGCAGACCGCAGGCGGCACCTACCGACCCCACCATGGTCCATCAAGCGACTATCACCATAGCCGACGCGAAAGGCGGTGCAAGCCGGTCCGACAACAACTCTCTCCAGCGGACAACGCGAAAGGCGGTAACAGTCGTCCGCCCAGCCAATTGATCGCCTCAGAGCTATTCCACGTCGCTCGTCCCACCGACCGACGTGGGGACGACCAGCCGTCGTCTTCCAACCGCTGATCCTCTCGGACGACGCGAAAGGCGGCGTTCGCTGCCCTCCCAACCCGTCACCCATTATAGCCCCATCCAACCATCGCCGGCCTCTCCCGACAATACGAGGCAAGCACGGGCCCCTCTTCTCGGCCGCCAATCCTGCGGGGCGGCGGCGGCACTGGTCGCCCTTTCGCTTGATTGCCCCAAGGGCGTCAGAAGCGGTCGCGAGCCGACCGCCCGGCCTCGGCTCCCCTATCTCGTCTGCGTGATTCCTCCACTCTAACGACGGTTACACAAGATTTCGAGCCCATCGCCATCGCATTAAATACAGCGGCCCTTAACTCCCCATCTCTCACGGTATTTAAGGCACCGGACCCTGTTCTGGTAGTCAATCTCATCCCATTAATGGCGAATAGACCACACTAACCCTCAAATTACCCGCAATTCGACACCTGTAAAAGCCAGCCCCCATAGCGGACAAATAGAATGCTCCGCCAACCACGGGCTCACACGTGGAGAGAAAGGGCTTACTCATCAGTGGTTCCTTAACCGATGGAAAGACGGAAGTGCCCCCTCAACCCTAGGTATAAATAACAACGCGGACAGCGAACCAAGTAAGCAATCTTTTCTGAGTGAATTCCTGCTCCATTAGATTATCTCCCACTCTACTGACTTGACCGTCGGAGGAACCACCGGAGATCCCAACTCCGCCTCTTCCACAGGTCCCTCTTTCCACAGTAAGAGCCCCTTGATCGAGTCGTCATTTGGCTTTAGGAGAGAAGGCGGACTCCGCTCTCTTAAAAGCTAAACTCACTCGAGGTTAGTGACTGTGATTATATACATCAACAGTGGCTTATGAGCAAAAATAAACCATTTGTCAAACATGACTTATAAGTCACTTTGACCACTCGCCAAACAGGCTCTGAATGTGATATTTGAGAAGATGAACATACTAAATGAGTGCAATTCACCACAGCATCTAATAGTCAAATGGTATTCACACATTTGAAACATTTTCCCTAGGATGCATGCTCTTGTTAATTTCCTTCACTACTACTTTTTTGTAATCCAATCTAGAACTTTTAATGATCAAATTTCTACTTATAACAACATCAAGCTTCTATTGCAAGGGCAAATTTTAAAACTTTAGACAATTAAGTGCTGCCAAAAACAAGGGAAGGAATATAAGCGCAAAGTAAGAAGACTATAGGGTATTTAAGTGCAGTTAAGCATATTGGATATGGGTGTATTAGTTATACAAATACAATAGATGTTGAACGATGATACGGGTGTATTTGATACATAAATATATGACTTTTTTTAACTTTTGACACCTCCAAATTGTCCAGAATCAATTCTTTAATTATCTTTTATATATTTTCCACATTTAGTAAGATTTTGCTCCTATTTTTCCCGCCTTTTTTTTAAAGAATCGTTATTAAGACCAAGAAGATAGTCGGCAAGGGGCGCATGTTGATAACATCAGGATCATACAATATTCATGACGTAACTGGAGATTAGCTGGCATGTTTATGTAAACACATCTCCATTCATTGTGATTAGGGATTCAGAATGGATACAAATATTCATGAATATATCCGTATATGATAGGATAGAAGTATGGATATATTAATATCCTATGTATCTGATGGGTCATATATAAGTGAAATATTCGGATGCTTATTTGAATATATGAATATGTATTGTTCATGCTGTTGACACTGTTTGGACTACTTCACTAATAGGTTTGATATCAATTTTGATGATCTATATACTTATTCTTGCTTTTCAAATATATTGAATATATTAATGGACTCTTATATGAGAAATTTATTGTACTTAAACATCTCTGATATCATATATGACGATCAATCTTATTATTTTTCTCATATCAATTTTGTTAGTCGTTTATCTGATCTGTACCCATATTTAATGTTGGCGGATATGGATGTGAGTTTGTTTTTTTTTTTTTTGTTGTTTTGGTGCTAAGACACATATGTATTTGTGTCTGCAGTTAGTAAGCAGATCCATTAATAACATTTCTAATTATCTTTTCCTTGAGGGTTTTTTCCTAGAAACCATCTTTAAAATGGGTTAATTATACGGAAACCACCTTTGAATTCCAATTTATACATGAACCATCTTTAAAGTGGATTTGTGTTGCAATCAACCACACTCAGTCAAATTTTCACTAAAAATCCAAAATAAGCTTAAAAGTTCACATTTAAGGTACGCGGTTTGTATCCTAACATGACCTGAACATTAACAAAACAAGCCAGGTGCCTTTAATGTAAGTTTTTATAGGTATTTTTGGATTTTTAGGGGAAAATTTGACTAGGCTATGGTTTATTACACCACAAATCTACTTTAAAGGTGGTTTGTGTATAAATTAAAATTTAAAGGTAGTTTCCATATAATGATTCTATTTTTAAGGCGGTTTCAATGAAAAAAAAGCCTTTCTTTAAATTGTAAGTCAACAATCATTAACTGTGAGCTCTCACTGATGCCACTCATTTTGTCACTGGACTCACTACCGTTTTGAGTCGAAGATCTGTCCTAATTTAGATGTAGATGTAATCTATGTAAGATTCATGCAGTAACTATATGTGGGGCTCAATACAATAATAGTAGATGCCTAAGTAATAGGAAGTTTCCCACATTGAGACAGTTTGTTGTTGCGAAAAGGTTTTAAGTTTATGAAAGATTTTTACAGTTATAGCAAATCAAACAACCGCTAAGAAGTAAAAATGAGCACGCAAGAAAGCTGGATCATCTAATGCTGGTTATTATTATTATTATTATTATTATTATTTGCTCTATGACGAGTCTTCAATCCGTGCAACAATCAAACTATCAAAGTCTTACAGCATCACTTCGACCTCTGCTTTTGATTGTTCTAAAGTATAAAGTTTGATGTTCTATCTAACTTATTGTAGAGATTAATGAGCATCATATATAGTCATTCTCCTATGTGCTAAAACTGTCCATGTTGCCGTTTGGTAAGGGTTTAAGAGAGAAGGCTTAAGGAGAATGGTTAACTTTGTTAAACCATCATGAGGGGTTAAAAATAATTTAGTTCTGTTTAGATTGATAGTTAAGATGAAAGGTTACTTTTTTGTTTGGTAAATAGAGAAGGGTTAAGAAGGTTATTTCTGTAAATTTTTAAAAATGTCAACTTTAACCTTATTTAAAGCAGAAAAATTTACTAATAATTATCATACTAAAATAAATCCAATTTGGACTTTCATTCATCTAAACCATAAAAACGTTTTCATTTCTTTGCTATTTAAATATATGATAGTTGAAAGGAAATAACCAACAAATTTTAGTTAAAAAAGGTTATGATTATATAGTGATAAAAGATGCTAATTCTTATTGTGAAAACTAATCAGCATGAAATCAAATATTAAAACAGATGGTAATATAACAAAAGATTAAAGAGTGACAATTTCATCATGTGCTAAAATAATTTACATGAAGCTTAGATACAGATAATGACAATGAAAAGTTTAAAATATAAAGCAAACATTATCTCTCAGGAAGTATTCTATAAATAATAATATTTTTCCTCCGAACCGGAATTGTTTCTCGCGTGGTGTACTGATTTGTGGTTACAATATTTAATTAGTGGTTGTTACTTTTCCAAAATGACAACAGATGACCTTCATGAATATAGAGAGTAAGAGTCACTCCGCCTAAAGAGGTGGAGTAGTTAACCCATCAAAATGATGGGTTAACGGATCTTAACTCATGTACACGGGTTTACTAGTATTTTGCTTAAAAAAGCATTTTGCTAAATCATCCATCATCTAACTTTTGTTGGAAAGCATAACTATCGTGAAGTCACAACTAAATTACTATGATTTTATGTAGATGATCGTAATAAAATATGCAATTATAAAGCTAAGTTTAGTGAGAATGCCTAACCAATGAAATTGCTAATACCTAGCAAATGGAATTTAAACGGAACAATATATTTAAAATAAGAGTGTTACTATTACTTCACAAACATGTGCAAATAAATAGAACTTGCTGTTGAAGATTATCGCCATCAATTGGTTGCTGCTGTAAGCTCCATGGAACGAACATCATAAAATTTTATGACATGCCGCTAACAATTTTGCCATTAACTAAAGTAATCAGTCAAAGTCTATTAGGGCCTGTTTGGCAATCTGCTAAAACTGGGTTAGCACTGAACCTAACCTAGTTTTAGATGCTTTTTTGTTTGGCAAAAATTTAGGCCAATGATGTCCAAGTTTTTGTAGGCCAAAAAGAATTCTTTAAACTAGTTTTAGTTTAGACCGTCCAAACTAATTAAACCAGTTTATAATGAAACTAGGTCAGGACTAATCCTAGCCCAGTTTTTAACAGATTGCCAAACACACGCTAAAGTCTTAATATTATGCCAAATGCTAGCCAAGAAAAATGCAAACGAGGTAACCGAGTATAGAGTCTAAAGTCCGATTCTTATTTTTGGGATTTATGGTCTATTTTTAAGCACTTAAGCTACCCACCATCTGAGAATCACAAAAGCTTTTGATAGGCAATTACATGAAATGGTTAAGCCACAGTAACAGAGAAAAAATATTTGCTTTTAAATGCATAAATACTTTCTCGAGAGAACAATACAATATCAGAACAATTGAGCTAGAGTACTATTTTTAAAAAGTATCTAAGAAGTAGATACTCTCCATCAAAATTCAGAATTTGTATTTTCAAATTGAAAATCTGTAACCATTGGATGTGCCATAGTACACACACTACAACAAAGTTTGTAAATTATGATACATTTTTTGTCTCTACGCAACACATTTTTGTGTCGCATAAATAGAGCGCGATACATACCAAAAGTGTGGTTATAGCATGTGTGGAGAGCGTCTTTCTACACATGTGCGAATGTGTCACAAAGTCACAACACACACACACACACACACACACATATATATATATATATATATATATATATATATATATATATATATATATATATATATATATATATATATATATATATATATATATATATATATATATATATATATATATATATATATATAGAGAGAGAGAGAGAGAGAGCGATGGTGACATATACAAGTGTCACAAAACTCGTGACACATATATGTGTCAAGAGTGGTGACGCATAGTTGTGTCTAGACCATTAAAAATATAAAGAGGGTCATCATTTAACACTATAAGTTCCCAGAAGGTCACCCATCCTAGGATTACTCTCACCAAAGTACACTTAACTATAGAGCTTTTTAGCTTATACACTATCATAAATGTTTAATCATAATTATAATTAAAATCTAAGATTTATTATTTAAAGCCATTAATAGATCTTCTCACAATCCATGTTGGACTATTAGCCTTTTTCAATTATATTTAATTGTACATCTAATGACACAAATATGTGTCGTGATTTGCTATACTTTTTATTTGTGTCACTATTGTTTAATCTTTTATAAATAAAATGATACTTTTATATGTGTCATAAAAGAAGTGTGTATAAATACAACTTTTGTTGTAGTGACATTGACTGACTAAAAACAAAAATTCAACTGATCAAAAAATATTTCAAATGATTTTATTTTGTTTTTAATCATGTATTACAGGGCAAAAGGTTAAGTAAGTTTATAAAAATTCTGAATCGTTGACTATCATATCAAAACATATGCATAGCAGCATAGGTAAGACATGCTGAGATACTTCAAAATTTTATTTCCCTACACTTGATGTATAATATAGCATATCTAACGGTATCTATATTCGATTTGAAAATCTAAATTCTAGATTTGAATCAATAGTATCAATTTCTTAGAGACTATTAATAGCAGTATAGCTCAACTAGTATCAAGTTCTAAGCCCATGCTCGGACGAATTGATCTGATTTGTTTTGTTTGTATATGTTGATTTTTATCTCAATTTGGTTACTTTTCTAGAATTGCATTTTGCCGAAATTCTTTTTTTTTTGTAATTTCATATTTTAGGGGTGTGTTGGTAATTTTTGAATTTTCAAGGGGTGGATTTATAGTTTTCAAATCTTAAGGGATTGTTTTCGTAACATCCCGACCCTGAAATTATCTAAAAATTAAATAAACTTTTGACCATATTTAACATCCACAAATTTCCTCCCCGAATCTTAAAGTTGACAACAGAGTCTATGTAAAATATCATCATAGAGGAAAATCGCTACGGGAACACTTAACTACTACATAGTCATGAGGTGTTGTTTCTGTTAGTTGCAAGATGCTTTGCAGAACTGTTCTTAACACCTTGTATCTAAAAATCACTTGGTCTAGCAAGTTTCTTATTTTGGCTCCTGTCGCTACCTGCGGACAAATGCACAATAGGTGGTGAGCAAAAGTCTTGGTTGGTAACTCAAAAGAAAAATTAGGAATGTATCAACATAGATATCAAATATAGAGAAATAGTGAGACATTGAAATATGAGAATTGAAATCTAAAAAGATTCAATTAATCGACAATCATGCTCTATTTACAGGATTCTGAGTTGCTCCCGATCACGGGACTATATCACACGCATGCCTTCAGTTATAAACACACCGGTAAAGTGTCACTTAACATAGGGCACTGATCCATTGAAATAGGCACGAGCAGAAATACATTGACTATAAATTTTGGAGTGAGACTCCACCAAATGATATTGAGAAACATATAACAAAGGAGAAGTATTGAGCAACACCAATTGTATTTCAGACATGAACTTTCACATGAACAAGGAAAGTAGTACTCATAGCACGAAGATTGCATATGAAGATTCCAAGCAATGATACAAAGTATGAGAATTGTTACCTACCGGTTATTCGAGTCAGATTCTCGAGTTCAACATCCAAGTCCAGGATCGTAAATCCTACAAGTTTACATCATGTGCATGTATTATATCATCACATATGGCGAATAGGGTTACCTAGTGCATGCTAATGGATTATTTTTGACTCTCTACTTAGACCACTACGAGGTCTAGTTACTATCCCACTGGTGATGTCGACACAATCTGAATAGAGCAGGTTTATGTAAACCAATCACTTTATTAGACTATATTAGGACATAAATGAAATTGTATGACTATAATGCATATATCGATGGATAGATCTTTAAGTCTACTTTGTAATAGAGGAGGTTTCACTTCAATCAACAGTGTACACAGAAAGTTATAGGCATTTTCCTACAGGGTACACATACGTACAAAATTTTCCAACTAAGTCATTTTGACGGACAAAATCGAGCATTCATCTGAGTCTAATTGTTTCCATATATATCCATACAAAGGTCTGTCAGTTAGCTTCATGATTCCGTGACGCAGCGCGGAAGTTGAAATCTCGGAATCCACCGAGGGCTGATCTCCGAATCCACGAAGAGCTTCGAATCCACGAAGAAAATATATTAAACGAAAACTTTATTGATGAAAAGATATGCCTCTAGGGCTTACAAGACTCTGTTTAAATAGAAAACAAATAAGAATCCTACAATGACTCGAACTCCTACTAAAAATAGAAATAAGAACTCTAATTGACCCGAACTTTACCAAAAATAGAAATAAGGAAACTATCCTCAAAAAAAGACTCCCTGCGATTAGAGAAGTAAATCGGTCAAATTTGGAATCAAACCGGATTTGCTTCCTAATCCAAACAGACTCCTAAAACATTACTAAAAATAGTAAAAAATCGACGAAAACGCTGATATCTCTCAATCCGGAAGGAATTTGGCGAAACGAACGGCGAGCAAACCGAACGTAGGTGGGTTTGGTTGGCTCCGTCTCGAAAAAATACGCGATTTTAAAAAAAAATCGTCCAAATCCGACTTACGGATTGAAAATTACGACCCGTTCTTCGTTGCAACCTATTTTCCTCGACCGGGTCCGCGTTTGGGTTTGTTACGATCCCGTTTCTCCATGAAGGTATCCGCAATGTGTTCTACATCATTCCGCAAACCACACATCAATCTGATATGTAGAATAAAGTTAGGGTGGTTTTCCCATAACTGCGGAGGAATTTAATTTAGTTATCTATTTCGGTATTGTACTCTGTCCAAATTAACTTTTATGTAACAAATTCCATCACTAGGATTAACTGCAGTATCCAGGTTATATATAAAAACAAAATTCAACCCCTTAGTTTTAATAGGTTTTATATGTTTACATCAAGTGGGTTCAATATTCTCTTTTAACTCAACCAAACCATCATTCTCTGTACCATTCTCTTTATATTCAAGGTACAGATATTTAACATAATAGAATACACTTGTGAATCTTGTTGTCCCCTGCTACTTCAAATTCTTCATGAGATTTTATTATAAAAATTACATAATCAACCATTGCTTCTTTTGAATCCCTTCATTAACTCACAAAATCCTTCTTCTTGAATCAAGATTGGGACCTAATTATTTAGCAACGGATCAATCAAATCCCTTCATTTACTCACACTTTTCATTTTATGAATTCTGTATGGAGTTACTTGTAATTTTAGACTTTCTAGGGTTATTTACATTTTATAAATTTTGTATAGTGTTGTTTGTAATTTCAGACTTTTCGGGTTTGGGATTTCTCACGAGGTTGTTTGCAATTTTCATATTTTTAAGGGTAAGTAATTTTCAAATTCTTTAGGGTGTTAGTTATAATTATTCAATTTAAAAGGGAGCTATTTGTAACTTTCTATTTTTAGTGGGGTTATTTCTAATTTTCTAATCTGAAGAAGCTTTTTGCAACTTTCAAATTCGTAGGGGTTTTTTGCAATTTCTTATTCTTCAAGAGGTTGTTTATAATTTTTAGATGTTTAGGGTTTTATATTATTTTTATTTTTAGGGTTTGTTTGTAGTTTTCATATTGTAATGTGTTTTTGCAATTTTTAAATTTTAGTGGGTCACTGGTAATTTTTTAGTGGGCTCCATGTAATTTTTAAATTATTTTAGGCTTGTGTATAATTTTAAGAATTTTTGTAGTTTAAAAATCCTTTTTTTCTTCTGTCCTTGTCTTTCAGGGTAGTTTCGTCCATGTAAAGGTATGGAGTAATACCATTATGGGACTTAAGTGCAGAATAATCAAAGTATTTTGGGATTTTCTGAAATTCCCAAAGCCATTGGGGTTTAATGTGAGTTTTAAACTTTTCCGGATTTGCTTCAAAACAGCAAAATTATTGGGATTTTATTGTAATTATACAAAAATTGTGAAAATAGAAAGGATGGATAGGTTTTGCAATACATGATAGCTTTTATAAGAAGAGATATTTTTAGGATATCATACATTGACCTTTTGTGTGTCTTTAGGAGTAGTTCACTAATTTCTTTTTATATATAAAGGAGGGATAATTAGTTCTATTTTTTATTTTTATTTTTTGAAAGAACAAGTAGTTCTAGTTAGTTCTAGTTAATTAAGAAAAACTATATTAGGCATTATAAAATTTTGGAATTTAATATAAAATTTGAAATTCAAAAATAGAATATAATGATATTTAAACTTTTTCTAGAAAGAGATTTAATTGGAAAATAATATGCACTATTAAAATACTTATCTTTCCTAAAATATATTTAGAATTAATTAGAATTTCAAACTAATTGAAAAGAAGAATACTTATCTCTAAGTAAACAACTAACTACCACGATTTTTGGTGAACCACCAGTTTCTCTTTATATATACAAGTGTTAAGCCTTTTCCTTGAGTAGATTTTCTTTTTTTTTTTTACTAAAGTTAAGTGAGGGATAAATTTGAGGAATTAAAATAATTTGGAGGAAAATTTATAATTATCATGACTTGCGGTAATTTTAAAAATACATACAATTTGGGGTTATGTATAGAAAAATTCAAAACAAAAATATGAGAAAATTTCAGTAAATCCCAAATCAGTTTTGGTGTTTGGAACTAAATCTCAATATCTTTAAAACACTAAATAAGCCCTAATATCTTTTGGCAAAACCATCAAAATTAACATCATTAGTTTATGCAGTTAAATGACCAAAATACCCACAATATATTTTGGAGGAAATTCAAATAAGTTTTATACTTTGTCACTTAATCCCCAATAACTTCAAGTAAAACTCTTAATAATGAATATTTATAATTTTTAAAATTTTTGAGAGGTTTGTTTGTAATATTTAGATTTTTAAGTGGTTGTTTATAATTTTTAAAATTTTAAAGGGGTGTGTATGTAAATTTATATTTTTGGGGTTGCTTGAAACTTTTAAAATTTTAGGTTTTGGGTTCTTTGTATTTTTTAATTTAAAAGGTCTATTTGCAAATTATTTATTTTTTAGGTAGCTATTTACAATTTCAGATTTTTCGTTATGTTATTTGTCATTTGTTATTTTTACGGGTTTTGTAATTCTCATGTTTTTCACGTGTTTGTTTTAGCTTTTCGATTTTTGAGTCGTTTGTAATATTTAGAGTTTTCCAGAGGTGTTTGTAGTTTTCATTTTTTCTAGGAGTTCTTTGTAATTTATAATTTTTGGGGTCATGTATAATTTTAGAATTTTTGGGTCTTTTACAATATTTACATATTTAGCAGTTTTCTATAATTTTAGTAATTCAAAGGAAATTGTTTGTATCCTTCAAAATTTTCAACGTATTGTTTGTGATTTTAGATTTTTAGGAAGCTATTTGTAATTTTTATATTTTTAATAATTATTTATTATTTTATGGGTTAACATGCAAATACAAATGATTTGAGGGGTATATAATGGTCTTGAGGGTTAATTTTGTCAATAAAAAAAATATAAGATAACCCCATTTATGGAGGTTAAGTGCAAAAAATTAAATATTTTGGGGTTTTCTATGAGTTTTAAATATTTTGGGGTTTAGTGCTAAATCCATAAAAATATGAGCGGTTTATTGAATTCACTCTTTAAAAATTAAGAAGGGCTCTATGACAAATTTTTTAGTTTTTTAATTATAAATTGTTATGATTTGATTAGAATTAACAAAGATTTGATTATTATAGTTTTCTAATTTTTATGGGTAAAATTTTCTAATTATGAACATGAATAGTTTTAATTTTATAAGAATTCTTCGAAGATGAAATTAGTTGTACACATGTCATTTTCTAATAGAATAGAGGGATATATAATATTTTTTATTAGGATTTAACACTTGACACGTTTTTGTACACATGACACTTTATGGTGCATCTAAGAATAGTTTACCAATTTCTCTTTACTATATAAAGGAGGATAAAAATTACTTTTATATGCTTTGAGATGAACTGGGAGATATATTTTAATGAATTCCATTGAGAAGGTTCTAGTGAATAAGGAGCTGTATTTGCTATCGTTTTGGGAAAAATTCACTAATCAACTATGTGGTAAAAAGGAAATCCCATATAAGTGTTTTTATATTAGTCCCCAAAATCTTTTATATTTTGAATGAACCTTCCTAAATCTTCATATTTTGAAATTAGTCACCAAATCTTTTATTGATTTGAAATTAGTCCCCTTGGTTAGAGGCTAGTTGAAATTGAGGGATATTCCATTGTCTTTGACATTTTAAGTACAACACTAGTTATGCCCTTATGCATTCAAATATAAACACCAGAAACTTCAATAGAGTACAAATCGGGAAACATCTACATTATTAGACTTAAATACATTTATTTTGAACCTTATTTTTGTGGATTTTGGTATTGACTTTGGTTGATTTGAATAATTTGGGGAAAATCTGCATTATTAGACTTTGGTTGATTTAAATACAAATCGGGAAAAATCAGTGTACTTTATTTTCAAAAACCCCAAAATGCCCCCTCCTCCCTCCTCCCTTAAAATAAAAAGGTCCTAACCAATTCAATTTCCTTCCTCCACTCCGACCCTTGTAGGCGGGAAAAATCGCCAACCCCGCTAGTCAAAGGGATGAGCTCGCCTGCACGAGCTCAACACAGCTTATTGGATGAGCTCGCCTAGAGCTCAACAGCCACCTGTTTGACGAACTCGCCCGCATGAGGACGACCCACCCATTGAGCCCACCCGCGTGAGCTCGACATCGCCTGTTAAATGAACTCGCCTACACGAGTTCAACCGCGCCTGCGTGCTTCATTCGCCTGCGAATCAAGCACGCCCGCAAGAGGCCCGCCAGTTGACCCCGCCTGCGAATCAAGCACGCCTGCAAGGGGCCCGTCAGTTGACCCCGCTTGTTCGGCAAGCTCGCCTGAACATTCAAAAGGCTCGCCTGCTCGCCTACTTGAACGATGCAAACAGCTACTTGTTTGTGAAAGTGGGCCCACCCACTTTTCACGTCCTGGGTAATGTTGAGGCATGGCTCTCATTACCTCTATAGTGGTCACAGCCCACAGCTAGAGGAAGGCATGGTGCCCCTTACCCATCAGTGGTCACATCCCACAAGTCAAAGGGGTGGTCTATCCCACCCCTTTGCCTATTTATAAGCCTCCTTGGCAACAAGTGACGCAGCGCGGAAGTTGAAATCTCGGAATCTACCGAGGATTGATCTCCGAATCCACGAAGAGCTTCGAATCCACGAAGAAAATATATTAAACATAAATTTTATTGATGAAAAGATATGTCTCTAGGGCTTACAAGACTCTGTTTAAATAGAAAACAAATAAGAATCCTACAAGGACTCGAACTCCTACCAAAAATAGAAATAAGAACTCTAATTGACCTGAACTTTGCCAAAAATAAAAATAAGAAAACTATCCTCAAAAGACTCCCTACGATTAGGGAAGTAAATCGGTCAAATTTAGAATCAAACCGGATTTGCTTCCTAATTCAAACAGACTCCTAAAACATTACTAAAAATAGTAAAAAATCGACGAAAACGCTGATATCTCTCAATCCGGAAGGAATTTGGTGAAACGAATGGCGAGCAAACCGAACGTAGGTCAGTTTGGTTGGCTCCGTCTCGAAAAAATACACGATTTTAAAAAAAATCGTCCAAATCCGACTTACGGATTGAAAGTTACGACCCGTTCTTCGTTGCAACCTATTTTTCTCGACCGGGTCCGCGTTTGGGTTTGTTATGATCACGTTTCTCCATGAAGGTATCCGCAATGTGTTCTACATCAACAAGACAAGGGGCTGGACGACTGGCAATAAGATTGGCTGAGCTAGGCTAGAAGAGGGGGAGAAGAGGCAAAGGTTAAGCAATCACAAGGCAGAGGTTGCTTACTCTTTGGCTCCATTGGCTCAAGCTTGAGCAAGAGCTTGGATTGTTGAAGTAGACTCCATCTGAATCCTTAGATTTGGAGGCTTTTGAGCTCCTTGTAAACTCTTGTATTGTAGCCCTATCCAAGCAAGCTCGGGTAGAACCGAACTCAACCACGCCGTAGCTTCTACTGCGTACTGAAGCTCGACCGTAACGTCGATCGAATCGTCCAAGGGAAGCAAACTCGACTCGAGTATCGAGGGAGGCGTCCTATCGTCACCGACGAACCCACGTTAAACAAGAAGGGTCTTCCCTTCGCTTCTGTTATAAAAAACCAATTCTTAATTTGTAAACAAACAACTCGACCAATACAAATCCGAGAGGAGATTTTTACACCAAACAACCCTCATCTCTGATTGGCAACGACGGAGCTTGTCCCTCCCCTGAACCTCCGACAGCCTCCTGCACCATCATCATCCTCTCCCCCAACAGCGGATTCCATAACGACAGGAGCAAGAGAGCACGGGATCTCCATCGGTGACGGTGATAAACTGGGCCCATCGATTTTGTAGGTGGGGGTCGATAAGGGAGGCGAGGGCCCACTTAGATCTGAGGTGGATGGAGATCTGGGCGGCGGTGGTGCGTTGGGATTCTCGCCATTACTCATGGAGTTCTGAGAGCTTCTCTGAAGCTGCAAAATTCAAGAAAGTCAAGAAATGGGATTTTATTAATTTGAGTGGATTTTGTGTAAAGTTGAGGAATTACACAATTTGGTGAAGGAGTAGTTGAGGAGGGAGAAGCAAGAAAAGGAGCTAATGGCATTGGGGAAGAAGATCTTGATGGAGGTGGAGATGAGAAGAGTTTGGTTTCTTCTTCCTCTTCGTTGGTCATAGTGGATTCTTGAGATTTTGATTCATGTCTATGTTCTTTGATTAAGACTTTCCCCAAAAATGATAAGATTTGGGTTGTTTATGTGAATTGGGATGATTCAAAGAAGATATTTGAATAGTTAGTGGAGGTTGAGTCTGATTTCAATGAAGTTCTCTAGAAATTAATGGTAAATTGAACAAATAATAGGTTAAAGTATAGAATTATAAGTTTAGGCTATAGTCATCTTAACTTTGTAATCCAGTATAAGCTTCCATTGAACAATGGGTGGTTGAGAAACATGTTAGTGGAATGTTATGTAATGCATTTTTAATTATTGAGGAAATGAATATATTCAGTTATTTCCTCTGTTCCTCCTCCTCTTTCTATTTCTATCTAGTTTTTTTTTTCAGTTCATGAGTTTTAATATTTTGAAGTATTTTGGTTGAACATTCAAAGTTAAAGAATTAGCTATCAATTTTGTGAGTTCGTTGTTAAACTTATAACTTAGTTGTTAATCTTATAGGTTAGTTGTTGATCTTATGAGTTAGTTGTTAAGGTTTTGCGTTTGTTGTCAAGCTTTTTCATTAGTTGTTAAGCTTCTTCATTGGTTGTTAAGCTTTTTCATTTATTGTTAAGTTTTTTTATTAGTTGTTAAGTTTATGCATTGGTTGTTAAGCTTATGTATTTGTTGTTAGCTTTTCTGCTAGTTGTTAAGCTTATATACATTTGTTTAGCTTTTTCGTCGGTTGTTAAGCGTAGTCATTGGTTGTTAAGCTTATATGTTCGTTATTAAGCTTATGCTTTTGTTGTTAAGCTTTTTCATCAGTTGTTAAGCTGTATTGGTTGTTAACCTTTTACATCAGTTGGTAAGCTTATGCGTTGATTGTTAAGCTTTTTCATCAGTTGTTTAGCTTATGCTTTGGTTGTTAAGCTTATATATTAGTTGTTAAGTTTTTTCATCTAGCAATACTTATGTGTTGGTTGTTAAGCTTTTTCCATCTAGCAATAGAAAGAGGAGGAGGAATAGAGGAAATAGCTAAAATATTCATTTGCAATGCATTATATAACATTCCACTGACATTTCTTTACTCAAAAATCATGAAATTCATTCCAGACTGCTCGAAGGTCGAACTCTAAGGAGAAGGACAAAATGATAGTTGACTGCTTTAAGAAGGAAGGGGCCCTTGATTCTGAAACCAAATATGCGGGGGTCATGATCAATACTAGCTGCCCACTGGCATGCTCTTCTTCTTCCTCCTTCAATCCATAGCCATCTCTAACCCCAGCCTCGTCTTACCCCCTCCTTCCCTGGGCCCAATCTAGGTCCCACCGCCTCATCTCTGAGGTCCACGCAATCACAACTCACATATTCTTCTCCTCTAATTGCTTGGCCCTCCCTTGGAGATTTATACATGATGGGTTTGTTTCTCATATGCATTTCGTCGAACAGTTGATCTACACTTATAAGCACAAGTGCTCGTCTCCCTCTGCATTTGATCTTGTGATGAGGCTAAGGCTTTGAAATCAAAAGGGAGGTCGTCATTAGGGGAGGGGAGGGTGATGGTGTAGGAGGCCATGGGAGGTTCGATGGAGGGGCGAGCTCCACCATTGCCGATCAAAGATGAGGGTCAGAGCGGACGAGAGGCATTGAGTTTGTTTAGGGCCATGGGGGAGGAGAAATTGATGGTGTAGGAGGCCGTGGAGTGGCGAGAGAAAAAAAGAGAAGGATGAGAAGTTGTTGGTAATGGCTATGGAGTGGAGAGAGAGAGAGAAAAGAGAAGAGAGGAGGGAGATGATGATGATGATGATGAGAAAGAGAGAGAGAGAGAAAGAGCAGCCCACATGGGCTATAATTAGGGGTAAAGTGGGGAATGAAAAATATTTGCTTAGGTGGCACTAAAATTAGGGGTTAGAAGCATTACAAAGTTGATTGAGGGGTTTTTTGGGTATTGAAAAAATCTTGGGGGTGGGACGAATAAAATTTGCTATTTTGGGGGCTAGAAGCAGTTTTCTCTTATAAAAACCATCTAAAAAATCTAAAAATTACAAACAACTCCTTGAAAATTATTGAAAAAATAAATTACTACATAAAAATTATAAAAAATCTCAAATTACATACAACTCGAGAAAAGTCTAAAAGTATAAAAATAATCCTTAAAATTCAAAACTTACCAACATCTTTGAAAAATTAAAATTACAAGCAACCCCTTAAAAATCTGAAGAGTATTAACAACCCCATTTAAAATTTAAAATTGCAAACAACCTCCTTAAAAACTCTAAAAATTTCTTTAAAATATCTAAAAATTATAAACAGTCATTGTTGGGTTTTCTACCAAAAGTTATTAAAGCTAAAGAGATAAAACTTAAAAGGAATTTTTTTAAAAAGATCGTTTTTGAAACTTTATTAGCAACATCGACTTTTTTGGATTTAATTAGCAAAATCGGCCTCTTTGATCGATTTTGCAAAATATAGTTTTTAAAGTACACGGGACTACTAGTCCCGTGTAATTAGTGTTGGCTAATCACATGCGAATTAAACTTCAAAAAATACACGAGACTGATTAAATTTTATTAGGGTGTAATTAGGCACCACTAATTACACGGGACTAGCAGTCCTGTGTATCTTAAAGTTTCTTTTTTGTAAAATCGACCTCTTTTTGTCCAGTTGGCCAAAAAGATATCGATTTTGCTAATTATATCAAAAATAGGTCGATTTTGCTAATAAAGTTTTAAAAATGGTCTTTCTTAAAAAATTCTCCAACTTAAAACTTATTGGGTTTTCTACCAAATTTAATAGGAATTTTTGTCATTTGACAACACATAGCTGACTGCATTAATTCTGAGGGTTTTCTTCTGTTATCAAAAAAAATCTGAGGGTTTTCTGCCAAATATTATTGGGAGTTTAGTATGAGTTTCAACAATATCGATGGTTTAGTGCAAAATGCCCAAACTTATTAGGGGTTTAGTGATATTTACTCATTTTCAATTTTTATAAATAGGTAGATTGGTAGTTAGGCATTATATCTATTGAAGAATAAACTAGTGATGCTATTATAATAGTGTACCTTGGCTATAAAATTTAGATGAGCCTAAAATCAAACAGAAAAGATTTAAGGGATAATATAATCTCCACGTTTATAACATAATTAGTCATTGATAAGCCATTGGTATACTCATAAAATAAGTAAAACATATAGCAAACACAAAAAAAGAGAGCAACAAATAAAAAAAATTCAGTAAAATTCATGTGATGCTCCAATATTAGTCACTCATAAGAAGATGAGAAGAGTTATAGAGGGTTTAAATAATGGGTCACGGGATTCAAGTGTTGCATTGACTAGCCAATCTTGACAATGGTTTGAGCCAAACAAAGCGCTGCACCTCAGTAAGCCTCACGAATTATATCACGCCAACGTGCTTACAGGCTTGGGGTGTGACAAATAGTATCAAAGCAATTAGCCTCCGAAAGTGTAGAGCTAAGAAGTATGAGGGACGAAGTGCTACATTTTGTGAGTGCAATGGGAGCCATCTCTAGAGTCTATATCGCCTGGCGAATCATTATCATATTGCGACGAGGACGTCGTATATGTAAAGGTAGGATGACTATGATGCCCTAACTTTAGTCGCTCATACGAAAACGAGAAGAGTTATAGAGGGTTCAAATGATAGACCATGGAGTTCAAGTGTAGCATTGGCTAGCCAATTTTGACAGTAGTTTGAGCCAAACAACGCATTGCACTCAATGATCCCATAACTTATATCATGCCAACGGTCTCACGGGCTTAGGACGTAACAATTCAATTTTAGAAGCACGAGCTCTAACAAAAAAAAAGAAAAAGAAAAAAAAACTTAAGAGAACAAAGAAATCATATATACAAACGAAATCATACTCACCCGTGCGAGCACGAGCATAACACTTGTTAGTTCATTATGATGAATAAAATGAGTCTACGAAGGACAAAAGTTTTGTTGAGAAAGGTCATATAAAAACTTACAATTCTCCAAATTAAATAATTAGCCACTGGTAATCTAATTAAGAGTCTAATATAAGATTAAATTGTCACAATACATATGTTTCAATTCCATGATTCAGTTGGTTTGGATAGAGAAGATGGCAGGGGAAGGGGATGCTTGAACTTTACCCAAAGGGTAGAAAAGGAGAGGAAGGATGTGTGATGTAACTAATTGTGTTTGGATAGATAACTAGGGAATGGAGAGGGAGAGAGAGTGATGAAACTAACTTGTGTTTGTTTAGAGGAGAAAATAGGAAAAGAATAAAGCAATTCACTTAAATTCCAATCTCTCTCCTCCCAATCCGTCCACATTAGGAGGGTTAGGAAAGTAATGAAATTTGCTTATTTTTAACCCTCCTAATCCTTCCCTTCACTCACTAAAAAATGTAAACAAACACAATTTTAAGATGGCTAGCATTGTAATCTTCCCAACTCCTCCCTTTCCCTTCCCTTTCCCTATTAAAAAAAGTAATCCGAACCCATAGTCATGGCAACATCTCATGACTATCAAAGGTTATCTAAAATTTAAGCACTAACAATCTAATTAAGAATCTAAGAGAAGATTTAATTGTCACAATATATCTGATTCAATTACATGATTTCTTGATGACTAAAGCAACAATCTCATGACTATCAAGGGTGATTTTGAACACCGACAAACGTGTTTGCCAGTTTGGTTACTAGCTAATTACGGGTAGGCATTTATGAAACTAGGATAATTATTTAGAAAACTAACTTAAAAGAAATTAACACAGTCCCATGGACCGACAAGCAAATGTAATTGTGTAGACCGACAAGCAAATGAAGTACAGTCTACTAAGACTTAGATATAATAGTTATAGATGTTGGACAAAACTAATTTAAAAGAAATGACTCACATGTTCGTATGTCAGCACTTTATTTTCATGCTATGCATAATATTTGTTCTTATGCCAAAAATTGTGCATGTTCTTATGTCAAACAATATATTTGTTTAGGCTATGTATTTTGTTCTTATGCTATGTGTATTGTCAATATTCATGTGAAATATAATAAATAAATCTAGTAGAACTTATTTTTCTTATGGAAGTTTTACTTAGAAAGCATGAATTCATTGTCAACATTTAACATTCATGTCAAAATATAATAAATAAATCTTATAGAACTTATTTTAATTACGCAAGTTTTATGGGAAAGCATGAATTCACCGCAAAGAGCAAATATCTCTAACACGAGAATGATGAAATAAGTTGTGCAACTACTTTTTTTTCTTAGGCAAGAGAACAATAGTAAAATAAAATAAAATCCATGTCTCAAGACACAAATCAACCTCAAATTCATACTCAAAACACACAAATCAGCCTGCAAGCTAAAATTATTTCAACAAATTCAGCGTCAACCCAACTATACCAAAAGAGATCAGAATCTCTTGACTGCAGCAGGTTTCTGAGCAGCGGATTCGGCCACGAGGGCCGTTCTTGCTTCTCGAACTTTCTCGTCGATCTCAGCCTCGGTGTAACCCTGATCGGCTAGGGTTTCGGAGAGTAGGAGGAGCTCGGATTCGATCCTCCGCTTCCTCTCGTGCTCCGCTATGTCCTTCGCCAATGGCTTCTTGATCTCTTCAGCCTTGTTTGTCGACGATGATGATGACGTCGAGGGTTTGGATTTGGCCTGGAATTTATTGGATTGGACGTATCCGCTCGTGCCCGAACCCCTCGGAGTCGAAAGCCCAACATTGTTGTAGCTCATCGTCGCAAAGGGCAAAAGAAGTTGGAATGGGGTGAAGGATGAGCTGGGTGGATGTTCTTATAAGATCCGATAGGTTTCTCGGATCCGAACCTGATAACCCGGTATGCTGATAAGCATCTGGGATCGTATTAGGAATGGGACTTGGATCTTGCTTGTAAGGTGTTGCCTGTTTTGGATTAGTATTCCTATTTAAAAGTATTATTTGTTTAGGACTACAACTAAGATTTAGATTTATCGTGTTTCTGGTTTAATATTAGGATTCAAATTTGAATTTAAGGTGTTCTGCGGCTGTGATTCAGATTTAAATTCAAGACGCTATTAATTTAAGAGTAGGATTGAAAATTGAATTTAATGTGTTATGAATTTAAGACTAGGTTTTAAATTTAAAGTGAAATTTTTTTTGAAGTAAAAATTTAAGGTGTTATTGGTTGTCTAGAATAGCGATTAGGAGTAAGATTTTAAAATTCAAATTCCGGTACAACTCCACATATATTATAATGATTTCCCCTTAAATGTAATTATTTTTCTTCGATGCATGCTCTTGTTACATGTAATCTATGCAAGTTTCTTGCAAAAACCTGTGATTCTCAGCATTAGCCTGTGAGATCCATAAAAATTATGACTGCAATTATTATAATTGTAATTTACAAAAGAAAATTATAGTTGCAATCCATTTGCGACTGGATTTGTAGAAACACAAACGACAGGTACAGGTGAAATAAGACAAAAATAAAGAGGGGCTCCGTTACACAAACAAGCGATTGATTGACGAGTACCATGCTCTAGATCCCTACTGAACGGGACCAGTATTATGCTAACACTTTGATTGCTTACATTTACGCATCAATACACCATAAAAACTGGGGCCACAACTGTTCATCAACCCAAAACATTCTCCATAGCTCATTACACAAATAACCTAATCTTATGACAAGTGATACCTTAAATAGATCTTAAATCATCTCATCACAATACATAGAATTGAACAATAAAATGCTGGTGTCTACTCAACAACAGATGAAGCCTGGAACAATATCAAACCCCCACAAAGCCGAAATTCAAAGAGAATAAATAAATACCCAAACTGTTACAACAAATTATACAACAAAGGACTGGCTCTTACAATGTAATCGGTACAGGAAATGGTGAAAGTTTCTTCGGCCCTCTCACTATGACCTTGTGTAGAAAACGATGACATTATCTATATACAACGCGAGGACCCATAATTTAAGCATAGAATGACGGAAATGCTTCTCATGTCTGAAGTTCAACTCTTTTTGGAATGGAGTCTGCAGGATTAAGATTATGCTTTACTTCTGATTTGGCTGTTTCTTTGACTGATTTCTGAGCATTAGCTGACCTGTTCGCTAAGTTCCTGTTCACAGAGCGTTTACCTGTTGTGCCACCTGTTAATATCAATTCACTGACTAAGCTTAAGCAAATTTAAACTCAATGATCAACAGAAAGTAGACTTTAATAGCAAAGGCTAACTGATGTTCGAGGAATGTTAAAATGTTAGGTACTTAGATTAGACTATCAATATCTTCTCTTTGCGGTTAAGTTTAGAATATGTTGATAACGGTGGTGCTGGGAAAGAGAAGAAACAAAAGAAAAGATGAGGAGAGTAATGGCCCTCTGAAAATTAAGAATTGCTCGGAATGTAGCACACTCACATATCGAAAAGCTAATCACATTCACGCCTAATGGAGAAACATGATGTCCATGGAATCCAAAATTCCTGGGAAGGTTTGAGTTGTATTTATGCCAAACACGAGAATCTATATACAATCAAGGTTCTCAAGAAAAATCTTGCATACCATATATAACCAGGGGGTATATGGCAGTGGAAGAAGGCATATCATTTAATTCCTCATTTATTCCCATTTTGCTGCTTATAATGTGCTATGAATCAAATTCTTAAAGGCTGAAAAACAGTAGAAGCATCTGCTATAGAATATGATGTAATATAACTAATTAAAGAAAGAGCAATATTTTCCCAAAACCATTTCAAAGAATTTATAAAATAAATAAGAAAACACACTTATAAGGAAACAACATACCATTCCCTTGCAATGACAGCCTCTTTTTAGCCTGAGAATCTATCTGTACTGGCCTCTCTTTCGGTGTGCTATTGGAACGAGGACCAATACCAGAGGGTCTAGAGATTGCTTCTCCAGTCGCCTCCTCATATGATGGCTTTGCCTTCAGCTTAACTGATGGAACAGAAGAACCTAGCAAGCTTACCGACCGGCTTGATGAAGAACCGGTTCCCTCAGATAGAGAAGGGCCTGTTTTAAGATTTGAGATATTTGAATGAAGTGTTGTAATGGCTTTTTTGCCATTGGATCTGATCTGTGTTTTGCCTCCATTATTACCCTCTGTTGACCCATTCTCAGTCATCATCCCATCTTTAGCATTAGTATCTAGAAACCGATTCTCCCATGGACGAACAGCCATCCACCGCTCTAACCAATTCCAACCCCAGTTGTTTTTATCCGGTTCAAATCCTTTGGGGGCAGCTAGCTGCTTAGAACCAGCTTGCCACTGCAGTATAAAAGAAGAGAAATAATGTCTTAATTAACGTTAGATGGAGGATAGCGAAAAAATTGCACAGAGCGACAAATTAAAGAAAGAATCTAAACTGAGATAGACAACTCGATATCTGTCATTACTACTTATTACTATTCAAGCAGAGATTTTGTTTATTATATAATTGCGCTGTTTGAGAAACTTACAAGCACAAGGTAATACCAGTTTGATCTTATTCGTCATTTAAGAAAAATCAACGAAAACAAAGGGATTCACAAAGGTAGGATAGCGGTAAGCTGATAGATCAATATATGACCATCCAGATGATATATTGGTTATTTTAGTATCTCTTCCATCAATCAGCATAAAAAAATACGTCTAGATTCATATCCCAGAACATGTTGCAATTTGGGAATATTTAGTCGTCTTAGAAGAGACTAAGAGAAGATTGTGAGATTTCTAGGTTCCATATAACTGATCCAGTAGAAACGTCCTCATATTAAAGGCAGTGATTCTGCAATCAAACCCTCAAATTATACAGCATTGAATCGTAGCATAGTGAAATTCAGTTTAGAGGAGAACAGTTTTGTCCCTCTTGATATCGGCCTCTTTTGAAATGTACCTGATGGGTCAGAGCATATGCCATAGCTCTCTCCCGCTTGGCTGCAGCTTCCTGCCTCTTTACCAGCTTTGCTTGAATATCTTCTACAGATCCAACACTATCACACCATCCTTCCTGCATTTAAATCAATCTATGAGAACTAACAGTTACAATTATGCGAACTCATCGCACAACAGTGATAAGAACTGATACTAGTACTTCTTGTTATCAATAATACAAGAAAATATGTAGACCTAATAAGCATTATCTTACACATATATGTCCCACATGTACAGAAAAATCCCACATCTGACCATGAACAGAAAAGAGGGTGGCAATGACAAGTAATGAGAACATGCTATCAGATACAAGAAACAAAACACAAATGTTTCTAAGCTTTACTATACTGACCTCTCACAACATAATATCCATTAAGTTTTCCATATCATTATGACCGACAGTTGTCACAATCAAAAAGACAAAAAGAATTCAAGATAAAGAGAACGTATGTATGTTAAATCCCAGCCCCCTTGCAAAACAAGCAAGGAAACAAACTGATTATCTCAGGACTCTAGCTAAGTTTGTTACTTGGAAGAGTATTCTGCTTCGATATCAACCACCTTTCATTAGAAGCTGAGAAAAGTTTGAGAAGTAATCTTATTTAAAAATTAAAATCTCCTTTTCCATTTCAATTAAAACAAAAAGAACTTGTAGGAACTGCATCCACCCTTAAAGGCGGTTAAAATGCTTAGACCACTGTTTGTAAGCCGTGAATAATGTACAATTAAAAGTTATTTCATATATCAAAGTACTGACAACAGTCACGTCAAGACAAAGAGATATTGCAGTTATAATTAAAAATACCAAATATTAACTGCTAGTATCAGACTTGACTTGCTAATGACAAACGCTTATATTATTAGTTGTCATACTTCATATAGATAGTAATGCCTCAGGTTCAGAGTGTGAGTTCAGCTAGGCCAAGTCAAAAATCTGTTTATCCCTGCTGAGCCAACAAGTCATAATTGTCAAACAAATAGTATACTTGCAGAGTGAAAGCATAGATGAGAAGTATACAGGAGTAAAATATGCTATTATAACTGGCAAAATTTATACATCTTGTTGGCCTGATTACCTAACAAAAGCTTCTTATGAAGTGGTTGCCAGCATAATACATTCAGCGACAGATTTACATGACCTCTGTAGGCAAGGAGCATAAACAGCAATTCTTAATTCCTATCGCATGTTTTTAGTTTCCATTTTTGTTGAAAACTGGGAAAAGTTATCTTTCAGGTGAGAAGGGCAGTGAAAATTGACAACTATGAACATCATCAGAATTTAACATCTTAATCTTTGGGATACACATCACTATAATGTCAATGCATGTACCCAAATTGGAAACTATCAAATGGTTAAAACTAGAGACAACAGTGGTGACTCCAATACAGTAGAAGATAATGAGACTCCAATACAATAGAAGATAATGAGGTTAATGATGCACAGAAAATCAGTTCTATGGAGGTAGCCAGAGCAGAAAATAAATTAGAACACAAGCGCACTAATTACATCTAATCCACTTCATATGTGCCCAGAATTTCCTTCAGTTCTCTTGCTTGAGAAGTTAAGGGCATTTCTTGACGTAACATGCCTTCTTGTCCTGAACCAAACTTTCTAAAAAGCAAATACTGCACACAACTACTCAAAAATTCTAGAAGAGTTGTATCAGTTTACTTCTTGATGTTAATAGAATTAAAATAAGAACTTTGAAGCAAATTGTTTTGGCGTAGATATTATGGAGTAATTTACCTCTACTTCGCGAACATGAGCTTCATTTACAAGTTGTTGCTGAACCTTTTGCTGTTCTATTTGATTTTCCAGTGTCATCCGGACTCGCCTTGCTCTGACACGAGCCTGAACTCTAACCAAGGCTTGCATACAGCGAAGAGTTACTGCAGCTTGTTTCCTCACAGCATGACCTCGAACGAGGGCCTGAAGTCTGACCAATCCTTTTAAAGCTCGCAATGCTCGTCTGGCCTAGAAACACGATATAGAAGCTCTAATGTTATCCAAAAGCATATGCAATATTCGTTTTATCTATAAATATACAGATACAGTATTGCGGATCAGCAGTTGAAGATAAAAATGAGGTCAAGTGAAGGATGCAAAATATGAATCTCAAGGCAAGATAATGGCAACGGGTGGAAAACGAAGAAATTTTCGAGTATCCCACCATCACTTCTTAATGATGGATTCAGGTGCATGAATTGCTTAAACCCCAAAGTTACAAGTCTACAAAAGGATTATATAGGACAATAGTTGCTATTACAAACTCAGAACATGTATGGATGCTGGATGCTAACCTTACATGATAATATGCAGGGATCCTTCTCTCATCCGCTAGTCAACGCAAAATAACTACATGAACAAGTATTATAATTGCTGACTTCAACAATTGTCGGATCATTTCAGTTACTGACTAGAAAAGGTAAAAGTAGCAAGGGATACTAATAACAAATATAAAATACCAACAACAACAAAAATACTTTTTTCCATCTATAATCATATGCAACAAGGAATGTGAAGCACATTTCATAATGCTACCTCAAATTCTTTTGACTCGACTATTGTCAAACAAACTTGCAAAACAGAAAATTGACCAGCAATTATTATATTAGGATAACATTGGATTGGAGTTACTGCAGCAGCATGTAATACCAGGAAAGCTCGAAAAGCAGTTTGAATAACTGTCGCAGCCCATTCCTCTTTCAAATTCTCTTTGGTCTGATAAGAGACTGGCACTTGCAGTGAGGTGGAGGATGCAGAATTTGAGCTTGCTTGAACCTCAAGGTCTCCTGTTGATGTAGCAGTTCCAATGACAAATTCCTCTTCTTTTATTTCATCTAGATTGACAGATTGTCTTCTTTGATGCCAAGAACGACCAGAAGGTCTCCTTTTCTGTGGTAACATCAGCATATATAAGGACAGGGAGAAAAGGAAAACAGGTTTAGAACATGTAATGGCACATAAATCTCTTGGCACACTGACTTTATTAAGAACAAGAAAAGAAAACATAAATAGATGAAAATAATGTGTAGGTGCTACAAATGTCAACTATGTATGGAAAATGAAGCATAGGGCAGCCGTAAATCCATCTGCTTTAAAGCTGAAGTTTGTCATTTCTCTGCTGTTCAATCATAAAGAGCTATCTTTTTTATAAAGAAGAAAAAGTTAAAACCTCTTGGGACATCCCCACACAACAGTAATCCCACAAGAAAGCTAAGTAACTCCATTGTTAAAAGGACAATCAAGGGCACTACTAGTTAAGTTTCTATTCCTCCTTTTCATATTTGATTTCAAGAAGTCTAAATTGTTCAAATTAGAGCCAGTAACCTATCATTAGAAGCAAGAGATGACAGAAAAATCTGATGCCTATAGAATACGAACTGGTAATAACTTCTTGTGAAGCCTTCTTCAAAACAAGGTCGAAAAAGGTCTACTCTCTTCTTCTGTGAATTTGACGACTTAAATAAAGAATCAGCTGGAGCTTCTGAAGGCAAAGTTAAGGATAGACATTACAGTGTCAGTATCAAGTTTTATGCAGTGTCAGCATCAATTTTATATAAATCATTGTCAGGTCATTGGAATAGAAATTGCCCCGATTCCTACACATTTTTGTATTTACTAGATAGACATTTGAAACATGATCAATTTTTCAGCTGGGGAAATACTAGTATTATTAGAAAATTACTTGACTAAAAATTCTAATCAAGGAACATGTTGTAGCTTTATTATGGAAAAGAAAATAGCACAAACTGATGTGTTAAGCACCTCATTTCTCCTAACAGAACGGCTATAAATCAAATTTAACAAGTTCATCTAGTTTATAACTTGAGAATTTAAACTATATCTCTCAAAAGGCGATTGATGCTGGGCAAGAGGGTTGATGATGGTACAATCAGAATGTAACCAGTGGCCTCTATGATTGGACGTTTTTGTACCAATAACACTTTGACATGGATATTAAAGGTGGTGACACATGTAAAACATAGCAACTTGAATCTGCAAAAAAGAGGCATCTTAATTATTCTTAATCATATTATAGGATTAGTTTAATGGTCAGATAAAGTGAAAAAAATACAACCACAAAGCTGGTGAAAATTACATAAAATGCTATTACATATATATGTTGTGATGATGACAAGTATTTAGCAGTTAACTACTCTCTAAGGACAGAGTTGAGCATCATCCATAGACCTAATTTTTATTTACATTAAATGTACTCAAGTCATTTTTAATGTAGTATCCTTGTATTTACTGTCTACTTTAGGTTAGCGTTGGCTTTGATGTTTATTTTTGCCTATGTATGGATTGAAGCAACCATTTGCTGTAACTGCAGTTCCTAAGTAGTCAAGCAGGTAATTTTTGCAGGCAGACAAGAAAAGCTAGAGGCTATTGAGAGGTGAGCCCATGAGGCTTCCTCAGCCAGCATGCCCATTGCTACCCTAATTTGATTAATCAAGTAAATTTTTGAGTTGTGTTTTCTGTCAATATTTGAATACTTAACGTTACATTCATAACTACAATCTTCAAGCCTTACCCAACTATTTGGAGCCAGATTTACAAACCATGCAAACCAAATAGACATCGACGTACTGACAAGTATGAGCCATTTTAAATAATTTTAAATTTTACCAAACACGATGAGAGTGCTTGGTTACAATTTACTAAAACAACAAACTGCATAGGAATTTAATCTTTTTTGGTCCTTTGCTTAACTCTCAATTCCAGTCAAATGCTAGGTTTTATTTTAGAAATCAATTCTAGTTTCATACTAAACTTTTATTTTTAAGATTTTCTTCACAAATTAGCGCATGATCCTTTTTAAGATACTGCGCTCATGATTTTGGCTCATCCTAGCGCATCATTTTCTCAACATTATGCTAGGTTCAAAATTTTCATCCTTAACTCCTTTTGCAAAAATTGGAAATTTTATTATGGTATGAGAATAGAAACTTTCGTCACAATGAACAAATCACAACCCACTTTTATTATGGTATGAGCTCTCTTTCCATAATCTATTATCAAGGTTTGTTGCTTTCAGGACTTAGTCAAGCTGAAGTTAGAATGAACTGCTGCTGCCACAATATTTCATGAGCCATGATTTGTGATCTTTACCACATTCTGCTGGAGACAGGATCGCGTTTGACATGAACAGCTCCTACTTATACAAAGATTAGGTCTGTGAATACCATGCATACATTTTTTTTTCCCTACAAATGCTCAAAGACAAAGTTGATGAAGTTGCTCCATATTGCATGGCTTTTAAAGCCCAGTAGACCGGGAAGAAAAATAACTCAAATCATTCTAAATTGAGAAGATTAAGAGTTCCACTCACATATCCATCGTCCTCTGAATTCTGTGATTTCTCTTGCTTTTTAAGTCCAACCAATGATTTGAGCCACTTTGAAGTAATGCCCATGATGCAGCTAATGAAGTTAGATGATTATAACCTGCCAATCAAAAGTAAATTGGTCAGTATCTGACGTTCAATCATCATCCGTGCCCTGTTAAGATAGATGATAAAGTGAATAAACTAAACCCACAATGTATCAGTATAATGTCCTTGTCATAGACTCAGATATAGAAAAGGGTGACACTGATAGGAATTAAATGATCATATCTTAGTTGCATGGAGTTTCACCAGAGAGGGTACTGTCAACAAAATAGAGTGGATGAAAGTGAAAAAAAAAAATTACCAAGCAAAGGTAACCCATATCATTGTTGCAGTCCATGAGTTACTTCTACGGAACTTGTATTTGCCTTGTTGAGAAAAAACATATAACGGCACGTGCAAGCCTAAAAGATAATCTATTAATTTACGAAGATGAGCTTTGCAAAACTCTAACTACATATTTCACACTTTATTTCTTTGTGATTGAGCTTTATGGCATAGAGTAGTATACTAGCTATCCTGCTTATTGTGAACCCTATATTTTGTCTAATGAAAACTAAATTAATATGTACTAATATTGTGTTTAAGTGTTGTACCTTTCAGCTAGTACATGGATGATGAATGAATATTTATGAGCTATACAACGCAAAATCAACAATGGAGCAAATCAACAAAGCAAGCAAATCAAAGAAAACAAGCAAGCAAACAAACAAGGTGATCTAAGTTCAAAACCAAGGGGACTTACATCAGTCTTTGGGATCTTGGTTGGAGTAGAAGCAAATGGAGTCTCTGTATGTCATAAGTCTTGGGTAAAATTTGTGAAGTTTGCTAATAGTAAAGTAAGATGTGATTTAGTGACACTTAAGATTTTGGTTCAGGAATATATTGTTTGAATGGTAAGGTAATTGATTGGCAATAGTTCTTTAATTTGTGGTGTTTGAAAATGATTTGAACAATCATGACAATGCTATAAATAGCCAAAATGATACAATGCTCAGAATCAATTCCGTTGGAGATTTTTTGACAATGACTGAGATAGAAAGGGCAAGTAGGAGACAAGATTTGATAAGTTGACAAAGGAGGATAAGGGGTTTGATAGCTTGTCTAACTTGATCATTCATCAAGTCGTCATAATTTAAAATATGAGCACAAGATAAATTATAAAATGATGAAAGATTTTGCCCGAAAGTCTTGTGTTCACACTAGATGAAGAATATCTCTCTTTGTAAAATAAATAATCCCATTGATTAAAATAATCTATGGGCGAAAGAGTAGCAACAAGTGACAAACAATTATTTAATCAAAAAGCATGCAACACATATGAGTTCTCTGCAGCTCTTTGATTATTTTAGTTGAATGCGATAGTTGTTTTTTACCCCAAACCGTTTTGTCCCCTTGAAGATCTTTTTCTTGTAAAGGATGAAAATACAATCTTTGTTCTATCTACATCATCTTTTACAATGTTTATAATGATGAATGTTTCCTTGAATATTTTATTCAAGCTTCTCATATCAGCCGAAATAAAATATTCTTCCTTTCTATCCATGTTGAAACCTTTTTAGAGTATTTCATGCAAAAGATAGAGCATGCCATCATATTTGACTTTTAGCGCTCTCTCTCACCCCGCTCAACTCTTTCACTCATAGATTATTTTAATCAATGGGATTATTTATTCTACAAAGAGAGAGGTTCTTCAACTAGTATGAACACAATACTTTTGGGCAAAATTTTTATCATTTTATAATTTTTTGTGCTCATATTTCAAATCACAACGACTTGAGGAATGATCAAGTTAGACAAGCTATCAAACTCCTTATCGTCCTTTGTCAACTTATCAAAACTTGTCTCTCACTTGCCCTTTCTATCTCATCCATTGTCAAAAAATCTCCAACGAAATTGTTTCTAACTATTGCATCATTTTGGCTATTTATAGCATTGCCATTTAATTGTTCAAATCATTTTCAAACACCACAAATCGATGAGCTATTGCCAATCAAATTAACTTATCATTCAAAGCAATCTCTTCCCGAGCCAAAATCTTAAGTATCACTAAATCACATCTTACTTTAAGCTTCGCAAGCTATTAGAGCCTCAGATTGTAAATCGAGCGAGTTTTCTATTGTATTGAGTGAATATTTGTTCCTGTATATCTTGTAATGAGAGAACATTTTGGAAATTCCCTTTGTAAAAGGAGTGAATTCTTCAGGGTGTGAAGAGTGGTGTAGTCCTGCCAACTTGTGGGTGTAAAGTGTGGCAGAGGGTGTGTTGTAATCCGAAAACTTCATGTGGAAGTTCTAGTATATTGGCTTTGAGGAAATTCTAGTTGAGGTGCTAGGTAGGTGGATATAGCCTAGTTTAGGGGTGAATCACCTTATATATCTTGTGCATGCTCCCTGTGCAGATTACTCTCTGTATACTCTCGAAGAGCTCTCAGGATCTTTCCTATTATTAACCAACATTTGTCTCAGTACAAATTACTTATACCCTTATCTGAGACATTCCCCATAATTTTCCACCAATTACTTCAAGAAAGATCCATTCTTGTTACTGGACATTCCCACTATCTTTTCATTCATCTATCTGATTATCTCCTCAATCAAACCATCTTCAAAGCCTTACCACTTTATTCTATCTTTCAGAGAACTCCAGAAAAATCTTTATATTATCTCCATACCCCTATCCACACCCCCCCCCCCCCCCAAAAAAAAAGAAGGGTTCTCACACGTATGTGGTCCTTAAAGTTGAACATATCATAATTCCAGAGCATCCAGAAAGTCACATTAATGTTCTGGTGGCTCCAACTAATTTAATAAAAAGAATCGCTACATAGAAACGACACAAGTATCAAGTGGCCTGTTTGACTTGAAATAGCCGATAAAGGAATCTTCAACTAATAAAAGGACACAGAGATATAGCTGTTAATGTAAATGTGCACACAAGCCATGTACTTAAACAAATAATTGATTAAAGATTTCATCAGAAGTCCTGCAACTTGTTATTATTAGGGGTAATGCTAACATATATGCATACAGAACTCAAAATCATATAGAAATCCCAGAATGTGAAACGCCAAACTATGTGCATATATCTCTATCTACATAACCACCCTCAAAACTATAACGGATCAAACATCGAGAGTTTAGAGAATACTCATGAGTAAAAAGACGATAGACATAGGGAAAACTATAAAGTATTTGCCAGAGAAGAATTCTACTACTCATACAGAATCAAGAACAAAGCACCATAGTATTAGATACACGATTAAACTTGATATGAAAATCCTAAAACAAGGTCTAAATATGTAATTAACTAATTATACTTCAATAAAAGAAGTCAGGCCAAAGTTAAAAGAAAATCGTCTCAAACCTTTAGCTGATAAAACATTATTGACCTCTTGCATGCAAAAGCTTCAAAATTGCATCATAGTTTCAGTACATAAAAGTGCCATTGGGGCTTCTGAGAAGTGTCTCAAATGCCCAAGTGTTCGAAGCATTTAGTACTTGTGGGCACTTAGAATTAGTTGGCTGGTAGAAGTGACCAATTTAATTCTTGCTGCTGTTAGAAAAAGAAAATGCAATTTAATTCTTGCTGCTGTTAGGATACATTAAACACTAGAAGACTCTTTATCAGCTGTAACCATGTTACCGGGGCACTTCAAACTTTAGATGGGTAACTCGGACATAACTACTTCCAACGAGAATTTGGCACGAGGTTAAATAAGGGACTGCCCATTGATAAAGTAAAATTGATCAAGCAAACAATTTTATTCACATTTCAAAGTTATCAAAGTCCAACAAGATCAGTCACACATAATCAAATAATGAAAAATTTTTGAAGCTCAAGGATCATCGAGATGAAGATAGCGTGAAAGAATTAAACAAAGACAAGATATTAATTCTCACCCCAACAATTTACAAACATGGTAAACAGTCACTGAAAATGACATGAAATTATTATTATTATTATTATCAACAAATAAACAGTACTAGATTTTATTACTCTTAAAGATCCAAATCCCCAAAGTTCACATTTTGGACTGACGAGAACATCAGAGCTCGCTAAGATAACGATATCAGACTATAAGAGACACTAATTCAAGAAATTCTTCCAAAAAAGACAGAAATTTCACAGAAAATACTGTTCTACTCAATTTCACAATCCGAATTCAGATCTAACCATCTCAAACTCAAAATGCACAAAGAAACTATGAAACTAAAGAAATCAACCAAACTGACCTCAGAGCTCTCGAGATCTACCATTGAGAACCCCCCCTCGCCCTCAACAGAGAGAAGACTGAGGAAGAAGATGAGATTGTTAGCTGTGGCTCTTAGAATTTTGAGATCGAGGGTTTTGGCAGCAAGCGACACTTGACAACTTTCTTTGTTTTTTTCTCAGTCCCCCTTTTCTTCTCTCTCACTCTCGTGTTGGATTTTTTAATTACAGTCCCCTGTTTATAGTTTGGTTTAAGTTTGACGACACGGTGGTGGACTTGGTAATTAATTTTTTGTCAGAGTTGGACTGGGATGAACTTTGGCTCGTGTGGGGACGGCCGGAGTAATGATTTGGGGGTGAGCGAACGTGGAGACGGTGGCGGTGTGTTTATCGTGTATTTTTGCATTTATTATACCAACAATTTCCTTTTTTTTTGGGGTCCTTATTATGCTTTGCAATTGAAAAAAGTGACTTATTAATAATTACGGTTGTTAATTAATCATAATAAAGATCTTATCAGAACACCTCATGGATGTGCCGATTTATACCACTCACGGGTAATTATGGGGTTAAATTAGAAAGTGTGATTATTCAATTAGTAGTGTTAAACACGTTATTTCTATAGATGGTTCTAATAGGATTCTTGCTGAATTGATCACGACTCTGATGAGATATAAAGTTCTCGTCCTTTTTCTTCTGTGCTTATGTGGTTTGTAATGATGTAATATTTTTCTCTTTCCTTTAAAAAATTAAAACGCATCATGTGCTCTCTATGGATATAACACAGTGGAACAATCGATAAGACACTGGATTTTATTCGTTGTATTGTAAATACAGTTGTATATAGATTTAAATACGGCAATCAGATTTATATTTTGACTGTAAACACAGTTGAAGCCTCTTCATTTTCAAACCAGTTGTATGAGCAGCTCTAGCTATTAAAAGCCAACATATCAAGAATTTGGTACCCCTGCACAAAAAGGTCAGGAAATAACATGTGAAATCTCTTATGAGTTAGTCATCATTCTTTTTTCTTTGTCTTTTTTAAATTGAATTCTATTTTCAATCATATGAAAAAGAGAAGGAAAAAAACATTCATAACTACCACAGGTATAAAACCCAATCAATGCTAGCAGGCCACAATAAATATCAACGTTCAAATTTGAAAACAGTAATAACTAAACATATGTGAAATAATTTTATGATTCCTTTTATCCTTTTTTATGCACTGGGTCGTTGCTTTGAGTAAAGTAGTGAATATGGGAGCATGCCCTATTATTACATATTGCTTAGAAATGAATACATGTGCTACATTTTGGAAGGTGCACATGCAAACAATAGTTTAAGACTTTAAGTTGGTAGGTAGATTAATTCATATATGTGAAGGTGATGCGTGTAACAAATTGGCGTATATGCTTGATTAGTCTGCCTCTTAAAGATCCTTATGATCTGACATTGAGACAGCATTCTTTAATTATAGTCATTGGTAATAAATAAATGATTGTGATTCATTTGCAGTATATGTGTATAACATTTTATCCCTTGGTGTTATAATTTTAACTCAGTGTAGCTAATAATCATCCATTAAATGGCAGATGATTATGATTGAACACTTAATACCTCTTATTGTATAAATGCAGGGAGACAATCCCATTATTGTGAGATATCAACTTATAGTGAATCTGATTCAATGAGAAAATATTCAAATTTTTGGTTTATTATATTGATACGCTGTGCTAAAATACTGCCATTTTTGAATCAGTGCGATGAAGTGAACTTGAGGACTAATGCATCGATTCAAGAGAAATTATTTTCTTGGCGTTTGCTAGATTCAAGAGTTAGTAAATTGACTATAATTACCAGATTAAACACTTGCACATTAAAATGCTAAACGACATCATCAAAAGATAATTTATTCTCTGACAATAATTTAGCACAAGAAACAATTGATATTCTAATGATATTATTGTTAAACCTAACAAACATTCAGCTAAGCAGTACTGAGTCTCTCTCCCTCCCTCCCCCTTGAAAGATGCATGTTGGAGACAAGAAATCAATGTCTAAGAAACAAAATTTCTTCCTTTCTGCAGCTAAACAGTACACAACAGGATAAAGAAAAAAACAGAGAGAGAAAGAGAAGGGCGGTCTACAAAGGCTACGGATAAAAAGCATGTTACTTTTTTATTAGAGAGGACAAAGTATAATATTGTATGTTCTTTCATCAGCTTTTTGTTACCAAGGTGGACCAGCAGCATGCAGTTCATAGGTGTATGTAGAAATTAGGAGGGTCTAAATTGCAAAACACTAAGATGTATGTTCAATAATCATTGCAAAAGGAGTCTTAGTGCAGTATACATGTAATCTTATAAAATTTTGTTGGATGTGAGATGCAATCCTAGAAGGAGGGTGAATAGGTTTGCTATAGTTTTTCGCTAAAACACAGAACATGCAGCGAAAATATAAAAAATAAAAACGAACAGCCAAACAAAAAACTAACCAAGGAACACGCGAGATTTTTACAGTGGTTCAGATAACAATCATACGTCCACTCTTTCTTCTCACGAAGGGGCTTCCTCACCATGCCAAGAGTTCTTTTGAATCACAACCCGATTCAGTAGGCGTAGAAAGACCGTACACTGGAATTTACCCGAAACTAGTTGTCTAACCTAACTCTCCCCAACAAGTAACACATAGCCCTAGCTAGTCCCAACTCTTAATTAACACTGGCTTGAGTATGTCATAAATCTTCAATTAACAACGGCTTGAGTACGCCGTAAACCTTCAATTAACACCAGCTTGAGTACGCCATAAAAACAAGTTTGAAACAAACTATTAAAAACAGTTTAAGCACAAAATCAGAAAGATCTTAAAACCTATTTGATTAGCAAACCGTTCTTTAAACGATTGAAGCGAAGCTTGATGAAGAACGATGCAGATCTTTATTCCAATGATAACTCCTCTCACTAAGACGATCCGATGTTGTTGAGCGCGACGAGAAAGAGTTTGTTGAGGCTCCGGGGGTTCAAATCACAAATCAATATTTTTCTCACAAATCCTAGAATTTTCTATCGTAAAGCTCTCTCTTTTCAAACCCAAGAACTCTCTCCAAATGTCATCTCTTTTAATCTTTTATAGCCTCTCATAAATCAGGAAAGATATATCCAAATCATAGTGAAAGTTGGAGATGGAAGGGATCAACGAACGGTTGTGATTAATTTTTCAAATATGTCAAATACTGTCATCACCATCGATGGTTCCTCACAACCATCGATGGTTCCCTGAACACCATCGATGGGTGCCCGTAGATCATCGATGGTTTGATTTTGAGTTTCTAGAAATCTACAATTGGTCACCGTACACCATGGATGAGGTGTGGTTACCATCAATGGTTCACTATAGATGATCATTACATTTTATTACATTTTTATATCCTCATTATCTATTTTACTTTGAATAAAAATATTTGCTAATTATATTTTTTATCTTAATTTCCAAGTAATGAAGATTTAAAGAATAAAAGCCCAAATGGATCAATCCTTTGCATTTTCCAAGACTTTTATTAAAACCTATAAGAAGCCCAAAAACCTAAACAAGATGAAGTTAACAAAGTCAACATAGTTTGTTATAATTATGTTACACCTCATCGATGAGCCCATCGATGAGTCCATCGATTAGAGTGTAACAGAATCGATCAATGGTTGATTTTTATTCTCCCAAAATTCTAGTTGATCCAAGGGCTGAGGTTGAAGGCTGTAGGCTATAAATAGAGGGGTGGAGTGAGGGGTTTGGGGATGTGAAAAATTTTGTAACTCCATTTTGGAGAGGAGGGTTAATTTTAATTGAGAACGTCTTCCAAATTGTAAACTTTTTCTTTATAATAAATAAAAAAATTCTTTTTCAATGTTCTTTCTTCGTATCTTTTGATGATGAAGACGGAGATTTGTTTCTCAATGGGTCAACCCATTGCAATGTAAATTTTATTTTCCTTTTATTTTCTTATTTTAGAATTGCATATTTTAGGATTTTATTTCTTATTTTTAATTTTATGTTTGGTAGAGTGATTTATTGCTTTGAAGTATAGATTTATTTCATGCTTTGTAATATAGATTTAATTCATACTTTATAGTGTTGATTTATTTTCTTGCTCTTTTATTACTTTGTAGTGTAGATTTTATTCTTCTTTCTTTTTTTTATGCCTTATTTTCTTTCTTTCTTTCTTTCTTTGCTTTGTAATTTAGATTTACTTTCTTGCCTTTAATGCTTTTAGAATAGATTTTTCTTCTTTATTTTTATTTTTAATATAAGTAGCTAATTCTTGTAGGAAATCAAGGATTAGATGAAACTAGTTTAATATTATTTTGTATTTTTATTTGCTCTCTTTGTGCTTAAAATGTTCATGTTAGGATAATCAACTAGAGAACTAATCGGTAGAAAAAGAGTTTGATAGTCTATGTTTTTCTTGAGTGGTTTGATAGGTTATGCTTATTCAAATATAGGGTTATTATCTAGTTATTTATTTTTTTCATGAGCATTAATATTGCTTAGATATGATTTTGATAAGTTATGCTTGTTTTAAGTAATTTGATAGTCTATACTTAGAGAATGTAAGAAATATGTGAATAAAAGAGAGTAATTCTTAAATGCAAATTGAAATTAACTAGGGATTCAATCTTAGATTTCAATTCTTCTCTCTTGATTTTGATTTTTGTTTTGGTTCTCCTATTTGTTTTCCTTTTATTTATTTTCTCTTTATCTCTTTCTTCCCTCTTATTTTAGCCTTTTATTTTTGTGACAACCCTCTATCCAAAACACACACCACTTTTATTTACCACTCTCATTAGTTTCCTACACAATTTAAGAACTCAAATAGGATTGTCTTTCTAATACTCTCCTTTCTCGTGGATCGATATCTTAAATACTATAACTTGATTGTCATGTACTTGCAACTTAGCAATATTTTATCCACACTAAGTATTGGAGTCGTTGCGGGAAGATGCATGTAATTAGAATTTTTCTATTTTGGTTCTTTGATTTATGTGTTTCATTGTGAAGGAATAACTTTGAAGAAGAAGATTGAAGATTAGAGAGAAATTTTTGATTTATAAGTTTTCTTTCTAGTATTTTCAATTCACCCTCTAGTTAGACTTTTCATATTAGAGACAATTAGGAACTAATAAAAATAAAAATTTTCTCTTGTTGACCCTAATAAAATCTACTCTCCACTTGAATAATTATTAAACTAGATAATAAATTAAAATAAGGGCTCTCTTTCTCATATTTGTTTATTTGTTCATCCTAATTAAAAATATTTTCTTTTGCATCCTCTTATAATTGCTTTTAATTCTTAGGGTTTGCATTGCATATAGTTAGTAGAAATTTACCAAAGTAATTTGAGCATTTAAATTTGAGTACTCACTTGAGAATACTCTTCAGGGCAAAACGCCCTAATCAAGATAAAGTGGAGAATTTTATCACCCTTTTCTTAGCCTATAAATCACTAATTCCTCACTGCACAAACTCAAACCTTCTAAAACTCATTAGACGTTGGCCCCTAAGTATTCGAGCTCATTATGGAACAAGAAATCCTTAAGTGAACCGGTTTAAGTTTACTTGACTCGGTTAGTGTCTAAAGTAAGGTTTAAGAGTTGCGTGAGACGCTCCTCAAGGAAAGAAATACTTAATTGGTCATTGACCTCCCTCTAGTACTATTCTTATCTGACTAACTAACCAAGTAAACTTTAATCTTTTCACTCAAGGAGTTTATGGTTAGTAGCTGGTCTAGTTGAGTTAGGCTTAACTTTAGAATTAATGGTGATTATTTCAAGTTGTTAATCTTGATTTGTTTAGTTAGGTTTTTTTCTTTTATCTTTCTCTCTCCTAATCTTTTAGGTTTTTTGTTTTTTCCTTTTTATAAAAATTAAAAATAACATTTATTTTATTGTTAGACCTTTTCTTAAATTTTTTAGTGATATAAAAATAATTTTAAAAAGAAATTTTATTTGGTGTATGCAAGTTTGGATTAGGGATAATATCAATTGACTAGTTGAACCAGTTTTTAAAACTAAAGAAATGGCAAATCCGAATCCACCCGTTCTTCAGAATATGTGTTATCCTACTATGAATGCAATCCCATCTTACATCAGACTTTTCAAAGTTAATGGTGATAATTACGAGCTTAGACCTCACTTCATAAACATGCTTACAAAATTCTTAAGAAATGAATCCAAAGATGCATACATTTTTATATCCGAATTTAAAGAAGTGTGTCATATGATTAACATTAAAAAGTTATCTGATGACGCAATTAAGCTTAGATTTATCCTGTTTGCTCTTAAGAACAAAGCCAAGAAATGTCTGTATAGCTTACCCATAAATTCTATCTCAACTTAGGATGAATTTGTTACCTTTTTTTGAAAAAATTCTTTCCAATCCACAAAATGTTAAAGCTTAGAAATATCATTCAGTCTTGTAGGATAATTTTAGGGGAAGTATTCTAGAAGTATTTTGATCGGTTTAAGGATCTTCTCATCCAATGTCCTCATCATAATCTAAAAAAAGGTGATTATGCCAAATCATCTAAGAAAGATTGGATTATTCTTCAAAGAATATCCTTAGTATCTATGTGGCAAGGGAATTTCATGAAGAAAAATATTGACGAATCTTGAAAATTTTTAGAGAATTTATCTAAAAAAATCATGCAGTAAGAATACTGTAATGAAAGAGTTTCATCAGTTCCCCAAAGTCAATCCAGTGGTCTTTCCCTAGAGTTAAACATAGCCTCTGAAGTGAAGATGACTATAATCATGCATCAGTTAGAAGCCCTAGAAACCAAAGAACAAGCTCCAGCTCAAATCAATTAAGTTTCTTTCCTAAGATGTCATAATTGCCTATCTCCAGCCCATGTTTCAAAGAAATATCCTCTTTTAGGAAATAATCAACTAATAGGTTAGGTGAACGCTGCATTCTAGCATCCTGAAAATAATTATTTTCTCCAACCTATAATCCTAATTAGAGAAATCGTCTGAATTTTGCATAGAATTAGGGAAATTTCTTCAAAAATTAAAATTTTACTCCCACTTCAACTCAATAATTTCCTAGAGGAAACACAGTTCTTTTCAACACACCAAACAATTTTTCATAATCCAATCCTGCATACCAGAATCAACCTCTTCAAAAATCAATCTGTAAATCATACTCTACTGAGTTTTGATCACGAGAGACATTTTAGTGTCTAAGAGAAGTGTTTAGAAGCCATGCTCATAGCTTCTACACAGACCACTAACATGTTGACTCAGTCATCCAATACTCTGAGTTCCTTCATACAAACAACCGGTTAATTACTTAATTTTAACACTCAATCCATAGCTAGGTTAGAAACTCAACTTAGACAACTAGCCAATGCCATAAGTGAGACAGAGAAGGAAAATTTTCTGAGCCAACCTGTTACAAATTCTAAGGAAATTGTATCAAGTTTAACCTACCCAGCTCAAGTGAAAGTAATCCATACACTACGGTCAGGGAAACAGATCAATAATCAAGTTAGAATGCCTCTGGATTAAACTTCATCTTCTTCTTCTCCTCCTATTCAAAATGCTGAACTTGAACAAACTCTCTCTCTCTCTCTCTCTCTCTCTCTCTCTCTCTCTCTCTCTCATAACTCTGTTTAATAATCACTCTCTTCTGATGACTAAGAACCTGAAATTAAATCTGAGCTCAATCTGATAGGTTTAAACCCATTGCTCCCTTGGAAAATAAAATGATCAAGAGGCTTGGGAATTGATTGAAACATAGAGTTAGCATGTTCTTTTCAGAATTTTAAAATAAAGTCTCTAAGTTAAACTTGATTTTGTACAACTATAATGAAAAAATTCTAAGAAATTTACTTTGGAGATATGCATAAAAATATTTTTTGAGTAAAACTAGCTTTAAATAGATTGTTTAAAGATATCAAATGAATTAATTCTATATTAACTTTTTAAAATGGCAAGTTGACCCAATTTTGTGGATATATTTACTTTAAACCCTCACGAAACTACAAATTGTCCTCTATGTTAATAAGGGGTTTAAAGCCTTCTTATATGTGCTGAATACAACTGCAATTCTTGGGAAAGTGAGGTAGAATTTTTTTTCTTTTTTTTTTATTTTCTTTCTTTGCTAGAAGACTAGCAAAAGCTTAGATGTGGGGGTATTTGATCAATACATTTTATTATACTTTTATACCCTCATTATCTATTTTACTTTGAATAAAAATATATGCTAATAATATTTTTTATCTTAATTTACAGGTAATGAAGATTTAAAGAATAAAAGCTCAAATGGACCAATTCTCCTCATTTTCTAAGACTTGATTGAAGCCTACAAGAAGCCCAAACACCCAAAGAATATAGAGTCAACATAGTTTGTTACAATTCTATTAAGTAATTGATGAGGTCATCGACGAGCTCATCGATGAGCCCATTGACGAGTCCATCGATTAGAGTGTAACATAATCGATCAACAGTTGATTTTCATTCTCCCAAAACCCTAGCTGATCCAAAGGCTGAGGTTGAAGGCTGTAAACTATCAATAATGGGGCAGAGTGAGAGGTTTGGAGATGTGAAAAATTTTATAAACTCTATTTTGGAGAGGAGGGTTGCTTTTAATTAAGAATATCTTCAAATTGTAAACTTTTTATTTATAATAAATAAAAAATTTCCTCTTTTTTAATTTTCTTTCTTCTTTTGTTTTGATGATGAAGATGAAGATTTGCTTTTTAAGGGGCTAACCCTTTGCAATATTCATTTTTATTTTCTTATTTTAGAATTACATGTTTTAGGATTTATTTCTTATTTTTAATTTTATGTTTGGTAGAGTAGATTTATTACTTTGTAGAATAGATTTATTTCATGCTTTATAGTATATATTTATTTCTTACTTTGTAGTGTTGATTTTTATTTTTATTTTTATTTTTTGCTCTTTTATTCCTTTGTAGTGTAGATTTTATATTCTTTCTTTTTCTATGCCTTATTTTCTTTCTTTGTTTATTTTCTTTGTAATTTAGATTTCTTTTCTTGTTGTTGATGTCCTGGGACTTCAACTGTGAGATTAGAAGATAATCCTGAATCAGCGACGGGGCTTATGGTCGATACAGACCTTGTATGGGTCCCCCCATCTCTTTGGACGGCTGATGCCCTGTTAGGATAAGAAAGCTGCAAAATAAGCACATTAGAGGACCGGAGTTGGGTTCTCCGGTGGTTCCTCCGATGATTAAGTCAGTATAGAGCTTGAGTGGGGGAACCAATGAACTGAACAAGTTCTGAAAATGTACATATTGTATTAATTGGCCAAAAAAGGCTTACTTGGGGCCCCGAGGGGGCGATCTAGGTCCATCTTTTTATCAGTAGACGATGAGCTCATATATATATCTAGCTGAGGGGTAGAAGCGTAACTCTGACTGAGTCCAAACAGGCAGCTGATTCGACAGATAGCTCTACAGGTGTCGACTGTAGATAGGATGAGTCATCACTGATCTGATGTGATGATGATTGAGGAGGTGCGGTGGGTGATGAGTCATAAGGACCCATGGTACGAACAATGATGATAGAGGATAGCTATTGGCGAGGAGTTCAAGGACAAACCACCTCTCGATCCGGCTCTGTGAGTGGGATAACAAGTACCGCCTTTTTTATCGGCCTTGTAAGTTGTCAACCCGGCCTTGGGCAAATGAGGAGGGTCGACTCAAATGGTGAGGCCGAGTGAGAACTTGTCTCGACTCAGCTCTCCATTGAAAGAGACAAGTGCCCAGGCTACTCGAGTCGCCTTGGCCGGGGGATGAGCTGATCTGTTGATTAGTGTTGGCCTGGGACACGTGTCGACTCCAAAAGGAGAATTAACACTAAGGTGAATTATTGACATAACAGTGGTCCCTTTCGCTTAGACTCGGGGTAGTCGAGTCCGAGTGAAATAGGACTGTAGCTGGTCAGGTCTCGAGGTGCATTTATGAGGGGTGCTGAAGAGTCATCTCGGATGTGACGTTGCTGACGTTGTAGGCATCAAAAATTGCTGAAGAACCTCAAATATGACTAAATCATGAGAAGATCGAAGAACAACGTCGTCGAAATCTCAAGAAGTCAACACATGGGGAGATTGTGTCTCGCTACAGTGCGAGACACTTGTGTGTGCCTCGCACGAGCGAGACACCTTGATGTGTCTCGCTATTAGCGAGACACTTGTGTGTGCCTCGCACGAGCGAGACACTTGATGTGTCTCGCTATTAGCGAGACTTGTGTGTGCCTCGCACGAGCGAGACACTTGATGTGTCTCGCTATAGGCAGGCATTTACTTGTGTCTCGCTAACCGGGCGACACCCGTAATACTTGGAAAGGACTCTTGAAGGGTCTAAATCAATGCGATGGGGCCCACTTGACTTTATCAATGCGAGAGGCGTTGAACCGTTAATGGCGGTTACGGCGAAGATCGCCCACTAGGCGTAATTCTAGGGCATTTAATCGTGCCTAAAAGCGGAGAAAACCGTTGGCGGTGGAGGGCGGCCTTTTCGCCCGGTCGTAGTGACCCATCTCTACCTGCCGCCCGGTAGCCGACTCTGCCTCGCCGGTGGCGAGGCGACTTAAGCCTGGCGACTTGGTGCGGCGCTAACAAAATCTCCAGCACTTATGACACTTGTGGGCACGTTTCCCAAAGACTATAAATACCCTCCTACGTCCACTTGGGCAGGGGGTCGGCCATCAGAAAGGGAAAAGTCAGAAATCCAAGCTTCCGGAGTTCAAGAACACGATCCACGCGGAGATTCCTCGAGTTTAAGCCTTGACTTATTCTTGAGAAGAGTAGATATCTTACCTTGCTAAGATATTTGCTGAAGTTCTTGTTTCCTTTGCGAAGCACTAACTAAACCCCGTCGATTCGACGATCGTTGCTCGGTGGTCCACGGATTACGCGTCCCCGGCACAGGCAAAGTCCCACAAAAATAAGAGATCTACACTTGTAGCGTCTTTTGTTCGAGTTTGTGAGAGAGTTATTTAATTTTCTTGTAACTGAGAACCAAAAGTGTAATTTTCTCAAGTTTTACAAAGAAATCAACTTTCGACCCAAACACGATGGCGACCACAGTGGGAGCCAACGGTCTCAAGCCCGAGATCATTGTGTCGCAGCCTTGCAGCAATCAGGCCGACCTCATGGTTGATGGACTAGACTACTTCTTCGATCAAGCCAAGTTCGAAGAGTATCTCTCCTCTTCCTCATCGAAGTCCTCCTCACCCCGCAAACATTGGAGGATATCATCTCTTAAGAGGGAGGTTCGTTCTGTTTCGCTTGCGACAGAGGCGATTTCCCCTCTCGGTAACACCTCGGTGGATCTCAAAGCCGAGAGCTCTGCTCTGACAAAGAGGGCTCGCCAAAGACGACGTCAAAAGAGGGCTCGTCAATTAGCCAAGGCCCTGGAGTCAACGGATGGAGTTCACTATCAGATGAACTCACATGATCAAAGGCATCAACAAACTGCAATCTCTCAATCCGTCAGCACTCCTCCCAAGGAAGAATGGGTTCTCGTCAAAAGGGCCCGATTGACAAAGAAGGAGCGCGCTCAAAAACGCCGTGCACGCTTTGCTCGAGCACGTGCTGTTGTTCGCAAGGCGCAAGAGTCAAAAGCAACCCAGCAAACGGCTCAAAATCGCCAAGCATGGATCCCGAAGTCGACATCAAAATCGGCTCAAGAGTCTGCCTCGCCAACAACATTCAGCCGAGACAGTAAACCGCTTCGCCGAGAGCCAGCTCGAGCTCGCCAACAAATGGTAGTGTAAATCGCCTCGCCAACAGAGTTAAGCCGCCGCCAACAGCAGGCAGCGTTGTAAACCGCTCGCCGGCCGAGACAGCCAATCGCCGCCAAAAGCAGGCCCTCCATGCATTGATAAAAGATGGGCTATTCAGCCCTTTCTTCCACTTTTCGGATGAGGTATCAACCTTTAAGTTTGGAACCGACAACTTCGTTCAGTCGTCTTGGTCCACAACCAGGAAATAAAAGCAAGGTTTCAGTGAAGAAACGCTTGGATTACCTAGTTCAGAAGAGTCTTGAGCAAGCTGAAATATCCCAGGTCTCTAGAATTCCAATTGCATCTCGTTTGAGCATCCCACAAGGGGTCCACGAGTCTGCTGAGAAGAAGAAATTGAGGCAAGTGACTCGCAAAATCACGAGAGATAACCAGACCCTCGTGATTCATACAGAAGCAACTTCAGATGACGAAGCCAAGCGACGGAAGTTGTCTCTCAAGTCAAACGGCCGACGTCCCCAAAAGAAGACGTGTCCTCCAATTAAGGACAACGTTACACTTGGGGGTGGAAGTGCAATCAGTGATAAACCACACCAACCACACCATCAGGCTGGGGGTGGCAACACACGAAAGAGGACGATCGATGAAATAGGTTGTTCTTGCTCATGTGCAAAATTGATTAAGACGTGGTTATCAGGATGTGCCTGTTTTGAGTCGAACGCTCACCCACAAAGAGCTTCAGTATTCGAACGGCTTTCCCTGTCAGCAACGGAAAATCTGAAGCCACAGTCAAGACGACATCGAAGAAGAAGGAGATCATCCATCCAAATTAATGAGTTTCCCGAAGTGACCATTAATATGGTGAACAAAGGAAAAGGACCGGCGACGGATTCAGATCCTGATTTCACTCCTGCAGGAAAAGTCAGCACCCGAGTTTCCCAGCAGATGTCTCGGTTACAATTGCGAGCTACCCAACGCATCGACTATAGAAGGATGCATGAGGGAGAGTCATCTGAAGATGAAGCTTCCGACAGCAATTCGGCGATAGCTTCCGATGACTCAATGTCAAGTCTTGGTCCCCATCCCGCAGAAGCTTTTACCATTACTCCCGATGTCCCGCTCAAATGTTACAAGAAGCCTTAGCTAAGTAAAGAGAAGAGCTTAAGGTCAAATGAGAACAGATGGAGCTAGCCATGCAACAGATGAGGGAATTGCAAACCCAAACGGTTGCACAACCCGGTCCAAATACCAATCCAAATAACAAGGTGGAGTAACCCACCATAATGTTGAAGACAAGTGATTCGGAGATTGATGAACACATTTACGATCAACCTCCAAAGAAAGCCGCATCTGCGCTCAAGGTGGAAATGGTCCAATTCTTCCTATTGGAAGCGATCCAAAATAAGGGAGGATGATGGCGAAAGGATGAAAGAGCTTGAAAATAAAATCAATGCTTTGATGTCCACACAGAAGTCAAAAGGACCGGTATCCCGTGTCCATATCCGAGAGTGGGATTCAATTCCTTACCCGCCAAAATTTAATTTGATCAACTTCACGCCATTTGACGGGAGAGGGTCACCTTCACAACACCTGATTTACTTCAAATCACATTTGGGGGTAATCTCGGGAAACGAGCCTCTGATGGTTCGGTCATTCGTCGGTACTCTTAGTGCCTTGATTGGTATCGAAGACTCAAGGCCGGGAGTATTAATTGCTGGGAGGACATGAAAAGTTCTTTTCGGCAACTTCTTCGATGGCGACACGAAGTTTCCATTGGAACTCTCCTAGGCAGCGAAAGGTGGGGAGACAATCGACACCTTCGTTAGCGATTCATAATAAAGCTATGAATTGCAGGGATCCAATTACTGAAGAGTTCATATTGAAGACTTGCCACAACAATCTTTCTATAGAATTGCTGGAAGTCATGGGGGTCGTCCCACCAACTACGTGGAAAGACCTAAAAATACGAGGAGAACAAGCCGAACGTTTCCTCAGAAGGAAAAAAGCTGAAAGAGGCGAAAAGATGGCTGACCCCTCAGAAGTAAATTTTTCCTCTCGTAATAAAGGAAAGGCATCTGTTGGTCAAACGTCGCAACAACGGCCGCGCCAAAAAGCTTCTAAATCAGAATTCCACAGGACATACTCTTTCAAGGACGAAGAAGTTCCAATCATCTTCAAACATCTCCTTGATAACAACAAAATCAAATTGCCTCCAATTACAAATCAAGAGGAGGCTAGCAAAACTTCAGACCCTAAATACTGTGCGTACCACAGGAGGATCCTCCATCCTACAAAGGATTGCTTAGCTCTCAAGGCCATCATCCAAGCCTTGGTTGAAGCCGGCGTCTTAGCGAAATAAGTGAATCAAACTAGACTCAGGCAATTATCACAGTATAAGCTGCTCCCTCACGGACTCAGGCGGTATCTGAGTATAAGCTGCTCCCTCGTACTCCGGCAATTATCACAGTATAAAGCTGCTCCCTTTCCTCAGATGAATATAAGAGGTTAAGCTGCTTTTCCTTCTTACTCACTCCGACAGCCCAATTTTGCGAAGAAAGCTGGGGGTGGATAATCCATGAACGAGAGGTCCACTTCCACATTGAGCGATCAAACCTTCCGACAGTTAGGATTGTCTCAAATATCTGCCTGGTCAAACCTTCCTACAGTTAGGACCATGGTCAAAATCCCCTCTTGATTCCTTCCATGAGCGAGAGGTCCATTTGAGATTGGCGATCAAACCTTCCGGCAGTTAGGATTGTCTCAAAACTCTTATCCGATCAAACCTTCCTACAGTTAGGATCATTTTTTTATTTTCACTCCCACTTGGTCAAACCTTCCTACAGTTAGGACCACGGTCAAAATCCCCTCTCGATTCCTTTGAGAGGTCTACTCCGATAACGAGGTTCGTTTTAGCCCAAGAGAAAACACAACAGGTTCGCTGCCCCAAGAGAAAACACAACGGGGTTCGTTTTAGCCCAAGAGAAAACACAACAGGTTCGCTGCCCCAAGAGAAAACACAAATTCCACAAGCCTCATTATTCAATATCGTAGCATAGAGGTCATTAACTAATGACACCTAAACTATGCCTTCATGCATAGGGATATTATCTCGTCCCTTATCGAGATAAGTGCGCATCTAACACATCTTTGTAGGGTAATCAATTCCGTGATAATTGACCGAGCCTACGATTCAATATCGTAGCATAAAGTCTAAGAGAATTCACTCTTTTAGCACAACGTAACATGTAGAACGGACTCGATAATCTACATGCTAGCCCAACTCAAACGGTAGTTGGTAAAGGCTCATCAAACCGTTGATGGTCGAGGGTTTGCCAAAAATCCTATATCTATCATACAAGCAATAACTTGAGACAGCGGGTTCACTCTTCCTGCCGGGGTCAAGCACTTTCTCCTACCGTGATTTTAATGCACTTTGTAACTCATTGCTAATGCAAATGTGCCATTACATCGCCTCCGAAGCTCAAGCATGCTCGCATTGCATTCTCGTGGCGGTCCTTTTGAGCGAGACACTTGATTGCCCTTCGCTTTCTTCAAGTGGGACAATTCCAGATATTACATATAGAAGCTTTCCTGGAAATCTGATATTCAGAAAACCAGACGACGCTTTTTCTCTGAATGATTCCCAAGGCATTCAATCGCAACCCAAGTGGTGACTTTCAAGATGAAGATGATTAGTCCAAAATCGACTTCGACATTTCAATTCATTCAAATACAAATGCAACAGTTATTGATCCCAAAATATGGTCAGCGACGACGCCAGAGCCGTGGTTCGAGAAACCGGCAAAACATGGGCCTCTTCTACAAAGTTCAACGTTGAGCGAAGCAAAGCATCTTATCCAAAGTATTCCGACCCTCGACAAAATACGAGGAGTCCGAAAACTTTGGAGGGTATCTGTAGGCATCAAAATTGCCGAAGAACCTCAAATATGACTAAATCATGAGAAGATCGAAGAACAACGCCGCCGAAATCTCAAGAAGTCAACACATGGGAGATTGTGTCTCGCTACAAAGGCGAGACACTTGTGTGTGCCTCGCACGAAGCGAGACACCTTGATGTGTCTCGCTATTAGCGAGACACTTGTGTGTGCCTCGCACGAAGCGAGACACCTTGATGTGTCTCGCTATTAGCGAGACACTTGTGTGTGCCTCGCGACGAAGCGAGACACCTTGATGTGTCTCGCTATAGGCGAGGTATTCTACTTGTGTCTCGCTAACCGGCGAGACACCCGAATACTTGGAAAGGACTCTTGAAGGGTCTAAATCAATGCCGATGGGGCCCACTTGACTTTATCAATGCGAGAGGCGTTGAACCGTTAATGGCGGTTACCGCGAATCGTCCACTAGGCGTAATTCTAGGGCATTTAATCGTGCCTAAAAGCGGAAAACCGTTACAGCCTGGAAGGACGCAGATCGCCACGGCCGCCGAGGTAATTCATATACCGCCGCCGCCAGCAATAGGCCGACACGCCGCCAGCAGGATGGTAGGTAGCCGGCAACCACCGCCGCTGCTAACCGCAAAATCTCCAAAGACTTATGACACTTGTGGGCACGCTTCCCAAAGACTATAAATACCCTCCTACGCCCACTTAAGTGGGGTCGGCCATCGAAGAGAAAAGTCGAATCCAAGCTTCCGGAGTTCAAGAACACGATCCACGCGGAGATTCCTCGAAGTTTAAGCCTTGACTTATTCTTGAGAAGAGTAGATATCTTACCTTGCTAAGATATTTGCTGAAGTTCTTGTTTCCTTTGAAGCACTAACTAAACCCCGCCGATTCGACGATCGCCGCCGGTGGTCCACGGATTACGCCCCCAAGACAGCAAAGTCCCACAAAAATAAGAGATCTACACTTGTAGCGTCTTTTGTTCGAGTTTGTGAGAGAGTTATTTAATTTTCTTGTAACTGAGAACCAAAAGTGTAATTTTCTCAAGTAGCGTCTTTTTTGTAGCGTCTTTTTTGTCGGCCTCGCAATTTATCAACCTGGCCTTGGGCAAATGAGGAGGGTCGACTCAAATGGTGAGGCCGAGTGAGAACTTGTCTCGACTCGGCTCTCCATTGAAAGAGATGAGTGCCCAGGCTACTTGAGTCACCTTGGCCGGGGGATGAGCTGATCTGTTGATTAGTGTTGGCCTGGGACACGTGTCGACTCCAAAAGGAAGATTAACACTAAGGTGAATTATTGACATAACACTTGCCTTTAATGCTTTCTAGTATAGATTTCCTGGTTTGTTTTTATTTTTTAATATGAGTAGGTAATTCTTGCAGGAAATCTAGGATTAGATAAAATTAGTTTAATTTCCTCTTGTGTTTTTTATTTGCTCCCTTTGTGCTTAAAATGATCATGTTAGGATAATCAACTAGAGAACTAATTGGTAGAAAAAGAGTTTGATAGTCTATGCTTTCCTAGAGTGGTTTGATAGATTATGCTTATTCAATTCTAGGGTTATTATCTAGTTATTTATTTTTTTCATGAATATCAATATTGCTTAGATATAATTTTGATAAGTTATGCTTGTTTTAAGTAACTTGATAGTCTATGCTTAGAAAATCTAAGAAATATGTGAATAAAAGAGAGTAATTCTTAAATGCAAATTGAAATTAACTAGTAGGTTCAATCCTAGATTCCTATTCTTCTCTCTTAATTTACTCCATCTTTTCTTATTTTGATTTTTGTTTTGATTCTCCTATTTATTTTCTTTTTATTTGTCTTCTCTTTCTCTCTTTCTTCCCTCTTGTTTTAGCCTTTTATTTTTGTAACAACCCTCTACCCAAAACACACACCACTTCTATTTACCACTCTCATTACTTTCATACACAATCTAAGAACCCAAATAGGATTGTCTTTCTAATACTCTCCTTCCCCGTGGATCGATATCTTAAATACTAGAACTTAATTGTTATGCACTTGCAACTTAGCAATATTTTATCCACATCAGTAGAACATCGATGGTTCGAAATCGATTCTCTACATTTCTGCGATTGTTCACTATATACCGTCGATGAATCTTGATCATCGATGATTCACTATAGACAATCGATGGTTCCGAGGCTAAAATCAGCGTAAATACTGATTTTCGCATCGTTTTGCCTCGTAACCTTCATATACATGTTTTCACCGGTATTATATCATCTCAAATAAATATTAGTACCAAATGAGAGTTTGTTATTAGTTAAACAAGAGCTATTGTATCAGAGGCCTATATAACTTTGTTTGGTCATTTGGAGAGCTAAGTGTTAAAAAAAGGTTTAGCGGTAATAATAGTTAACCCGTGGCAGAGAGGAATTGTTACTCTTTTGTTTAATGTTTGTAACAAGTAAATTTGAAATATTACTAATGACAAAGGTGAAAATTTAAACATCCTGAGGCGAGTTGGAATTTGACTCCTAGTGGTACTGTTGTCTTTCTAACATTGCATCACTAGTAGATATATATCCTCAATATAATGTAAATTGTTTTTCATAAAATATACTGTGATGATACAAGAAACCTACAACTTAGGGTTTTTTATCCTGGAAACGACCTTAAAAATAGGATCATTTTACAAAAATCGCCTTTTATCTTCAATTTATAAGTAAACAACCTTTAAAGTGGGTTTTTGTTTCAATCAACCACCTCTTAGCCAATATTCACTAAAAAATAAAAAATAACCTTAAAAATGCACGTTTAAGTTATGTGACTTGTATCCTAACTAGACCTAAGTGTTAAGAAAGTGAGTCGCATGTCTTGAATGCGAAGTTTTAATGGTGTTTTGGGTTTTCTATAAAAAATTTGATTGTGGCGTTGTTGATTAGAACAAAACCCATTTTTAAAAGTGGTTTATGTATTAATTAAAAATAAAAGGTGGTTTCTATAAAATAATTATATTTTTAAGGTGGTTTCAGGAAAAATATATATATATATATATATATATATATATATATATATATATATATATATATATATATATATATATATAAAACTGCTATGAACCTCTTAAGTGGACAAGGAAAGTTGTCCTTTCTCCTCCTCCATCTTCTCTTGAGATGTGTAGCATGGACAAAATAAAATGAATTCATATCTTGCATGGATCCCAAGGGAAAATGGAGGGAGGAAAAGTTGGGTGAATAACTTTACTTATCCACTTAAGTGGATCAAAGTTCTTCTATATATATATATATATATATATATATATATATATATATATATATATATATATATATATATATATATATATATATAGAGAGAGAGAGAGAGAGAGAGAGAGAGAGAATTTGTAAAAAGCTTTATCCTTATGAGATTCTTTTTACCTAAGTGGTGTACATATATAACTGAAATGGTGACATGTGTATAATGTGTGAACTAAATTTACTCACTTGTAACCAAGATTCTATTTATCTGATTAATTCAGTAAAGAATCCTAAGAAATAGTAGCCACCGACCGAGAATGGCTGTTTCTAAATAATGTAGTACTTCAGTAAAGGGGACCCCTTTATTAGGGACAAAGAAAAGCTCTAAACACTCCTACTTTTTTAGGCTTAGTTGGGTAAGAGAGAAGGTAGAGTACCATAAAGGACAAAATAAAAAATTCTTTTTTTAGAGAGTTTTTAGATGTTAGGGGCTGTTTGGTTGCTCCGAAAATTGCAGAAAACACCCCCTAAAAAACTGACACGAGAAAATTTTTACATTTTTCTTCACAATCTGCTGTTTGGTTTGCAAAAAGTAAAAAGAAAAATGAGAGAAAGTGAAGGCCCATAAGATTTTTCAACGGAAAATTTTCCGCTCTCTTAGTCTGGAGAAAACACCGTTTTCTCTCCATTCAAAACACCGATTCTAGGTTCCTCTTTTATCTTTCCATCTCGTTCCGGTCACCTCCTTCTCTCTTCGTTCTTCTTCCCTCCTCGATCTCCTCCTCCTCCATTTGCTCCACTCCTCCTCCCCTCTCTCTCCTCCTCCAACCCTGATCTTCCTCTTCTCCATGAGCTCTCCCACCTCGACCCTCTCCTCGACCTCTCTCCCTCCCCTCCCCTTCCACTCCCCATCAACTCCCCCTCCGGTCATCTCCTCCTCTCCAAACCCTCTGACGATCAATTCTCCATCCCCAGCCCCTTCTCCTCCTCCCCTTGTGTTCCGATCCCTGCCATCGCCTCGGGACTACCACCTACCCTCCCGCAGTGCAAAGCCCAACGGCAACGCGCCCTATTTATCTTCCAATCAAGGATTCAGCTGTTATTTAGAGGTAATTTGTTTAATTTTTATTTTTTTAGGTTACTGGATCTTTGATAAATTGGTCAATTTAGGGGTTTTGGTGTTGGGATTTTAATTGATGGATTTTATTGTTGTTAGATGTTATGTTTCAGTTCTCTCGTCAACTGAATGAGTAAATGTTAATTTGGAATACAAAATCATGTTTCAGTTTGATCGCCAATATTTTTCAGTTTTGATGGGAAAAGGCTTGAGATGATGATTGTTGACTGTCGAGTAAGTTGAAGATAATTAGCTCTGTTTCACTTTATTTACAGTTTAGTTGAAGTAGACTTACATTCGAAATTAACTTTTGATCATCATAAAAGGCTGAGTTTGAGAATAATGAAGAACTTAGCTGGATTAACAACGTTAATCCTGAAGGTGCATCAACTGCAATTAACGTTGTTTTTTTTTCTCTCTCGGTGCATCAGCTGCATTTAAAATTATACCCTCAATTCGTTAAATGTCTTAAAATTCCTCCCTCAAGTGATCATATTTTGAAATTAGTTTTGTCCTATTTGAGTGGTAAGCACACCATGGTGATCACAATAATGGTTTCTTTTATTTTTTAGTTTGAACCAAACACTAGAAAATGAGGGAATCAAGTCACACATCAACTATTTTCTTGTACACTCAATTTGAACCAAACTAAGGAAAGTGATGGAAAGTAACTATGCTTCATTTTTCTTTGCGAAACAAACACAAAAAACACTCTTTCAAGAAAGTGAGGGAAACACAAAAAAGTGAAGGAAAATGGGTTTTGAAAAGTGAAGGAAAGTAACCAAACAGCCCCTTAAGGTAAAGTAGAGTAAAGTGAGGTGAAACGAGAGAAGATATAAAATGAACTAGAAAGTGAAGAAAGAGAAAACCTCCAATTTGAAGGGACACAAAAGTGAGGGAGAGAAAATGCAAAATAAACTAAAAAGTCATGTACTTCCTCTTACTTCTTATCCAACCAAACAAGTGATGTAGGACATTTAACATATAATTTTGTGGAGAAGCGGGTCAATCACGAGCTAAATGTGGATACATATGCATTATTGACTTCCGCAAAGAAATGATCATATCTTTCAGCCCAGAAGGTGGATTCTGATATATTATATATGTAAATCACCTATCTCGACGAGACGGAGCCAACTGGATTATTAGATTTTTAAAATCTCATCAGTAATACCTAGTTTTGACTGGACTCCAAAAATAATCAGCTTTGAGTTTTTTTTTAGTAATAAAGCTAGAGTCAATTTAGATTAGAAAATAAAATTAATTTTAATTCAATTTGGACTGATTTGTTTCCTTTATTATAGAGAGTCTTAGAGGTAGTTTTAAACTATTTCTTTATTTTAGGAATTCTGTTCTCATTAGGAGTAGGGTTTGTTTTTCTATTTAAGAAGAATGATTATAAACCTCATGGTATTAGATAACTTTTGATCAATAAAATTCCTCTTTATTTTATTTTCTTCATGGATTTGAAGTTCTTCATGGATTCGAAGATTGTTCTTTGTGTATTTAAATTTGAAGTTCTTCGTGAATTCGAAGATTGTTCTTTGTGGATTCAAAGAAACCCTCATTTGGATTCGGCATTTATACTACACAAGCACGTTAACCATAAAAACATATCCCTTAATGCACCTCATTGAACCTTACCTCAACTTACCATCCCTCATTGTACCTCCTGCCAAACCAAGCCTTATAAGAAGGAGGGGGAGAAAGAGAGAGGGAGGGGAGGGAGAGCCGTTCAATCATTCAAATGAGCAGATGGAGGGGGTAAAACATGAATTTTGTAACTTTGCATTGCAAAATGAAATCTACAAATTTAAAATTCTGAAACTTATTTAATCAAATATGCATTATTTGGTTGATATTTTTCATATAAAAAATTTGAGATTGCCCCGACCCCCCCCCCCCCCAGTCATTCATGTGCGCAACAAAGAGCCTAACCAAAAGATAAAGCGGTTGGTTTGTTTGTTTTCTAACAACCCATGACAAAAATTCATGGACCCCCAAACTTTTATTGAATCCTGCCAAGAGACTGCCGTGTCCCTACTCTTTTGTCCCTACACTCATTTTGCTGAGTGCCGCTCACATGGGTTCCTTCCTTCTGAATTCTGAGTATTCGTTCACTGAGATTGTTACTTGAAAATCCTAACATTAAAAATTTAGGATTGATTACATGGTATCCTGAAACATGAATTAATTATACTGGTGACTTTACAGTATGTATATCTATATGTATGAACTTGAGACTGCTAATTATAATTACTCGAGTAATTCTAAGAGTAGCTTGTCATTTATGCTCCAGAATCACGTATTTAATTACAAGCAATAATTTCAGAGTCATCCTTGTAGTTGTGGGTGCACAGATTTTAGGATACCCATGTAGATCATATCTAATGGTACCAAAGTGTAATTAATCCAAAATTTTAACATGCTCGAGTTTAAAGTCTAGTTTGTTTGTTTGTTTGTTTGTTTGTTTTTGTTTTTATTTTTGTTTTTTTGTTTTTTTTATAAGATCAGATTAAGGCTAGATGATATTTTCTCCACCAAAACAACAGGACATGAAAAATAACAGCCAGGAAATTGAGACGAGATAAAAATTGGAAAGACACGTTATAAGTTTGTTACAAAAGCGGTGATGGGCTTACCATGAGAAAACCCCACTCAACTTTGGACTTTTAACATTTAATCTACCATAGCTTTTAGAATATCAAAAAGAACCTCTTAAGTTTAGGGGTTATTAGAAAATCCCTCTAAAACTACGAACCTCAATTTTCACTAGAAAAAAAATATCCCCATGCATAATTTTGCACACCCATGTGAAAAAATAAGGTTAATGTTATATTTTTAAGGGTAAAATCTTAAAGTTTAAAGAGGGTTTTCTAATAACTCCTAAAAAGTAATAGGAAGTTATCTAATAATCGTCCAAGTTAAGGAGAACTGTCTGATATTTAGCTTAGTTGCACTATAAATTTACATTACTAGAGCCCAAAAAACACTAAGGAGGTGTTATTTGTTTCAGATTGTTGATTTGGACTCGGACAATTGTTCATGAATCTGACATTCTTGGATTGGGACCTAGACTCTGATTTTATGGTTAGAGGCCCGCACTCTTAGATTGGATTTTGATTTTTGTGAGTAGAATTCTTGAACTTTTGATTTGGATTCTTGAACTTTTGCTTTGGATTCATAGACTAAGGGTCGATTCTGACTAAATTTTAGATTTGCGGATTATTTACATTATGATTTTCAAATTAAATTATTATATTGAATAATAATCATTAACAAAAAATATTAATTTGAAAACCACTCTAATTTCGATTAACGGATGATGAGATCATATCTAATGGTACCAAAGTGTAATTAATCCAAAATTTTAACATGCTCGAGTTTAAAGTCTAGTTTGTTTGTTTGTTTGTTTGTTTGTTTGTTTGTTTGTTTGTTTGTTTTTGTTTTTTATAAGATCAGATTAAGGCTAGATGATATTTTCTCCACCAAAACAACAGGACATGAAAAATAACAGCCAGGAAATTGAGACGAGATAAAATTGGAAAGACACGTTATAAGTTTGTTACAAAAGCGGTGATGGGCTTACCATGAGAAAACCCCACTCAACTTTGGACTTTTAACATTTAATCTACCATAGCTTTTAGAATATCAAAAGAACCTCTTAAGTTTAGGGGTTATTAGAAAATCCCTCTAAAACTACGAACCTCAATTTTCACTAGAAAAAAAATATCCCCATGCATAATTTTGCACACCCATGTGAAAAAATAAGGTTAATGTTATATTTTTAAGGGTAAAATCTTAAAGTTTAAAGAGGGTTTTCTAATAACTCCTAAAAAGTAATAGGAAGTTATCTAATAATCGTCCAAGTTAAGGAGAACTGTCTGATATTTAGCTTAGTTGCACTATAAATTTACATTACTAGAGCCCAAAAAAAACACTAAGGAGGTGTTATTTGTTTCAGATTGTTGATTTGGACTCGGACAATTGTTCATGAATCTGACATTCTTGGATTGGGACCTAGACTCTGATTTTATGGTTAGAGGCCCAGACTCTTAGATTGGATTTTGATTTTTGTGAGTAGAATTCTTGAACTTTTGATTTGGATTCTTGAACTTTTGCTTTGGATTCATAGACTAAGGGTCAGATTCTCGGACTAAATTTTAGATTTGCGGATTATTTACATTATGATTTTCAAATTAAATTATTATATTGAATAATAATCATTAACAAAAAAATATTAATTTGAAAACCACTCTAATTTCGATTAACGGATGATGACAACAAAACTAAAATACATTGTGTAATTCATTTAAACAGTTCAAACGAAATGTATATAATATAGTATTAAATATTTGAAATATTTGTATATTTAAGAAATGTTAAATAATGAACATATCTAAGTTAATATTAAATATTTTAAAATTAAATAAATTTGATTTAAAATATTTTAAAATTAAATACATTCAATGTTAGTATAGAAATATGGAATATTGTAAAACTAAATATATTTAATTTGAAATATATTAAATATATAAATAAGTAAAGAGAAGAGGAGAGAGGAAATCCACATAGTAACATCGAATCCATCAATTTTAACTTGGACTTTCTATTAAAATTTTTCATTAAAAACTATAGAGTTGGAATGGAGTGTGGATTTTGAAATCCTAGTCCTAGTAATAATCCTAGACAACCAATACCATCTTAAATTTAAATCCAAATCCTAATCCTAAACCAATAACACGTTAAATACAAATCCAAATCCTAGTCCTAAACCAATAACACATTAAATTCAAATCCGAATCCTAGTCCTAAACCAATAACCCCTTAAATTTAAATCCAAATTTTAGTCCGAAACGAATAACACCCTAAATTAAAAAGTCCGAGTCCAAGTCAACAATCCTCAACCAATAACCACGCCTAAGAAATTTACATATGTGAAAGCACATGTTCTACCATATTCATATCAATAATCTAAATTGCTATTGTCATATATATATACTCTAAAATTCATAGAGATCAAAGGGTTTTCGATATTAATCGCTTAAATCTTTCATATTTTTAAGTTAGTCCCTCAAATCATTGAAATGGCTATTAGGTCCCCAATTATTAAGCTATTCTGAGATTAGTCCCTCAAATCATTGAAATTGCTATTAGATCCCTAATTCTTAAGTTATTTTAAAATGAGTCCCCAATTATTAGTAGAATTAGCAAGCAAGGAAATTTAAAACAACTTATGAAACTGGGGATTTAAATCATTGGAATCACTATTAGGTCCCCTAATTCTTAAGTTATTTTAAAATGAGTCCCCGAAATTATTAGTAGAATTAGCAAGTAAAGGAATTAATTTAAAACAACTTATGGCTGGGGATTTAATAGAAATTTTGATGATTCGAGGACTAATTTCCCTCTATTTGATAATTTTACACTTGATCGAAGGAATAATTTCAAAATAACCTAAGAATTGGGGATCTAATAGCAACTTCAATGATTTGAGGGACCAATTTCAAAATAACTTAAGAATTGAGGGACCTAATAGCAATTTCAATTCTTTGAGGGACTAATTTTAAAATAACTTAAGAATTGAGGGACCTAATAGCAATTTTAATAATTTGAGGGACTAATTTTCTAAATATGAAAGATGTAAGGGACTAATATCGGAAAAACCCTACATAGATAGAACATGATTGTTTATCTATTTTAGTTTGATAACATTTAGCAATAAACGGTTTGGATCAACAACATGAATGGAAAAATATGTATTTATGAAGGTAAATGTAAAGTTCTTTGTACATTGCATGTGTTATAATCTTGCCTAGTATTATATATAAGATTTAAGTATTTTCGAAAGTTTATCTAAAAAATTATTTTTGAAAGGGTTTTACATAAAAATTATTTTAATGTTTGTCCAAATTGATAATTATTATCTTTGGTTTTTTTTAATCAAAACCATCTACACTTGCTAATATGTTTGCAATGTCACACCTTTTTTTTAAAAGTCTGAAATGCCAATTTTACCCCTCTTCTCTCTCCACCTTCTCCCTTCCCTCCCATCTCCCCCTCCTCGTTCTCCTCCACTTACTCCCTTCTGTCTCCTCTCCATCTCCTCCACCTCTAGGATTTCTCCAAACCCTAACTATTTTCTCCTCTCCTCCCCCTCCATCAATGATCCCCTCCAACTCCTCCCTTCCCTCGCCTCTCCCCATCTCTGTCCTCCTCCATCTCCTCCACTTCTTGGGTTTCTCCAAACCCTAACACCTATTAATATAAATGAATATAAGAGGGTTTTTATGGAAAGATATCATTTAATGATTGAATTCCATAGATGAAAATTAAAATGTGTTCCATAAGTAGTTTGTGAGTTTTAGTCCCACATTGCCTAATTGAATGAATTTTAGTTGGTTCAAATTAACATACGCGCTATATATGGTATAACAAAAGTGTGAGTATTGTACACTTGTGTTGGTATATAAGCGAGCGGGCTCAGTAGCGGGTCCAAGTGTCTTGATCTGCTGGCGTCTTTGTATTAAACACTTAAACGTTTTGCATGTGCTTACTTAAAACCAGCTGAACGTTTCGTACGCTACAAACGTTACAAGGATTGAATAGGTTTTATTGCAGACGTTACAAACAATGCAATAATTAGAATTCAAATCTTTGTCTCCCGTGAACCTTATAAAATGGCCTCTTCTGTTCATTTGTGAGGGACAACACAGAAAAAGAAAACGAACTCTGTTCTTGTATTCCTCTTTGATAATTTTAAGCTATTACGTTTTGGAGTTTCTGGCGAACTGAAGTAGTGGTCGAGATGTTCAACAGAAGAGAGCGCTTTTGTGGACTGCAGCCGTCTCATCCTCGGAAGATTTGTGCAGACCCAACGCTACCGTAGGTGGGGCATATTCTCTTCAAGGCCAGTCCTCAGATTAGAGGGCGATTCGGCTCTTCACTTCTGTAAAGTATCACTTTCTTGTAGTTGAATAGAAATAATATTTTTAACTTTCTGCTTTTCCCTTATTTTCCTGCATGGTTTGTCTCGTATAATTTTGGATCTGTTTTTATACTTGTTTTCCCCAACAACACCTTCCCTCCTCTCCTCTCCCTCTCCCCTCCTCATATGTTCTCACTTTCCTCACCTCATTCCTCTTCTCCTCCCTCCCCTCCTCTCTCTCCACTCTCGCTGCTGACCTCCTCTCCTCCTTGGTCCTGTTCTTTTTTCTCTTGGGTTAGATTTTGTGTGTGTGGGGGGTTGATAATAGGAACTTTTAAAAAAATTTAAACAGAAAGTAGTAAAAAGTGTGACATTGCAAACATGTTAGCAAATATAGGTGATTTTAATTAAAAAAATAAATAAAGCTCATAGATATCAATTTAGATAAAAGTTAATGTGGTTTTCATGTAAAAACTCTTTTCGAAAAGTAGAAATATATAGGTGGATTCTTATAGCAAATCGTTTGAAAGAAACTCTAGTCCGCTGAGCATAGAAGAGAATTAAAGACCTCCTCGGCCCAAAAGTGTTAAAGGCCTTTTCTTTGTCCGTAAAGCATAGAAGAAGACGTGGGCCCAAAAATTAAGATGGGGCTGTTTCGTGTTCCATGCTCAACACCAGATCAAATCCCCAAAACCAAAACAAAAAAACCAGACGACGAACGCACATAGAAGACCCAAAGACCCGCTCCAAAAATCGTCAAAGTCGTCCACCGAGTTATAGAACCATCTAGACGTCAATCTCCACCGTCCAATACCCATATCTCCCCATCCAACGGTCCACATCTCACCCCAGACCTCAGCAGCTTCTGGATCCTTCGTTACTCCTCTAAAATCCTTCTCCCCCTCCTCCTCTCTTTCCCCCTCTTAAATTCTCGTCTCCGGAGAGCGCGAGAGCCCAAATTGAGGTCAATTTCTAGGGTTCGCTCCATCGAATTCCTCGCAAATTAGGGTTTCAATCTCGATCGAAGATGTTTGGGAGGGCGCCGAAGAAGAGCGACAACACGAAGTACTACGAGATCCTCGGGGTCTCGAAGAACGCGTCGCAGGATGATCTGAAGAAGGCTTATAGGAAGGCCGCGATCAAGAATCATCCTGACAAGGGAGGCGATCCTGAGAAGGTAACTGTTGATCTCTGATCTTGATTGATGTTTGGTGTTTTGATATATTTTTTTTTTTTTTTGTTTAGATCTGCCCTGATTTGATGGAAATTATGTTTGTTTTTATGGGGTTGGGTTTGATTAGTAACGATTTGATACGAAATCCTAGGTTCGATTGGCTGTATTCTGATTATTTTAGCGGAAAATTTAACCATCATAGGGTTTATAGTGTAGATGATCCTGATTGTAATTTGGGAAATCATTGAGGAATCTAGTTTGTTGATTGATTGTGGATGCATATTCTGTTGTGTGGTGAAAGACTCAATTTTGATAGATGAAATTCTAGGTGTATTAGATGAAAGAAGCTTTCTTGAGTCTCTTGGATTAGAATTATCCAAGAGCGCATCTTTTCTTTCTTTTAGCATGCAAGGAGGTATCTTTTTATTCGGACGTGATAAAGTGTCGTCAGTTCATAGGTTAGCTAGTTCCTAATATTATCTATAGTGATATATACATGCCACCTAATTCATACTTGGACACGGACAAAACAAGCGATTGTCTGAATTTAAAAAGAAATATGAAGTTCGAAAACCCCCTTGATCATGGTGAATGATATTGGCCCGCAGCTCTTTATTAATGCGCGTTGTGGTTGTGACTCAAATTACTTGATATTATATGCATGTAGCAGAGAGCAATCTAGATGTGAACACAGATAATTTGTCGTCGTTGATATATATTTTGATGCCCTTATGGCGCTTGTTGACAAGTTGAAAATCCATCTGAAAAAACGCATGGAAACTTAGACAAGTTTTGAGACTCAATGTGACATGCATTTTTGCTGGATTATGTAGTTTTTGTACACTCTTTGTGGCTAACAGGAGTTAACCACTCATGTACTAGTGTGTTGGATTATGCAGTTTTTTATTTTACTGAATGTTATAACTTATAAGACTCTTATAATGAAACCTCTTTATAGACCTCCACACAAAGGCCAGATAAATAAGTTTGGAAAGGCAACTTATTTTCCTACTTGTAAGGAGAAAATAAGTAAATAATTAAAAAACATGTTCTTGGATTAAAAGGAAAAACACCTTTAAAAAATAATTGAGTTCCCAAACATGAAGTCCTAATGTTCTATCTTGTATTACTTATTAGCATCAAATTTTAGTGCGACAAGTTATGGAAAATATGATTGATTACATAATATTGAAAGGTATAAAGTGCTTCTGGGACATTCCTCGTTCTTCATGGGATGGTACAATCTTCCCACTTGCGGTTTTTTGATGGATTTTGGGTATTAACATTCTTTAATGCACTTGGTATAAAATTCAGCACTAACGATGTGTCAGAATGAGAGATTTTGTGACAACCAAGCCTCTTTTTTCTTTAGAATTTAATGGCTTTTGATGTATATACTTTAAGCCAATGTGTTTTTGAGTTCTTTCTTCTGAGAGTCCTTCCCTTAATGCCATAGTTTGCAAGTCCGTAGATAGTAGTTTTGGCACTATTTGATCATACTTTTGTTCTGTTTGGTTTATATTGGTTAATTGTGTTTCTGGTGCATCTTACTTGTTCTTCATGTTGTAGTTATGCGGCTGTATTGATTAGGTCATGCCTTGTACTTTTCCTTTCAAGACTGCTTCAGTTTGTTTGGATATCTTAAGTTTGAGATTCACACCTTTTTTTCAGTTTAAGGAGCTAGCTCAGGCATATGAGGTACTGAGTGACCCTGAAAAGCGTGAGATATATGATCAATATGGCGAGGATGCCCTCAAGGAAGGAATGGGTGGTGGTGGTGGCCATGACCCATTTGACATCTTCCAGTCCTTCTTTGGCGGAAGTCCCTTTGGAGGTGAGGAGACCCAAGTTCCTCCTGGTTTCATTTCTCTTTTTCTTTTCGTCTTTTTCCGTTCTTAATTCTGTTTTTATGATCAGGAGGTGGCAGCAGCCGGGGCCGCAGGCAGAGAAGAGGAGAGGATGTCATCCATCCCTTGAAAGTTTCGCTCGAAGACCTTTACAATGGAACCTCAAAGAAGCTCTCCCTTTCTAGAAATGTTATCTGCTCAAAATGCAAGGGGTAAGATTTTTTATTTTTATTTTTCCTCTCATGTCGCGACTGTTATCAATTATTGTATCAGCAGTTCTCAGTGGTTTAACATCTTTGTTTCTTAATTTGCAGGAAGGGATCCAAATCTGGCGCTTCAATGAAATGTCCAGGTTGCCAAGGTTCTGGCATGAAAGTATCCATTCGTCAGTTGGGTCCTGGCATGATCCAGCAGATGCAGCATCCTTGCAATGAATGTAAAGGGACCGGGGAGACGATTAATGACAAGGACAGGTGCCCACAGTGCAAAGGTGAAAAGGTTGTGCAGGAGAAGAAAGTGTTGGAGGTGGTTGTGGAGAAAGGGATGCAGAATGGCCAGAAGATCACTTTCCCTGGAGAAGCAGATGAAGCGGTAATTTTCATTGTTCCATGTGATATTATTAGCTTGTGTTATTCCGAGGGTGCTGACTTATAGTTTTCATGGCTGCAGCCCGATTGCATCACAGGTGACATTGTGTTTGTCCTCCAGCAGAAAGAGCATCCCAAGTTCAAGAGAAAGGGCGACGATCTCTTCTATGAGCATACTCTCTCTTTGACTGAGGCTCTCTGTGGCTTCCAGTTTGTGCTGACACATCTTGATAACAGACAGCTGCTCATTAAGTCTAATCCTGGCGAGGTCGTCAAGCCAGGTGAGCATCTAAGCACAATAAGCCTAGTTTTCCTTTTATGATTTTAGGATGGGTAAATTTCAAAGGGGTTTGCACAAAACCCTCATGAACATGAATCATAGAAAGTCTGTTTGCACTTTCGAAGGTATAGTAAAACCCTCCTGAACAGACCCTAAACCTCCCTGAGCAGACCCTAAACGAGAAGGGTGAAGCCTAAACCATTTTACCTGAAAAGGATAGTCTAGAAGTCATACTTAGTAGATAAGGGTATCATCAGGTGACAAGTAACTGTCATCAGTCGTAGGTAGCACATCAAACTAGTTTCCCTTTTATGATTTTGTGCTGGGTGAATCTCAGGGGGTTTGTGCACGAGACCCTCATGAATATAAATCATAGAACATCTCAGAGCTTTCGCCAAATATAGTAAAACTCTCGAGTGAAAACTGTTTACTGCAAGCGGCCCTTGTTTTAAAATTACTTTTTACATAGTCTTACCAAGAAAGGCTAATATATGAGATAATAGATAATGGTATCAGGTGATAACCGAAAGTGTGAAGTAGTCGGTCATTATTTTTGAGACGAGTTCTTTAAGGTTTCTTTCTATGATTTATATTTATGTAGTTCGAAGGGTTTTCTGCAAAATCTGGTGAGATACCCTTTCCCGATTCTGTGTGATTAATATGAGCTTGGAATTCTGTGTGGTTAATATGAGCTTGTGGCTTTCAGATCAATTCAAGGCCATCAATGACGAGGGAATGCCAATGTACCAGAGGCCATTCATGAGAGGAAAACTCTACATCCACTTCACGGTTGACTTCCCGGATTTCCTCTCTCCCGAACAATGCAAGGTGATCGAGACTGTGCTTCCTCCGAGAACTTCATCTCAGCTCACGGACATGGAGCTTGATGAATGCGAGGAGACCACGATGCATGATGTCAACATAGAGGAGGAGATGAGGAGGAAGCAGGCACAAGCCCAACAGGAAGCCTACGATGAGGATGAAGATATGCATGGCGGTGCTCAGCGGGTGCAGTGCGCTCAGCAGTAGAAGCACCGTGATAATTATAGTGCTTTTTTTTTTATGTAAGCTCTCAGTTTATTGAAATTTAGAGTTCTAGTTTAAATGCTAGACTTGTGTCTTGTAAGGACCTCATGGTATTTGTTTTCCTAATGATAATGATCTTTGTTTTGACACCTGTGTTCTTTCTTAATATACGGCGTTTGGATGCTAGATTTGTTATTGCTTGGACTTTCAGATTCTCTAATTGCAGAACGGGCCCCCACAAAATGTAACAAAAAGAATATGTAGAAGAATCATGTGAAGGATACGCAAACTTTCTTTAATGCTCCAGTTACAGAGCTAGATGTAGGGTGACGGTTATTTTTGTGATTTTCTTAATTTCTTAATGCTTAATGTGATGTTAGAGAGGTAATTGGCGGCCTGTGATGCATAATGCTAAAAAAATCGTCCTCGTTTAAATTATTCTCATACGGATACATATCTCCATAGAACAACTTGCCCGCAACGCTACAACTCTTGATGACTCATTAAATTAAAAAAAATTAAATTAAAAAAAATAGTTAAAGATATAATTTCTCTCCTATAGGATGGAAGTAACTTTAGACTTTGATAGTGTAGTCATCACTACTCGTATCGTATGTAATCTCTTATCTCCTCAATTATTGATGTTGTAGAGCTTTTCTTTTATGATCAGAAACATTAGAGCATAACTCTATCAAATCAGACATGAAAACCATCAGACAAAATAGATTTAGCTTCTGCTTGAACTCCAATAGATTTTCCAACCACATTTAGTATTCTTTAATATCAATAATCTAACACGTCAATAAATAAATAACTTTGTTTCAAATCACCTCACATTCTCGAAGTTTAGAAATTACAAGTTCGACATTTCCTCCGCATATTTTCTGCCATGTGGCTAAAGGGAGAGAGAGTAATTCATTGTCCTCATTAATCTCCCTTACCACACCTCTGCATCACCTTTAAACTCCACTCTCCAAAAAGTACGTCGAGTATAAAATTCATTGCTTTAGTTATGGTTACGAACTCTGTATGCATTGCATCCTCATAGATTGTTATTATCTTAGACGTAGCTGCATAGAAAATTCTATTAAGAGTCATGAATTACCACTCCCACCCGCAATATCCTTCACCCCCACCGCCAAAAAAAAAAGAAAAAAAAAAAGAAAGAAAGAAAAGAAACCCGCCCAATATGAGAAAACAGCTCGTCCACATTTGCTCTCATGTTACCAGAGATGGAGGCCGCCATCATGTGGTGATCGTTCTGAGCATTAGTCTTATTGGTGATTCTTGAGCTTGAAGATATGCATTCTGATATTCTCTTACTTCTTGAACAACTTCTTCGTCATTCATTATCCGCCATTGGTGTTTTTCTCATTTCTGTTCTTCCATAAGAACCAACATACCATCACTATAAGACTATGCAATGTTTTAGAAAGCGCTAGGCGTTTCGAGGCGCTAGACCTAGCACCTAGGCGCCTAGGCTGAGGCTTAAGCGGCACATAGACGTTTTTAATATCGAGAGAAGAAGGATTGTTTTCGAAGATTCAAATCATATCCTCACTATTTTACTTGAGATAGACTTGGAGATGGTGTTTTGATCTTCAGTACATTTTAACCTGGCTAACTCTCTTTAACCATTACTATGCTTAAGCGAGCAATATACCTCTTTCTAACACCGTATAGTCCGCATAAGCAGCCCGTTCTCCCCTAGGCGCTCCTAAGACTTAGGCGGGTGGTCTAGGATCTCTAGGTACCGCTTAGGTTTAAGCAGCCGCCTAGGCGGGCGCCCAGACCGCTTTTTAAAACAATGAGACTATGATTAATTGGCTCCTTTTCATCGTTAATCATAGAAAACTTATCATCGTTAATCATAGAAAACGTACCTGAAGCTGATAAAACGCACAATTTAAGTGCAATAAATAATTTTGAACGTTGCAGTCAACTAGTAATGAGCAGCTAAACAATGCAATTATATTATGTTAGATGGAGGCTACCAATTATTGTTTTACGGGGTTATTAGTTAAGTGAAAAGGCATATTGGCTTGTGTTGACCACAGTTTATGAATCGATAAATTTTGAAATGCTGAGGGTGTGTTTGGTAACTTCATAAAATTAGTTTTAGCGGGTACAATTTTAATCCAAAAGCTAGTTTTTAGTTTGGCAATATTTGGACTAAAATTAAACTAGTTTTCCTAGTTCAAATTTTAACCTCTAAACTAGTTTCTTTTCTGACCAACTCCTATATAGACCAACTCTAACTTAGTTAAGCTAAAACTAGTTCAAACCTAAACCTTTTGAAATTGCCAAACACACCCGACTGATATGTAACCCTAATTTTTGTACTCAACATGCGACTTCTCATTTGAATATTTATAATATTATATCTACACATGAGATTCAAATTGAAAAATAAAGAAGTTAATCACGTTTTAGTGAGAGGCAATTCAACAACAACACTAAGAATATTATATTCATACCGTGCTCCTAAATAAAATTTACTTTCTTCACATAAACTAGTATTGTAATACCCATAATCCACTATAGTCCCACGTTGGATTTTGGTAAAGAAATTGAAGGAATTAAATAGTGAATCACAGAATTAAAATATAACATTGACTAGCCAATTTTGATATTCTTAAAGACAAAGAGTTCTGCAGATCAGTTTTAACTGTCATCATGACTATTTTCTAGTGATGGTTATCAATTATCATGGTTACTGTTTTGTAGAGAGACATTAACTCCAAAATGTCTACATTTTGCATGCAGATTGTTGCTTTCTGCAGGTGAAATTTCTATGGATAAATTAGCTCAATCGCATTATTTTTCTGTTAGATTGTTAGAAAAGGTGTAAAAAGTGATCAAGAGATATCAGCTACAACTATCACTCATGGATAACAGAATAGGCTTTTTCCCCTCTTTTCTTTGTACAAGCAATCAAGTGCTCAACTTGATTGTCAGCAATTTTATTTTTAGCAGCAGCAGCAGTCCTTTCTTGTTAACGAAACAATTCTAGACAAGGATTCTTTGACCTCATACTATTTCCCACCACCAAAAAAAAAAAAAAGTTAAAAAGAAAGGAAGAAAGAAAACACTTCGTTTAATTTATTTTGTATTTTCCAAAACATGGAAGATATATATGGAACTAAATTATGAAAAGAAAAGGAAAAAGAGTTGAGTTTGTTGCATACCTAAATTATATATGAAAGAACTATTTCAACAAGTTATTAAAGAAAAGTCTGCTTAATTAGGAAATTAGAGCCTCAAAATCACGGAGTAACTAATCATTTGGGAAAAGCTAATTAACAAACATACTGGTTGACAAGTGATCAATGATTCATAAATGGAATATCTAATTTCAAGTTGATTGATATGAAAAATATTAGCTTTATTTTTTAATTTTTCTAAAACATGATTGTGATATTATTATTTTTTCCTTTTGAATTTAGAACTTCTCATAAGCTAGTTCAATATGTTTTATCTGCGAGTCAGAAATAATTAACATGATAGCTGTACATGGTAGATTGCTTGCTCATAATGGGAAAGTTTATAGGCTGTAGAAAAGCCATCGTCATATTTTGGAAAAAATATTACTATCTTATCCATGAAAAGATATATAAAATATTTCGGAAACTATCATATTTTGGAAAAAATATTAAAACTATCATATTTTGGAAAAAATATTAAAACTATCTTATCCATGAAAATATATATAAAAAGAAAATGATGAATATGCAACACAAATGCATTTTATCATTTGATAACTATGCCATGAAAATGTCATCTCTATGTAACTGGCAAGGCATTCGTTCTTTATTTGCTGACTTAAATTCTGAAGTATTCCAGGCAATATTCACTGTCATTTAGGTGGGATTATTAGCCAATGTCAATTCTCTTTTGTTTATTATGATATATATGATATAAGTCAACTTGTTAACTCCCCATGAAAAGAATAATAAAATTTGATAAAAATCTAAGCACCACTTGAAAATGACAAAAACTTGAAGTTTATCCTAATGAATTGTAAATATGTACATCATGGCTCATCCCTGGCCAATATATTAATGAGCAATGACGATATACTTTTGGAAGTAATTAATAAACAATTTATAGTGCAAAAGAAGTTCGATGCTACTAGCAAAAGGAATTGAAATGATTTTGCTTGCAAGCAATGTGCATCTCACGTATAGTATTGAATCATAATGCTAAACTGTTACTCATTATTATATGTTATATTATACCATACTAACTCTATCTAACTTAGCTTACCCACTTTCTTTCTCCTTTATATATATATATATATATATATATATATATATATATATATATATATATATATATATATATGTGTGTGTGTGTGTGTGTGTGTGTCTCTAAGAAGGCTCCTTATGTTGCATCTAAGGATGCACCTTCAAAATTACATTATATGCAATCAATTTACTTGATCCACTCCTTTCATTTTGATCTATATATTTTGGATGGTGTATAAATAAAAATTAGGTATATTGGGTTGTAGTTACTCATGCATCAAGTGATTGTAAAATTAACGGTTTTACGACAATACAACTAAAGTGACAATAAAAATGTGTTAGAAGTATTGAAACATCATGATTTTTATTTTATATATATTTTAAGATATTTAGATCATGATGAATGGAGTGGATCGTCCATTGGAATAGCCCAATCCATGCATCGAGAGGCGCATCCATAGATTCAATCTAAGGTGCCCACTTTGAGATTTGTGTGCATCTTGATTTCACTGATTTCAAGGCAAGATCAATGGATATAAAAGTTGGTGGACACTTCTCCCTATCAACTTAAGTTTATATATATATATATATATATATATATATATATATATATATATATATATATATATATATATATATATATATATATATATATATATATAGAAAGAGAGAAAGATTAATGGGTATCATATGTCATATGAGGATTCCCTCACATACAATGATGTGGCACAATCTCCACCAAGTATGGTTATGAAGCATTCTCTCTCCTACTTTATTGATTTTGTGGAGATTGTGCCACATCGTTGTGTATGATTGAATCCCCTCATATGGCATATGATACCCATTAATCTAATATATATATATATATATATATATATATATATATATATATATATATATATATATATATATATATATATATATATATAGAAGACTTCTATAAACTTAAGTTGATAGGAATAATCATCCACCAACTTTTCTATCCATTGATGTTGCCTTGGGATCCGTGAAAGATAGAAAGCTCACTTTGAGATTTGTGCATATCTTGATTTCACTGATTTCAAGGCAAGATCAATGGATATAAAAGTTGGTGGACACTTCTCCCTATCAACTTAAGTTTATATATATATATATATATATATATATATATATATATATATATATATATATATATATATATATATATATATATATATATATATAGAAGACTTCTATAAACTTAAGTTGATAGGAATAATCATCCACCAACTTTTCTATCCATTGATGTTGCCTGGGATCCGTGAAAGATATAAAGTCCACCTTTGAGATTTGTGCATATCTTGATTTCACGCAGCCAAGGCAAGATTAATGGATATAAAAGTTGATGGACACTCCTCCCTATCAACTTAAGTTTATAGGAGCCTCTATATATATATATATATATATATATATATATATATATATATATATATATATATATATATATATATATATAGGAAATAATATATATGATGTGTGACTCATTTTGCTAAATAAGCTACTAAGAGATAGCCATGTGGTGAGGCCCACTTTGCTAGTCACATCAAAAAGTGTGGATCTCACCACTCTATCTCTTGGTAGCTCATTTAGCAAAATGAGCTGTCACCTCATATACATCATTCTCATATATATATAGAGAATAACTTTAATCCACTTAAGTGGATAAGGAAATCCATCCTCCTAACTTTTTGTCCATTAGATATGTCTTGGGATCCATGAAAGATATGAGGCCCATCTTTGAGATTTGTGGGCTTCTTGATAGCACAAATCTAAAGGGAAGATGTGTGGTTGAAAAGTTGGGAGGATGATGTTTGTTATCCACTTAAGTGGATTGTAGAAGCCTCTATATATATATATATATATATATATATATATATATATATATATATATATATATATATATATAAGACTTCTATAAACTTAAGTTGATAGGAATAATCATCCACCAACTTTTCTATCCATTGATGTTGCATTGCGATCCGTGAAAGATAGAAAGCTCACTTTGAGATTTGTGTGCATCTTGATTTCACATCTCAAGGCAAGATCAATGGCTATAAAGTTGATGGACACTCCTCCCTATCAACTTAAGTTTATAGGAGCCTCTATATATATATATATATATATATATATATATATATATATATATATATATATATATATATATATAGAGAATAACTTTAATCCACTTAAGTGGATAAGGAAATCCATCCTCCTAACTTTTTGTCCATTAGATATGTCTTGGGATCCATGAAAGATATGAGGCCCATCTTTGAGATTTGTGGGCTTCTTGATAGCACAAATCTAAAGGGAAGATGTGTGGTTGAAAAGTTGGGAGGATGATGTTTGTTATCCACTTAAGTGGATTGTAGAAGCCTCTATATATATATATATATATATATATATATATATATATATATATATATATATATATATATAAGACTTCTATAAACTTAAGTTGATAGGAATAATCATCCACCAACTTTTCTATCCATTGATGTTGCATTGCGATCCGTGAAAGATAGAAAGCTCACTTTGAGATTTGTGTGCATCTTGATTTCACGCAGCCAAGGCAAGATTAATGGATATAAAAGTTGATGGACACTCCTCCCTATCAACTTAAGTTTATAGGAGCCTCTATATATATATATATATATATATATATATATATATATATATATATATATATATATATATTCATTCTTTAGTTTAACTGGAATGATTGTCCTCTAGATTACACTCGTAGCTCTTTGACGAATAAGAATATTTAGGTATTTAATCAAATTGTTCATTTGGGTATTGTATTAACTCTACCGAAGAATTTTAAGTAGGATAGGTAAATTGTCTTTCATAAATATAATGAAATTATGAAAGGAATTTTACTTACCCACCATGAGTGATCCGAGCGGTTAGAAGGTTCCAATATGACTCTCATGATTTTGGGTTTGATTCCATGGGTTAGAAAAAAAAAGGAATTCTTCTTGAGAAGATTGATAATCCTTAATGCACTGTTCAGTAAAGATACGTTGGACTTAAAGCCAATTTGGTTCTTAGATTCATCAATATACCTTTATAACCATTTTCTATGCCAACTTAGTCCAAAGTCACACTAAAACAATTAATAAAATATATAATGAAACCTCTTCATGAGACCTAGAGGTCATGCAACCGCAATATTGGTTTATAGAAGAATTTTTGAAGGTGTGAAAACGAGAAGAGAGGTTTAAGAATCTAAACTTGTTAAGGAGTATAGTCTACCTTTTTCTCGGGTAGAAAAAGAAAAGAAAAGAGAGAAGAAAAAAAAAAGAGCTAAATTCTATTCACGCAAGGTTTCAACTTGTCCACGATTAGAAAAAATAAGAAATAAAAAAAAATCTCAAAAGAAACTTTATGATATTATTCTCACATGATCCATACCACTCCTAATGACATTAGATTAGCCAATCACTTTAAGGTTAACTCATCTCTGCCTAGTCAAAACTCGAAAGATGCCTTACAAATTAATCTAACAACAAAACTAATAAAACCAATCAACTGCTCAAATACAGACAAATTACAGGCTTAATAAACCCCAAAAAACAACAGTTGACTCAAACCCTCACGCCTAATAACTTGCTTAATCTGATCCCACCCCCACCATCCTTTTATTAGTCAAACCCTTTAATTAAACTCCAAAACTCAACCCCCTCTCCTTTTCCCTAGCTAAAACCATGTTAACAGTTGACACAAAACCAAAACCTCCTTCCTCTCCTCCTCCTCCATCACCACCATGAACTCCTCCACCCTCAGCCCAGACTCACCGGCTGGAATGTTGAGCTCGGACCGGATCGGCGGTTTCGGCTATGGCATTGCCGTCTCCGTCGGCCTCCTCCTCCTCATCACCACCATCACCCTCGCCTCCTACTACTGCACCAGGCTCAACACAAACCCCCACCCGCCTGGATCCCGCCGCCGCCGTCGACCGTTGTGGATCGTCGACACTGAAGATGGACCCGCATCAGCCGACATCGAGTCAGGGATCGACGAAGCGATGTTGATGAGCTATCCGAAGCTGCTATACTCAGAGACGCAGAAGGGGAAGGCAGCAGTCGCTGGCTCTGTGGCCGGTGGATGCTCGATATGTCTTGCAGATTATAAGGACCGCGATGAGCTCCGGCAGCTGCCGGATTGTGGGCATGTTTTTCATGTCAAGTGCGTTGATCCGTGGCTGCGGATGCACCCGACGTGCCCGCTGTGCCGGACGTCACCACTGCCGTCACCGCTTCCGACGCCACTCGCCGAGGTGGTACCGTTGGCCGGAACAAGACAGTCATAGTTGGTTTAGAGAGGATAGGTATAGATACAGAGTTTAAAAGGTTTGAAGTTTTCCGTAGGTTTTGGTTTATGATTCAGGTAGGCTCCTTTTACTGTACTTTCAGAAGACTTGGTCTTTTTTTTATTATCGCTAGTCATTTATTTTAGATTGTGATAATTGAAGACATCAACAAAAGAAAGGGGTGAAATTCAAAGTATTAAAAATACTAGGAAATCTTTTGAAAATTTCCCATGATACATAAAATTTAAGTTTCAAGATCGTCTAGCTTTAAGGAATCCAAGGAAATCTGGTAACTTCTCTTCTTATTTGTTCTAGGGCATCCAGATTTCTTTGAGCAAATCTTAATTTTGGAAATCATGATATGTCAGCATGTTCATTAGCAATTGACAGGGATAAAGAATGAAAGCAAACTAGCATGTATACCCTCTATATTTGCAACATGAAGATAAGCACATCAATGGTGGTTGTACCAAGTATATCAACCAAACAGAGAGCAAGTCTTTGAATATGATGCCCTACAACCTGAGGATATGTACCTTAATTGTGTTTACATGCATCTACAGATATCTGCTATACATCAAATATATCATACTTTGCAATCTGAGGATATGTACCTTAAATTGTGCTTATATGGACTACTGGTATCTGCTATGCATTAATATAGCCATCAATTGGGATATGAATCTTGTTCCTTTTTTTTTCAATCATTTCCTTTATCTTTTCTGTTAACAAATAGGTTCATGGTTATACAAATTCAAAAAAGAATCATGAAGGAAAACTCTAAAAGTCTCTAAGAAAGTAAGATACAACAAGCTATGTCAGAAGAGAAACACTATACAGTCTCTACCTCAAAATCTTCAGAATTTTTACGCATTTAATCAAATCATGCCCAAGACTATTGGTATTTTCTATGACCGTCTATATTTAGACCTATTCAACCGACAAATTATGACAATATACTTAATCGTAAAATACACAACCAGGATGTTTGCATACTATTTAGCAAATTAGGTGGCTCTTTGTGGTGGACGACTAACAAGGAGAAGAAAAATATTAACATATCAAACAAGAAAAAGATAAGGTATCAACATAAAGAACCTACTTCAGGTGACACATCAACAACACAATCTAGTGATAACTGATGTGTCGTTTCACCAAACTCAATGGTTCTGTCCCTTTTAGTTGTCAATTTGAGCATCAAAATATCATACTCAACCCTTTTTTTTAGCACCTACACAATCACTCATCAGCATCACAATCCTAGCGTTTTGCATCAAATACCACAATAGGAATCGGTAAGTTTGACAAAGCTCAGCTTAGCAATGATGGACCTCTACCCTAATTGTCACTGAGTCACTCCAATGTCAACCCTTAATGTAATCCCAAGCAACTAGGCAATGCAAGTATGGGATAGAATGGCACTAAGCTTAGAAACTTGGAGGCCAGTTTGTAAGCAGCTTAAATCATCGGGATTATGATTCAATCAGAGAAACCCTTCAAATTTTCCTCAAATTATTTTCGAGGGCAGATGGTTAAAGGAGATAAGGTTTGCAGAGAGGGCTTTTTGCAGTTTTTTGCATTTTATACATAACACATGAATTCAGAAGCACCTATTAACAAAACAGAAGAGCAGCATAAAGTTAGAAGATCCTAAGATGATGATACGATTAGGGGGTGGCGAAAGAAATGGAGAGAAGTATAGAAAGAGATCCTACCACTGGACAGGGTAAACTCTCAGTCATGGATGTATGTAAAATAACGGCATCCAATAGATTGTCTAGAGAGAAAAAAACTGCCATTAGCAACAACATTAATTCTACAATGTTATGTACTGTATTTGGTATTCCCAATTTAAAATTTCTTCATTCTATAATATGACATACTGTATTATCATTTAAAAATTTCTTAGCTTCTATGGAATGTGAAGTACTATTTTCATTCAGAAATATTATAGAACTTGGGTGATAAAGATTCTTGCAATTATGTGAGAGGTATTGGTCTCGATACTGCTCATGTTAGCTTTGGGTTGTCCGTGATGTTTAAGAGGGGAGCAACGACTCTATCTTCTCTATTTTCCATTTTTACTGATTAGGAAAATATCGTCAAAGTTGTAACTGAATAAGAATTTTATTACATTGTTTTTTATACACATGATAAAGTTACAAATAATGAAAAGAGAAGCTATACTAATCAAAATTAAATTTAACATAAGTTCGCCAGAGACGTCTCCAACTTCAACTAGATCATTTTATTTCACATCCTTTAATGAATTGTACAAGTATTCTTCCTATTTAAGAAAACTAGATTGGAGAAACATGGGATTCTACCTTTCCTTGTAGATAGCGTAGTATCTGTGGAATAGAAATAGCTGTTTCACCTCCTGTTCTTGTACACAATCTAGCTATCAGAAGAAGACTTTTAAGCTCCTTTGAATCATAGTTGTCTCCAAGATCAGCATCAACCATTTTATGCATTGAATATGCAAATTCCGACTCTTGAACCCAGTGGACAAGCTCATCTTCATCACCCAATGATTGACCAGTAACAAGCTCGAGAATCAGCATACCAAACTGAAACACTGCATCCCTCCTCTTCTGATCAATGTAATCTGTATGTGAAAAGAAGAAATTATAAAACTTTCAGGAAACAAACATGAAAAGTTGTAAATGTTTGTAACAAAACAAACCTTGAGATAATGAAGCATTTGATTCTTTTGTATCATCGTGCCCAGTGTCTCTAAAGTCCACATCAGAGAGCTGAACATTAAGAAACAGTTACCAGAAATACTTTGAAGGTATGATTTTCACAATATGAGTAATAGAATGCAAAGATTCTAACAACCACCTTAGCAACAAAATCTTCATCCAACAGTACATTGCTTGAGTTGATAGATACATCGTATACGGGGGGATCACAGAAGTAGTAGAGGTATTCCTGCAGCATTTCACATGATCAGAGACACAAAAGAAACATAGGAATGAATTCAACTGATTACTAAAGAATTTCAAATGCATTCATCATAGGGTAAATTTTATGCAGTCATGGAAGTTATAATTTTACTTTGGTACAAAATGACCTACCAAAGCAGCAGCAATATCAATAGCAATCTTTAATCTGATCCTCCAAGTCAACGGTGTTCTAAGCGGGTCTACAAAAATAAGAATTGTTTTTAATCTGAATTTGTTTTGAGTATAAATTTCTGAATTGATCATAAGATAAAATTTTACCATGGAGACACTCTTTGAGGCTTCCAGTTTCCATGTAGTCAAATACAAGAAACCTGAAAGTAGAAAGGAAACCATGTTCTTCAGAGAAAATGTATTACAGATATAAAAATATTTTTCTTGCGTACTTTCACATGGCTACATAAAAGAATAGCTTCAATCTCAAAAAAGTTTTACTCCAAGAAGCACCATAGTACCTGTTATGACCTTCAGAAAACCCTTGAAGTCCAACAAGATGACGATGGTGCAAACACCCTAAGAGTTGCACTTCTCTGAGGAATTCATCTTTTCCTTGTTGCAAATGATTTCTCTTTTTAACAGCAGCAATGAGTCCATCTGGAAATCGAGCTTTATATATAGTTCCACGAGAATCACTCCCTAAAATCAGGCTGAAACCATTTGTTGCTCTTTCAATTTCCTTGTGTGTGAACTTCTTCAAGTATGGTAATGAGCCTAAACAAGCATATGCACAGAAACGTTTAGAAACCAATATATGCCTGAAAGTTCTTCCGTAAGTCAGAAGTTAAATTAAGAATATTTGTACAGAAGCTTTCCATTGCTTACAGGGATGTTAAAATCTATTTGTTTTGACAGTATATAAGCACTATGTTAGGGAATCAAACTGAGGCCAGGATCATTGTTATCGTCATAAGTAACAGACACACATACAAACACCCACCCACCTACCACCCACACCTACACCATACATAGATAACACAAGCATAAACACACATCCAAATAACATCCATGCATATATAAACAGAAACATAAATAGACACATGCACACAGACGCACATTCAACAGTGGCGGATCCTGAAAAATTTTCTTGGGGGGCAGACGACAAATACCTATTTGCCCAAAATTTTAAATATGTTTATATAAAACAAAACTCTTGCCAAATTGGTTAAACTCCCAACCTAGACGGACTAAAAGTCAAATGGGGTGCAAATATCTTTAAATGATGGGGGGCAAATTGTGTGTTTGGAAGCGTTTAGAATGTAAACTTCATAAACTCAGGGGTGCAAACCCCCAACCCGCCCAAAAAAAAAGAAAAGAAAAGAAAAAAAACCCCAATGTACCATGTCATCCCCCACTGCAAACATATAGACAGGCACACGCACATGCACAACCACATACATAAGCAAATATGCATATTCATACAAATACACATAAATACATATGTACACACATCACGTATGCCTAAATATATAATGCATGCACATACACATACATATATACAAATATTTGTACACATATATCTTTTAAACTTCATGGTATTTGTAATTTCATGAGAAAAGGCCCTAGTCTTCATTATCAAGATGGGGTTGACCAAACCAGATCGTAGGGGTGGGCACTGGGCCGGGTCGGCCCGCTAGCCCGCGAGCTCGGCTCGCTTTTGGGCTTGGCTCGACCCGGCCCGACGCTGACGGCCTTAACCGCCCGCACAAGAATGAGCCGGTAAGCGCGGCGCCTTGTGATAAGCGGGACGGGTCCAACTCGACACGCCGAATCCAGCGAGCGGGCTTGACCCGTCCCGCTGGCTCGCTTACCCTAAAAAATATTATCAATTGGGGTAAATTACACTATACTCCCATGAACTTTTAGTTGCATTTAAACCCCCATGTACTTCAAATTCACATTAATCCCCCAATAACTTTTGTAGAAAACCCACAACATATTTCAAAGTATGTTGTAATTTATTTCTATATTTTTAAAATAGTGGAACAATTAGTTGCTGCCCGTGGGTAGGACTTGCTCCCCACGTAAAATCTCTGTGTTTGCGATGTTTCTCTCTGTCATTCTACACAAATATATAGTTTTACTTAATAAAATTATTTTTTATTTCTAGAATGGTTGCATTGTTAGTTAATTATATATAATTTTTAAGTGTTAAACAATGCTTAAAAACTATTTAAAAAACTAAAAACTATTTATAAAATTTTAAAAAATAAACAATAAAATATGGTGGGTCGAGCGGGCCGGCACGTGTCATGACCTGTCCCGCCTAATGTTGTCCCGCGAGCGAGCTGGGCCGAGGTCTAAACCAGCGACCAAGCGATACAACCCGGCACGCTTGTCTCGACAGCGGTCGTCCGCCTCGCCAGCCGCCGGTTCTGCGGCGGTTAGCGGACGAGCCAGCTCGTCCCGTTGCCCACCCCTACCAGATCGTAAGTTAGAAATCAAGATCAGGTCAACCAGGTCAGGCTCAATCATAAGTGAACAGAAAATCGAAAACCTTTCTATGAAAAGGCCAAGGTTATTGGAGTCTTTAACTCAAAAAAACTACAAGTTTCATTTCCCTAGGACACTTGAGCTAAACATTTTTCTGGCTTTCACTAGGTCTACAGACTGAACCTGACAGATGAACAAAGAAATCTCTCTGTGGTTTAAAGCTTTCTTTCCTCATTAAATTGTTACAAGCAGCATATCGAACGCATACGCATTTGGATCATACAAAAAACAACCAAAGATGTAAAATTTTACTGAAAAATGTTATGCAAAGACAGCCACTTGTGCAATTATCTGCCTTTTTTCAAAAATAAACATTTCAATCTACAATTCTCTCGAATTAATAGAACCAGCATAAGTTCAAATTTTGGGGACAGCGACTACTATCTTGATCTAAGCATCTTATTAAACCCACAAATCAATCAATTTAATTAGTAACATTTCATCATTTTTAACCATAATTGGAACCTTAGCTTTACTCAATTATGCTTTTCTTACAATAAACTCTGAACTTTAAATCATGAAAGATTTTATCAAATCGAACAAGAACAGATACAATTCTTGAGAAAAGTGAGTAAATTACCGGATCGAGGAGCCCCATGACGGCGGCAAAACAGCGGACAGAGCTTTTTGTTCATCTCGTACTGAGAAATTTAGGGAAAGAGAAAGGAAGATTAAAACCCTAATAATGATGATTATAATGGAGGTCGTTGCCATGGTCCCTGATTCCAAATTCTCTTTCACTTCTCCTCCTTCTTTTACCTCTGATTCTTTCCTTTTAACTACCCCTTGGGGTAAATTTAAAACTTTAAAAAAGTAATTAAAAAGAAAAAGAAAAAAGGGTTATTTGCATATGTACCCCTTAAATCATGGATATTTGCAAAACTACCCTTCAAATAATCAATTTTCGCAAAATTGATTATTTAGGGGGTAGTTTTGTAAATACTAAGATTTGGGGACATTTTTGCAAATACCCTTGAAGTAAGGGTGCATATGCAAGTAACCCAAAAATGGTTTTTACATAGGTATCCCTGATTATTCGTATTTTTAATTTTATCTTTTAAATATAGGTATTCGCTAATTTGCCCTCCAACGCTACAATATTAAGCTAAAACGCTCCCAAAATGAAATTTCAGCTAAGCAACTAATAGAAAAAATTATGAATATCTTTGGAGATATCCTTAAGTAAAGCTTAGTGTGGTAGAATTTGAGGGTAATTAGCAAATATTTAGATGTAGATGATAAATTTGAAAATATAGATTTGGTGGATATAAATGTAAGAAGCCCAAAGAAAAAGTTAAAATACGACTCCCATCGCGTTCTTTTTCTTTTTATATTCCTCGTCCATGGGAGATTCCCGTTTAAGCCCGGTGGTTGTGGGCCCGTTAGGTAGCTGGCAACAGCCTCAATAAATGGTAAATAGTTACTGGGCGCAAATTTATCACTCGGCCAGTTTACAGATAGCTATCAGCGGGCCAGGCAATTATAGAGAAAACAGTTCAGAACCGACGAAATAAATACATACATAAATATCACAAGATAAGAGTAATGATGGTGATTTGTGTTTGTTTAGAGGCAGAGGTTGCCGCTTAATCTAATGGTAAAGACTTAGAAAGTAATGTTTACAACATAATTGTGAAGGTATAGTTTGTTGACAGGAAGAGGATTGCATTAATTTTAGATGGGCAAATTGGAGATAATTTCTCATTTATACTTTCAGTAGCACCTAATCAACCTCAACAAAAAAAAATTTAATAACAGAGCTCAGAATCGAACCCAAGACCATGACAGCCATATTGAAACATCCCAACTATCCGGATCACCCACAATGGGTTAACGATCCTCTACAATTTTAGTAGACACAACTAGATTGATATTTTTTAGAAGAATAAATTGCAGAGAACATCTTTCCCTTGCGATTTTAGAAGTTAAATGCAAATAAAATAGTTAAGGGACAAAGAGTTTTTAAAGTTAAGATGAGGAATGCTATCTTCAAACCTTTTTTTTAGTTTATTATGGAAGATATAGATATAGATAATTTGTATCAATTAAACAAGTATTTTGCCCGTGCTCACGAGGTTGAGTCATACATGGTGAATGTTTTAACTCCATTCTACATTAAAAATTAGAGAAACTCCCATCAATTATGGGGTGTCTCACAAAATTCCCCTAATCTTTCACACTTCTCACAAAAAATCCACTAACATCATTTCAAAATGTAAAATAACTGAAATACCCTTTTGAAAATTAACTCATTCGTTTATAAGAAACCCCTAACTGGTGAAAAAGATCTTGATTAATTTACAATGTTTTCCCCTCTTTATACTCTCTTTCTTTTATCCTAAAAATTCAGAGTAAATTTTTTATGATTGAGGTGTATTTTCGCCTTTTTCAATCACCTACTTGTCAAATGACATGCTAGACCGAACAGTGTTAGATTTCAGGGCGTAAAGTGAGAAGAGTTCATAGGGGTTTCTCGAAATTTCAAACTTGAGGGGGTTATCTACAATATGCTCAAACTTGAGGGGGTTTCTCAAATAAAAATAGTTGAGGGGGATTTTCTCAAACATAGCTCATATTTGAGGGGGTTTAAGCGAGAGAAGTTCAGAGAGCTATCTCAAATTTTCATAGTTGAGTGGGTTTTCTCAAATTAAAATAGTTGAGGGGGTTTTTCTAAAATTAACCCATGATTTTATGTAAAGAGGCTCTCTACATGAGTTTTTCTTTAATTTCTATATTTAAAGAAATGATGATGAGATTTTTAATATGGATAGTTATAATCTGATAAGAATTACAAAATATTTGATTAGTAGAATTTTCTATTTATGGATAATTTTAATTTGATGAGGATTCCTAAGTGAATATATTTCTATATTTAAATATATGATTATGAGATTTTTAATATGGATAGTTATAATCTGATAAGGATTACAACATATTTGATTAGTAGAATATTTTTAATTATGAGTAGTTTCAATTTGATGAGAATTCGAGGTGAATATAGACTATTTATCATATTCTCGATTAGATGTACTTATAATATGACACATATCGCATAGGACACATGTCAATTTTTTGTACATTTAGGAGTTCCACCAATTTCTCTTTATATATAAAGGAGGGATCATCAAAAAACAAATTATCATCTACATATTTTGAGAGTATAGTATTTAAATTTGAGTAAAGTACTATATAAGTTTTTACTATCTATATACTTGCTGCAAAATGTGGGTGCATGCCATGAGACTTATATCTTATTTTAATTACTTTAGGTTTTAAACTTTTACTTTGTGTTCTCAAAAGAGGAGGGGGGGGGCTTGTTGAACCTTTCGAACAAATCAGTAGGTACAACAACTAGTTTTGATCAAATCTTATATGATTATTATAGCCCGCATTAAAATTTGACCGTGTCCTAAAAATTATAAAATTCTCAACAATTTTTTCCTTAAAAAATAATGCAACCATATATTTTATTCCTATGATTGCACAGGTGAAGCAACACTGATCGTTCATGGATTCTTAAGAGCTACAAAATAATCATTTTAAAATATTATGCGTGGTTATCAAGTTATTCTTTAAAGAAACTAAACATTTTTCAGCATGATTAATCTCAATATATACCATTGCCTTTGTTCCTTCTAATTTTGTATAACAGTCAACATCAGCTTTACCAACCTTTGGCAATCATCAGCCATAAAAAATAAAAAAATAAAAAAAAAGTCTTTGAAAATCATCCATGGCCTCCTATCAAAATTAAAGTTTTCAATGATAAGAAAATTTGAAGTGCAATATATAATCAAGGGTTATCTGACCCTAAAGTTTTCATCATTTTTAAATCTGAGATCCAAAATTTTCTTTTTGCCGAAGGATTCCCGAAACTTCAAAATACTTTAACTTTGACGCCATGGGTGGAGGCACAATCCACTGGGGCCCTTGGTAACTCGGGAAATTAAAAAACATGGGTAGTAACGTGTTGCCATTTTTGAATAATAGGGGCTAATATGTAAATGAGTCAAGTAGAAAAGGGTTTTTTTTTGGATATTATTCCCCCAAACCTTTCATATTTGAAAAGTGCCCAAAAAGTGTTTTGCATTGGTCCCACAAATCTTTATATTTTGAAATAAGTCCCAAAATTTTGTTAAATATTTTGAAACTAGTTCCCCAAAGCTTTCAACCTTCAACTAACTAGAAGGACTAAGTTCAAAACACATAATTGTTATGGTCCTGGATAATTTCTATTATTAGTTATTAGTGGGGAACTAATTAGTCGAGTGGGAGAGACACAACCGCAAGGGTTAAGGTTCCCGATTGGGCAAGTCATCTCGACAGAAATGACCCAGACCCGATCGCCAAGTGAAATGAACATGCCGTCCCTCGATGCTATCGCTCGACCCACCAATCGAGAACCTTCACGACGACACGAAGCATGCCATCCACTGACTCTTCACCGAAGTGCCTTCGCGGACGACGCGAAGGCGCCATCTACTCGACTCTTCAATCGAGAACCTTCACGACGACACGAAGCGCCATCCACTCGACTCTTCACCGAAGTGCCTTCGCGGACGACGCCGAAGGCGCCATCTACCGACTCTTCAATCGAGAACCTTCGCGACGACACGAAGGCGCCATCCACTGACTCTTCACCGAAGTGCTTTCGTGGACGACGCCGAAGGCGCCATCTACTGACTCTTCAATCGAGAACCTTCGCGACGACACGAAGCATGCCATCCACTGACTCTTCACCGAAGTGCCTTCGCGGACGACGCCGAAGGCGCCATCTACCGACTCTTCAATCGAGAACCTTCGCGACGACACGAAGGCGCCATCCACTGACTCTTCGCCGAGTGCCTTCGCGGACGACGCGAAGGCGCCATCCACTGACCTCTCACCACATGGGCGACACGTAAAATTTGCCCCGACAAAGACGCCAAGATCGCATTGAATGCATGATCGCGCCTTAAAATCCCCGACTCACAAGATTTAAGGCACCTCAAACTCTCCGACGGCGGCGTTGCCAATCCCATCGCATTAATGGCGAGGAACAAGCATTAATGATGAAGAAACAGCTCGGACTCTTAAGTTACTCCTCACTTTACCAGAAGGCGAATCTAACATGGTTGTTCGCCGTGCCTCACCAATTATTCATCGCCATGTGGAAGTAGGGCTGACTCACCCCCCAAGTCCAAATCAGTTAGAAAGACGGAAATATCCTCCAATCCCGTATATAAATAGGGGACTGTTCAACGAAAAAGGTATCTAATTCTCTCTGAACAAAAACTCTCTGCTTTTAAGTTCTTCCGAGCATTTTCCATTAAAACCCTTACTAACTTGATCGTCGGAGAGATCCCCTGAGATCCCAACTCCGCTTTTCCACGTGTCGCCATCCGTGAAGGTGATCGTCATCCTCATCGTCAGTAGAGCATTAGAAGAGAAAGCGAGCCTCACATTATTGAACCAATAAGGAGATATTTGATCGGTGCATTTTCCAAAGATCAACAATAATGATTTGATGGATGTAGGCGTAAAAATTGCTTATCGCATTCGAACAAGACTCGTAAACGGTGGGTTGACGATCGACGATCCATCCGGACGGCTACAATTTAACGCCGACGACGCGACTACGCCGCGAAAACGATAAAGCGAGTCGACGAACCCATGAAGTGAGTCGGCGAGGCGCACGAAGCTAGCGAACGACGGTCGTGGAGAAAACCCGACGACGGCTCAATGAGGCGAAGTTGGCTAAACTCAAACGCCGACGACGGAATCAACCAGACTTATTCTTTAAAGAAAACTAAACATTTTTCAGCATGATTAATCTCAATATATACCATTGCCTTTGTTCCTTCTAATTTTGTATAACAGTCAACATCAGCTTTACCAACCTTTGGCAATCATCAGCCATAAAAAATAAAAAAAAAAAGTCTTTGAAAATCATCCATGGCCTCCTATCAAAATTAAAGTTTTCAATGATAAGAAAATTTGAAGTGCAATATATAATCAAGGGTTATCTGACCCTAAAGTTTTCATCATTTTAAATCTGAGATCCAAAATTTTTCTTTTGCCGAAGGATTCCCGAAACTTCAAAATACTTTAACTTTGACGCCATGGGTGGAGGCACAATCCACTGGGGCCCTTGGTAACTCGGGAAATTAAAAACATGGGTAGTAACGTGTTGCCATTTTTGAATAATAGGGCTAATATGTAAATGAGTCAAGTAAAGGGTTTTTTTGGATATTATTCCCCAAACCTTTCATATTTGAAAAGTGCCCAAAAGTGTTTTGCATTGGTCCCACAAATCTTTATATTTTGAAATAAGTCCCAAAATTTTGTTAAATATTTTGAAACTAGTTCCCCAAAGCTTTCAACCTTCAACTAACTAGAAGGACTAAGTTCAAAACACATAATTGTTATGGTCCTGGATAATTTCTATTATTAGTTATTAGTGGGGAACTAATTAGTCGAGTGGGAGAGACACAACCGCAAGGGTTAAGGTTCCCGATTGGGCAAGTCATCTCGACAGAAATGACCCAGACCCGATCGCCAAGTGAAATGAACATGCCGTCCCTCGATGCTATCGCTCGACCCACCAATCGAGAACCTTCACGGACGACACGAAAGGCGTCATCCACTCGACTCTTCAGCCGAGTGCCTTCGTGGACGACGCGAAAGGCGTCATCTACTCGACTCTTCAATCGAGAACCTTCGCGGACGACACGAAAGGCGCCATCCACTCGACTCTTCACCGAAGTGCTTTCGTGGACGACGCCGAAGCGCCATCTACCGACTCTTCAATCGAGAACCTTCGCGACGACACGAAGCGCCATCCACTGACTCTTCGCCGAGTGCCTTCGCGGACGACGCGAAGGCGCCATCCACTGACCTCTCACCACATGGGCGACACGTAAAATTTGCCCCGACAAAGACGCCAAGATCGCATTGAATGCATGATCAGTGCCTTAAAATCCCCGACTCTCACAGTATTTAAGGCACCTCAAACTCTCCGACGGCAGGCGTTGCCAATCCCATCGCATTAATGGCGAGGGAACAGTGCATTAATGATGAAGAAACAGTTCGGACTCTTAAGTTACTCCCGCCTTTACCAGAAGGCGAATCTAACATGGTTGTTCGCCGTGCCTCACCAATTATTCATCGCCATGTGGAAGTAGGGCTGACTCACCCCCCAAGTCCAAATCAGTTAGAAAGACGGAAATATCCTCCAATCCCGTATATAAATAGGGGACTGTTCAACGAAAAAGGTATCTAATTCTCTCTGAACAAAAACTCTCTGCTTTTAAGTTCTTCCGAGCATTTTCCATTAAAAACCCTTACTAACTTGATCGTCGGAGAGATCCCCGGAGATCCCAACTCCGTCTTTCCACAGGTCGCCATCTGGTGAAGGTGATCGTCATCCCTCATCGTCACAGCCGAGCATTAGAAGAGAAAGCGAGCCTCACATTATTGAACCAATAAGGAGATATTTGACTGTGTGCATTTTCCAGCATCAACAATAATGATTTGATGGATGTAGGCGTTAAAAATTGCTTATCAGTACCCGAACAAGACTCGTAAACGGTGGGTTGACGACCGACGATCCATCCGACGGCGACCGTAACGCTCGACGACGCGACTACGCCGCGAAAACGATAAAGCGAGTCGACGAACCCATGAAGTGAGTCGGCGAGGCGCACGAAGCTAGCGAACGACGGTCGTGGAGAAAACCCGACGACGGCTCAATGAGGCGAAGTTGGCTAAACTCAAACGCCGACGACGGAATCAATCAGATTTAGTCCGCCGATGCAAACGAGCCGCTTGAGCCCCGAAGTTGATCGGCACGACTCAAACACCACGGCAACATCACCGAGCAAAACCAAGCCCTAAGACCGAAGAATCGACGAGAAGCGACGCCGAGACGACGGAACGCCATGACGCGACACCTCGCCAAGTGGCCAAGGTGGCTCGGCCACTTTGCCGAGCCACCTCTACCAACTTGGCCGAGGTGACTCTACCAAGTGGTCGAGGTGACTCGCCAAGTGGCCGAGGAGGCTCGGCCACTTTGGCCGAGCCACCTCGGCCAAGTGGCCGAGCCACTTGGCCCTACAGATACCCCCTATTGTATAAATAGGGGGGGTCTTGAAGCTTTGGGGACTTCGGACTGGGGATTTTTTAGGTCGGATTTTGGGGATTTTGGCTTGGATTTTGGCGGACTTCTGAAGAGCCCTCGCGAGATCTACGACGCACGGTTCCGAGCACCGACGAGCTCAAGTCCGCCGACGCCGATCTATAGGCGGAAGTTAAGTAAACTCGGTCGAACTACGATACCCTCTAGGTTAAGCTTCGTCTTAACCTCGTGGATAGCCAGGATTTCTCCTTGTAGATCTCACCGCTCGGCGATCCTCTCCTTCGTGAGTGGATCCCCGCAGCGATCCTCTCCTTCGCGGAGTGTGATCCTCAGCGCTTCGCTTCCTTCGTGGAACGAGCCCTCTACGTCAGAGTTCCGTAACCCGGATTTACACCGTGATCGAATTGCGCGTGGTCAACGGACGAACAAAAGTCCCCAAGACAGTAAAGAACCCACGCAAGCGGTGATCCCGAAAATAGAGATCCTCGTGTTTGTTCACAAAAGGAAGAAAGTTGTAATTTTCGCTTTCATTGTACGCCTAAAATAAAGGCATTTTCTTTTGTTTGAAATTTTGTTGTAGGCCAACGGTTGCATAACGAAGTTCAAACGATCAATGAATAACAAACCAACTTTTCCCGCGAACAAGCCGGGCGACCACAAGAGCCAACGGCCAAAGAAAGAAGCCGCCGTGTCGCAACCGCGATCCCGATCCCGGCCATCGAGGAGGTCGAAGTTCGAAGTTCGACCGTAAGAAGTATGAAGAATACCTCTCCTCCTCGCCCGCATCCGGCCCCCGCAAGTCCAAGATGGTCTCCGCCGCAAGGAAGACCCGATCGGCCTCGATGCGGAGGCGAAAATCCACCACCACCGCCGCCAAGACCGCAGACAACGGTGGTTCCCTACCTAACAACGCCAAACCTTCGTAACCCCCGCCTTCACAGGGTCGATTCCGCCAATGGCGCCGCGGACTCTCCAAGAGAGCCCGCCGAGGCGACGCCACCGGCGAAACAATTAGCCTGTGCAAAAGAATCAACGGATGGGGTCCGCTATGAGGCGGATCTAAGATCCAAGTTGACTCGAGGTTGAAGTTCGAGATCGTAGCCGATTCCTACAGCCGGCGACGAATGAATGGGTCCGAAGTCAAACGGACCGCCCCACGCCAGAACGTATCCGAAGCGCCAAGCCTCGCAAGCATGGGCTTTGGTGCAACAAGCCCGCAAGTTGAAGAGGGAGGCGCCCGAAGTCGCCGACAATCGCCTAGCTTGGAAGCCCAAGTCCGCCGAGGCTTCAACTTCGACGAACCCAAAGATTCAAGCCTAGCTCGCCAAGAAGCCAACTCCTCGCCCCGTGCTCAAATCGTAAATTGTGAGCACTTCAACAAAGTGGCATCGACGCCGGTTACCTCCTGTTCCGCACTCCAAATTTCCGCTGGCTAACTCTCGCCACGCACTGCCAGGCTTCCCGCTAAAGATCGCTTAGGTCCGCTAAAGGAATCACGGGTCACTCCCGACACGGGAGTCGCACCCACAAAGACAAGAAGAAACTCGCAGCCGCCGCGACCGGCTTCAAATCAAGTCCGAGCCCGTCGGAGATTCACACTCGCTGGCGCACGCCGCGCGCAGTGACTTATGAAAGGCCTATTTGTTCTCGAAGGAGACGCCTCATCCGGACGATGACAACGCTATACCCGAAGTTGTGCCAACACACGATAGGTTGCTCCGGTATTCATACCGACGAAGTTGTACTATCGCGGCCGGGGTACAAGTAAATCCCGAAGAGGAACGCCGTAATCAAACATGTCTTGCTTGTGCTCAAACCCATCAAGGCAAGAGCATCGAGTGCAACCGCACTAAACGACTCGAAAAGGCGCCGGTCTTTGATAGGCTCGCGACGAATGCCCAACCCAAGTCAAGACGCCTGTGAAGAAAAGGTGGACACCTCGTGGTGATGAATTGCCGAAAGTGTTACCATCAATATGACCACAGAGGGACGCCGCCACGCGTCGCTCCCGGCATCGCGAACGAATGACTCGATTGCGGTCCCGACCTGCTAGACGACCAATTATCGCAAGATGCGAAGGGATTACCCTCGATGATGAAGTGTCGGATGCCGGCCCGCGAATGGCTTCGATAATACAATTTCCAAAGATAGGACAACCTCGCGGCGTTCATGATCAGCGGAACAAGTGTCCCGTGATGCTTGAAGAGGCCCTAACCAAGCAAAAGGACAACTTTAAGCTTGAATGGAACCGCCATGCGCCAGATGAGAGCAATGCATGACCAGCCAGATCCAGCGATAATGAACCACCAAGGTGAGCCAAGTCGCCGCAATAATGTCAACTTAACAGATAGCGACACGGACGGGGAAGGAGGCCAAAACGTAGGTGATCGTGTCGCCAAAGAAAACGCTAGCGATAACACCGCCATTCCTCCCCAAGTTTACCCGAACGGAGACGAGGGGAAAATGAGAAAATAAAGACCTCGAGAGCAAAATCAATACTTTGATTTCCGCCAAGAGGTAAAGAAGACGGTATACCATGTCCTTACCAAGGGAGTGGGAATCAATCCCGTATCCGACAAAATTCAACCTCATCAACTTTACACCATTTGACGGAAGGGATCGCCCACTCAAAGACTTGATCTACTTCAAGTCTCATCTAGGTGTTATCTCCGAACGAGCCCTTGATGGTTCGGTCATTCGCTGGCACCCTTCGTGGAGCCGCTTCGATTGGTACGTACCGCCTCAAACCGTGGAGCGCTAATAGCCGATGATATGGAGGCCATGTTTTCACCAATTTCTTCGACGATGACACCGAGGTATCCATTGGTTCTTTGTTGGACGAGAAACGTAAAGACGGGAAATAGTGGATAACTTCGCCAAGAGGTTCAAATAAGGCAATGAATTGCCGAGACCGATAACGAGAAGTTCATTCTCCAAACTTGTCATAGCAACTGTCATTGGACGTGTTGGAAGCAATGGAACCGCACCGTCCGAGACCCGGAAAGATTTAAGGATACGGAGAGCAAGCCGAGCGATTCCCGAGGAGGAAGAAAGCGGAGAGAGGTCACCTATGGTGGATGCTCACAAGCGTAACTTTGTCCCCGTGGCAAAGGTAAAGCGCCGCAAAGTCTCAGACGCTTAATCAAACGCTCGAACCGCAACCACAACAAATAGCCGCAACAACGCGGCACCACAAAGAATCGCAGCCTCAATGGCGCCAACAAACTCGTAATCGAAACCATCCGTTCGAGGTTTCAAGACTTACTCGCTCAAGGACGAGGAAGTTCCGCATCTTCAAATACCTTCTAGAAAACAACAAAATCCAGCACCCCAATTGTAAACCAAGAGGAGGCAAACAAGGTTACAGATCCTGGCACTCGGCTTACCACGTATGTACATCATCCTACAAAGTTCGCTACCATCTCAAGGACAAGATTCGTGCCTTGATCGATGTTGGAGTCATTACTCCAAAACCCTCTAAAGAGAAGAAGGTGGGAGCAAATGCGCCTCTATAAGCTTCGGATCGTTCCTTCGATTGGTTCCAACCGACGCCAGCCAGAAGGTAGGAATGAAGATGGTGAATGAAGATCCTCACCGCAACGAAGAAGGGGCTCGATCAAGACACGACAAAGAAACGGAGAAATCCTTTGGGTCCACCCCGACTTGCCGGAAGACGATCATGGACTACATCCTCGGCCATAAAGAAGTCCAAGGAAAAGGCAAGCTATGCCATGTCGTCAAAGAATTCCGAGAAGGATGATGAAAAAGTATCCACCTTCCAATTTCCTAAGAAGAGCGGAAGTCTTCGCTACTAGGAGTGGACAAGAATACTCCTACAAGTATCCGTGACACTCCAAATCCAAACGCTAAGACACCGCCGAGCTGGGGTGACCACGACTTCTCTCACTGCAGAAAGAAAAGCAATCAAGCAAAGGAGAAATGCCTCAGTCCGTGAAGCTCAACTCCGGCAGCCCCGATTCAATCGCCTGACAGGAGGGATAGACCGAACATCGGGCTCTCCATACCGCTTCGACGCCATGGCCCGCTGGCTAACATCCCGGCTAATAACTCTCTACGAAGGTTCGATTGTCAAAGGAAACCCGAAGCTCTACAAGAAGCTCGGCCGACTCGAGGTGTTTCTCACTCAGATCAAGCCGATTCCTAAGAATCAGACAACAATGCAACTTGGCAACCAAGCACTTCCCCGCATTACTTTTACAAAGGAGGATATGCACGAGAGATTCCAAGCACGATCGGCCGCTATACTTCACCGGTATATTGGCTCTAGTGAAGTTAACCGATCCAAGTCGATCCGGTTCACAGGAGCATTATGCCCTCAGGCCATGTATCACCTTAGAATCCCCGCCAAGAAGTCGGCATCAACAGCACAATGATCTATGGGTTTAACACCAGCGGTCTCTACCGCTGGTAAGATCCTGATAAAGTGCCAAATGGGGATTTAAAGTCCAAGTCACCGCTATGTGATTGACGCAGACTTCCTATAACTTATTGTTGGGTCGACCTTGGATCCACGGTAACGCTATAGTCCCATCTACTCTTCATCGTCTCAAATATGTAGACACTAATAATGAGGTCAAGACGGTGGTCGCGACAAACAAACCGCTTAAGGGTGGAGAATTATTTTATCGATTCTCTCCTCTACGGAATGAGTCCGAATCAATCATCGCCCAAGGCACCCATGAAGAAGCCGATACCGGCCGGGCTTGATTATAGTGGTGGTTTTGTTTTGAATGACATTGTACCCCTTGTAATCAATCTTGACGATGAAGAATCGCCGATGAACATTGTAATTGGCAAATTGTCGATGAATCAATAAATGACGATTTAGAGTACCATTTGTCTTTGAATGATGTAATGACAGTTTATACAACGATCCGAGTTGCACTTACCAACTCGGTCTTCTTGCTTTACACAAAAGCAATTCCAAGACTCCTTTGGGCCAACAAACTAATCGAAACCATCCGGTTCGAGGTTTCCCAAGACTTACTCGCTCAAGGACGAGGAAGTTCCGCATCTTCAAATACCTTCTAGAAAACAACAAAATCCAGCTACCCCCAATTGTAAACCAAGAGGAGGCAAACAAGGTTACAGATCCTAAGTATCACGTGTTATGGCTGTATCATCCTACAAAGTTCGCTACCATCTCAAGGACAAGATTCAGCCTTGATCGATGTTGGAGTCATTACTCCAAAACCCTCTAAAGAGAAGAAGGTGGGAGCAAATGCGCCTCTATAAGCTTCGATCAGCCTTCGATTGGTTCCAACCGACGCCGCTTGTGAAGGTAGGAATGAAGATGGTGAATGAAGATCCTCACCGCAACGAAGAAGGGCTCGCACCAAGACACCCACGCGAACGGAGAAATCCTTTGGGTCCACCCCGACTTGCCGGAAGACGATCATGGACTACATCCTCGCCATAAAGAAGTCCAAGGAAAAGGCAAGCTATGCCATGTCGCTCAAAGAATTCCAGAGAAGGATGATGAAAAGTATCCACCTTCCATTTCCTAAGAAGAGCGGAAGTCTTCGCTACTAGGAGTGGACAAGAATACTCCTACAAGTATCCGTGACACTCCAAATCCAAACGCTAAGACACCGCCGAGCTGGGGTGACCACGACTCCTCTCACTCGCAGAGAAAGAAAAGCAATCAAGCAAAGGAGAAACAGCCTCGGTCCGTGAAGCTCAACTCCGGCAGCCCGATTCAATCGCCTGACAGGAGGGATAGACCGAACATCGGGCTCTCCATACCGCTGACGCCATGGCCTGGCCATTAACATCCCTAACTCTCTACGAAGGTTCGATTGTCAAAGGAAACCCGAAGCTCTACAAGAAGCTCGGCCGACTCGAGGTGTTTCTCAATCGCTTCATTCCTAAGAATCAGACAACAATGCAACTTGGCAACAAGCACTTCGCATTACTTTTACAAAGGAGGATATGCGGGGCGAGATTCCAAGCACGATCGGCCGCTATACTTCACCGTATATTGGCTCTAGTGAAGTTAACCGATCCAAGTCGATCCGGCCAGGAGCATTATGCCCTCGCTACCATGTATCACCTTAGAATCCCCGCAAGTCGGCATCAACAGCACAATGATCTATGGGTTTAACACCAGCGGTCTCTACTGGTAAGATCCTGATAAAGTGCCAAATGGGGATTTAAAGTCCAAGTCACCGCTATGTGATTGACGCAGACTTCCTATAACTTATTGTTGGTCGACCTTGGATCCACTAACGCTATAGTCCCATCTACTCTTCATCGGTGTCTCAAATATGTAGACACGAATAATGAGGTCAAGACGGTGGTCGCGACAAACAAACCGCTTAAGGGTGGAGAATTATTTTACCGATTCTCTCCTCTACGGTAATGAGTCCGAATCAATCATCTACCAAGGCACGGACAATGTGAAGAAGTCGATACCGGCCGGCTTGATTATAGTGGTGGTTTTGTTTTAAATGACATTGTACCCCTTGTAATCAATCTTGACGATGAAGAATCGCCGGATGAACATTGTAATTGGCAAATTGTCGATGAATCAATAAATGACGATTTAGAGTACCATTTGTCTTTGAATGATGTAATGACAGTTTATACAACGATCCGAGTTGCACTTACCAACTCGGTCTTCTTGCTTTACACAAAAGCAATTCCAAGACTCCTTTGGGACAACACTCGCCATCCCACCTAAGATCAAGTAGTGAAAAAGACTTGGTTTACTAAAAGGAAATGCGCCCAACGCCAATCATTTCTTAGAAGAAGATGAAGATGACAACGGCCTATCCTCAACACATTCAGATATAGTCCGTAGACACCGGGTATCATGAAGAAGTGGGGTACGACTTGACACAAGGAGAAGGTCTATGTTTCTGCGAGGTCCTCGAGTCCCTCCTAAAGCAAGATATGTCCCAAAAGGGAAGCCGATAACTACTATGCATTTAGAAGGATTGGGATACTAATCCTCCTCGAAGATGAATGCTCATGGCTAATTGATGATAATCCACCGATGAGGGAGACGGACATTCGTCCGATTCTTCTATTGATTCCGACACCACCTCTGAGAAGCTTTCAAGGCTTTGATGTCAAATATGGCTACTGGCCGATCCTCGCTACTATTGAGGGTGATGAAGATATGCCAACATGGGAAGACCCATGGATCCATCAACTCGAGAGCAGCTTGGGGATAGATTCAACAAAGAGAACCCCCACTAAGGACGCAGGTAGTCCAAGTTAATATGGGTGACGAGGAACATCCTAAGCTCATAAACGCCAAGAATAGTCTTCCTCACAAGAGAAGGAAGAGCTGATTGCCCTAATCGTGGAATACATCGACGTGTTAGCTTGGAGCTATGAGGACATGCCAGGACTCGACCCTAATGTGGCGACCCATCACCTCAACATCAAAGTGGATGTCAAACCCGCAAGCAATCGCGAAGACGGTTTCGCCCACAAATATTGCAAGCAATCGCTGACGGTAAAGAAACTCATAGAATCGGATTCATCGAGGAAATTCAACATCCGGATTGGGTGGCTAATATAGTCCCTGGCCATGAAGAAGAATGGTTCGATTAGGACTGTGGTTTCACTACGAGACCAACGCCGCTGTTCGAAGATGACTTTCCTCTTCCAATCACCGATGTCATAGTCGACAACACGCGGTGGATTTGAAAGAATGTCATTCATGGATGGTTTCTGTTACAATCAAATCAAGATGCACCCGATGATGCCAAGCACACAAAGATTCGAACGCCTATCGGTATATATTGCTACACGGTCATGCCGCTCGCCTCAAAATGCAGCGCCACGCACTGCCGAAGCGATGACTAAAATTTTCCAGATCATCTCCGAAAACGGTCAATGCTACGCCGATGACTTAGTCGCGGAAAAGCAAGGACAAAGGAGATCACGCCAAAGATCTTAGGACAGTATTCGAGCTCATGCGACTCATCAACTAAAGATGAACCCTGCCAAATCCTTCCTTGGGATGTCCAAGGCAAGTTCCTACTTCGCTGCCACCGACAAAGGAATCCACGTCGATCCTGACAAAGTGAAGGCAATTCAAGAGTTGCAACCTCCGAGAAATCTGAGAGAACTCAGGGGGTTACAAGGGCGATTGGCATACATCCGACGGTTCATATCGAACCTATCTGGGAAGTGCCAACCATTTTCTAAGTTAAACAAGAAGGGCGTATCGTTTATTTGGGACGACGCCTGTCAGAAAGCGTTTGAAGAGATCAAATCGTATCTCGCTAAACCTCTATTCTTGTTGCACGCGTCGGAAAAACGTTCTGATCTACGTCAAGGCAGCGGATCACTCGTTAAAGCCTTACTGCGCGGGGCGGCGGCGGCCGGTCCGCGAGCGAGCGATGTATTACGAGCGAACATTGGTGGTCTTGAGTCTCGATACCCAATGGTCGGCGATGCCTTGCATTAGTGTTCGCGATTCAGAAAATGCGACACTATTTAGTAGGACAGACGATTTATGTTATCTCTAACGTAAATCCGGTCCGAATATTTATGACCCAGCCGGCCTCGATGAGTTGGCGTTTAGCGAAATGGGCCTTGCTCTTGTCCCAATATGACTTGTATTTCAAACAACAGAAGTCGGTCAAAGGACAAGCGATTTGTGATCTCTTGGTCGCCACCGACAACGGATGCGCTTGAGCTATATGATGATCTTCCGATGAAGTTCGTGAAGTCAACACTACATCGCACCAACAAATATGGCGATTGTATTTTGACGGAGCTTCGGCCACTAATGTGGCAAGTACCCCCGATGTTCTAAAATCACTGAGTCGAGTTGTCTTGATTTCCGGAATCATGTCATGCCCGTGCTTATTCACTCACCGAACCTTGTTCCAATAACGTATTTAATACAACGCTACTTATCGGACTTAGCTTCGCCAAGGAGCCGGGGTCAATATCTCAAGCATACGGCGATTCACAACCGATAGTTAAGCAGTTCGTGGTGACTACGGTCGAACTGATCTAATCCCCTATCATCGATAGTCGTTGAAATGGCGGACTCATTCAAGGATTCTTCATCGAATATATCCCACGCCCAAAACGCCACGCAGATGCACCGGGCGGCGTTAGTCGTGTCGTTAGCACAACCTTCCAGACCGAGCAACTAGTTACGGTCAGACTCACCAACTCTTCGCACTCATTATACGATGAGGCACAAGAAGGTAAGGGGTAGTTACCAAAGAAGTACATGCAACCCAAACCAAGTTGGAGCCCCGAGATTGGCGCCTATCATCGACACGCCTTACATGGTATTCTACCGTAAGACGGAAGGAGAGAGAGTCAATCCGCTAAGAGCTCCAAGATTCTTTACCATACGTAAACCCGTGATGCTATATCGCCGGGGTACGATGGTCTTTATCCGATGCCTCTCAAACAAAGAGGCGTAAGAGGTCCTTCGAAGCACACGAAGGTGAATGTGGTGCGCACTAACCGGTCCCAAGCTCTACGAGCGAATCAGAGAATGGGCTACTTTTGGCCCACGATGATTAATGACGCAGCCGAGCACGCCGAAATGCCACGCGGTCGATTCACGCCAATTATATGCATCACCTCCGTGAGCGCTTGCATCCTTCTACCACATCCCGCCATTCGAGACATGGGGAATGGACGCTAGGTCCCATTTTTCCGCCGCTAAGGGGATCTCGTTTATTCTAGCGATCACCGACTACTTCTCCAAGTGGTCAAGCAATCCCGCTAAAAGAAGTAAAGGCGAAAACCGCCGCCGATTCATCAAACACCATGTCATCTATCGACATGGTATCCCGAGACGGATCGTGCATGACAACGGTCCCCAATTTATCGCAATTCCTTCATCGTTTTGCGAAAAGTTCAAGATACAAGATATCTCGCCGACAAACTTATAATCCAAAGAAGAAATGGATTAGCCGAGGCGTTCAACAAGACGATCATCAAGATTTTGTCAAAGCTTGTGAAGAATAACAAGCGAGACTGGGACGATAAACTCGGAGAAGCACTCTGGGCATATCGCACAATCCAGACGTGACGCCAACAGAGCTACCCCGCACTCTCGGTTTACGGTGTGAAGCAATTCTCCGTTGGAAATCCAGATCCGTCACTTCACTCACCAACCTTGTTCCAATAACGAGTCAATACAACGCTGCTACTTATCGGACTTAGCTTCGCCAAGGAGCCGGGGTCAATATCTCAAGCATACGGCGATTCACAACCGATAGTTAAGGTGTTCGTGGTGACTACGGTCGAACTGATCTAATCCCCTATCATCGATAGTCGTTGAAATGGCGACTCATTCAAGGATTCTTCATCGAATATATCCCACGCCCAAACGCCACGCAGATGCACCGGGCGGCGTTAGTCGTGGTCGTTAGCACAACCTTCCGAGACCGAGCAACTAGTTACGGCCAGACTCACCAACTCTTCGCACTCATTATACGATGAGGCACAAGAAGGTAAGGGGTAGTTACCAAAGAAGTACATGCAACCCAAACCAAGTTGGAGCCCCGAGATTGGCGCCTATCATCGACACGCCTTACATGGTATTCTACCGTAAGACGGAAGGAGAGAGAGTCAATCCGCTAAGAGCTCCAAGATTCTTTACCATACGTAAACCCGGATGCTATATCGCCGGGGTACGATGGTCTTTATCCGATGCCTCTCAAACAAAGAGGCGTAAGAGGTCCTTCGAAGCACACGAAGGTGAATGTGGTGCGCACTAACCGGTCCCAAGCTCTACGAGCGAATCAGAGAATGGGCTACTTTTGGCCCACGATGATTAATGACGCAGCCGAGCACGCCGAAATGCCACGCGTCGATTCACGCCAATTATATGCATCGCCTCCGTGAGCGCTTGCATCCTTCTACCACATCCCGCCATTCGAGACATGGGGAATGGACGTTGTAGGTCCCATTTTTCCGCCGCCGCTAAGGGGATCTGCTTATTCTAGCGATCACCGACTACTTCTCCAAGTGGTCAAGCAATCCCGCTAAAAGAAGTAAAGGCGAAAACCGCCGCCGATTCATCAAACACCATGTCATCTATCGACATGGTATCCCGAGACGGATCGTGCATGACAACGGTCCCCAATTTATCGCAATTCCTTCATCGTTTTGCGAAAAGTTCAAGATACAAGATATCTCGCCGACGACTTATAATCCAAAGAAGAAATGGATTAGCCGAGGCGCTCAACAAGACGATCATCAAGATTTTGTCAAAGCTTGTGAAGAATAACAAGCGAGACCGGGACGATAAACTCTGAGAAGCACTCGGGCATATCGCACAATCCAGACGTGACGCCAACAGAGCTACCCCGCACTCTCTCGGGTTTACGGTGTGAAGCAATTCTCCGTTGGAAATCCAGATCCGCCACTCGGCCGCCTTGCAAATGTAGATGACGACCAAGAACAATATCAAAACGCCTCAAGAACTTGAGATGTTAGATGAGAAGCTCGAGGCTCAACAATGCATTGAGTTCTATCAAGCTAGAATGTCGAGGGCTTTCAACAAGAAAGTTCGACAGAGAACCTTTAAGGAGGGAGATTCGCCCTCGCCGCCAGACTACCGATAATTCTCAACTCCAAAAGAAAGGTAAATTCGAACCCAATGGGAAGGACCGCTTATAATAGACACGCCTATTCAAACGGTGCATATCGCCTATCACACAGAATGGCGACCGCAATTAATGCCGATAAATGGGAAATTTCAAAAGTATTATCCTTAGTACATTCGTGATAACCCATTTTGATGGGAAGTTCCTCAGAGAATATCTCACTCATATTCATGAGGATAACCCTAAATTATTGTGTTTTCCTCCAAAATTCTCTCACCGATCAAATTCATTGACGGTGGGCCCACTAAAAATCTCCCTGGTCCAACCACTGCCTTCCCTCTCGATTCCTTCCACTTAACGAGAGGTCCACTTTCAGATTCTGGTTAGCAATCCTACAAAAGCGAAAGCTATCCATACCCTTCCAAGATTCTCGGAGTGGAGATCCCACTCTTAGTTTCTCATCGGGAAATAGAATACATTCTTCCTTTCCCACCTTCACCGAGATAGGACATATCCTTCCTCTTCGAAGCAAGAGATAGAATACATTCTTCCTCTCTTGTCTTAGATTCTGAGTGGAGATCCCACTCTTAGTTTCATCTTTCAAGATTCTCAAGATGGAGATCCCATTTTCAGTCTCTTTCACCGGAAATGTGACAAAAATCCTTCCTTTCCAAAGACCCTGAGATAGGAGACAAGATCCTCCTTCCTCTCCATCAATAAGAGATAGGATACAAAACCTTCCTTTCTTATTTCAAATTCGTGAGCACCGGAGATAGGACATATCCTTCCTCTTCAAGCAAGAGATAGAATACATTCTTCCTCTCTTGTCTTAGATTCTGAGTGGAGATCCCACTCTTAGTTTCATCTTTCAAGATTCTCAAGATGGAGATCCCATTTTCAGTCTCTTTCACTGGAAACAGGACAAAAATCCTTCCTTTCCAGCACCCGGAGATAGGAGACAAGATCCTCCTTCCTCTCCATCAATAAGAGATAGGATACAAAACCTTCCTCTCTTATTTCAAATTCGTGAGCACCTGGAGATAGGACACAAAACCTTCCTCTCTACTGGCAAGAGATAGGATACAAAACCTTCCTCTCTTGTTCATCCCTTACCCGGAGATAGGAGACAAGATCCTCCTTCCTCTCCACCTTCGGGAAATAGAATACATTCTTCCTTTCCCACCTCAATCAACCTTACGCCGGTTCAATCCTTCTCCGGTCAAAAGAAGGCGCCAAGATTCATCTTGGGGTATTTTATCCCGAAACCTAAGAAGGGATGAAGTCGACGCCTAACACGCGTCGCCGGTTTAGTCTTTCTCCGATTGAAGAAGACACCAGAGTTCGATTCTGGGGTATTTCATCCCGAAACCTAAGAAGGGATGAAGTCGACGCCTAACACGCGTCGCCGGTTCAATCCTTCTCCGGTCAAAAGAAGGCGCCAAGATTCATCTTGGGGTATTTTATCCCGAAACCTAAGAAGGGATGAAGTCTACGCTTAACACGCTGCCGCCGGTTTAGTCTTTCTCCGATTGAAGAAGACACCGAGTTCGATTCGGGTATTTTATCCGAAACCTAAGAAGGGATGAAGTCGACGCCTAACACGCTGCCGCCGGTTTAGTCTTTCTCCGATTGAAGAAGACACCGTGAGTTCGATTCGGGTATTTTATCCCAAACCTAAGAAGGGATGAAGTCGACGCCTAACACGCTGCCGCCGGTTCAATCCTTCTCCGGTCAAAGAAGGCCAAGATTCATCTTGGGGTATTTTATCCGAAACCTAAGAAGGATGAAGTCGACGCCAACACGCCGCCGGTTTAGTCTTTCTCCGATTGAAGAAGACACCGAGTTCGATTCTCGGGTATTTTATCCGAAACCTAAGAAGGGATGAAGTCGACGCCAACACGCTGCCGCCGGTTTAGTCTTTCTCCCATTGAAGAAGACACCGTGAGTTCGATTCTCGGGTATTTTATCCCGGCCTAAGAAGGGATGAAGTCGACGCCAACACGCTGCCGCTAGTCTTCCCGTGAAAAGACGAAGCCTACGTATTCAACATCGTAGCATTAAGTCTAAGAGAGTCTCATCCTTTGGCACAACGCCACGCGGAACGGACCAGATAATCCGCGACGCTAGCCCAACTCAAACGGTAGTTGGTAAAGGCTAATCAAACCGCTGAGGGTCGGGGTCGCCAATAACCCCAAAGTCGACGCCACACGCTAAGTTCGGCTTAGTCTTTTTCCGATTGAAGAAGACACCGAGTTTGATTCGGGTATTTCATCCCGGCCTAAGAAGGGATGAGTCTACGCTTAACACGCTGCCGCTAGTCTTCCCGTGAAAAGACGAAGCCTACGTATTCAACATCGTAGCATTAAGTCTAAGAGAGTCTCATCCTTTGGCACAACGTCACGTGCGGAACGGACCCAGATAATCCGCACGCTAGCCCAATTCAAACGGTAGTTGGTAAAGGCTAATCAAATCCGTTGACGGCTGAGGGTTTGCAAAAAATCCTATAAGTATTATGGTTAATTATTTCTAACGAAATAAAAGAATCATAATAGAGCACAAAAGAGGACAGAAATATGTTTTGCTTTAACTCAGATACTTTATTGAGGAAAGCTTGTTGAAGTTCCTCCTGAAGCTCGGCCCTGAAAGTCTCCTCGCTGCCATTAAGGGCCTCCGCAGTCTCCTTCTTGATGTCAACTAGCGTCTGCTTCGAGAGTTCAAATTCCTCGGGCACGACCGCGAGAGTCTTTTCTTTGTTGGCCTTCGCCGCCTTCAAGACGACGCTCTCCTCGCCGCTTGAGTTCCTGCTCGAGCTCAACTATCCTCGCTTCTCCAAGAAATGGACACAGACCAAAATGTCCCACTGAAAATGAAGCTTCAAAGAATGCTAGCCTCCAATGATGCACCCGGCTCGCCGCATTTGAACTTCGAGTCCGAATAACGCAAGCATCTGCTAAGGTCCGAGGCGAGCCTCGTCTCTATCTCTATATATGAGGGGAGCCCGGCTGCTTCAAAATCTTGTAAACTTTGGAGCTTAACCCCTAAATGGTCGAAATCATCAGCAATGTGACCTGGGCAGACTCAATCTTCCAGATATTCTCCCAGGCCGCTTAGCCCTACTCCAAATAGGATTACGAGTATAAACTAGTTCCTAATTCTTAACGAGAAGTTCCTGGAGAATATTACCATATTCTTAAGGATAACTCGATAACCCTCAATTTCCTCCCACTGTGGAACCTCAAAGAGGGATAAATTGACGAATTCTGACAAGGCTTATGTTGGCGCCGGACAGCGCGTTCTACCTTGAAAGAGCTCCTCTCACTGTATCAATGCCGATTCATGCGTCGCCGCCAGAAGGCCCATCGGTCAACAGTTTAGAATTGGAATAAGTCCCAAGAAAAATTCCTCCCACTGAGGATAATTGTGCTCCAACAAGGAGTAATACAGTAGCGACGCCCACCAACGCGTCGTCGCCGAAGGATGCACCGATCAACGGTTCGGATCCACGCAAGATCGCACACCGGTCAACGCGTTGCACTTGCCGGTTGAAGGCTAAAATCCATGTAGTTCGACGCCAATTAACGCGTCGCAGCCAAGGGTTCCCCCGATCAACGGAGGAATCTCGAGGGTCAATTGGACGACAATTCACCAACACGAGTCGACAGTAAGGAAACTTAATTAGCTACAGTTTGAAACTCCAACAATGGTCAAGCAATAAATGCAGCACCGTAACACCCCTGGGTATCCTACAAAGCACTGAAGTGCCTGAGAGGATTGGAGGAATTAAATACTGGAGCCAATCTCAAAAGAAATTCATCCATCGACTTCTGGTCAAGATCTCAACAACGGTCAGACAAAAAAATGCAGTACCGTAATACCTTCAATAATCCTACAAAGCACTGGAAAGACTGAAGGGAGATGAGAGATCAAACGCCAAGGTCACTCGTAAGTCCTATCACGCCAACTAAAGGGTGAAGGGCTCATCACGTCCAAAGCATCCCAGACTCATCAAGAATCGAGACTGAGACGCTTTGGAGGGGTATCTCAGAGGCGTTAAAATTGCTTATCGCATTCTAACAAGACTCGTAAACGGTGGGTTGACGACCGACGATCCATCCGACGGCGCGACCCAGAACGCCCGACGACGTGACTACGCCGCAAAACGCATAAAGCGAGTCGACGAACCCATGAAGTGAGTCGGCGAGGCGTACGAGCTAGCGAAACGACGTGTCGTGGAGAAAACCCGACGACGAAGCTCAACGAGGCGAGTTGGCTAAACTCAAACGTCGACGACGGAATCAACCGTACTTAGTCCGCCAATGCAAACGAGCCGCTTGAGCCCCGAAGTTGATCGGTACGCACTCAAACACAACGGCAACATCACCGAGCAAAACCAAGCCCTAAGACCGAAGAATCGACGGAGAAGCGACGCCAGACGCATCGAACGCCATGACGCGACACCTCGCCAAGTGGCCGAGGTGGCTCGGCCACTTTGGCCGAGCCACCTCGCCAAGTGGCCGAGGTGGCTCGGCCAAGTGGCCGAGGTGGCTCGGCCACTTTGGCCGAGCCACCTCGGCCAAGTGGCCGAGGTGGCTCGGCCAAGTGGCCGAGCCACTTGGCCCGGCGCATACCCCCCCCTATTGTATAAATAGGGGGGGTCTTGAAGCTTTGGGGACTTGGTTGGGGATTTTTAGGTCGGATTTTGGGGATTTTGGCTTGGATTTTGGCGGACTTGAAGAGCCCTCGCGAGATCTGACCTTGGTTCAGAACGGCCGAGCTCAAGTCCACCGACGCCGATCTATAGGCGGAAGTTAAGTAAACTCGGTCGAACTACAGATACCCTCTAGGTTAAGCTTCGTCTTAACCTCGTGGATAGCTGTGATTTCTCCTTGTAGATCTCACCGCTCGGCGATCCTCTCCTTCGTGAGTGTGATCCCGCAGCGATCCTCTCCTTCGTGAGTGTGATCCCTCGGTAACCGTTTCCTTCGTGAAGCGAGCTCCTCGTCTGTAGTTCCGAACCCGGGTTTACACCAGATCGAATTGCGCGGTGGTCAACGGACGAACAAAAGTTCCCAAGACAGCAAAGAACCCACGCAAGCCGGTGATCCCGAAAATAGAGATCCTCGTGTTTGTTCACAAAAGGAAGAAAGTTGTAATTTTCGTTTTCATTGTACGCCTAAAATAAAGGCATTTTCTTTTGTTTGAAATTTTGTTGTAGGCCAACGAAGCTGTACACGAGTTCAAACGATCAATGAATAACAAACCAACTTTCCCCGCGAACAATGGACTACTTCCAAAATATGAAGATTTGAGGAACTAATTTAAAAATACTTAAGGATTTGAAGACTAATTTTAAAATATGAAAATTTGGGAGAGTAATTTCAAAATATGAAAGATTTGGCGGACTAATATCGATGTCGAATGGTCAGAATATGAAAGATTTGGCGGACTAATATCGATGTCGAATGGTCAGACTGCGCGATAGTTTTTCTCGCGATCTCCTTTATTGTATTCTAATTTAATACCTGATGTTGAAATTGTTATGTATTGATGTTTAGATACTAATTAATTATGCAATTATTTTTTTTCCTTCATAATATCATGTTTAACTATTAAAAATTTTGACCTCCCCCTTCCAAAATTTCTAGCTTTGCCACTGTTTGATACTCTGTTAAGTCATTTTAGGGTATCAAAGTTAAATATTTATGAACTTTGAGGATTTTGTTTGGAAAAACTTGGAGGTACCAAAGTTAAAAATAAGCTAAAGTGTAAGTACTTAAGTGCAGATAAAAAAAGATTTAAGGTCTGATATGAATAAAGCCCTTAAAAAAGAAGAGCACGAGACCACGAGCATGACAACGTGACAAGTAAACAAAAAGTCCAAGAGTTACGTAGAGTCGAGGAAACAACATCTGCTGTCGATTTCTCCCACGTCCCTAAGGAAAGACTTAATTGCACTTAAATGTCCTATGGTTTACCCGACTTTATTCTTAAGTGATCTTTTTTGTCAAATCGAACAAAAAGTGATCCAAAGTATTTCATTTTTATAGATAAATGCGTCAAAGTTTTAAAATATGTTACGTTAATGCCCTCTTGTTTACCCAATGTTGCATATAAACACCCTAAAGTTTATACATGACGTCACTTAAACGCCCCAAAGTTTCTAATGCTATGTTTTGGAGTTTACTAAGTAATGGAACGGAAAGTTAAGTAATGGAAAGGAAAGGTAGGGAACAAAAGGAAAAAGATTATGTTGTTTGAGAGTTTAGTAAGGGGAACGGAAGTAAATTTGTTTTACTTTGTTTGGGAGTTCTAAGAGTAACGGAAGTAAAAAGATAAAATTACGTAAATACCCTTACATATTGGATAGAAGTATATCTTAGCCATTGATTTTAATGTTATAAGAGTATAATTGTCTTATCACATTATAAAATTTTACACCCATTTTCATTACATCCTCTACCGCCCAAATCGGAGGGGAGGAAAATGGGTGTAAATTTAACCTTCCCTTCCATCCTCTAATTCCCTAAAAAAACTTCCAAACGAAGTTAAATTTTTTTTTTTCCATTCCACTCCATCCATTAGCATACATCCAAACATAGTGTATAAGAGTTTAAGTTTAGTACTTTATATTATGTGATGTAGAGAAAAGATAATGATGTTTGGGTCATTTTTAACTATAGGATATTTATATGCAACACTTAAATACTTAAATACTTTGGGTAATTTTTTTGTTCTGTTTGAATTGAATTTATAAAGCATTTAAATGCAACGTCGGGAAAACTATAGGGCATTTAAATGCAATTAAGCCCTAAAAATGATACATCTTATCTCTATTTATCATAAATTTTAGGAAAAGTTCTAGTCTTCACCAGTCTCCGATCTCAAAAAGTCAAGAAACAATGGCGATCTCTGTGGGCCCCCGCTCTCTCATCCTCTCTGCGCTCGTCGTCTCTGTCTGCCTTCTCTCCTCTTCGATCGTTCAGGGGACTGACTTCGAGTATTGCGGTTAGTTCTTCAACAAATCTAGGGTTTTGAACTCAAATTCAAAAGCTCCGATTTTTTGCCAGCTTTGGTTTAATTATAGCTTTTTGCGAGGGTTGTATTCAAATATCTGTTCATTAGTTAGTATATTCAATCAGCAGTTTATTATTTGTGTCTAAATTGCATAAAAATCGGATTTTTGTACAATTATTGCTTCTGTGGGGATAAAAAATCTCAACTTTTAAACCAGGGAAGATATCTCAATGAAATTACAAAAAGATAGGAGTGTTAGAATGTAGTTTCCAACAATTTTACACTATCCATGGGACTGGAGTTAGATTACAATTGATTCAGGAATTTCCAGAAATTATAGAGCTTAAAGTGATGTAAAGCTTGATCATCTGAAGCTGCTAACTGATTTTATTAGGGGAAAAAAGCGAGGCTTCTGCTGAGTACAATACTGGATGAAAACATTCATTAATGATAACTATCACAAGAAACTTGGAAACTGGAGCTAACCATATTTTAGACAAATCTTGAATGGGGATCTTTGGGTTTAGTCCTCTTGCATGCTGACCTTGTGCCCAGTCCACACAGCGGAGGAAGATCGATGCCATTGATACATTTGTTGCTTTGTTTAAATGCTTCCTGTTTTGCCATTTTTTGATGGGAAATTTGGGGGTAGACACATATTTCCTTTGCCTCTTTAGTAAATTCTTTTTTTTTAAAAACCATTTTTCATATGAAATAACAATTACATTAATAACAGCAACAAGGCCTTAATTGCAAGCTCATTGGTTTGGGTACATGATCCTTCTTATCTATTTTGCTGTTCTATGGTGACTCATTCCGATAGTAGGTTAATAATCCTCTTATTTTCTTCACCATCTCAATTGTTAAGGATTATGCTCATGTAGATTACATTTTATGTCATCTTAAAAGAAAATTTTCCTTATCCTCATGATGTTTTCTTTTCCCACTACAATTATTTTACTGATATGACTCCTGAAATCCTCGCTAAAGATTTTTTTTTTCTGTGAAATTATTTAATACTGCTGTTTAGAAGTTGTGAATGAGATTTTAGGAATGCCCTCTTTATTGTAAAATGGGAAGAATCATTTTTACTGACTTATTTGTTATCACTGACTATAGTTCTGCAATAACTGCAGATAAGAAAGCCAATTATCCTGTTAAGATCACTGGGGTCGAGATTCAGCCCGATCCGATTGAAACCGGGAAGCCAGCTAAATTTAAAATTTCAGCAACTGCTGGTAAAATTACTTGCTTTGTTTTCTTTATATTTGTTATTCTCATCTCTCCACATGAAAGTTCTTTTTTTAAATGATTATTGCTTTACTTACATTTATACAATATTCAGCTTAGGCTTCTTTTCATACAGTGTCATCCTTAAGCTTAATTCTGATAATTTTGCTTTTGTTGCCTAGAAAAGCATGTCAATTTCTTTGCATTTAATTTTGGAGGACTCTCCCGGTAGAGGTATATTCAGAGTTTAGATTCTTCAGGGACAGGGCCGGAGCCAATAAGGGCCCAACGGGCCCTGGCCCCCCTTGAATAATATAAATCAAATGGTAGATATTGGGATTTTTTCCATATTGGCCCCTTAAATCTTTCATATTTTGAAATTGATCCCTCAAATCATGGAAATTGCTATTAGGTGCCTCAATTCTGAGGTTAGTTTGAAATTAACCCTCAAATGTTCCTAAGGTTCCTCAATTCTTAACTTATTTTGAAATTAATTACTCCAATCACTTTTGAAATTAATTACTCCAATCACAAGCAGAAGTTGCAATTGGAGGAATTACAACTAAAATCTATTGTTGTGGACTATTAGCTCTCCCAATTCTCATATTTTTTTTTTCAAATTTAATCTCTCCAATCGCTATTTATATTCTTGAGTGGAGGGACTAATTTTAAAATAAGTCAAAATTTGAGGGACCCAATAGCAATTTCCATGATTTGAGGGACTAATTTCAAATTTTGACTAATTTCAAAATATGAAAGATTTAAGGACTAACATAGTGACTGAATTATGAAACAATTTCTTAAAAGAGGTCAAATATCTTCTTTTTTCGGAGGTGAGGGTTTAACCTTTTTTGGACCCCCCCCCCACTCCCCAAATAAATAAATAAATAAATAATCTGGCTCCACCGCTGGGATGGAACCTGACACAAACAAGAATTTTGACCATTTTACTCATCAGCAACATATATTGAATGCTTTCTGGACTCTAATTGTCCACAATTTTTTGGCAAGAGTGCCTGCTGCAGATAAGGAATACCAGCTCACACTAAGAGAAATATATGCCTTTTGTTTTTAGTGCATTGAAAGTTTCGTCTGATGTCAGATGAGTCCTGCAGATGTAGAATTTGTCTTGTTGAAATATTTATAGATGTGTAATGTGTCTTGTTGAAATATTTATAGATGATTAATGTCTCCGATTCAAGATGATACAATCCAAGGGCTTATGAGGTTATTTCCTACATCTTTGAGGCAAAAGGATAAGCAAAGCAAAAAAGACCGTCTGGAATGTTATATTCTTCGAAGATATGTGATATTCTTTGGTATCAAATATGTCATGCAGCAATTTTGCTCCCCCTTTGAGATTTCAGACTTCAGTTCAGGCTTGAGGCAAATGCAATTCAAGCGTTCACTTTAATAAGAGTGCTGGAAATTTTAAATTGATAGCTGACAATAGTATGGTTTAAGTTGCACCTAACCTAAGCACTAGTACCATCAATAAATTAATTAAAGTGTTTGCTACGAGGTAGGAAAACGGTTTTGATCTCGGTAAAACTAAATGCGAGGAAAGAATGAACTAATGACCAAGCAACTACTGAGTCACTAGGAAAGTCATAAATATAATAACTAAATTATTAGTCATGTGAATCTATGAATCTAATTCCACATGCTATTTATTTTAGGGTTGGGTTGGGGGGGGGGTGGGGTATGGGTGGTCATCATGATTCGACTGTCTCTCAACTATACCTGATTGGCCCTAAACAGACCAACAATATTGAGGGGGAGGCCTATATACCTATGCCCTGATATTTGGGGAGGTTTGGATAGGGGCCTTTTTCATTCAAGATTTCTTGACCCCAATCTTCCAACAGCCATAAAACCAGCTCCCAACTATAGCCTTAATCTCTATAGGGGGTTGAAGGAGACTCACTGAGCTCAGAGTTTGCCTTGGATACTTCATTTCTTCAGAGTACTGCTGACGAAGTAGAAAATCAATTTTCAACTAAAAAGAAAACTAAATTATATGTGGAAATATTTCCTATCTATTTTATAACTAAAGATTTGCTTTGGTCAACTTCTTGTGTTGTTTAAATATCGTCTTTAACCTTTTTCAAATTTTGATGCAGGGGATGTCATATCTAAGGGGAAAGTTGAGCTTGATGTGAAGTACTATTTCTTGCATGTCCACTCAGAAACTAAGGATCTTTGCGAGGAGACAAGTTGCCCAATTACAACTGGTGACTTTGTGCTGTCACATGAGCAGACCTTACCATGGCTCACTCCTCCCGTAAGATTCATTCTTTTCAAATTTCTCATTCTACTTTATGATTACTGCTGCAAGATGTCTGTGTCTATTTTTTAAGAAACTCATAGCAAAATAGTATTCAAGTGAAATTAGTGCTGAGGTTTGAGTCTTGACATTCCCAAGTTACCCTTATTTGGGAAGTGCTTGAGGAGAAGAAAAAGAAGGCCTTTGTTGTTCTTATGCCTTACCAATGTTGTAAATAGCTTTATATTTTGTTAGTATAAAAGCGCACCACATATTATGTTCTTGTTTAATTTGTGCATTTACCCACATCGCTTCTTCTCCTTCATATTTTTTCCCCGTCCTCCGATTCTCTTCTTTGCTTCCTCTTCTCTATCTTGCCTTTGTTGCTTCTTTTGTTCCTGTTTCAAAATTGCTCTCTAAACATTGATTGAGAAACCGATTTTACAGAATAGTTTCTTAATCGGTATTTTAGAAAGAAAGTTCTCCACATGAAAAAGAATTGCCTTAAATTCAGTATTGAAATCACTAATATTGTAATTAATTTGGTTCATCTTATTTTAAATCATCATCGCTTTAAAATCCCAAGGAAAAACGTGTGGTTGGGGTTGCGCCTCGTTTCATCGAGGTGCGTGTTTAACAAATTTGTAAATGACTCTTTCTTTTTAACTGGCACCCACTATGTCAAGAAAGAAAGAAAGAAAGAACATTGAATAATGAGATATTACTAAAATTGTAATAATAAAAAAAGTAAGAAAATATCAATAATGAGATATTACTAAAAACTGTAAATAAAAAAAAATTGAATGATGAAATAGTACTGAAACTATAGACTTACTCTTTCAAGAAAAAGGAAGCAAAGGTTCGCGTCTATTTCAGGTTGGTGTTCTATTCCCTTTCATTACACAAGTGCTGATGCTTCCTCCGATTGCAGGGTTCATATACACTCACAATGAAGATATACGGAGAAGACGGTAAGAAACAGCTATCATGCATTAACCTCTACTTCAGCATCAGCTGGCTGTCATCCTCAGTTGCTGATATCTGAACAACCGGCAATGCTGCTTGAGTATCATATAATGGTTTAGCGTGTAATAATATCATGTGTAATATGTAGTATGTGCTCAGCGAACCCTGTAGGATTTGTGTCCAGTGATGGAATCAAGGAACTGAACTTATGTGTCTTTGGCTAGTGATGAATAAGGACTAGTGTGTTTCGGCAGTTGGATGATTTAGAAAATATGGGTCTAATGCTCGAAGTTGCAATATTGCAGAGTACTTGTTTGTTTTTTTTTTTTTAATGCATATTACAGGATTATATTCGGAAGTATCTTCATTTGTGGAATTATACTGTAGAGTTTGATTATAGGGCAGGCATTAGCTTTATGAGCAAGGCTCCTATGAACTTAAGTTCATAATGAATAGTGGTGCACCAACTTTTTTATCCACTCATCTTGTCTTGAGATTTGTGATGCACAAATCTCAAAGTGGGCTTTATATCTTTCACGGATCCCAAAGCAAGATGAGTGGTTAGAAAAGTTGGTCTTATTCATTATGAACTTAAGTATAAAACCTTCTCTTAACTATAATCTTTGGATGTGTTTTCAGCCTAGAGATGGACTAAATTAAATAGCACTTAAATGCCCTATAGTTTCATCAACCTTGTACTTAAATGACCTCTATTTTAAAACCGAGCAAATGTTTCAAAGTATTTAAATATTGCTGATAAATGCTTCAAGGTTCTAAATGTTGTATTTGGGTGCCTTCTTGTTTACCCAATGCTGCATATAAATACCCTCAGTTTATAAATGGCTTTACAATTTAGTATTCTCTGTTATGTGGTGTTCTTAGATATGTAGAGAAGTTAGATTATTTTTAATTTTTGGGGTATTTATCTACAATACTTAAATACTTTGAGGCATTTATTTGCCAGGTTTTAAAATAGAGATCAGTTAAGTGTCAGGTTGGTGAAATTATAGGGCATATAAGAGCCATTTAGCCCCTAGAAATGATACCTTGCGTGCAATGTGTAGCGCTGTGTTCCTTTTTATTTATTCTTGTTATTATTTTTTTTGGCACTTTTCCTTTCTTTTGGTGGGTTGAAAATGTAAGAGTTTAATTATATTAAATTCAAATGTAAAGTTCCAATTGCAAAAAAAAGAAGAAGAGAAAAGGTCTTATTGCTCATAGACCCCCGGTAGTGTCAACGGCCAGAACTTTTTTTTTTTTTGGTCACCCATGGCTAGAACAGTTTTAGTATGGAGAAATTTTTGAAAGAGACCGATTTTGAAAAATATTTAGCAAAAATGATCGTTTTGCTAAATATTTAACAAAATCGACCTCTTTTGGGCCAACCTTCGTAGGCTGGCCAAAAAGAGGTCGATTTTGCAAAATGTGAGCTTCAAAACACACGGGACTACTAGTCTCGTGTGTTTAGAGCTGGCTAATCAGCCACTTAATACACCCCAGAATTCTCACGGGACTAGTAGTCCCGTGAGTTTCAAGAGCGTAACATAAGCCTCCGCACTGCAGGTGACGGAGGGGCTGGAGAAGGGAGTTGGTGAGGAGGTCGGGGGGGAGAAGAGGCGGTAAGAGGCGGCGACAGAGGTGATGGAGGGGTCCTGGCCGAGGAAGAGCATGAGGGGGCCTAGGTTGATCCAGAGGAGGGAGATGGGGATAGAGGAGAGGAGGAGGAGGACGATGGTGCGCTGGAGGGAGAGGGAGACGGGGTCCCAATTCTTAGAGCTGAAGGACTGAGAGCAGAGGGGCTCGAGGCTGGAGGCCAGGCCGAAGAGGACGGAGTAGCCGATAATGTTGGTGAAGCCGATGGAGAGGGCGCCGCCGGCGAGGGCGAGGGGGCCGAGGCAGAGGACGGAGATGAGGACGCAGAGGTAGACGACCAGGTTCATGGTGGTAATGGGGAGGGCGAGCGAGAGGAGGGACCGGAGCTCGTCCAGGGTCTGGAGGCTTGGGTTTTTTAGGTCGTCTTCCTGGGTTTTGATTCTGTCATTTTTTTTATTTTTCTGCTACTGCACAGAAAACTCACGGGACTACTAGTCCCGTGAGAATTCTGGGGTGTATTAAGTGGCTGATTAGCCAGCTCTAAACACACGGGACTAGTAGTCCCGTGTGTTTTGAAGCCCACATTTTGCAAAATCGACCTGGCCAAAAAGATGTCGATTTTGCTAAATATTTAGCAAAACGGTCATTTTTGCTAAATATTTTTCAAAAATCGGTCTCTTTTAAAAATGTCTTCCTTTTATTATTATAGTTTCATTGTTGCAGATTGACCTTTGGGTTCATTTTCTTACGCTTTACCCTCATACAGTCTCATTAATTTCCACCATTAGGACTAGGGACACTTTGGTATCCCTTTTAATTATAACTGATTAAGAGTATAGCGAATGATTCAGACCTAATATATTGACATTATTTTTGTTATTTTTGGTAGAATACTAACATGATTCTATATAAATCATAAAAACAACTCTAGTTCCCAAAGTGAGTTTCTATTGACTAGTTAGTAGTTACAACAAAACAAAATCATCTAAATCCATTAGCCCAAATATTTAGTCTCTTTTTATGCATGTAATTATGCTGAAAAATCCAGCGGTCTCGACTTATGACCGTTGCCCATGCTCCAATACTCTATTTGAACTTTTATAACCCCATCACTTTATAGCCGTTGCCTCCAATCCACACTCTCTCTCCTCTTTCATCTCAAAGAGAGAGAAAATCAAAAGGGAAAAAGCTAAGCAAGAAATCCTCAGCTTCATCATCATCTTCAACCAATTATTTCCTCAAAATCTCTCCATAATCCTCAAGAAAAGGAAAATGAAAGGGATGAAGGGCAGAATCCTAAAGAAGCTCAAATCCATCCCTGAAATCCCTTACCTCAAACAAAACCCGTCATTCTTTCAATTCAATGATCCTTCGTCTCCCCTCGAATCCAATCGAATACTCTCACCCGTCGAATCCGATGAATACAACATTGAAAACAAGGAGAATTTCAGCCAAAATTCAGATGAAATTCAAATCCAAAGAGAACCCAAATGCCAATCATTTCGTAAGCCAGATCCAAATTCAGCAACCCTTTTCGATCCCAACCTCCTAGCTGCATTCCATCAAGCGGTGATCGAACACTTCAGAACTCAACACCAAGAAAAAGTACTAAATGAAAATTTTCCTCCAGGAGGGAAAGAGTCAATAATCTTGTATACAACCAGCCTTCGAGGAATCAGAAAGACTTTCGAAGATTGCAGCAGCATAAAGCTACTCCTCGAGAATTTAAAGCTGGTTTTCATAGAGAGAGATGTATCGATGCATATTGAGTTCAGAGATGAGCTATGGAGAGTTTCGGGGTTTCGAGCAATTCCACCGAGGTTGTTTATAATGGGGAGGTATATTGGAGGAGCAGATGAAGTTTTGGGATTGCACGAGCGAGGGAGGTTGATCCCATTGGTGGAAGGAATCGCGAGGACTCGGAATGGGGAGAGATTGTGTGGAGGTTGCAATGGGGTGAGGTTTGTGGTTTGTGTAGAGTGTGATGGGGGGAGAAAAGTGTTTGATGAGGAGAAAGGGATGAATGTGCAGTGTTTGAGGTGTAATGAGAATGGATTGGTTGTTTGCCCTCTTTGTTGTTGACGATTCAAGTGTTTGAATATGTTCTTTACATTCTTTGATTCAATTTTGAATGTGTATATTGTTGATAAGTTTGGGATTTGAATAGTATGATTACGGGCAGTATTTGAGTCTTTTAGTTTCAATATAGTATTGTGTTCAAGTTTGGGATATATCTTTAAGTGTTTGAATATGTTATTGTTGATGATGAAGTGTTTGAATGTTCCTTACATTCTTTGATTCAATTTTGAGTGTGTATATTGATAAATTTGGGATTTCAATAGTATGATTACAAACAGTGTTTGGGTCTTTTAGTCTCAAGATAGTGTTATGTAAATTCCCTATGCAGAATTGTAATGTGATCATATTAAGATTTACCATTTCAGAATCACCGTAAGAGCTACTTTTACATGCATAAATTCTGAACAACTAAGAAGTTCTCATTTCTCTTTAAATTCACGGACATCCAACGAAATTAGTGGCTCCTTCAGACGTTTATTTACTACATAAACCACCATATAATACATTGAAAGCAGAATATGCAATTACCCAAGCTGAGCATCAAGTGAACTCCCAAGAGTCAAGAACACAGCTTGGAGTAATCAAACTAAACAAGCAATTCAATGTGTTTTGTACAGTGATAGTCATTATACCAACTACACCTACATTCATAAACCTCTGTGCTAACTGAAGTTCTTAAAGATGCATGCCAAAGAACTACATCTGAGGACCAGCAGAACAATTTTCCTACCATCAGAAATTTTACAACTATATGAGCAACCTACACCAAGGACCTGTCCTTCTGTAAATATAAAAGAGCCGCAGACCCGTGCTGATGAGAGAAATCAATCAATATAAGTAAGGCTCTTACAGTGATTTTTTTTTAAGCACGGAAATTACCTATACTTCTGAAAGCGATTCAAGATCATGAGTACAAAACATGTCCGAAATTATGAGGTTTAAACAAGTTAGGATATATATCCTAAATTACATCATAATGAACAGGATGCAGTATCACACGAGCATATTCGGAGACTTAATACATAGAATACAACACTTAAATGTTATTCTGACACCTATACTGAAATGTCATTCCGACACTTCACTACTACAAAAGGAGTCCAGACTAAATTAAATTTGAACATGCAGCTATGTATGATCTGATACTTTCGATTTCAGCTGTTAGCAGACGAAGCGTTAGGCTGGTGCCCGTCATCCAAGTTCACAGAGGGCTGAGTTTCCTTCAGAATTGCACCGTCTCCATTTTCCTTGAGGCCTCCATTTTTTATCTCTTTCCCTTCTGGAGCATCCTCTTTGGGTGGTTCGGATGTTTGAATCGGTGCTGCAGAATCTTCAAGTTTTTCTTTCTCTGAACTTTTATTCTCCATTCCTTCTGCTGTTGGAGGCATCACATTAGAATCTTCTGCCTTTTTCTCCTCTGCATTCTCGTCCACTTTTCCTGCAGAAGCCGGAGGCAATATTTCAGAATCAGCCTTTTCCCCAATAGCTTTCTCTGCTCCATTCCCTTCAATATTTTCGCTGGTTTTCTCCGTTGATTCTTTCTGTGTTTCCCTTTCAGCCTCAACACTTGCACCCTCCTTGGCCTTGTCTGCAGTATCTTCAGCGTCTTTCATTTCAGTATCAACAGATGCTTTTGCTCCGTCAGCTGCTTCAGGAGCCTCGTTCTCTCCACTTTCACCATCTTTTGTGTCCTTTGCCCCCTTCTTCCCGCTTGATTTTCTCTCCCTCTTTTTAGGTTTCTCATCCTCAGGAGTCTCTGTAGCTTTCACTTTAGCACTGATCCTCGCAGATCTCCGAGGGGTATCACCTGTATTTTGTTATCAGACCCAAAAAAAAATAAAAAATAAAAGTGATTCATGTGTAAAAGTATAAGCTGCTTCGCCTGTGTATATGCTGTTTATAGTGCACTGTGTGTGTGAGAGAGAAGTGAGAGAGAGGGAGAACCAGTTCCCCAGTCAAATTCAGATGAAGGCGGGCCTCCAGGGTGGGCACGTAGGTACTGATCTAACTGCTTCTTGTTCGCAATCTCTTCTCCTGTTGGTGAGATGAAAACTATCTCATTACGCTTAGGTGTTCCGCCCTTTTTTGGTGTAAACTGTACACAACACAATAGGAAAAGATGGTAATACGTACATGATGAAACAAGAACATAAGAGGAAAAAGCATTCACTTCATGCAAACATTCCATTAGCATGAACATGCCAGGTTTGGTACAGATCTAGATGGGTAAATCAGGCAAGTTAGGTAAACGACTCTTAAATTCAATCTTTGGAGAATACAGCTGAACAAAATGTAACTGCCTACAAGGTAACTTATTAGATAGACAATAAAACATTTCTGGAAAGAGCATCAGACCATCATAGTGCTTCAAACAACAATCATAAAACTAGAGAATGTCGATAAACAGTATTCTATGAGCTGTCTAGCAATTATTTATGCCAATGAAAACATGAAAAATGAAGACTTCTAGCAAGTTTTTACCAACATATTAGGAGGACATGCAGATGCAATATATGTAGCATCTGGTTACAGTTCACAAATCTCATGTAGATACAAGCATGAAACTATATATAAAAAGGACCATAATAGAAGAGCCAGCAGCTTTCAACAAATCCAATATTGGCAAAAAGGAACATATTTTAAAAAATACATATCACAAAATCAATTTCAGTTTATCAAGGAAGGATGCAAATATTAATTTTCAACTACCATTGTATTTGATGGCATGCAGAATTGACAAAAATAAACAAAATCATAATATTCTTTTAGCAAATTGATGCGAAAGCAGAAATAAAGAGTAACTGCTGGCAGTTGAGTCATACTAATATACAACAAACATGTAAGGTATGGAAAAGGAATACTGTTGTCAAATAGGAACTAGTGGTTTTTAAGCTGGCATGAGAGGAGAGAGACATGCACACATGCACATGAACATTCCCAACACACTCCTGAGCACATGCTCTCCCTCCAGCACAATTCATATAGGTCACAAGTTAGTATTTCCCGACACAAGAAAAAGGCACTTGGAAAAAAAATGAGATAGCTCCTCATGTTCTCTCAGCATATGCTAGATACTGGGGGGAAAAATCTCTACGGATCTTCCAATTTTAGTTCTCTTGTTTCTCCAAGTGAATACTGTTGTCCATATGGATATGAATGCATGAGTAACCAAAGACCTACGAAAGCTAGCTTAAAAAGTGACTCCTACACGGACTGAGCGATAAACCAAACAATTCTGAGAAATCTAGATATGGAAACACGGTTTTGAATATGTTTGGTTGTGAAAATACATGTTTTTAACAAACATAATTAGTAGGTTAAATTTTATTTTTATAAATGGAAGCATCTTCATTAATAGGATATTTCACAAAGAAATTGATATGTTGCACTTGCACTTTTGTGCCAAAAACAAAAAGTTGTCATGCTTCATCTTATAGCCATTTAAATATAATACACATCTCTTATCATCTAAGCCTGAAAAAGTGTCACGTCAAATATGGATAAAAATATACCTCAGTAGGAAGACCTGCCCCACATTGCTTACAAGAATGATAACAATGCATTGTATGACAATAGATGTGCACATATAGCTAATTTTTTGTTGAGATAAATATTAAGTTAACATAAAATAGTCGGAAAAAAATAGAAGGCCCTTAATGTAACAGGGTAAACCATGCACTTAGTATGCATTAGTTTTTGGCCATGTACTGATCATCAAGCACTAGGCTGTCTGCCTGACCCAAGATTCTTCCCATCCAATTTTCCTCCATATTTAAAGTGATGGGTATTAGGTTGTTTTTTGGCTTTTGGAATGGAATTCGCAGTCTGACTTGATATTTCCGAAACCGGACCTCCTTAATGTTCAACTTCTATGTTGATCACGACAACGCCCAAAGTGGATAAAAGGCAGATATAGATATCAGTATATAGATATTTCTTCCACTCTAGCGGATAAGAATTTAAGCGTTAAAAAAACTGTTCACATATAGAATTCAATACCCATTTTTGGTTAAGAACCAATTTGCATTGGACATGTGAATTAGCTGGGTAGTAGTTGGATATTATCATACAGAACAAAAGGACTTGGAAAGAAATAACAAATCTAGACGTCAATGTTAACACGTCCTAATGTTGTAGTATAAAAAAGGATTAATTGCGAACAAACCCCCTCAGTATCACCTAATTGCGAATAGACCCTCTGTAGTTCTATTTGTGCGAATAGACCCCCAGACTAAATTTTTTTTTCACTGTTAAAATCGTTAAAAAGGTTTTGAGGAGACGGATAGAGCCCCCATAGTTCTATTAGCGAGGATAGATCCCCAATTACTATTTTTTTTACTTTCAAAAGTCTAAAAATTTACCAAGAGGAAGTATTCGCACTTGGTGAATACTATAGGGGGTCTATTCGCACAAATAGAACTACAGGGGGGTCTGTTTGCAATTGGGTGATACTGCAGGGGGTCTATTCGCAGTTAACCCTATTAAAAATATATAAGGTCACAGTCCAATGTTTGAAAAAAAAAAATTGAAACTTGCTTCGAAACTCGCTTCAAAACTTTTTGAGGGCTAAACGCTTCGAAACTCAAGAGTGAAGCTATTTATCTATTGAAGCTTACGCCTCATCACTTAAAGCATAATTGAAATGTGCGCTTCGCGCTTCATAAAGCGCTTTTCTTTTGAAGCGCACGCTTTAGACATGATAGAAAGATATAAAAGAATTTTTGGCTAATATTAAAATGCCCCTATGTATTTTCAATATGACCATGTGAGTGTAAATAAAATATATATGTTATGCATGTAGCTTAGTTTATTGTGATTTGTTTCTATACTTCACATATTTAATTCTTATTTATTAATCAGGACATGAATGTATATATTTGTAAATTATTACACCAGTATATATTATATGTTCATAATTTTTACAAATTTAAAATTAAAATACTTAAACTCATGAAGCTTACGCCTCACGCTTTGAAGCTTACGCCTCGCTTCATCAAAGGGTCTAGCGCTTCGCTTTGCGCTTTCGCTCTTTTAAACATTGGGTCACAATAAGTTGACTTAATTTTAGTTAAGGTATCATGTCATGTTATATCCAACGTATTACATCACGCAATAATGAATATTTCTCTTTGTACAAACACATACCTACATATGTAGGCATATTATGCTAATAACGGGGGGTTGGGGGGTGTCCCTCTATGACCTTTGTTGTTGCCAGTGACGCGGCTTACATCTAGACCACTACAACCTAAATCATCACCATAGTCAGATTCTACTTAATGGCTTGGATGTGTGCACATCAGTACCACACAAGCCAAGACCAAGGAAGGACACACCAACCCCTATTTACTCATATTTGTGCATATGTGCACGCGCGGGAATGTATGTATGTATGTATATCTCTGTGTGCGCGGGAGCACGTGCGTGCGTGTGTGATTAATGGGTATCATATATCATACGAGGGAATTCCCTCATATACAATGACGTGGCCCAATCCCATCCAAATGTAATTATGAGTGTTTCTCTCCCCTTCTTTATTCACTTGGTGGAGATTGAGCCACATCATTGTTATATAAGAAGATCCTCTCATATGACAATGATATACATTACTCTCTCGCGGATATATATGGGATACAAGATATAAGTTGACGACTATTTAGAAAAATGAGCTGCCAGGGCATAGGAGTGGTAAGGTTCATCTTCCAACATGACTACAACCATAAATCTCACCACTAGTATATCTCTTTGTAGCTTATTTAAATAGGCTATCAACTCATACCCATTGTTTCTACATATACATTAACATGAAAGGTGCGAGGCTAGATACTGTAGGAGGAAATTGACTTCTATGAACATTCTAGAATGACTATTTTTCTTCATAAGAATCCCCAAAGTTCAAATGATCTTCATGTCAACATGATTAGATAAAAATCATCAGTTTTAACATTTTTTTTACAATTTCAATGCATTGAGTACAAAATTTTCAACAATAGAACCATTGTGACCATGAGATCCATAGACAACATAGTTTAAACTACATAAATTTTTAGATAATAAAAAGAAGACAATAGACGGTCAGATCATGTAATGATGGCAAGGTTGGAGTTTTAGATGTACCATAGAAGGAACTTTCCTCATATCGCCATCGACCTATTGTTTTCTCGATGTGTGTATATCCAAACATCTTCAATACATTCATATGTGCATTCATATATCTCAACCAGTTTCCTGTTTTCATATTGTACATATTTTAAATGTAGGTTTGTATTTTCAATTGGAAAATGAATATAAAATTTGACTTCATATCCATTGCACCTCATGTGCCTTTCAATGTCTCATATAGTTACCGCTCTCGTATAGTACATATTTAAATATAGCTTTGTATTTGTTATTAGATAATGAATACAAAATTTGAATTCATATCCTTTGCACGCCTAGGTGCCTCCACTACTTGGATCATTCAAGGTTCTCTTCAATTTTTATTTTTGATGCAACTCCAAGAGCAAGCAAGCTAGACAAAGCTCGATCTCGACCAATTTGGAAGACCTTACACGTATGGAAACGTACAATTCTCAAGTGATAGTTTACTTGAGCTAAGTGTACACTGACATTTATTTACTTTTACTCTTTTCTTTCTAATTCCTCTCCTTCCTTTTTCTTATATTTTCCCCATTTTATGTTGTGTGTTTATATATGTTTGGTGTTTTACTGGTTGTGGTGTGTTTGTTAAAAGGGCGGACCAGTGATGTTTTTTTTTCCCCATTTGGTTGGAGGTTGGAGTCAGGAGGCGACGACATATGGAAATATTCTTTCGAGTTTGTACACTTCATGCTGCATTCTTGGTTAATTTCAGTATCATTTTTAGTTGTCTTATTGCAAGTTGTAAATTTATAAATAATAAATGTTAAATTGAGGTGTTAGTAGACCATGTAGTTGTCTGCTTACTCAATTGAATCAGTTGACAAATGGATAAAAGATAATTATACCTTTGAGCTGAGAAAGTAACTAATGTGCCCATCTAAGGGAAACCAAAGAACAGAGAGGTTGTCATTTCTGATGTTAACTAAAGGTAAGAGGGTTATTATTCAGCTCATCTGGGTAGAACTTGGTTACACCCTTTTGAGTTAAAGACTGCTAACTACCTATTACCTCTTACAACTCCATCATTGCAATCACCATTACCCACCCCAAAAAAATGAAGGAAAAAAGAAAATATGAACAAAAAAATTACATACCTCATTTCCTCTATCGACCACTACCTTAAGGATAGTGCCTAGTCAAACAGCTCCTGGAATATGTTTATGCCTACCATCTCCACACATCCTGTTGACAACTACCTCTCATTTGTAGACCTTATTTAAGTACATTTCAGCCTTCCCTAAGATATTTAGCACCTTGCTACATTCCAATTATGAAGCTGGAGCACTCAGAAATTCACTATCAGTGCTCATTGTCCATCTAATTGTTTGTCTGTGTTCGATGTCTAGAAAGTCCCAGATTACTTAAATTACGCCTTCTTTTGTGCGTGAGAACTCTTTGATTTAGGGTTTTCTTTTGTTTTCTTTGGAGGGGAGGCAAGCTTAAAGAGGTTAAATTAGATTTTGAAATTCCAAAATTTTCAACCAAGCCAAACTTCTCTTAGTCTTAAAGTTTTTTATTTATATCTTACAATCAGTCTAGAGAATATTACATTCTCAATATGGAAAATGGTGCTAATATCATGTGCAACGTCTAGTTCCCCGAAGACCACAAACAAACATGTAAAGAAGTTAATACTATCATGCCAAAACAATTAAATGGAATAAACCACCAGTAACATAAAATTCAAGGCACTAATTACCGCAATTATAAAACTGACAAGGTATAACAAAGTTTAGCCTATGAAATTTAAAGAAAGGGATAGGGGTAAATTATGAAATTGGCTAAAGAAACTATATTGCCAGTACATACGAGATTATACATGCTATCTAGAAACTCTTGCAAAAAAGTCCACAAAGAATAATAATATAAATAATATAAAGTCTTCCATAAAAAATAGACCACGAAGATCATGCTGACCGAAGTATCTGATCAGTTAGATTGATCCAGTCAATTATATAGTGCACATACAACTTTCTCAAAATAGCAAACAGGAAACGTATAAAAAGAGAGCTGAACCCTTGAAATGATACTTCAGAATCAATTTATCCATGGAAGTTAAACGCCATTGTCCCACCATAGCTTCCATGACGAGCTTCCTGTAATAATTTAATATGCAGGCCTCTAACAGAATTTTGAAAACAAACGGTAATTGGAACCCATGATAAAATACTTCACGTGTCAGTGGTGATGCATCTTGCCAATCCTTTGTCAATCCTCCACTTAATCTACAGCTAAGATAATCGCATGATCACTGATGCTTTTAACTTTTTTAATCTCCCTTTTTATTCGGGAGAAATTTGAGAAAAGCAAATAATATAGTAGAATTCAAATTAAAAGAAAACAAGATAGAAACACTCCAAGGTTGTCACGATTTAACCTAAGGATAAAAAGAAATGGATAACGAAGCAAACCATAGGAAAGAAAAGTAAATAGATAGAGCTCATGATCAAGTAATGAATGACTTCTGAAATAGATTACAGGTCATTAAAAAAAATAAGTTTGAGGTTGAAGAGAACAACAGACTCCCCATTCCTACTTATACAAAACGAACCAACATGACTGACTAATCCAAAACGAAGCAATCTACACATCCAAACTAATTTACCACAGAACATAAGGCAACTCATTCTACCCACAAACCAACTTAAAATCCTAATCCAAATTTGAGATTTTAACTTAGACTTCTTTGGATAATTTAGACTTCTTTGGATGGGTTGGGGGTCGCGACGAGGGTGGGGGTACAATGGACCTAAATAATCCACAAACAATAAGGTTTTAGATCTGGAGCCTGTAAATAGTAAATATTGTACTGCCAACTGCTCTACATGAACATCGAGGGTTTTCACATGCAGAAGGAAGCAGCAGGAGATCCTTTCTTGATCAACAAGTTGACTTGTGAAGCGATAGCTAATAAACTTGAGAACCCACATGCACAAGGGGGAGAACCCCTTGGAGTCTTTGCTCACCAGTTTAATCGCTTTCTTCCTAACCATTGTACAAGTAAACCATATGCTTTGCCTCTTTGGTACTGTTGCTTCCAATCTCTCCAGATCATCTAGTCATTGAATGCCCACACTTTGACACTTTCATCCATGAAAATGCACATATTCTGAGCTCCTAGCCTGAATTTGGGATCCTGTACACTAACCACCACAAGCCCCCTTTGACTCCACTACCACAGTTGTATCGTGAGTCAGACCTCAGTTTGACCTAACTCTTAGCAAATAAATACCTTGCCTTTTGGCCATAAATCAGATTTTTGCCCTGAGCTCACCCACAATTTTTCACAAATATCTTTACTATCATGCATCAATGGGGGGCACTTTACATCTGATACAATAGATGATGGGGCACACGATTCGAGAGCCAAACAAACAGATAATGCTCAAAAATTTTAATCAAGCAACCAATGAATTTTAGAAGAAAAAAACACCAAGAAGAAACTTGAGATATGAATCATGCTGATGGGATATTGGATATTCTGAGTCTCTCTCTTGGAGATGCAGGTTAGGTGCTGTCATAAAAAAAATACTAGAAGCTTATTTAACCCTACGCATTCTTGCCAGCCGCTATCAACAATAGTAGCAGATATCCTTTAAATTTTATCTGATATTTTCCCAACCCCCAAATTTTATCCTGACAACAGTGTTAGAAGATTTGAATCCATTCCGTATAAAATAGTTCAAACATTAGAAAGTTGAACCAATAATTCCCAATTTCTCATCCTATTGTTTCATAAAAACCAATGATCTAGCAGAAACGGATGTTCTTCAACCCATGTGTCCTTATCACTATGAATATAATTCAACATTGTGCCTTTTACCCGCCCTCATCAAATCCCCTTCCCGTAGGAATAGGACAAGGAGTGCAACCTCCCATTTTTCAAAAAAGATTCAAGGCTTAAAGACCAGGAAACATCGTCCTTGTTAAATTATGCTCAGTAACTGCTAGTCAAGAATGAAGTTTTCTGAACTCCTATAACAACAACAACAAACAGCGTCTTTGTTCGAATAAGCGGGACATCTATAAGAATCATGTTTCTCCATGTCAGCTCCCATAATAAATTAACACCTAGCATGTGGAATTTTACAACCTCAATCTTTGCCTTTCAGGTCTGTCCCTTGTCCTTCTCACTCATTCTTGTTAAACATCTACAGAACCAGGCCAAATAAAAAACATTGAAGAATTCAAGTCACATTTTGCATGCATCAAAACTTAACCTACAAGGATTGCAATGCTAGTATATATAATAGGGTTAAATAAACATATTCGTGCATAAAATAAATACTTTTTTATCCAAACTAGAATCTACACAGTGCACAACCAGGATGTCCCCAATTAATTGCTTGACTATTCATGAAACTCGACTAACAATTGGCAGATGCTTGAAACAAACAAAGACAATACACTAGGTAGGTTTGAACCCTTTCCCAACAAGATTGAAAGCAAGTTCATATGCTATTTCAGATCAGTTCAACATGTGTTGTTGTGTTTAACTTTAGAAAGCACCCGAAGTGAATCCTTTACATAGAAGGCATGGACAATTACAAACCCTTCCAATCAAAAATTAAATAATTAACAAAATACTTGCCACGTATCTTCAGTTCAGTTTAGAAGAAGAAAACTCAAAAGACCTTTCATTTATATCCGGGTTTGCACAATACCGATGTCATTTAATATCAGGGCTACAAAATAGTACTAAATTTTATCAGAAATGTGGCATATGCTATGCCCAAGAGAAGATTGTCGGCCAATGGTAAAGTTGACACTAGTTCCTGTCTATGGCAAAACCATATTAAAAGGATACTCCCAAAATTGTGATGTCAACACTAATTGTGGCATCAGCAGTAGTAAATAATGTACTCTGACAACGGTAGGTTAAACAACAACAACAACTTAAGTTTGGATTATTAAGAGAGAATGTTAACCAGTGTGAGGGGCAATGGTCCTTGAGTTGCGAAGGATGGAGAAAGGATTAATTCCAGTTCCACCTCTAAAACCGGAATAGACTATGCCCGAAGGATTTAAGTCGATCTTAACATGTAGCAAGAATTCTTATTTTAACTAAATAAATACTCTGACAAATATCTCTCTTTTTTTATTTGTTCTAATGTATTTTTCCCATGTTAAAGAAAGTACAGAATTCATTAATAGTCAGTTCCACCTCTAAAACCGGAATAGACTCTGCCTGAAGGATTTAAGTTGATATTAACCTGTAGCAATAATTCTTCTTTTAACAAAATAATATGAGAACCATAAAAAGTACTCCGACAAATATCTCTCTTTTTTATTTGCTCTAATGAATTTTTCACATGTAAAAGAAAGTAGAGAATTCATTAATAGTCTAGGAACAGAGTTGATTGTGCCCCGCGGCCCCACCTACTTAAACATCCCGAGTCCCCGACCAAACCCTTGTTCTGTGGCATGGAGACCAAATTTGGTCTCCACGGTTCACTTGTAAGTTGTAAACCAAGTTTATCAGCACAAGTTGTAATAGGGTCGGTAATGAAGTGACTGATTTTTTTTAAAGCATCTTTTTTATGAAAGAGGGGGCTTCTCTTGCAACTGCTCAAAGCAACAACAACAACAACAACAATAACCAAGCCTTTATCCCAAATGTTTGGGGTCGGCTACATGAATCCTATTCTTACATTCCATCCTGTTATGGATCATCCCCTCCGTCAAGTTAGTCCTAATCATATCCTTCTTAATTGCTTCTAACCAAGTCATTCTAGGTCTACCTCTAGATCTCCTAGCCTCATTAATTATAATATTATCGTTTTTCCTAATCAGTGCACTAAGCGATCTCCGTTGCACATGACCAAACCATCTTGATCTATTCTCTCTCATTTTATCCTCAATAGGAGCAACCTCTAATTTACTACGGATGCACTCATTTCTTATCCTATCTTTTAGTGTATGCCCATAAGACCATCACAACATTCTCATTTCTGCTACACTCATTTTTTGAACATGTTGTTTTTTAATTGCCCAACACTCTGACCCATAAAGCATAGCTGGTCTTATAACTGTTCTATAGAATTTTCCCTTTAGTTTCATTGGTATTTTACGATCACATAAGACTCCCAAAGCACTCCTCCATTTCAACCATCTCGATTTGATTCGATGCACAGCATCATCCTTTATCTCACCATCATGCCTAATGATTGATCCTAAATAGCGAAAATGATTAGTTTTAGGTATTTCTTGGCCATCTATATGTACCATAGGCTCTCTTTCTTTCCTATTTTTACTAAAAATGTACTCCATATATTCTGTTTTTGTTCTACTAATTCTAAAACTGCTCAATGCAATACATGATTAAAAGAGGGATTTTACATGACAAGGAAATAACACCAACCTTGGCATCTCCATAAAATGGTCGATTGAATCCAAAGTTTATAAGCAACTTATTGTTAACAAACAAGGTATCACCGGTTATTATACCTTGATGTTTCCTAAACAAGAAAAATTCCTAGAAAAGAGCAACCGAAAATTATTACACGGATTACATGTGTGAAACACAATAAAACACATCAAGAACCACAAATATCTCAACACATAATGCAACAATTACTACCTCATAAATGACCAAAACATGAACATCAAAGATATTACTGGCGATCACAAGCAGTGGAAAACGAAAAGGACGAAATTAATTCAAACAACTTACGTACTCATCCATAAACAAACTAGTTACTGCAAAACCCTAGAGTTTCCAAACTACCTCATACATCACCTACCAAAAAATAACTCCAAAAACATTACGATTCAAGCAATCCATCAACTCAAGCCATCCAAAATTATTAAAACCTAACTCTAAAACTCGGTCAACCCCTAAACCCTAGCTTTTCCGGCTTCAACAACCATCGCAACTACGAAAAGGGACAAAACACATGTAAACCAAACAGAAACCCTAGCAAGCAGAGCTGAAGCTAAAGCACACGAGAATTATCTCAATTAATCAGAAATTCAGCTCAAAATCCAAATTAGGGCATAAAAGAGCGAAATTTGGACCAAACACCATACAGAAAGCGAAATTCACGAGAAAAAGCCCTAGAATCAAACCTTCTTCTTCCATCCCTCAGGCGCCGGGAGCTCGACGGAGATAACCTCCTCCTCCGCCTCCGCCGTCGCCGCCGATTCCTTCGCCGGAGTCAAATTCTCGGTCGCCATTTTCGCCCTCTTTTCGAGTTTTCGCTCGTTCCCGCTCTCAGATGCGAAAGTAATGGCACGGGTGAAAAGAAATAGAATAAGGGATTTAGTTTTTTTCCGATTTTAATCCCCTACGTTTTCAATATCTTTAAATTAGTACCTCACAGTATTGAAAGTGCTATTAGGTCCCTCAGTTATTATAAGTTCTCTCAAATTTAGTTCCTCATGTTAATGAAATCGATATTTGGGGACCTAATATTAATTTCGTTTGAGGAACTAATTGCAGAATATTAACCAAATTAAGGGGCTCATAACAAAAACAACCTCTTCTCGACACCTTAAACGGAGTGAAACAAATCGTGCTCGAAAATCCTCAACTGGATTGGATTCCTCGTTTCACGTCCGTTGTGAGCTCCCGCAGACACGTGGCGATTTCTCCGTGGATTAAACTAACGTCAAGGTTATCCTTTGTAATTTTTTTGCGGGGCCCACGAGTCAGTGTGGGGCAGTGATGCTGCAGTGTTGCCGACTTTGACGTTAACGAGGCGTAACGGCCGCGCGCCTGCGCACGCGAGGGGGCACAGTGGAGGTTGAGGGAGCGCGTGCGCGTGGTTAGCGTGACGGGGACATAATTAGCATTAATTTACGAAAAAATAAGGTTGTTGTTAGGATGGGTAGGAAATTAACAGGGTTTAATCCTTACCAAATTTGTTTTTGTTCAGTTCATGTACTATCAGAAGCATGTCTATTTTTCTGATAAAAAACAAGAAAAACACAAAATAGAAAAGAAGCTTGTCTATTTTTTTTTGTATTCTATACATCATCATGCATGGTTGGTAAAGTGCAAGGGATATTATATTGTATTTAATGTAGGACGTTTAACGGACAATTTCATGGATGAGGGGGACAATCACAACCTAAATACGAATGCACACATGTTATTGACTTCCGCAAAGAAACGATCATATCTTCTAATCCGGAAAGTAAATTCCGACATATTATATATGAAAATCACCTATCTCGATGAGACGAAGCCAACCAGATTGTCAGATTTCTAAAATCTCATCAGTATCACTAGCTTTTAGTAGAAATCTGAAAATAATTAATATTTAGTTTTTTTAGTAATAAAGTTGGAGGCTATTTAGATTAGGAAACAAATTCAATTTTGATTGATGTTGGACTGATTTGTTTCCTATATTATAGGGAGTCTTTTTAGGGTGGGATTTAATACTTTCTCTTTCTTTGTAACTCTACTCTTATTAGGAGTCTATTTTGTTTTTCTATTTAAGAAGAGTCATGTAACCCCAATGAATAATATATCTTTATATCAATAAATTTCTCTTATTATATTTTCTTCATCGATTCGAAGCTCTTCGTAGATTCAGAAATCATTCTTTGTGGATTCAGAGAATAAGCCTTGGTGGATTTCGAGGTTTTTACTTCCGCGCTGCGTTAATAAAAATAAACTAAAGGCTGATTATTTTTGGATTTCAGCCAAAAATGGCTATTACTCATGAGATTTTGGAAATCTGACAATCTTGTTGGCTTCGTCTCGTCGAGATAGGCGATTTTCATATATAATATATCAGAATTCGCCTTCCGGATTAGAAGATATGATCGTTTCTTTGCGGAAGTTGTGGATGGTGATAATCACACAGTCGATTAATCCGGGAATCTTATTAATGGATGGGAGCTCGTAATCTTTCTCCGTATATCTGGCGCGAGGTTGACTGGTTCAATCCTGCACAAGGGAAGAACTGTAAGAGGGCGGGGTCTGGCACCCCGGTTGTTCCTCCGACGATCAAGTTAGTTGATGTCTAATTCGGGGAAGAAAAAGAAATTGCCGGAATTCTTTTTTGGCGTCCAGAATTGCTTACATTAGTGTGAGAACAGTTTCAGCTTTTATAGCCTTCTCCAGAGGGTAATTATGTCATTTAGGCCGAGGCTGAGTTAGCAGCCTAGTCGGATTTGGTCATCACAGGTGTCATCCACCAGGTTGAGGAGAGTCACTTCGACTAGGCATGGGCTGGCGGCTGAGGGCAGGTCCACCTTTACACGTGTCGTTCGCTGGGTGGCGGGGGTCTAATCTGCATTGAATGAGATCTGATGGCTTTGGCGTGGTCCGATGTGTCTTAAAATCTTTGGGGCGAAGCAAATGATGGCTCTGGTCAGCATTAAATGCAATTGTGACAACTTGTCAGAGAGAGGGACGGTGCAACAGGGTCTTGGGGAGTTGTCATTTGGGAGTGCCGAGAAGTCCCGCCTTTCGAGTCGGCTAGAGGTGGGGCCGTCCGACACTTAGACGAGTAGACGCACGATCGGTATGGTCGTGAGGTCGCCCTGATGTGAAGGGTCGACATAATAAGAGTGGGACGACCGCGCGAGGGGGCTCGACTTGGACGGGTGCTCGGGCAACTTGCTTAAGGGACGCCAACTCATCCCGCCTTTCGAGTCGACACGGATTAAAGGCCTCTCAGCGCGAAGCGTTTACCAGTTGCTGAATGCGGGTTAGAGTCTGGGTTATGGAAGGACCATAGCAGAAGTCAATAACATATATTTAGCTCTGATACCAATTAACGCAGCGCGGAAGTAAAAACCTCGGAATCCACCAAGGGTTATTCTCTGAATCCACAAAGAACGATTTCCGAATCTACGAAGAGCTTCGAATCGATGAAGAAAATATAATAAGAGAAATTTATTGATAAAAAGATATATTATTCATTGGGGTTACATGACTCTTCTTAAATAGAAAAATAAAATAGACTCCTAATAAGAGTAGAATTACAAAGAAATAGAAAGTATTAAATCCCATCCTAAAAAGACTCCCTATAATATAGGAAACAAATCAGTCCAACATCAATCAAAATTGAATTTATTTTCTAATTTAAATAGACTCCAACTTTATTACTAAAAAAACTAAATATTAATTATTTTCGGATTTCTACTAAAAGCTGGTGATACTGATGAGATTTTGAAAATCTGACAATCTGGTTGGCTTCGTCTCGTCGAGATAGGCGATTTTCATATATAATATGTCAGAATTCGCCTTCCGGATTAGAAGATATGATCGTTTATTTGCGGAAGTCAATAACATGTGTGTATTTGTATTTAGCTTGTGATTGTCCCGCTCCTCCATGAAATTGTCCGTTAAGCGTCCTACATCAGTATTGGGCTTTTAACAGAGAGACATAAAATTCAGGAGACATGTGATTGGTATATAATCAAGGATAAATTATTAAATTTGTGTTTTAACTTGATCCTAGTTTTTAATATGATATTTATTTCTGTTTCGGCGTGATTATCACATTTTAATTATAAATTTATACCCTCATTACCTATTTTATATAAATAAATATCCTACTAATAACTATTTTTATCTTAATTTGCGGGTTAATAAAGAATTAATGAATAAAGGCTAAAAAGAGAACTCAAATTTCCTCATTTTTCAACCTTTTAGTGAAGCCGAGATCAAGCCGAGCAATCTACGAAGCCAAGATGCAAGGATCAAATATAAAAGAAATCAAATAAAAATAATGTTCAAGATGTTAGCCACAAAGAAATGACGATATCTCTCAATCCGGAAGGCGAAATTTAACATATAATATATGAAAATCGCCTATCTCGACGAGACGGAGCTAACTGTATTTTTAGTTTTTTCAAATTCCAATCGGTTCACCAACCGGTTGGCCAATCGGTTGGCCAACCGATTGGCCAATCGATTGGTCCGTAACTAACTCGATTTGTGGCTAAGATTTGATCCTTGGAGCCCAAGTTTCATCCAATGGTTCATGTGCATTGCTGTAGGCTATAAATAGGGGTTGAGGGGGAGAGGTTTGAGTGTGAAATATTTTGTAAAAACTCCATTTGGAGAGGAGGGTTACTCTTAATTGAGGAGACCTTCCAAAATTGTAACTTTTGTTACACAATAAATGAAAAATTTCACCCCTTCAATTTCCTTTCTCTTCTTCTAATCCAAGGACCAAAAGGAGGATTAGATTAAAATCAGGAGTTGTTGGTTTTCCTTTTATTTCTTTTCTCTTCTTTATTTTCTTGTTTATAGAATAGATTTACTTTCATGCAATTTACTTTCTTGCAATTTACTTTCATGCAATTTACTTTCATGCAATGTATTTAATTCTTGTATTTACTTTCTAGAATAGATTTTTCTTTTCTTTAATTCACCTTGAGGCTAGAACCCTCTAGGGAATTACCCTTTTCTAAGTGTGGAGCTAATACTTGTGGGATCCCTAGAGATTGTTTGAAACTAGCTAACAAATCCAACTCATTCATGTGAGATTGAGATAAGCTAAGTGGATCTACTCTAGATTCCTCATATCTTTAACTAATCCTCCATACTTTACCTTCTTTATTTTCCTCTTATCCTTGCTTTTCATTTGTTTGTTATTTTCCTTTATTCTTGATTCTTGATTTCATTGATTTTTACTTCTCTCTCAATCTCATATTCCCTCCATGTGCATATAATCTCAAACCTAGTTTTGTTATTATGTGCATGTAACCACAACCACATTCTCAACTTTATTTTCTCCTCTTTTGCACATAATCCACAACCACTCTCTCTAGCCTCTTCACCACCACTTTCATCATTTTCTCACTTTCATTTTATTTGAATAACTCCAAATTGTCATGCGCATAATTTGAGAACCAAAACTTGAACAAAACTCTTCCTACTTCCCGTTCCTCGTGGGATCGATAATCTTTTATACTATAACTTGATAAAGGTTGTATACTTGCAACTTAGGAGGTAATCATTTATTTCCCATCACGGCGTCAATATGATATTTTAACTTGTATCCGATGATAAGGTTCTTTTCCAGTGAATTTTAACAAAAAAAATTTTATTTCATCCTCCTAATCTATCAAAATGATTAAATCTAGACTCTCCTTTTTCTTCAACCTCTTCCAATTCAAATTTCTTTCATCCTTTCTTCTTCACTCTTTCTTTCCCTATCGTTAATGGAGTCCATTCTTTCTCCTTTAAACTCCCCCAATTCAAACATAAACCCTATTCCAAATTGGTATCGACTTGGATGAAGATTGTTGGGGTTGGATTAGGGTTTAAGTTTGAATTGGGAGATGTTGAATGAGAAAGAAGGGGGCTCAAAGGAGGATCATATTGGGTAAAAGAGTGGAAGAAATTGAATTGGGGAAGGTTGAAAGAGAATGGAGGTGTAAATTTAATGATTTTGATAGGTCAAGGGGATGGGGAAAATTTTCTCAAAAAAATACAGCTCACCGGAATTCTTGCCGCCGATGAGAAAAATAGTCTTATTGTCATTGGGACACAAGCTAAAATACAAATATTGACGCCGGAGCAAAAATAAATACCATATTTAAAAACATGATCAAGTTAGAATACTAATATGGCAAGTTAGCCTATAATCCAATATAGGATTGTTGTTGATATAAAGAGTACGCGTAATATGTGGAGTTGACACAGAGGATATTGGCATCTTATCACATTTGATATGCTATGGCAGAGCCAGGACCCATGAGGCAGTGGGGTCAATAACTAACATTGGAGGTAATATTAAGCTTAGGTTTCAAGAACAACTAACACTGGGGGCGATATTTAAGCTTGATTTCAAGAACAATATAATTTCAGTGGGGGCGTTTGTCCACACTTCTCTATATGTGGCTTGGCCACTGTTGATATGGATAGTGTATAGGTACTGTTTGCATATTGACCCATTATCCATATTCGATAAAGACCATTAGTAGCTATTTTACAAGGGTAAAGAGTCCTTTAAACCAATGAGCTTGCTTCTCAAATTGCAAACTCGTGCCCAAAAATTTACCAATAATCAATATTAAATTTACATAACCATTAAAAAAAAAAAGAAAAAGAAAAAACTCCATTTGTACAATTTTGTCCATCCTCCATAAAACACATTGTACACGTTTTTGTTGCTCAAAGTCACTCCTACATGCTGTCTTACTCACCAACAGCTCTCCATCGCATCTCCACATCTTTAACGAATCAAATCCCACCTCTAATTTCCTTCAAAAACAAATCATAAAAGAAAAGTAAAAAATGCAAAAAAAAAAAGGCCAAAAAAAAAAAGAAAAAAGAAAAAAGAAGCACCTTTATGCATCTCAAAACAAGCAGCAACGATCCCCATTCCTTCATCCGGCCCATCATCAAATGAGGCCCGGAGATTTACTAGCCCTCACCAACTCACCCATCCTTCACTTATTCCCGCCATTAAATCCCTCTCTCTCGCGCAATCTCTCGAACACCTCACCTGCGTTCACTTTTGCTAGGGTTTTTTCTCCCCGAGACCGCAAAACCCTAGCTTCGACCGCAATGTCTCGCGAAAACGCCGTGATTAGGGATCGGGAATCGCTCGAGAGGAAGACGGCGGCGATCCGAAGCGCCGGCGCGAGCAAGCTGCAGGTGATTGCTGATTTCGATGGGACTCTTACCAAGTACTCGATCAACGGTCGACGTGGACAGAGTAATGTATTTGATTAGGAAAAGATTGTTTCTTTTCTTTTTATTTATTGTTTTGGGGTTTTGGATTTGATTGGGTTTTTTGTTGGTGTGGGGATTAGCTAGTCATGGATTGTTGCAGCAGGGGAATACTGAGTATGATGAGAAAAGGCAGGCATTGTATGATTATTATCATCCTTTGGAGTACTCGCCGACGATTCCGATCGAGGAGAAGACTAAGTTGATGGAGGAGTGGTATGATTTTCAAACCCTCCATTTGTTTTGATATCTGTTGTAAGTAGCTCAATTAGATTGTAGGTCTAGTTCTAACAGTCAAAGCGTGCACATTGCTCTGAAACTTAATGTGTTGAGCTGATATTACCATTATAACTTGAAGAAAATGCTGCTTCTACTAGACATGTGTCTCATAAACAAAAGATGAAACGGTTGTTGTTGTGTTGGAAACAAAAGCTGTCGCGGTTCATGAAACTTGGCAATTTGCCGCTCCAACTTTATGGGTTTGCTATGGTGCTAGGCAGTTCTTGAGGGTGCTCAGATAATCGATATTGTGTCTATGATTGTTTGGTCCTCTATTACTTGGGAGCTCAGAGAGCATGCTTTCTGTCATTAGAAGAGTTTCGGTATTGCATATGAAATTTGTACGGATGCTAGTGTTCCTTCTCCGGCAACTTTTGCTCTGAGATTGGCTGAAATGGTAACCTTGTTATAGCCTTTAAGAATCTTCTGCCCTCTAGAGTCACCAGGCGTGCTTGGAACTCTTTTTCTTTCTGTAACATTTGGATCGAGATTAAGCAATTGTTTTTTGTGAGAATTTTATACTTCAGTAAGGATATGTATTAGAGAGGAGAAACAACTCCATTACATTTGCACTTGTCTGTTCCTCTCAGCCTTGTCATCATTTTGCTAGCTATTTTACTTGAAAATTCTTCCTGAAACCTTAAGTTACTTGATAAAAAAAGAAGTAGGAATTTCCCCTTGCATTTAGCTTAGGTTTGGTTCTCTCAATCCCAGACTCATCTTGAGTAGCCAGAAAAGAAAATTTCAATCTTATGGCTTTACAGCAGGCCGTTGGTATGAAATTAGATGAGAAGAGTGCATGATAATTAGACGTGGTCTATCTTTTTGAAGTGGTGAACAACTAAAATAGGAACATATGGAAGGATCTCGGTTTGAAGGAAGAAAATTTAAGACCAAAGGATATATTTCTGCATTTGGGCAGTAAAAAGTGGGTGAGAGAAGGTGTTGTCGAGTGGAGCGCAAGCATGCAGTTGCCTCTGTGTTAGAGAAGTTTAGCCTATAGCTATATACAAGTTTTATTTCGCTATAGCCTATAGCTTTATACACATAAATTTTCTCCATGGATACCTTATGTTGCAAAAATATAAAAGCTTCTCACATTACACATTTGTTTGAGGTACACAATGCATGTATATTTTGCATGTATATATAAGACACATGTATAAATCTAGATTACTAAGTACTAAGCCAAAATCCACACAGTTAATTATGATCTACTAAACATCACCTATCTTGAATAAAATCATGAACACTTTAGATGTGCTTTAACCATGCATTTTGTGTTGTCAAAATTAAAACATAAGAATAATCATGAAATGAAATAATCTTATACCGCTTGATACATGATTAGAAACACTTCTAAGTTATTAGATTTTTATGTTTATGTTATAGTTCATGCGTATTGTATCACATCCAACAGTACAAATTTCAATTTGAAAATCCAAACTTTAAATTTGACTATACTATTTGAATCTTTGATACTATTAATAGTAGTTTATCTCAAATCTCTCTCTCACTCTATATATATATATATATATATATATATATATATATATATATATATATATATATATATATATATATATATATATATATAGTAAAGCTCTATAAACTTAAGTGGATAGAGCACTTGTCCACCAAACTTTTATCCCTTCATTATGCTTTGAGATTTGTGCATTTATTTGCATCACATGCTAGCACAAATCTCAATGCAAAATCAATGGATAAAAAGTTGGTGGACAAATGACTTCTATCCACTTAAGTTTATAGGAGCTTTACTCTCTCTCTCTCTCTATATATATATATATATATATATATATATATATATATATATATATATATATATATATATATAAAGCTAGGCTATTGATATATATATATAAAGCTAGGCTACTATCAATAGTATCCAACATGCGGATACTATCAACCCATTTTGAAAATTAGAACCCAAAATTGAAAATTCGAACCGGTAGATTGATCTCCTACATATGAACTATCTAGAAATAAAATTTTAAAGGATTTCGACGTGTTTTGAATCATATATCAAGAGGCGAAATATTAAGCAACTTTAAGAAAATTCTGAAACGTTGATTTTGACATGTTATGCATGAATTAATGATATTGTACCCCTCTAAAATTTTGTTTCTAGATAGTTCATGTGCAGTAGATCACATTCACCGGTTCAGATTTTCAATTTTGGGTTCTAGTTTTCAAAAATGGGTTGATAGTATCCGCATCAAGAATGCAATTAAGAAATGCATTCTTAACGTCCGCTGATGTAGTGGCCAGTGATAACAAGCGATAAGCCAAATAAGAATGCAGATAGGTGTCATTTTTACTATCGGAGAGAATGTGCCAATATAACTCAGCCCATATATCTGTGAATATCCCTTCACAACTAGTTGAGCTTTGAGGCGAGCTAGGGAGCTATCTAGATTCACCTTGACTGTATAAACCCACATGCAACTAACAACTTTCTTCCCTGATGGTAGTGGAAGAAGATCCCAAGTCTCATTCTACTCTAAAGCTGTCATCTCCTCTTGCATTGCCGTTATCCAACTTGGGATAGATAGAGCTTCTGGCACATTCTTAGGAATCGAGTGAGAGTTCAGAGAAGATATGAAAGAATGATATGACAGAGATAATGAAAAGTAAGAGACATAGCGTGTATTGTGATACCTAAAACAAGATCTGTTACCCTTTTGAAGGGCAATGGGAAGATCATCAGTAGTCGTAGCACTTGGCTGTATGGCAACATTTTGACTGACTTGTAAGTCAGGCCCTTGGTTAGAGGTGGACTCTGGCACATGTTTCGGAGTAGTGCGTCGTGCATAAACTTGAACTGGCTCAGCAAATTTGAAAGGTGGATCAGCTTATATAACATATGCTTGGAAGGAGCGCTGACAATCGACTCCCAAACAATACGAAAGTAATAATCATCCTGAGCATGAGTGGTGTATCAAAAGCAACATTCCTTGGTTTATTTTCAAAGAAGGTAACAACGGCTGAAATGATGCAATGATCTAAACAAGGACAATAACACTTGTACCTTTTCTGAATTCTAGAATACCTAATAAAGATTCCCTGAATAGATTTCAAATCCAATTTCATCCTTTGAGTATAGTGGTTGTGAATAAAACATAGAGAACCGAAGATTTTGGGGGGTAAAGGAAAATGCTAGCTGTCGGGGCATAAAAGAGATACAGGGGCTTTGTTTTGTAGAACAGATGACGGCAATCTATTAATCATGTAACATGCGGTCAAAACAACACCTCTCCAAAAATATTTTGGAGCCTCTTAATGAAACAACAATGTTCGAGTAATCTTTAGTGTCTATTCTTGCGCTCAACTACTCCATTTTGTTGAGGTATGTAAACACAAGATGATTAGTGTAAAATCTCATTTTGTGCTAGAAATTTTGTGAAAGACCTATAAAAATATTCTTTAGCATTGCCTGTCCTTAAAATATTGATAGTAGTATGAAATTGGTTTTTAATTTCAGCACAAAAGCTTTAAAAGTAGAGAGTACTTCAGAACGAGTTTTCAATAGATCGATCCATGTCATGTGAGAAAAATCATCCACAAAGCTAACAAAATATCTAAAACCAAGTTTTTTTAATACATAACAAGGATCTCATACATCTTAATGCACCAAATCAAATGAGTTACTAACCTTTTTATTGACACGATTAGGATAAGACCAACGTTAAAAACACGATCTTATTATCCGTGCGGTTCGAGAGCGAGTCACGATTAATCGGATTATGCGCCGATTAATCGGATTATGCGGAATTATGCGTTTTCAAATTTTTTAACATATATTTATTATTTTTCATACATAAAAATATATATAATTCATAAAAATAGAAGATATACTAAGAAAAATGCAAATAAATATGTGATTGAATAATCAATAATTAAGTAACTAATTAAACACTCAATCCAATGCATTCATTATCCATGCATACATCATAATTAACTAGCTACTCGATTCAAGTTACTAATTAAAATAAAAGTTCATAAACTAAAACCAAAGCATTTAGTCTTCCTCATCATCCTCATAACGAATGTCAACATTCAACTCTTCTTCAGAGGGAGCCTCAAAATCATCATTATTATCCTCATTCAAATCATCTTCATTAGTCCCTTCATCAGTCATAGATCCTGATTCCATAAGAAATTTCCCCATTCTCAATAATATACTGAAGAAAACTGTTTACTATCTATCGATTGATTGAAAGGGAACACAGTGTTGTCTCAACCTTGATCAACATCTAAACAAAATTAATCCCATCAAATGGAAAAAAAGAGTGAAAAAAGCTAGAAACTCACCTTCACTATCACCTCCCGCCGCCGCCGCCGCTTCGCTGCCGGAGAAGGGAGAGATGGGGCTTGAAAGAGAGATAGAGAGATGGGGCTTGAAAGAGAGATAGAGAGATGGGGCTTGAAAGAGAGAGATAGAGAGATGGGGCTTGAAAGAGAGATAGAGAGATGGGGCTTGAAAGAGAGAGAGAGAGAGAGAGAGAGAGATGGGGCTTGAAAGAGAGATAGAGAGATGGGGCTTGAAAGAGAGAGATAGAGAGATGGGGCTTGAAAGAGAGAGAGAGAGAGAGAGAGAGAGAGAGAGAGAGAGAGAGAGAGAGAGAGAGAGAGAGAGATGGGGCTTGAAAGAGAGATAGAGAGATGGGGCTTGAAAGAGAGAGATAGAGAGATGGGGCTTGAAAGAGAGATAGAGAGATGGGGCTTGAAAGAGAGAGATAGAGAGATGGGGCTTGAAAGAGAGATAGAGAGATGGGGCTTGAAAGAGAGATAGAGAGATGGGGCTTGAAAGAGAGAGATAGAGAGATGGGGCTTGAAAGAGAGATAGAGAGATGGGGCTTGAAAGAGAGAGATAGAGAGATGGGGCTTGAAAGAGAGATAGAGAGATGGGGCTTGAAAGAGAGAGATAGAGAGATGGGGCTTGAAAGAGAGATAGAGAGATGGGGCTTGAAAGAGAGAGATAGAGAGATGGGGCTTGAAAGAGAGATAGAGAGATGGGGCTTGAAAGAGAGATAGAGAGATGGGGCTTGAAAGAGAGATAGAGAGATGGGGCTTGAAAGAGAGATAGAGAGATGGGGCTTGAAAGAGAGATAGAGAGATGGGGCTTGAAAGAGAGATAGAGAGATGGGGCTTGAAAGAGAGATAGAGAGATGGGGCTTGAAAGAGAGATAGAGAGATGGGGCTTGAAAGAGAGATAGAGAGATGGGGCTTGAAAGAGAGAGAGAGAGAGAGAGAGATGGGGCTTGAAAGAGAGAGATAGAGAGATGGGGCTTGAAAGAGAGATAGAGAGATGGGGCTTGAAAGAGAGAGAGAGAGAGAGAGAGAGAGAGATGGGGCTTGAAAGAGAGAGATAGAGAGATGGGGGGAGGCAGCCACAGAGAGAGAGAGAGAGAGAGAGATGGGGGAGGCAGTCAGGGAGAGAGGAAAAAAACCTAGCAGTTTGGGTTTTGTTCAAATGGGTTTAAAAATATTTGCGGGTTCAGTTTTTTGAACCCGAAACCCTGTTTAAAACTCAAATCCTGTTTAAAACTCGTCCGCATACTCTTTTTATGTGGGCGAGCATGCGTTTTGATCGGATTTATGCGGTTGTCCGTATATATGACCGAATCAACCCATTTCCAAGCGGAAATGGGTCGATTCCGCATATGTGGCCGCATAAAATATTTTTTAGAACCTTGGATGAGACACTCGTTGGTGTTTTCTTAGTCGACTAGGGTAAGGACTTATCTCCTGTGACTCCTCAGAAACTATCTTCTCGTCCTCCACGTGCTCCAAAGCGTCCTCCATGCCCATCAGTACAGCCGCCACTACGACATCCTCGACCGATCAAGTGTCTACTCTGTGTGGTAAGAGCAGACCTGTTTGCATACTCAGGTGTAGTGCTCACTAATACGGCTAGAGCTGTTGGTCTTAAGAAATAATAAGTCTCTGCTAAGGAGCATGCAACAGAGCGCCCAATGACATGTGATCGTGCTGAAGTGTAAGACTGTGGAAGAGTGCCAATGAAAGTGAGTACCATCAGCTGATCCCATTGGTCCTGCATCTTCTGAACATCCCCAGTAATGGGGAAGATTTGTCTCAACTCCTCTGTGAGCCGATAAAAATTGCCGTAATGTTGCTCGAAAGTTCGAGTATGCTCATCCATATTGCTTCGGAACAACTCTTGAATAACATCATACGCACGGTTGACGTGCCATGACCTGAGTACAGCTACTAAAAATTTTCACACCTGTTTCACTGTATTACAATGAATACATAGCTGAAGGACTTGCAACTCTATGCTGTTCTAGATTTGATGGGGGTAGACTAGTGTCATCTTGTGTCCAGGAGTTGGACACAGGTACGGGAGGATCATCGGTAAGCAAGATTTTAAATGTCGGATGTCAGGTTCATGTCGGACAGCTAAAATTCATGTCAGATAGCGAAAATCGGGGATATGTCTGGGGACATGTACTAAATATCGGATTGCCATATCGAATGGATTTCTACTTAATTTTGATCACCAAGATGGAATGCACTTGTCTTGTTATAGCTTATCCTACTTGAGTTGAGTATTCAATAGCAAGACACAAGTTATTTTTCATTTCTTAAAGACAATGGAATATTATGCCAACAAATAAATAAAATATATATTATCAAACTAGAACTTTCGAAGTGCCTTACATAAAATTAACATAAAGTAAAGTGCCTTGCATAAAATTGACATAAAGTGTTAAGACTTTGGATTGATTTCAAGCTACGGTTCAAACTTATTGTTTACATCACGCTTTTATGAATTCGCAATTTCAATTTGTAGAGACAAAGACGAACGAGAGGAGATCGTGGCGGAAAGGAGAGCAATATTTTTTTCTTTGCCCTAATTTGTATTATATGCTATCGGGTTATTATGGGAATAAAAGCCTAAAAAAAGAATTAATCGGGTTTGGGTTTCGAGTACTAAACCCAAACCCAATACTTATCAACTCAAAAAAAGAGCTAATTTTTCAAGGCTGAAAATCGGCCGATATGTCCGCAATATCCCCCGATATGTCCGACGTGGACCTCGAAAATGATATCCGACTTGAAATGGCCATATCCGTGTCGCTCTAGCCTTCGATCTGACATATCGGCCCCCATGTCCAACATGTCGGCCGACGTTATGTCGGTAAGATGATGAGCCTTCCCTCAGCTCGAAATATAGACTCGAACGAGTTGCTTTCCCTGATCTGGTAGTAGCTTGATCTTGTCATCCATAGGTGAGTCTGTCCTTGTAGGGTGGGGTGGGGTTTTGAGCAGGGGCGGCGGGGTTAGGTCATGGAGAGGCTGGCGGTGGTAATGAGGTAGGCTAGGTTTTTGAAGGTTAGGGTTTGAGGGATTTAGGGAGGAGAGAGAATGTTGGCTCTAATACCATGTAGACAGAAGTAATCAAAGAGGATATATGACCCTCTCCTCTTGGACTTATTTATAATATGAGAGATACAAAAGGTATTAGTCCACAATCGATGTGGGATTAAACACATTACATAATAACAATATAACTCTCAATAGGTACCAAACATACCTATATTCCTCGCACACACTTATAGAAAGTCTTATTTGTTTCTAGGGCATAACTAACTTGGTTATGCCCACTTGTAAAAATGTGTATTATGCAATGAAATTGAACGATCAACTCCGCTCATCTTGATCTATACGTTTTAAAAGGTTTATAAATAAAACATCTTGTGTGTTGAACATATATTACACATGCATCAAGTGCTCACAAATGGTAACAGTTTCCTAACAATACAATAAGAGAGACCTCGTAATGCATGAGTTAGACTATTCCAATGAATGTTCTGCTCTATTCATCATGATCTAAATATCTCAAAACATCTATAAACCAAAAAACATGATGTTTCAATACATCTAATTGTTTGAGATGAATTTAATAAGAGGTTTTAAGCAGCGGAGATGAAAGAGAACCTAATTCTACAGAGAATCACATCACATACCATGGAAAGAAAAAAAAGTCAAGTCTATCCCGTTTAAAAAACATCAAATTTCCAAATCCTATCTAACTAGATTTCCTGCACAGTCAAAATCAGCTTTTCAACCTAAAGTCAAATTCTCCACCGATTAAATCTCTTGTACACAACAAATATTGACCATCCAACCCAACCAAAAAAGAAAACGTATGAATACATGAGGCCTATCAAGCCCACTCCAAAAAAAATAATTAAAAATAAAATAAAATAAAATAAAAAGAGGACTTGATATAGGCCGGCCCACAAAATAAGTCAACAGAATATGCATGACCCGTCTCCTCATCACTATCCATTACCTCAACTTATTCTCAACTAAACCTACGTCAGCCTAAGAATACCACCCACCTCCGCCACTTCATGAATTCAATTTTCTTCTCCATCTTACCCCTCTATATACTCCTCTCGTTCCCCAAAAAAAAAGAAAAAAAAGAGTGAAGTAAGTGAATGAAAAACCCATTGCAGACTATTACTCCACAGAGGCCCGTCACAACCTCAATAGCTCACCCATCAAAGCAAACTACCCCATCACCTCCATTGCACCCAAACCGTAAAGGAAGTTCCATCAACATCTTGAAAAAAACTTCAGCCCTTTATCAAGCTTGCTCTCAATAGTGGAATTCATCCATGAAGGACAAAGAAGGTAAGGAAATATGTATAAATATTTCAAGTTTCCTATTCTTCAACTTCTTTTCTTCTCTAACATCTCTCATCTAATTCTTATCATGCATTATGTCATCAATACCCTTGTTTCCGACTGAGTTGTTGGGCTATTGTTGTCTCACTCAAGTCTGCTGCTTCACGTAGAGGAATGACTGCAGTTGTTCAGAGATTCGTCGTTGCTATCGACAACTCATTGTGACCATTCCCCCCCAAGCCAATTGTCACTGACTTGATCATTATCGAGCCCTATCATTGCTATCGCCAGAAAGGGTCGCCGTCATCTACGTCGATCCCAAGAGAAAGCCATGTGTCTCGCTCTGTTCTTCTCTGCTCATGCGAATAGAGTTAAGAAAGAAAGAGAGAAGTCTGTTTTCAAACAAATTTTTTTTATTAAGATAAAATAATAACATGAATAATAATAAAAAATTTAATGAACAAATAATGGCTGATAGGGAAATCCTTCAGGCCCTCTAACATGCTAAATTGAGAAATCAAATTAAAAAATGGTAGAGGATTCCTTCGGGCCTTCTAACACGCAAATTTCAAATGCTATTAAGGATTTCTTTTGATCCTTTAATATGCAATTTCAAATTCACAAGGTGCTAGTAAAGGATTTTTTCGAAACCTTTAATATGAAATTTTAAATTCACAAGGTGCTATTAAAAGATTTTTTCGGACCTTTTAATATGCAATTTCAAGCTCACAATGTGCTATTAAAGGATTTCTTCGGACCCTTTAATATGCAATTTCAAGCTCACAATGTGCTATTAAAGGATTTTTTCGGACCCTTTAACATGCAATTTCAAATTCACAGGATGCTATTAAAGGTTTCTTCGGACCCATTAACATGCAATTTCAAATGCACAAGACGCTATTAAAGAATTTCTTCGGACCTAAAATGCAATTTCAATTTCACACAAAATGCTATTAAAGGATTTCTTTGGACCCTTTAATATGTAATTTCAAATTCACAAGACACTATTAAAGAATTTCCTTGGATCCTTTAATATGCAATTTCAAGTTCAAAACGCTACTAGAGGTTTTTGGACTCTCTAATATGCAAGTTAACTAAAGAGTATGTATTCTTTAGTTCATAAATAAATGAATAATATAAAAGGAAACACCACTCAAAAAAAAATTCAAGATAAAAATAATTAAAATAACAATTATAAGACGCTTGTTTGGTCCATATTTGTTGAGGCCCAAAACTAAGATAGTTTAGTCCATAATATTTTGGCCTAGTTTAGTCCATAATATTTTGGCCCAACTATAGATACAAACAGATATCCTATCACCTACTCCCACACAACATAAAGGGCACCAAAACAATTTTAAAAATTACAAAACAGCCCAAAATAGTTTCACAATTACAAAAACACCATAGTTTCAAAATTATAAAAACACCCCAAAACAGTTTCTGAAATTATAAAACAGCCCAAAATAGTCTCAAAATAGCTCAAAACAGTTTCTGAAATTACAAAACAGCCCAAAATAGTTTAAGAAATTACAAAACAGCCCAAAATAGTTTCGGAAATTACAAACCAGCTCAAAACAGTTTTTGAAATTAGAAAACAGCCCAAAATAAATTCTGAAAATTACAAATCTATCCCCAAAATGCTGAAAATTAATAGTCCCAAATTTATTGAAAAGTACAAATCAAACAACCGAAATGTCGCTAAACTACAGTTCAAATAAAATTCTAATCAAATCAAACCAAACGACCGAAATGTCGTTAAACTACAATCCAAATAAAAATAAAATAAAATCAAAACCAAACGACCGAAATGTCGCTAAACTACAATTCAAATGAAACCAAAACCAAACGACCGAAATGTCGCTAAACTACAATCCAAATCAAACCAAAATCAGACAACCGAAATGTCGCTAAACTACAATCCAAATAAAATCAAAACCAAGCCCAAATCAAATGACTGAAATGTCAATAAACTACAATCCAAATCGAATGACCAAAATGTCGCTAAACTACAATCCAAATCAAATTCAAATCAAAACAAAATCAAGCGACCGAGATGTTGCTATACTATAGTCCAAATCAAATGACCTGGATGTCGTTAAGCTAAAATCCAGTTCAAATTTTGACCTTTTAAGTCGCTAAATCAGCCACCATTTCTCTTTATCTCAAATATCTGTATTTCATTTCTTCATCTTCACCTTTATTTTATTCGAGCTCGTATAAAATTTGTAACCCGTTAATTGAAGGTTCCTTTGGTTCATCCTAAAGAATAATTGACAATAGACTCTTGAGTCTATTGGAGATATCGAACACCACGATTAATAAACCTCTATTTTTGTAGAGGGAATCTTAGGGATATACCCCAATTCAAATATTATCTGTTTTCCTGTCCATCCTAAAGGGACTACTCCTTTTAGGGTGAGATTTGCGATCCTACACTAACACATATTTTTCATTCTCTTTACTTGTTTGTCGTAAAACTGTTAATTTTATAATCACTTGATACATGAATAAGTATAACACAATATGCCTAATTTTTTGTTTATATATCATCTAATACATATAGATCGAATGAACGAAGTGGATCAAGTAAATTGATTGTATAATACACATTTTTACAAGCGAGCATAACCAAGCTAGTTATGCCCTAGAAACAAATAACGTTCCCCCACCCCGACACACACACACACACAAATATAGATATCAGCAAAAATTTGGTGTTTGGTAGTGACGCGGATGCTTTTCATTCATACATTTAGAGGTGCCTATTTAAAAATAATCCCCACTTAATTACCCACCCATTAATGAGTGGATGAGAAGTGACCACATCACTTGCTTGGTATCAAGCATACCCATATTCATCTCTCTCTTTATATATGACAACACATACATACATGCATGCATACATGACGACCAAGGGCGGAGTTAGAAATTCTATTATGGGGGGCCAAAAATCCAAAATACATGCATAAGTTGTTACTTATTTATTTCATAAAAAGAGTTTTTGCAAATTACTCTCCTCAATCTTTAATATTTTGAAATTGATCCCTCAAATCATTCAAATTGCTTGCAACTTCCTTAATTGTTAAGTTGTTTAGACATTAGTCCCTCAAATAAATAAAAATGCAACTAGGTCCCTCAATCGTCATGATTAATTTGAAACAACTCATGAAAATTGGAGAACTTAATAGCAATTTCAATCATTTGAGTGGCTAATTTTAAATATATAGCTTAAGAATATGAGGGGACCTTATGGCAAAATCAATGATTGAGTGACTAATATCAAAATATGAAAGGTTTTAGGCACTAAGAGACTAAGGACCAAATATGAAATACGAAAATTGTTGGGGGCAAGGCACCCGCACCTATCTATGTGGCTCCGCCACTGATGACGACACATACGTACATACATGAAAGACAGCATAACATACTTCATTCCTCATTAACTTTTAATTATACCATTATATTTATGAAATGTCATCCAATTAAACCCTCCAACTTTACCATCACATAACCTCCTCCTTTACTATTATTAAATTATTATAGTGTAGCACACTAGCACCATCTTAAATTCAGTCAAACAAGGTATGTTTTTCATTTTAGGATTCCAAATAGAATCCAAACCAAACATTGGAAACACACAAAAGGAAAGTGGTAATGTGGATGACCACTTTCCATAATGTGTCACAATTGTAACCAAACAGCCACGTGCGCGCGCATGCACGCGTGCGTGCGTGCGTATGTGTACACAGAGAAACGGGAGTTAGTGTGCCCCTTCATAGTGTTGTCTTGTGTGTCACTGACGTAACACGTATTGAAGCCACATGCTATGATCTGGGTATATTAATGATCTAGATTGTTGTAGTCTAGATGTGTGCCATATCAATGACACACCTTTCAACACCATGGAGGGGCACACTGATCACTGTTTGCTCATATAGACAGGCACGTATGCAAAGACGCTAACACGCGCACGTACAGATTGCGACTTGCTCATAGTAGGTGCATCAAGTGTACATTGCACACCATCTTTGTAACATACCACAACAATTTGATGGAAGATTCAACCGGACACTTACACCATCAAAGACACCTACCTTTATGGCAATAAAAAGTTGATTAGCAACTGATACAACCCAATCAGCTTACAGTTACAATGCCCCAAAGCTGCTGGTTTTGAAAAAAAATCTACTTATAAAAAATATGTGAAAGATCATGTTGATCAAGTTGTATATCGTTATTTAGCAATGGTTGTTTATTCATATAAAGAGCCAATGTGACACCAATGAAAATTTACTTGCAGTGACAGTCCATACTAATTAAATTATAATTAACTATCTTTCATCCTTATTGAATTTTTCATGGAAATGGAGTCAAACTTGAACTCATACTTGTTGGTCGAGTGTGTCTAAGATGATCCAAAGAGTAAAGTTTCTTCATAATTTATAAGCAGTGAAATCCCCATGAGTAATCAGGATGGAAACTGTCAGCGAAGGTCAAGTACAGGGCATGCCTTTAGTGTTTACTATGTCAATGCTCATCTTTCTGCTTACCTAGCTTGTGTTGCATGTAATCAATCAACAAACTACTGACGTGGTGTTTGGGACCTTGGTTTGAGTAGTCAAAACGTGTTGAAAGTGAAATTCCAAAAATAAATGGTAGTAATATATTTGTACCTCATTAAGCCGAAACCTCAGTTCAGCTAGTCAAAAAGTGTTGAGACTTGAGAATGATAAAAATAAATGGCAGAAACGTATTTCTACCTCAGTAAGCCTAAGGGTGTGTTTGCCAAACCCTTAAAAATCAGGCTATGATTAATCCTGGCCGGGTTTATCCTAACGGACTATGAACGAACCGGGGGGATGGACCATGACAAAACTGGTTTAAGGGCCAAAATTTGGCTTGAAAAACAAGGCCAACTTTACTCCAGTTTTTGCCAAACACAAAACAACCCTTAACTAGGCTATAGTCTTTCTTTGTTGATGATGTATGTTCATGGTTGCTGTTTAGTTGACTGTAGTTAGCCTTCTGATTAATCGTAAATCTCTTGTCATTTCTAAGAAACATGCATGTGAAATTTGAATTACAAGGGTTCCCAAAATTTCTAGCCCGAATCTAAATTACTGCTTTATGCAATTTTAGAGTTCAAAGTTCAAGGGATCCTAAAGTATTTATTCTATAAAACATAAGTTACTTTCTCTTAAAGTCCCTCTAACCATTATGCCAAAATGCCGAAGTTGTGGTAAAGATTGAGGGTTATATTTTTTCTAACATGCCCCCGCAGTGAGAGCCCTTTTTTTGGGCCGAAACTTGGACTCATGCAGGGGTGTCATTTTTTAGAAAATCCGCTTTAAATTCGTGGCCGGTGGGATTTGAACCTGGGTTGCTCTGATACCATCTTAAATTCCCTCTCACCATTACACCAAACCCGAAGTTGTGAATATTGACGGTTATATATTTTTTTATTCTAACACTTTCTACACAATTGCAGGTGGGAGAAGACACATGGTCTTCTCATTGAGGGAGGTCTGACCTTTGATGCTATTAAGAAATCCGTGGCAGATGCTACAATTTCTTTTAGAGATGGTTTGGTTGAGCTATTCGAATATTTGGAGGTAATTGTTATGGCCATTATTATGTGGAATCACTAATCTAGTACTTACAAAACATATTGGCTTATAAAATGATTATTAAAATATGACAAAATCACTCCATGAGTGATAAATCAATAAAATGAAAAATCTTGAGACTTAGGAGCTAGATCCCGAGGAATGCTGTGTGATGGATGTTTCCATTGACTGGATTAGCTTAAGCCATCTCTTCTTGACTATATACTAAATGTTAGAAAGAAAGAAAAAAAAAACTAGTTATCCTGTATGGATTTGTCGTGTTTTCTTCAAAGTACAATTAGGCTTAATACTTTAATCTATCTAATAGTTATCCCCTATGGATTTGGCGCGTTTGCTTTTGGATACTTTAGAGACATACAATTAGGTTTCAATATTTAATCCATCTTACTTTTATCTTATCATGGTTTTACTTTTACAAATAAATAAAAAATATTACAATTATGATGTTTAGCATTGATAATGCTTTATGAAGCATGTAACTAATTTTTGTTCCTTGCTTAGATTCTAAATATTTTTTTTCCGTTGCATTGTTCATCGGTTTGACTCTCTTGGAAAATGTAATTCTTGCAAGTAAATTAGATGAGGAGAATCTATTGGATTCATGAACATTAGATTGTGTTTATTGAGATAATTCTGTTGATATACCAAACAGAGAGATTAATGCTTGAGATTTCTTCACATGAACTGTTGATTTTGTGACTATGGGGCTATTAACTTTTTTTCCCTCTCAAGCCGTGCTGCTTATTTTTAAACGTGAATTACTTTTTTCATCTTATAAAGTGGGAATGTCATATGTTTTCTTACACTTGTTTTAGTATTTTAGAATTAGATGTAACCTATGCTCATTCCTTGGATGCAAAAAGCTTCCGTGAGGAGAGACATCACTACTTCTTACCATGGTTGAAAGTGTCATACTGCATGAGCTAAGCTCATCTTTTAGTAGGCCTTAAACTTATTGTGACATATATTTTTGCAGGATTTAATCTATATTTTCTTTTAATGCAGGAGAAGGATGTGCCTGTACTAGTATTTTCTGCAGGACTCGCAGATATTATAGAAGAGGTATAATCAAAGAACATATGTTAATTCATGATCAAACTAGGTTCTACAGGTTTTTTTTTCCTCCTGATATTTGGGATGATGACGTCTTGAGTTTCTTCTTGTCCATTAACCAGGTCTTCAGGCAGAAACTTCACAGATCTTTTAAAAACGTCAAGGTTGTATCTAACAGAATGGTATTCGATGATAATGATCGTCTTATATCCTTTAAAGGTGATTTTTGAGTTGCATATATTGTCTGCTAAGATCTTATAAGTTAAGTTGTTTTGTTTAGTAGAACATATATTTCATGTGGGATTCCGTTGGTTTAACTTAAGCCATTAAATATTCGATATTTGAAATTGAAAATGCTTGAACCTTTTCATTTCAATTTTGATTAGCTTGCCTTTAAACTTATAGTTTTTCATTATTTTCCCCGCTGTCCAGGACAGCGTGCTGCTCCTATATTGTAAAATATATGTGGTATTCACGTCCATAGATGCTTGAAGCAACTGACACCCTTAACATCTTTTCACTGTGTCGTAATAAAACATGCCTATCATTCAGTAACTTGCTCATCATCTTGGTTTTACTGCTTACAGGGAAGACAATTCATGTCTTGAATAAAAATGAGCATGCCCTTGATATGGCCGCTCCAGTTCATGACAAATTGGGCGATCCAAACGGATCTGTAGATGACTACACCATGGTGAAGAATAGGACAAATGTGTTACTCCTTGGAGATCATATTGGAGATCTTGGCATGTCTGATGGTCTGAATTATGATAATCGGATTTCCGTTGGTTTCCTGTGAGTTGATAATCATTTTTGGTCTATTTTAAAATTCATGCTCACATTAGTTTGGTTATGTTATATCTTTATGAGATATATGTATTGTTTTTTCATGATTATTGTGTGCAGCCCCTGTTGAAACTTGAAAACATTAACTACACAAAATACTTTATCAGTGAAATTTTACTTTTCAATTCAGTGGAATTTTACTTTTTAAGGAAAAGTAGGAGACTCCCCTCTATTTTCACTGAAAAAAAAAACAAATTTTAAGCTATTAAACTTTTAGAGACAAAGACCTTAAAACTTCTTAATAGATAAGGGAAGACGATAGCAGAAGCAACAACACTACTCCCTTGCTAGGATATATACCCAAACTTTTCAAAATTTATGTTGAGATGTGGTCATGTCTATGAAAAACTTCATGGATAATGTTTATATAATAATATACAATGTATATGTGTCTCATATACACACTTGAAAGTTAAGGTCCATCAAATGCTGACAGTTTGCCCAAAAAAGGATGTGAATCATTGAAGGAAGTTCTCCTGGAGGAATTCGTAAGCTGTTTGAAATGGAATAAAGGATAGCAGGGCAAAGGGATGGATATCAAATTTGTTGAACAAATCTAAATTAAATTTCCATATGCTTTGTTCTTCTGAATAGAAAATGATTGCAGACGCTGTCTTTATCAGAGGAAAGTAAATGTGGGGAGATGGATATTTCTAGGTCCTTGAGAAGATGTCATATGCAGACCTTTGTGCACAGGAAATACCTGGCTTTGATGCTGGAGAGGGCATCATCATTCCTCTCCTTAAACTTCTAAGCTAACTAAATTATTTTTTGCATACAAACCCTAAAGTACATGTTTTAAAACTAAGATAGAACCTCTGTTACTTGATTACTAAATTATGTTTTGCCAGTTAGGAACTTAGCAACACATCTCTGTTAAGCTCTTTGGATTATGTTAGCACTAGTAATCTATTTGGAACTTTGGTTTGTCTCAGGTATAGAGTATATATTATGGAGTGTTGTTCCTCCAACAAAAATCTATATCTTTTCCATTCTGGACTCTACCTCTAGGAGAATTTTAAGGATGCTTCCTTGATTGCATGAAATTAGAGTACATGACTAATTAGGAAGGTTTCTTGTCTTCCCATTAGTCTTCTAGGATTAATGGCAAGGCAAACCCTACATTCTCTTTAGTTTCCTGGTTTCATCAAATATTGAAGGTTGATGTCAGGTTGATGGCCTATTCAAAGAACTGAATTACATGATGATGAATTAGCTCCTTTTATCTCCTATGGACCGATACCCAGATTGACGTTCTCAAATAGAAATGTGCTACATGTATCATTCTTCTATGCTATAAAGGTTTTATTTTGCATCAGTTGTATGATGACAAAGTTCCATATGCGGACCAGTAAAATATTAGTAATAGAATCTCAGAGTTAAATATAGTAAAGCTAAAGCCAAGTTCTTGAATTTGAAGGCCTTCATAACTGGTATAGCAATAGTCAGTTTCTCTTCTGTCAATCTTATATATTAACATGACGATAATTGCAAATTTAGTATGCTGTGTCCATCTCTTTTGTCACAACTTCAGGTGATGTAGCGAAGCGTAATGGAAATAACAATACTTGTTCTCGTACGAGCAAAACGGCACAGACCCTAGAAAGCCCTAGGAAAAGAAACAACTTTCTAAAATATAATAACCAAGCTTAACAATTGACATAGATCAAGAAGTTCTCTACATGTGTTTTTGTATTACAGGGGTTCATTTCAAAAACCACGTCTAGATGAGGTTTTTGTCTTTTTTTAATTTTACACTAGCATGTTATTTATGATCATTATGCTGTCTTTATGATCCTACTGTTCTTTAATATCAATCTATCTTGGTACAGAAATGACAATATAGAGAAGTCCATTGAGAGCTACAAAGAAGCATTTGATGTTGTAAATCTGGTGAGTCTACAATCAGATGCTACAGAATAATACATGAAGCTAAGTACAATGCCATCTTTCTCCCATACATGAGTGATGCTTATATCTCGTGTATTCCTCGTGCAGAATGATGCATCCATGTGGGGAGTCGTCGATCTTGTGTCTCGGCTATGCCCATCTAACCAATGAATTTTGTATTGCTTTCAAGTTTATGTTATTTCAAAATCTGCATGATTGGTGATTAATCTACTCAGAGGAAGATAAAGCATGCAGAAATTGCGTCAAAGATGAACCTCAATGCAAAAAAGCTTTTTCTGTAGTTAGAGGAAGCATTCACTTGAACAAGGCAAAGAATTGTTGCATACAAATATTGATGGTGTTTCCAATGTTGATTTCGTATTCTATTTATGTATGCATGTAAGCTCCAGCAGCTTGCTCTTCTATTATGGCATCATACTGTTTCAAGGAATAATGAACGCAACAAAATGATAAATTTTTGGTTCCTTGTCTATATTAGCTCTTTCTTGCAGAAGTTGGAATCATTTGAAGAAATTTGCTAGCATTACTCCATATAGTTATACCTTGCCTCAGTCAAAGGAGGGCCATTTTTTTAAGAGTATTTTGAAGTTAAAAATTCATTTAGTATTATTGACGATTAACTCACATTCATCCGAGCAAATGGGACATCATATTCTTGCGATCCGTAGATATAGTAAGATGTAATGTAGGAGATAGTAGTATAGTTATCATTATTGGTCCCTCATGTTAGCGTTGTTAGTTGTACGATTTTGCGGGAACTTCTAGTTATACCCTTTAATTAAGTTTACCCAACCTGTTGCTTAATAGAATTAAACCCAAAACCGGCCAACTAAAAGACCAAAACTCACAAACATCATCTTCTCCAACGGTAAAAAAAAAAAAAAAACCCCCTCCTAAACCACTATTTCTGATCTTCCCCAACTGTCATTTATGAACTACTCCAACTTCGTTGAGCGGTATTTTGATAATTGAGGGTGTATGATTAAGAGTTAATCCAATGATGGCTTCTACATTGGGAGAGAGAGAAAAAATCCTATTTGCAAGGCCCCTTAAGATTTGAGGGATGTAGAAATAATTTCAATGTTTTGAGAGGCTAGTATGCAATTATTGAACATTTGGGGGACTAATATCAAAATAATCCTTTTTTTTTGGGATAGTTTGCATGCAATAGTTGGGCATGTAATTGTGTGAGAAAAATGACTTTGCGATTACTTGTAAGTTCTTTCCACAAGTGAAGATACGATGTACTTTCTGAGAAGTTATTCATTGTTGCACAATATCATCAATTAATTCTATGAACAGAGTTCTATCTTTTATCCAGAGACGTATCAATTGATATAAAAAATTGAATGCCTTGTGATTCGAAAGGTCATATATCAAGAATTGGCTTTTTTTTTTTTTTTGCTTTGGCAAACATCAGATTCATGAACTTTATCGATTGTGCACTAAAATTGATTCCACAAATTACGTTTCTAAAAATTCATAAGTTGCAGCTCTAATTGCAATACTTTGGCAATTTAAACATATATAATAATTTAAAATTTCATTTTATTTTGGAATCTTAAGAAAATGCATTGACCAAATTATTTCCTGGTGTAAACCTCTATAATTTCGAATTATTTATTACTTTAATCTCCTAAAGAGCTTGTTCTACTACAAATAATTCGTCGAAGTCCTAGATTTTCTAAAAAATAAGTATTAAAACCGGGTCAAAAAATTGCCTCTGCAAATAGTACTGCATTATAATAGAAGAATCCTAGGCTTCAATTCAAATCAGAGGACCAGACGTTGATTTCTTGAGGCATCATGTATCTACACTTCTCTTGTTATATTGTTTTTTCCTCCTAGAAACCACCTTAAAATAGGGTAATTATATACAAATCATTTTGAATATCAATTTATATATAAACCACCTTTAAAGCATGCTTGTACTGCAATCAACCATCTCTCAATAAAATTTTTCACTAAAACACAAAACCCTTTAAAACTCACATTTAGAGCACATTATTCGTTTTGTTAATGTTTAGGTCTTTATAAGATACAAGTCATGTATCTTGAATTTGAATTTTTAGTTTATTTTTAGTTTTTTAAAAATTTGACTGGGACGTTATTGGTTGCAATACAAATTCACTTTAAAGATAGTTTATATATAAATTGAAATTCAAAGACGTTTTGCATAATTACCTTATTATTTTAAGGTGATTTCCAGAAAAAACCCTATCATTTTCCATTGGAAATCACATCTATAAAGTATTTTCTAGCTAGGACAAAGAAGCTGTATCCATCTAATTTATGTTCATAAAGTTTACTATAAAACAAAAGACAATAAAGCATGGACAAAAATATGTCTCCCTTTTATGATTATGTATTCTGTTAAAGGACTCGTAGGGCTATTGTCAAAGCCTTGGCATTAAGCTTGCAAGTGGGTGAGTCGGGACAAATTTTAATTAGTGTAAATTTCACAAAACTCCTTTAAGTTTAGCCGATTATGAAATAACTCCTACAGTTTAAAAATATCAATTAACCCCTCTAAGTTTGGAGTGTTTCAGAAACCACCCAATTATGTTTTCAATTGTCCCTCGTTACAAGATTAGATGATCTGGTAATTACAAAGACCAAAATATCCTTTTCAAATTAACACTCTAATTATTAAATTAAATTAACTAGATTCTTGATCATAATAAAATTCTAATCCTAATTAAGATTTATAGGGGCTTTTGTAAAAATTACCTTTAATTAACAGGAAAAAGACATACATATTTTTTTTGGTTGGTTGGGGATGGGGGGTGGGTGCCTTTCATTACGGCTATCTTGATGATGATGCATGTGATTTCACATGCAATATAATGCCGTTAGCTAGTTAGGAGGCTATCTAATAAAACTTAAGTTGCATTGACATTTATAAAAGTTTAGGGGGTTTTTTAAAAACCGGCCAAACTAAATGTTGTTTTGTGACCTCAAAACCTTAAAACTGGATCAGCTTCAGACTATGGATCAGCTTCAGACCTAGTCTGGTTTTGGGCTTGTTTTTTATTTGCAAAAACTGGATCAATTCTCATCTAATTTTTCTAGGCCTAAAACTGGTTCGTTTTTTAGCCACCCCTCCATTAGATATTTTTTTTAAAAAAATCAGTTTACCTCAAAACTAGGTCAGGATCAATCCTAGCTCAGTTTCCAGTAATTAGTCAAACAGGCCCCAAAATTTACTTAAGTTTTGTGCAGCATAAAGGGAGAAAGTATACTGATTGCTTAGAAGTGCCAAACTCTTTCTCCACTGAGATGATTGCAATATTGGTGGTGCTATATACAGAGATCCAAAGTGTCCAATCGACATGACATCTCATAAGTTTGGAACCATGCCCGCATCAGTGGCCGTGTTAATTTATGCAAGTAATTGTCACTACGTATTGGTGAACCCTTACTTTGATTGAATCCCCCCCACGACGAGAAAAAAGTTTGTCAATGGTAGGGTATTGATTAATTAAAAAGAAAGTGAAGAGCCATATGATCGGGACATTTTTTAAATACAAACTATATCACAAAAACTAGGCTCAATTGCACAAAAATACTATAAAATTTCTCTTTTATATAATTAAATATCACAAGTTGTATTTTGGTTAAAAAAATACCATAAAGTTTTTAAAATTTGACGTTACTACCATCAATCATGTAAACGTGGAAATTTTCACCGATTATTTCTCTATGATACTTACATGCTAATTTATAGCTTTTAACTAATAATATTTGTCAAATTTGCTATTAAATCAACCAATTTTTTTTCAAACTTATCTTAATTCTACTTTAAAATAGAGTTGAGATATTTCTAATAAAAATTTAATAAATATTAATGGTTAGAGAGCCCTAAAATTAATATGTAAATATCATAGAGAAATATTAGGGTGAAAATTTCTGCGTTTTTATGACCAATGGTAGTAACGTGCAACTTTTGGAAACTTTATGGTTTTTTTTTACCAAAATACAACTTGTGATATTTAATTATCAAAACGAGAAATTTTATGGTATTTTTATGCAATTTAGCCCAAAAACTTTTGCATGCATGTAAACGGAATATTTTGAATCATACAAGAGACATCTACATCTTCAAATTGTCATTCCAGTCCCAACAATAACTTCGGTGGTGTAGCGAAATGAAGCTTTAACATTGTATGAGCGACGCAGGTTCAAATTCAATGGCTATAAATTTAAAGTGGATTGAAAAAATATTATCATGTGATTCTAGGTTTCAACCCATAAAATAACATTAGAGCATTTATTTTATGTTTTTATTATTAAAAAGAGAAAATTAATTACCTAAACGGTTGCACCCATTGAGGCTAGAGTCCCAAAGGTTTTCACCATTGGAGTTACAGTTACCCCTTCGGAAGTAGTCTTAACAGGGCTTTTAATGCCCCAACAGCTGGGATTATGCATTGCCCCATAGTTTCAATCGTTGGGCAATCGCAGAGCTACATAGTGTCCAATGCTGTTACGGAGCACTACTGTATTGCATATATAGACATTTTTACTTATTTTTATATGTATTTACTACTTAGGACATCACTGAAATTAGGGTAGGATACTACTAGAAGGGATAATTCCGGGAATTGTATGTCCACTTTGATGAATTCATAAGTCATATAAAGGCACCACTGAGACTAAGTCTTGGCTACTGGGACAAATCTTCTCAATAGCAATGACTATCCCCTTCTCCTGTATTGCGCTGCAGGGACAAATCTTCTCTATAGCAATGACTTTTACGCGTTCAGAATTTACTGGTCGCATGCGTAATGTTCTCATAAGAGAGCCAAAAAGCTGTGAAGTGATCCAAGAGAGTTATAAGGTAAAAGCAATTTCAAAAGTAAACGACAGCAACCAAAACGTTGATGAGAGAGGAAACTTGTTTCTCAAGTCTCATGGCTAGAAATATTAAGGAGACGAAAATAAAGTCAGTGCATAAAGAAATCAAACTAAAACTAATGGAAACAAAACAAATATATTGTGATAAGAAAATTGTATGAAAAAATTGTTGTTTACATATCCTCGTCCTATAATTTACACAAAACGATTGGAGTGGAGATGCTAGGTTGACTAGATATCATGTACTCCCTTCAAAAAATTGTAAGATATGACTCATATTTCTTGGAACTTATCGTGCTCTTATAACCTCTGTATGTATATTGGCATCTTGGCTTTAGATTACATCAACATATTGTTATGCATATGACCCAGATTTTACAATTCGTTTAGCCATACCACTTCATAATAACATGTTGATTTGGTCAACCAAGTATGCACTTTAATTCCTTAAAGCATGAGACATCCACACTCAACATACAATACGATCACGGCTCATGGATCTGGCTCCGAAGCCCGGTTATAACGACATGGGTCCATAATAACCGTTCTTAATAGTTCGGTTATTATGCCTTATCTCAAGTCGTCCCAGCTTCTATGGTAGTCCGCCCTATTTAGAGACGATTGATTTGAATCGTTTGTTATCCTTAACATATCATATTAGGAGATATCAATCAGATACTTAATCTCTCTAATTGCCGACTTTCATAACTGGTCAATCTACACATACGTCGGCTGTACCATCCTACGCTAATGAAGTACTGCCACATGGTAACACTTGCCGCCCAAGTAAATACCTTGTAGACCAAGTAACTACATCAAGGGCTAAGTATACACCGCAATAACCTCGACCGTCAGGTTGGTGACACGTGTAGAGGTTGATTTGCCCTAGGTAATCGGTATAAATACTCCTCCTACCTAAGGTAAAAACAAGCTAAGTTAAGCTGAGACGTGATAACCTTTGACCTAGGCTCCCTTATGCTGATCTGGTTTAAGGGTTGTCTTCCTCTAAAACCCTAGCATATTTACTTTCTATTTATGAACTTTTTATCAAGGATCTGACTTAGGTATATCGGAGGGGTGATAGTGGACAATCCACCGTCATCAATCTGACGCTTTTACTGTGATATATATAGGCTAACCCAAGCAGAGTCAATTACATCCAAACGTGAAGACCTACTTCTGTCATCAAAGTTAATCAAAGGGCCCTCTATGAGTCAAATCTCATGGACTCAATCCTGTAAATTGATTTCGTTCGTCAACAAATATAAATCAAAGAGATTCTCAAATTTTCTTATGAGAATGAGAATCACAATTCATAAGAGGACTCTACTATGTTATGGACCACTCACATATGTGCGTATTTAAGGAGAAGTAGGGATGATGAATTTATGTAATGCCAAAAGGAGGCACGTCACGATAATTATTGAAAGATATACAGTGACTTTGCTTCAAGTTCGTGCACTGTTCTACTGATTTGTCCATATCAAGTGGGGGCTCATATTAACATCAACCCCCTTTTGGTGAATTGACCGCTAATGCTAGCTTGCCTTATAACAGGGTTCTGAATTAATCTTTCAAGGAAATATAATTTAATCATAAACCAGTAATGGTATTTGTTTACCATTGGTCAACGTCAAACGTTTTCTTGTATGGGCAATTAGCTAGAATTTTAATTAATTAAGAAGATTATATTTATAGGCTAGTAGATGGGAGTGCGTTTTGTTTGAAGGTGTGTTTGGTTAGAGGATGTTGTAATAACAAATGTATTTGTACCTATATGCAGTTGCAACTCAAGTTATTGCAATCTCATGTGGTTACAACTTCATGAACTAATACAGACATTTGAAGTTGTAGTTTAGTTACCTTTTCTCCTTATAAGCCTCATGTTTCATCAATATATATAGGATTACAAATTTTTCAAAAAAAAAAAAGAAAGGAAAGGAAAAAGCTCCATGGATATTGCATTATTGCTTTACACACTCGCCCTCTTATTCACCTTTTTGTTCACATAACAACAAGAAGGCTGCGGAGAATGAATCTAGCGCTTTAACGTTTCTACTAAAATGTTATTCTTAATTCTTTAATTTTTGTAGGATGTTGATCTTTCTGTTTTATAGTTCATTAACTAGTCCTTTACATGCATTATATATGTGGCGGAGAGTAAATTTAAATCTTTAAATAAATCCATAGTCGACTCTCTATTTGGATTCAAATTTTCTTCGCTATACCAAAAAGTAGTGGAGTGACGACGACTGTATCACTCTTAAAGTCCCAACCGCTGCACCAAACTCCAAATCTGTGTGAGAGTTGAGTATTATATTTTTATATTCTAACAATCACAACTATTATTATGTGGATCGTTGTGATTTTACTTTGATTGTATATCCGGAAAAGAATGCAATTCATGAGGGTATAGTGAGTGGTAGATTTGGAATCATGAGGGTATAGTGAGTGGTAGATTTGAAATGAACCATAATTATCCACTAGATAAATTAATAATGGTGATCAATGTAGTGATCTCTTCCCTATTTTTTAATAGGGTAGAGGATCCAAATTCCTCTATTTAATCAATCTAGATAAAAGTAAATGTAGCCTAATAGAGTGATTGGTTAAAAAGATTCTCTCCCTTTTCATTAATATCTATACGCTTCCCACCCACTCATTCCTTCAATCATAACATTTCCATCCCCTTTCGATCGGGAACAATTTTTTTACAAACTCCAAATTTATAAAGGAGGAGATCAACAAAGATATTGTTTTTTTACATTCAACCCCTTCCTTTTTTATCACCATCATCTTCATCATCTTCTTCTTCATAGAAAATATACTAGTCTTCTCAAAAACCAGTGCTTCTTCCTTTTGGATCGGAAAAAATGTCGGCTCAAATTGCACCAGAGCATGTCTGTTATGTCCAGTGCAACTTCTGCAACACAATCCTCGTGGTCTCTCTCTCCCCACACACACACACACACACACACCCACACCCACAAGACACACCTGAAAGCTGATAACCCAAGAATTTATCTTGAACTTTAAAGATTATGTTTCCTTTTCCTTTTTCAAACAAAGACTGCAGTCTGAATTTATCTTGAATTTTAATTTAATATAGAAAACATAGAACTAATTAGTTTATTTTTTGCCTCTATTTTTTCTTTCTTTCCTTTTTTTTTGGCTAACGAACTTATACAAAGCTAGTTGCTCCCTCAAAAAAAAATTATAGTTTATATAGTTGTTGACAATAGTTTTAATTAGTTTTTTTGCCTCTTTTTTTTCTTTCTTTTTCTTTTTTTTTTTTGGCTAAGGAACTTATACATAGCTAGTCGCTCCCTCAAAAAAAATTATAGTTTATATAGTTGACAAGAGTTTTATTTCAAGCTTTTATTATCGGTAAATAGTTCTTTGTAAAACAACCAAAATATATGAGAGAAGAGTTATAATTTTGTACCTAGTTATATATCTATCATGCATATAATTTTTCACAAAAAATATGTGCATGATGAATCCTTATGTTAAGTCACGTACTAGAGTTATTAATCTTCCTAAAAATGTATCATTTACAAGGAAGATGAATTTTTAGCTATGTTTTTCAAATACCTACACACTCTGCTGCAGGAACTATGATGGGTTTACATTCACTGGTATGCAAGCACATTTTTTCATTCTCTAGTTTTATTAGCTCAAGAAGGAAAGGGAATTAAGTGAAAGATATAGTGCTTACTAGCAAATACACATACATAGCATGTATCCCTTAGCTGTACTGTAAAGTTTAACATATATTATTATCCGATTGGATAAAAATAAATTAAATCCTTGAAAAAGAAGGCAAGTAATATATTTGTTATAGAAAAAAAAATCTTGTATTCAAGGATATATATGTTGTAGATATAAGGGTATGGCATAATTCTTGGGGTTGATGTTGATGATGTTCATTGATTTGTGGGTTCAAGTGTGTTTTTATAAGCTACTTTATTTCATGCTTAGAAATTCTTGACATGTTGTGTTCCATAGGGATATTTCTCCTTTTTCTTCATTCCTTTCAATGTTTCATTATCTTCTCTTTCATGAACTAAAAGAAAATGGAAAATATCCTATCTTATTCCTAGAAGCTTATAATTAAGTTCCTTTGAATATGGCCACTAAATCTTTAAGCCATGAAGACAACTATGTATAAATCTCCGTTCACAATTTTCATAATTGCTTCAAAATATACAAATAAATTCAAGTAAGCCTCTGGCTCAATGATAAGATTTGGGGTTCTAAAACGCAAGATCAGGCAGGCTATGACCTTTGTCCAAAAATGATACTTTTCATTATCTTTTCTTTCTCGTATTTTCTTTCTTCATTTTCTATTATTTATGAGAGAAAAACAAAGGAAAAGATAACACAAATCTTATAGCAGTACTATTTTCTGCCCTCTTTAGCTTGGAAGTTTTGTTCTATAGTTAACTAATGAGAACAAAATTTCCAAATCTAGCATTAATATTCGGTATTATCATGCATAATGTTCCTATAAAATACAATGCATATGAAAGTTGACATGCATGGATTTAAAGTTGTTTCTCAATTTTTATCATTTATTAAACTAGGTTAATGTCCCGGGGATCAATCTGTTCAACAATATTGTGACAGTAAGGTGTGGGCATTGTGTTAATCTTCTATCGGTGAACATGGGAGCTTTGCTGCAAGCATTTCCTCTTCAGGATTTTCAGGTTAATATACTCTTCTACATTAATCTGATGTCTTTTTATATGCAATTTATATATTTTTTAAAAAAGTCTTGAGCAACATTTTCAAATTAATGCAAGTGCAGTCATCTAGGGTTTGGACATGTAACTACATGCATGGCTAGTGAAGAGCTTGGCAGTTAATTTTCAGATATGTTGCTTGATGTTTGATAAATTTTTGCAGTTAAATTTCATACAGTACGGCTGATGTCTTAAAAATTGTTAATTCATGTTATTTGATAAGTTATCTTTACTTTTATAGAATTTACTTGAGTGGTATTAAATTTAGGGTAAAAGGCCATTTTGGTCCTTGTACTAGGGCTCTATACTCAAATTGGCCCTCGTCCTTATTTTTTTCTCAACTTCGTCCTTGTACCTCTAGTTAGATGTAAAATTAGTCCTATTTTAACTCTCCATTAAAAACTCCATTAAATATGAATTAAAATGACAATACTACCCTAACAAAATTAAAATGACATAATTGCGCTTACTCATGGGCATATGCTTCAAAAAATGATTAACTTTCAGAGATATCCTTGAGTGCTAAAAAATGCAATGTTTGCTCAGCTTTGACCACTTGTTTGTAGTGTCATTTCCTTATATCAAATTCCTCTCTTTCAAAGAGATTACTGAACACATCAACTGGCCGAGATATATGGTCATCATACAACTTTCAATTGCTTATATGCCCATTGATATATGATAGTTTAAAATAAATACTTAATAATTATTGAAATAAATTTTGTGGTCATTTCTTGCGTGTATAGTGCCTGATTGTATCAAATTGGGTACTATTTCTCAAGGCCCTTATTTTTCTTGGTCAAGTAGACCTACAATTTTGTAAGATAGAGTTTCTAGTTAAAATGCACCAAAGAAGGATGCAACGGATTTAGAGTTTAAAATAGCTAAAATTTGGAAAACCTTCCTTAACTTTGGGTGATTATCAGATAACTCCCCATGGCATTCAAAATATCAGAAACACCCCCCCCCCTCTTAAATTTAGGCCCTTAAGTTATCAGAAAACTTTTAAGATTTTATCACAACCCCACAAAAAAATGTTGACCACAATTTTCACATGGGTGAGCAAATTTACGCAGGAGGATATTTTTGAGGGGTAATTATGCTTCATGCTTTTAGGGGTGCGTGCTAGGGGTGGGCAACGGGATAGGCTGGCTCGTTTAGCGGGCTAGCCCGTCTTGAGCTTGATGGCGAGGCGAGCCGGCTCGTGGCTGTGGCCGGGACCATCGGGGTGTCTCTCATCGCTTGTCTTCGAGTCTGGAGCTCAACCCAGCCCACTCGCAGGCCAAGAACAGGGGGGACGAGCCATAGCACGAACCGACCCACCAATCCCACTTAAAAGTTTTTGCTTTTATTTTTTATTTTGTATGAGGGTTTTCTGATATTTTGAAAATTATGGGGGTGTTATCTAATAATCCTCCAAAATTTTTAACATTGACATTGAGTTTTTAATTTATTTTTAGGCATATGGATAAACCAATGTTAGTGTTGTTAACAAAGAAAACAATTATGAGAAACAAAAGATTACATATATACAAATTAAAAAAGAGGGAGATTTATGAGAAATGTAAAAACTAAGGTGTTGTTCGACGATAGATTAAACTGAGGGTAGTGTGGTCATTAATGAAAAATTTAACACCCAAAATTTAACAAATGTTAAAAAAGGACTTAGTTTGTAACCAAGATGTGGTACAAGGACTAAGTTGAGAAAAAAAATAAGTACAGGGACCAATTTGAGTATGGAGCCGAAGTACAGGGACCAAAATGGGCTTTTAGACTTACTAGAGATAATCAGTGAATCTCAATTTAAGAAGGTAATGTACAGAAATATCTTTGTTGTAGAGTGTCTTTAATGCACAATTTTATGAAGAATAAAAAGAAATGTAATTTTAACTAGTATTCCAAGATGTTTATGAAGCTAAATTATATATGATGATTAAAGTCTTCTTGTATAATTGGAAAAAAATTTCAGTATCACCAAATAGCAACTCAAGTCAGCGGCGGGGACTGTGGTTCTTCTTCCAAATGCAATGGGACATCGGCCATGTTCATGCAGGAGCATGATCAACAACAAATGTTACCAATTCACCGTAAGTTTCTACAAGCCTCTTGTTAATATACTAATGACTTGACTAATAATATATGTAATTAATACACACACACTTGATGAGGATATAGGTACTCAAAAAATATGGCTTTCATAAATTAAAAAAAAAGAGTAAATTTTGTATTTTAAGGGTTGTAGGTATTTGTATGTGTACCATTTGTGTGTATAATTTTGCATTGAAACCTTCCTCTCTCTCTCTCTCTCTCTCTCTTTTTTTGAACTTTTCCTCAGCTCCTGAGAAGAGACAACGCGTTCCTTCAGCTTATAACAGATTTATCAAGTAAGCTCTAAAACCTTTATAAGATTTTTGGTAATATTCCTGCAAAAAAAATTCATTATATTAGCTTCGAGTTTCAAATTAGTCATAAAAAATTAAAATAATAGATTTTTCTCTCTTATTCTACAGGGAGGAAATTCAAAGGATTAAGGCTCACAACCCAGACATTAGCCATAGAGAAGCATTCAGTTCTGCAGCAAAGAATGTAAGTATATAAAATATTAGACAAGCTTCATTAATGTTTTAAAAAACATAAATGGGGTGGAAGTTATTCCTACATCTATAAGTCTTATATTGAAAATGATTCTTGAGTAATATTAATCACCAAGTATGAAAAATATTTCTATATATACCAGTTTTATTTTATTGTTAATCTAGGAACACTCAATTATAAAAATTATAAGCACATTCATTGTGGATAAGGTTTTATATGTTACTTAATTTCAGAACATATTGCACTTGAGCATTATCCTTAGTCTCGTGGAGTTTAATTAAGCTCATAAAATCAATAACCTTATTGATACCAAATTCTTCTAGACTAACAGTAATATTTTACAGAAGAAGAATTAAAGTTGATATGTTCTTTGTGGAAACTTACACTCTATCTCAATGGAACACATATAGCATAAAACCAAATAGCACATTAGGTAAGAAGGCAGACGCATGCAAAATACCCACTGTATAGAATAACTTTCTACTGAAATTCTATCGATTAAAGGACCAAGGAGTTTGATCAAATGAACCTTATTATTCACTTATTCATCTGTAATGATATGCCCGTGTGATTTAAACCATTTAATTATAACTGATTTACATATTTTCCATGTGTATATTTCTTTCATAGGTTAAATATATATACTTGGAGATTTAGTTTGCAAATCCAATGCACTTCATGCTATCACTTGGACTACCGAAATTAAGCCACTATGAATATAGATTCATCACGTAAGTTGTTGAAAACACACACACACATATATGATGGGTATAAGGTGGCGGCTCATTTTGTTAGATGAGCTACCAAGAAATAGAGTGGTGAGGTCCACACCTTTTGATATGATTGGCAATGTGGACTCACCACATAACTATCTCTTGGTAGCTCATTTTGTAAAACGAGCCGTCACCTCATACCCATTTTATATATATATATATATATATATATATATATATATATATATATATATATATATATATATATATATATATATATAATGATATTGTGAGATGGTGAGCTCAAATCTTATCGTGAGCTAGACTAATCGGCTCATCAAATTCATGATCGGCACTATACATCTTGCTCAACACGTCATCAAATGTATATGGTAAAATTTTCACATAACTTAGAGTCTTCTAGAATATTAATTAAACTAGTTTGATATGTTGATTTTTCAGTCGCTTAATAGCCGTCCCTTCTACATAGCTAAAACAATGGTTAAAATTTTTAAAATAATATAATTTTTTACATATAGATCATGATGAGTATAAATGTGCCGATCATCATTTCAGTAGCCTATTGGGCTAGCTCACGATGAGAATTTGAGCTCACCATCTCATTTTATCATTTTTCTATATATATATATATATATATATATATATATATATATATATATATAATGATATTGTGAGATGGTGAGCTCAAATCTTATCGTGAGCTAGACTAATCGGCTCATCAAATTCATGATCGGCACTATACATCTTGCTCAACACGTCATCAAATGTATATGGTAAAATTTTCACATAACTTAGAGTCTTCTAGAATATTAATTAAACTAGTTTGATATGTTGATTTTTCAGGCTGCTTAATAGCCGTCCCTTCTACACATAGCTAAAACAATGGTTAAAATTTTTAAAATAATATAATTTTTTTTACATATAGATCATGATGAGTATAAATGTGCCGATCATCATTTCGAGTAGCCTATTGGGCTAGCTCACGATGAGGATTTGAGCTCACCATCTCATTTTATCATTTTTCTATATATATATATATATATATATATATATATATATATATATATATATATATATATATATATATATATAGAGCAAGGCTCCTATGAACTTAAGTTCATAATGAATAGTGGTGCACCAACTTTTTATCCACTCATCTTGTCTTGAGATTTGTGATGCACAAATCTCAAAGTGGTCTTTATATCTTTCACGGATCCCAAAGCAAGATGAATGGTTAGAAAAGTTGGTGCATCACTATTCATTACTTAACTTAAGTTCATAGGAGCTCTATATATATATATATATATATATATATATATATATATATATATATATATATATATATATATATATACGATGGCGGTGCCGATCATCATTTCGAGTAGCCTATTGGGCTAGCTCACGATGAGAATTTGAGCTCACCATCTCATTTTATCATTTTTCTATATATATATATATATATATATATATATATATATATATATATATATATATATATATATATATATATATATATGCTTTTCAAGCTAATGTAGTTCCGAGCATGAATTTTCCCCTCATATCCATTTTCTTCTCATTTTTCAGTGGGCTCATTTTCCTCACATCCAATTTGGTATTGGTCTCAATGGAAATAACCAATCAAAGCTTGACGAGGCGATTGCTGTTGTACATGGTGGTGGGCAGAAGTCTCAGAGTTTATACTGAGAATACATATACGTATGCCGATCAAATACATGCTACTGTATTATATATATCCTTTAATTGAAACTTGAATTTTTCAAGTCGAAATACCAAGACCGCCTAGTTCACTTCTACAAGATGACGATATTTATTTCCGATGTATCTTCAAATAAAGTGATATCTAATTAGCTAGCATGCATGTTTGTTGATCTCTTACACAGTGAATTATATGTCTTTTGTCAATTAAAATCGCTTGACTAACTTACATTGTCAAGTTTTAAGTTTTCTTTGTCCCAACAAGTACTCATTAATTAGTCAAGAAGTTTGAATTTTGCAAGTCTACAGACCTAGCTAGGCCCCTGTTGAATCTATTAGATAGCTATCTAGAGCTTTTTGAAATGGAAATGTTGCCTACGTCATATTGGCATCCTTCATGTCTGTAGTCCTTTTAATTCCTGGCAATTTATTGTCATGAGTACTGTATGTATATCTAGTATAGATCAAGACTTTTCTCATGTGTCTATAATTAGTTAGCACTGCAGAAAACTAGTAACCATAAATAATTGGCAAGCAAGTTTTTGCGAGACAACTAGCAATTTCCTCATGAATAGCTTTGACAAGAAATATATATAATTTAGAATTGAACTCTTTGCCTTAAGAACTGACACAATCAATCATGCGCTACCTCCTAATAGATAGAATAGGAAGAAGAGATAATTAGCAATTAGTGGAAACCAAATGACAATGAATTATGCGTAATAGCTTTGTTAGAACAAAAGGGAAAAACAATACAGGGAAGATGACTTTCCTAGGAACTTTGATGTAGAAAATGGATTCGAGTCGCTATACATTCTAAAACGCTAAACTTAAAGCAAAATTCGACCTACTCTGGTGCAAGGATCCCAAAACCGAATTGTTTCTAGAAATAATAACTTTGAGTGTACTAGTGTGCACCAACCAGACCCTACACGATCACCTTGATCAAGTTTAGACACTAGGTGACCTAATGTTAGATCCATTACACTCACTCAGCTCATTACACCATTAACTGATCTGCTTAACGAGCCCATTAAACAGATGATCAGCTCAAAAGTCCAAAGTGCACATACAAAGCACACACTGCATCATTATAGCACTTCATCCCGATTAGCCCCGATCCACGACCCGAACCCGAGTCAGAGTCCGAGTCCGAATTTATACTTATGGATAATTATGCCTTGAACCCGTGACCTATGACTTGTTCAAAAAGATTTTAACTAATGAGCTACAGTGTATTTTTGTTATAAAAATATATACTATAACATATATGCAGTTTGAAACTTAGCCCATATTTTGGAAATTTTTTAACAAAAGCTCTGACAAGCTTTTCTTTGTACTCCATCACATGACTCATAGCAGTCATGTACTGTTGGCTGATTATCTCACCAGACCTAGTGAATGTTAAACTTCTAACTTGCTTCTCTTAACTTAATGTTAATGCACGCAGCATAGCTCTCGGTGGTTCTTTTCTAACTTAGCATTATTTAAACTATATCAAACGGTACATGCAAATTACATTCAAGCTATGTTTAGACGTGGTTGTGACCTTCTCCGATCCGATCTAAAGAATACAAATTCTATCAGAACATTTCTCATGCGATAAGTACTAATTATATTGCCCATCCATTTGTAGGGTTTAAATCGCAACTGACAATTTATTAATACTACTGTGACAGTTAAAATACACGTACATTTTAGGTCTTTGCAAGAACGTAAATATATTATGCATGCATGTGAGATGCATACAAGCTTCTCTCCCTTTGAGAGAGAGAGAGAGAGAGAGAGAGAGAGCGAGCAATGAAGCGTCAAATCTTGTGACGCTTGACACAAGAGAAATCAAGAAAGAGAGAGAGAGGGCAAGGAAAAGGGGGGCGCAGCGCCGAATCCAACGTGATTCCATCACTTTTGCACTTTTGTGCACTAGAAGACAAAAGGCTGGTGAATGCAACATTCAAAATTATGAGGACTTATCTACAAAAGTATCTTCAATTCACGGTCGCTTTCACGATCCCGGTGCATGACGCTCGGCTGCCAACAACTTTTACCGCCCGGTGGTTAAGTGCAGCGAGTACGGTAACAACTGCACGCTCACCGAGGACCTGCCACTTCAAGCTCTCGGCCTGCACTTGTGGGTTGGAATTAATTACCACGAACACAACAAATTAAGTTAAATTTTTACAGTGGAAATGCTTCATCCTCAGAGAGAAGTTACTTGTTTATCTTGAACCATGAGAGAGGTGATCTAAACTAGAACTAGTTTAGTGATCAAAATTTAGCCTATAATAACTGACTCATGAATACTGTTCTAATTTTTGCCAAAGAAGAAAAATATTCAAAACCGGGCCATGTTCAGTCCATCCATTTTCAAGAGTTGCCAGCTGACTCACCTCGATTGGTGATTCAAAGAAGAAAACTTCTATGGTCAATTAGTTCAACACATGAGATTGAGAAAATCAGCATAATGATCAAAGGATTTGTTTTAGCAAAGGGTTAATTGAGGATAGACCCTATGAGAAAATATTTCTAACTTTTACCCTCCAGGTCAATTTGGCAAAAAGTAATTTTCTCATTCTCTCTGAGGGTAAAGGAGGAAAATTTTCACTCAAAAGGTATTTCTATCAAAAAAAAAAAAAAAACTATAGGAATAGTAAGTCTAAAAACAGCACATAATACATGGTATCTATCCACAGTTAAATTAACCCTTTATTAAGTATGATCCATGGATTGTTGTTCCTTGTACACAGTGAGACATGCATTAGTGTGTATATGGCAAGAATTTGGATATTGATCTCCACTACAAAAAATTATGGAGATACCACTATTTTTTACCATAGTTGTTGATTTTTTATGGGTTGGTTGTGATTTGTGAATGTAAGTTACGAAATAGTGCAATTGATAAGGGATACGGTGAGTGCTAAATTTAGAATAAATCACACCAATCATTAGATAAATCAATGATTATGATAAAATTAGTGATTTCTCCACTACTTTTTGATAAATCATGTTCGTGTTTTCCTTGTTAGTGTTAGTTAGATTAAATTAGTGATTTGAGGTATAAAACTAGCCTAGGTTTTCTCTTCGCTTTACGTGATAAGTTAAATGCAACTAGAATAAAGAAAACCTCTCCAATAATATTAAGCATAAGTGTTTATTGTCATCTTTAAACAACTTTAGAGACGTAACTCCACTACTACTGTTTAATGCTGTTGAAAAAAAAGCCCAAAGTATGAAATGTCACGTCAATGAATTGGCCAAGCCAAGTCCCTTTCACTTTTGTGTGCGCGTGTGCAACTTCCATGACTGCATTTTCGTTTCTTGTCTTTGAGCATCTTGCTCTCCACTGGGCTACATCTGAGGATAATTATGTCCACAAACCAAACATAAAAAAATTCTAAATTAATCAACATCAATTTCACCCTGAATTTTTTTATCTATAATTTCGCAGCTGTCTGCAAGAGATAGCTCAAATCCATTATGTATAGAGAGATGCTACATTATTGCATTTTTCCCCCCTCGGAAATCAGAAGTGTCACATGCTTGCTATGAATCAAGGTAGTGGCAAGAGGGTTGATCCATTGCATGTACTGATCATTTATCAAATGGATGTTGATCCCTGAATTAGTAAATATAAGGGATTTGTGTATAATTACTTACATGGGTGACTCTAAAGTCTATTTACTTACATGAGTAACCTTGAGATCCTTGATTATAACTATACAAGTGAACGTGGAATCTAACAACAGGTTAACACCCTTTTTGGGGATATAAAACTTTTATTATATGTCGGTTAGGATTTTTGGTTAGTGTTAGTATTAGGATTGGCGGTCACAATAAGTGTTATGACTAAAGTTTAATTGTTATAACCCTAATTCTAACTCTTAATAGTCAGTAATTTTTATTACAACCTTAAACATACCCTAATACGCAGTGACGGATCTAGAAAAATTTTCTTAGAGAGGCGGACTACAAGTATCTATTTATAGAAATAAACAGATCTCAATTCAGAGATGTATAGCTTGTGATATGAATGTTTTAACAAGACAATGTCAAAACAATTAGCAGCAGGCTCGAAACATGCACATAGGCTGAAATTTGCACCACCCATAACTTTTGACTCTGTTATCGGAATCACTATTATAATATATTTTCAGAAAGCTCTCAACATGATCTACAAAAATAAGATCTCCAGGGGTGCAGTTGTCCACCCCAGGCGCATCTTGGATCCGCCCTTGCTAATACGAGTCCTAAATCTAATCTTACTTTTAGTTTTTATCGAACAAGAACTCCAAGCCAGGAAAAGCACTAACATGTCATATATTCCAAGTCACATATGTAATCACAATAAATAATCTCCAGATTAATAAATAATCTCCAGATTATTTATATGATACTTGATACACAGATTTGGGAATCACCTTCCACCATACTTCTAAGTATGGACAAGTAGTTAGCCAAATTACAAATAGGAGTTTTTTTTTAAAACAGACCACTTTTGCTAAATAATTAGCAAAACTGACCGTTTGCTAATTATTTAGCAAAACCGACCTCTTTTGGCCGGGCCAAAAGTCGATTTAAATCTGACTTTTGAAACATACGGACTAGTAGTCCGTATGTTTTAATGACCACTAATTGGCCACTAAAGCTTCGAGAAACCCACGGGACTAGTAGTCCGTGTGTTTCTGGCTATTTAACGAGCAATGGCCTCAGCGGCAGCTCCATCAAAACCCCTCCGCCTCTCCAAACCCAAAACCAAATCCCTCCTCCCCATTTCACCCCTCCCCCTCGACTCCCGCAACAAAACCCTCGTTCCCTTCCTCTCCCTCCCCTCTCAAACCCCTCCTCCACCACCGTCTGCGGGCGCAGCAAGAAGAAACCCGACGGCCCCTCCCCGGCATCTAGGGAAGCGCCGACATCCGCCGAGGCCAAACTCAACGCCCGGCCATTGCAGTACTAAGCTCTCTTAGAACCTCTTCTACCCAGAACCAGTGAGAACTCCAACCACCCAGGCTCCTTCTCGGTAGAGCTCCAAGCCATCGGCCTCATTCTGACTCAAGCGGTCAGATTCATGTCAAAAGACGATCCTAACCTCAAACACCCTTACGATTGGTATAAGTATGGGCAGTATGGACCTTATAGTTGGCGAGGGTTCGTGGTGGGCCCGCCGGTGAGAGGGAGGTTTTCTGACGATCGGGTTTCGCTTATTGGGGAGGTGAATGATCATGAGGAGTGGGAGAAGATTGAGCAGTTTGAGGTGAATATTCATGTTTATTTTCCATTTTAAAACAGTTCAGAAAACCCACGGGACTATTAGTCCCGTGGGTTTTTGTGAGTTTTTAGTGGCCAATTAGTGGCCACTAAACATACGGGACTAGTAGTCCCGTATGTTTCAAAATCAGATTAATAAATAATCTCCAGATTATTTATATGATACTTGATACACAGATTTGGGAATCACCTTCCACCATACTTCTAAGTATGGACAAGTAGTTAGCCAAATTACAAATAGGAGTTTTTTAAAACAGACCACTTTTGCTAAATAATTAGCAAAACGGTCGATTTTGCTAATTATTTAGCAAAAGTGGTTTGTTTTTAAAAAAAACTCCTTACAAATAATATATTTCTTCGATGCGCCGTTCAAGAACACACTTGCACGTACATTAGTATGAATGTATGATGCATGACATGATGATGTGCATCCCAAGGCTTCATTTTAACTGCAGGATTTTCCATTGCCTTGTTTTCTTTATGACTGTTGCTGCAAAATCTGAAACGTCACTTCATGTCTTTATTGCTCATTTGTTTGCAATCGTGTGTCCCGTCCTCTGTCACCTTCATGGATATTTTATTACCATCACGTTTTTGGCATCTACTTCCTTTGCTCCTCTCATCTTTCCCTATCATTGATAGATGGCTCGAAAACAGACAGTACTTCGGCTTATAATGGAGGCCCACTATCGTAGGCCCAAGTTTGGTACCACTAATGGAGGGTCAAGAATGATCCAACACATGGAAATTAATTTAACGTATAAGCATACAACTAGAGAAGTATTAGCAAACAAGTTGGTAGCTATGCTTTATTTATGTATTACATGTTGAATTTTAGAAATATTTTAAAAGACCCAACAAGTATGTATATCATTCCATGAGAAATTTCACGTGATACATAAAGTTTTAACAAAAGAACTGCTGCATTGATGGAGCTATAATAAACAATTGAAAGAAAAGAAGAGGGAGAGAACAGAGAAGAAAAGAACATACAGAGAATAAACATCTAAGATCTAGTATTGAAGCATGAAGCCCAACCAACGGCAGTTAAAATTATTATACTGGAGCTGAGTATGATGAAGTTTCAAAGATGAAACAATAGATAATTCAAATTTCCATTATTGAGCACAGAACAAAAAACTAAAATGATTTTTTTTCCCTCTGAAAACATTGCAGCTTTCTTAGTATCTGCTGCAACCAGAATTTTAAAAAAGATCACACTATATCCTTATTCTAAATAAAAGCAAACACAAAAAAAAAAAAAAAAAGAAAGAAAGAAAGGAAAGAAACAAAAAAAATCTATACTGCATTCAATATTAGCAAAATTATTAATTTGGTCAATCCATTTATCCTTACCTGCTTCAATATTGCTCAGCCAAATGACTAAAACTTTAATTTGGTCAATCCATTTATCCTTACCTGCTTCAATATTGCTCAGCCAAATGACTAAAACTTAATTCTGAACTTACCTAGCATCAAAAGCAGAAGCAAGCAGAAAAAAGCTGAAATAATATTGAAAAAGAAAACACAAAGTACTTGACAAGTTTGATTGAGATATTGTACAGGCACTCAAATCTAAACAAAAATAAGCCCTGCTGAAAGCTAATTGCAAGAAGCACCTTATAGCAAATCGATTGTAACACTCATAGTTCTGCATTTCTGCAACTACATCTCTACATCATTGTTTGTCTATTTTATGCTTTTGTAAATTAAAAATTTTCACTAGAAACATAGTTATAATGACGGAAAAATTGACAATATGATAGTTAGAGGGCACATATTCTTAAGTACAGATAAAACAATGCTCGTAGCATGGTTTGAAGCCTAAAATCTTGATTGTCATTGCATAACATAGATACAAAAACACTAACTAAACAGGTAATATTGATTTGCCCATAGACAACCAAGTACTCTGTGACACAGAATATTAAGAACTTCAAGGCGAGCAATCATGTGAAGATCTAAATTCTCAAAACACCAAATAAATCATCCTCAACCAGATGATTAACAGTGCAGAAGTTAAAAAGTGTTATACCATTGATAATGGATTGAAGACTGCTGATTGGATCCAATCTCAAACCATCAAATATTTCCCGAACTTTATCAAAACAAAAAAAAAAAAAACAGAGAGAGAGAGAGGGAGGGAGAGGGTGGAGAGAGTATGCAGCCTTAATACGAAGTAATATATGCCAAGGGAACTGGCAGTAAACAAAGAGAATGGAAGTTTAACTAACTACGTTTTTACAGGGTAAACTTGGTCCAACGACCAACAGGAAGGAAGCACAAGAGAGACACAACTAACAGATTACAAAGGGATATATATTATGCTTTCTATGTTACAAAAACAAGTACGACCACCAACACATTAGTGCTCAGCACAAGGCAAATATCGCCTAAGTACTCACTACAACTGAACCAAAATTGCAACTACAAAACCTGGAGAGGTTGTAGTACAACAAATAGTGGATTTCAAATGTTACAGAAAAATTTTAAATGGCAAACTCATATCTATGTGTAGATAAATTTGTCTTTTCAATGAAATATCAAGCACCTGGGTGACAAGGAGCTTACCTCTCTAAAAGGAAGAAAATCTTGACCTCACTTCCTCCTCAGCTTATCCCGTTTAACCTTCACATATCTTCTCCCAGATTTATCACCACCACCGCTACCCAAAGAGAAACTCCCTCCAGCGGTGAACTCTACATTAGCAGTTGGTTGAAATGGTGATGGATTTTGAGGAAAAGACGAATTCTGATTCCCACCAAATTGGAAGGCAGATGGTGCACTTGGCTGAACTGCCGGAGAACCAAATATAAAAGATTGTGCAGGCGGTGGATTATTGGCTGGTTGCCCAAATGTTGGAACCGAGGAAATTCCAGCTTGATTGTTATTGGCTGGTTGCCCAAATGTTGGAGTCGAGGAAATTCCAGCCTGATTATTATTGGCTGGTTGCCCAAATGTTGGAACCGAGGAAATTCCAGCTTGATTATTATTGGCTGGTTGCCCAAATGTTGGAACCGAGGAAATTCCAGCTTGATTTGTGTCATCAGTCATGCTATCTTCATTCATTTGATCGTTTCCGGGAGAACTTGAAACTAATCCCATAGCTGGGTTGGATATTCCAAATACAGGAGCTGGAGAGGAAGGGGTTGATGAGACTGTAGCAGCAGCTGAATTGAATGCAAACCCTGAACCAGATGATGAACCAAACTTAAAAGTTGAACTGCTTGAACCGGATGATCCACCAAAAGCAAAAGTTGAAGTGCTTGAACCAGATGAAGAACTGAAAATGAAAGGTGAGCTGCTTGTAGCAGACGATGTACCAAATAAGAATCCTGCAGATGGAGAAGTATTGGTAGATGGCTGAGAATTGGAACCAAACAAACTAGAGGTAGCTACTGGAGCAAAGGATGAGCTGCTAGCAGTACAAGAGGCAACACTGGAAGAAAAAGAAAATCCAGAACCCGAAGAAAAAGGTTTGGCATCCGAAATTGCAGGAGCAATTGATGAAGCACCAAAACCACCTGAGGAAGAGTTGCCAAAACCAAAGGAAGGAGATGAAGAAAATGAACCAAACTGATTTGTGGAGCTCTGAGTTATCTGAGAGGTTCCACTCCCAGGTTGAGTTGATTGTGTACCAAATATTGATACCCCAGTGGCACTAGTTGTATTGGCAGAAGCGTTCTGAGAAGAATTATTTGCAAACAATGGGCTAGAACTGGTAGATCCACCGGTGGCACCAAAAACACTAGTAGTAGAATTCTGAGAAGAACTGTTAGCAAATGATGGGCTTGAACTAGTAGACTGTGTTGAAGAGTTAAACCCAAAAACATTGCTCGCTGTACTTGGAAATGCAGGTGATAGTGCAGCGGAAGAGCTCATTCCACCCGTGCTTGAAAATAAAGATGAAGTTGCAGAAGAACTACCCGTGCCTGAACTTATCACTGGTGTTGAAAGTGCTGAAGATGAACTGCTGCTGCTAAAAGTTGGAACTGATGGAAACAGTGACACAGAAGATGTACCTTGAACCGTGGAACTAGATAAGTGCAATGGTGAAGACTGGACAGAGTTCGCTTCAAAAATAGGTGAATTAGGTCCATCTACAAGTTGAGAAACTGAAACAGGAGAGGTCTTGGATATATCAGAGCCAAACTGGATTGAAGATACAGTAGAGAAAGTAGCTGCTGCTGATGAAACAGATAAACTGCTGGAACTGGATGCTGTGGCGGTATTGTTCATGGACACAGAACCTTCAGAAAGAGTGACAGGTGTTTGACCAGGAACTGGAAATGCAGGTGAAGATGAATGTAGTGAGCCATTGCTGAGGCTGGAAGCAGCGGAAGTGCCAAAACCAGATATGGGAGGCGTAGACGGTGTTGAAATCCCAGAGGAAACGGTATTTCCAAATGGTTTGAATATATCTCCAGCCATTTCCTTGGCATTTTTATCCAAGGCAGATCCTTCTGCTGAAGTTCTAGTGTGGCTGCTGCAATATAATCAAGAATAAACTAAATGAGCAAATGCACAAGGAAAGATACCAACTTGACATCAGAAATGCGGCGGCTGCTGCTGCTTCCACTGTTTTTATTAGAGTGTATTTCCATTTTAAATGTATAGTAGACTTAGTAGTAATACACGGGACATTGACCATTGACCGACTACTTTTCGCTACCCAGTTTTAGTTGGCTTACCTGGCTAGATACAGTTGGAATGGAATCCTCTGGTAACAGGAAAAATGGATTTGCTGAAAATTCTAATGCAGTTAATTTGCAACTTAATATATGATTACCTCTGACTAGCCAGCCCTCTAGGATAAAATATAAAGTAGGTATTCAATAATGGTAACAGTTACCCTTAAATCTACAAACATTTTCAAAATAATTCTTACAGTTAAAAGAAGAAACTTCTGGTGCCCACAATAAATTTACCTAATCACGAAATACTATACCTGTCAAATTAGTAAATGAAATGCAATCCAGAATATTCACTCACCTCAAAAGGGATTTTGCAACTAAATTCAGTTATTCTTTATGAAAATTATTTTAAAACATGAGTAATGTCTTTTGTTATATGTAATCTGTTCTTCAAAAACTAAAAACTAAAAACTATAAATAAATAAATAAATAAATAAAAACCAAAACCAAAATAAAACAAGACAAAAAAAACAAAAAAACAGAGAAAGCATCAGTAGGTTTGACAAGTAAATCCAAAATTTTGAAGTAAAAGAGTAACCTGGTGTCTGATTTCGGTTTTGATCTTGACCCTTCACCAACTTTTATGCCTGAAAAATCATTAATGGTAGCGGTGCTTGATGAAAATGATGATGAATTGGCACCATTGGATCCAAAGCTAAATATAGGAGATGTTGTCTGCTCCTTACGTGCTTCTGGCCCATCTGACTGTGGGATGGCCATAGTAGGTGTCGGAGGTGGCTGAAACTGACTGAAGGGATCAGATGAAACTGGGAATGCAAAGCCATTGCTCTTTTCAGTAACAACAGGTGTAATGACAGGCTTCTTGTCAGCTTTCTTTAATGATTCCGAACTTGAAACAGGCGTACCCTGGGATGAAGTTGTAGGGCTCTCTGGTATTACTCTTTCAGAAATGATATTAGTCCACTTGGATGTCTTTGTGTCACCATCATCCTCAGCTGTAGTTAACGGAACAGAGAAGTCCTTCACATTGTCGTCGTCATCATCATCATCATCCAGTTCAAATGAATCCTTAATCAAAATGAGAGGAACCAATTATTCATAGTCAAGGAAATAAATACTGAAAATGAACAAATTTGATGTATAAACAGCTCGTCCATTTTAAATAATTAGTTCAAAATAAGAATCCTCTAAAGATAAGTTCATACCTCAGGAGCACTCATTTGGAAAGCTGGCTTTTTGGGTACAGCATGTCCGACGTTCCTTACAATGGCGATATTTTCAGATCTCACACCATGCTTGACATATTCAGAGGGTATGAGAACATTGCTCACACCATTGGCTTCAGATGGCGACTTCATTCCTAAACTAACAGAATCTGGACCATTCTCTTTGACCATATCTAGTTTCAGATAGTGAGAACTTCCAATGTTTGGTGCATGAGAAGCACTAGAAGTATCCATTTGACCACACCCTTCCATAGTAAAAAATTTGGAAGAAGGTATATCTTCCATGCTTCTTAGTGCATTTCCATGCAACATACCAAGTGTCAACTTAGAAGGGGATTCATCTCTGGCAATCATTTTCGGTTCAGCTGATTTCTCTTTTGGTGAAGGTAATAGTTTATCCAGCTGCTGGAACAATTTCTGTGCTGTTTCACTCGACTGCGATGGAATCATAGTAGCACTAGAAATTCCATTTTCTGCAGCCTCTGAACCTAAGCTGACATATTTTCGTTCATCCAACAGGAGAGTCTTTTGCACTGACGTAGAACCTTCCAGAACATCTTTAAAAGCAGGGGTTGAATGATTAGAGAGAAATTTTCCAGAAAGTGATGAATGTGGCACTTTGGAAGACGACACCAAATCAGATTTCTGGCGAATCCTGCGAATGGGGCCAACAGATCCAAACTCGCCATCTAAGGCTGCACTACCCCGTTTTAAACTCTGCTTGATCACATCAGGAGTAAATCAAATTATCACAATAGACAAAAACTACATTAAAACTAGCATAATTCAACTTCAAAAGTTAAGAGACATGATAGAACTAAACTTTGAAAAAAATAAATAGCACTAAAAGAAGAATCAATAATAACTCAAGTGCAATCATAAAAGAACATTGCTTGGATAATATAAATGTAGCACATGGAAGCCTAGTAACCAAATACGTTTTCTGTGGTTGAATAATGGCTTCATATGACAACTTTATGCGCCCAAGGGGGTCGCATATTTCCATGGTTTGCAACAATGGGATGATGAAGTACACTTCTTGGCCTGTATGTGGATGTTTTGGTCAACAATGATAAGAAAAAGGAGACGAAAAAAGAGCAATTCACAATTGAGGATTAAGTACTGATTTGAGCAGTGAGCACTATAGCAAACTTAAAGGTACCAGGGATGTATCTAAGGCTGCAACTCGATTGAATGACATAAAAACAACAGAAAGAGACCATAAGCCCAAGTCCTGGGAGCTATAAGTAGTTCACCGCTATTTTGAGCCAAGAAACAAACAGATAATCAAGTTATCATTAAGCATGTCTAGAATGATGGAAAGTAGCTTCTGTTCATATAGTCAACAAGCAGAACCTAAAAGGTATGTGTTAAATCTCATAAATCAAAGGACAATGAGAATGAAACCAACTCTAAACCAATATCAAGAAATGAGGCAGTACTGAAACCAAATCTAAACCAATATCAAGAAATGAGGCAGTACTTCAAATGCCCAGTATAACTGATAATTAATTTCGAAATGTATTATGTGATGCAGGTCCTTTAACACGTAAAGGCAATATGAGCATTAAAGCATCTAAGACTAAAAGCTCGGTAAAATGTTCAATAACAAAATCGATTTCCAATGCCTTTGGCTATTCATTTGAACTACAGAATCCAGTAACATGCTCCCATATAATACAAGAAAAAAGTTCCAAAAAAAAAAAATCACTTCCATGCAAGTTCTTTCATACATTCCTAGTCAGCAGGGCAAAATTCTTTTTTATGTAATGAAGTATTATTATCAACCCCAAAAAAATGCTCGCTTTGATCATCTGACGCTAACCAATTAACTGGTAGTTTCTCCATAGATGCAGGAGGAAACTGACATGCCAGTAACAAGCATGACCTTTGATTAACCTTCTATTTTCATGATTTCATCTAACAGTAAAAGATTATGAACATGCCAATTCCAGTACGCTAATCATGTTCATGCCAAAAGCAAACTTGCACCTCGACACTGCTCTGTTTTTTTAACCAAAAACAAAATCCAAGGAAGATTCTAATTACTAGGTTAGGCTAGTGATAGCTACCTTGTGACTTAGTATATTTGATAACCTTTAACTAGCATTAACCTTCATCTATTACTGCTCTTTTCCTCTTATGTACATACGACAGTTTTCTTCAGGATGTTTATGCAGGCAGGTTTGGGATTCTTGATGAAATGGAACAGTAGTAAAATGCAGCATCCAAAATATAACAGGTCACAAGTGACAAGGAATTTACGAGTAGGAAATGTAATAATTGATGAGTGTAATTGGTAACTCAGTTAGTAGTCCACCATCAGAACTCATCCAACACATCCAGTGTTTGACTCCCAAGTAATAATGAAGTCAACTGGGTCCTGCTTATACTCTTAGTGCTCGTTAATATTCATCCTTAGGAGGAAATGCAATGGTACAAAGACCAGGAATTGCAATGAGAAGACTACCTGTCTTCCATGTGACTTCATAGCATTTGGTGTCCACTGACATGATGATCCATCCCGAGAAGGCCCTCCAACCTGAAGTGATGAAATAACCAGAATTATAAGTGAATGCACTTGGCTGCCGATAAGTAGAAATATTAGGCAATCAATCAAAACTAAATGGTGATCAATTATGAAAAATAAAAGGCATCTGTAATTCTGATCGTGTGGGTATACCTGGATATTTGCCGTAGGATTGACCTTAAAATATGGAGATCTGGACATTCTATATATTGCAGATCTGCCGGGAGGTCTTTCTGTCCGATAACCACGTTCAAATTGTTCAGGAATTCCAGAAAAACGTATACCAGATCGTGGTGTAGCTGAAAGGTCTAATCGCTTTGACGTAGATGGTGTGTTTGGCAAATGGGCATCTTCTTGAAAAACTTGGTTATCAGATTTTCCAACTGGCAGAGCTTTTGAAGGCCTTGAGCCCATATACGCTTTTGCAAGTTCTTCAGGTGAAGCAGCTTCATCTTTATGACTCTAAAAAACGTCATCAAACAATGTGTATTAATCGAAATAGGACAGAAGCAACTTGTGTAGTTAACGGAAAAATCATACAAATGAAAGAAGATAACAGCTTTGTATAGTTAACTAGCCTGCAGGGACCGAAAGACTTACATGTATTCTTGAGCTCCCAATTCCATCTTCTTGTACTAAAACACTAGCCTTTTCCTTTTCACGTCCCACATTTGCTGTTTCGACCATTCTTGAACGCAGTAACTCTGCCAAACGGTCAGATTCAACCCTGTTGAGAAGGCAAAAAAATTATTAAATTATGGTTTAAGGTAAAACACAGAACATAGTCCAAATTAGAATGTAATAAATAAGTTCACAATAAAAGTGGTGAGCAACTAGAAAGATGAAAAGTTAACATGCATTACGTCATATAGCTAGGTTCCTGATTTCAAAATTATACAGGAAAGAAACTACTGGAAAATGTATCACCGTTTACAAAAGTTGAGAAATCATAAAAGGCAGAATGCACATATATTTATAAATACAGAGAGCAAGATTTCAAGTATATGAACAAGAAAAGCATTAGCGACAAAAAACAATTCTGGTTACTCTGTCAACAGTGAATTTTTAGAAATTATTCATGCAGAAGCAAAGGAAAAAATCACCAATATTATTTCGTAAATACTTTCCTGGTAAAAGTTTTCTGCTCCAATAACTGTTCTAGTTTAGCAATTGCACTACTGGCACAAGTATTTGTCTGGTTAATCAGACTTCAAGCATTTGAATAAGAAAAGCAATTGCATTAAAAAAACATTTTCCATTATTTGTCAACCAAAAATTTTTAGAAATTATTCATTCAGAAGGTAAGAAGAAAAGAAGCAATATTTATTTCGTCAATACTTTCCTGGTAAAAGTTTTCTGCTCCAATAACTGTTCGAGTTTAGCAACGACACTACTGTCAGAATTATTTGTCTGGTTGTTTTCATTCCTGTCACTGTTCTGTATTTTGGATGGACTGTCACCGTTCTGTATTTTGGCTGGGGTGTTGCCGTTTGGTATTTCAGATGGACTGTTACTGTTCCATATTTCAGAGGAAGGGATCTGCATACAGCAATTACAACAGTCTAAAGAAAACAAATAAACAATAACCAATAAAAACCTTCTTAATAACGCAATAGTTTGAAAGATAAAGAAGAGATTTCTAGGTAACAAGTAGGAAGTTGAAAAACACAAAGCATCAATGAACCAAAATTATGAAGTAGCAAGGACAATAGAAATATAAAAATGAAAGAGTGCAGCATTTACCAGAAAGTTCCAACATAATGCACAGAAAAGCTGAAACACTTCTTTTATAGCTCCATTAATTAACAGAAATAGACTTCTCTTAGAAGACAGAATCAGCAAAATAGTAAGTATGAAATGCGTGATCAAAGATAGATTTTTTTTAAGGAGAGAAACAAAGATAGAGAATGTTAACCACCTAATATCTTCAATTTGGTGGTGTTGAAGAAACTTGGAAAGAGAGCAGGGAACCAATCAAATATTTTTGTACACATGCAATGAACGAAGAGCAAAGGTCTATCAATTTGAGAAGAGAGCCCATGCCGGAATTAAGAAAGTGGCTATATAAATTTAGATGCAGATCACTGTTAGCAGTCAGTTACATATTTGTAGCCCCGAATATTTTAGCAGCAACAACACAACAAAGCTTTTACCCCAAAATTTTGAGGTCGGCTACATGAACCCTAGTCTTCCATTCGGTTCCATTTGGGTCATCTCCTCCGTTAAGTTTAACTATTATCATATCCTTCTTCATTGCTTCTAACCACGTTCTTTTAGGTCTACCGCAAGATCTCTTTGCCCCATTAACTGGTGCACTAAGAGGCCTCCGTTGTACATAACTGAACCATCTCAACTAACTCTCTTATTTTATCATCAATAGGAGCAACCTCTAATCTCTACGAATGCCCTTATTTCTTATCCCATCTTTTAGTGTATGCCCACAAAACCATCATAACATTCTCTTCTCTGCTACACTCTTTTTTTGAACATGTTTTTTAATTGCGCAACATTTTAATCCGTTAAGTATTGTTGGTCTAATTCAATTTCATAGGTATTAATGGTCACATTAGAGTCCGATGCTCCTCCATTTTACCTGATTTTATTTATGAACATCATCATCCTCAACTCACCATCACAACAAAGAATTGATCCTCAACTCACCGTCATAACAAAGGATTGATCCTAAGCATTGTCTGAGTTCAAATTATTATTAATGCTTTTAAAAAAATTCAAAAAGATGCAGGTGTCATTAAACGGCATAAAAAAATATGCAATTTCCTTTAGTAAAATCATCCACTAGTCTAATCTCTCAGTCGTCTAGGCAATTTTCCTCGGTGACATAAGCTCTGAACAGCAGTATTTTAGGACTTATCTACATGCCAACCAGACTTCAAATTATGGCTAAAATTGGCATCAAATCTGCAGCCAGTTCTTCTTCTTCTTCTTCTTTTGTTCAATTACGACAATTTTGAATAGAACTCCTCATTCTGATGGGAGAACCCTTATATCAAGGTGATCATAATCGCATATTTAACACCAACCTTTCATGTGACTACTATTGCAAGTATAAGTACCATAATCTCATCAAATTTTCTAGCAGTTACCAAATAAATACATCCAGAGTTGCAAACATGTGTCACTCATGCACTTGACATAATACACACACAAATAGTATTGTTCAGAGCTTATGTAACAGTCATGCACCACGACTCATGATATTCAACTACTACATGCATAGAACCATGACGCATAACATATGTACATATTTGTTAAATATAAAGCATGATTAATAAGAAAATGAACACAAGTCCTTTATCATGCTTTTTAACTATAGCTATATAAAATTCATAACTCGCAATGAGTCAAAAATTCATAAAGCACATATATACTTGAAGCACAGATAGATGCAAGGCATAGATGACTATATTCTACATGCAGGAAAGTAAACACATTATTCTAATGTTTTCTGGGGGTTTTCTGGGAAGAATATATCGAGGTCCAGCATATGGTCTCTTGTGCACTATTTACTGAGGGGAAATCACACATAGACCAATGGTTCATGAAGCTTGATTAACAAAGCGACTTTCAATGTTGCTTGAATTATTATACAAAATGTTAGAAGGCCAAAAATGAAAGAGATACTAGTTTTGTGAAGCGATGCATCAAGAAAAACTAAAATTTGATAGAGGAATAGAAATTCAAATAACATTTTGGGAATAACGTAGACCATATCAACAAAACATTCTTCTATTGATGGAAGCAAGAGATATATAATTAAAATAATGGATACACGTAGCTAAACAAAGCAATTATTTACATACGGGGCCAGCGATTTGAGAAACATCTTCTCTGGATTGATGATCTTCCTCTGGAAACATAAGACAAATGGCAACAAAGGATTAAAATAATATTCAGATAGTAAGATAAAGCTATAAAGTAAAGTTACATATTCCAACAACTATAGACAGTTGAACTGAAATATATGATTTATAAATAAGATAGACATTGAGCACTCACAACACAAGAACCAAGTTTAAACAGAAAATACACCAACCCTCACAAATACAACATAAGCATTTATTAAATCAATCGGGGCCAATGGATAAGTTTCATTCTTAAGGTACAAACAAAACAACAGACATCATAAAAACATTTCAAAGCTCTCTAATCCATCCTGAGGAACGGTTAATTGTAACAGCTTATCCGAATTCCGCACTTTTTACGAACTTCAAATTAACAGCCTTATACAAAGCAAAAGCAGTACATTCAAGAGTAAATTAAGTCCTTATTCCTTTTCATATTAACTCATTAAACATCAGACATCAACATTACAAACTTTTTTCTTTTTCTTTTTTTTCTTTTTTTTCTTTTGTAAAACCCACCATTAGCTCCCAACTAGGTAGGGATCCATTATAATGTTTTCTAAACCGATGAAAACTTTGCGCACTTATTCCTTCTATAACTCTCTATCAATCATCTGAGTAAATAGCTTTCACAATCAACTTCCCTAGTATAGAACCAAAATTGATATTCAGACACATTTCTTTACCTACTCTTTTGCTTAATTATTCTCCTATTGTTCTATTATGTAGTCTCTAAGCTTGACTTCATGATAGTTTGCATAGATTTATGCATCTCCTTTATTCTTATAAATAGCTACCACAATGCTACCCCTTCAATTAGATACTTTCATAGTCCAAAACTTTGTTGACAACCTAGTTAGTCACACTAAAAACCATTATCTCCTAAACTCTTCGAGACCTCAACAGAGAGATTATGTGCAGCTATCTTATGTTAATTTGAGCTACTCTCTTACAAGTCTGCTAACTTTCTTTAATAATTCATGTTATAACGACTTTGATAGTCATAGGTACATTTGAAGTTACCCTGGTGACCACCTTTTCATTCTCAAACAGGACCATCAGGAATGTGCTTCGATATATGGAGAACAAATTACCTGTCAATGTTCTCATGGACGTGGTATGGGCTTCCTTTGACCTTAGTTGGACGAAAGTGCATCTATATAAAGAACGGAATAAGCTTTATAAGACAATGGAGTTAGTAACTTAGTATATTGCTGTATATGTATGTATAGGTGTACTAGTTTAATAAATTCACTATGATGGAGTTCCCATTGTTAAAAAACTCGTTTATTTATCACTTTATTCTTCTCAAGAATATGCAATTTTCAGCATATATATGCTAGAAATGTTTTTGCACCTTCCATTTAACCTATCTTGCTCTTTGCCTCATTCTATTAGCTCATCAAGAGCAAAGATATTAAAGAATCACATCCATCACTTTGGAAGAGTTGCCATTTAAAAACTAAAAGGTTGTCAGGAATTTAGAATGTTGCTATCATTGTCCCAAATCACTAGCATTCCACAGTTTAGAACATGCACTCCCAGTGGTGGATCATGGGAGAGCATTTTCTGGAATGAAGTTCTCAAACTAGCAAGTGGGTACATCTGTACTTCTCTTTGGTCTCTAAACTCAAATAACTGGCAACTTTTCATTTAAAATCATTAAACCACTGTCACAACTTCCTTCTTTGCTACTTGCATTTCTAAAGATCTTTGCCATTTTCAAATTTTTGTGAACTTTACAAATTTTTGGACTTCCTCATTCACCGCTATCTCCATTTAGTTGAAAACTCCGCTGCCTTCATCTAGTTTTGACGCCAAGGCATTAACTTGTCTAAATACTTCTAAACTTTTTTGATATATCGTCATCTCATCTTTGCTATTAATGTTTATTATTTTCCTAGCCAAGATAAAAGAGGTTTGTTTAAGGAGCCAAAAACCTCCTAAAGTGGGTGTACTGAGATTCTCTTGTTCCACCAGCAGGCCGTCGCATCTAATAAAGGAAACTTCTGGGTTAACATCCTCGAGTCGAGATTAGCATTACAATTTTAGGATGTAAGAAAAAACTATATGATAGCCTAATATACGAGCTATTAAAGCAATTGCATGGATTTCCCAATTAAAATGCTTATGTGAAACAGGAATATCCCCTAAATTTCAACTAATCCAAGTTAAAGAGCCCATTCCAACAGGAAGAGACCCTAAATTTCAGTCACCTATTTTCTTAAAGCCATAATCTTTGCCTATTAAAGTTCATCAATAATGTGTGCAATCATTCCAATCTTAAATCTCAATCTATAGCCATCATTTCAGTCCCAAATCAAGAAAAAAAAATCAGACCTAATAACAACAAATCCAAAACCCTAATCCAAAAGAAAACTTTTCCAACCTGAGATCGACGGAGGACCAGTGAGCCGCTTCTGAAACATCGAGGAGAAAAGCCTCGACGCTCCGCTCGCAATCAATCGAGAAGCGGGATCGAACAGCTTCGAGATCCAACCTCCGCTGTCCGCCACGTGGCCGCCTCCCCTGACGCCACGCAACGCCGTCGGCGGCCGGTCGTAGGGCGTCGCCGAAGCTCGCCGGAACGGCCGCCTCCTCAAGGGCCCGCCCATTCCTCCATCGTTCGCAGGCGTCGCCATCGAAGAGGTCTGAATGAAGCAGGATCGAAAGAGATGGGAGTCGCGAAGAGAGGCGGAATGAAAGCCCTAATTTGGTTTTTGTGGGTATTCGGGAGGAGGAATTGGGGAGAGATACGGAATACGGCGGCGCTGTCGCGTACGCGTATCTAGTTTAAATAAAGCGGGTCCACTTAAATATAAATATATTAGTCCGCCAACTTGTGATTTTTTTAAGGTGCTCCCCAAATCTTTAACTTTTCGAAATTAAACCACACATCTTTGTAATTTGACTTGGTTCGCCAATTCTTTACGTATTTGAATATAGTCCTCCAGGTCCTTCAAACAGCTGTAACGAAAAGGACTAATCTGTATGAGGACTAATCGGCGGTAACCGGAAGGACTAATTTTAAAATTTTTAAAGAATGTGGATAACTAATTTCAAAGTATGAAGATTTGGGAAACTGATTTCGAAACACATAAAAATTATCATAAAGTCCAAAAGACTTAAAAGCCAACATAGCTTAAAAGCTTCGAAAAATAAGCTCTCATAAATTCCCTCTCTTTTTGGACTTAGTTCAGTAATCTAAATGAACCAGGTCTTGTTAAAAAAAAAAAGGCTTAATTGCAATACCCTATAGTCCGCTCTACTTTGCACTTATATACCCTCATTTGTTTTTGGTGGCACTTATATACCCTATAGTTTCTAAAAGTTGCAGTTATATACCCTCACTTGTTTTGGCAACACTTAAAATACCCTAAAGTGTTAAAAACGTGCACTTAAATATACTAAAGTTTTAAAAACTTGCACGTACCCTCCGTTATGCAAACTTGAGAGTATTTATGCGCATGTTTTTAAAACTTTAGAGCATCTAAGTGCCAATTTTAAAAACTTTACGGTTTTTAAGTGCACATTTTTAAAATTTTAGGGTATTTAAGTGCTACCAAAACAAGTGAGGGTATATGAGAGCAAGTTTTAAAAATTTTAGGTATAATAAGTATTGTTGAAACCAAGTGAGAGTATATAAGTGCAAAGTAGGAGAAACTATTGGGTATTTAAGTGCAATTAAGCCTCAAAAAATGCCTAAACTTATATAAACAATTAAAGAATTATGAACAATTTGAAAGCCGAATACGGTTCCAAGCCTACATCTTAGCTGCGCCCAATCAATCAAAATTCAAAAGCCATCTCAATTTCCAATTAACGTGAAAAATCTTCCTTTTTTAACACATAGCTAAAGAATGATTACATTTTTTTCTCCAAATTGATTGCAAATAGATCCTCTCCATTAAATCCCATCCATCTAATTCACCGAAAAATTCAATCAAATATATTTCCAATCATAAAGATACCCTCCAATTATCAATCCAAAAGCAAATAAGGCAATTACATACATAACTCCTCATTACCCGAGATTCTATTTATATTATGCAACTAAAAAACCTATAAAACAAGCAAAATCATTGAACAAAGGGGAAAAAACCAATGGCAAGGAAAAAAGTGACTCTTGCATGGATCTCCAACGACGCAAAACGCCGAGCAACGTTAAAGAAACGCCGTAACGGTCTCTTCAAAAAGATCAGCGAGCTCTCCACTCTTTGCGACGTTCCGGCCTGTGCGATCGTCTACGCGCCCGATGAGGCGCAGCCAGAGGTGTGGCCCACGGAGCCCGAGGCAAAGAAGATTCTAGAACATTTCAAGGCGATGCCGGAGAGCGAGCAGAGAAAGAAGAGGGTGAACTAAGAAGGATTCGCGGTGCAGAGGATGGTGAAGCTTGAAGAGCAGATTTTTAAGCAGCAACGAGAGATCAGGGAGTTGGAGATGAAGATTGTTATGCATCAGTGTACTGCTGGTCGAAAATTGTTCGATTTGGGGATTGAGGATTTGGGAATTTTAGAGAGATTGATTGATGATACGTTGAAAGATGTGCATGCAAGAATAGTTCAAGTCAGAAACCTTAATCCTAATCTTAACTCTAACTCTGACGCTATAATAGTACGGGAAGAGAAGCCCATCATGATGATGGATGGATGTCATGGGGGAGGGGGTGGGTATTTGGATGATGTGGTCATGAAGCAGTCATGCATGGGATCATATGGGAACATGTTAGCTTTGATGGATGCATCATCCTTTTAACCTTTTTGATGGATGCTTGCTTGATTGTTTAAGGATGTCTTAATTTGCTTTCATGCTTTGGTTTTAGGTAAGGTAATTAAAAGACAGTTGTTTTAGTTATGATGTCTCTGTGCTTTTTAGTCCTACTAGCATGTAAATGAATTGATGGTTGATTTCTAGATTAAATTGGTTTGGTTTGAATAAAGTTTGATCTAAATTATTGTTTTTATATTAATTTACTTCATCAGAATGGTATCATTTGATATTTTTAAAATGATATTTGTTTTGGAAGTTTTATTCAAATAACTATATGCTCTTGATTATTATTATATATTCAATTTGATTTTTAAATTTTCTTAATTATGTACATGTGTATGTCTACTGTCTCATTCGATATTCTCCCCACTATGCAGGGTGAGCTAATGACTCTCTTCGGTAAACATGTAGTAACTCATTTCTTACATAATATTTTATTTTTAAATAAAACCATAACTTAATGTTGAATTTGGAACTAGTATGTATAACTTCACAGTTTACCATAACCAATCCTCACTACGTTTACATGACACTAAAAATTGATTTTATAAATAGAAGTTCATTCACATTAGTGAAACTATGATCTCTTTATGACATTATAAGAACGTTATAATTTAAGTAAATAACAGGTATCCTTTACTCCTTAAACTTATCTCTTTCTTTTTCCTTATTTCTTCCGGATACACTTAATGCAAGACACAATTTATTAAATTTATTTCTTCACTTATGTTTGGATTGTGCCTTTAATTATGTCTAACTATGGCTTAATCTATTATAAGTTAATACATAAAGGCAGATCTGGACTTCTAAGAGCTTGGGAACTTTGAATTATAATTTATTTGTGTTATGATCTACAAATGGATTATAACCCAAGTGGGCTATAATCTAGAGTTTTTGATAAATTTGGTGAATTATAATATGTTTTCAATAGTAGAAATGTTTGAAAAGTGGGTGGACTATAATCTACTATCAGCGACCAAAAAAATACATGTGGTTGTCCTTTACTCGGTGTTGGGATGCGGGGTCAACGCCCGCACGCCGCGGAAGCGATATCACCCGAGAGAAGCCTTTGATATTCCCGTCTCATGAAAGAAACAAGAATAGAAAGTAAAATATCCCAACAAAGTGAGATATCTACTCTTCCTCTCAACAATTACTAGGGTGAATCAAGGAACCTACAAACAATAGCAAATACACAAAGAAAACAAGAAAGACACGAGATTTACGTGGTTCGGCAAAATTGCCTACGTCCACGGGAGGGGGTGAGGGGAGATTTGACTATAAAGAACACCGACGACTTGTACAATCCACAAGCTCGTCCCAAAGAAAAACTTTGATTTTTACCCAAGAGAGATTGACCTCTCTCTTGTAGAATCTCTCCAAGCTCTCTTTTTCTCTCTCTAGCCGCCGCCAAAAATTCCTAGCTTTTCTCCCTTTTTCTTCACTTTTCTCCACACCACAAATCCTAGGTTTAACTCCCTATTTAAAGGGAATTAATTGAGAACTTTACTTTAGTTTTTCGATGTGGGACTAAAAAAAAGTTTTTTTTTTCCGCGGTCGCGCACAGGAAAGAACGGTTCACAATTCACGTAGGTGGCCCCCACGTGAATTGTTTTGTTCAGTTCACAATTCACGTGGGTGGCCCCCACGTGAACTGTGAACCCCACGTTCACAATTCTCCACCTCGTACATCATTTAATAAACCTCAAATTTTGGACGAACACCAGAAGAACACCGCGAACATTACTAGAGAGATCTCCATCAGCCAAACCAGACCAATCCGGTGCACTTCTGCACGGCTACTGCGTTACCGCACTTCCAGGGATCAAGCTAACCGTAGTTCTGTAATTGTTCTTCATATAATTGTCTCCACCTCACCCCAACACCGCCCCGAAGGGCCATGCCCTCTTGGGCAAATCAACACGGGTTGATATGAAGCAAGTCCAAGCAATACTTAAACTTGCTACTTGTGACCACCTTAGTTAACATGTCTGCGGGATTCTCATTCGTGTGTACCTTCATGAGAGAAATATCGCCTTCCTCTATGACATCTCGCACGAAATGATACCTGACATCGATATGCTTGGTACGAGCATGATGAACTTGATTCTTCGCCAAGTGAATTGCACTCTGACTGTCGCACCACAAGTTCACGTTCTCCTGCTCAATCCCCAAATCATCTAGAAGACCCCACAACCACAATGCTTCCTTCACTCCCTCTGTCATGGCCATGTACTCGGCCTCTGTAGTAGAAAGTGTCACCAGAGCTCGCAACATCGATCGCCAACTAATCGGAGCCCCATGTATCCTGAATACATAACCAGTAGTAGATCGCCGTCTATCTAGATCGCCCGCATAATCAGAGTCCACAAACCCATCAATCTGACATGTTTCTCCATCAAAACACGCACTGTATCAACGGTATCCTTTAAGTACCTCGGGACCCACTTCACCGCTTCCCGGTCGTCTTTCCGGATTCGCCATGAATCTCGACCCTGCCCGACGCTGTGAAATATCTGGGCGTGTACACACCATTGCGTACATTAAGCTGCCAACTGCACTAGCATAGGGAACACGCTCCATATGCGCATTCTCTTCCGCTGTAGTGGGAGATTGTTTACCAGAAAGCCTAAAGTGTGGAGCCAATGGAGTCACCACCGACTTAGCACTTTGCATCCCGAACCTCGCGATCACCCGCTCTATGTAGCCCTTCTGACTCAAGAACAATCGTCGGTTCGCCCGCTCTCTTCTAATCTCCATACCCAGTATTTTCCTAGCAGCGCCCATGTCCTTCATCTCGAACTCTTCACCAAGTTGAGATTTCAGCCTATCTATCTCCACCCTGCTCTTAGAAGCAATAAGCATGTCATCCACATACAAAAGGAGATAGATATAATTACCTCCACGAAGCTTCCGAATGTAAACGCAACAATCATAGTCGCTTCGGGAAAACCCATGCTTCAGCATGAAAGAGTCAAATCGCTTGTACTACTGTCGGGGAGATTGCTTCAATCCATACAGTGACTTCTTCAAACGACACACATGATCCTCCTTGTCCTCAACCTTGTAGCCCTCAGGTTGATGCATGTAGATCTCTTCATCCAAGTCTCCGTGCAAGAAGGCCGTTTTAACATCGAGTTGTTCGACTCAAGATCACCATGAGCAACAATACTCAATAGCACCCGAATAGAGGTGTGTTTCACCACCGGAGAAAAGATCTCATTGTAATCCATACCCTCTCTTTGTGCAAAACCCTTAGCCACTAGCCTCGCCTTGTACCTTGTACCACCGAGCTCACGAAGATCTTCCTTTCTTTTATACACCCACTTACAACCAATAGCTTTTCTTCCTACAGCAATGGGACCACCTCCCATGTTTGTTCTTCCAAGAGATTTCATCTCTTCCTCCATCGCAGCCAACCAACTCTCACTATCCTTGTCCCGAATAGCTTCCTTGAAGGAGACCGCTCGTCCTCCTCCACCGAGTGCGTATTCAACCAAATTAACCTGCCCATAGTGCTTGGGGTTGATCAGCCCCGTACAGACTGCTTGTATGCTCGCCTTGGCCTAGTGGAAGCCAAACTATCCTCGAGCAGCCGTTGTTGTAGTGCCTGTATTCTCCTGCTGAACCTCCTCCCCGCCAAGCTCATCATCTACGACTTCCCACTTGAACACGACTAGAACCCGGTTGATCTTTAGGTTCTATTTCAATAACACGAGACTTAGAAGTCTCATCGGTCCTAACACCATCATCCTTGGGCCCTAGCAATCATGGATTTCTCATCAAAGGTAACATCCTGGCGATCACGAACTTGAATCTTCCGTACACCAAAGGCGATAGTCTTTACGCCATTCGCATATCCCAAGAATATTGCCTTCTTGGCCCTCGCGTCAAGCTTTCCCTCGTTGGCGTGATAGTAGGCGGTACATCCAAAAATTCGAGCCTATCATAATCGCATGCTCCCCGACCACACCCTATAGGGTGTATCACCATCCAATGTCGAATGTGGTGAGCGGTTCCGCGATGTAACAAGTCAGAGCCACCGCCGCCCACCATTCGTTGCCCAATCCGGTATGATCGCATACTCATTGCTTTCTCCGCAATGTTCGGTTCGATCTCTGCGACCCCATTCTGGCGTGGTGTTGATCATCGTCGGTGTCGAACAATTCCTCTTGATCACGTAACTCCTTGAAAGCACCATCGTATACTGCATGCGTTATCGGATCTCGGTGTCTTCAATTTCTTTCCCGTCCTGTTCTCAACCATTGTTTTCCACTTCTTGAATGTCTCGAACACCTCATTCTTATGCTTCAGAAAGTAAATCCAAGCATACCTCGAATAGTCATCTATGAACGAGACATAATATCTGGAACCACCCTTAGAAGTGGTCTGAGCCGGACCCCAAACATCCGTGTGCACATAATCTAGTATCCCTCTGCTCTTAGACTTGCTTCTCAGAAACTGAACCCTGTGTGACTCTCCATACACACAATCCTCGCAAAAATCCATGCTAGGTTCCTTCAGATTCTTCAGCAGACCCTCTTTACCAAGCAGAACTAGACCTTTCTCTGACATATGCCCAAGCCGCCTATGCCATAACCGTGTGCTCACATGGGTCTCCACCACTTCCTTCGGTTCAACATTTGCATCTCCGTCACCGTCGTACCTGAGAGAGTATATAAATTACCGTGACGAACACCCTTCATCACTACAAGGGAACCCCGAACAACCTTCTTCACTCCGTTCTCCGTAACAATTTTGCAACCGCCGGAGTCCAATGCACCAACTGAGATAAGATTCTTCCGCAAGTCGGGAACATGCCTCACATCCGTCAAGGTTCGAACCACTCCATCATGCATCTTGATTTTGATATTACCTAGCCCCACCGTTTTACAAGCATGATTGTTCCCCATCAATACGGTTCCACCATCAATGCCTCTGTAGGTAGTAAACCACTTCCTATTTGGACACATATGGTAAGAGCAACCAGAATCAAGTATCCACTTCCCTGAGATATCCTCGCCACCCGTGACGACATAGCACTCCTTATCGCTCCCTTCCTCTGAAACGTAGCTCGTCTCTTCCTTGCCCTCTCTTCTCTCAGTCTTGTTGTTCTTCTTTCCACCTACTCTCTTATTTGGACAGTCGACCTTGAAATGCCCAACTTCACCGCATTTGAAACACGATTTTCCCGCAAGAGGTCTCGATTTAGATCTAGACTTTCCTCCCTTGCCTTTTCCTCGCTCATTGCTCCTTCCTCTAGCAAACAATCCCTGCGCTTGTTCTTTGTTACCACCAGTAGTCATGTCACTGGTTGCAATCTTCCGAAGGTCATCCGCTAGAAGCGCCGTTCTAGTCTCATCCATCTTCAAATTGTCTCCTACAAGCATCAGTGTTTGCACCAGGTTCTCATAAGACTTGACAGTAGTAGAAGCGCCTGAACCTCATCTACAACTTTCACATCTATGTCTTTTAAGTCCGATATGATCCTATCAAACTTGTTGATGTATTCCTGATTGATGAGCCCTCCTCCATCTTGCAAGTATACAATTTGGATTTTAAATAGATCCGGTTCGTTAGACTCTTCGTCATGAAGGTACTTTCTAACTTCAACCACACGCCCGCAGCCGTTTCCTCTCCATCTACCAAGAAAGCTACATCCCTTTCAAGGCCTAGGATAATCGACGCCCGTGCTTCCAGATCCAGCTCCTCCCAATCCTCATCAGACATATCCTTGTGCTTCTTCTCTTTCCACCAAAGCCTTGTGCAATTTTTGCGAAATCAGTGAGTTTTTCATCTGCATCCTCCAATAGGAAAAATCATTCTTCCCATTGAACTTTTCAATCTCGAATTTTCCCACTTTGACCGATTTACTGGTAGACGCCATTCTCCGTTTGTATAAATCCGCTTCTCTCAGAAATTACCGAGCACCACCTCAAACCAGAAGCTACACCACTTCGATCTGAATAGCACTCGATACCAATTGTTAGGATCACGGTCAGCCGCCGCCATGAAGCGATATCACCCGAGAGAAGCCTTTGATATTCCCGTCTCACGAAGGAAACAAGAATAGAAAGTAAAATATCCCAACAAAGTGAGATATCTACTCTTCCTCTCAACAGTACTAGGACTGAATCAAGGAAACCTACAAACAATAGCAAATACACAGCAAAACAGTAAAGACACGAGATTTACGTGGTTCGGCAAAATTGCCTACGTCCACGGGAGGGGGTGAGGGGAGATTTGACTATAAAGAACACCGACGACTTGTACAATCCACAAGCTCGTCCCAAAGAAAAACTTTGATTTTTACCCAAGAGAGATTGACCTCTCTCTTGTAGAATCTCTCCAAGCTCTCTTTTTCTCTCTCTAGCCGCCGCCAAAAATTCCTAGCTTTTCTCCCTTTTTCTTCACTTTTCTCCACACCACAAATCCTAGGTTTAACTCCCTATTTAAAGGGAATTAATTGAGAGCTTTACTTTAGTTTTCCGATGTGGGACTAAAAAAAAGTTTTTTTTTTCCGCGGTCGTGCACAGGAAAGAACGGTTCACAATTCACGTAGGTGGCCCCCACGTGAATTGTTTTGTTCAGTTCACAATTCACATGGGTGGCCCCCACGTGAATTGTGAACCCCACGTTCACACTCGGCCAAACCTCATGGGCTTCATATCGTCTCAATTACAAAAAGTAATGGAGAGATCACTACTATATCACAACCGTTAATCTGTTTAATGTGATGGTTGTGATTTGCCTTTGAGTGTAAATTAAGAAATGAGTGCAAATCATGAGGGTATTGTGAGTGTTAGATTTGGAATGAATCATAACCACCTACTAGACAAATCAATGACTATAATCTATTTTTTATAGTAGAAATGTTTGAAAAGTGGGTGGCTTATAATCTACTATTATTGACCAGAAAGAACATGTGGTTGTCCTTTACTCGGCCAAACCTCATGGGATTCATATCCTTTTAATTACAAAAAGTAGTGGAGAGATCACTACTATATCATAACCATTAATCTGTTTAATGGGTGATTGTAATTTGCCTTTGAGTGTAAATTAAGAAATGAGTGCAAATCACGGGGGTATGATAAGTGTTAGATTTGGAATAAATCATAACCATCTACTAGACAAATCAATGGCTAAGATCAATATAGTAGTCTCTCCACTACTTTCTTTTGTAGTGGAGAAGATCCAAATTCAAACCTCATGTGTCATAACTAATTCACCAAAAATTTATCTGGTATACCCAAATTAATTTTTTGGTGGATTATAATCCAAAGGGTTAAAGATCAATTTGGTCCCTGTACCAGGGTCTCATTCTCAAAGTGGTCCATATACTTTTTTTTTTCTCAACTTAGTCCCTGTACTGCGTCTCAGTTACAAAGTTAGTCATTTTTTTTCCTTTCCCTTAAAACTTCCATGAAATAAATATACGAAGACAATTCTACCCTTTCTCAAATATCCGATTATGAATATTAATTTAAGATCAATTTGATCAATTTTTATTTTCTCATAAAATCAATACAAAAGAAAATTATTGCTTCTAAAAATAGTTCCGCTCCTCAAAAGATCCTCAAGAAGCTGATTTCAACTTTTCCTCTCTTTATGAAGCCGATAATTACAAAAGCATTTGTTAAAAGTTTCTTAAAAGCATTTGTTAAAAGTTTCTTTCTATTAAATATGAAATTGAAAGGAGATGACACAAGTGAACGATCAAAGGCAAACGTGGATTGTGACATGTATTTCACCCAAATCGTTCTTTTTCTTTATCTACATGTTATAGTATTAGGATTTATCATATTCTTTAAATTTTGATTATTTATTTTTTGTTAGGGTTTATCATGTTCATCAAAATTAATTATTGTTTTGTTACTTATATGTTGTAGTATTAGGGTTTGTTATATATTCTAAAAAATCCAAGTTGAGAAACTTTAGCAAATTATTTTTATTGAGAAATTTATATGCATTATGGTGTTAGACTTTATCATATATGCCAAAACTTTTTTATCCGAGTTGAGAAATAAAATTTACTTAATTTAATTAAAATATTTTCTAAATCAAATGATTGATTTTACAAAAAGGTTGATTTTCAAGAAAATGATAATAATGAGTGTATAAACGATGAATCTTTAAAAATTAAGTTGGTGTGCCATCTCCGTCTTGTCGAAATACTTGAAAATACATATATAATACGTCCCATTTCTCCTTCCCAATTGAAAAATGTACTCTAAGTGCTCCAATAGTAAATGAACTAAAGCTGTTCATTGAAAGAAAAAAAGTTTCATCAATACAAGCATATGTCATTGTCTTGTTATATTGTATTCAAGTATCAATTTTATTTTAATAATGAAGGTCCGAGTTCTAATACATGCAGATGCATTTGGACGCATGAATGAAATTACGACAAATATTTAGTGAAACTAGATATTTGTTTGAAGGAAATTTATGTACACTTATTCTTGTGAGAAATGCATGTTCAATATTTAATGGTAAAGGAAGGAAAAATAAATAAATATTTTGAAAGAGGTAACTTTTTTTTTGACATTTCTTTACAGTTATATTCAATTTTGAGAATACACCTATTGATGTCAGTTATCTAACAGGGGGTTAAGTATGGATTTTGAAGGGTATTAGGGTCCTCAATCTTCTTTAGACAGTTGGTCTATGAGCAATGAATCCCAACCTGCACACGAACAACACGTGAGAGGGTCGAAGTAGGGATCTCAGGTGATTCCTCTAACGATCAAGTTAGTATTAAGCTTGAGTCGAGAAGAAGAATAAGTGTGTGGTGTGTTTTTTTAGCAAGATCTTGCTTACCCTAAGTGTAGACAACATCTTCCCTTTATAGCAGATCCAAGGGGCAGATGGGTAACTTCGATCGAGTCCAAGCAGGCAGCTCAGTTGGCAGCTACTTTACAGGTGTCGGCTGCAAAGGGGGATGAGTCACCTAGGCGTTTAATGTGAGGGTGACGGAGTGTGCACAGTGCTGACGAGGTCCGATGAGTCATAAAGACTATAGGGGCTAGAGTAATGATGACTCTGATCATGCATTCAATGTGATGGCGATCGACTGTCGGCGGGGGGCTCGAGGATAAACCGTCTCTCGACTCGTCTCTGTGAGAGGGTTGACAAGTGACGCCTTTCACCTCGGCCTTGCTAGCGGGCCGATAAGTACCGCCTTTTTAGTCGGCTTAGAAAGTTCTCGACCCGGTCTTGCGAAGTGAAGAGGAGTAGGGTCGACTTGAATGGTGAGTTCGAGTGAGTTCGAGTGAGGACGCCCTTCGACTCGGCCCTTGTCAGGAAGGGTCAAGTGCTGAAGCCGTTCGAGTCGTCCTTCATAACATAAAGTGTGGTCGATCTATCGTTTAGTTAAGGTGGGACACGTGTCGGCTCCTCGTCGAGGATTAACACTTAGCTATTTATATGATATAACAACACCACATCCTAAATTTATATAAAGTATGGAGACCTCTATTACCATATCATTAAGGGTAATATAGTCATAAATGAAAATTTAACACCAAAATTTTAAAGGATGTTAAAAAAGGACTAACTTTGCAACTGAGATGTGGTACAAGGACTTAGTTGAGGAAAAAAGAAAGTGTAGAGACGACTTTGAGAATGAAGCCCTAGTACAGGGACCAAATTGGGTTTTAAGCCTAATAAAAAATAATCCATTTTCCAAACATCCACTCTGTGGGTTATAATTCAATTTAACCATATGCCAAACATGCATTTTGCCAAATATCCATTTATGGGAGGCCCATTTTCAACCAGTTTTACCAATGTTTACAATTCCCAGCCCATTCCCAGCCCAAAGTGTCCATTTTTGTTTCGGGTCGGATTCACGGTTAATACTGAATCCACTACAAAACTCCATTGCCAGCTCTTTCCTCTCTTCCTCAGAGCTCAGAGCGCATGGGTTCGAAGTGGGATGACGACGACGAGTTCTCGAGTTCGATCTCATCTTCCTCAAATGACAAAGGTTCGGGCGATCTCGTAAACCCTAACCCTAGGAATTCGATGGATGAGAGCTTCCCAGCGTGGAGGATCGTGAAGCTCAGCTGCAGGACCGAGGAGGTGGATCCTGGGCGATTCGTGAGGAGGTGCGATAAGACTGAGGAGGATTCTTAGGGATTGCGTTGGAAGGTAATCAAAATTTCCCCCAATTTTGATCTGATACAGTTTGTTATTGTTCTGATTATGACTGTGATTATGTCCTATTTAGGGTTTGTATTGCGATTAAATTTATGTAACCATTTATATGCCTCTATATTAAATACGTTAGGGGGGAATATGGAGATAAAAGATTGGAACTCTTTTGTAAGATAGGATTTCTGTTTAATTTGACAGAGGATGGTCGAACGACGAAACCCGTCTTTATAATGCAAGGCACCAGCTCAATTGACAGTTTGAGCTCTTCGAAGACAGTGGTGTTGAAGATTAGTTGGGGTGTGGAAATGTGACAATTCATACCTCATTTCTCTAGCATTTCTGTAAAACTTCTCAAATTCCGAAATACTCTTGCACAATTGATGCTTAAAGCAAATTTAGAAATGCATGAAAAGGCCTAGCAAAATTAGCAAATACGAAGCATGCACTGATCATAGTGTTCAACATTAAGCTCAGTCAAGCTGTTGAGAACTTCTCCTTGAAGCTAAAAGGAGCAAACTCTTGCTCGTCTCTCGTCCTTAATGTCATTGATATGATCAACAACAACACCATCAAAGCCTTTATCCCAAATGTTTGGGGTCAGCTACATGAATCCTATTCTTCCATTCCATTCAATGTCATTGATATAATGAAGAAGGAAAATCGAGTTTAAGAGACATTAGTTAAATCCATTTATGAGAACCTAAGAATGAATTATTTGGCCAATCCAATCCATCGAAGCTTAGTATTTTCATTCTCAATGGGTGAGCAGAAATCATTGGTGATCTCTGGCTCTTTCGTTGAATTATTTGCACCACTAATATTTCAATCAGATGAAGTTTGTCTTCATTGTCATCTTCTTGAAAACTCTTCATAAGATCCTCGTGACAACTTTGATAGTATTGAAGAATTTTACCTTTTTCGAAATTATTGATTTTATGAATTAGTGTTTAAATTGAGAAGTAACACGCTAATGCACCTCATACATTCTCACAAAAATCTGGTAGTTGAACCGATCTCGTTTAGCAAAAAACTCTCCATCCAAGCTATTGGCTTCTCTGCCAAGGACTCCTCGACTAGGAATTCACCACTGTTTAACCATTGCTTTCCAGCTTCAACTTGGTTCGATACTTTATCGTCGCTAGTATCTCCTGCCATCCTTGTTGCCTGCCTCACCACTCTCCACAGGTTGTTGCCACCCTCTGGTTACCCTTCTTTTGTTGCCCCCCTCTCGCTGGATCTCCATCATTGCTTGGCTCTTTAAACACCGTCATAAAAGTGTCAAAGAGAGAGTAATTGTGACGAAGTCCCTAGCTCCTTTTATTTGATGCTGGTCCTTGAACTCATGCTTCTTATTACTGAATGTAAAACATAAATAAGTGGAATCCTAACCAACCCGATTCTAATAAAAAGGATGGGGACTTAACGTAGCCCCTTCGCTCTTCTCTTTTTTATCATCATGGTGGTGGACTAAGGAGCAGTGGCGTATGCAGAAAATGTTTCTTGCGGGGCAGACAATAACTATCTATTTACCCAAAAATAAATATGTAATATTATAAAACTATTTGACTTTGATTGTTGAAAAGTTAAATGGATTTTTACTTTCCAATGGGCTAATTTCATTTTCTGAAATTATTTAGTGTTTCTAGATAGATAAGGTGCAATTTTAAAAATTTATGGGGGCAGATTGTAAATTTTTCAATAACTTATATGCAATTTATGAATTTTCAGGCGTGCAACTGCACCCCTGGGCACCATTTAAATCCGTCCATGCTAAGGAGAGGCACATGCAGGCAGCAACAACGGGAATCGAGGGATCGACAGGGTAACAAGATTTGGTTGCCTTTCTTTTTAGGCTTCAGTTATTGTGGTTCCTATATTCAAATCAATGTATCCTAGGGGCAGCCTCCAGCTAGGCAGCAACACATTTGTTTTTAAACACAAAGTTTTGTTAATGATTGGTCTCTCTTTAACTTTTCAATCTTTGCGAAATTTAGGCGATGTTGATCTAAATAGTCCGTTAACTTACATACTGAAGTCAAGCTTGAGAGTGCTTAAACTTGTAATTTTAATGATAATTCTTGTGTATGTTATCAAGGGTGGAAGCTATTGATCTTATCCAATATGCAAACTTATGTTAGACGACAGTGTGTTCAAGATAAATGCTGATGGGTTATAAACAGGTCAACCCGTGAAACCCATTTATTAAATGGGTTGGTATGGGTACAATAACCCGTTGCATTTTTAACCCAAAATTACTCGAGAATGTCTTTTATCCTTTATAGTAGTCCTCGTCATGTGAAAGGTCACAGTGAACTTGTGTCGTCAAACTTGATAATGTGGATAAAACTTGATGATGTGAGGAGAGCGTGGATCCTATCAATTTGTTTACATGCTCATAAGAAGGCCATAAGTAGCGTGCCACATTTGGTGTTTTAAATTGTTATACCTCTGACCGAAGCATGGATAGAAGATGTGAGCACGTCTAAGACAGTACACAAAAAATTTGTTTAAAAAAAACAGGAAACAAGAACAAATATGTGTATGTGCATGCACATGCATGTGTAACTGAACAAGAGTAACAGATTATATTTTATATCGTACCTTTGATTGGATTAAAATCATCCTGTTAATCAAATTCAGGTGAGATTAATTTGCTTCCCTCGGGTTGTTGGTTTGACAATGACAATTCACTCTTGTTAATAGGAAAGAGGATTTATTGTTGAGTTTGGACACATTCTAACTTGAGAGGTGCATCGTGAAGTATGGATACCAGTATGTTACTGTAATTAGTTATTGAGCAAAAAGGTTACATCTTTAATCACGCACGGGGGTGGGGGGGTTTCTTTGCTTTATAGCTGCTAACCAACAAAGTTTATCATGTTAATAGATTTTAGATGTTACCATCTTAATGGATGTAGTTTTATGAACTTCAATAAAGAAGAAGGCACAATTCTGTCCTGACAATTGTTTTGCATATCTTAACCATTATAATGTGATCTGTACATGGCAGTTCACACAAAATGCTGCGATCCAATTATTCTCACTGGTCATCTTATCTCTTTTCCTCACATTCATGGTGCTTGTGAGAATCTAATACAAGTTTTTCTTATCGTCAAATATCTATAACAAACTGGTATATAATCGTGGATTCCCTTCTTTCCCATGTAGTGAGTTAATGATAACAGTTTCTTTTTTTTCCCTCTCTCCAGACCTGCAGAAATTGTGGAATCTAAAACCGAACACACTGAAGAGGATGTAACCAATGAAGTAACTAGCGGCAGGCACCCTTTTGGATCATCAGGAGTTGGATCATTCAGTTTTCCTGGGCTTCGCATTGATATTGAATCTATTGACCGAGGCTTGTTTGGGGGCATACATCATTTCGTGGAGGCAGCCAAAGAAATGGCTAATGAAATCTTTCAATATCACCCCTCGCAGTGGAGAATCATCAAATTATGGCAGATTGTTGCCCAGTGAAAGGAAAAATGGGAGAGGTGATTCTAAGCAAAGGGATGAATCTACTGCTTATTCTGGATTAGATGGAGATGTTACAGATGTGTGAGAAGTAGTTTTAGGAAGTGAGGATTTCTATTCCTCATATTTCAAAAAGCACCTTTTGTGAAATAAGGATATAGAGAGTGCCATATGCTAAGTTTAGTATATATGTTAAGTGGTGTCTAATGTTGTTACTGATTGTGATTTGATGAGTAAATTTGACATGTGGACTTGATGAGTGGAGACTGTTATGAAGGTTCAGCTGGCTCTGCAGTGGGTGAAAGAAAATGGTTAGTTACATGAGGAAGTAAGTTGAGGCCTGAACTTTTTGATATTTTGGCATCATTTCAGTTGAAGTGGGCTACCTAAAATGATACGTGTCCCCATAAGATTCTTGCCAATTGTCTCATAAAATAGCTGGGGGTCTCATCGCCGTTTATGTTGCTCTTTCTTTCTTTTAATTAATTATTTTTAGGATTTAATCAAATTGCGGACGGACTCTCCGTACTTCCGTTTTTGCAGATACACCCACTGGATTTTCAATTTCGTTAGCTTGAGGTTGAGATTGGGCTTCATAAAGTGAACGTATGAGCTCCATGCATTGATTTACTTACTATGTTCCTTATATATAACCAATTTAAATAGGAACTTGCGGAGTTGAGATTCTAGAGGGTCTTTTGGCAACAATAAAAGTGTAGTGAGGTTTATTTGCAATTTGGCGGTAGTTGGGGGGTCTATCCGCAATAACCCTTATTTTTTATGTGTGATTTTGAACGTGAGTATTCTTATGGGATAGAGTGACACTTGGAGGAGAAAATGGAACAGGTCGCATGAAAAATTATGCAGAAAACCCTCTCAAAAATCTGGGTTTGATAGCAAATTTTCTACTCAATTGGGGTTTTTTAAGGGGTTACCCTAAAAGAGGAATAGCAGTTTTTTTTTATTTTTGGATGGAAAAAGGAACAACAGAATTCAATGTAACCATTAAATTGACTATAGTTTCTTCACATACAGATGTTTATGTATACATTGTCCTCATCACAACTCTTTCTCCCTCTCAGAACCCCAAGCTCATCATTCTCCTTCTAGGATTTCCAGCTCGTTTGATTTTGTGCTTGGATTCTTAATTGCTGCTTGTCAACAGTTTATTTGCTTTAGGAATTAGAATAGAGCAGTTATCTGCAACTCACCCCAAAACTCACAGAGATTTTGTGAAATTTACCCTTAAATACATTTATTTCTACAGGTCTCCAGTATTAAGCATGGGTGCTACTTATCTCCAATTTATCTTTTCCCACCTCATACCTTCACAAGTAGGAAATTACACTTCAATGCACTTGTCAACGAGGGGTCAATGGTTAAAGTTGCTCCCTTTACCCTTAATGTACGTTTTCATGATAAAAGCATTTACACCCTCAATGCATTTGTTATGATAACACGTACACAACTTAATGATTCTGGAGAGTAACACTGCCATGAGAAAATCTTCTTACACAGTCTGCGGCTTTTATGACTTTTGGCTATCAAGAGGAGGTCGAGTAGGCTGCAGAGACCCTGTATTGTCATGGCGCAGACTCCAGATTACTCGGACATGGCTACCTCGTCATCATGGCCGATTAGTCTGCGTCTTTCGGAGAGTTTATCAACCGAGGCTGTGCGACCTCCAATGAGTCGTGGCCTGGGGATGAGGGGGACCAACTGTGTTGTTCGTGGGAATCGTTTTCTCGTTGAGGTGGCAGAGCATAATGTATTCTGCAAATACGATGTGAGTTTTTGTAACCTTCCCTTTTCTTCAAAAGTTGAAAGGATGGTGAGAGGATCTTGTATCTCTGCTCTCTTTCACTCGTTAAAGTTAAGAGCAGTACCATGCTGTCCTTTATACTTTAGGTTCTTGGCTGAGTTTGCTCGCAATTTGCATTGTATTTCTTCTTAAAATAGGCAGGATGGGCGTTTTTGTTTCTACCTTGTAGATATCTCTGGTGTGTTACCACCTTTTCCCCTTATATTCTGCAACTTCTGTTATAAGCTTTTTTTTTTCTCTCTCTCTTGATTTCTTCTGCAGCATTATAATTATCTTTTGCTTTTTTAATCATTCTACATTCCATGGTAATTTAATTTTGTGCACCTGCAGCTCTAAATACTAAATTCATGGGAACATATACAATAGATTGATTTCTATCATGAATATAACATGGAATAATTTCTATCATGAATATAACATGGAATCGTATGAGTGGATATAATTTTATTACAGTTTTGGTCAAATTTTTAAATCAAATGCCATATCATACATGTTATCTTTTCTCTGCAAATTGTATATCCAAGTCCTATAATTATTAGTTCACCAAGGACAAGTCTAAAGAAGATTTCCAAGTTTTTCAGAATCACTGTAGAATTTAGTAGTTGTCGGATGTTTTCCTTTGCTGTTGTGATTATGTAAAAATTCATCAATCAATTTTTCCTCATTGCCTTAACATTTCTTTATCTGAATGCATATTCTATTGGTATGTGGTTTTATGTGATCTACATCCATATAATGTTTTGACTATGCCACACTGCCTTCATGAATAATTCTTATACATTTTAATTTTTGTTCAATTTCTTTATCCCAGATCATATGAAGTACTAATATATTTTGTGCTTGCACTCTTGTTGATGACAAGTATACTCTGTTGCTACCTCTGGCTCATCTCTTTGACTTGAACAGGTTGCAATTGAGCCGGAAGTGACTTCCAGGGCTGCCTGCAGAAGTATAATTAGTTTGCTAGTAAGCACTTACATGAACTTACGAGGGCACACAACACCAGCCTATGATGGCAAGAGATCTCTTTACACTGCTGGAGAATTACCCTTTAAATATCAGCTATTTAAGATCAAATTGGCTGATAATGATCGGTGAGGAAATAACTACACTGCTTCTTGCTGTTAGTACTGTGGTTTTTATTTATTATTATTAAAAACTTACAGTTTGCTATTCGACAGGGAATTTTGTGTTACCATCAAATGTGTCGAGCTAGTTGATCTCCATAATCTTCAACAGTTCTTGCGAGTGAGGCAGCTTGATGCCCCCCAAAACATAATTCAAAGTCTTGACATTTTGATGAGGCAGCTTCCCTCTCAAAAGTAATGAACTTTTAAGCCTGAAATAATAGCTTTTGTCTAGAGTTTGCTATGCTCAGTTTTAACCCCTGTTTAACTTGTTATTGTCCTCAGTCTTGTAACTGTTGCAAGATCAATTTCGTTGAAGAATTTTGGGAATGAAAAGAATACTCAGATGCAACTCTCTTTAAACAGAGGTATCATGTGGGAATTTATCTTAAATAGGCTTTGTATGTTTTGGTCTTATTTCCCCCTTTTCCTGATTGGGATTCGACAATCTGTTATTATAAATTAATGTAGTTTGCAACATTATAATCTGCAGATATTTATGCCGAGTTATTTTATAAGGATGTTCCAGTTATGGATTTTGCTACTCAGTACCTAAATATTCAACACCCCTCACGTCCTTTGACTGAGAAACAGATTATTTGTGTATGTTGTTTATCTGTTATCCGCTTGATGTTCGCCACCTTTTATTTTCATTTTCCTCGCAATTAAGTCTTTCTCGTTTACGTTATTTATTTAGGATTTACATCATTGTCATTCATATTCTTTTATGTCAAATTTACAGTTAAAGGAAGTCCTTAAAGGAATTAGAGTAAAAGTTACTCATAGAGAAAAAATTGTATACCGATCATACAAGATTAAAGGGCTATCAGATGAGCCTTTAAGCCAGTTGACGTAAAACTTCCCGTCTTCTCTTTCTTTATAATATATATTTATCGTAAGATTGTATTAGTGTTTTTCCATGTTCCTTTTAATTCTGTATATTGCTTTTTTAAGGTTTGGTGACCATAAGAGAAAGAAAAGGCGACTGGAGGAATATTTCAGGGAAGAGTACGGATATCGACTTAAGAATGTTACATGGCCTTGTTTAAAATCTGGCACTAAAATTAACCCGACATACCTTCCGATGGAGGTTTGTTAGTTTCGGTGGTTGATGACTATCACTTCTACGTATGTTGAATTTTTGATTAATTTTTGTTGGTTATTGATTTATTATACTAGGTCTGTGAACTTGTCAAAGGTCAGTGGTTTTCGCTGAAACAAAATCAGAAACACTTGATGGAAACAATGAACCTAAACTCGTATGCCCCCAAGAAACAGGAAAGATTATGATGGAGGTTAGATCCTTAACTTGCATTCGTCATCACTTATAGTTGTACTTGCATTCATCATCACTTATAGTTGTAGCTGGGGTTCTCATTAGGTCCTACCTTTAAACAATGTGCTACTTTTCTTTGTCAACTGTAGTATTCCTCAAATCAGTTAACTTTGGTTGAAGCAAGGGTCTTACCTCCTCCAACGGTATTTATTGACTCGAAGTCACCTTAACTTGTTTTGTTTGTTTGTTAATACGCACCTTATTTGTATATATACCCCTTAAATCATGGGTATTTGCAAAACTAACCCCAAGTCTCGGTATTTGTGAAACTATACTGCAAATCATCAATTTTGGAAAAACTTACCCCCAAATTAACGAAGCATCAACTTTTTTTAATACAATGAGTAAAATTTGATTATTTGTTGATAATTGTACATTACAAGCCTATTAAAGTTGATGATTTATTGAATTGGGGGCAGTATTCCCAAAGTTAGATGATTTGGAGGATAGTTTTACAAATATTAAGATTTGGAGTAGTTTTATAAATACCCATGATTTAAGGGGTACATATACGGAAAACCATTGATACTATTTTAGTGATATTAGTTTATTAAATAGGATTTTTTTTTTCTTGTTTGTTTCAGCTAATGTTTAATGAAACTGGCGAAGAGAAAACATGCATCCCCAGTGTGGGATCATGGACTATGATGAACAAGGTAAAAGATCTTAATATTTAGGTGAAACTCATCTGTATTGGGAGAGGTTAACGAGATCATATTATCATTCTTCTATCATGAAAAACGAACTCTAGTATTCTTTTGCTTTTATTATGTTTTTAGTATGATATGCCTTTATTATACCCTCAGTGATGGTTATACAACATCATATGTACGTATCATGACCTTTGACATGCATACTTGATTATCGCTGCATACATTTGGAGGGGGGAAAACTATTTTGACTCTTTACAAGCAGTAGAAACTTTTCCAGCTGTATCTTAGTTCATTTGATCCTTTACTTAGTGATGACTTTATACGATATATGTTCAGAAAGTGTTCGATGGTGGGAAAATCGATAGGTGGGCATGTATTAGTTTTTCCCAGAATCTTACGCATGATGAAGTGAATGGGTTCTGCAAAAATCTGTTTGGAGTGTGTAATAAGCTTGGCATGGTACTACACAATTCTTTCTTTTGATATTGACTTATTAATCCAAAATTATAGATTTAATTACTAGTCATGCTGGTTGTTTTCTCATTGTGCTATGTTTTTTAGTTTGTCAAACATGGCCCAGTGCTCAAAACGCTTTTTGAGTCTACTGACGACGTGGAGGGTGCTCTAAAAAAAGCGAGCACGCTGACAGGAGATACCCTAGAGCTGCTACTTATTATTCTTCCAGATAAAGAAAGAGATCGTGCTTATGGTATGTTAGTTATTCCTTTTGACTGTAAGGTTACTATTTAGGGTTTTTTAGATATTAATCCCTCAAATCTTAACTAATTCCATGTTAGTTCCACAAATCTTTGAAATTGCTTATAAGTCCATCAAATCCTAAGGGCTCTTGCAAATTGGTCCCTCGATGATTAGACTGCCCTTCAACTTATGTTTTTATGAACACAGGTTTCTTTTTTTTTTGGGGGGGGTGGGGGGGGGGGCGTAAGCTGTGAGCATTTTGGTCATTTAGGGACCAATTGCAAGCGCACTTTGAATTTAAGGGACGTATGAGAAATTTCAAAGATTTGAAGGCGTAATATAAAGTTATTGAAGATTTGAAGGACTAATGTCTATAATAAAAAAGGTAAAAACCCTATTATTTACTGTATGGCGACTTATTTCATCAGCCCTATGCTTTTCACAGATAAGATCAAGTGTGTTTGTGAAACTGAACTAGGAGTTGTATCACAGTGTTGCAAGCCAGATAAAACTGGCACGTCATGGATCCTGCAGTATATGGAAAGTCTGGCTATGAAAATGAATGTGAAGGTCTGTAACTTGCCTTTTTCTGGTTAATTTTCCAGTTCGATCATGTTTGGTCTTTTAGTTTGCCTATGTTGATTTTGAACAGGTTGGAGGTTGTAATATTGCACTTGCGAATGCCTTACCATTAGTGAATGATGAGCCAACAATCATCTTTGGTGCTGATGTGACACATCTATCGTCAGGAGAGGTGTCATGCTCGATTGCTGCAGTTAGTCTCTTTGCTTGCAATCGTATTAATATTTTTACATATTATTCTTTGAGTACTGTCTTTAAAAAATATTTATTTGCAATATTTGAGTAGTGAGAAAACAAGTCCATCCACTAATTTTTATTCTTTTGGATGTCAGCGTATATATGGTACAAAATCATTTAGCGCTTAGATCACATAGGTTGTCATTTTAGCTTCTGGATTTGTTCATGATTTATTAGGTTGTTGCGTCAATGGATTGGCCTCGTATGACAAAGCACAAAGGCCTTGTATCTGCACAACAACATCGGAAAGAGATTATAGAAAATCTTGGTGGCATGGTTAGGTAAATTTTCTTTTTCTTTTTTGGAAGTAACATGATTAGATTGGTTTGGAGAACATATTCTGTTGAAAGTTTATGTTTGGATCTTAAGCTTATTTTCTTTTTTCCCCCTCTTTATGCAGAGAACTACTTATGTCTTTTTATGAAGCAACAAACCGGAAACCATTGAGAATTATCTTTTACAGGTTTAGTTTATCGCATAAATAAAGTCTTTAAGCATGTATCCATGACAACACTGGAGTTTATAAATTATCATATGTCTAGGGACGGTGTCGGTAAAGGACAATTTAACCATGTCCTGCGGCATGAAATGTTGCCTATAAAGCGAGTAAGGATTTTAGTTCTTTTTTTTTTTCCGGTGGTCTAGACGTAATAACTTTTTGTGATTCTGCTTCAATTACAAGTTATCTTGCTTTCTGAAAAGTAACAATTTATTTTGTTTCTATTTGTCTATGTGATATCAGGCTTGTACATCTTTGGAACCGAACTATGAGCCTAAAATTACCTTTGTGGTCGTGCAAAAAAGGAACCATGCCCGCTTCCTTGAAGTTCACAAAAGCGACCAAATGGACAAAAGTCGAAACGTAACTCCAGGTTGGTGAATATCATGTCCATCTTGGTAAGACACATTTGCAGACATCAGGAATATAATACATAATAGGGTAATCAACCATCAAATTTTATTGTTAAGTTGGGATTGAAGTGTGAATACATGTTTATTTCCCTCAAAGAGGTACTTTGAAAATGATGTATACAGTATACTTGACATCTTTATGTTTGTCATATTGTATTAAGGGTTATTCTTTCCATGTTCTGTAGTAACAAGCTTTTCGGTTGTTGCTTACAGATAGACTTGCCTTGTTAATCACATTAGCTACTAATTTTCACATTGAGGATCTGGTTAGATGTTTGATGAATAAAGAGAATTGGTTAAAAGATCTGAATCCAGTGCTATGGAATGATCCAGTGGAAGTCGAAACTGAACAAGAAAACCACTTGTAGATAGAGATAACATATTGATGCTCCCCTAAAAAAAATGAAAAGCATTGAAACTTATTACAGTTTTACTACACGCAGGAACGGTTGTTGACCAGAAAATCTGCCATCCTGGGGAGTTTGACTTCCTTCTGTGCAGCCATGCTGACACAAAGGTAAAAAACCTTGTTTTCGGGGTTAATTATTAATATTTACTAGTTAATTTACTTATTGTTGAACTTGGTTAATCCTTTTGTAGGGTATTAGCAAGCCTATACACTATACTGTACTCTGGAATGAGAACAAATTCTCGCCAGATAGGTTTCAAATTTTAACTAATAATTTGTGCTACACGTAAGTCCTCTTTATATTGGTTGTCAATTTGTTTATCGTTGTCCTTCTACCTATTTATTTATGTGGTTTTTATTATGACTTGCAGTTATGCTTTGTGTACGCATTCAGTATCAGTAGGTAATTATCTACTCTTCTTTCACTTCATTTTTTTAATTTAAGAACTCAGAGTATAAGTGTTTTTTCCCCCTTTGCTGTTCATATGGCTTTCTCTCCATGTGAAGTCCCCCCTGTTTTCTACGCTGATCGTGCTGCCTCTCGAGCGAGGCGCTATGTGGAGTTAGACGATGGAAATTCTGATGTGCGTCTGCGTCCTATTAAGGACAACATTAAAGAATTTATGTTCTTTTGTTAAAAGGGGTACTCTTTTTTTTTTTCCTTTGGAATTTTAGTTCATGAACAAATTGATTGTCTCTAAATATGGGGTGTGGCATAGTAATGACTGGGTAACAATGTTGTGATATGCCTTTGGGTGTTTTAGCAACTTTACTTTCTGTTTTTACATATTAACCACTGCATGTTTGAGAATACTCTTGCTAATTTGTCTATATAATGTGTACTTTCTCTCGAATTAGTGATATCTTTTACTTGTATTTTTCCATTCCTTTGGATTATCTTTCTCTGTTTTTAGATTTTAGGAGATAGAAATACATAGTATTGTTTCTTTTCCCCTTGAATATGTTTGTTTTTCTCGATTAGTGCAATCTGATCAGTTGGCTACTGTGTCAAAAGTTAGGTATAACATTTACATGTGTTGATCTCATGAAGAGTTTTTAAAATGTAAAAGTGCAATTTGACTTATTTCCGGTTTCCTCCATCTAATCTTACTTCATATTATGTATTTTGTATGTTCTCTCTCTGATTGATAAATTATCTTGGCATCTTGGCCTGGTTAATTAAAAAAATTGCTGTTCAAAATATGTGTTGGGAGTTTGATGCTCTTCTGTGATTGGCTTGTAAAATGGTGGTTCATTGTGTTGATCACTTGTTTGAAAGCATGCATATGCTGTGCAATCTATTTTCAGTCAAGTATTTTCATGCCTGTATGTTTTCTAACATTTATCTCCAAGTCTAATGCTTTTCATATCCAATAGTTTTGCTTGAGAACTTATTGAAAATTTTTAATCGAAACAGGAATAATTTTTTATGGTTCAGACTTTAATACACTTCCTCAACAGACTGCCTGATCTACATCTTCTCATAATTTGCTAGTCTTCACTTTATGCATTTATTCATTTTTCTGAAAATTTGGTTACAAGTGGAATAATTTTAGTCTTGATGTTATGATGTTATTCATTGAGACAATGAGAACGGTATTCTGGAATTTGGTGTTATTCAGTTTTTGGGATAAAACTGGGACAAAATTATCCTACTTGCTCGCAAATTGTCTCGACTACATAGAAAATTTTTGTCCCCAAACCACATATTAACCACATGCTTCATAGCTGGACAATTATATCCCACTTTGGGACAAGAGGGATAACTTATTAGAGCTTTCTCTATTAAAGAGGTGATTCATTGGGTTTTTACAAAACCTCCTGAACTTTCAAAAAGCTCATCCTAAATTTCGGGGCAAACTTTGTTCTAGGATTTTTCGGAACGAGAGGATAGAGAGACAATAAATATGGGGAGAGTTCTTTTACGGTTTTAGTGAGAGGGGTGGTAATGTTTAGAAATGACATTTCAGCTTGTGAAAATTTTCGAAACTTCGCGAGATTTCGTGAAATTTCCCAAAGTTAGATGGCTTTCTTATTTTCAAAGCACAGGAGATCTTGTGCAGCTCATAGCAGTGTTTAGGGAGATTATGTGCAACTCACTCCCAAATTCAGAAAGTTTTTCGAAATTTTACCCTTAAGTATACATATTTATCCAGGTCTGTCACTTTTGAATCTGATATGAGATTGGGTCTCCCTACTAATGAGATCCTATATCACGTGATTGTGCTAAGTTATGGAAAATTTTAAGTTCAATGACCATTATACGGTATTAGCTGTATAATTTAGTATACGGTATCTTATAGAGAAGAAAATACAGTAAAGTAAATGTACAAATATCCAAGCACGTATTAGCTAAAACACAACATGCGGATGTTTTGATTAATTTGGATAATCATTGACCCAATGCAAATGTAGATTTAATCAGTGTATGCGTGATGTGAGACTACTGTATTTGTCCCCAAAAAAAGAAAAAAGCACGAAAAGCTTTGTATAAATACTGCATTCACATAATCATAGCAAATGTGAGCATAGAAACAAGTATTTGTGACATACAAACTGATTTTATCGCGTTGTCAGTGACTATTGTAAATACATGCAAAATTATGTATCGCATTTGTAACACATATCATCATAGTATAAATTGAGAATGTGTATCATACATAAATTGATTGGCTTGTCATGTTGGAGTTATAGTTGAGCTCAAATTTACATTAATCTTATCAATGTCAAATTTTCATTTCTCTCATGCGTCAGATCCTCAATGCCTATTGATTGGCTTGTCATGAGAAAATCACCTACAAAGATCAGCCTACAATTCATGAGGGCTCATGAGAATATCACCACCAACCACCTTCTGTATCAGAGGATAGATAAAGTTTTAGATTGAGATATTTATATCATAGACTCAGAGAGATCAACTAACTGAGCACAATCAAGGTGCAATGGATCCAGCTAATGATGATACGAGTAATGCTAACAGTAGCAGTGGCCATGAGGAGAATGAGAATGACAACAACGACGCTGATGATCAGAAAAAAAGACGTGGATGATAATAGACAGGATGATGAGCCTGAAATAGATGATGCTCTCGATGCTTATCCAGACTTTTATGAGGGTGATCTGGAGGAAGAACTGGATCCAACTCAAGTGTCTGATGAATATCTCGATCCAGACTCCATAGAGTATGATTACAGTGGCACTGAGGATGAGGAGGAGGACGATGACGATGATGAGTGATGGATATGTTCTGTTATTGTCCTTGTTATCGATCCACTGAATAATAAAATTTTAGTATTCTAGCGCAGTCTCTAAAATTAAATTGAGAAATTTTCATTTGAGAATGGATTATTTATTCTAGGCAAGTATATTTTAATTCTCATCAACAAATATTTAAAGACAAACTATTTTTTACTTCAAATTAAAAACCTGCACATGTTATTTAATTCAATGTATTTTTTGTTTAACATTGATGATTGTAGTAAGTTACATAATTCTTGTCAATTACGTGAAACACGGTTAAGAGACAAATTTGAGATGGAAGAGCCGGCCATGGAGATCCAAGACGATTCTGAGAAGAATTGTACATTGACAAGGCCTTGAAGGCATTCAGCATGCAAGACGTCAAATTTGCCATAGTTCCATTTGCACATTCCAAGCTTTCTGCTGTTTTTTTAATCTCCAAAAATGAACGAAAAGGCAAAGCATGATCCACATCCTTTACTTCAACATGTATCCTTCCAAATTTCGATACTAGATGGAAAAGTCCGAGTTCTCTCAGAACCGCCTGCTCATGCATGTGACAAACAGAGGTCAATTTGGTAATTGCCCTCCCCGAGTAAGGCTCAGAATCGCCCGTCTGCGTGCAGGCGGTTCTGAGAGGATTCCTAGTCTAGATGGAATTGGGCCCCCTATTGATAATATCCTAAATTAAGTGATAGTGATAAGTGATGGAAAATTTAGGCTCAATAACAGTGTATACAATGTAAAGGAAGCAACCTTCCGAAGATAGGAAAGTCATAAAAACTGTAGTACTATATTGTATCTTATAGAGAAAGAATACGGTAAATGTATTTTGCACAAATCATCAAGCATGTTTTGACTATGTTAGACAATAAAAGCTTTGTATAACTAGTGCATTAATTCATTCACATAACCATAGCAAATGTGGACATAAAAAAGACAAAAGTATTTGGAACTATTGTATAGTGTTTGTGACGGTATATTGTCGACAAATACATTGGTTTCACTTCTAGGTTTAGATAAGAAGTATACTGTGTCACATATCACACTTAGGATAAATTGAGAGTGTATCATCCACTTCCTGTCTAAATTCATGGACCTAAAACCAAGGATCAAGTTGGGCTTACACTTGGGCTCAAATATTCATATTATCCAATGTCAAAATTTCATTTATCGCTTGCACAGGACATGCATTGATTGGGCTTGTCATTAGAAAATCACCTTGAAAGATCAAGCTACAATTCCATGATGCTTCATGAGAATATCACCACCAACCACCTTTTGTATCAAAACACACACACTCACACACATATATATATATGGAGTCTTAGAGATATATCATAGACTTAGAAGAGATCAAATAACTGAGCACAATCAAGGTGCAATGGATCCGGCTAATGATGATCCAAATAATGATGACAATACTAGTGACCATGAGGTGAATGACAGTGATAATGGCAATGCTAATGACAAGGATGATAATAAAGAGGACAAAGAAGACAATTTGCCACATTCACAGCAGCAGCAACAGGAGAAAGATCCTGCAATAGATGATGATCTAAATTATTATCTAGACTATGATCAACATTTCGATGATGAACCGGATCCAGATGAAGACGAAGAGTCCAAAGAATATGATTCTAGTCCAGAATACGCTAGCAGTGGCAACGAGGAGGAGGACGACGAGGATGATGACTGGCGAATAGGTTTCTAATGAATCTAGTACCCTTAGTTGAATCCATGTTTACTAATTTACACTGAATTGTTTTTATGTACTGTTAATTGCAGTAAAGATATGCATAGTTCTATGGTTATGAGTAATCTGTGGTTGCCATTATATAATTTAACTACAGATTTGAAAAGGTTGCAGCTATAGCCACAATTTCCAGCCGTCTAATTTTCTTTCTAATTCCTTGATTAAGCAAAAGGAGATTAACACATTCCACCTAAATATTCGCTTTCTCTTACAAATATATCAGTTCTATAAGCTGACTGCTCAACAGCTCTTTGATAATACACATACACATTAGACAATTAAGCAAAGATTTTCTTTGCAACTATTTATTGCAAATTTCATGAAATACTTCACATTTACATATTGGATAATCAAACAAAGATTTGATCTCAATGATTTATTGCAAATTTCACTAGTGCGAAGAATATAACAAACAAAAACATTTCTTCTATACACCAATACACGACTTTCTCTCTCTAGTTTCTACTATTAACAAAAACAAACAAACAAATAAACACTAGGTTTGCCCCCACTTATATTGTTATTACGAATTGAAGACTATTATGGGGGCATCACCTCTCTGTTTTTCTCAATTATATAGAAATATTTTTTTTTTCAATTTTGGCAAGTGGTAAATTTAGACCGCTGACCAAAAGCCCCAATCATGTGACATGCTACCTCTAGCAATTTCCCTGCAATCAAAAACCATAAAAGAGAAATTTAATCAGCTTGATTTGATAATATTAATTGGCAATGTTAGAGAAAATCCATCTTCTACCAACAAAAATAAAATCTTTTAATAAGCTGTTAATTTAATTGAACTACAACAACAATATGACTAGTTGTTAAGAGTCCTTTGTGAGATGTGAATCCCCCCCTTAGACTATAGTACTTAAGTTTTCATTTTAATAATGGATACATGACAAATTCTTCTATAGTGATGGGCCTCCCAAGATATTCCCTCTATTTTGTCGGCTAAAAAATTGACATAAACTTTGGACTGCTTTAAAAAAATATTATTACTCTCTGTTCATGTTCCATAAAATTCATGATTTTCCCCTTGAAGTAATGCTTGTTATACTGCCTTTTGGTTCTGTTGTAATAAAGAAAATGACATAAACTTAGACACGGTTTATTTTATCTTAAAATCATATTCTTTCTGCCTTGATCCTGCCTTCAGGTAAATGGCACAGAATATCCCCCATGCAAACAAGTTTTATGAACCATAAAAGAGACGGTTGAAAAATCATGCCTTCATCCTACCCTTCACGTAAATGGCACAGAACACTCTACTCGCAGACTTCATAACGAAATCACAACTATTTAAATTTATGGGCAAGTAAATGAAAAAAAATTGTAATGCATGTTAAATTTAGTTTAAGTATACGGTACTTTTTAAAATTAGTCAAATTATAACAAAAGAACACCCATGCAATTAGGTCTACTTTAGAACATCCCTTGTTGGTGAAGACAAAACAAAAGTCTCATGTATCTTTTTAATTGGACAACCAAAAGCCAGCTCACTGAAAAGGATTCCCCACCATTTTGATTTAAAAAGATTATTTCTCTATATTGCTCCTTCTTTTCACCCATAACACATAATATAAAGTAGAAAACCATACATTTATCTATTTCCACTATCATTGTTAAACTTGTTTTATAATACACACATATTCTTGAAGATATTCCTTCAGCAAAATCTTACATTACTTTATTATCATCTAATAGAATATATTTTATAAGGGTTATATTTGCACTTTAATACCCCAAAGTGTCACAACGTGCAAAAACAATTAATATTAGTTTTGGTCAAGAACATCAACATAGAAAAGCGAACGAGAAACAAATTTTCTTACCAAATTACAGTTTTTGGGTTTTAGGAAATTGAGGAACAAAGTTCGCGCTTTGGGGTATCAAATTGTAAGCTAACTTCACTTTGAAAACTATAGAGTATCAAATTGCCAAAATCGGACTACAAGATTACGAAGTTAAAAGAGAGAAAATTTTAGGGTGTTAAATGTGCAAACAAGACTTTTGACAAAATAAATAGAAAGAAGGAAACTTATTAAGGCAAGGGATAAACTAAAAGCACCCACAAGAACCTCACCGACAACTCTCATTTGACACACCTTACGTGAAACGGAAACTTTACCCGCATTTTCTTGCTCAAAAAAATTATTCCCGCTACTCTCACCGCCCGGTAAACTCGGCGCCCTAAAACTCACCGGAAACCTCCCCAAATCATCCACAAACCTAAGCTCCGGCCACAGCCAATTCAATCTTAAGACACATTTAGTTTCAAATTGATTAACTAGTGCAGTTATTGTGGATTAGTAATAGATTCAAATTCACTCTCCCTAGCAGCTAAATTTTTTTTTTAAAGGATGAGTTCACCTAATAAGCATATTATATATTGGATCATATGTCAATATTGCAGTGTTCAATCAGAAAGAAAATACCAAATCACATTGTAAAAAAACAAAAACAAAAAACTTACCTCTCCTTGCCGCACCAACCTTCACCCCCTTCTCCGCCGTCGCGGGCGTCACCTCCTTAGCAGGGACCTCCTCCTCCGGCGGAAAAAGAACCGAATCGATCCCCTGAACCGAGATCCTCCCATCGGTATAAATATCCGGATCGAACAAATAAGCCGACCCCTCCCCGGCCCCGAACTTGACCGACCCATCCGCCTCCCTCGCCACCACCTTATGCGGCAACCTCAGCGTGTCATACTTCACCTTCCCGAACCTCCGAACCGCATTGTACATGCTCTCCTCCGTCTGGTACTCCGGTATCAAATGGTAGTACACTATCTGCTCCGGCGCACCGGGCTCGCTGAGCCGGTCCGCCGTCAGCCTCGACATCGCCTCGTCGTTCGGAGCGAGGACGGTGAGGACGTAGCCCTCCGACACTAGGCGGCCCATCTCGGTGGCGAGGCTGGTGAGGTTGACCAGAATGTCGGCGAGCTCGTTGTAGCCGCCGTAGAGGATTAGGGTTTGGATGAAGTCCTTGACCTGAGCCTCTCCGTCGAAGTGGCGGTGACCGGATCCCGGGCCCGGCGCCGGCGCCGGGGCGATGGACGGCCCCGGCGCCAGCGCGTCGTAGATCGGGAGCGCCGGCGGCGCTCCGGCGGGGACGGGCGCGGGCTTCTTCAGGCGGTGGGTTCTCGGATCGACGACCGGAGCTCCGGTGGGGAGCACGGCGGCGATGGCGGCGAGGTTCCGGCGGCGGTTGAAGTCCTCCTGGACGGATCTAGGGATCAGCATTTGGTCGACGCCGTGGATGACGCCGTCGGGCCTGATGACGTCATCGGGCCGGATCACCGCCGCAACCCCATCGATTTTGCCGCCGGAGAGGCGGATTCGGTGTCCGGAGAGGGTTCGGTGGCGGGAATCGAGGGGGCCGGAGTGGATTCTCGAGGGGATCATGTGGAAGAGGAGCAGGGTTTGGAGGGACTTCAGGTTGCCGGGCTCGAGGAGGAAGCGCTTGAACTCGGGGTCGAGATCTCGCTCGAAAGCCTCGTTCTTGGGGGCGAAGATGGTGAGGTTGTGGTCGGAGATCGTGGACTCTAGGGTTTGGAGGAGGAGAGCCTTCTCCACGAGCTCGGCGAGCTCGGTGTAGTGGGCGGAGTCGAGGAGGGCGACGAGGACGGAGTTGGAGTTGATCTGGCCGCCGCCGGCGGTGGGTGCCGGCAATGCCGGTGGGAATACGGCGGCGGAGAGGAGGAGGAGGGCCGAGATTAGGGTTTTGAGGCGGCCGTGGATCGGAGAATCCATGGCGATGGTGGTCATGAGATTTTTTGTGGGAGGAGTGTGGAGTTGGCAGTGGGAATTTATCTTGAGTTTTGTTGTATTATTATAAGGGGGTTTTGTCATTATACCCCCTCAAATCCACCTTTTTGTAAATGCAAGACCAAATCCACTATATTTGCAAATTCATACTCCGGATCTAAATAATTGCTGATCTATTCACAAATTCTAGCGAGTACAAATGTTATCAAAACAAATAGTAACAGTTTTTTTTTAAATGGTTCAAATCAACCAATCTTAGTAGGTGATGTTCTGATAGGATTCGTATTAAATTCACATGCTGATATAAAGTAGGCATTGAATGTTATGTCAACTAGTATTTCAAATTTTACTTTTCAACTGGTCAAAAACTAACGAACTTAAATTTCGAGGCATTTTAACTCCATGTTAGTATTTGAGGCTAAATTAACAAATGCACAGGTTTAGAGAGCACATTTGCAAATTTGGTTTATTTAGGGGTGTATTAGTATATAGGTCAAAATCCCTTTGAACAAGTGGGCTGCGCGGAGGCATAGGAAATGGCTCAAGCGGCGCGGTCTGGAATGGTTAAAAAGACAGGCTGTTGAGAGTATGGGAAGTGGGGACCACGGAGATCTAACGCAACTCGCTTTCACTGTCCTAATTTCGAAACTCAAATGCCAAATTTACCCCTTAAACTCTAGAAAACTCGAAGGAGGAGATGACGTGGAGAGGGTTAAATGGAGAATTTGATTCTGCCAGTGCAGATTATTCTCCCACGGTGAGAACCAAAAGCGAAAAGATTTGAGGGATGAAAATTACTAAAAAGCCCAGTTTCTGGGTCAGCAAGCAACTTCGGTGTAAAGACTACTTCTGGAGAAGTCGAGGACGACAGCGTATCCAACTGGCTTATTTTGCCCACGGGAACTTAGGGGTAAAATGGACACTTCAAAAGGTCGACCCGCGTGTTTTGCTACAGTGAGGAGCAAGCTGAGCTGTCGGTGTTGGCTACGAGTCATATAATGCTCATGTTCTAATTCTCGTAACGAAGTAAAATTAAGTTCTTAATATTTTTAATAGTTTTTGAACTTTTTGATATCTTTTTTAATTGAGTTTTATCTGGTTTTTGGGAAGGGAGAGGGAAAAAAGAAGATGAGAGAGCGACATCTTGCCCGCCGCAAGGTCGTTGGTTATGGTCAGAGGGAAAAATGAGGAAAAAAAATTTATGTAAACGGTCTTCTATAATTAATCATATAGACTATAGTAAAAATGTCATAACTTGATAAGCTTTCATTTATTGTGTATGAAGTTGATAATGCACAAATTCATGTATTTATTAGCAACAACAAGAGAGTAGTATAGCAGATCGATGGCTGAGAAAATAGAGAATGCTGAGAACAGCAACATAAATATAGGAATTTAACGAGGTTCGATAATCATTGTGATTACTTATGTCCTCAAAATATAATCAGATCGCGATTCTACTAACAATCAATAAGATACAAATCAATCTTTAAAATCATAGTAACACCTAGCTCGGTCATTAAGTACCTGCGTTGTTGATTATATTGTTTATTTGCTTTTCATGTTTAGTAATTTAAAATCAGAAGTGCACAGCGCTTCGCCCTATTACTATTACTATATGATCATATTACAGATAATCCTCTGATCTTTTGTCCAAGAAGTGTACGCAAATCCGGGGGTCCCATAATGAATAAAGTGGGGTCAGTACTTAGGTGATGCAGAGATTATTGCTTTGTTGTCCTTGACTCCTTGGTGTTGTTTGTTGATTTTTTTTATTTTATTATTATTATTATTATTATTATTATTATTATTCTGTGCGTATGCTTGGGGGGAGGATCTCGGTGTCGGTGGAGTACTGTTTAAATCTCTAGTTACTATGTTTGGGCCCATCGAGTGCGCCACCTAACTATGTTTATTGTCGTAGTGTTTGAGATAGTTAATTTCAATGTGCGAAGATATTATTTTCTTATCAATAATTTTTACTTAAACTTTGACACACGTTATATATAGTTCAATTTTTGCCAAACAAAACTTCAGCCCTTACTATGGTCATTGTCTCAAGACTCTCAACCAGTTTCCAATTGCTAAGGGCATGTTTGGCAACTGGGCCAAACTGGATTTTCAAACTGATTCTTTTGAGAACCACTTTAGTTGTGGACCAGCTCTCCCCTGGTTCACAACTAAACTGGTTTAAGCTCCAAAAAATGAACTAAAAAGAACTGGGCTATTTCTAACCCAATTTTTACCAATCAGAAAATAGTCTCAACACTGGACCAGGTTTAGATTTAGCCCAGTTTTACAAAGTGGCCAAACAGTCCCTTAGTATTTGGCAAAAACCAGTCTAGAATTGGCCCAAAATTTTCAGCCAAATTTTGGTCCTAAACTTTGTTCTTTCAGGTACACCGCCCCATGAAACATTTTGAGATGGGTTAAGATAAAACAGGCCCTAGATCAATTTAGACATGGTTCTAAGCGTGCGGATGACAAACTCTTAAGTGAGTCAAGACTGAACATGGCCCAATTTTGGTTAATTTATGATGGGCCAGTCCTGACCCAGTTTTGTGTAGTTTACCAAACACACCTTAAAAATAGGTATTAAAACCAGGTTAGTGTTGGACCAGCACCCTCTTGGTCCAACTCTAATCTGGTTTAGAAAAAAACTGGGTTAAGATTGAACTCGGGCTAGTTTTTAGGTGATTGCCAAACACACTCTTAAAAGAATTTGTCAAACTGACTCAAAGGGTTTGTTTGGCAAACTCCTAAAACTGAGTCAAGACTGAACCTGACTCAATTTTAGGTTTGCTTTTGATTGGCAAAAACTGGGTTAGTTCTGGCCTAGTTTTTCTTAGGCTAAAAAGAAACCATAAAACCAATTTAGTGTTGGACCTGGGGGGTAATGGTCCAATAGTAGACTGGTTTAGAGTAGAATTGGGCCAAGGTTGAACCTGGCCCAGTTTTTGGGTGATTGTGTTTGGCAGCAACTACAAAAAGAGACTAGACTAGAACTAATTTTCCTTTAACTAGGCTAAAGTTGGTCCGACTAAGGGTTGGTCTAAAAAAGAACTAGTTTAAGAGGTAAAATTTAGAGTGCATTTGGCAAAAAGTGAAAAGCGGGCCAAAGTGGTATATCACTTTAACAGTGCCAAGATTAAATCTGGGGCCTCCAAGCCCTGTTAAAGTCCTAAAATGAACTAAAAGAACTGGCTATTTCTAACCCAATTTTACCAATCGAAAATAGTCTCAACACTGGACCGGGTTTAGATTTAGCCCGCTTTTACAAAGTGGCCAAACAAATTCCTTAGTATTTGGCAAAACCGGTCTAGAATTGGCCCAAAATTTTCAGCCAAATTTTGGTCCTAAACTTTGTTCTTTCAGGTACACCGCCCCATGAAACATTTTGAGATGGGTTAAGATAAAACAGGCCCTAGATCAATTTAGACATGGTTCTAAGCGTGCGGATGACAAACTCTTAAGTGAGTCAAGACTGAACATGGCCCAATTTTGGTTAATTTATGATGGGCCAGTCCTGACCCAGTTTTGTGTAGTTTACCAAACACACCTTAAAAATAGGTATTAAAACCAGGTTAGTGTTGGACCAGCACCCTCTTGGTCCAACTCTAATCTGTTTAGAAAAACTGGTTAAGATTGAACTTCGGGCTAGTTTTTAGGTGATTGCCAAACACACTCTTAAAAGAATTTGTCAAACTGACTCAAAGGGTTTGTTTGGCAAACTCCTAAAACTGAGTCAAGACTGAACTGACTCAATTTTAGGTTTGCTTTTGATTGGCAAAAACTGGGTTAGTTCTGGCCTAGTTTTTCTTAGGCTAAAAAGAAACCATAAAACCAATTTAGTGTTGGACCTGGGGGGTAATGGTCCAATAGTAGACTGGTTTAGAGTAGAATGGGCCAAGGTTGAACTCGCCCGCTTTTGGGTGATTGTGTTTGGCAAAGAACTACAAAAAGAGACTAGACTAGAACTAATTTTCCTTTAACTAGGCTAAAGTTGGTCCGACTAAGGGTTGGTCTAAAAAAGAACTAGTTTAAGAGGTAAAATTTAGGGTCTGTTTGGCAAAAAAGTGAAAAACTGGGCCAAAGTGGTATATCACTTTAACCAGGCCAAGATTAAATCAGGGGGGTGCTGGTCCAAGTCTGGCCTGGTTAAAGTCCTAAAATTGAACTAAAAAAGCTGGGCCAGAGTTGGCCCAGCTTTTTCCCAAATAAAAAACAACCCCAAATTGGATCAGGACTAGACCTGGCCCAATTTTATGGGTTTGCCAAACAGGCCCTTATTAAACTAAAGAAAACTAGTTTAACTTTGGTCCAACTTTAGCCAAACTAAAAATTACCTTTTTGGGGCAATGTTGTATCCACTAAAAATAGTTTTGTGAAGTTGCCACACACACCCAAAAAGGTTTTCAGACGAATGTTCTCTTTTGATGTCCCTTTTCACTTTATCAAACTTGGTTACTTGTTTTCATGAATCCAAATTAAATTTATACAACAATATCTTTTTTTAATTCATCCTTGGGTTTTCTCCCCCCTAAATCCCCTTTAAAATAGGGTGATTAACAAAAATCATCTTCAAAGTTTAATTTATACACAAACCACCTTTAATTAAAAGAGATTACGATTTCAATTAACCACCTTGATCTATTTTCTGATAAAGCTTTGACTAAAATTTTTAAAATATCCTTTAAAAAATACACATATCAAGCATGTCACATGCCTTCTTAACCAAACCTAATGCTTGACACGTGTGTTTTTAAAGATACTAGGTTTTATGCACTTGCAATGCACGTGGTTAAATGCCATGATTAAGTAATTTAATTTATTTCCTTACTAAAATTTAATCCTCGGTTTGAATTACTTTGATAGTCTTTACTCACTTATGTCTCTAAACTTTAGCATTGTGATTATATATTTTCTTCAATGTTTGTTTGAATGAGCTACACGGAATTTAAATTTTTATGTTGATAATTGAATTAACAGGAAACAAATATATCCAAAGTCAATTTGAATTTTCATGTTATTTGAACCGACATGAAACCAAGCTTGACTTGAGAAAGTATAGTGCTCTTGAAAGTGAAAACACTTCAAAAATAGCATTATAAAAGGAAGACGAATAATTAAAGCCAATAAGCCAAGATGATTAATTAAAAGTGGGCTAGAATTAAACTAAAGAGAATATGAAGTTTATTCATAATCATTGATAGACTTCATAAAAATCATAAATTAAAATTAATGATAACTCTAGTATACTTTTATATGATAAAAGCATCCACATAAACATATAAAAGTACTAAAAAGTTCATGAAAATCCCTTCTAAAGATTCCTAATTTTACTCAAAAAAAATTAAACTATTCTATAAATCTTTAGAAAACATTAATGTCTTTTATTCTTTTTGTTTTATATTTTTATTGAGTCAATATCAATCCTTCTCCACCTTTATCTTTTTCCTGGGCAAGTTGAGAGTAGTGTTTTCATTGTCTACAGCGATTGTGAAATCAGGCTGGAGCTGAATTTCTTATGCTGTTATCTTCCCCTAAGCTCGTTCATCTTTTATCTTTTTGTCTTACTTTACAAAAATTTGAATGTATTTCCGAACACAAACTTTTAGAAATATAGACTCGATTATTTTTCTATTTTAATGAGAATAAATGTTAAATTAATATATATGAATTTTTGTGTTTCTAATTTCTTACTTAAATAAGATTAGGAGTTACCTATTTTTCTTTGTAATGAATTCTTCTATTATGCATCCAATAAGAGTTTTTTGCATCAAATAATATTATATTTACTCTGTCCGTGTCATTTTTCACGAGGATCTAAACTAAATAACGCATTTTCATCAATTTGCCTTTATTATAACATTAATAGTTAATTTTAATATATTTATTTCATGAAGAAGGGATATTCTTGAACATTGGTACTACGTCATTGGCGATTCTGTAATATTTATCATTTGGACACTCTTATTAGCATTTCTATCCACCTTCTTGTTACAGCCTTTGCAAGCATAGAATCACGGGTCAACTCTATTATAAATGATAGTTATTTTTACATTATAGGTGTAATAGCGTGTCGTATATTGGTAAACTATTTTTAGGTTTAATTGTGGTCGTATATTGGTAAACTATTTTTAGGTTTAATTGTGTGAATTTTAGATTAGGTAATGTAAGATCATACCTCTTTCAAATATTGTGATGACTGCACATATCAGTAATTTAAATTTGTATTGCATTTGTAAAGAGCCCTGAAAGAGATGCTTTTGTCTTGACAGTTTGTTCTGGATGAGCCCTGCTTTTCTTTACTGTGTTATATGGATGTTTGCTTGGTTTACTTACGATTCTTTTTTTTAATAAGCTGTATCTTTGGGTTGATATATATTATTGACGTAATTTATGATGACATGCATATCTTTCCTACAAATTTGAGACATATATAAGGTAAATTTTATGTTTAGTGACTTTTAATAAGAATTTTAGTAATGAAATATGTTACCTTCATATTTAATGATCTTCAAATCTGATAGTGCTATTATATGCTTATCTTTGATCATGTCTTCAAGAATTGATCCTTCGTTAGTAGTCATCTCCCCAAATAAAGTTACACGCAGAGTCATGCCAATGTATAGAAAAAAAAAGGTCGATGTTAGTTTTTACTTACACTATTGTAAACAAGTATCATGTGTATATCTTTTATCTATTATAGTGATTTCCTCCTCTTATCTAGCTTGTTATATCTTGCAACATATTTGATCAATGGCTTCACTTTAGTTTCTATTGAAAAATTATTTGTATGTAGTTTTATATTAAATTTATGATTCCTTTAGTATTTGAAGAATAAAGTATGAAAATTTATATTACTTACTATTTTTCTTATATCTTTCATAGAGAATGCTTCTTTGATTGTGACAAAGTTGTTCAATATATTCTTTAAGGAACTTAAGCGGTGCTTTTTGATAGATATGCTTTTTGTCAATGTCAATTCAAGTGATTCATAAACGTTTTGAATTTGGGTTTATTTCCTTCACTTCTCGATTTGAAATAAAACAACTTGATTCTTTTGAAGGATATCCCTAAACTTTCGATAGTTTCTCCATACATAGCTCATTGTATTTTTTACCCTATAAATACTATTGATATAAGAGATCAACATTTATGCATTATAATCTTTTATCAGTTTATGTAATTTAGTCTTCTATCAATTAATGTTATTAGTAAAATTATAATGTTATTAGTAAAATTATATGCAATTTCTTTAATTTATATAGTGTGTTAATTTTAATCTATCATATATTTTTCAAAGTTTTATTCCTTAACTGGATGTTTTAATCTATTATTATTGATATTTTTACCAACATCAACTTAGACTACTTTTAGATCTTGAAAGGGATAGTAAACTTTAAATTGAAAGTTAAATTTATATATCTTAATGAAAGAATATCAAATAATTATTCTTTTCTTTGCCAAGTTTAGAAATTCTGACCTTTTGTGATTTTAAACTTTTGAGGGTGTGTTTTGCAATTTTAAAACTTGGTTAGTCTTTTTAAAAATTTTAAATTTTAAGTTGGGTGCTTGTAATTTCCATGTTTCATGTGTTGGTGGTTAGTTTTCAAATGTTAGGATATTTCTTGCAACTCAGAAATTTTGAGAGCATTTTTACAATTCTTGAAACTTTGGATTATTTTTGCAAAATTTTAAATTTCCAACGATCGCTAATAATTTCCAATTTTGATGTGCACTGGATATAAGTTTTGAAATTTCAGGTTATAAGTTTTGAAATTTCAGGAATTTTTGCAATTTATAACTTTGGAGGAGTTTTTCAAAATTTCTAACTTTAAGGTTATTTTTACAAATATTAAATTTTCAAGTGCCCGATGGTAATTCCTTGAATCCATCTATATTGTTTGCAAGTTTTAAAATTTTGGAATTTCAGGTGCTTTTTATAATTTGAACTTTTGAGTTCGTTCTTATAATGTTTGAAATATTGAGGGTTTAATTGCAAATTTTAAATTCTTCGGGGCTATTCTTAATTTTTAGACTTCATGTTTATTGTTTTAAGTTTTGAAAACTCGAGGTGTTTTATGTAATTCGAACTTTTGAGGGTATCTTGTGTAATTTTTAAAATATTTGGGGTTTTGTTGTAATACTTCATGTATTATAATATGTTAGCTACGTATGATTTCTTAATCTTATTTTTCTAATTATTGAGCTATAGGTAGTTCAATGGGATTCATATAAGATATAATTAGAATTAGGATAGATTAAGATTTAAATAAAATATTCAAAATAGTGTTTCATGTATTTTATTAATCTTATTTTTTAAATTGTTGTGCAATAGGTAGTTCAAGTTGGATTAGTATAAGATATAATTAGGATTAGGATAAATTAAGATTCAAATGAAATATTCAAAATAGTGAAGGGTAATATTGACTATGGAAAGCTTTTCCCGAACTCGTGCTTTTAAAAGGAGTATGATATGATATGATTTTGAGAGTTTTTATTGATAATTCATTAGAAAATAGGTCAAGATGGTTGATTATAAGCAAAACACTCTTTAAAGGTGGTTTCTATATATTTGAACTTTGAAGGTGATTTTCATACAATCACCTTATTTAAAGGTGGTTTCTACCCACACAAAAACACTTTTAAGTATTTAAAAGTGGGATTTGAACTTCCATCTTTCTGATATCATCTTATACAATTCCTTATATTTCACCAAAACTCGAACAAGAATATATTGAATAGCTTTTTTCTGTACAGTTTAATGAAACTATTTTATGGTAAAGAAATCGAAATTCGATAAGTCTAGACGAAGAAATTCAGAATGAGATCTTTAATTTCTTTGTAAAGTCATATCTCAAACCTTTATTTTTCATGCACGTTACCATACTTTTGATATTATCTCCACTATTTTTATTGAATGTGATGCGTTTTGAATGTCCAAAGTTTACATACGAGGATTTGAAGCATTACTGAATTGTACTAACTATGAATGGCTTTGATACTTATAAATGGATGAATGGTTTTAGTTCCCGAAGTACACCTGGTATTTATCTGCTGCAAGTCAAATTTGATAGAATTATGGTAAAAGACTTGTCAAATTTTGGCTGATGAAAAACAAAAATATGCTCTATAACTTATTTTTGGTGATTAAGAGAATACAAAGTTTATTATAACATCATTTTGTTTGGGTCGAAAGTTGTTTCCATTTGTAAAACTTGAGAAAATTACACTTTTGGTTCTCAGTTACAAAGAAATTAAATAACTCTCTCACAAACTCGAACAAAAGACGCTACAAGTGTAGATCTCCGCTTTCATGGGACTTTGCCTGTCGGGGACGTAATCCGTGGACCACCGAAATGATCGTCGAATCGACGGGTTTAGTTGATGCTTCGCAAAGGAAACAAGAACTTCAAAGAAATATCTTAGCAAGGTAAGATATCTACTCTTCTCAAGAATAAGTCAAAGCTTAAACTCGAGGAATCTCCGTGTGGATCGTGTTCTTGAACTCCGGAAGCTTGGATTTCCTGATTGCCCCTTTCTGATAGCCGACCCCCTCCCCAAGTGGACGTAGGAGGATATTTATAGTCTTTGGGAAACGTGCCTTCTGAAGAAACACAAGTGTCATAAGTGCTCCACATTTGAAGCATGCCAGTACCGAGTCGCCATACTAAGCCGCCTCGCTAACCGGCGAGGTAGTGTAGGTCTTAGCTACAGGGTAGTAGGGGTCGCCTCGGCCGGCGCGGCAAGGTCGCCCCTCCACCTGTTGTAACGGTTTCCGCTTTTAGGCACGATTAAATGCCCTAGAATCACGCCTAGTGGGCGATCTTCGCGGTAACCGCGACATTAAAGTATTTGAACGCCTCTCTACCGATAAAGTCAAGTGGGCCCCACCGGCATTGATTTAAACCCTTCAAGAGCTCGTTTCAAGTATTACGGGTGTCTCGCCTATAGCGAGACACATCAAGGTGTCTCGCTCGTGGCGAGACACACACAAGTGTCTCGCTAACAGCGAGACACATCAAGGTGTCTCGCTCGTGGCGAGACACACACAAGTGTCTCGCTAACGGCGAGACATAAGCAAGTGTCTCGCTCATGGCGAGGCACAAACCAGTGTCTCACACAGTAGCGAGACACAATCTTCTCATGTGTTGACTTCTTGAGATTTCGACGACGTTGTCCTTCGATCTTCTCATAATTTAGTCATATTTGAGGTTCTTCAGCAATTTTTGATGCCTACACATTTGTAAGAGTGGGTGGTTTGAATAATAAAGAGAACAATCAAAATTTGCAAATTGCCTCCTATTCTTCCATGATTGGCTGAGAAAGTCCTATTTGTGTGCAGATGTTCTGATAAAATTTATACTCAGTAAAGAATACGGTGAATATATAAGTGTTCCGATAAAATTTGTACTTAGTGAAGAGTATGGTTATCATATTGTTCATCATTTTGTCCCCATGCTAAATCTCATAATTGTTAAAGCCCATAAATTCGACTTATGAAGTTTTGTTTTCTATAAAATTGGAGTTAGATAAGAGGGGAATCCAAATTTAAGAACGAACTAATAAACAACAAAAAAAAAATTAAAGAACAAAACTCTTATGTGGGCAATTAAGGAAGCTATTCAAGATTATAACTTTTGATTACTTGTTTAAATAATCATTTACAATAACTCCATCCTCTTTTTAAAATTTTCTAGTGAATAAAGCAAGTGAAAATCTCCATCAATTAATGTGGTCGGATACAAACACATGAGCATGAGAAACAGGGTATTTATTAATGCAGAGCATAGCCATGAAGTTTCTGATTGTATGATTTGAATCCACGTGTCCCTACATCAACTTGCTGTTGATTGCAATATTCAGAGATCTTCCAACTAATTTTTTTTGCCTTTGAATAATTATTTAAATAGACTACGAATTAGGGTCTCAAATTAAAGTATGATTTCATCAGACAACAACCCAACAACAATATTTTTTTTGTATATATAATAGCAAAAGCTAATTGCAGAAAGGGAACTTCTAACAACTTATGTGAAATGCCAAATAATGGGTCTTTCATATTTTGTATCACTCGTGGTCTTAGGAAATGTTTTGATTACAATGAATTAAAATTTGTGCAAATTTCAATTTATGCCTTCACTAAAACCATAAAAGCTTCCCAACCGCAGTGAGCAGTATATACACTTTTTGTAATTGTTTCTTGTAACCTCGGGTTTGCTGGAGTTGATGAAACATGGTATCCATCATCTATAATCCAAATAATAGGTGACGACAATTGATCCTCCCCCTATTCCCACGTATGAACTGATTGATACCTTGTTTACATTAATTTCGGGCTTATCTAAGATCTGCTTTATTTTGGTAATGAATTGAACAGGGCACCTTGCCCTGTTTCTTCTTTCAAAAATAAAAATAAAAATAATTCATCACTGTTTTTACACAAAAAAGAGAGGGGAACTCTAGTCACAACTGTTTTTCCCCCCAACTTGCAAAATCTCTCTAAGGTAACCACTATAATAAATGGGAGCACCTAGAAGGTGACATTCATTTGTAGCAAATACTATACTAAGTTCAAAGCTATAAGTTATTTTCATGAGAGGGGAAAAAACTCTTTTCTTACGCACGACTATGAGTGTAGACTGTGATTGACTGCATATAGAAATAGACTTCACGTTACTAGCACTTGCTCTAGAATCTAGAATTGTAACTAGCTCAAACTTCATTAACTAGTGAAGGTGTAACGTGAACTTAAGCATTTGCCTAAAGTAGCCATTTTTCTCGTCTCATTCTACCAAAACTAAATAAAATAACCATAAAATAAACTAAGAGCCCCACACTCACATTGTCGGCCGCATAATTTAACGCAAAATAAATGTGATAAGACTTATATATATATATTATCCCAAAATGACAAATATATGAAATATAATGAAGAAAGCATCTAGTTGATCTGATCACGATATTTTCACAAATGTCGATGTTCAATGTTAGGGTTGATATCCATTCAGTGCACATTTAACGTGATGATGCCGGATTATTTGATACATTGCCCTCATATTGACCTTGTGCAAGTATTATTCTGGAGAAAAGGTATCCACTGATCAGTCTAGTCCATGGCATTTAATATGTCAAAAAAGGAATATCAATCATCAGATCTATGCATAAATCATGAAGTCTAAAGATCCAAGGGCTAACATCCATTTAGTGCATATTTAATATCATCAATTGGATCCACATGATACTTTCTCATTATTCTAACCAAAATATAGAGATGGTATACCTTGTTTATTTTTATTTTTATTTTTATTGTTTACAAGCATTTTCTAGCAAAATCTGAAATACCTTAACTTGAGTTTATAAAATATAATCACACCAAAAAATATTCAGAATTAAAATTTTAAGCTCTGAAAAGGTTAATTTATAAAGTAAACTTTTTGGATAACCAGATTACACAAGACCTCGTCCGGCAAAGGGTTAAGTAAGGGATTAAGGAGAGTTAATCTCTCTTTAGCACTGCCAAACACAAAAAAAAATTGTACAATGTGTAAAGTGAGTTAATCCATCATAATTTGGGAAAATTAAGAAATAGTTGAAGAGTTTACAAACCTCTCTAGAGGGGTTAAAAGAGTTAACCCATAAAATAAGGGGTTTACAAATCTACATATTAGATGGATTAAGAGATAACCCTTTTATTTATAAAGAAAGTGATCATAATCTTTTTATTCTTAATAAAAAAATGATCAAAATAATTAAAATAAAATGACTAAAATAAACTAACTTAACAGATTAAAATTTTAACTCTTTATATTAACGAATGAGCTGGTAGTCACTCTTTCTTAACCCTTTGCCAAACAGCTGCATGGGTACAAATTTTTCTAATAATCAGACTAAAATAAGTTGCATTCATTCTTTTGCGCACAGCAACACGTCGCGGAGAAAGTTTTCATTGATGGTTATTTTCATGTCGGCCTATTGGGTATTAATTTGACAACAAATTAAATATTGGTTTAAGGCACATGATCTAATCTCTCTGATGTATATTTATCAGAAATGAGGGGGCCGAATTTGAATGAAATTGGAAAATGATGATTGCATTGATAACTACGGAGTAGCTGCCACAGAATCTAGAAAATGGTATTATGTTGACAAAACAGAACTTGTCTTGGTCATTTGATGTTAAGTATCAACAATTAAGAACAAAATCTACCTTTTTCTTTTCTTTTTTCCCTCTTTTTTTTTTTTTTGGGGTCACTTACAAAAGTAAATCTGTTGACTTCAAAACATAGTAGCAAGTTGCAACTTTGATAACCTGCAGGGTTAGCGCAGTGGTGTAAAGTCCCATTGTGCTCCTGTTGGGGGACGATCATAGTGGGTTAGTCCCGTGTTCGAATCCCCCAGTAGGTAAAAAACCCTCGAGCCAGCACTAGTCATGCAGTGCAAGTGAGGATTAATCACATCCATAATAAGGTGTGGGGATATACCTCGCAGGAAACCACACCTAAAAAAAAATGCAACCTTGACTCTTTAAAACTAGATCAAAAATCGAGTCACTTTGTTTGCTGGCCAAGATACCGATGGTTATGTTTGGCAACTCACTAAAATTAGGTCAAGTTTGTTCCTTAAATTGGTTTTGGAAAAAACTGGTTTAGTTGTGGACCAATTCTCCCTTGGCCCACAACTAAACCAGTTTAGAGGCCCAAAAATGAAGTAAAGTAAATTGGTTCACTTGTGGGGCCAGTTTTTTCCTAGTAAACAAAACAGTCTAAAATTGGACCAGGTTCAAACCTGACCCAGTTTTAAAGAGTTGCTAAATACCCTAAAACTTCACAAACATGCTGCATTTCAGTCATAAGAATCTGATCAAACAATTAAAACACTTGCAACTTGCAAATATCATCACAAGCACAAAAGTAGTCTCAGCTAAACTAAGATAATGCAGAAAATCAAAATAATCCAATAACAAAGGGTTAATTGGATCTTTATGTTTTAATTGCTTGGATGACCATCCATGTAATTAAATATTAATTGGATAGCTAATTACTTCTAATGTCTTCTGTCAATTGGCATAAGAGATTTCACTGACATAACATAAATGATTCATATTTTGCCCATTAAACTTCCCACCAGGCAAATATTAATCCTCTGCCTCAAAATAGACCACCTTTCCATGACAAGCAATTATATCATGTACATCAACAATATCATTGTTTGACAATTTCTAATCCTTTAGGACATGTTTGGCAAATACATCAAAACTGGGCTAGGATTGATCCTGACTTAGTTTGAGGTAAACTAGTTCTTTTCTTATCCAATGGAGGGGTGAATAAAAAAATAACTAGTTTTAGGCTTCATTTTTTGCTTAGATAAAACTGTATCAGAGATGACCCAGTTCTTGTCAATCAAAAATAGACTCAAAACTGAATCAGGTGCAGTCATGACCTAATTTTATGGGTCTTCCATGTTAAATATTGCACACATAGTTCTTATTTAGTCCCACATCCGGTAGAGCAGTAGAACAATCCTACTTACATTGTATATATAGACTACAATATCAATGAATACAAATATCATTTTCTCCTGATTTGCTCTATTTCTAACATGGTATCAGAGCTGGTTTGGAATCTGTTAGCCCTGCACGATTGATGATGTCGGTGGTAAATTTCTGTTGAGATAGATGGTAGCCACGTAGTGTTTGATTGATCTCCAATTCGAGGAAGTAGTGTAGGTTGCCTAGGTCTTTCATTTCGAGCTCTTGTTGAAGGTGAGATTTGAGATGGTTGATGGTTGATGGATTGTCATCGGTAATAATCAATAACTTTCCAATCACAGCTTTAGTTACAATATCGACCTATCTTAGAATAATAAACTAACAGAAATCAAACTTACACTTTCTATCTAGACGGAGCTAGAAGATCTTCCATCCTCATGGAAAGAAATCAATCGAAATTGGAACAACGAGCAAAATTGACCCGCGCGTTGCCGCTGCATTTGTGTGATGAAATCAAAAAATAATGGTTAAGTATTTTGCTTAGAAAATTCTTTTTTAATTTATGGATAAAAGTGTTTGTAGGAGTTGCAATATAGGTAAATTAGTGTGAACGAACAAAAAAAAAATGGTTTAAGCATTTGGTTAAAAAATTTGCTTGTCAACAAAAATATTTTTCATATTTGTATTGTAGATAAATTAGTGCTAGAAAATTTTGAAAAGTAATGGTTTAAGTATTAGGACCATTCTAATGCCTTTGCTAGTTGTATTGTAGATAAAGCCAAAAAATAATATTTTAAGCATATTAGTGTGGAGAAAGTCAAAATAGAAAGGCTCATTTTTATTTAGAAAAATATTAGCTAAAATATTTGTATGATACTAATGACTTGGTAGTCATTACGCATAACAAATTAGTACTGAGAAAAGCAAAAAATAAAATAAAATAAAGGTTCGCTTGATTTAGAAATAGATGTTTTCCAAAATTAGTCCCTCTCAACTTCAATAATTCCATATTAGTGTCTCAAATCTCAATAACTGCTTTTGTCCCTTAATGATGAAAATAACTCTTACTTATGATTTCTCTTTATGATTTCTCTCTTAAAACTCATTTCGCTAAAAAAGGTTATTTACACTTTGGTAATCTAAAGTTTACACCTTTTAACTTTAATACCAAAAGGTTTTGGCAATTAGATACCCTAAAGTTAACACCTTTTAATTTTGATACCTCAAAGTTTTTCTTGACACTTTTCTTAAGACAAAGTTTATATCTTGTTAACTTTGATACCCAAAGTTTTTGACACTTTGATACATTAAACTTTTTCTTAAACTTTAGGGTATTAGAGTTAAAAATGTTAAAACATTGGGGTACCAAAGTAAAAATGGAATCTTTAAGGTATGAAAGTTAAAAATGTATAAACGTTAGGGTAGCAAAGTGTCAAAAAGGTTTGGGGTTATCAAAGTTAAAAAGGCGGTATTATAGTGTCAAATAAACTTGTGGATATCAATGTTTTAAAACAAGTAAACTTTAGAGTGCCAAATTGCAAACAACTCTTTAAAACATTAGATGATGATATTTTGGACGTTGATGGGTAAAATTGCAATAAGACTAGAATTTGATGGAGTAATGAGCAATTAATTTGATTGAGATACTAAAATAAAATTATCAAGATTTGAGGGACCAATATCTAAACAACGCTATGTAAAAATACCCTCTAAAATGCTAAATTGCAAATAACCCTTTAAAAATATTTGATGAGGGTATTTTCATCATTGAGCTACCAAATTACAATGACCTTAGAATTTGAGGGACTAATGAGCAATTATTGAGATTTGAATGGCTAATACGCAATTATTGAGAATTTGAAGGACTAATCAGCAATTACTGAGATTTGAGGGGCTAATATGCAATTATTGAAGATTAGAGGGACTAGTACTAAGATGCCACTTGGTTGGAAACTTTCTCACAAAAAATTTATTAATAGAAAAATTACTATTCATTTTCACATTAGCTACAGTATTACTAAATGCTACTGTAGCTTAGGAACAATTGTAGACCCATTAGTTTTAGTATATACAAGCAAAATTGACCCGCGTGTTGCTGCGACATTTGTATAATGAAATCAAAAAATAATGGTTAAATACTTTGCTTAGAAAATTCTTTCTTAATTTGTGGATAAAAATATTTTTAGGATTTGCAATATAGGTAAATTAGTGTGAACGAACAAAGAAAATGGTTTAAGCATTTGGTTTAAAAAAATTAGCTTGTCATCAAAAATATTTTTGGTTTTATATCATAGATAAAGTAGTCCATGAAAATTTTAAAAATAATGATTTAAGCATTAGGATAATTCTAATGCCTTTGGTAGTTGTATTGTAGATAAAGGCAAAAAACAATACTTTAAGCATATTAGTTTGGAGAAAGCCAAAAAAGAAAAGCTCATTTTATTTGGAAAAAATATTAGCTAAAGTATTTGTATGATACTAATGACTTGGTAGTCATTACGTACACAAATTAGTATGGAGAAAAGAAAAAAATAAAATAAAATAAAGGCTCATTTGTTTTAGAAAGAAATGTTTTTGAAAATTAGTCCCTACCAACTTCAATAATTCCATATTAGTCCCTCAAATCTCAATAATTGCCTATTAGTCTCTCAAATTCTAAGGGGTCTTACAATTTGGTTCCTTAATGATGAAAATAAATATTAGTTATTATATCCCTCTTAAAGCTCATCTAGCTTTAAAAAAGATTATTTACAGTTTGGTAATCTAAAGTTTACACCATTTAAACCATTTAACTTTAATTCCAAAGATTTTTGGCAATTAGATATCCTAAAGTTCACACCTTTTAATTTTGATACCTCAAAGTTTTTTGACACTTTTGTTAAGACAAAGTGTATATCTTGTTTACTTTGATACCCAAAATTTTTTGACACTTTGATACATTAAACTTTTTCTTAAACTTTAGGGTATTAGAGTTAAAAAAATAGAATCTTTAAGGTATGAAAGTTAAAAATGTATAAACGTTAGGGTAGCAAAGTGTTAGAAAAGGTTTGGGGTATCAAAGTTAAAATGGCGTAATGTTTGGAGTATCATAGTGTCAAATAAACTTGTGTATATCAATGTTTTAAAACATTGTAAACTTTAGAGTGCCAAATTGCAAACAAACTCTTTAAAAATATTGGATGATGGTATTTTGGATATTGAGGGGTAAACTTGCAATAAGACAAGGATTTGATGGAGTAATGAGCAATTATTTAGATTGAAATACTAATGTGAAATTATTGAAGATTTATGGACCAATATATCTAAACAACGCTATGTAAAAATACCCTCTAAAATGCTAAATTACAAATAACCCTTTAAAAAATATTAGATGAAGGCATTTTCATCATTGAGGTACCAAATTACAATGACCTTAGAATTTGAGAGACTAATGAACAATTGTTGAGATTTGAAGGGCTAATATGCAATTATTGAGAAATTGAAGGACTACTCAGCAATTACTAAGATTTGAGGGGCTAATATGCAATTAACAGAAAACTTACTGTTCATTTCCATGTAGCTACAGTATATATAAACATAAATAAATTCATCTTTCATTTAACTAATTAACTAATGATTAAAGAACAAACTAAAGTTATTGGGAGTTACTGTAGCTTGAAAAGATGTTTGCTATAGTACAACTCCCAATAACTTTAGTAAGTATAGTAATAAAAAAAAATAGGAGTCAGTGGAATCTCATGATTGTTCCCATCTTTCTACCGCCTCCAAATTCTATCATACATGTTTAGTTGAGTAAAATATTAATTGTGAAAGGAAAAAAGACCCCAAAATAGAAGAATCGATGCTGATTGTGTTCTGGGTTGACAGTTGGATGATACTGCAAATTAATTTCTACTCTAACCAGTGACCATTCCTATAGTTGCACAAATTTCAAGCCCATTAGCTTTCAGCATGTTGATATGGCATGGGCCATAAATGGGCTTGCATACTTCATTTAAGTTCCGATTTTCCTATCTATAAAGTGGCTCGTATTTTTATTTCCTCATACGCGACCACGGCAGTACCGCATTTTTCTGAAATGTGAAGTGGAAGTTGTTACCAAAACTTCACACGAAAAGATGGAAACAAGAGTCAAAATAAATGTAGTTTTGTCTAATCACTTGTTTAGCTTTTGTTGATTTTTTTTCTTTTTCTTTTTTTGCGTCGGGCATATTTTTGTAGTTTCTAAAGATTTCTCATTAAATTAATATGGGTTAATTGCTAGAGGCCCCTATAGTATCACCCAATTGCAAAGAGACCCACTGCATTTTTTTTGTTGGCAATAGACCCATGTACTTCTAGTTATTGCGAATAGACCCCCTGTAGTATTGGCTCAAGTGCAAATACACTCCCTCAGTGAATTTTTTTGACTCTTAAAATCAAATAATAGCAATTTGATGTCTATCCTCACCAATAGAACTATAGGGGTCTATCCATCTCTAAATTTTTTAATGATTTTAAGAGCAAAAAAAAAAAACCATTCAGGAGGTCTATTCGCAACAAGTAGGACTCTATAGATTCTCTTTGCAATTGGGTGATACTACATGATTTTGTTCACAATTAACCCAATTCTTATTGATGAAATAATGGGAGTACGTCACGGTGTTTTCTTAAAAAGTAAAAAAAATGTAAATTGTTCTATCATCAAATAAATAATAGAAAGATTACAGAAATTCTGGTGAACCAATTCCCAAGGAATTTTGTGAAGATCATGAAACAATTGAATTCATGAATAAGGACCCAGCAGTCCTCAATGAATGAGAACTTTCCATTGGGCTGAAAAAACTAGCAGCGAGTATAAAAAAGTGTGCGCAGTGGCAGAGTGATGATTCAATAGAAGTTATGATCTAAAGGGAAAATAATGAGAGAAATTCACATTTTAGGCATTTTCGGGTGAGACAAAGGCAAGAATATACTCCACTCTCTTCACTAAGGTTTTGTCAAATAATGCATAAGCGCGTTAAAGGAGGAATCGCTCAAACTCAAAGTTGCGAGTTTATGGGGAGTGCACTTCATTGAACAAGCTCTCTTTTTTGCAACTAGCATGAATTAGGAATTTGGAATTGGACATGACCAAGATTTCAAATTCTTAGAAATTTTTGGTTGACAATATCAACGCATATATGCAAAGAAACTTGATGAATGTTTCACTCCTATCATCAACGTTATCTCATAAAAAAGAAACTGCATTATTAATTCATATAACGAAAACAAATACTATTATGCATCTTACCCTGTTTTGAATGAGTGTAAACTAAAATATCAACACTTGTTTTAACTTTTGCAACACAATCAAGCACAGAGAAACATGGCTTGTCTTCATGTAGTGCGAAAAATGTATGTATGTAGGTCTTGATCCAATGGCGGTCTACTATATGATTTATTAGGCTCGCAAATTAATGCATCGTGTGCACCAAGCTTAACAACATAAACATTTAAATTTAGCTTGGTATCTCAAAGGTTTATTATTTTCGTGTGATTTCATGCAATTTTTTCTTTTCAAAGCTTTATTCTAGTTCGTCTAATTTTCCTCTTGTCAAAACTTGTCCAATAACACCTATTGCGGGTAATCCCGTCTGCTTACTATTGTACGCAGGAATGGAAGGAGAGAACGAAACACTCAGGGTTCACTTAGAAGAGGTCGGGAATCGAACTGGGGTTTCCACATGAGGTGAGGATCTCATATTCGAAAAAAGAAGGCTAAAAGATCAATTTGGTCCTCCTACTCAAATTCGTCCTCACACTTTTTTTTTTTACTTTGTCATTGTACCCCTAGTTATATATAAACTTAGTTCTATTTTAACTCTTTGTTAAAAATTTCGTTAAATACAAATTAAAAGGACAATTCTACCCTATCTCCAATTCGTTCCCAAAAAAAAGGAGAAAAAAGAAAAAAGAAAAACAATTAGATATTGTTTAGTGTTGTTAAGCGCGAGAGAAACAGAAATTGTCCCTGTTTAGATCTGGAATTGGTATTTCCTTTGTTATCATTACGCTTCAGCATTTTTTATTTTTTTTGTTCCATTGACTCATTTTGAGGCATCATAAACATTATATCTAAATGAGGTCCATCGTATAATAATGTACAGCTGAAAATTCATTCAATTTGAAATAACTTTGACAGTTGTGAATAAATGTGCTGAGGGATGGAGTTATGTCCATAATTTTGACTATGATATTCATAGTAGAATTCTGGTGATTTGGGACCAGAACTGTATTTCAGTTTCCCCTTCTCTTATCTCTTCTCAATGCATACACTGTACTGTAGAGGATACAGGTAAGAAGTATGATATATCTTTCATATATGGATATAATGATGCTAAAGGTAGGGAAAAGTTGTGGTACGATGTTAGAGGCTTACAAATTTCTATGTCAAATCCATGGATTGTGCTTGGAGACTTTAACTGTATACAAGATATTGAGGACAGAACACAAGGAAGAGATGTTTCTAGAAATGAAATTCTGGAGCTTCAAACTTTGATGAAAGATGCTCAATTATCAGATATGAAATTCAGGGGGTGTTTTTATACATGGACCAATTCTCATATTTTCAGTAAATTGGATAGAGCTTTGATAAATGAGGAGTGGATGTCAGTCTATCCATTTACAGAAGCTAAATTTTTGCCTTATGGTATATCAGATCACAGTCCAGTTGTGGTGCATTTCCATGAACCTATTCAGTTTAAGACACCTTTCAGGTTTTATTCTTTTTGGTGCTCTCATTACTTGTTTACTGAAGTGGTTTCTCAGGCTTGGTCTAAAACAGTTAGTGGCTCTCACATGTTTCAGTTATATCAGAAATTGAAATATGTGAAAATGTCTCTTAAGAAATTCAATGAAGACTACTTTGGAGGAATTTCTGCCAGAGTCCAGAATGCTAGAGAAAAGTTGATGACTTCTCAAGTTCAGATGCAAAGAGATCCTAGTAATATTCAGCTGAAAATGGAAGTTCAAGAAAACCTGAAAACTTTTAATAAAATGCAGAAATATGAAGCATGTTTTTATCATCAGAAAGCTAAGGTTGATTGGCTCAAATTTGGGGATACAAATTCAAAATTTTTCCATGCTCAAGTTAAACAAAGAAGAATGAGGAATTCAATTCATTCTCTATATACGATTGATGGTATCCGTTTATGTGCACATGAGGATATTCAAAAGGAGCTAGGGTCATATTATCAAAATCTTTTGGGTTCTGATTCTAGTACTGATCCTATTGATACTCAAGTCATCTCAAGAGGACCTATTATATCAGCTGAACAATGCATAACCTTGTGTAGGCCAGTTACTAATTTTGAGATCAAATCTGCAATGTTTCAAATTAATGATCTGAAAAGCCCAGGACCTGATGGTTTTAGCTCAAAATTTTACAAGTCAGCATGGAATATTGTGGGGAAGGATGTTATCTTGGCTGTGAGAAGCTTCTTCTTATCAGGTACAATTCTAAAAGTTCTCAACACTACCTCTATCTCCCTCGTGCCCAAAGTAATCTGTCCTAATAATGCCTCTGAATTCAGACCAATAGCATGTTGTAATGTGATATACAAGTGCATTACCAATGTGATAACTAACAGATTAAAAGAGGTGGTTCATACTATTGTTAATGAAGCCAAAGGGGCTTTCATAAAGGGAAGAAGTATTGCACATAATGTGTTGCTAGCTCAGGGGGTTCTTCATATGTATGGTACGAAATATATCAGTCCAAGGTGTACTCTTAAAGTTGATCTCAGGAAGGCCTATGATTCACTCAGTTGGTCTTTTCTGGATAACTTGCTGCATGCACTTGGCTTTCCACACAGATTCAGGAAATGGATCATGCAATGTGTCACAACAGTCTCATTCTCTATAGTGGTTAATGGCCAACTTAGTCCTATGTTTAAAGGGAAGAAGGGACTAAGGCAGGGGGGGTCCTATGTCTCCTTATCTATTTATCTTAGCCATGGAATATATGAGTAGGAGCCTATCAGGACTTCAAGAGCAAAGGTCTTTCCAGTATCACCCGAAGTGCAAAAACATGCTAATGAATCATCTATGTTTTGCAGATGATCTTCTACTTTTTTGTAGAGGAGATGTAGTATCTGTTAAACATATATTTGATTGCTTTGTGCATTTCTCTAAGGTATCTGGACTTAACGCAAATGAAACTAAAAGTCAAGTGTTTTTTGGAGGTGTGGATCACAATACAAGGCAGAATATCATCAATATGCTATACTTTGTTGAAGGATCTCTCCCAGTTAGATATTTGGGTGTACCACTAACCTCAAAAGCTCTTTCTTCTTCAGACTGTGGATCATTGATTGAAAGGATGGTCAATAAAATCAAATGTTGGACTACTAAACTTCTCTCTTTTGCTGGAAGATTATAACTTGTGAAATCAGTTTTGTTCAGCATGCAGAATTATTGGGGAAGCATTTTTGTTCTGCCTCAAAAAGTTATAAAGGAAGTTGTGAGAGTTTGTAGAGATTTTCTATGGGCTGGGGAGTTGCACAATAGTAGGAAAGCTAAAGTATCTTGGACAAATGTTTGCTTGCCTAAAATTAATGGAGGTCTGGGACTGAAGCTTCTAAGCATGATGAATAAATCCTTAATGCTCAAACATGTATGAGACATAGTTCTGGACAAGAATTCAATGTGGGTTCATTGGATTCATGGCTTCTACATAAAAGATCTGGATTTCTGGACTATGGAACCTAAAACTCATTATTCATGGGCGTTCAAGAAGTTGCTCAAGCTCAGGGAATTTGCCTTCAAATGCTTTGATCCTGCTAGAAATCTGTGGAAGGGTAGCAACAATCCTTACTCAGTTCAGAGTTCCTATCAACTGCTTATGGGAGACCATCCAAAAGTAACATGGAGCAATTAGGTATGGGGGAAAATGTCAATCCTTAAACACTCTTTTATCTTTTGGGTTGCATGTTGGGATAGATTACCCACTAAATCTAGACTGAGGAGATATGGTATCTTGGATGAGGATAAGTGTGTGCTATGCAATATGCAAGTTGAGAACAGAGATCACTTATTTTTTGAGTGTGGATTCAGTAGCCATATATGGAGGAGTATCATGGCTTTTGTTCAGGAGAATGTTGATACTGTTAAATGGGGGGAAGTCTTAATATGGATGAACAATAAGTGTAGGGGAAGTTCTTCAATAGCAAACATTAAGAAGGTTGCAGTTGCGGCTGTTATCTATTACATATGGAAAGCTAGGAATCATATGATTTTTCAACAAAAACTGGTGACGATGGAGGAATGCATAAACTCAGCTATCTATGCTATCAAGATCAAATGCAGCTCTATTCAAAAGATTCGGGATAATCAGGAAAACAGAGCCTGGTGTTCAGCTATGTCCATAACACCTGAGTTTGTGAAAAAACGTACAAAAAAGTAGTTTTGAAAGCTTACAGTCTTGCTTTATCAGTCTTTTTGCCTTATCAGTCTGTAGAGAGTCTATATGAGTTTGTTTTTTTTGAGGTTCTTTTGAGGTATCCAGTTTGTTAGAGTCTCAAATTGTATAGGGGCAGTATGTAATTACGGAAAATTTTGGAATGAAAGTTTTACTTACTTACCCAAAAAAAAAAAAACTTTCAACTTTGTGCACATGAAGTTCTGATTGCGAATTCTTTGTTTATAAAAAAATTTAACTACACTTCGTTTCAGCTACGGGAAAAATAATAACCTTCAAACAATTGGTCATATGTAATTTATTTAAACAAACTATTTTCCATTTTTCAAAATCTTCAATAAGGTAAGACTGCTCTAGAATACTACTAAGTTTTCATTGCAAGTTAGATTTTTTTAATGTTGATTATTATATCGGCACATTTATTATCTTTTTTGATGCCTCTCCAGCATATGAAGTCTAATATAAACAATATTTTTAATACTATCATCGAGAATAATATGGCCTGAAATAAAAATTAACAGTCAACTATTAAAGCTCTAGTACAGGAACCAAATTGGCCTTTTACTCAAAAAAGAACAATGTCTAATAACAAAATTTTCCAAAACAATATCGTATAAAAAATCTATTTATTTAGATTTATTTTCCAAATGGCCAAATAAAATTCCTCAAAAAAGCAAAAAACAAGTCATGACAAATTAAAACAATGAATAACGCTAGCCAAGTAAATGCAAAGACCTAAATTCCAACTTCCAAGTACCAAATCCATGTTCTAGATAATTTCATCCGAATATCCCATTTACGTCCCCATCAATTCCCATTTCTAGCCCAAAAAAAAAAAAAAAAAAGCGCCAATCAAGAAAAAGTCCAATCCATCACTTTGTCAAAGAACTCCATAACATTTAAATTCTTTCTCAACAAAGAATCACAAAAATACCACTTACCATTAACCCCCTCTTTTTAAATTTAATTAATTACTTATACACACATCTTCCCTTTGCGATGGACTCCTCCAAAACCCCGTCTCGTAAAAACTCGTCCACATCTCCTCCTCCATCGCCGCCACCTCCGGCGACGGCGCCGCCGCCGGAATCCCCCACTCCTCTCTCATCCTCACGCTCTCCCCGTCGTCAAGATCGAAGCTCGACCAGATCGGCGTCGCCTCCACCGCCGCCTTCTTCCTCATCGCGATGATCGGCCGCCGCCGCCTCTTCATGTGCGCTCGCCGGCAGATCGCCGCCGGAAGCTTCACCACCGAGTAGATGACGAGGTTGATGACGCCGCAGGGGACGCAGCAGCAGATCGCCGCGCACTCGGCCGCGGTGCCGCCGGCGATCTCTCCGATTCGCGCGCTGGATCGAGTCGAGTCGGTTAGGGTTACGGACCGCCGGCGGTAGTGGGCGATCGAGACGGTGCTGCTCGTCGATCTTGAGATCGCCGAAGACGGCGATACGGAGAGCCTCATCGATTTAACGGTGAGGATCAAAGTCTCATTATTTTTCTTGATTTTTTTATCGGGGGAGGGACAGCGGCGTTAGGGTTTGGGGAGGGGTTAACGGCGTTAGGCAATCGGAGAAGGGGCTGTTTTTTATAGGGGGAAAATAGTTCGGGGGGTTTTTGGCGAATTGTTTGGCGGAGAAAATGGCGGAATTTTAATGGATGTTAGAGGAACGGGAAGAGTTTTTGAGAGAGAAAGCGGGGGTGAGATTATTTATAGAGGGAGACGAGGGGATAATGTTATTTTCTATTTTTAAGAAAATTAATAAAAGAGGAATTATCTTATTAGTACCTGTGAGGTTTAAATTTTGCAGAGTAAACAGCTGGAATATGTTATGCATTGATGAGGATGTTACTTAAAAGGCGGCTTAGTTTGGAGGTTTTTTTGCATATAATCAAATAGATGAATTTGTACGTGGTCCTACATAAGTAACATAATTCATGTAATAAGTCCACTAACTTTGGTTAAGACATGATTTGATGGTGACTGAAGAGGGAGAGGCGGTCGCAGTGTGAGTCGTAAGAGAAATTGAGAATTGAGGGCGTTTCTCTGTTTTAAGGAATCAGAATATGAACGGGTATGAGTTTCTAACAGGTGCGGGTAAAGAAAAGTATGTGAATGCTTTATATGCGGTCGGTTCGGGTTGAAAAGTTTTCAACCTGATCCGAACCGATCAATCAAGAAAACCGAGCTGGACTACTAATTTTCGGTCGGTTCGGTCGGTTTTTCCGATCTGGACCGAACCATGCTCAGCCCTAGACATGAAGATGATATTTACTATTTAATGCTTATTGAGTTTTTCTAGACATGCTTAAACATGATATGAAAACAATGTTTACAAAGACGATGATTTAATTGAAATTAAGCAAATAATTAAATTTAAATAGTTCATGGTGTTTTGAATATTTTTATTGAAGGCATGAAAATTAATTTAGATCTAGTAGTTAACAAAAGTGTTATTTTTTCACAAGATGATATCTGGTTTTGTTTATCCATCATATTAATGATGCACTTAAAATATATTTTCCATCTCCGCTTCAGTTTTTTAGTGCATGATAATGGAAGTGGTTGAAAACATTCAATAGATATAAATAGAAAGGAACTTCGACTTTTAAAAGAAAATTTCTTATTAAATTTAGGGTAATTGAATGTTTTTGAGAAGAAAGAAAATGGTGAGATGTGAATGACTTATTTTCTAATCAAAGTAGCATATAAATTAGCTAATTCCTATCTAATCATTTAATAGAAACACAAATAAACTAGCTTTTAAGTTTCATCTGACAAAATTAAGATGCCATAATTTATAAAAAATTTACTTTATAAGCTCATCTAAATAACTCAAATTTAACCAAGTCCAACACCATCTGTGTTGTGCAGGGCACGTAGACCCTCACTCAGGTTACATATCTTATAAATAAAATATTGACAAGATATAGGAGTCTAAATAATGATATTGATAGATATGGTCTAAAAACAAATAAATACAATACAAACAATTGGATATTCTTGTTCCACAACTAGCCGGCCTGTTATTGATTCTTAATCTAGGTCAGTGGGCCCTGGGCCCACAGATTTGAGATTGGGCTAATTTGACCGCTCTGTGATGTCTCATCTGGGCCCAGATTGTGGGACCCTGCCTTATTACTGACACACGTGTTTGCCGACACATCCCGTCCCGCATGTGCAGGTGGTTGTTGAATCGTATCTTCGTTTGCACCCCGGCAACTCAGTATCGGAACACGATGGCCCACAAAAGTAGTTTTAATTTGACAAGTGTGGTGTTTGACTGAAAATGGGGTGAAAGTGAAAGTTGTTTCTTGTAATTTTACTAGTGTGAAGGCATTGCCACTTCCTTCAGCTGCAAAAATAAAATTATTATTGAGAATAAAAAATATAAAACGTTGTAACAATCATTTTCATATTTATTTAAAATGGAATGGCTATATGTTTGGTAATTTGCAAAACTTCAGGGGCACTTGTGAAAAAAATTTCAGAGGGGTTTGTGAAAATTTAGATGGGATTGTCAATCCCATCTATCTAATGAAGAATAATTAAGCTTTGCTAATTACACCAGATTGGTAATCACGTGTATATCGAAAATACTTTATTTTTAATCTACAGAACTCTCAAGACACATTTGTTGTAAAGGATGAAAGTTAGTAAATTTTTATAAATAAATTATAAATGGATTGATTTTTGTAAATAAATATTAAAATTGGTTTATCTAAAATTGTCCCACATTTTTATTCAATACATGTATCAAAATTAGAGCTTTGTCTTGGACCTACATGGATGCTTCTCTTAAAAATATAATAACAACTAGTATTCTGGTGCTTGTCACGTGTGCGGGAAATAGAATCTAGACTAGTATTGAAGTCCAACTGTCAAGAAAATAGTCTATATTATTTTTAGATTTTTAAAGATTGAGATAATTTTTATTAATTTTTAAATGCTAAGGCATTTTTGCTGATCTTTTCAAGTATGAGGGCATTTCTTTATATATAAAAGTTTGAGATAATTTTAATTAATTTTTCCAAATGCAAGGCCATTTTGCTGATCTTTTAAGTATGAAGGCATTTTCTTTATATATAATGATTTTTTAAAACTCTAAAATGAAACTAATTTTGGAAAGAAATCAAGCCCAATCTAGAGTTAATGAGCTTTAAATAGGTGTTAGAAACCGAATTTAACCCAAAAGTTATAGCTTCTAGATATTGACCCCAACTCCTATTTTAAACACATCTCTCTAACAACTAATACAAATTATAAGGGGCTTCTTTTAATTAATAGTATGGATACTATCCTCAACTTCTTTCATTAGAATAAATAGGTGCATTATTAAAATAAAAAAATCTTGAAATCCAACCTTTTCCTTGTACTAAAGTAAACAAATTCTTTCATGTTTTATTTTACTTACAGCGGGGAAAAATAATTGATCTAGTCCACCAACATTAGCACTAATAAATACGTGAATACTCCTATGAGTATATACATTTTGCCAAAAGAAGTTGTTGATATACAAGAAAGCCAATACGATATAGGTTGCAGCTGGTTAGCTTATCAAATAATCATGCAAAAGATCTTGTAACAAAGTGCAAAAATTTGAAGCTGATAAAAAATAGTTGAGCCATCCAGTTGTAGCCTACACAAACAACAGATGTGCCATTAGCGTGAACTATATTTATTAATTGTTTTGTGCTATTGAAAGTAAATAAATTGATATATTTATCGTCTAGTTCACATGGAATTCTAGTTTGGTTAGTGGCTACAAAGAGCTGAGTGAGGGCTTGTTTACCTGAAAGTGAAAAGTGAAAATGAATCGCTTTTATCACTTCAAGTATTTATTTTATTTTAATAAAAGTGCATGTGAAATCAAAATGTAAAAATTATGCAATATAGGATTTAATGTACATTCTACTATTTCTAAAAAGATTCCAAATTCATAGGAAAGTGGAGTGGAGGCCAACTTTTTAAAAATATTTTTAATTATTAACTGTTTTTTTTTCTTGGCCAATTCATGAACCAATTACTTTTTTGTCCTATGGCCCATGCGGTCCAGAACTTTGGAATGTGAGTTTAATTTTTGGGGATTTTTCTATGTTAGTCCCTTGAATCCTTGCAACTTTTAAATTAGTTCTCAAGTTATTGAAATTGTTACATGAAAAATATAGAATATAAAAGAATTTATAACAATAAATATGAGTAATGAATGATAAGAAGCAATTAATATGAGTAATGGCAGAGGTCTTCGTCTTTACTTTTCAATTTTATTTATTCGTATTTACCAAAATATCATTAAAAATATAATATAATTTTAAATTAAAAATTTAATATTGTCACACCATCTTTATTTTTCTACTTTCAACAATAATTTAGTAGCATTTCACCTGATGCTGACGTGGATATACTTTCTCACTTGCAAATAAAAAAAAGAGAGAGAACAAAGAAATGACTTTCATACTTTCAATTTGCCAAATACCCCCTAAAGATTAGAAGCTTGTGAAAGTTGTTTATTGTAATCTTACTAGTGTGAAGTAAGGGTGACAGCTAGGTCGGGTTGGCCCACAACCCTCATTAAACTAGATTGTTTTGGATCGAATTTGATCCAGGTTGTTAGGCTTGTTTTGGCTCGATTCAATTCCAAAGTGCACTAAGTACGGATCTATTTCTCCAATCCAGACTCGAACCTCAATCTAAACGTCATTCGCGAACTCGGCCCAACTCGAACCGGACATGGGCCCGAGCCTAGCTGGGAATCTGACTCGCACGCAATCCCCACATTGACATTAGTTATTATTAACTAAATTAGTTATTAGTAATTAACTACTAGTAACTACTTAGTAATAAAAAAAATTAATAATCATACTACCTTGAAAAGTGGGAGTTGTGATAAAACTTTCATTGGTCGATATTACCCCGATCCATTTTACTAATTTCAAAGAAAATAAATTAAAGCTAATTTAATTATCCTAATGCATATTTATCACCGATATATCTTCACTCTTTTATTTTGAATTAGAAAAGTCTAATTTTAAAATTTTGAATCTTTAATTTTTAAATCTTTAAAAATAAGCTCTGATCCATTTGAAGAAAGCTTTTCTCTTAAAATTAAAAGTAACTAGAAATGTCAATATTAGAAAACTTTAAAGTTAGATAAGTAACTTAAAGATTTGTTAATATTTATATACAACTTATTTCCCTTCACATATAATCAACCACTCTACCATGCTACGATCATTGCACTTTAATTTCTCTATAGATCTTTTCTCTGTTATTTAGTTTCTTCAAAATTTTATAAAATATATCTTTAGTCTTCACTCTCTTCTTAGAAAACTTAAGAAATAATATTACTTTGAAAATTAAATTAATTACATTTTCCTTTCAACTCCTTCTCTATTTCGTACAATATGAAGAAAGAATATTTTAAAACTAACAAAAATATAATATTTTTAACATGTTAAACATTGATTTGTGATATCTATTCTGATTTATAATATCTTCAACTTTGTTGACTCCAATGTCTTTTGTGAATTAAAGATAAATACTAGAAATTTTAAACTTGAAATTTGATCAAGAAATGCATCCTCCTCTAACGTTACGGGCATTCCATGTGTGCTCATGTATGTAATTTCTTTTATGAATAGTTACAACCAGTTTTATAATTAGTTGGCTTCTCTTTTTTCAAAATCGTAACTTTTAGATAATTGAGCAATTTAAAAGTGCTATATTAACTATCCAATTTGAAAATTATTTGGAGAATGCACTAAGCTTTGATCGAAAGGAAGATTGGGTTCTTTGTTTTAGTTACGACTAATTTTTTTTCAAACTTAAGAAATATGTTTGATTTGTTTCTTCGAAAGCACTAAAGGGATATATACTTTGGAGAGAACAAGAAATTTAAAAGAGATTGCAGACTTATAAAAAAAAGGTGGTTAAGGTTGAATGATGGAATGTAAATTTAGGTTATCATTCAAAGATTAGTTTTGTTATTTTTTGTGCATAGCAACTTGCCAATGTAAGATCTTTCGCTATAAACTTATATGATAATCTAATTATCTATTTTAAATCAAAATTTTGCCTTCATTATAACTCTACTAAGTATGAAAATAGATTTAGCACTCATTTGTTGAACCCACTAATTATGAAATGTATTATGACTCTCTCATTATATCATTAGAAGTAACTTTTCTTTCAAAACTAAGGGGTTTCTCTAATAAATAATAGGAGAGTTAAATTAGACTATATCATTAGAACCAAAAGACAGTTTGCTATTGTAGAACAAGCCAATATATGTTGAAGGAGAAAGTATTGCAATATTTACATGGGCAAGGAATAATATTTTATTTATAAAAACTATTGGTATTTATGTTACTATCTCTAAGTTATATTGAACTTTAACAGTAAAAAATAAGAACCGTGATATTTGACCACATGCAACGCGCATGCATTCCATCAAGTATACAGTTAAAATGTAAATGTTTTCCAAGCATTTAATGGGTAGGTGGAGTCCAAAAGCTTCTTTAAGAAGCAGCAAAATCCCAACTAGTCGGTTTAAATTCATGTAAATGAAGTTTCAAAAAAGAGTCCAAAGAATAAAAAAAAAACAAAGAAAGGAAAATATTGGGTTGGGTTGACCAACCCGGTTCGGCTCGATTTGGCTGGGTTGGGTTGTGCTCCCAGCCCGGACACTTGGGCTTTCGTCCGACCTGACCTCAAGATTGACTAGGATCGACTCGACTCGGATTAACCTTGAACCGGTGGGCCTAGGCCTGGGTTGGATTAGAGTGGCCTAGTCGTCAGCCCTACTGTAAACTTAACATTGCTTACCGTATCAAAATCTTTAATAAAAATTTAAATTTAAAATATGATGGGCAAACAAAATAAAATAGAGTAATAGAAGTGGGAAAACAATATAGGGTAAATTACACTAAAATCTCAAGAACTTTTAGTGTTTTGTAGTAAACCCCAATAACTTTTAAAATCGCATCGAAATGTCTAATAAAATTTTCAGAAAACCCATAGTATCTTTTGTGTAAATGATACTGAATCTCCAAAAATTTCAAAATGCCTTTTTATATATATTTTTGAATTTATTGGAGGTTTTCTGCAAAAAGGCGGAGATATATTTTAAATTTTCTGCAATTCCAAGAGTTATTGGGTCAAAGAGGCAAAATCACGACACAAGAACATGACAAGTGACAACATGAAGCTATACCATGATTCGGACCTCATCTTTGAGATGAAAACCCATATCTTATTTCTTTATTTAATCAGGTGTCACAATCTCGCTGAACCCTCAAAACTAGTAAAATTGATTGAATCATATAGTTGACGCTAATCTAATCATCATGTGCTTACTGGAGTTAGAGCCACGTCAGAGATACAGATAGAGTCAGCGAAACGTAGCGTTTTGGACTCCTATTCGAGTCCAAAGAATTAATCATCAATTTATTAATGCCCGTTAAATAAATATTATAATTACTTCTAAGTTTGAACCTTAACGGCAATAACTTAATAATTAAAAGTTCAGTGAGAGCTAGCTTAGTGGTCAATTATGAGATAGCTAATACGATTTGAAAATGTGGGCGAGATCTAGCTTATGAGTTGTCAAACATGAGATAATCATGTAACACCTCTGCTTTAAGATCTAATTATAATTAAAAACTATATATGAAGACGCCTATGGTTTCCATAGGCGTGGTGTCTGAAGTGTCAAATACACATCAAGCTTATCTCCTCAGACTGGTTCATCCATTAAATATATCAGAGTAGAAAATTATAATCCTTAATTCTCATTACAATTTCAAAGCTTGGTGTAGTGACCGGATTTTTAACATACTAGTATCATGCACGTGCACGTGCTTTGCACGTGAACGTACATGTTTTAAGTTTTGAATTTTTTTTATTGAACAGTAAAACTATGTGTTAATAAATAAAATTGTACAATAAGATTGCTTTTTAAAAAATGTATGAATTAATTATTATTGTGTAGTTATTGTAATTGAATGTTTTTATTATAATGATCGCCCAATGCTAACTTTTTTAAATAAGTCCCCAAATCTAAAATTGTTCTTAAATAAAACTGCTAATTCTATAAGTTCTCTTAAATATGTCACTCAACTTGAAAGCTGTTAACTTAACTCTAAATTAATTAAGTTGCATCAATCTTGCTAGCTTTTTCCTGATGTTCCCTAAATGGTTACACTCGCAATATATTGTAATAGTTACTTCTCATTATAATTATTTAATAGGGTAAATTACACTAAACCCTTATGAACTTTTAGCCCTATGAATTTTCAAAATCACACTAAACCCCTAATGACTTTTCTATTTCAAAGAAAACCCCAATCACTTTCTAAATTTTGCAGAAAACCCTATAAATTAGAACCCAAAATGGCATAAAAGGCATTTTGAAATTTATTGGGGGTTTGGTGTGATTTATCCAAAAGATATTGGGGCTTTCTACAAAAGTTATTAGTGGTTTAGTGTGGTTTTGAAAGTTCATAGGTCTATTACTACTAAATGCTAAAAGTTCATGGGGGTTTACTATAATTTACCTTATCTAATATTATGATTTTTAGTTCAAGTAATACTATTAAAATAATTATACTATCTATATACTATAAAATATTTATCTAATTCAATTTTTAATTATGCTCTTAAATAATTTAGTACTGTAACTATTTTATAAATTTTTATTATACTGTCATTAACAATTAATAGTACTATTATTAATATTAAATAAATTTTTGATAAAAGGTTAGTTTTCACTTATTACCAAGTATAGATTATTCAGTATCATGTAATAATCTTTGAGAAAATACTCTAAAAATAATATTAAATTATTTATTTAATAATATAATAGTAAATAAATATTGTACTTCATAATTTATGTGATATTATTAAAACAATTACACTATTTATGCCATTAACTATTTATTCTATTTATTTTATTTCTCATTGAATTATAGTATAATTTTTAATAGTATTTAGTAATATGTTATTCTATTTATACTATTATTTTAATTATTTTATTATAATTTATAAATAATTATTATAATTATTTAATTAGTTACTGCTAATAATTGTATATACTTATTTTATAAATATTTTATTATATTATTTTTAAACAATTGATGGTCATAATATTATTGATAATTAGGAAGGTGAGGAGGTGCATAATTAATAAGGTTATATTTATTATGAAAGATTAATTAGAGATAATGACATAGTTAGAATTTATCAAAATTGAGAGGGTAAAAAGGAAATTAAAAGTTTTAACACCCCAATACTCTTTTATAGTAGTATAGATATAGATATAGATAATATCAAAGTAATGTAAGTTCGATTATTATTGACCAAGAATTCCTAAATCAAATTTAAAATGAAAAGATACATGCCCTTAAGTCTAGATTCTAACGAATGAAAAGAGTCCCAAATCTACTGAATGTATGTTAGAATATAAAATTATAATCGTTAACAGTCACTTTATTTTAACTTTAGTGTTCTGATGCATTGGACCAATGATGGCAGGGACCTTTTGTCATTAATAGAGTTTGCTTTTACAGCATAAACGAACGAAAGTCTAAAAAATACAGGGGAAGTGTGCAGTTTGGAACTGTATTTAGCGATCCATTACATAACACTTGGTCCTCGTAGTATAGGATGCAGATTACAGGCCCAAGATTGTAATCCAATACATCAATATTGGCCTAAGATTGTAATACTTTACGTGAATATTGGACCCCTATTTAGCACCCATTAAACTTTTAGGGGGTGTTTGTTTCACCAAAAATTTTGGCATTTGGGTGGGATTCCAAATTCTAGGATGAAAAAGTGACAATTTTATGCTTTGGGGATTCCACAGTTTGTGTTTGATTAAAATTTTTTTTAGCATATTGAATTCTAAAATTGCAAAAAGGTACCCATTTTTAGGATTTGTAAAATCCTATCAAATGGAGAGGATTTGGGGTGTTATATCTGACACCCACTCCACGTCAGATCCCACCACACCCCAAATCCTCCCGCTATGTTTCGGAAGTGCATATTTTCACCGCCTCCTCCATTTTTCTCCCTCCTGTTCTTTATCCGCCGTCTCCAGTTCCCGCTGAAAAACCTACCACTCTTCTTCTCAAAATCGCTGATTTTCTGGTCAAATCTCATACCAAAGCTGGAGAGTGGATAGGGTTATTCGCTGGAGGTGAAAGCTTCGATTTGGGGGTTATTTCGCTGGAGGTGAAAGCTTCGATTTGGGGGTTATTTCGCCGATCTTGTTCTTTTAGGCCTTCATCTGAAGCTCTCCGAATCCGAAGGTAACTCTCATCTCCTCTCTATTTGATTAAAGTTTCGAAGGCTTTGGATTGGGTGAAATTGATTAGGGTTTCGATTTTTGGGTTGTCTTTAGAATTGGGTTTTTGTTGTTGTGATGAACTGAATTTGGACTCCATCGGCCTTGCTCTTCTCCAATTATGGCTGGCAGGCTTGCTAGTATGCACTAAACTAGGTGTTTGTTGGCAAAATCTTGTTGGGAACATTTATGATGCTATGTCGAGGTTGGTTGTCTATTAAAGGAAGCAACTTTACAATTTATATTCGGGAGCTTATATAGTCTAAATTAAGGTTAGTAGTTGTTTGTTCGAAACTGAAAGTTTGGCCGCATTGTTCCCTGAGAATTTCTGAATACGGTACCGTTCTCTTCTCTCCTTGAAATATTTGAAATTGCCAAGAAACTTGAATCCAGATGAAAACATATCATAATACTAATCGTACAATGCCCATATCTTGAAATATTTCAGGTAGTTACTGACATCCTCCATTTACATGGACAAAAGCTAACTGCTTATACGGGGGACTATGTACATATGAGAGGACACGTGCGGAACAACTCAGGAATCAACAAAAGGCGTCGGAGACAAGTGAAAAGGCTAGAGCACACGTGCAGGTCAGGATATCAATTGTTCTCAAGTGCATGGGGGTGGTGTTGTAACAGTTTTTGTAATATAATTGCAACTATTGTTGTCCAAGGCACGATTTCTTGCCACTTATGTTTGTAATTTTGCAATTGGCTTGCAATTCTTCACCATATTATCTTCAGTGAAGAAAAGTTAGAAAAGTCACTGCAGGAAGGACATGATGACCATTCTGTCCTCTAATACCCTGGTAGTTACGAGCTAAGGTAAGTGGGTTAAGAGACTTTAACTTTGGTTTGTGTGTCCAAACAAGTTTTTGTCAATACAAGTTAAAATATCTGGGGCCACGGTTTATTCCATTCTCACATCTTGGATCATTTCCCCTGGGTTAAATTTGTCAGACTTATTTTTTATACTGTTTTGATCATAATTCTTACCCATTGCCCAAATACGGCAGAAGAGAAAAATGCCATTTCAATTCTACAATCATTTTTGCTGTAGGTCTAAACTCTAAATGGATATGCCCTTTATTTTGCTTCTCTTTCTTTCATACATATGCACACATATTGCATACATGCATTATAGATATATTTATCTATACTGATAGCACGTACGTGCACGTCTGCTGCGTGCAGAGGGTGATCTAAATCAGGACCAAAGTGAATATTATCAAAACCCAAAGTTACTACTTGTATTTTTATATGCATCAAGAAAAGTAGAAAACAAATATTGAGTGTTGGTCTTGCCAAAATACAGCTATGTAGCCGTAGTTCTGCTGCATGCAGAGGGCGATATAATATCAGGACAAGTGGATATTGTCAAAACCCCAAGTTACTACTTGTATTTTTGTGTGCATCAAGAAAAATAGAAAACAAATTCTGAGTGTTGGTATTGCCAAAATACAGCTATGTAACTGAAGTCAACTGCAGAGTAGTATCAACCATTGTTGTAAAAAGCGGCCTAGGCGTCCGCCTAGGCGTAGGCGGAGCCTTGGCCGCCTAGATTTGGCCAGAGCGGCTAGCCTAGGCGGCCGCTCCGCCTAGGCAGCGCCTAGCTTTTTGAACAAAAAAAAAAGAAAGAAAAAAGAAACCTAATTTACCCAGCCCAACCCGAACCCATAACCCATTTCTTATTAGTTTAACCTAACCCTATCTCTCTCTCTCTCTCTCTCTCTCTGACTCTCTCTCCCTCTCTCATGAATTCCTCCCGCCGCCTCCTCTTCTCAATCTCCCCCCGCCTCCTCTTCTACCGCCGCTCCTCTCCCGCCGCTCCTCCCGCGCCGACGCCTCTCCCGCCGCCTCATCTCCCGCCACCTCCTCCCCCGCCGTCGCCTAGGGTTTTTTTCGATCTTCTACTTTCCGTTGTCATTATAAAGACCTCCGACCAGATTTCAATCAATCCCAACAAAGAAACGGCTTCAGCAGAAGATCGAAGCCATAAAAACAGCTTCATCAGAAGATCACAACCAAGAAACGGCTTCAGCAGAAGATCGCGGCTACAAATAAATTAAAATATAGGCAAACGCCTAGGCGCTACGCCCCAGCTCGAACGCCTAGTCCGCCTAGTGCATTCTGTAACATTGATAGTGAATATATTTAGAACTTTAAACTTAAGGGTCTGTCTGTTAAAGATACTAATTCTTGTAGGATGGTATGTGTACCATTTATGTCTTGCAAGTATTGGCAGTACTTTCTGCTAAAGCAGCATTTATGACAAGGGTGGCAACCGGGCAGGTTCAGCTCTCTATCCGGCCAAACAACCCAGTTTGTTGTTGTCCCAAGTCCCATCCAATTTTTGTCTCCGTAGGTCCAAAGCATGGACATACTGGTCCGGCTGTGGGTCCGCCCAGGCCCAACTTGGAACCCGGACTGGAACCGGCCATGTCAACCCCTCCCCAATTGAACTAGCTTTTGGTGCAACATCTAGTTCCCGGGTGTGTTGGCTGTTGGGAGAATAAAATGAAAGGGGTTTGTAATTTTCCCTTTTTTCTTTTACACTTTTTCTTTCATCTAATTCCCGACAGTATGTTGGTTATTGGGAGAATAAAATGAAAGGGGTTTGTAATTTTTTGTTTTTACAGTTTTTCTTTCATTTTACTATAAATAGCCCCTATATCTTTCATTTTCCTATAAATAGCCCCCATGTCTTCACTTGAAACCACATCTAACACAAATTCTGCTTCTCGAGTATTCTACAACCTTTCCAAGCTTTCAGCCTGATGCTCTCTATTGATGAATATTATTTCAAATTTATCAAACTCATTTAGGAGTGGTACAAAGCATTATCCCAATTCCCAAATTCGGGTTGGCGACATGAATCCTATTTTTCCCATTCATTTCTACTGCGGGTCATCTTCTCCATCAGGTTAACTATTATCATATCTTGTTAATTTTGTTCTAACTAAGTTCTTCTAGGTCGACTATGGCCCTCCCGGTGGTGATTTTTGCTCGGAACGTCAAACGTTAAGAATCCATTGAGAAATTTTATTAGGATTGTTGTGTCATGTAAGCGTTTACTATAATAACAACGTGGGACACTTCTGAGTGTAAGCTGAGTTTTTGGTCGCTGGTGTCAAAGAAGTCAAACAGGAGGATATATACTATGATTTCAGACATTGTGAGTCTAAAATGAGATTATTGAAAATTTAAACCCCCCTTATTTTGGACGATTATTTGATAACCCTCCATGACTTTGAAAATATCAGAAATTCCCTAGAAAAGAAAGCCGCCATAAAATTCCCTAAAAGTGACGTTTTTAGGGAGGTTTTTTGACAAAATATTAAAGCTAAGTAAATGGGTTTTTTTCTAATAAAATCTTAAAGTTAAAAAAGGTTTATCATAAACACAAGGGATGGTTTTTTGATATTTTGAAAGTTATGAGACTTTTATATGGTGATTGCCCAAAGTTAAGGGGGTTTTCTGATATTTTTCCACAAGAAGGAGCTTCTACCCTCGATAAACCCTCCCCTTTCTAAACAACAACAAACCCAACCCTTAAAAATTTATAAGGATGCACATCTCTGAAAAGTTTATAAATGACATCCTAGGATCATTCGATTATCTGAGCTACGATGAAACTCCCAAAAAGGGCGAACTCTGGTGCTTTAACAATAGTGACCATCCCGTGTTTCTTGCCGCCCTCGTACACTTCATCGAGTCAGTACAACGGCGATCCCTCCGGCATTCCCTAAGTTGTTCCTCGCTGCCACAAATCTACTCAAAGAAGGCATCCATACCCACTATGTTGCACTCCCGGAAGTACACAAAATTGCTTTGAAGGTAAAAGTTCCTTTAACTGCATTCAGATGCATAGATGATGATGTTCGTTCCAAACTCTGTAAAACCATTGCTTTGATTTCATGCATTGATTTTCCAACAAGTTAGCCTAGAAGCGTCGATGTGGTCTCATTCCGGCTACTTGCTGAGATGAGTCGAGCTGAGGAGCGCTGGTAGTGGTATATTAACTCACTACTTAAAATTTCCGTATCCATGCTCTCAAAATTTAGGGATAGAAATGCTACTCAGATAAAGCTTCATCCGGAAATGATCAAAAGCTTGCAAACTCTTGGAGGGAATGTTCTTGCACTATTTAACGGAACAGATATTTGTTATATAAAAAATAACCATACGAATGCTACTTTATTTTCCTCGCAGAGGCTGTGCTGTGAGGTAATCAACCTTCTCTTCCTTAAGCTTCCAAGCTTCATTCTGGAATATCTGGATGATGATGAGTTGTGTCGATTCTTTTCCTACTTTAAAACTAATTGCTCGCAGGAGAATGTGGGAGAAGTTGAATTGTTGAGGGCGAAGATTATCAACAATGTCCATCTTGCTCTGCCGAGATTTCTTCAATGCATTCGTAAATATTATTTTGCTGAAATTCTTTTTGCTTTGTTGATAAGGGATAACCCTATAAGGGATGAGTTAATTATTTCAGCTATAAAACTTCTTTCATTTCTGAGCAGAAGCATGAATCATCACAAGTTCTGGACTATTCCTCAATTGCAGAAGATCTGCAATAACTTAGTGTTTCCAATTTTGAAGTTGGGGAATTTAGAAGCGGATGTCTTTTATATGAAGGACAAAGAGGGAGATGATTTTCATAATATGTGGAGTGCAGTGTGTGCACTCCACATATTACCAAGCAGAAGTGAAGGAGTTAGTTTCTTTTATGATACAGGATATGTTGAGCTCGTATGATGCAAACCCGAATGAGAGATGAAGTGAAAAGGGGAAAGCTATTGATATAGTTATCTCTCTCGGGGATGAATTGATTAATATTGTCGATTTCTTACAAGATACGATTGTCCCTGTGCTCGAGGAAGATGTCAATGAATTCCCTATCCTCAAGACATGCGCCCTGAAGTTTGTTACTGTTTTCAGAGTGTATCCCCGAGGAGCTAGAAACTAAGTTACAGCAAGATATAAAGAAGTTGTGGAATGCAAAATAAAAAAGAGTTAAGTTTTGTGCTGCAATTTCCTTGACGAATCTTTCGTTTGGGAGAATGAAATGCAGACTACGGTCACTAGCTCTTACATTTGCTTTCAGATGTTAATGAACTGTTTATCTGGATATGTGTTGCCATGACAACATGAAATGGGTATATTGAATAACATCACAAAATTTCTGAATGCTTCTTCTATAAGCAAGGTGTTCTTGATTCCCTGCTTAGATATGCTCCAACACGTTCTTTTAGGGGTGAACAGGGAGTCACATAACCGAGTATTCACCCACAGTTTATTTGAGACTATAGCGGCAACATTTTCATACATTTTTGAAAGACATCATTCGCTGGCCAAAGATTTTGGAGATAGGATTTTCCTGTATTTGAATCTATTGTGGAAGGAAAGATCATCCGCTTATATTCTTATGTAATCCAAATATTAGCCTAAGGTCTGAGTCAGCAACCCACACCACAAAGATATATGCCGCTGTGTCAGCAGCTCCTCGTTCATGACAATTGGAAATTGATACATTTTTCATGGTTGGTCAAGCTACTAAAAGCATATATGAAGAAGTTTAAATGCAGAAATGAGTATCTTGTCAATGAATTATATCTATTTGATGATTTCTTTTTTATTCCAAATAGAGAGCACTTGGGTCTCTCTGTGCTCAATGTAGCCATTGAGTGCATCAGCTTTGACAGGATAAAAGGTTTCGTTTCTTCAATCTGGAGGAACTTTTTAACAAGGCTGAAGGCTAAGCAAGGTGGCAAGTTTCCCAGGTATGTTAGATTGTGCCTGGCGGTGATGTTTGTCATGTGTGAGCCCAAAGTTATGATTGAATTGCTAGATGGAATTAAGAATAATAGTTTTGTGGATGTTGCTAATGGTTTCTGGTTGCCATCTCTTGTAGACATATCGGATCCCTTTGAGATGAACCTTACTTTGATTGCATTGACAAATGTAATATGCAAATATCAAAAACTTATCGATACATTACCTGACATTGTGCAGATGATGCTTAATGGTACCATTACTTTGTTGGCCAAGCCAGTGACGAGTGAAGTAAATCTAGAAGCAGGTGACATACAAGACCGTATTCGAAAGATGGGATTTAGTGCATCATTTACTCGCTTAAGAAACATTAAGGAGGAGGAGAATCATCTTAAAAAGATGGAAAATCCGGAATTTAGCTGACAATCTATATTGACATGTGTTCAAGCAAGTAATTGTCTTCTATGAAGCACGGACACGGACACGGCGACACGGACACGACACGGACACGGCAAAACCCAAAAAAATAGGATACGGCGACACAGCTAGATTTTTTTAATATTATTATTATATAGATCAATATTGAATTAAATTCATATTATATTTTCATATTTTTTGTTATGTAAAGTGAAGAATATAAATAAGAAACTAAAAGAAAATGTGTTTGTCACCGCAGCACATTTTCATATTTATATAAATAAGAATATTTTTCATAATACTAACACACCCAAGCAGTTCACTAAATAGTCTTAATCAATCAAATTTTGCCGATTGTTACCGCAGCAACAAAGAGAATCCGATTATCACCGCAGCAAAACTGTTTTAAGCATGAACCGCTTTCTTGTAGAAAACCGCTGACCCTCTTGTGAAAGCGTGGGCGGTCGGTTCAAAAGAAAAGGAAAAAAGAAAGGGGGAAAAGGAAAACGATAGCTGGGAAGAAGAAAATAAGAAGAAGAAGAAGAAGAAGAAACTGTTACTAACCTGGGGTTGTCGCTGTCCTTCCCGCGAGATCTTCCTGTTGCCGGCAGTGAGAGGGAGCAGAAAAATGAAGCCCTAGCTCACAGCCAACTAGATTAGGGCAGGTAAGGTCAGTGGGAATCGGATCTAAACCCGACAACCCGTTGTTTTCAAGTTAATTTTTGTTCCTTGCCCTCTGATTCTCAAGCGCGCGCCCCGCTCAACGCGTGAGGCGCGTGAGGGGCTCTCTCAGGCGCGTGCGTGTCGGGAACGAGTCGGGGGCGAGTCGGGGCGTTGACCCGCGTCGGTGGAGTTGACTGCGTGTCCGATACGCGCGCGTCGGACACAGACTCGAGACCAAGTTTGGCGTGTCCGTGCTTCATAGATTGTCTTACCTGACAATTCATCTGGGCCATCAACTTGTGCCTATTCTTTATCATCTTGTAAAGAAGACCGAGCTTTGCAAGCCTGATCATTGCAATCCTGAAAATGTACGTATTTAGCTCCATCAACAGAAACAATGTTCTGCATATGTAATGTACCTTCCAGAAAAGGTACCCAATCAGTCTAGAAAAAGGCAAAGAAGACTGAGTGAAACATAGTATTGGTGTGATTTCAGGATTGGGATCATTATATTGACAAATATTGTCAAAATGTTGCATGATATCCAATTAAATATTTATGTCACAAAAAAGATAACTGAACCATAGCAGCCGAGGATAACATCAGCTTAGATTTATGTGATTGAATGAAAAAGAGATTATTGCGCACGCGAAGAGGCACGGGTTGAAGATATGAACATAAATACTAAGCAGGTGAAGGGATGAACATAAGAAGAAAGGAGCACAGGAGACGATCATTGCCCTTCTGGACCAAGTATAAAATGAGTTATTCATGAAAATGGACTCGTGGAAATGGGATTTTTAATTTAGATTCTCCCTCCCTTCTGCGTAATGAATATTTGTGGCATTCATATCTTCACATATTAATTATATTTTCCTCCTATAAAAACCATATTTTCTATCGTCTTTCATGTTCTTACATTACTTTCAACCATTCAACCCGAGAATCATCTGTTTTATTACTTCCCGGTTCCTTAGATTCCAACCATCGTCAATTAGCTCTTACGTCTAAACTAAAGAATGCTATTTTTTCTTGAAATCATTTGATTCTTACTCCCAAAGTTCCCTTTGAAAAATTTTAAATTTCTTGACAACGAGACTTTGACAATATTCTCTGAACTTGATTTCCGCTATCTCCCCCATTGATTTCAGGTACTATTCTGAGATAAACTAAATATAAGTGCAAAATTTCAGAAGATTAAGGCAACTTGAATAAAACTTCAGCCAATATTTCTGTAAATTACAGTTGTTTTCTAGCTATATTGACTATTCCAGTAATCGGATAGTCCTACTCTTGATGATACTTAATAGTCCCACTCTTGATGATGCTTAATTTCAAACATGTTTAATTTAATATCCAAAAAATATCTGCAGTTAAATTAAGGACCTAACAGTTAAAACATAGGCCCTTTTTTTGGGGTAACGACGTCAGGCATCAATAAAAACACCTAAAGCAACGAAAACAGTAGCCTGGAAAACATTTTAACAACATGAAATCTGCACTGGATGTTAACATGAGTTTCCTGCTTTCGAATATGCAATTCCTTCAAATCAGAAACCATCTTAGCAACTACTTCAACCATATTATCTTCTTTTACAAAGCAATTTCTTTTCACTTATAAACTGAATAGAGCCTGAAAACAGGAGTATATCTAAGTTGATAGTGTAAGTGTGTGTAAAGCATTAGGATGTAAACAAAATTCACGAAAGCCGTGTTAATCAGTATATATAAATACATTACACGGTAAAACATGCTACATCATAAATCCCACAAGAAAAGGCTTACAATTAAACCACAAAAGATTGATCATGGATGAGAATAATTCTCATTCAGACTTTACTATACTAATTTTAACTTCTCTCCTACTATGAGGTTAGGAAATCTTCCAATCATCATGCTTTGAAAGTGTTTTCTAAATACGAAGGCATTATTTAGATAATTTAGGTCAATTTTGCTTCCAACCAAACAAATAGCTATTTTTTAAAGAAAAGAAATTTAATCAATGGGAAAAAGTTGTATAGTCGAACAGGTATTTCCATTTCTGAGAAAAGAGAAAACCAGTAGGTTCAAGTGATTAACATTAAGAACTAGAATAGACATCCTCCATCTGATAATTAATAATATATACTTTCTTCCATAAACCAAAACTCACATGAACAGAGAGACTACTGCCAATAAGATCAGCTTATTTCTGTATACATCCAACATGTGCACCCCTCCTGATCCACATGCGCATATGTTGATATCTATATACATATAGATATATATTATATATTATATGCGCATGCATATGCACATATGTATATCAGCATGCACGTGTGTATGGAGAAGGCTTTAGTACTCCCTGGACAGAACTAAGCTTGCTTTCAAAATGAGATAGAGGATTGACTAAGAATTAATAGAGCTCTAAACGAATTGATCATATTTCCATGATCAGCCATCAAAATGGCTTCAGAGCATATGAATGATGTCAAATTCCTCGACTTGGCAACTTGAAATTCCTAAAGAAGACATTGATGGGCAGTTGGCAAATAGGTAACATAGTTATACCAATCATTTTTTGTATTTATATAATTCAAGCTCACGCAAGCAAGAAATGGTCCTTCAGAGAAAAAGTGCCTATAAAAAGAAATAAGATGAAAAGGTTTGCTGCAAAGGATCAAATTCTGGCACAAAATGTTTCCAAAAATGGAATTATATTCCTTTCCTCTAAGAGAAACCAAAACTCAACATCTTTGCAGGCTTCATAGGATCCACTCTATTCCTTACTAAATTACTGTCATGCAAATGGCAATATGTAGCATTTTTTCTTTTCCAACATGCACTATTCTTGCTGCTGTTGCTATGCAAAAGTGTTTTATGACCTTTTTTACCGGTACAAATTGTGGAAGGAGCACAATCATTTTGAGTGCAACATTCTAGATTCAATCAGATCCTCTTCATTGTATTTCTATAAATCATATGGTAATAGTCCTTTCTAAAAAATCTGATTTTTGCATTGCATGTGTCCAAGTATCCAAAAATTTAAAAAATAAGTAATATAGAGCATAAAGAGTAAATTGTACCCGAAGCGGTTTAGAACATAAGTACATTTGCCCCATAACTCTGGTCGCCTCTTTGAGTGATAATTCTAAAATACGAAAACGCACCAAACACCAAAACTTACAACTGCATCCACTCGCCGTACACAACCATCTTCGAAATTAGGAATCGACTGATTTCTCTCACCATTTTATTTAGACAACCACTCTGATCCCCTCAATTTCAAGAGCTTCATGATGCAAAACCTAGGAGATTGAAGTAGCTTGGCACTAGTCTCTGCAGAAGGAGGAGGAATCCTCCATCTTTCAACAGCAACTTCATCACTTCCTCTATGATCTTTATTTGCCGTACCAGATAATTGTGCAAAAGATTGTCTAGACCATAGAGATTTTGTGTCTGAATATAACCCAGAAACAACTTGATGCAGCGTGGGCTGAGAATGTGAATGAACATTCCATTCCCACATTAATTCCATTCCATTCCTACCTTCGTTTCATTCTCACTTGACTCCATTTCCGCATACCAAACGAGGCATTAGATCCTTGAAGTCAGTGGAAAACCTAGTGCCTTGAGAAATTCCTGGTTAGTATTGTCGATGTGCATTAGAATGAATGCAGATAATTTTCCATCGCATGATGCTTCAACCAAAGAATTGACAAGAACTTCGCCCGGAAATTCCATCTTTTTAAGAGGATTCTCCTCCTCCTTAATGTTTTTTAAGCGAGTAAATGATGCAGTAAATCCCATCTTTTGAAAACAGTCTCGTATGTCACCTGCTTCTAGATTTACTTCACTCGTCACATGGCTTGACCAATTAAGTAATGGTACCATTAATCATCATCTGCACAAGCTCAGGTGATGTATCGACAAGTTTTGGATATTTACTGTAGAACATGCACAAAAACATGCACAAGACAGTTTTCAGGTTCAGTAGTCGACTACTAGGCATTGTAGTCGACTAATCGTATTGTAGTCGACTAATCGTATTGTAGTCGACTAATATCTGATGTATTAGTCGACTAATCGTATTGTAGTCGACTAATATCTGATGTATTAGTCGACTAATATCTGATGTATTAGTCGACTAATCGTATTGTAGTCGACTAACTGGCAGATTCAATACGGGTTTTGGTTTTAAACCGGTTCGTTTAGAGTTTATATATAACCCTAAACCTGATTATTTGGAAGTTTTGAAGCACGTTTTGGAGCGACCTTTGAGAGGGTTTTGTGCATCTTTGGAGAGGAGATCTTTTGAGAGATTGAGAGGTTTGTTTTAGGGTTTCTTTGTGAGAACTTGTAATCCTAATTTGTATTCTCTCTTTCTATTAGTGAAAATCCCTCCTTACCCGTGGACGTAGGCAACTTGTCAACCACGTAAATCTCGTGGTCTTTACTCTTTTATTGTGTTTGTGGCTTTGTTTGTGGTGGTTTCTCTCGACGGTTCACGGTCCGCTACCAACAATTGGTATCGAGCTATTGTTCGATTGGAAGTGGTGTAATTTCTAATTTGAGGGGTGTTCGGTGATTCCCGAGAGAAGCGGATTCACGAAGACAAACAGAGGATGGCCAACCAAGAATCACCAAAGTGGGAAAATTCGAGATTGAAAAGTTCAATGGGAAGAACGATTTTTCCTATTGGAGGATGCGATGAAAAACTTTCTAATTTCGCAAAAATTGCACAAGGCTTTGGATGGAAAGGAGAAGAAGAACAAGGATATGTCTGGTGAGGATTGGGAGGAGTTGGATCTGGAAGCACGGGCATCGATTATCCTATGCCTTGAGAGGGATGTAGCTTTCTTGGTAGATGGAGAGGAAACGGCCATGGTGGAAGAAGTTAGAGGGTACCTTCATGACGAAGAGTCTAACTAACGGATCTACTTAAAATCCAAATTGTATACTTGCAAGATGGAGGAGGGCTCATCAATCCGGGAACACATCAACAAGTTTGATAGGATCATATCAGATTTGAAAGACATAGATGTTAAAGTAGGAGACGAGGATCAGGCGCTTCTACTACTGCCTCGCCAAAGTCTTATGAGAACCCGTGCAAACACCGATGCTTGTGGGAGAAAATTTGAAGATGGATGAGACTAGAACGGCACTTCTAGCGGACGATCTTCGGAAGATTGCAACTAGTGACATGGCCACTGGTGGTAACAAGGAACAAGCGCAGGGATTGTTTGCAAGAGGAAGGAGCAATGAGCGAGGAAAAGGCAAGGGAGGAAAGTCTAGATCTAAATCAAGACCTCTTGCGGGAAAAGGGTGTTTCAAGTGCGGTGAAGCTGGGCATTTCAAAGTCGACTGTCCAAATAAGAGAGTAGGTGGAAAGAAGAACAACAACAAGACTGAGAGGAGAGAGGGCAAGGAAGAAGCGAGCTACGTTTCAGAGGAAGGGAGCGAGAAGGAGTGCTATGTCGTCACGGGTGGCGAGGATATCTCCGGAAGTGGATACTTGATTCTTGGTTGCTCTTACCATATGTGTCCAAATAGGAAGTGGTTTACTACCTACAGAGGCATTGATGGTGGAACTGTATTGATGGGGAATAACCATGCTTGTAAAACAAAGGGGCTAGGTAATATCAAAATCAAGATGCATGATGGAGTGGTTCAACCTTGACGGATGTGAGGCATGTTCCGACTTGCGGAAGAATCTTATCTCGGTTGGTGCTTTGGACTCCGGTGGTTGCGGATTGTGACGAAAACGGAGTGAAGAAGGTTGTTCGTGGTTCCTTAGTAGTGATGAAGGGTGTTCGCCACGGTAATCTATATACTCTCTCGTGCACGACGGTGACAAGAGATGCAGCCGTTGAACTGGCGAAGTGGTGGAGACCCATGTAAGCACACGGTTATGGCATAGGCGCTTGGGCATATGTCGAGAAGGGTCTATTTCGCTTGGTAAAGAGGGTCTGGCGAAGAATCAAGGAACCTAGCATGGATTTTTGCGAGGATTGTGTGTATGGAAAGTCACACGGGTCAAGTTTCAACAAAGAAGTCTAAGAGCGAGGGATACTAGATTATGTGCACACGGATGTTTGGGGTCGGCTCGGACAACTTCCAAGGGTGGTTCCGTGTATTATGTCTCGCTTATAGATGATTATTCTAGGTATGCTTGGATTTACTTTCAAGCACAAGAATGAGGTGTTCGAGACATTCAAGAAGTGGAGAACAATGGTTGAGAACAGACAGAAAGAAATTGAAGACGCCGAGATCCGATAACGGTACAGAGTATACGATGGTGCTTTCAAGGAGTTCGTGATCGAGGGAATTGTTCGACATCGACAGCGGTCAGTCTACACCACAAATGTAATGGGGTCGCGGAGAGATCGAATCAACACCGCGGAGAAAGCAGTGAGTATGCGATCTTATGCGTGATTGGGCAACGAATGGTGGGCGGCGGTGGCTACAGCCTTGTTACATTGTGAACCGCTCACCACATTCGACATTGATGGTGATACACCCTATAGGGTGTGGTCGGGAGCATGCAGATTATGATAGGCTCGAATTTTCGGATGTACCGCCTACTATCACGCCAACGAGGGAAAGCTTGACGCGAGGCCAAGAAGGCAATATTCTTGGGATATGCAAGGGCGAAAGGCTATCGCCTTTGGTGTACGGAAGATTCGAAGTTCGTGGTCACAGGATGTTACCTTTGATGAGAAATCCATGATTGCTAGGGCCCAAGGATGATGGTGTTATGACCGGTGAGACTTCTAAGTCTCGGTTATTGAAATAGAACCTAAAGACCAACTAGGTTCTAATCGTGCTCAAGTGGGAAGTCGTAGATGATGAGCTTGAGCAGAGGAGGTTCAGCAGAAAATACACAGCACTACAACAACAAAGCACCGAGGATAATTTGGCTTCCACTAGGCCAAAGCGAGCATACAAGCAGGTTCAGAAGCTGGGGGCTGATCAACCCCTGAAGCACTATGGGCAGGTTAATTTGGTTGAATACGCACTCTCGGTGGAGGAGGACGAGCCGGTCTCCTTCAAGGAAGCTATTCGGGACAAGGATAGTGAGAATTGGTTAGCTGCGATGGAGGAAGAGATGGAATCTCTTCGGAAGAATCATACATGGGAGGTGGTCCCATTGCCCGTAGGAAGAAAAGCTATTGGTTGTAAGTGGGTGTATAAAAGAAAAGAAGATCTCTCAGAGCTCGGTGGTACAAGGTACAAGGCGAGGCTAGTGGCTAAGGGTTTTGCACAGAAAGAGGGTGTGGATTACAATGAGATATTTTCTCCGGTGGTGAAACACACATCTATTCGGGTGCTATTGAGTATTGTTGCTTATGGTGATCTTGAGCTGGAACAACTCGATGTTAAAACGGCCTTCTTGCACGGAGACTTGGATGAAGAGATCTACATGCATCAACCTGAGGGCTACAAGGTTGAGGACAAGGAGAATCATGTGTGTCGTTTGAGAAAGTCACTGTATGGATTAAAGCAATCTCCCCGGCAGTGGTACAAGCGATTTGACTCCTTCATGCTGAAGCATGGGTTTTCCCGAAGCGATCATGATTGTTGTGTTTACATTCGGAAGCTTCGCGGAGGTAATTTTATCTATCTTCTTTTGTATGTGGATGACATGCTTATTGCTTCTAAGAGCGGTGGAGATAGATAGGTTGAAATCTCAACTTGGTGAAGAGTTCGAGATGAAGGACATGGGTGCCGCTAGGAAAATACCGGGTATGGAGATTAGAAGAGAGCCGCGAATCGACGATTGTTCTTGAGTCGAATGGCTACATAGAGTGGGTGATCGCGAGGTTCGGGATGCAAAGTGCTAAGTCGGTGGTGACTCCATTGGCTCCACACTTTAGGCTTCGGTAATCAATCTCCCACTACAAATGAAGAGAAGGCGACATGGAGCGCGGTTCCTATGCTAGTGCAGTTGGCGCTTAATGTATGCAATGGTGTGTACACCGCATATTTCACAGCGGTTAGTGTGGTCGAGATTCATGGCGAATCCGGAAAGGCGACCGAAGCAAAGGAAGTGGGTCCTCGTGTACTTAAAGGGTACCGCTGATACGGGTCTGTGTTTTGATGGAGAAACATGTCAGATTGACGGGTTTGTGGACTCTGATTATGCGGGCGATCTAGATAGACGGCGATCTACTACTGGTTATGTATTTAAGATACATGGAGCTCCGGTTAGTTGGCGATCGATGTTACAGCTCTGATGGCACTTTCTACTACGAGGCCGAGTACATGGCCATGACAGAGGGAGTGAAGGAAGCACCGTGGTTATGGGGTCTTCTAGACGATTTGGGGATTGAGCAGAAAACGGAACTTGTGGTGTGACAAATGAGTGCAATTCACTTGGCGAAGAATCAGTTCATCATGCTCGTACCAAGCATATCGATGTCGTATCATTTTGTGCGGATGTCATAGAGGAAGGTGATATTTCTCTCATGAAGGTGCACACGAATGAGAATCCCGGACATGTTAACCAAGGTGGTCACAGTAGTAAGTTTAAGCATTGCTTAGACTTGCTTCATATCATCAGGTTGATCCGCCTAAGAGGGCATGGCCCTTGGCGTAATGGGTAAGGTGGAGATGATTTGAGGTGAATTACGATGAGCTTGATCCGGTGGAGATGCGTGGCGACAGCGGTGTAGTGGCCTTGTTGGATTGGCTGGATTGGTGATGGAGATCTCTAGATGTTCTTGGTGTTCTTCGGTGTTCGGTCCAAAATTTGAGGTAAATCAAATGATGTGCGAGGTGGAGAATTGTAGAACATGCACAAAACATGCACAAGACAGCCAGTTCAAGAGTCGACTACTAGGCATTGTAGTCGACTAATCTGAAGCAAGAGTCGACTACTAGGCATTGTAGTCGACTAATCGTATTGTAATCGACTAATATCTGATGTATTAGTCGACTAATCGTATTGTAATCGACTAATATCTGATGTATTAGTCGACTAATCTGGGCAGATTCCGAATACGGGTTTTGGTTTTAAACCCGGTTCGTTTAGAGTTTATATATAACCCTAAACCTGATTATTTGGAAGTTTTGAAGCACGTTTTGGAGCAGCCTTTGAGAGGGTTTTGTGCATCTTTGGAGAGGAGATCTTTTGAGAGATTGAGAGGTTTGTTTTTAGGGTTTCTTTGTGAGAACTTGTAATCCTAATTTGTATTCTCTCTTTCTATTAGTGAAAATCCCCCCTCCTTACCCCGTGAACGTAGGCAACTTGCCGAACCACGTAAATCTCGTGTCTTTACTCTTTTATTGTGTTTGTGGCTTTCTGTTTGTGGTGGTTTCTCTCGACGGTTCCGCGGTCCGCGCGCCCAACATTTACAGATTACGTTTGTCAATGCAACCAAAGTAAGGTTCATCTCAAAGAGATCTGATATGTCTACAAGAGATGGCAAACAGAAACCATTAGCAACATTCACAAAACTATTATTCTTAATTCCATTTAGCAATTCAATCATAACTTTGGGCTTATACGTGACAAACATCACCGCTAGGCACAATCCAACATACTTGAAAAACTTGCCACCTTGCTTAGCCTTCAACCTTGTTAAAAAGTTCCTCCAGACTGAAAAAATGAAACCTTTTATTCTATCAAAGCTGATGTACTCAATGGCTACATTGAGCACAGAGAGACCCAGGTACTCTCTATTTGGAATATAAAAGAAATCATCAAATAGATGTAATGCATTGACACGATGCTCATTTCTGCATTTAAACTTCTTCATATATGCTTTTAGTAGCTTGACCAACCATGGGAAATATATCAATTTCCAATTATCATGAACGAGGAGCTGCTGACATAGCGGCATATATCTTTGTGGTGTGGGTTGCTGACTCAGACCTTGGGCTAATATTTGGATTACATAAGGATATAAACGGAAGATCTTTCCTTCCACAATAGATTCAAATATAGGAAAAATCCTATCTTCAAAATCTTTGGCCAACGAATGATGTCTCTCAAAAATATATGAAAATATTGCCGCTATAGTCTCAAATAAACTGTGGGTGAATACTCGGTTATGTGACTCCCTGTTCACCCCTAAAAGAACGTGTTGGAGCATATCTAAACAGAGAATCAAGGACACCTTGCTTATAGAAAAAGCATTCAGAAGTTTTGTGATGCTATTTAATATACCCATTTCATGTTGTCCTGGCAGCACATATCCAGATAAATAGTTCATTAACATCTTAAAGTTAGTGACCGTAGTCTGTTTTTCATTCTTCCCAAACGAAAGATTCGTCAAGGAAATTGCAGCACAAAACTTAACACTTTTTTATTTTGCATTCCACAACTTCTTTATATCTTGCTATAACTTAGTTTCTAGCTCCTCGGGGATACACTCTTTGAAAACAGTAATAAACTTCGGGGCGCATGTCTTGAGGATAGGGACTTCATTGACATCTTCCTCGAGCACAAGGACAATCTCATCCCCGAGAGAGATCACTATATCAATAGCTTTCCCATTTTCACTCTATCTCTCATTTGGGTTTTCATCATACGCGCTCAACATATCCTGTATCATAAGAGAAACTAACTCATTCACTTCTGCTTGGTAATTGATGGAAAGCCCTTTAAGGAGTGCACACACTGCACTCCACATATTATGAAAATCATCTCCTTCTTTATCCTTCATATAAAAGACATCCTCTTCCAAATTCCCCAACTTCAAAGTTGGAAAGACTAAGTTATTGCATATCTTCTGCAATTGAGGAATAGTCCATAACGTGTGATGATTCATGCCTCTGCTCAGAAATGAAAGAAGTTTTATAGTTGAAATAGTTAACTCATCTCTTATCGGGTTATCCCTCATCAACAAAGCAAAAAGAGTTTCAGCAAAATAATTTTTACGAATGCGTTGAAGAAACCTCGGCTCATCATTCTCCAGAGCAAGATGGACATTATTGATTATCTCCGCCCTCAACAATTCAACTTCTCCTGCATTCTCCCGAGAGCAATTAGTTTTAAAGTAGGAAAAGAATCGACACCAAAACCCATCATCATCCAGATATTCTAGAATGAAGCTTGGAAGCTTAAGGAAGAGAAGGTTGATTACCTCACAGCGCAGCCTTTGCGAGGAAAATAAAAAAGCATTCGTATGGTTATTTTTTTGTATAACAAACGTCTGTTTCCTTAAATAGTGCAAGAACATTCCCTCTAAGAGTTTGCAGGCTTTTGATCATTTCCGGATGAAGCTTTATCTGAGTAGCATTTCTATCCCTAAATTTTGAGTGTGTGGGGCAATTTTAAGTAGTGAGTTAATATACCAGTACCGGCGCTCCTCAGTTTGACTCATCTCGAGGAATGATACCACCACGATGCTTCTAGGCCAACTTGTTGGAAAATCAACGCATGAAATCAAAGCAATGGTTTCACAGAGTTTGGAACGAACATCATCATCTATACATCTGAATGCAGTTAAAGGAATTTTTACCTTCAAAGCCATTTTGTGTACTTCCGGGAGTGGAACATAGTCGGTATGGATGCCTTCTTTGAGTCGATTTGTGACAGTGAGGCACAACTTAGGGAATGTCAGAGGGATCGCCATTGTACTGACCCCGATGAAGTGCACGAGGGCAGCAAGAAACACGGGATGGTCACTATTGCTAAAGAACCAGAGTTCGCCCCTTTTGCAAGTTTCATCGTAGCTCAGATCATCGAATGATCCTAGGATGTCATCTACAAACATTTCCAATATGCACATCCTTACAAATTTTTTAGGGTTTATATGGGGTTTGTCGCAATTTAGAAAGGGGAGGGTTTATCAAGGGTAGAAGCAGTGGCGGAGCCACACTATGGTAGGGGGGCCACGCCCCCCCCCCTCACTTACTCCACTCACTAACTCCACTGAGATTTTAAAATCCTCTCACCCACTAACTCTACTACTCTAGACTAGGCTCTCTTGTCTCTCATAATTGACTACTAGTCAATTCATATTAATAAAATAAAAAATTAAAATAAAAAGTTTTAGAGGAGAAAACATGGAAACAGCTTCTATTCTTCTTCTAGTTCATGGATCTCATCTCACTTCTCAACTAAACTTATTTCTAAGTTCTAACTCTCTCAATTTTTCTTTCTTTTTCCAATATAACCATAAATCTCACTCATCTCTCTTGGCCTGGGTATTCCAACAAAATTCTTGTTGAATCTTTAAAGCCCTTTTCAATTAAGGTAAAAATCACTGCATTTTTATTTGATATACTTATTAGTTTGTATTTTTTTAAATTAGTAGCATTGTGTATAATTTTGTCCACACATTATGAACCAAAATAGTAAAATACCCTAATTTATTGTCAAATGCTAGTTTTTAGTGTTCGTGTTTTTTTTCCTTTTTTATAATTTTTTTTCTTCTTTATATATTTTGCAGGCTTTTGATCATTTCCGGATGAAGCTTTATCTGAGTAGAATTTCTATCCCTAAATTTTGAGAGTGATGGGCAATTTTAAGTAGTGAGTTAATATACCAGTACCGGCACTCCTCAGTTTGACTCATCTCGACAAATAGTCAGAATGAGACCACCACGACGCTTCTAGGCCAACTTGTTAGAAAATCAACGCATGAAATCAAAGCAATGGTTTCACAGAGTTTGGAACGAACATCATCATCTATACATCTGAATGCAGTTAAAGGAACTTTTACCTTCAAAGCCATTTTATGTACTTTCGGGAGTGCAACATAGTGGGTATGGATGCCTTCTTTGAGTAGATTTGCGACAGTGAGGCACAACTTAGGGAATGTCAGAGGGATCACCATTGTACTGACCCCGATGAAGTGCACGAGGGCAGAAGAAACACGGATGGTCACTATTGCTAAAGAACCGAGTCCCCCTTTACGAAGTTTCATCGAGCTCGATCATCGAATGATCCTAGGATGTCATCTATAAACTTTCCAAGATGCATCCTTACAAATTTTTAGGGTTTATATGGGGTTTGTCGCAGTTTAGAAAGGGAGGGTTTATCGAGGGTAGAAGCGTTGGTGAGCCACACTATGGTAGGGGCCACGCCCCCTCACTACTCCACTCACTAACTCCACTGAGATTTTAAAATCCTCTCACCCACTAACTCTACTACTCTAGACTAGGCTCTCTTGTCTCTCATAATTGACTACTAGTCAATTCATATTAATAAAATAAAAATTAAAATAAAAGTTTTAGAGGAGAAAACATGGAAACAAACTTCTATTCTTCTTCTAGTTCATGGATCTCATCTCACTTCTCAACTAAACTTATTTCTAAGTTCTAACTCTCTCAATTTTTCTTTCTTTTTCCAATATAACCATAAATCTCACTCATCTCTCTTGGCACGGGTATTCCAACAAAATTCTTGTTGAATCTTTAAAGCCCTTTTCAATTAAGGTAAAAATCACTGCATTTCTTATTTGATATACTTATTAGTTTGTATTTTTTTAAATTAGTAGCATTGTGTATAATTTTGTCCACACATTATGAACCAAAAATAGTAAAATACCCTAATTTATTGTCAAATGCTAGTTTTTAGTGTTCGTGTTTTTTTTCCTTTTTTATAATTTTTTTTCTTCTTTATATATTTTGCAGGCTTTTGATCATTTCCGGATGAAGCTTTATCTGAGTAGAATTTCTATCCCTAAATTTTGAGAGTGATGGGCAATTTTAAGTAGTGAGTTAATATACCAGTACCGGCACTCCTCAGTTTGACTCATCTCGACAAATAGTCAGAATGAGACCACCACGACGCTTCTAGGCCAACTTGTTAGAAAATCAACGCATGAAATCAAAGCAATGGTTTCACAGAGTTTGGAACGAACATCATCATCTATACATCTGAATGCAGTTAAAGGAACTTTTACCTTCAAAGCCATTTTATGTACTTTCGGGAGTGCAACATAGTGGGTATGGATGCCTTCTTTGAGTAGATTTGCGACAGTGAGGCACAACTTAGGGAATGTTAGAGGGATCACCATTGTACTGACCCCGATGAAGTGCACGAGGGCAGCAAGAAACACGGGATGGTCACTATTGCTAAAGAACCAGAGTCCCCCCCTTTTACGAGTTTCATCGTAGCTCAGATCATCGAATGATCCTAGGATGTCATCTATAAACTTTCCAAGATGCGCATCCTTACAAATTTTTTAGGGTTTATATGGGGTTTGTCGCAGTTTAGAAAGGGGAGGGTTTATCGAGGGTAGAAGCAGTGGCTGAGCCACACTATGGTAGGGGGGCCACGGCCCTCCCCCCCCCCCAAAAAAAACTTTTTAATTTTTTATTAAAAAAATATATATAGTTGAGTATTTTATTCTTATGTTATTGATTTTATCATTAAATCCCCCCCCCCTCACTTACTCCACCCACTAACTCCACCGAGATTTTGAAATCCTCTCACCCACTAACTCTACTGTTCTAGACTGGCTCTTTTGTCTCTCATAATTGACTACTAGTCAATTCACATTAATTAAATATTAAAATAAAAAGTTTTAGAGGAGTAAACACAGAAACATCTTCTATTCTTCTTCTAGTTCATGGATCTCATCTCACTTCTCAACTAAACCTATTTCTAAGTTCTAACTCTCTCAATTTTTTCTTTCTTTTTCCAATCTAACCATAAATCTCACTCATCTCTCTTGGCCTGGGTATTCCAATAAAATTCTTGTTGAATCTTTGAAGCCCTTTTCAATTAAGGTAAAAAATCACTGCATTTCTTATTTGATATACTTATTAGTTTGTATTTTTTAACTAGTAGCATTGTGTATAATTTCGTCCACACATTATGAACCAAAAATAGTAAAATACCCTAATTTATTGTCAAATGCTAGTTTTTAGCGTTCTTGTTTTTTTTCCTTTTTTATAATTTTTTTTCTTCTTTATATATTCCCGAACTTGGAATCCTGGCATCGCCACTGGGTAGAAGCCCCTTCTTCTTGTGGAAAATATCAGAAAACCCCCTTAACTTTGGACAATCACCATATAAAAGTCTCATAACTTTCAAAATATCAAAAAAAACTATCCCTTGTGTTTATCATAAGCCTCTTTTAACTTTAAGATTTTATTAGAAAACCCCTTTACTTAACTTTAATATTTTATCAAAAAACCTCCCTAAAAACGTCACTTTACGGGAATTTTATGGGGGCTTTCTTTTCTAGGGATTTTCTGATATGTTCAAAGTGATGGAGGGTTAATAAATAATCGTCCAAAATAAAGGGGGCTTAAATTTTCAATAATCACATTTTTACACTCACAATGTCTGAAATCATAGTATATATCCTCATGTCTGACTTCTTCGACACCTGCGCCCAAAAACTCAACTTGCACTCAGAAGTGTCCCACGCCAAGTCTTTGTTCGCGGTAAAAGTAGACTTGTTATTCATTGCTCGTTTGAACTTGTTTACAGCTTCGTTGGCCTACAACAAAATTCAAAACAAAAGAAATGCCTTTTTATTTTAGGCGTACAATGAAAACAAAAATTACAACTTCTTCCTTTTGTGAACAAACACGAGGATCTCTATTTTACGGGATCCTCGCTTGCGTGGGTTCTTTGCCTGTGCCGGGGACTTTTTATTCGTCCGTGGACCACCGCAATTCGATCCGTGGAAACCCGGTTCGAACTACAGACGGAAGGGGCTCGTTTCACGAAGGAAACGACGCGACCCGAGGGGATCACACTCACGGCGAGAGGATCGCCGGGATCGCACTCACGAAGGAGAGGATCGCCGGAGCGGGTGAGATCTACTAGGAGAAATCACAGCGCTGATCTGTAGCCGACCCGAGTTCGCTTACCTCGCGGTTTGTAGATCTGTCGTGCTCGCCGGTGCTCGGGACTGTGCGTCGACGGCTCGTGGATCTCGCGAGGGCTCTCTCAAGAATATCAGAAAATCCAACTCTCCAAAATCCAGCCTTAATCCAACCCCTTTCAAATGAGCACCCCCCCTCACTATTTATAGGAAAACAAGAGGGAGAGGGGGGGCTTTTCGGCCGGCCGGACACCATTGGTGTCCGCCTTGTCGACACCAAACGGTGTCCGGTTTCGCCGGACGCCGCTTTGGCTTCGGTTTGGTTTTCGACTTTTCCGTGACGCTTATTCCAATCTTGTCGCCGCCGCTCTAAGTCCGTGCTTGGTTCACTTGATTGGTTTCATCCCGTCAACGATTTAGGTGACGATCGGTCGAAGTTCAAATCCGATCTCGTTGATGTTTGGGCCCGATCAATCTCGTTGAAGCTTTGCTTGTTGGATTCATTCCATAACACGTAGCCTCGTTGATTCGTGACGCCTTTATTGACCCATTTCGTGTGTTCGCGGACCCGCTTTACGCGTTTGCGGCATAGTCAATCGGCGTCGGTTTGTCGAATGGGTTGTTGGTTGTTAACCCACCGTCACGAGTTTCGTTCGGGCACTGATAAGCAATTTTTAACGCCTACAGATACCCCCTCCAAAGCGTCTCAGTCTCGATTCTTGCCGAAGTCCGATGCTTTGACATGATGAGCCCTTCACCCTTCGATCGGCGTGATGGGACTTGTGAATGACCTTGGCTTTTGATCTCTCCACTCCTTTCAGTCTTTCCAGTGCCTTGTAGGATTGCTGAAGGTATTACGGTACTGCATTTTTTGTCTGACCGTTGTTGAGATCTTGACCATAAGTCGGTAGATAAATTTCTTTTGAGATTGGCTCCAGATTTGATTCCTCCAATTCTCTCGTGTTCTCCGCTTTGTAGGATACCGGGGTGTTGCGGTCTTTGCATTTATTGCTTGACCGTTGTTGGAATTTCGAATCAGTAGCTAATTGAGTTTATTTGTTGTTGACTCGTGTCGGTGGATTGTAATCCAATTGACCATCGAGATTCCTCCGTTGATCGGGGAATTCTTCACTACGACGCGTTAATTGTCTTCAAGCCATATGGGTTTTGGCCTTCAATCGGCGAGTGCAACGCGTTGACTGGCGTGCGATCTTACGTGGATCCGAACCGTTGATCGGTGAATCCTTTGTCGACGACGCGTCAGTTGGCGTCGCTTGTGTATTACTCCTCGTTGGAGTGTGTTCATCCACGGTGGGAGGTAACTTCGGCGTCACTTTTGTTGAAGTGCTCACAATTTTTGATTTGAGCACGGGAGTAGGAGTTGGCCTGCTGGCAGAGCTGGGCTTGGATGCCGACTTCGTCGGATTTGAAGTGTCGACAGACTTGGGCTTCCAAACTAGCCGGCTCGTTGACGACTTCTTGGTCGCCTCCTTCTTCAACTCGCGGGCTTGTTGTACCAAAGCCCTTGCTTGTGCGAGGAGCGTGCGACGCTTCCGGATACGCTCCTGAAGCGTAGAACGGTTCCGTTTGACTCGGACCCATTCATTTGTCGCCGGCCTGTAGGAGTTGGCTACGATCTCAGACTTCAGTCTCTGAGTTAACCTGGATCTTAGATCCGCCTCATAGCGAATCCCATCCATTGATTCTTTTGCCTGGGCAGTTTGTTTTGCCAGGCGTTGGCGTTACCTCGGCGGGCTCTCTTAGAGAGAGTCACGACGCCATTGGCGGAACTACCTCCGAGGAGACAGAGGTTCGAAATTCGCCGCTTTGCCGCCGAGGAGTCACCGTTGTCCGCAGCCTTGACGGCGGTGGTGGTGGATTTTCGCCTCGCGATTCGAGGCCGATTGGGTCTTCCTTGCGGCGGAGACCATCTTGGACTTGCGGGGAGTGGATCTCGACGAGGAAGAGAGGTACTCCTCGTGCCGTTTGGTCGAACTCGAACTCGACCTCTTCTATCACCGGATCCGATCCGCTGGTTGCTACACGACGCTCCTTTGTCGAAGCCGCTGGCTCCCACCGTGGTCGCCTTGTTCGCGGTAAAAGTAGACTTGTTATTCATTGCTCGCTTGAACTTGTTTACGCCTTCGCTGGCCTACAACAAAATTCAAAACAAAAGAAATGCCTTTTATTTTAGGCGCACAATGAAAACAAAATTACAACTTCTTCCTTTTGTGAACAAACACGAGGATCTCTATTTTACGGATCCTCGCTATGCGGGTTCTTTGCCCGTGTCGGGACTTTTATTCGTCCGCGGACCACCGCAATTCGATCCGTGGAAACCCGGTTCGAACTACAGACGCGGAAGGGGCTCGTTTCACGAAGGAAACGACGCACTGAGGGGATCACACTCACGAAGGAGAGGATCGCCGGGGATCGCGACTCACGAAGGAGAGGATCGCCGAGCGGTGAGATCTACTAGGAGAAATCACAGCTGATCAGAGTCACCCGAAGTTCGCTACCTCGCGGTTTGTAGATCTGTCGTGCTCGCCTGCTCTGGATCAGGCCGACGGCTCGTGGATCTCGCGAGGGCTCTCTCAAGAATATCGGAAAATCCAACTCTCCAAAATCCAGCCTAAATCCAACCCCTTTCAAATGAGCACCCCCCCTCACTATTTATAGGAAAACAAGAGGGAGGGGGTTTTCACGCCGGACACCATTGGTGTCCGCCTGGTCGACATCAATGGTGTCCGCCTCGCCGACACCAAAGGGTGTCCGCTTGTCGGACACCAAACGGTGTCCGGTTTCGCCGGACGCCGCTTTGGCTTCTGGTTTGGTTTTGGACTTTTCCGTGGCGTTTATTCCAATCTTGTCGTCGTCGTTCTAAGTCCGTGCTTGGTTCACTTGATTGGTTTCATCCCGTCAACGATTTAGGTGACGATCGGTCGATGTTCAAATCCGATCTCGTTGATGTTTGGGCCCGATCAATCTCGTTGAAGCTTTGCTTGTTGGATTCATTCCATAACACGTAGCCTCGTTGATTCGTACGCCTTGTTGACCCATTTCGTGTGTTCGCGGACCCGCTTTACGCGTTTGCGGCATAGTCAATCGGCGTCGGTTTGTCGAATGGGTTGTTGGTTGTTAACCCACCGTCACGAGTTTCGTTCGGGCACTGATAAGCAATTTTTAACGCCTACAGTCTTGTTATTCTAGTAAACGCTTACATGATACAACAATCCTAATAAAATTTCTCAATGGATTCTTCATGTCTGACGTTCCGAGCAAAAATTACCACCGAGAGGACCATAGTTTCTCTCTCTCAACAATATAGTGACCAGTCACACACTTCAACATCACCTCCTAGTTTGCACAGTCACATCTCAATCGAAGAAGAAATCCCCATTGCATCCAACAAACACAAAACTCTCTATTGAGTCCTAAACAAAATGAAGACCATCTCCGAGCAGGAGAGAGGCATCTGACTAACACATCAATTGCAATATCAAGTCCATAGATTTTACAATAAAATCCTTTTATTTATAAACCTTAGATTCGTCAAAAGGGCTTTGACCGGGACCCAGCCAGCTATCCCCATCCCTCATGTTTACTCCTTAGCGCAAACTGCTATACTACCGAACCCTCAACACTCGATTATGAGGGGGACACATTCATAAAATTTTAAAAAGAATGAAAACTAACTCAACATTGCAAGTGCAATGGATAAAAGACCTCCAGCTGTAGCACAAATTTGGGCAAAAGTCTACATACACAATCTTTATGAACCGCAAAAGGGCTTACATTGCAACTTCAATTACAACCAACTCCCAGTAGAAGTCAATAAAATTCAACACCCATGACAAACCAAAAATAGTAAAACTAAACAAAGCAAATATAACCAACAAAATAGAATATTAGTTGCAGCTACCGACACTTATAATTACAGTAGCATTCATCAAACCAGACACATCTTTGTTACAGTATAAAAAGTTTTAATGCAAGGACCCTATCACCATGGGTGTTTTGAGTAATTTGCTTCCTTTTCTTCATCTTCGTCCGTTGTACACAACCATCCTTCAAAGTATCCCATCAACAATTTCTACAAATATAACATTGAATCTCAATTAGCATTCAATGCAAAGTTTTCATGTCATTCGTCGAGTGAGCTTTAGACAAGTTCTAAATGGATATCAACCTAGAACTGTAGTGATTAAGCAAAGTTTCATCTTGATATTAAATCAATACGATTTCATTTGCTTGAGATCTTTTCGAGATTAACTCTATTTTGTGTGATTCTTCAAAGAAAAAAATGATGCAGTAAATCCTATCTTTTGAAAACGGTCTTGTATGTCACATGCTTCTAGATTTACTTCACTCGTCACGAGCTTGGCCAACAAAGTAATGGTACCATTAAGCATTATCTGCACAAGCTCAAGTGATGTATCGATAAGTTTTGGATATTTACTGATTACGTTTGTCAATGCAACTAAAGTAAGGTTCATCTCAAAGAGATCTGATATGTCTATAAGAGATGGCAACCAGAAACCATTAGCAATATCCACAAAACTATTATTCTTAATTCAATCTAGCAATTCAATCATAACTTTGGGCTCATATGTGACAAACGTCATCGCTAGGCACAAGCCAACATACCTAGGAAACTTGCCACCTTGCTTAGCCTTCAGCCTTGTTTAAAAGTTTCTCCAGATTAAAGAAATGAAACCTTTTATCCTGTCAAAGCCGATGTACTCAATGGCTACATTAAGCACAGAGAGACCCAAGTGCTCTCTATTTGGAATAAAAAAAGAAATCATTAGATAGATGTAACGCATTGACAAGATGCTCATTTCTGCATTTAAACTTCTTCATATATGCTTTTAGTAGCTTGACCAACCATGGAAAATGTATCAATTTCTAATTGTCATGAACGAGGAGCTGCTGACATAGCGGCATATATCTTTGTGGTGTGGGTTGCTGACTCAGACTTTGGGCTAATATTTAGCTTACATAAGGATATAAGCGGAGAATCTTTCCTTCCACAATAGATTCAAATACAGGAAAAATCCTATCTTCAAAATCTTTGGCCAGCGAATGATGTCTCTCAAAAAATATATGAAAATGTTGCTGCTATAGTCTCAAATAAATTATGGGTGAATACTCGGTTATGTGACTCCCTGTTCACCCCTAAAAGAACGTGTTGGAGCATATCTAAACTGGGACTCAAGGACACCTTGCTTATAGAAGACGCATTCAGAAGTTTTGTCATGTTATTCAATATACCCTTTTCATGTTGTCCTGGCAACACATATCTAGATAAATAGTTCGTTAACATCTTAAAGTAGGTGTAAGAGTTAGTGACCGTAGTCTGCATTTCATTCTTCCCAAATGAAAGATTCGCCAAGGAAATTACATCACAAAACTTAACTCTTTTTGATTTTGCATTCCACAACTTCTTTATATCTTGCTATAACTTAGTTTCTAGCTCCCCGGGGATACACTCTCTGAAAATAGTAACAAACTTCAGGGCGCATGTCTTGAGGATAGGGAATTCATTGACATCTTCCTTGAGCACAGGGACAATCGTATCTCATAACAAATTGACAATATTAATCAATTCGTCCCCGAGAGAGATCACTATATCAATAGCTTTCCCCTTTTCACTCCATCTCTCATTCAGATTTGCATCATACGAGCTCAACATATCCTGTATCATAATAGAAACTATATCAATAGCTTTCCCCTTTTCTCTCCATCTCTCATTCCGGTTTGCATCATACGAGCTCAACATATCCTGTATCATAAGAGAAACTAACTCCTTCACTTCTGCTTGGTAATTGATGGAAAGCCCTTTAAGGAGTGGACACACTGCACTCCACATATTATGAAAATCATCTCCCTCTTTACCCTTCATATAAAAGACATCCGCTTCTAAATTTACCAACTTCAAAGTTAGAAATACTAAGTTATTGCAGATCTTCTTCAATTGAGGAATAGTCCAGAATGTGTGATGATTCATGCTTCTGTATAGAAATGAAAGAAGTTTTATAGCTAAAATAGTTAAGTCATCCATTATAAGGTTATCCCTCATCAACAAAGCAAAAAGAGTTTCAGCAAAATAATTTTTAGGAATGCGTTGAAGAAACCTCGGCTCATCGTTCTTCACAGCAAGATGGACATTGTTGATAATCTCCACCCTCAACAATTCAACTTCTCCCAAATTCTCCCGAGAGCAATTAGTTTTAAAGTAGGAAAAGAATCGACACCACAACCCATCATCATCCAGATATTCCAGAATGAAGCTTGGAAGCGTAAGGAAGAGAAGGTTGATTACCTCACAGCACATCCTCTGCGAGGAAAATAAAAAAGCATTTGTATGGTTATTTTTTATATAACAAATGTTTGTTCTATTAAATAGTGCAACAACATTCCCTCTAAGAGTTTGCAGGCTTTTGATCATTCCCGGATGAAGCTCTATCTGAGTAGCATTTCTACCCCTAAAATTTGAGAGTGTGGGCCAATTTTAAGTAGTGAGTTAATATACCAATACCGGCGCTCCTCAGTTCGACTCATCTCGGCAAGCAGCCGGAGTGAGACCACCTTGACGCTTCTAGGCCAACTTGTTGTAAAATCAACGCATGAAATCAAAGCAATGGTTTCACAGAGTTTGGAACGAACATCATCATCTATACATCTGAATGCAGTTAAAGGAACTTTTACCTTCAAAGCCATTTTGTGTACTTCCGGGAGTGCGACATAGTGGGTATGGATGCCTTCTTTGAGTAGATTTGTGGCAACGAGGCACAACTTAGGGAATGCCAGAGGGATCACCATTGTACTGACCGCGATGAAGTGCACGAGGCTGGCAAGAAATACGGGATGGTCACTATTGTTAAAGAACCAAAGTTCGCCCCTTTTGCGAGTTTCATCGTAGCTCAGATCATCGAATGATCCTAAGATGTCATCTATAAACTTTTCCGAGATGCGCATCCTTACAAATTTTTTAGGGTTTATCTAGGGTTTGTCGCCGTTTAGAAAGGGGAGGGTTTATCGAGGGTAGAAGCCCCTTCTTCTTGTGGAAAATATCAAAAAACCCCCTTAACTTTGGACAATCGCCATATAAAAGTCTCATAACTTTTAAAATATCAAAAAACTATCTCTTGTGTTTATCATAAACCTTTTTTAACTTTAAGATTTTATTAAAAAACCCCTTTACTTAACTTTAATATTTTGCCAAAAAACCTCCCTAAAAACATCACTTTTAGGGAATTTTATGGGGCCTTTCTTTTCTAGGGATTTTCTGATATTTTCAAAGTCATGGAGGATTATCAAATACTCGTCCAAAATAAAGGGGGTTTAAATTTTCAATAATCTCATTTAGACTCACAATGTCTAAAATCATATTATATATCCTCATGTCTGACTTCTTTGACACCTGCGACCAAAAACTCAGCCTACACTCAGAAGTGTCCCACGCCAAATCTTGTTTTTCTAGTAAACGCTTACATGACACAACAATCCTAATAAAATTTCTCAATGGATTTTTCATGTCTGACGTTCCGAGCAAAAACTACAACCGGGAGGGCCATAGTCTCTCTCTCAACAATATAATGACTAGTCACACACTTCAACATCACCTCCTAGTTTGCACAGTCACATCTCAATCGAAGAAGAAATCCCCTTTGCATCCAAAAAACACTCAACTCTCTATGAGTCCTAAATAAAATGAAGACCATCTCCGAGCTGGAGAGAGGCATCTGACTAACACATCAATTGCAATATCAAGTCCATAGCCTTTACAATAAAATCCTTTTATTTATAAACCATAGACTTGTCAAGAGGGCTTTGACCGGGACCTAGCCAACTATCCCCGTCCCTCATGTTTACTTCTTAGCGCAAACTGCTATACTACCAAACCCTCAACACTCAATTATGAGGGAGACACATTCATAAAATTTTAAAAAGAACAAAAACTAACTCAATGTTGCAAGTGCAATTGATAAAAGACCTCTAGTTGTAGCACAAATTTGGGCAAAAGTCTACATACACAATCTTTATGAACCACAAAAGGGCTTACGTTGCAACTTCAATTACAACCAACTCCCAGTAGAAGTCAACAAAATTCAAAACCCATGACAAACCAAAAATAGTAAAACTGAAAAAAGCAACTACAACCAGCAAAATAGAATATTAGTTGCAGCTACCGACACTTATAATTACAGTTGCATTCATCAAACCAGACACATCTTTGTTACAGTATAGAAAGTTTTAATGCAAGGACCCTATCATCCATGGGTGTTTTGAGTAATTTGCTTCCTTTTCTTCATCTTCTTCCATTGTACACAACCATCATTCAAAGTATCCCATCAATAATTTCTACAAATATAACATTGAATCTCAATTTGCATTCAATGCAAAGTTTTCATGTCATTCGTCGAGTGAGGTTTAGACAAGTTCTAAATGGATATCAACCTAGAACTGTAGTGATTATGCAAAGTTTCATCTTGATATTAGATAAATACGATTTCATTTGTTTGAGATCTGAAAGAAAAATATTTTGAGATTAACTCTATTTCGTGTGATTCTTCATAGAATCAGTTGAAGAGTCATTTTCGAGTGATATCATTCAGAAGCGTACTTGTGAGTATGAAGATATCATAGAGGTACATCGTTCAGAGGTGTAATGCTGAACATTCTGAGATTGACTCTATTTGGCGTGATTCTTTGTAGAATCAGCTAATGTGTCATTTTGTGATGATATCATTCAGAGGCGTACTGATGAGTGTGAAGATATCATCGAGGTAATATCATTCAGAGGTATACTAATAAGCTTGACGGCTGATTCTCTTGGTAGAGGTGTAATGTTGAACATTCCAAGACTGGCTCTATTTGGCATGATTCTTTGTAGAATCAGCTAATGAGTAATTTTACGGTGATATAGTTCAGAGGTGTACTGATGAGCGTGAAGATATCATCGAGGTAGTGTCATTCTGAGGCATACTGATAAGCTTGATGAACGTTTATTTTGGTAGAGGTATAATGTTGAACATATTGTAATCGAGTTCGGCTACCCAAGAGGGAGGGGGGGATGGTGAATAGGGTTGCGTAAAAAACCTAGTTATTTTTTAAAAAAATTTGCAAATAAATTTGCGGAAGAACACAACCAAGCAAATCAATCAAACGCAAGCATACAATTTTACGTGCCTACATCCACGAACTTTACCCTTATGAAATGGATCCACTATCTAAGAAAGCACCAAACTCCCAAGTTCGTCGAAGCTCTTGCACTCGATCTTACCCAATCTCACAAATGTGCAAAGCACAATATAGATCTCAGATACTCTCACACTCAATCTACCTACGACTGAGAATTTCAGTCATATCACTTCACCATGATCTCTAGGTTTACAAATCAAACTGAATGGAAAAGATTCTACGATAAATACACACCCCTAACAATTGATGATCTTCAGTAGATGATGACTATGTGCTGCAAAGATCCCCTTTGAATTGTAGCACGGACGTCTTCTTCAAACTATAAATAGCACCAAGAAGAAAAGCTCAAATCAATATCTCTTGAAAAATCCTAGCTTTTCTATTCTCCAAACTCTTGATCTTTTCTCTCTTTTATTCTCTATATATAATCTGCAATGAGACTTCTAATATGATTAGGAAAACAACCCTTAGTGTCCTTGTAGATGTAGCAACGAATGGTTCATATTAGAACTTAGAAAATAATTGAATCTATTTAAATTCATCCGATATATATATATATATATATATATATATATATATATATATATATATATATATATATATATATAGAGCAAGACTCCTATGAACTTAAGTTCATAATGAATAGTGGTGCACCAACTTTTCTAACCACTCATCTTACTTTGGGATCCGTGAAAGATATAAAGCCACTTTGAGATTTGTGCATTACAAATCTCAAGGCAAGATGAGTGGATAAAAAGTTGGTGCACCACTATTCATTATGAACTTAAGTTCATAGAGCTTACTCTATATATATATATATATATATATATATATATATATATATATATATATATATATATATATATAAAAGACCCAAAACCCCTGAACATCTCCATGATTTCGTGAAGAATTACGCTTAGATACTCCATTCTAGTTTTATTATCAATTAGCCCCAGTTGTTAAGTTTCCCAGAGGCTTGGATGTGTTATCTAGGTTTTCTGTAGTTATTTGGGCATCTTTGGAAAATTTCAATTTAAAATTATATACAATATTTGAATGTGTTATCGAACTGTGATGTATTATTTGAATGCATTATGAAATTTTTGGGGTAATCTAAAAAGATTTTGGGGTCAAGTAACATTTTCAAACTTTTTGGGATATCTCCCATATTGGATTAAACTTCTTATGAGGTTTTGTAAAATTTACCGGTAATTCTTTCTTCTTGTAAGGTCAAAACAAGGAGTGAAGTATCATCCCTATAACGCTTGTAATCTTATAAATTTAGTATCATATGCTGAATCACATACATATGTAAGTCTTCTTCGGCCTTATGTGCTATTGTACATGTACAATCTTGTGTGTTTATAATAAAAAACTCTGTTAAAAATTTTCATAGTTACGAGGTAACAAATTGGTATCAGAGCATCAGCTTTGGATCAAAGATTCGAGCATATGATACCACTTTTCCGTGATTATGAAGATACAATATACAAACTATTAGCCAAAAGGGAACAATTAATGATGATGTATATTATAGAAGCCATAGAGGCCTAGGTATTGCTTTATGTTACAATTAATGCAGTCGAGTTTACATGAATTGATGAAAACTTTAGCACCTTACACACCCGTTTTCATGTGCATCAAGCGGTTGCAGATGATTGGATCTTCCTTATTACAACAAATAAGATTAGATATCCCTAGGTATATTACATAAGTAATCTTGTTCTTAGAGGTGTAATTAAGCATGAGATGTTTTGAAGCAGGAAAGGAGAAAGACTGAGGAGTTGAAGGTCTTATTACAACCATCGAACAACAAAGTGGAATACCAAGGTCGTATGAACTTTCACTATTCGTGAACATTTATCATATGTGGGCTAAAAAGCATTTGGGTGAACATATGAGACCTTAGTCATTCTCACAAAACTTCTCATCTTCATATGAGAAGCCATTCTTCTTGAACCATAAAGCTGAGCTCTAATACCACTTGTTCGAAAGAATCTATTAGATATTGCTCAGAACTTTCTATTTAGCTCCATCCCTCCTTAATTTTACCCATATAAAACTATGTTCATAAACAAAATTCATAACAACAAGGACCATAAAGCAAACATACTATATTTTATTCTCGCCATCACACTTGCGATTGATGACATCCGACACTCATAGAGTAACAGAAAAAAGGTAAGAAGTCATTGATGATTCAAAGCACCAATAGAGAGAGCAATGTTTTTTAAAGTCTCTCTAACTATTAGATCAAAACTACTTGATTATGGTGATAGTTAAGAATTATATTTTTATATTCTAATAATGTTGCTGATTTTAAAAGCAGTCTTTAGACATGAGAGGCTTCTGCTTAGACTCAGTCCAGTTATCAATGCTAAGTGGAGACATCAGTCAATAGAGAGCTCAAATCAGACAACCGTCCGAAAATCGTGAGACTTGAGTGCTTCAATCACCCCCTGGAGGTTCTGTGCGCCCAAATCGTACACTTGTTCACAGGCATCAAGAGCCTTTTGGTCTCTATGGACACGTATTTTTTTTTCTTTTTTTTTTTCTTTTTTTTTTTTCCTTCCCTTCTTCTTCTTGAGAGGAATACATACAAGTTTTTGTTGTTCCGCAGCTTCTTCACCTCGGCCTCGTTGTGTGTAACGCTGGTGTATGTTAGGTTGGCTTTTATGGAGGTAAGACCTGACAAAAAACAAAATTAATTGAGAAAATTTATCGGCTCTATCTGCAACTAATCCTAGAATTAATAATGGGTATTGGCCCTTCTTCTCAAAAGAAGTAAAAAAGTTATATAATGTATTTCTAGCAAGAGATGTAGAAAGAAAAAGGATTCGGATCCTCTCTAATTAGGTGGTAATTAGAGAGTATCCAATTATCCGATCTTTACCCTCTATTCCAATTCCAACGACTTAGATGAAGTCATGTAAGATTTCCACTTACACAATACCGGTTTTCATAATAGTGGTTTTAAAGATAATAGTGGTTTTTAATATAATATTTCGAGCCTACGTGGCGTCATCTTACCCCTTAGAATTGGAATAAATAGTAAGGATTTGGGTAATTAAACACTCTCTAATTACCATCTAATTAGAGAGGATCCCAATATACCTATTGTGTCGGCTTTATCGCTTCTAGGAACAACCTGAAAAGTCGTAATAAAGTGGTTGAAGTCAAAATAATGTACCGGTTTACCTCTTAATTGCTTGCATGTTTCTTCAAGGGTCACATCAATGAGAACAAGTTGACGAGGCGGGGTTCTGTGAGGCAAAGGGGGTAGTGAAATATATATATGAAATCTAAATCAAATCATCTTTGTTTCATGAAAGTTGAAACCATATATAATGATCAATGAGTGCAAAACAAAACTATTGAGTATGCATGAAACTTGAGTGTATGTGTTTGAAAAGTTTATGGTAACTCGCAAAGCTTGACAACTCATTAATCTTGACAACTCACAAAGCTCCCCTTAAAACCAAGATCGTCGTTCAAAATCAACTTTGGGAAAAAAAATCTCTCCCCGATTTCCATTCTCCCATCTTCCTAGCCTATTTTAACCATTTCTCCCCTTGTTGTTATTATTAAAGTAATAAATATGAATACATGTTATGTCATGATTTTGACAAATAATATAAGTATTTTCTCAATTTAACAAAAGAAAGTGTTGAAAATCAATAAATTCCTTTCCATGTAAGTATAAAATAAATTTGACCATACAAAATACCACAAAATACTAGGAAACATCGTCAAATTAATATATAAGGAGAATAAATACCTCTGGGAAACTTAACAACAGGGGTTAATTCGATAATAAAACTAGAATGCAGTATCTAAGGGTAATTCTTCACGAAATCGGGGAGATGTTCAGGGGGTTTTGGGTCTAAAATGGGCCAGCCCATTGAAAGACTTGTTTAGATAATGGGCCATATCTGAATGAACCGTTTCATTCAGATCTCTAGAAAATAGATACGATTTTCCATCTTGCATTAATTGGTTTGTTTTAAATTTTGATTAGATTTATTTACTTGTTTAACTTGTTTTAATTTAAGTTATATGAGATTCGTACCTTGTAATTGGGGGTTAGTTTTCATTTAAATTAGATTTGTTCTGTTTTATTGCCTTGTTTTTATTTAGATTAGATATACGATATATTTTCCCACCATAATAAGTCAGGGATATTTGCACAGACTAAATAATTATTAATAGGAAAGATTTATTCTCATGAGATTTTGAAAAGGCAATAGATACTCATTTATTTACTTAACAAATATAAACCTAACCATTATTATTAGATGCCAAAAGAAGATTATCTCCTCGATTTATACAAGGCCTCTTTTCACATAAGATTGAAGACAGTAATACACTGGAAGGCAAAAAAAAAAAAAAAAATTGAATAATCAACATTCTAAACTGAAAGAAACGAGGGGAAAAAACTTCTCCTAAACTCGCTGAACTTGGGATCCAAAAACACTATAACAAAAGTCATTCCTTTATTTATTAATATTTCAACTCAACTCACAACACAAATAACATGCTAATTAATATGGTTTATAGGCTTAAAGGAAGTAAGCTGCCTAAATTTCTCCCACTCCTTTTCCCACACAACAGCCTCATAATACCCAGTCACACCCTTATCATCAGCCTTAGCCTGTATATCCAGCTTATAATTAATGCCAGCAACAACTTGAGTCTCACCCTTAACCACCTTGCTCAGCTCAAGCTTAGAGTTACCTTGCTTGTTGTACTCTGACACGGCGAAGTTTGCGATGTCGATAACGTGCGGGTCGGAGAGGTTCTTGATCGGAGTCCAACCTCAGACGACGGCTTTCAAGGAGGTCGCGGAGGCCGCGGCAGCAAGAAATAGAGGGAGGAGGAGGAGGAGGAGGGTTTTCAGGGTTTTTGGTTAAGTGTTTGTTGGGGTTTCTTGTTATATTGGCTGGGTTTGTGAGTTGGAATGTCTATTGGTTAAGGGCTTTTTATAGTGGAGGGAGTTAAGGGGGTTGGAGGCTATGCTGTGGATTTGTTACCTTTTATATATATGTCCAAATTCTTTCTTTATAGGATTGTTACCATTTATATGTTCAAATTTTTTCCTTTCAGGATGTTACCTTCTATGAGTTCAAATTCTCTCTCTACTGATTTCTAATACATGTGGTATTCGATACAAAGAAGGATAACTATAACAAAACTATACTTTTCAAACTATTTCTACTCTACTACACACAAAAGTGTGAGACCCTTCCACTTAAATTGTAATTAAAATTGATGAGTTCTCAAGAACCCCACAATCTTTGGATGTAATAATATGGGAGTAGTTTCAAAAAAGTGCTCTAGTTATCACTACTCATACAAGAATAACGAATGTGGACTTCTGGTTTGCCATTCATTTTCTCTAGATGACGAGATCAGTAAGTGATTAGGAAAATTATTGCTTCTTGATTTGATGGATCTGCTGATATTTGCTCATTTATATGCTGCCCTAGTGATTTCAGAAAATATCTAGTGGATGTGATTCACAGCATTAAATGTTCACCGAAGAGGTATCAACCATTGAATTCATGCACAAATCGTGACTTTCAATTATCAAAGGATTGACATCTATTTAGTGCATATTTAATTCATTTATTATAATGGGTTTGGATACAATGAATGGTAGGGGAGGAGAGTGATGCGAGTAAACCCAAGGAAAAGAGATGGAGGGGAAGGAGCAAAATAGAATTAGCTGTGTTTGTATAGAAAAGAAGGGGAAGAGATAGCATATGGAATTTGTGTTGTTTAGAGTTGAGAAGGAAATGAAGGGGAAGCTATATGACCTATATACCCATTTGGAGGAATTATACATTTAAAAGTTTTTTTTTCTCTAAGGACATTTTTGGAATAATGCAAAAAATTTCACTTAAACTCAATCCCTCTCCTCCCAATCCATCCACTTTAGGAGGGTTAGGAAAGTGAGTGGATTTGCTTATTTTTAACCCTCCCATCTCTTCCCCTTGCTGATTCAAATTTCTAAATAGAACACAACTTTTAGAGGGTTAACATCCTAACCATCCCAATCCTTACCCTCCTTCCTAGAAATATGTATCCAAACTCAAAAGATTTAGTGTTATTTGGTGATATTTGCTAACTGGGTTAATTGAGAACAGACCTCCTGTAGTAATCACCCAATTGCAAAGAGACTCCGTGTATTGCTATTTGTTGTGAGTAGATCCCCTATAGTTCTACTTGTTGCAAATAGACTTCTGAATGAATTTTTTTGACGCTTGAAATCGTTAAAAATATTTGAGAAGGTGAATAGACCCCTTATCGTTCTATTGGTGAGGATAGACAACCAATAGCTTTTTTTTTTTTTTACTTTTAAAAGAATAAAAAAATTTCATTAAGATGTAGTATTCGCACTTGGGCTAATAGTACAAGGGGTATTCAAAACAAGTAAAATTATAGAGGGTCTATTCACAATAAATAGAACTATATGAGATGTCTTTGCAACTGAGTGATCATAAAGGAGTCTATTCGCAATTAACCCCTACTAATTTCCACGTAAAACCTCCGGTAGCTGTCGTTGTGAATAGGGTTAACTACAGATACATTCCCTATATTGTCCATAAATTTTTTATTAGCATTTAGACTGTTAATATTCGAATAAAGCTCTTTCTCCTTTATTTTTAGGAGTTTTATCTTTGGACCCAAAGGTTTACCATGATTTATGTTTAAACCCTTTTTTTGTATCTTTAGATCCAATCAACTTTGTGTATTTATCTTTTAACCCAAGTTCTCAAATACACTTCATACTTATGTGATCCCTCCTAAAAGTTTTCAAAAGTCCAATTTTACCGCTCTATTTTTCTCATTTAATTCTCTTTCACCTCCTTTGATCTCTTATTTCCTTCTTCACCTCTCATAAATCCATTAAATACTCGTCAACCCCTTTAATTTCTAAGGTTTGAATACTAAATTTTGGTAACGATTCATCTTTTTTTTTTGGTATTTTAAGTTATAGATTCTCCCAATTCCTCGACTCTAATTTTGTAGCATAAATTCACCTAAGCATTTAAGACAATAATAGCATTAATTTATCATTTTCTTCATCACAATTTTTGACATGATTATTCATAATTCCTCATGATTATTTATTACAATTAATAAGAATTGATAATACTAAAAAATAAAAAGATTATTTTAATTTCATATGTTAGAGAGAGAGAGAGAGAGAGAGAGAGAGAGAGAGAGTTTTGAGGAGATGTGGGGGTATTTTGGGGTTCTACATCCTAAAAGTACAAATATAATATATTTTAACTATAAATAATACTACTTAGGTTTAAAGACAAAAAGAAAAAGTTGATTGGGTCTAAAGATACAAAGAAAAGTAATTGGGTTTGAAAATAAATCAAGGTAAAACTTTAGGTCTAAAGACAAAACCCCTAATCTTAAATCAATGTTAGTAGTTGATAATTACACCATTTGGATCTTTGGCGATTTTACTCAATTTAAATGCAATTTATTTTTTCGAGGACAAAAGATAACTTAATGTTACATCATTTTCACATGACATCTCAACAAAACAAGAGAAATATTTTTTTCGGTCTTTTAGGGAGTAGATATCACTACTAATATAAAGTAGTAAAAGTCTATAAGCAGCTGAACAGAGGAATTAATTTTATTCTTCCACGGTCAATATAGTATTCTAAACTAAGGATTTATTTCCTTTTTTTTTTTTCCCCTTCGAATCAGATCTCGCCATTATAGCAACAAACTTAGCATACACCAACTTCACACACCATCAAGCCAGGGCTGAGGAGCTGTTGAACGACAAGAACGTCTCCAACCTGAGCAAACAAGCTCTTCATGGCTGCCAAGAAACCTTTAGCCTGGGCGTTGATGGGCTCAAGGGAGTCCTTGAATCTCCCAAGTCCGGCCATTTTGATATTTGGACGGTCAGGAGCGATTTGAATGCTGCAGCGGGTGACGCCGACACTTGCAATGACACTTGGAATGAGATCAATCAGAAGTCTTTGATGGCTAAAGAAGACGATGATGCTCTTAAGATTAGCAGCCTTGCGCTTGCTATTGCTACTTTGCTTCCTTAATCTAATTTCCTTTGTACTGATATGAGGTTTATTGACAATAAAATTGTTATGCAGATATAATCTTTGACTATTCAATCATTTACCACCACATTCTCTGAGATTGGATTAATTAATTTGCTCCTTTCATTTTACAGTCAAATTATAAATGGCTTTTTTTTTATGTAGGGTTTTGCTAAACATTGTCCTAAGGACAATGAATAAGGAGGAGAGAGATACAGAAAAGAAAATGTGACTGAGGCCATATATTTGGGAAATTTCTTGCCCACTCATGGCCCATGGCACGCCCGGCCAATTACAAAGTTTGCACGCAGACTAAATTAAATTCTAACTATGGGGCTTTAGCACTTAATGTCCACGTTTAACTTTATTAGCATGGTTGAAATTTAATTTAGTGTTAAAGCCCCATAGTTAGAATTTAATTTAGTGTTACATGTCGCTTTGTAATGAATTGGAGCATGCCACCTTGGTGCTCCATGAGTAGCCAAGAAATTTCCATATATTTGACACTCATTCTCTCTCTTCACCGGTATGATTCATAGTCAACTAAGATTGTACCATTTGACTAGTCAATTTGTGGGCAAAATATATAGATGAAGTTTTTCAGGGAAGGTCAAAGAAATAAGTGACCTTAAGAAAGGGACAAGGCTACGACAAAAGACGCCTTTTGACTCAGACCTCTGCGCCCCGATAGGGGTGGGCGTGGCCTTCTGCTTCAGATCGTGACCCTACTGCCGAAGTTCAAGGCCGATCCGCCTAACTCGGCCTCGCCGGCCGCCTTGGACCGAGCCTACTTCTCTGATCCCGGGTCTGGGACTAGACCCAGCCGGCCCACGACCCACCTAGGTGCGGGCCTGGTTTGACTGGCCCACGGGTCGTGGGCCGGCCCATGGTTTTTTGTCCAACTTTTTTTCCTATTTTTTTTTACCTTTTTAATTGTATTAAACTTGCATTTACAATTATAAAATTATTTCTAATTTATTTTAGTAATTTAAACTTGTATTAAACTATTTTTAAACTTGTATTAAACTTTTTAATCCTTCCAAGTTGATAACAGCGAGCTTAAAGATTACTGTTTTGTTTCTCAATGGGCCAAAAGGCCCATGAGCCAAAGACCTATAACATTTTGGCTTTGTTAGCAGCTAGCTGCAGATCCAAAGAGCTAAAGGAATAGCTAATCTAACAAAAAAATATATCATGGACCGGGGCGGGGCGGGCCGTATCGGGTCAGGGGTGGGTCAAGCCAGCAGGGGTCAGGCCTATTTCTTTGACCCTAGGTCTGGGGCTGGACCCGGCCCGGCCCGTGACCCTAGTATCTCATGGGCCGGGTCGTGACCCATGGCGGGCTGGGCCGGGTCAGTCCGCAGGTCGACCCGGCCCATGCCTAACCCTAGCCCCGAATCGGACTTGGGCTTGGGCCTTTTCTGACCTAAAGACACTAACCCAAGTTTGAGTCTAACCATTTCATCCATCCACTTGGATCAATAATATTGTCGATATAAGATTTGATATATACCGTTGTCGAATAATTCTTCAGGGCCTGCCCAAGTAAGTCTTGATCGACCCATTACTAGCTGCAAGGTCGTGCGAAGTTAGGATCCAACAGTTCTGAATGGAAAAGCTCGTTGCTCTGCCTTCCCTCTCAGGGTCTTGGATTGTGATTGTGTTGGATTGACCAGGAAGTGGTAATTTCGCGTAGATTCGACAGTTCCGAAAGATAGCCGCAACGTCACCAAATATGAAATCAACGGTGCCGGAAATGTCACACTGACGATAGAACTGACGGCCATAGCGTGCGTAGACTGTGTTTTGGTACCCGTCAACGGCACAGCGGTAGAATGCAACCAAATCGGCATCAACGCGGAGAGCAACGACCTAGAAATTAGATGGGCCGACTGTGTTAATGAACGAGAGGTCACGAGCTAGGAAGCCTTTTACCCGAAACAGCTGACCAAAAATTAAGAATATACGTTTTACTAACTTGTATTGTGTAACACTAAACAACTTGGATAGTAGGGGGCGTTACCAAACACACCCTAACTTTTAAGATTTGTTAGCATTGTATAACTAACATTTATATTTATTATAGTATCTTCTTATCAATATCTCCGGTTTTCTCCCATAAGAAAAGAAATCTCTGGTTTTCTTCAAAAAATCAAAAGGTTTGTATTTTGTTTCCTTAAAAATTACAAGTATTATTCTATCAAATTTTTGTTCTTTTTCCTTTCTAAAATCTGCTCTTATTTATACGTTGTATTTAGAACTTACTATTTAACAATTTACTTTTTTCCCTATTTTAATTAACCAGGTGAAAAGTTTAAATAAAATACATAAAGAAAGAAAATAATGTTAGGGATAGTATCCATAATTATAATAATTTTGGCATTTGGCTTTATTTATTTTGTTAAGATCTCCTAAAAATATGGTGAAGGACCGTTGTCTAAGTGGCAGAGAAATAATAGGGAAGAATCATACAAACAAGCAAGGTCAAAAATACCCTTCCTATTTTTCGAGACCATATTGATTTTATTCCTTGTTTAAAAAAACATGAAAATGCCTACTTCCGGAGAATCAAAGCGTTCCCCATTTGAGAATGACATTTATCTAACTGTTTTCTGTTGGTCAAATGATTTAAACAACAAACAAGTGTCCTTGAAGGCAAAATTTTCGGAACCCCCCTAACTTTGAACAATTATCAGACCCCATAATTTCAAACAATAAAAAATCTCCTTAAGGGCCCGCTTGGTTGTATTTTTTTTCTAGCGAAGTTACTGTAGCATCTACAGTAACTTTCACCCCAAAAAGTTTTTTCCGCTTTTGGGGTGAAAACTACTGTAGCTGTCTGATGCTACAGTAACTTTCACGAGAAAAAAATGCAACCAAGCGGGCCCTAAATCAGAGGTTATTAGAAATCCATCTTCAATTTTAAGTTTTTTTTTCCATAAAAACCGCTCGACTGCATTAAGCATAATTTTCACATGAATGAGTAAAATTACGTAGAGGGATATTTTTACAGTGAAAATTGTGGTATATGCTTTTCGTAGATTTTTAAAAATTTGTGGGTAAAATGACGGCTTCAGTCCACATTTAGGATCTAAATGTGCCGCCAATGCAAAATATGGACGGACGTTGTTATTGGGGTTATATGCAAAATGCATAAACTTATTGTGGATTTCTACAATTCTAATAGTTTTTGCGGGGTTTAGTGTGATTGTAGAAGATATTGAGGGTTTGGTGCAAAACGCTGAAAGTTCTTGGGAGTTTTGTGCAATTTATATCCAAATTCTTTTTTGATAACTATTTTTATATCCTAATTCTAGTGACCACAAAAACGAGATATTTTTATATTTTCAAAAACGCGTTATGCTTATAAAGTTTGTTATATATAAAGAAATATTGACTTTTGAGAAATACTGACGATACTGAGAATTTATTGCAGTAGATGATCTACTACCTTCTCACATGTAACCTACTTTAAATATACTCAAGAGAAACGAGTACGAAGCACACAAACGCATTAATCTTGCCCCAGCAAAGGGACCACTAGTTTTTGTAAGTAGGCTAAAATATAAGTAGATAACCAAATATCAATGAAATTTTTGATTTACAAAGTTTCATTAGAGAGTAAATTGAATCAAACTTGATAGAGTTGAATGCAAAACTAACAAATAACAGAACGAAATCATTTAACTATCTATAAATCAAACTATCAAGTTTAAAAGTTTTATGTCAAAGTTTATTTTGCTCATAATGCATTTATGATTAACAAATTACGTAAAAGTCAATTTGGTAATATGAAGGACTAAATTATTAACCCATTAAATAAGTTTTATTTTAGCCCTTATGATTACTGTTAGTATTTGGGAATAACGAGGATTTTGATTGTTTTCTTTATAAATAGAAGGGTTAACTCTTAATCCTTCTAAATAGGAGTATTAGTAAACCCCTCATTTTGAGGGGTTAGCTCATTTTAATCCCTCTAGAGGAGTTAGTTTAACCTTTATGTATTTTTTGTATTTGACAAATTATGGAGGGTTAACTCATTTTAACCCTTCTATAGATTTTGTTTGTTTGGCGGGTTAAGAAGGGGTCACTTAACCCGTTGCCAAACGGCACCTTAAAGATCAATTCTTTTCTGGATCAACCTTTATATGGAATAATTTTAGCCTAGTTAAGAAATAACTACTACTATTTTAGAGTTGCCAAACATGAAACACCTCCTTCTTCCATTCAGTTCTGTTTTGAGTCAATCTCCATTATTAACTATTACCGTATATCCTTATTAATTGCTTCGAACTGAGACGGGAGAACTATGTGATAGTGTACACTATATCATGAGAAACTCTAATTGGACCAAGTTAAACGAAGATCTCGTAAATCCTAGGCTTCAATCTTTATGAACTCAATTTGCCTTTGTAGGTCTCAACACATACTTTGGAATTTAATAAAAATCTCCTTGCCCTGAGATTCCTACCCTAACTTTTCGTTAAAACAAATTTAAATATGGCATAAATTTAGTTTAATTGATATTAACAATAACAACCATTGGCAATCAAAACTATTCATCAAATAAAGTATTGAAGAGTTCACCATTAAGAAGAGACCAAGAAAACCTCTAAAAATATATCAACTTGCACAAGACAAGAATTTTATATGGTTTACTGGAATCAAACAATTAAACTTGAAGTATAAATGTACAATCTTGATTGATCATCCAATTACACTGTATAATACAAAAATTATACAAAGGGATGTTCCTTTCAACTTAGTTGAATTGGATTTGTACAATCCTAAAGGCCTTAGCCATAAAAAATAAACCAAAAAAGACAAGAAAACTTAGACAATTTCTAAATCATTAGATCTCCACCAATGCCAATGTTTTCACTTGTCAATTAGAACCCCAAAAAAAAAAAGTAAAAATTTACATCCAAAATCAATGAGAAGAGCTTATGCCATCATCAATCTGGGATTTGATCTCCTCCTCCTATATTCTTCATTGTTTGAAGATGGCTCAACCACATCTTCAGCAAATCTAACCTTCTTCTTGGGCTTCATTTTGGGCTTCATCTTAGGGCCTTCACCTATCAAATTAATCGCAAAGAGAAATAAGTTTCACAAAAAAAGGAAAAAAAAGAAAAAAGAGAAAAACTAAGAACCCAATGGAGTTTTCATGCAAAGATCAAATTCATGCAAGAAACCCAAAAAGATCCCAATTGGGTTTTCTTGAAAAAGATCAAATTCAACAAAAATCAAAGAAAAAAGAGAGCAGATGAACATACCAAGTTCAAATTGGACTTTCTCCATGAAATTAGAGACGAGGCGCTTCTGAAGTTGAAGAGAAACGATGGCGATGCTGCTAGAGATAGCCACGACCGCCATTAATCCCATACAATTGGAGCTCTCCATGATCAATTTCTACTAATTTTACAATTGTATGTACTTTTGTGTACTTATAGAAAAATATTAAGAGAAAGAGGGGTGAAATAGAAATTGACACATTGAGAGGAAAACCGCGGGGAGAAGTAAAAGAAGACTGAATTGGGAAGGAATAGGAACACGAAGACAAAATAGGCGAGGGATTTATTTATAATTATTGACTTCATATTTGGAAAATAAAATAATAACTATCTCCTCGGTTTAGGAGTTGACCAAATTGACCCTTTACTCTAATTGTCTGCGGTTAGGAGTAATGACCGTTGTGTCCTCGTGATTCATTGTTTCGTAATTTGTGGCTGTCTCAAGTTTTTCCAAGTTTTTTGTGATATATTCTGTTCATTGCATGGGGACCCTACTCTTTATTTGGGAAATTTCCTAAATTAACAAGATATTTGAGGATTTTCTTTCCTTCTTTGAGAATTGGATAATATCTAAAACTGACCCCTGGTTAAAAATAGTATGTTTACTTCCCCATCTTATCCATTGTGATTAGTGATGAGGATTGGATTTTACATGAACTCACAATTATTTTGGGAAGAGCACATGCAATGCATTTGAAGTAAGAATTCTAAATAGTTCATATGTATTTTTTTATCCCCTCAAAAAATATATGTATTTTATTTTTTTTCTTACTTTTTCTGATAAAAGTTATTGCCATGTGTTCCCTCTAAAGAAAGAAACTGACAAATTATAGATAATTTTTATAAAAAGATTATACTTAATTATGTCCTTCTAATGATAACTTGTGCTTTGTAGATATAGTTTTTTTTTTTTGGGTGGGTAAGAGCTTCTAGATATAGATTTGTACATTGTTTAAATGCTATCTCTTTGATTTAATATTAATACAATAAATAATAAATACCAGTATCTTTTATTTAATCAAAGATAACTTCCAAAATTCCCAACTACTATTTCCTTGAGTAATTAAAGGCCTCAAATCTCCCAACACTTGATACCAAGCTGTCGAGGGCCATGTGTGATTGGGCCCAGAATAACATTTTTTTCCAACAGAGGATCTGCTGAGTTTAACTAAACACACAACACGTCTAGTTTCTAATCAGAAGCAGAAACATGTACCACAAAAACTTGATTGTTTAAATATTCAATATGGGGTCCACCGTGTTGCTTATTTTCGCCTCTGTCTTTGTTTTTGTACACGGATGGGTTAATGAGCTGTTATTTGTTAATATAAACTTAATATAAATTGTCTCCGCTAATGTTAGGTTGAGATGTGTCTACATTTTCTTTAGCACCTGGTGCTTTGTTGTAATTGGAGCGGTGCTCAAAGTATATCATGGAGTTTTGGAGCGTTGAAGAGAAAGTAGGCTGCTAGCAACTATATAAACAACCAATAATATTATCCCCATATTTTCTCACATGCATTGACCAGGGGTGCATGCGGTTTGGATACGGATCAGATATGATGCTTATCATATCTATATCTGTTTGTCAATCACAGATATGATTACGGATATGTCTCGGTAGGAAAAATCTATCTGCTAAAATTGGATATAAATTCGGATATACATGCGGATATATAAACGAATATATATGCGGATGCAAAATGGATGTGAAAAAGCTAGTTAATATTATAAATATATATAGTTTGTTTGATACAAGAGAGTTCATTAATACGTTCGTTATATCTGAAAAAGCAAAGTGTTTGATCATTTGATCATCAAAATTAACCTCAAACTCATTAATCTAAGGATAAGATTGTCACAACTGTATGACCAACATATGTTCAGATATTTTGGATACGGATCCTGATTTTTCACTGCATATCCATCTCCGTTATCATATCCTATATGATACAGATTTTAGTAACCATATCTGCATCCTAATAGATATATATACTGATATCTCTCCTAATATTAAGATACCTAAAAGAAATTTTAAATTTATATTCTTGGCGTTGGAAAAAATATGGAACTCACATCCCCTTTTGACTATGACTATTCTGCTTCTGCGTATATATAAAGAAATTGCAAATAAATATAAAACCACATATTCTAGATTCAGCCTAGTTCATGCCATCTCAGTCCAAGTCAATCCAAACAATGACCGAATTATCTAATTCAACGGGTCCCACATTATCCAATATTTTAAGAGAGCCCAAATAGCAACTTGACAAGCTATTTCGGATGAACGCAGTATGTAGCCCACATGAATCATTAATTAATTATAAATATTTTGGATATTCGTTTTTATTAATATCGTTAAGTTACAGGCTGATCTTTTCTTGTAACTATCAAGGTTTAGCGATAAGCCCTCCAATTTTGTTGATATAAACAGTTTATACTTGTTTATTGAATTTGGCGGATTATGAATGTACTATCCCAAAAATTGACACCGGATTCATCTATTGGAATAATTCTACCAGAGAAAACGAAGTTTCTATAGAGTATTGCCATTATTATACGTGCAAATGCACTTGCAAGGGATAAGTTTTTTAAAGTAATTTCTATTATTTCCAAATTTTATATAGTAAATTAGGTTTTAATGTGAGATCTTAAAATCTGATGAAACTATCCCATCATGTGGGGAATCACAAGTCTTTTATCCTCTATTAATTAATATACTGTTCATATAAGTTCTATTTCTTTTGTCATAGAATAAAATGCATGTTCATAATGCACATGATAAAAAATAATATTTATTTCATATCATTTGTATGGTAATAAAAATTTTAAAAATACATTTTATGGGGAAACAATATGTTATGAATACTTGTAGTATTTTTCGCTTAATCTTTAAAGTTAACCCAATGCAATCTCAAGACACTTCATTAGAACTTAAATCTATCATCTATTTGAATAAGACAATTCCGTTTATCTAAATTTACGTCTTTTTAAGTACATTTTACTATAATTAATTAAAATGACTATTGAGTATTAACAAAGGTTTATAATAGTATACTTTTCAAAATATATTGTTATTCTCTTTAAACCGTCATAGATCTCCAAAGGTTGCCATACATCTTTGATTTTAGTAAGAAAAATGTGGTTGTACTAAAAAATTCTATTCCATAATGTTTTTCAATTTTTCTATTTTGAGAGAGAGAGAGAGAGAGAGAGAGAGAGAGAGAGTATTGATGTGATATATACAAAATTACCCCTTGTCTTTTGTGGAATGTACATATGACTATTCCACCCAGTTCTTGCCCTCACTAAGTTCTTTATGTAATAGTGTAGACTGTAGATCTGATAAAAAACTCCAATAATTAGGTAGACAATGTTTTATCATGAATCCTTCAATCTACCTCTAGTAGGCCATAACACGGTGCAGGTAGAAATTTACCCCAACAAGAAGTTGTAGGGGCTATTTGGATAGAAAATGAAACGGATTAGCAAATGTTATGATCAAATTTCTATTTCAAATATTTGGTTGGCCAGAAGTTAATTGAAAACTGTAATCACATTTTCATTTTGCAGAAAAAATACTACAACATTTGATGCAACCAATGTATTATTTAAAGAAATTGATGAATTAATTCTAACTCATCAAGTTAGTTAATTTAAACCCATAAAAAATATAGATTATTTTAGATTGCACATGACAAACATTTAATTTGCAATGAGAATTACATTTCATGCGACACATTATCTAAAACCAACAACTTTTACAATTACCCAGATTTTGGGAATTTGTAATTGAAACTGCGTTTATACAACAAACGTCCACATATATAAACAATTTCTTTAAACACCCTCTTAAATCTGTTCGTTTACTTCTCCCCTTACGAGGGCATTTTGGTCAATACGCTAATGTAGATAGGAAGACCAGAGGGGTGTTTTTGTAACTTATTAACTTTTCTTGTCCTTTATGAGTTGAGCGGGCCTCTTCTAGAAATGACTCCAACCACCGCGTCCGCTAAACAAAGTTATCGTGACGCACGAGGACAGGTGGCGGATTCTGAGTGGTGGACTCAACTAACCCGCGTACAGCGAGTCACAGGCGACAGCAACGAGTCGTTGGGATCTAGAGGCCCATATCTCATGAGTCGCCTTCGGCACTTCCCACACTTTTTAGGATTCGGTGCAGGGAAGGTAGTAGATTGGGACTGGACTTTGGACCGAGTCAATTTTGGATTTTTTTTTGTATTATAGTCATTTAATACAAAATTTAAGGGGTTTTTACATATAAACTATTTTTTCTTTTATTCGAATTAATAGATATCATATTTTACTTTTTTTATGGAAATCATATTTAATTTAATTGTAGGGGTGTCCATCCGGGCCGGCCGGGCCGAGCAAAACCGGGCACCGGACCGGCCCGGTTTTTTATTAAAAATTTTTTAAACAAAATTTTAAACTATTTTTAAATTTGAAACTTTATATTAAAAATTTACACAAAATTTTAATAAAAACAATAATATTATTAATCACTTGAAAAGTTAAAATTACATAAATTACAAATACAAAAATTAACAAAATGACAGATGTTGAAAATAACTTCTTTATTAATAATTAGTAAATCCTTTACAAATATAAATTTATTTCAAAATTAGTCGCATCACAATAGATGAGTACATCCCAACTAGGTTGGCACCTACTCACCTATATCACTATCATTTGTAACTGATTCCAAAATAATTTATTACAAATCTTCAGTTAAGAAATAAAAATTACAATTTGATGAATATTGTTTAATCATTATATTTATCTGCTAGTCCCAATTCTTCAAATTTATCTTCAATTCCAGCCAACCGATCGATGCCTTGCGTTCTCTTCTCATACCTCCACCAATCTTATAAGCACATCACCGCCTGTACAGTATACGGATCTAACGATGTCCTATGATCGTCGATCAAACGTCCTGTTGTGCTGAAGGCGGATTCAGCCCTAGAAGCCATTTGATTGAAGAATTAGAGAGTATAAGAGATTATTAGAGAGTATAAGAATGTATAAGAGAGTATTAGAGAGAAGTAGATGAGTTTTGATGTGTGGAAAATGAATGAAAACCCCCCCCTCTATTTATAGAGGCAGCCCCCTGGACAAATGATCAAAATACCCTCACAAAATGACCGTTTTTAGGGGCAAAACGGTCAAAACGGCCGTTGTGGCCGGGCCGGGCCGGCCCGGCAATTTTGCCGACGGTCACCTCCCTGGTCACCATTGTGGCGGTAGGCGGGCTGGCCGGCAAACAATTACCAACGGTCACGGAGAGATTGCTGTAGCAGTTGGGCTTAGCCCTACCGCCGATTTTTGCCCGTGCCGATTACTATCTTGGTAGCCGGCAGCCGTCGACTCGGCCGTGCGGTCGGAACGGTGCGGATTTGGCTCAGTCGCACGTCGCCCGAGCCCATGGGCTTTTTGGACACCCCTATTTAATTGTAATGTCACACATTTTGATAATTTTTATTTGAAAAAGACTCACAATACCTATAATACGCTTATTTCTCCTCTTCTCCTCATGCTCCTCTACCAAAATCTTCCTCTAGCGAGTTGAGATAGCAGCGAGTTGAGAAGGAGAGTGAGGAAGCGAGAGCATGGGAGATGTTTGGGGGTGTTAATGGAGAAGTTATTGTTGGAGAGGAAGAGGAGAAGAGATGGGAGATATTTGGGAAATGACCAGAGAAGGAGTTGGATTTGAGGCTGAGGGCGAGAAGGAAGGAGATGGGAGTGAGAAGGTGGATGGTGAAGAGGACGAGTGAGGTATTATGGATATTTAGGATCATTTTTAAACTGTTGAGGCCAAAATGTGTGACATTGTAACCATAATAGTAATTAAAAGCGTTTTACATTAAAAAATTAAATAAAAAATTGATATCTGTCAATTTGTATAAAAGTTAAAAATGGTTTTCATATAAAAATCCAAATTTTAACAATTTAAAATTTTGGGATCTGGTTATGTTAGAACAAGTGCACAATAAAGCGGAAATAATTGCGAAGAACAAACACGAGAATAAACGACAAGCAATCGCAAATACAGAAATTTACATAGTTCACCCAATTTGGGCTACGTCCACAGTAAAGGCGTTGGAGAAATTCCACTATCAAAAGAGAAAATAGTACAAAAATAAGGCAGAAGGCTAAACCCTCAAACTCTTCTTCTTCAATCCTCGCATAAAACACTAAATCTAAATTCTCTCTATTTTAATATATAGGAGACAACAATCCCTATGGTAGGAGTTGGAGATCAAAGAAAAACTAACGGCTAAGATTAAATCCATTAAAAACTGTAATCAGCGTCGTAACCATCGATGATCTCCTCTTGACTGAGATTAAATCATCAAAAACTGTAATCAGCATCGTAATCATCTATGATCTCCTCTTGACCATCGATGATCCTTTGGCTGAATTGAACAATCAGAGGATTTTTGAGGCATAATTTCAACAAATCTCCACCTTGACTCAATAACTCGAATGAGTTCTCAACTTTCTCAATAGTATACTACCAACGACTCTGCAAATGCGCCCTACGGCGCCTCAACGTTCTTTGACATAAAGCAAGTCCATGCAAAGTTAGAAGGTAATGGGCTATAAATAGAGGCCAGAAACAAATTTAATCCAGAAATTTAAGGGTATGTTGCGAAACTTTACAAATATAGTTTTAACGGATACAAGTTCTGTCCAAAAACTAATTTTAGGACTACACCTCCTCAAAGTAAGAATAAGACTAGCCCTAGTTCCATATTAGGGGAAAATTTGACCAAGATTGGCCCAGTTTTTTTTAGGCTAAAACTAGCTTTAAATTGGTTCTTTTGTGCATCAACCCCCTCGTTGAACTAGTTTTGAATAAAACTAGATCAGAATTGATCCTGACCTAGTTTTGTAAGGACGGCCAAATACATTGTTTTATTTAATCCGTATCCAACCTTCTTTTTTTTAGGAATCAGTCTTGCCTCATCATATCTTAATAATTAGCCGTAACAATACAATACTTGAAAAGCAAATCCTATGAAGATTGTTCTTATAACATTTGTACTGACACACTAATTTGTACCATCCTCCCTTTTGCATTCGAATTCATGTTTCCGCTGAGGCCCAAATAAGATTTCCTGTGGGCCTTTTATTAGGTTTGGTCCAGGGATCCTCGCTCACAAGATACAGAGACACGTGGATCCGGGTCTTTTGGATTCGCCAATTAATCTAACAGTGCCCTCTCCCAATACACTCTCTTTCACGAGATGATTTGTATCCTCTTGCTTCAGTTGCTGGCTAACTCCCTCACACGTGCCAGCTGCCTCTTCTCACACGTGTGTAGCCTCTGTGATCCGCCATGCATGGGGGTCTTCGATAAAGCCCACGTTCTCATCACTAACCAATCCCTATCCGTTAACATCCAACTGCCTCGTACTAGGCAGACACGTGTCTGCTTTCCTTATCACTACCAAACACGTGTCAGAAAATGCTACTTGGACTGCTCATAGGTGTGTGATCTAATCTCACCCCCGGTGAGATTAATACAAACACCCGTTATCTCGGGAGAACCCTAATGCACATTGGGTTTGGTTCAGATTAGACTCGAAACCTAATGAATTACTATAGATTTAGAGGGTGTTTGGGGGAGCTTTTTTTATGGTCAAACTAGCTTTTAAGCTAGCTTTTTCATATCTACCTGTTTGGTAAAATATCAAATAAGTTAACTTATAAGCTCACCTAAATAAGCTAGGTTTGACCAAAAAATTTTACTATTCTATCCAAACAATTTTATAATATTTTTATCATAAAAGCTAAAAGCCACTAAAAGCTAGCATAACTTATAAGCTCACCTAAATAAGCTAGGTTTGACCAAAAAATTTTACTATTCTATCCAAACAATTTTTATAATATTTTTATCATAAAAGCTAAAAGCCACTAAAAGCTAGCATAACTTATAAGCTTAAAAAATTAAGCCCTCCCAAACACCCTCTTAGTCTTGTCAAGATACTTTAAAAAAAATACAGATTACATATTATGTCTTTTTTTTTTACTTCTTTAATCTAGTTTGATTCCAAGGAAATACCAACATGTACTTTTTTCAATACATTAATTGTGAGTACAAACTCTAGTCTAATATATCAGGGTGCTTCGGAACACTCCATTCCGCTCGTATAAAAAAAATATTCTTATAAGATTTGTATGTGTCAAAGTGCATCTAAACAGGGGGAAAAACTTAGACTACCCATGCAAATAAAAAAATATATATTCAAAAATCTATTTCTATTTTATATTCTTAGAAATTGAACCAAATTTGAATGCACGAATCAACATGCTAAGTTAAATGAGGAGCAACTTCTATCTCAAGCTCAATTAATTAATGAAAAAAACCCTATTATTAAGTGCCAAAGTACCCTTTAGTGCACAAAAATACTGAAGTTATGGTGAAGGTTAACGATTATAATTTTATAATTCGATATGTGCTCGTAAGTTGAACACCCTTTTATGGGCAGAAATATATATTCATGGAGCAATATATTTTTTTATCAGCTTTAAATTCATTTGGCTAGTGAATTTGAGTTTGGATTGCTTTTGTATCGTATCGAAGGGTCCTTTCTCTACACCAAAACTCCAAAGTTATAGCGAGTGTAACGATTTGTACTCTCATGTTAAGATGGAAAATTATAGATAATTATCACAAATACACAATGCGATCAGAATACTCCTCATTTCTCCAACAAACAACAAAGATAAGTAATAAGAGTTTTTTCTTTTACTTATCTAAATCCCCACCACACACACACACACACACACAAAAGAACTAATTTGTCAATTCTATGTAGACCCCCCAAATCTTTATATTTATAAATGAGACGCGGAATCTCCGTATCTGTCTGAAACGAGGTGATCTTATTTAAAACAACTAAACATGTATATTTGAGGGCCTTATCTAACTAGCTCAATAAATCTGAGGTCTTATTTAAAACAACTTACTAGACTTGGGGTCTAATATACCAACCGGGTCGAACTTTGTAGTGAGAAACCTTTTACAAATCCAATTAGAGGGTCCTTGGGGGTAAGCTCACCGGTGGAGTGAGCAGAACTCTACCTTACAAGTTGCAAATAAATAGCCAGTGTCATCCATATCCAATAATATGTGAGATTGAGAAGTGAAATCTTAGCTCATCACTCTTTTATTCTCTCTCTCTCTCTCTCTCTCTCTCTCTCAAATTAGTTTGTTTCCATGGATCTCAGGTTGTTATACGGTGTGATGTTCTTGTTTGTGTCATGCACGTGCATTCTAATGCTCCACCTCTTTCTTCATCCTGTTTGCATTCTCACATCCACATGATGAAATGAAGGAGATGGGGAGGATAATTAGTATAAGTGCATTTGTCATTGCTTGATCTCGGTTAGGAAATGATGAAAATGATGGGAAAGTTTGTTATGTTTTTTTATTTCATTTATTTACCCTTTTTGAAGGATGTGTGGTGTGTTTATGATTGTTATGTAGATTTATTTACGAGAGTTTTCATGATTTTGTCAATGCTTTTAGTTGTTTTGTAATGACAATCGCTTAAAATAAGGATTTGGATTACCTTTATGTGTCATGTTTTTAAGTTTTATCCATTGACCAGAATTGGGTCCATAGCTCAGTGGTAGAGCAATTGACTGCAGATCAATAGGTCACCGGTTCGAACCCGGTTGGGCCCTATTAAAATTAAATTTTTTTTTTTTTGCAAATAAATTAAAATTGAATATTCAAAGTTATATATTGTACTGATTGAATTGAATACTTCTCAACCTTATTTTAGACTCTCAAACAATTATGCCTTTTCTCAAAATAAAAGAAACCTTTTTAACCAAAGCTTTACTATCTAATAGACTATTCTTAACCAAGTTTCACTATCTAATAGAATATTTTTAAGCAAGTTTTATTGTGTATGCTCCTCTCATTTTTTTTTGGAGGAAAATACTCCTCTCAATTAATATACATAATTTTGTTAACAAACAAAAGATTATTTATGATTTTGTTATAACATAGCTCTTAATCTTCTGTATTGTGATGTAGCTTCTCACAATCCACACACCAGTAAAGTCTTTTGATATATTTAACCAATCTTCATTGTATGCTCCTCTCTAATATATGTAATTTTGATGAATAGAATAATATTTAGTTTGTTATAACATAGCTACTAATCTTCTTTATTATGATGTACCCTCTCAAGATCCACACCTCAGTAAAGTCTTTTCATATATTTAATCCATGAAATCACCCTCAAAATCATTAGAAAGTTAACCGGTCAAATGATCAATATAGTTTAAGCATATAATCAATTTTGATATATTTAGAAATACTCCACTAATTGCCCAGTTAGAAAATTGACCGCAAGGCATATATTTTATAAATATATCTTTAATTAACTCCTAAAAATCTTGCTCATCTTAGAATAAGAAGCTCTTGATACCTATAAGAGCATAAAAATACAATTGGCTAGGACACTTTCAAATTCAAGAAATTTGAGTGGGCTACATCTAAAATACCTTTCACTATCTAATATAGGATATTTGTTTTCCTAATGGTTGTGGCTTTTGAAGAAATTAACTAATCTTTTACGTGTTTTCAGCAAATAAAATTGAATATTTAAAGCTGTATATTTTACTGGCTTGCTATAAGCAAAAGCACAGTTACACTTGATGAAGTCAGGTAAATTCAATCTTCGAATAACTATGTTTCAACTGTTCAAAGAGCCCACAAAACAGTATTTCCTATCGTGCGAAAAAAAAAAAAACGAGTTGCAAAAACACAATAATAATAATATAATACGAAAAACACCAGTCTGATAAACAAAACAATTTTCCTTGTTTTCATACATTACAAAATAAATAAACCAGCAATATAAACATATCATGAAAACATATCTTTAATCTTTCCCCCAAAGTCTGTAGTCTTCTAACTATACAGTCATAAACTCTATATAGCACGTATTCAGTCCCATCAATTGTTTTGTGATTCATATCAGGCTATCAGCTCAGGTGTCGGTAAAGAACATAAATAAGCCGAAAATTCCAATATAATTCATATGGGACTGCTCATCTGAATGCTGAGATTTGTAAAATTATAGTGACATGAGCACTTATCCGCCAAAAAAGCCAAGTCGCTGACAGATGAAGGCTAGGATCAACATAACGATTGCTAGGATTAATCCAGGTTTTCCCAGCAACCAATTCTTTGTTTTCTTTGCCGTTTCAACACCTCGTTGTGCTCTTTCTGCCCACCGCATCTGATAAAAGGGGAAAACAACTTTTATAGTCAGAAGATATATCAAGTACGAGCTTAGTATATGAACAATCTATCATATCGATGCGGAAAAATAAATAATTCGAGCCACATTACTAATCTATTGATTCTATTCTATCAACTTAAACTTACAAGCATAATCAAGAAACAGAACTGCAAACAATTTTAAGACTGGGCAGGTGAGTGATCGTTTTACTTTTACATACTCCAGCATTAAATGTTCATATCACTTCAACATTTGAGCCTTATCTGCATTTTTTCGTGAGATTGACACGTTTATAATGAGACACGCCATGATTCTTCTGCACTATTTTCCTGCCAATTACTTTGCCGTCAGGCTTTATGTTGAGTCTGTTTTATCAGTTTCCATTAATCCTAACCTTGTAGACTACAGGTATATACTCGGCATTTCTTAGCCACTATAAAAGCACCAATTCTGTGCATAAGATGACAGAGGAATCAGAAAAAAGTTCTTTCTGTACGGCCAGATTGAAGCTCATTAATGTCCTAAAAAGTGCGCAGTTTCTGGTTTCAACCCTAGGGGCACCATGGTTTTGACGGAATATCCTATTTTAGGAGTCATGGGATATGCACAGAGTAAAATGCCACACTTTTACCAATATACTTAAGAAGCACGTGAATAAAAGTTCACTGTTTGAATCATAAGCAGGCATGGGAAACAAGAGGCCCAGGCTTTGAGGAACCCGGAATCTAGATGTCGAAAGAAAAAATTACTTAATTTGACAATTATGGGGTAAAATACCAGAAAATTATATAGCTATATCTAAGAAAAACAAAGCAAAAAAAATCTGTAAAATATGGTCTACCGAAGGCTTGCATACCATTTTATCCAGTTCTTCTGGTGATAACGATGACATTGTCTGCTGAGCCTTTGCTGCATCCTCTTTTGAGAGCTTCATCCCATACTGTTCACTCATATTCACCATCATTTCTGGGCTGATACTTTTCATCATAGATGTAAACATCTGCCAAATTGATCACATCAAGGGAATAACATATCTAGTATAGAACAGGAAAAACCAAAGGAGTTTAAACATTGTTAAAACTTTCTAAGAAAACTTCCAACCTGTCGCATTGCTGGGTCTTTCATTGAATTTCTCAAATTTTCCTGCAAATCTGCAGATGAAACTGGATGGCTAGATGACGCCTGAGCATTTCTTGAATTAGAAAACAATGTATCAGAACTACTTTCTCTTGCATCAAGGTTGTCCATAGTATGACTTCCTTTAGCAGTTGATGCTTGATATCCACTTTCAGATCTCTGGGTGGTATTTTCTGATGTGGAGTTTGAAGGAGCACCATTAAGATTGATTGAAGACGCAATTTCAGACATCTTTTGAACCTCTTCAGGAGACATATTGCTCATCCTGTCAGAAGCCATCTTAACCATTTCAGGTGTCATTTCTGGAATTTGTGATCTTAACCTACTCTTTGATCTCTGAATGTTGCCATCAGATGCAGCATTTGTGCTGTTCACATTCATCGAAGAGGCAATTTCAAGCATCTTCTGAAGCTCTTCAGGAGGCATCTTGCTCATATTATCAGATGCCATCTTAATCATTTCTGGTGTCATCTCTGGCATTTGTGAACCGAACTTTGGTCCATCTCCATTAGTGTTTAGAAAGTTTGGGGCTTTTCCATTCAAAGAAGAAGCAAGTTCCAGCATTTTCTGAAGCTCTTCAGGCTTCATCTTGCCAATCATACCCGAGGCTGTTTTAACCATATCAGGTGGCATTCCTCCAACACCCATAGCTGATAGCGTATCAGGATTGGCATTTGAAACATAATTTTGGAATGACCTGACACAAGTTAATTCATAAACAGATAAAATTAGTAAGAATATAGAGCCAGGTAAAAAAGGATAAACTATGCCCGGTATACATACTGATTAGTAGTTATAGACAATGATCTGAAAACAACAAGAAACGAGCCTGTGGCACTAATGTATTTTTTGTAATCCTAACAATAATTGCTGCTCTTCATAGTATAAAATAAATGAAATATGATAAGTAAGATTTTTTTTTTTTGAAATCATATGGTTCTTTTGGATGAACTCCATTTATACTTTGACTTTGAGAATCACATAAGGAAGTAAGCCTGCATGGAAAAATTAAAAATTAAACAAGTATTGAGTATACCTGATGGCTTCAGGACTGTCTCTTAAGCTCTTTAAGTACTCAACATCAGCAGCAGAAGATCCACTGTTTGATCTGCCATTTTCAGAGAGTTCACTGGCCTCGACTGGCTCAGACAAAGACCATTCTGAAGATGAGATTTTATCACTCTCTGATTGTACTGGATCGGTCTCTTCTTCATCTATTTCTTCAATAATTAAACCTGAATAATCCAGGTGTATCAAAAGAGACATAAGTGATACTTTACAATCCAACTAAAGAAAATTTTCATCACTCAATCAGCAAGGGACAAGAAAAACTACATACCTCTCGATGCATTCTTGTCTCCAGCTTCCATCAATTTTTTATTGGCATCTCTGCATCATTACACAAGAATCGCACATACTGATATCAAAAAAATAGTGCATTTACAATACATAAAAGTATCCCACCCAGAAAAGGGATTCCATACCTGAAAACTTCTTTGATAGTCTCATCTTCTGGAGAAAATTTATGTGCCTTTCTCAAGTCGGAAACAGCAGCCTGATCAAATGGTGAGTGAATAATACTATGATTAGTGGATATGATGCTTTAAAATGGAGACAAGATGGTGGACAGCAGACACAATAATTGTTTAAAATCGAGACACGAGAGTGAAACTATGTTGCATATATCAGATTCCATATACTTTTTGAGGTAAATTGTACTATATAAATTTTCAACTAATGGATATGAATCGACATATTTATCATGTCTTGGTGTGCCATGCATGCCAATTTTTTGTTTCGAAAGTTTATATATCATAGAAATCAAATGATGCTAGATGATTTAGAGAAAAACCTAAACTAGGATTTCCTAAAAAAATCATTGGAGATTTCTCACTAGAATGTGGTCAGCTTCTGAAGCAAAACCTAAACTAGAATTCATGAAAAGACCACACAATTCTTCACCTCACAAACGGTAGGCAACTTCCAGGCCAAAAAAACTCTGGGCAAGAGGGTAATTGTTACAAATAGACATCTAGTGAAATAAAATAGCTTTCTCATATCATAGATTCTACAGGAAGATTTCTTCAAAAAGTTCCAAATAAGGCAATGAGTAGGCAATAAAAGCTTACCTCCAAATTTCCAAGTTCTTTATATGCTTGACCTCTGCGATAAAGAGCTTTAACATTATTTGCATCATATACCAGAACCTGGAATAAACAATAATACCCACTTAAAAAAGGTAAAAGTATAAATCAGGCTCTAACAAGAGAAACTACATATTTAAGCCCTTGTATGTTTAAACCAAAGTTATAGTAGAGTAATTTGTTTGACAAAATTCTAAAACTGGTCTCGTGTAGTACTATAGGACATATTATGCTTATTAAGCCTTGTTGACATACTTTATTCACAATTCCAAGAGCCTTGATGGGTCTACTTCATTCACAATTACAAGAGAGAGGGAGAGAAGGGACATTGTACCTCTGAACCTTCCTTAATGCACTCTTTGAGTTGCCCAGTTTTCAGGTAACATGACATTAGATTAAGAGAACACTGCAACTGAAGAGTACCCACCTCGGCTGATGGGATGCCTTTCAAGTTGTTTTTTGCCTGATTATGCAAAATGATCAGATTAATAAATGAAGAAATAACATTTCAGATAATATTGGGAATAAGCAAGCGCTAAAGAGTAAATTGGCAAAAGTATACACATACAAGAAGAAATTTAATATAAACATACAAGAAGATATTTATTAGCAGCCTCATGATATAATCCACGGCCGTGGAGCTTGTTCCCCTGAAAACAAGAATAAGAAAAGAACATATAATCAGACCGTGATTTATATCAAAAGCATGAAGAGGTAATTCAATAGATGATGATAATATACGAACAAGAGAAGCACAACCTCAATTATGAGAAAGGTGGCAATCACCATGAAAACATACAAAATGAACAGAACCCCAACCCCAACTCTCCACTAACCCCACCCAAAAAAAACTTATCCTAGATCACAATATCTCCTTTTAATAACTAATTAGTTTTCGAATGATCTGCTCATCCCTCACTATGCTGCATGCCAGTCTACACATAACCTATCAGAAGATTTTAAATTTTTAATAGAGTGTTCCCGGGATATATATTCCAAGAACATAATATCATGCGTTACATGCTGCTTAGCAGTGGAAAGTTTAATTATAACACATGCATAGATGAATTGTAACCCTATGCCACGTACCCCCACCCCCCACCCCCCAAATCAAACTGTAAGCTGCACCTCGGATGTAGCTTAACTGAGGACAATTTTAACCATTTTTTATTCACATTTAATAGAGATAGAATAAAACCTCCTGCTTCAGCATCTGAGCTGCACTTATTTCATAGGAGACTTGTGCATCTGCATGAGCCTTCATAGCTGCAATCTCTTCAGGCTTCGCTTTAGCCACTTTCTCGCCAATTTCTACCATATCCTCAGTTCTTGTGTGTTTTAGCTGCTCTGCAGCATGCCTCAGATCATTAGGCCTCAGATTCTTCATACTTTCTGATGCTAATCTTACAAGCTCAGGATTGGACATCATCTGTAAGATTATCAACAAATAAATATTTTAAGTCAGGTTATTCTGGCAAAAGTAAAGGTTACAGTCAGAAATAGATTTTATTATTAGTAGGTAGTTATGTTGGTATCATGTAAAGTAACATGCAGTATGACAATGATCAACCTAGAATGCAATCTGCCACCTATGTAGCAGCTCTATTTCTTGAAGGATGCCAAAAACAAGTACAAACAAAGTAAGGACGATGGTGGAAAATACGGTAATCAGATGAATTCATGTAACCCAAGAAAATTTAACGCAAGTGTATTAGTGCAAGAGAAAGGAAAGACTCGGGCAACTGTTACATATGTTCTAACAGGGGATTGCTGGTAAGTTCATTAGGTCTTTATTTGTGTGTATGTGCGTGAGTGGGCATGTGTTTGGTGTAATTTGATTTGTTTTTTGGTGCTTTGGGTCTCCGTTAATTTCCTAAGTGGTAACTAGGTATTGAAAGTGGTAGTTCAGGGGGTTAAGATGGGACTGAAAATAGTTCACCGAGTAGAATCTGATGAAAAGCCATTTGCATTTACTAGCATTGTTTTGATTATAAAAGCAGCAAAATTCTGCGGATGCATTAAAACAGAAGAGTTGAAACATAAGCAACGCTTTCGAATATAAGATGCTATTCTGCAAACTAATATGGATATTTTTTTAAGTTAAACCAGAATCCAATAATAGAGTATTACAGAAATAAAAGATGATGGACAACTTATAATTTACAATAGGATCATCAATGAGCCCTACACAAGCATAAACTCTTTCGCCTTCATCTGTTTTCAAATCAATGCTACCTCGTGCTTTCCTACGAATACTCTTGCTAAATCGTAAATTGAAAAAAAAAAAAAAAGCAAAACAGTTTTTTGAAAATATTTAAACAGTTTTATGGTAACATCTTAAGCCTCTTGTTAAAGATATTCGCCAATTCAAGCATCCACAGTATATACTCACTAACACTTTTAAAAAAAATCATCTTCTATGTGTTTCCCACGCAATTGATCGACTAGTTTTCCAAAATTTTTACCAATTCATCAAAAAAATTGCAATAAATAGTCCAAAATCAATGCAAAGAACTAAACTTTCAACCCAACAGCGATCATATCAAACGATTTCGATCCATATGAACGATGCTACGTAAATTGATTGAATGATAACCTGTTGCTGGAGCTTCGCGAGCTCGTGAGGAGGGATCCGGCTCATCTGCTCCTGAGCGATCCTCATCAATTCTGGATCCATCATCCCGTTAAACATCGATGTGTTCTTCAAATTGAGAGAAAAGAGCGGAAATATCAAATCTAGGGTTTTGATTTGGGAGTGGAAGCAAAAACCGTGAGGAGGTTTATAAGGAGAGAGAGCGAGAGAGAGAGAGTTTTATTCGGAAGTGGAAGTTTGAGACGGCAATAAAGACCGCGGTTTGAATGAAGCAAAAAGATACCGACCATCGCCCGTCAAAACAAAACTCGCTCCGAATTCGGGCTCGAGCCTTAACTTGCAAGTGTGTGAAGTGCGTCCGATCTTGATAAGGATGTGAGTGTTGAAATGTATTGGATGAGATGTGGATATACATGTAAATTTTTTTCAAGGGAAAAAATTACTAGAATGTGCCCCCAAAAAAAATAGGGGTCAAGGGAATTTTACGAGACACACCATAATTCAGGGGGTTTAAGTGAGATAATTTTTAAGAGGATTATGTGCAACACCCCCCCAAAGTTCGGGTGGGTTTTGTGAAATTAACCCTTTATTATAAACCATAACACAAATGATAGTATAGCAGCTAATCTAGCGCTTAACTTAAAATAATATCGGTAGATGTTATTATTAATATCACTCTCAAGTCTAGCATTCAACCTAATGGCCAACAAGTCCCTGTGAATCAATCACATACCTATAATTTCCGCCAACATAGCTCATGAGTCCCAAGGTTTGAACAAATGCCGCTTGGGGGATTATTGGTTGAGGATTTTTCTTCTGTCCATTCAGGATTTTAGTTCTCATCTTAATTTAATGATCAAGTATGTTACAACAATATTAACCACTAAAAGGATGGTGAAACAGGCAAGGAGGAACAGGGTGGCGGCGGCACAGGATTTGAAGCGTCAGGTGAGCTTCATTAATGGGGATATCACCATTAAGAGAGTAATTCCCTCTCTGTATCCCCCACCTACCTCCCCTCCTCAGCAAACTTTTCAGATCCCGCCTCCCTCCGAGCCCTTCACCCCCCCCCTCACAGCTAAACAACCCACCCCTCTATTCTCTTCTTTTGCTTACCTCTTCAAAAAACCTAGCCCCCCCCCCCCCTCGCCGCCTTCATCTAAAGGCATTCTTCCCCTTCCTGACCACTTCAAGCCACCCTCTGCCTTAGAAGGGGCGTGGATTCCTATGATCAACAAGAAGAAGGCTCGTAGAGCTAGATCTGCCCATTTGCAAGATCGCCCTCCCTTCCACACTAAGAAAAAATGGTGCTTTTTCTGTGAAAACCCTAATCACATGGCAGATGATTGCAAGATCGGATCTTTTTTATATTTTAGATGCAAAGAAGTCAGTCACACTTCGAGATCTTGCCCACTCATCTATCAACTTCATCCCTGCCCTATCCCCATCATCCCTCTGCCTCAATCTATGAAGGACAACATCTCTCAGCTCGCCAATTTCGCCATTCTCACCATTAAGAATGGAGATCCTTCTTTGGCTGAACTGAAGGAGATGCTGGAGTACATCATCAACGTCAAGAAGTGGGAAGATTGCATCATCCCCGCCAACCAATGTTCCTTCATTGTTGAATTTCCTTCCCAAGACCTCCTAGAGAAAGCGGTTTCTTCCCAGTATGTGGACATGCGATCCTTTGGAGGTTCCTTCGCTAAGTGGAGCGAGAGGAAAGGACTGCATGTCTTCACAGAGCTAGTCTTCATTTGGGTTAAGATACCCTCTCTCCCATATCACCTCCGGGACAACAATTTCCTACCTCTGCTCGTCAAAGATGTCGACAAAATTCACGTCTTCTCTAGGGATGTCCAAGCCAAAGAGGAAGTCAAAGACTGCAAGGTCCTTCTCAAAGTAAAATGCCGACAAGACATCCCCCACTCTATCCCCTTTAGATACATCTCTCCCAGCAATAGCTGGTTGATGGAAGATAAGCCGGTCATCTCCATGATTGGGAAGGCGACTATGGCTGCAGAGCTCCACAAAGAGAATGGTGCTTTATTCTTAATCAGGGAAGGAGAACCTTCCTCTCATTTTAGCCTGGGTGCTTTTTGCAACAACCTCTTTGTCGATATTATAGTCAATCAGCCCCTGATCAGACCCATCATGGAAGACTCTCCTCAGGCCCAGCCTCCTCCAGTAGAAATTCCTCAAGTTAACCCCAAGAGCAAATCAGTAATTGTAGCCGATTCAAATATAGTGGGAAGAGAGGAAGTGCTTAAAGCAATTTAAGCAAGTGGGGATATGCCAGTTGGAGAAGGACCTTCCTAAATTGTTTCCTCTATCCCACCTAACCAGGATAAAGTGGAGATTGTCTGTGAGGGTAAAAAATTCCTCGTGGACAAGAACTTTTGGGGAAATGTCTGCTCTCAAGCTCTTGAGCCCATGGGCCCGCATCTAGTTGGCCCATCTACTGGCCCAAAGCATCTTCCTGTAGTCCCCATAGAGCCTGCCACAACTGAAGATCCCAAGATCCCCATCCCCATCTCCAGTTCTACATATATCATTGAGTCCTCATCCTCTTTAGCTCCTCCACCAGGAGGAGAAGGAGGAAACCAGCAACGAGATCCCTCGCCCACAAGCCTCTTCACTGCTGCCTGGTGGCCTATAGCAGAGGTTATGCCACGGCGACCAAGAAGGGCCAGTCATCTTCCTCTACCTCCATTCGCCCTATTAATTCTTTAAATCTAGATATTTTGATAAATATTGCTATAAATTATGGTATTAAGGAACCCATACCAAATGAAGGTATTTCCAAGTTGAAGAACCTGGAATTAGAAAGGGGAGAGGTGGCAACCTAGCCCACTCCCCACCATGATGCTTTTAGGTGTTTTTCTCCTCACTGTCTCTATGAAAATAGGATCTTGGAATGTTAGGGGTCTAAACGATCCTGCTAAAAGAAGATTAGTTAGGGATTGTATTAGCTTCTCAGGGGTGGATATAGTAGGTTTACAAGAGTCCAAACTCACTGCTCCTAGAAATAGAACTCTTAATGCTTTGGGTGGCAATAGATTGAATGAATGGCTCAGTTTAGATGTTATTGACACTAGAGGTGGTTTGCTTCTAGGATGGAACAACACCCTCTTCCAATGTATTGACTCCTTTGTAGGTATCTTCTCTGTCTCTACCCTTCTTATTCACACTTGGCACTCCATCCAATTGGAAATTTGTAGCCACTGCTTATGCCCCTCATGATCTAGAAGAGAGAAAAGTGTCTGGTGAGAGATTGAGAGAATCAGACAAATCTTTCCATAGCCATGGGTGGTCTTTGGGGACTTTAATGTTACTCTTAATATTGGGGAAAGAAGAGGTAAAATAGGTTCAATGAGAGATATAAACTCCTTCAATTGCTTAGTTGACACACTTTTCCTAGTGGATATCCCTCTTAGTGGACGTCAATTTACTTGGTCCAACATGAGAAATAATCCTTCCTTAGCTCGCCTTGATAGATTCCTCATATCCACTGATTTTGAAGCTCATTTGCCTTCTCTTATTCAATATGCTTACCCCTAAGCATGCTCAGATCATACTCCTATCATCTTGGACACTGGTGGGACTTTCCCTAAGCTAAAATTCAGATTTGAGAAAGCCTGGTTCACATATCCCTCATTCAAAATCTTTGTTGCAGATTGTTGGCTATCCTTCTCCTGTAATAAGAACCATGTCCTCTCTTTCTCTTTCAAGCTGAAACTTCTAAAAAGAAGACTTAAGCGGTGGACCAAGCACATATATGGCTCTGTGTCTAAGACTAAAAAATCTATCCTCATATCTCTTCAGTCCCTTGAAGTGCTGGAGGAATCTAGAAATCTCACAGAGTCTGAAAAGAGCTCTTAGGTCCAAACTTATGTAGGACCTATCATCTAATGCTAAATCTGAGGAATTTTATTAGAAACAGATATCTAAAGTCCTCTGGCTGAATGAGGGAGATAGCAACACCTCTTTCTTCCATAAAATTACCTCCCACCACGGAAGAAAAAACTTCATCCCCCATATCTTGCATAATGACAATCTCATTAGTGATGATGTGGACAAGCAGAGAACCTTTATAGATTACTTCTCTAATCTTTTTTCTGCTAATAGCTCCCCATCTTTCTCTTTATACTGACAGTCCCTCTACCCTGCTGTTATAGATGGATTGCACTCTTTAGATGCTCCTTTTGGTATGGAAGAAATCAAAGCTGCTGTCTTTGGTCTCCACCCTAACAAATCTCCTGGCCCAGATGGCTTTCTTATCTTGTTTTATCAAGCCTTCTGGGAAACCATCAACAAGGACATGTTCTCTTTCTTCCAAGCCCTTCACCATGATGTATCTTCTCTTCACCACATCAACTACTCCTTTATATCTCTCATCCCCAAAGTGGAAGGAGCCTGTAAAGTCAATGACTTTTGACCAATCAGTTTTCTTAATGGACTTTTCAAAATCTTCGCTAAAGTTCTGGCTAACAGACTTTCCCCTCTTTCCCCTCTTCTATCCTCCCTTGTGGATCCTTCTCAATCAGCTTTCTAGAGAGGTAAAAGCACTCTTGACTCTATCATCACTGCCCATAAACTTTTACACATTTGTGAATCCAAAAGAAGGAAATATGCATGATCAAAATTGATGACTTTGTTAAGGCTTTTGACTGTATCAATTGGCAATTCATCCTTGACTTCCTCCTTGTTAGAGGCTTTGGCCCTAAATGGTGCAATTTGGTCAGCCATATTCTCTCCTCTGCCAGATCCTCCATTCTTGTTAATGGTACATCCACCCAATCCTTCACTGCTTCCAGAGGTATCAAGCAAGGGGACCCTCTCTCCCCTCTTTTTATTCTGGCAGCTCATGTGTTCAACAAAATGCTCAAAGCCAGTGTAGCCTCGGGGGATTTATCAGAATTACACCTGAGAGGAGAGCTCAATAACATTAGATCATTACAGTTTGCTGATGATACTATTGTCTGTGTAAGGCATCCTATGTTGACATCTCTGTCCTTAAAACCATATTATATCTCTTTGAGGATGTGTCAGGCCTGGGATCAACTACTCCAAGACCAGTCTTTTCTATTTTGGGAAATCTATTAACAAAGGCCATCAGCTTGCATCTGCCCTCCAGTGTGCCCTCAACAAACCTCCCTTTAAATACCTTGACATCCCTCTTAAGAAAGGATCCCTATCTAGGAATGATTGACAACATGTTCTTGACAATCTATCTAGGAAGCTATCCATGTGGAAAGTAGACAACTCTCTATTGGTGGATGTTTAACTCTTGTTAATTCTGTGCTTACATCTATCCCCCTTTATTTCCTGTCTTTTTTCAAACTCCATGTTTGGCTCATTAAAGAAATAGACAAGATTAGATGTAATTTTCTCTTGGGGGGGGGAGGGGGGTAGTTCTTCATATGTCAAAGGCAAATCCCTTGTTAATTGGAAAATTGTGTGTAAGTCCAAATCAGAAGGGGGCTTGGGCATTATCAACTTATCTGCTTTCAATGAGGCTCTACTATCCAAATGGATGTGGAACTTCCTCACACAAGACTCACTAGTGGGAAAGATTCTCTCTGGTTCATACTCCAATCTTACCCCAATCACTAGTTGCACACCACCAAAGGATAATGCATCTAAACTTTAGCATTATACAATCCTTTCTAGCCAAACATTACTGTCTCTATTTCAATGAAAGTTGGGTAATGGTCTCTTCATCCGTTTTTGGGAAGATAAATGGATAGGTGCAAATACCCTATCACCCCTATTCCCTTTGGCATTCAATCTTGCTCTCTCCAATAATGTCAGTGTCAGATCTCAAGGAAGAATGCAGGATCACCAATGGCTTTGGAGGCCTCTCCTTCGAAGATCTATCACCCAGGAGGAGAACCAAGAGATCTCAGCACTGAAATCCCTCCTCTCTCATCTCAATGATCCTGATTGCTCCCAAACAGATGTTGTCCTCTGGCCCTTCAGCATGACAGGACATTACACTGTTAATTCCCTTTAAAAACTTGTTTCTAGTGGAGGCACAAATGTGTAGCATACAAATTCATTTGGACATCATTTCTTCCTTCCAAGGTCAAGATCTTTCTATGGCTTTTATGCAAACACAAGCTGCAAACTAAGGTAAATCTCTCTCTCAAGGGTTGGTTAGGCGACACTACATGCTCCTTTTGCCAATCTGCTGCAGAAATAGATTCTCACTTGTTCTGAGAATATGATTTTACCAGAGAAGCTTGGGATCTCATCCTTTCCAAGCTTTGCATGAATATAAATTCAGTGGATTTTGACAGTTTGCTTCACTCCTATGGATCTTTGCTGTCATATAAGCATATCTGTCTGCTTTGGCAAACTGTCTTCCCATTATTCTACAGGTGTATATAGAGGGCTCGAAATGAACTGATTTTTAGCCAAACACCTATCTCAGCTCTACAGTTATCAGCTAATGTTTCATTCTTCACCATGTTCTGGTCAGGTAACACAGCCAAGAAGAAGGCATGCACTGTTCATACGATTGCTTCCCAACTTGGACTGCAGGAGCTCCAGAAGAACGACACTGACATGGTGGGGGACAATTTCAGAGGAGGAATATAACCTCAGTTTGTTGTATATATAACTAAACTACTTCTCTTCATTTTCTCCTAGGCTACTGTCATTTTTTGTGTATTTGTGTTGTGACAGTAGTGGCTATGGTTTTTTGTACAAAGCTTGTATATACTCTTGTGTATAGGATGACTTGGGAGGATTGACTCACTCCCGGTTCAGGTTTCAAATGATGTCAAAGGACCTCTCTTTGATCTTGGTGAGAGTGAGTCATCCTCCTTAGTTATGCCTATGAACTTAATGTCTTTTCTCTCTCTCTCTCTCTCTCTCTCTCTCTCTCTCTCTATATATATATATATATATATATATATATATATATATATATATATATATATATATATATATATATATATATATATATATATATATATATATATATATATATATATATATATATATATATATATATATATATATATATATATATATATATATATGTTCATGGGAAAGTTGGTTTGTTATTCATTGCTCCGTTGAATTTGTTTACGCCTTCGTTGGCCTACAACAAGATTCAAAAGAAAGAAAATTTGCCTTTTATTTAAGGCTTACAATGAAAACGAAAATTACAACTTTCTTCCTTTTGTGAACAAATACGAGGATCTCTATTTTACGATCCTCGCTATGGGTTCTTTGCCCGTGTCGGGACTTTTGTTCGTCCGCTGACCACCGCAATTCGATCCCGTGTAAACCCGGTTCGAACTACAGACGAGGGGCTCGCTTCACGAAGGAAACGGTTACCGAGGGGATCACACTCACGAAGGAGAGGATCACGAGCGGTGAGATCTACAAGGAGAAATCACAGCTATCCCCGAGATTAAGACGGCTTAATCTAGAGGGTATCTCAGAGTTCGACCCGAAGTTTTCTTACCTCGCGATTTGTGGATCCGACGCCGACGGGACTTGTGCTCGCCGGTGCTCGAACCAAGGCCGACGGCTCGTGGATCTCGTGGAGAACTCTTCGAAAATCCCCGAAGTTTCCTGAATCCAAAAATCCTCCAAAAATCCACCCAAAATCCTCAAAAATCCCCAGTCCGATCTCCCCCAAAATCCACCAAGACCCCCCCTATTTATACAATAGGGGGGGTTGCGCCGGCCACCTCGGTGGCTCGGCCAAAGTGGCCGAGCCACCTCGCCAAGTTGGTCGAGGTGGCTCTACCAAAGTGGCCGAGCCTCCTCGGCCATTTGGCCGAGCCACCTTGGCCATTTTGGCCGAGGTTTGGCCGAGGCGCCGTCTTGCGGCGCTTTCCGTCATTTTGCGTCGTTTCTCCGTCTTCCGGGCTTGGTTTTGCTCCGGTGATGTTGCCGTTGTGTTTGAGTCCGTGCCCGATCAACTTTCAGAGCTCAAACGGCTCGCTTGCATTGACGGACTAAGCACGGTTGATTCCGCCTCGCCAACGCTTTGAGTTTAGTCAACTCGCACGCCGCTTCATTGGCTCAGACGCCTTGCCGACTCACTTCATGTGCTCGCCGACCAGCTCTACGCTGCTTTGGCGGCGTGATGCGCTTTGGCGATGTCGGTTTGTCAAATGGATCGCTGGTTGTCAATCCACCGCCACGAAGTCTCGCTCGCACCGATAAGCAATTTTATCGCCACAGATATTCTCCAAAGCCGCCTCGCCTCGATTCTTGATGAGTCCGAGATGCTTTGACATGATGAGCCCTTCACTCTTTAATTAGCGTGATAGGACTTATGAATGACCTTGGCGCTTGATCTCTCCATTTCCTTCAGCCTTTCCGCTTTGTAGGATTATTGAAGGTATTACTGCATCGCATTTTTGTCCGACCGTTGTTGAGATCTTGACCAAGTCGATGGATGAATTTCTTTTGAGATTGGCTCCAGATTTAATTTCTCCAATCCTCTCGTGTTCTCCGCTGCTTTGTAGGATACCTGTGGGTGTTACGGTGCTGCATTTATTGCTTGACCATTGTTGGAGTTTCAAATCAGAAGCTAATTAAGTTTCTTTACTGTCGACTCGTGTTGGTGAATTGTCGTCCAATTGACCATCGAGATTCCTCCGGGAGAATCCTTGGCTGTGACACGTTAATTGGCGTCGAACTACATGGATTTTAGCCTTCAATCGGCGAGTGCAACGCTGACCGGGCGGCGATCTTGCGTGGATCTCAACCGCTGATCGGTGAATCCTTCGGCGACGACGCTGGTTGGCGCCGCCATCAGATACTCCTTGTCAGAGTACAATTGTCCACAGTGGGAGGGATTTTTTTTTTGGATTTATCCCAATTCCAGACTGTTGACTGATTGGCCTTCTTGTGGCGACGCATGAATCGGCATTGATACAGCGGGAGGAATTCTTTCAAGGTTGAACGCGCTGTCCGGCGCCAACATAAGCACTGTCAGAATTCGTCAATTTATCCCTCTTTGAGGTTCCACAGTGGGAGGAAGTTGAGGGTTATCGAGTTATCCTTAAGAATATGGTAATATTCTCCAGGAACTTCTCGTTAAGAATTAGGAACTAGTTTATACTCGTAATCCTATTTGGAGTAGGGCTAGGCGGCCTGGGAGAATATCTGGGAGATTGAGTCTGCCCAGGTCACATTGCTGATGATTTCGACCATTTAGAGGTTAAGCTCCAAAGTCTACAAGATTTTGAAGTAGCCGGGCTCGCCTCATATATCAGAGGCTCGCCGACAGCTTTAGCAGATGCTTGCGCTATTACCGACTCAAAGTTCAAATGCAACAGGCCGTGCATCATTTGAGATCGCCGCTGAAGCTTCATCTTCCGTGGGACATTTTGGTCTTGTGTCGCCGGAGAAGCGAGGATAGTAGAGCTCAACAGAGCTTCAAGCGGCGAGGGAGAGCCCGATCGCCTTGAAGTCGACGAAGGCCAACAAAGAAAAGACTCTCGCGTCGTGCCCGAAATTTGAACTCTCGGGCGTAAGCCGGTTGACATCAAGAAGGAGATCATGAGGCCCTTAATGGCAGCGAGGAGACTTTCGGGCCGAGCTCAGAGGAACTTCAACAAGCTTTCCTCAATAAAGTATTCGAGTTAAAGCAAAGAAATTTGTCGTCACAAATTTGCCGCTTAGAAAACTTGTGTAACTTCAGCCTTTTATCGATAAAACATATTGCCCTCTTTGTGCTCTATTATGATTCTTTTATTTCATCGTAAATAATTAACCATAATACTTATAGGATTTTGGCAAACCCTCACCGCCAACGGGTTTGATTAGCCTTTACCAACTACCGCTTGAATTGGGCTAGCGCATGGATTATCCGATCCGCTCAAGACGCGACGCTAGGCCGAAGAATGAAACTCTTCTAGACTTGTTGCTATGATATTGAATACATAGGCTTGCTACTCTTTACCGCAAGAGACCACCCGCAACGCTGCGGTGAGGCGCTGGCTTAATCCCTTCTTAGGCTTCGGATGAAATACCCTTAATCGAACTCGTGTCTTCTTCAATCGGAGAAAGACTAAACCGCAACGCTGTGAGGCGCCGACTTTAGGGTTATTGGCCAACCCCAGCCCTCAACGGATTTGATTAGCCTTTACCAACTACCGCTTGAATTGGGCTAGCGGCGGATTATCCGATCCGCTCAAGACGCGGACGCTGTGCTAAAAGAATGAAACTCTCTTAGACTTAATGCTACGATGTTGAATACGAGGCTTCATACTCTTTACCGCAAGAGACCACCCGCAACGCTGCGGTGAGGCGCTGGCTTAATCCCTTCTTAGGCTTCGGATAAAATACCCCGTAATCAAACTCGTGTCTTCTTCAATCGGAGAAAGACTAAACCGCAACGCTGCGGTTAGGCGCCGACTTCATCCCTTCTTAGGCTTCGGATAAAATACCCCAAGATGAATCTTGGCCTTCTTTGACCGGAGAAGGATTGAACCGCATAAGGTTGAATGAGGTGGGAAAGGAAGAATGTATTCTATTTCCAAGGTGGAGAGGAAGGAGGATCTTGTCTCCTATCTCCTGTAAGGGATGAACAAGAGAGGAAGGTTTTGTATCCTATCTCTGCCAAAGGAGAGGAAGGTTTTGTGTCCTATCTCCGTGTGCTCACGAATTTGAAATAAGAGAGGAAGGTTTTGTATCCTATCTCTTATTGATGGAGAGGAAGGAGGATCTTGTCTCCTATCTCCCAGGCCGGAAAGGAAGGATTTTTGTCCTGCTTCCAAAGGAAAGAGACTAAAATGGGATCTCCATCTTGAGAATCTTGAAAGATGAAACTAAGAGGGATCTCCACCGAGAATCTAAGACAAGAGAGGAAGAATGTATTCTATCTCTTGCTTCAAGAGGAAGGATGTGTCCTATCTCCGTGAAGGTGGGAAAGAAAGAATGTATTCTATTTCCGATGAGAAACTAAGAGTGGGGCTCCACCGAGAATCTTGGAAGGGTATGGATAGCTTTCGCTTTGTAGGATTGCAACTGTAATATGAAAGTGGACCTCTCGCTCGTGGAAGGAATCGAGAGGGATTTTGCCGGTGGTTGGACCAGGAGATTTTAGTGGGCCCACCGCCAATGAATTTGATCGGTGAGAGAATTTTGGAGGAAAACACAATAATTTAGGGTTATCCTCATGAATATGAGTGAGATATTCTCTCGAGGAACTTCCCATCAAAATGGGTTATCCCGAATGTACTAAGGATAATACTTTTCGTAAACTTCCCATTTATCTAAGATTAATTGCCTGGCCGCCATTCTCAGGTGATATATGATATGCACCGCTTGAATAGACCGTGTCTATTATAAACGGTCCTTCCCATTTGGGTTCAATTTACCTTTCTTCTTGGAGTTGAGAATTATCGGCCGCCTAGCAATGAGGACGAGATCTCCTCCTTAAAGGTTCTCTCGTCGAACTTTCTTGTTGAAAGCCCTCGACATTCTAGCTTGATAGAACTCAATGCATTGTTGAGCCTCCAGCGCTTCTCATCTAACATCTCAAGTTCTTCGAGACGCTTTTGATGTTGTTCTTCGGTCGCCATCTCGCTGTAAGGGCGACGCCAAGTGACGGATCTCGATTTCCAACGGAGAATTGCTTCACACCCGTGAAACCGTAGAGTACGGTAGCTCGCTGCATGACGCATCACAGCGATATGCCCGAGTGCTTCTCCGAAGTTTATCGCCCCAGCCTCGCTTTGTTATTCTTCACAAGCTTTGACAAAATTTTGACAATCGTCTTGTTGAACGCCTCGCCTAATCCATTTGTCGCCGGATTATAGGTCGCCGACGACATCTTGTATCTTGAACTTTTCGCAAAACCCGATGAAGGAATTGCCGATGAATTGAGGACCGCTGTCATGCACGATCCGTCTTGGGACACCATGTCGATAGATGACATGGTGTTTGATAAATTTGACGACGGTATCGCCTTTACTTCCTTTAGCGGGATTGCTTCACCACTTGGAGAAGTAGTTGGTGATCGCTAGAATAAAGCGATCTCCTTTAACCGACGGAGGAAAATGGGACCTACAACGCCCATTCCCCATGTCTCAATGGCCGATGTGGCCGGGATGCAACCGCCAGAGGTCGATGCATATAATTCGCGGAATTTGACACGCTGGCATTTCCGAAGCGCATCGACCGCCATTAATCATCGTGGGCCAAAAGTAGCCCATTCTCCGATTCGATCGTAGAGCTTGGGACCAGCCGGTGTGCACCACATTCACCTTCGTGTGCTTCCCGAAGGACCTCTTCGCCTCTTTGTTTGAGAGGCATCGAGTAAAGACCATCGCACTCGACGATATAACATCCGGGTCTCGTGGTCGTAAAGAATCTTGGAGCTCTTCACGGATTGACTCTTCTCCTTCACGCCTTCCGCGTAATACCATGTAAGACGAATCGATGATAGGAAAGCCAATCTCGGCTCCAATTTGGTTTGGGTTGCATGTACTTCTTTGGTAACTATCCCTTTGTCTTCTTGTACCCCATCATATATTGGTACGAAGAGCTGGTGAGTCCTGACCGTAACTAATTGCTCGGTCTCTGAAGGTTGTGCTAACGACACAGCTAACGCCGCCAGTGCATCCGCATGAGCGTTTTGGAGGCGTGGAATATATTCGATGAAGAACTCTTCGAACGAGTCTGCCATCTCGATTGCTACCTGATGATAAGGAATTAGATCTAGATTTCTGACTTCAGAGTCTCCGCTGACCGCTTAACTATCGGGCCAGAATCGCCAGATGCTTCGAGATATTCGACCCCAGCTCCTTGGCGGCTAAGTCCGATAAGTAACGCTGTATTCGCTACGCTATTGGAACAAGGTTCGTGAGTGAATAAGCACGGGCATGACATGATTCCCTGAAATCAAGACAACTCCGACTCCAAATGAGATTTTAGAACATCCGGGTACTTGCCACATTAGTGGCTCGAGAAGCTCCGCCAAAATATAATCGCCATATTTGTTGGTGCGATGTAGTGTTGACTTCAACTTCATCCGAAGATCATCATATAGCTCAATCAAGGCCCGCTGTCGTCCGGGTACCAAGAGATCACAAATCGCTTGTCCTTTGACCGACTTCGTTGTTTGAAGTGCAAGTCATATTGGGACAAGAGTAAGGCCCATTTCGCCAAACGCCAACTCATTGAGGCCGGCCGGGTCATAAATATTCGGACCGGATTTACATTAGAGATAACATAAATCGCCCGTCCGACTAAATAGTGCCGCATTTTTCAATCGCGAACACTAATGCAAGGCACCGCTTCACCATTGGATATCGAGACTCAAAGACCACTAATGTTCGCTCGTAATACATCGCCGCTCGCGGACCGCTGCCGCCGCCCCGCGAGTAAAGCGCTTTAACGAGTGATCCGCTGCCTTGATGTAAATCGAAACGGTTTTCCGACAAGGTGCAACAAGAACAGAGGTTTAGCGAGATACGATTTGATCTCTTCAAACGCTCGACAGCGCCGCCCCAAATAAACGACACGCTCTTCTTGTTCAACTTGGAGAACGGTTGGCACTTCCTGATAGGTTCGATATGAACCGTCGGATGTACGCCAATCGCCCTTGTAACCCCCTGAGTTCTCTCAGATTTCTCGGAGGTTGCAATTCTTGAATCGCCTTTACTTTATCAGGATCGACATGGATTCCTTTGTCGGTGACGACAAAGCCGAGGAACTTGCCACTGGACATCCCAAGGAAGGATTTGGCAGGATTCATCTTTAGCTGATGAGTCCGCATGAGCTCGAATACCACTCTAAGATCTTTGATGTGATCTCCTTTGTCACGGCTTTTACGACTAAGTCGCCGACGAGCATTCGATCGCTTTTCCGAGATGATCTTGGAAAATCTCCGCCATTGCTCGCCGGTATGTTGCACCGGCGTTTTAAGCCGAATGGCATGACCGTAGCAAAATATACCGATGGCTGCTCAACGCGGTGTTTACGCCATCGGGTGCATCTTGATTTGATTATACCCCGAGAAACCATCCATGAACGACATTCTTTCAAATCCACACGTATTGTCGACTATGACATCGGTGATTGGAAGAGGAAGTCATCTTTTAGCAAAGCTCGATCTCTCAGAGTCGCATACGCATCCCGACGAACCATTCTTCTTCATGACCGACTATATTCGCCATCCAACTGATGTTGAATTTCCATAATGAATTCGATTCTATAAGTTTCTTCACTTCGTCGACGATTGCCTGCAAGATTTGTGGACGAAACCGTCTTTGCGGTTGCTTGACAGGTTTGACATCCACCTTGATGTTGAGGCGATGTGTCGCCACATTAGGGTCGAGTCCTGGCATGTCCTCGTAGCTCCAAGCGAATACATCGATATACTCCCTGATTAGGGCGATCAACTCTTCCTTCTCTTCCGAGGGAAGAGTATTGCTGATGTTTATGAGCTTAGGATGCTCCTCATCACCCATATTAACCTGGACTACCTCGTCCTTAGTGGGGGGTTCTCTTTGTTCGAATTTATCCCCAAACTGCTCTCTGAGTTGATGGATCCATGGGTCTTCCCATGTTGGCATATCTTCATCACCCTCCATAGTAGCAGGATCAACCGTAGCCATATTTGACATCAAAGCCTTGAAAGCTTCTCCGAGGCTGGTGTCAGAATCCCAAGCCGAAGAATCAGACGAATGTCCGTCTACCTCATCGGGTGGCTTATTATCAATCAGCCATGAGCATTCATCTTCTGAGGAGGATTCAGATCCCAATCCCTTCTAAATGCATAGTAGTTATCCGCTTCCCTCTTGGGACATATGCCGCTTAGGAGGGATTCGAGGACCTCGCCCAAAACATAGACCTTCCCCTTGTGTCAAGTTGTACCCCCACTTCTTCATGATACCCAGTGTTTCTGGACTATATCTGAATGTGTGGAGGATAGGCCCATTGTCATCTTCACCTTCTTCTAAGAAATGATTCAAAGATTGAATTGCATCTCCTTTTCCGTAAACCAAGTCTTTTCACTACTTGATCTTCGGGATGACGAGTGTTGTCCCAAAGGAGTCTTGGAATTGCTTTTGTGTAAAGCAAGATGACCGAAGTTGGTAAGTGCAACTCGATCGTTGTATAAACCTCGCTATTACATCATTCAAAGACAAAGGGTACTCTAAATCGCCATTTATTGATTCATCGGCAATTTGCCAATTACAATGTTCATCCGACGATTCTTCATCGCCAAGATTGATTACAAGGGGTACAATGTCATTTAAAACAAAACCACCACTATAATCAAGCCCGCTTCGTATCGCCTTCTTCACCGCTGTCCGTGCCTTGGGCCGATGATTCGCCGACTCATTACCGTAGAGGAGAGAATCAAGAAATAATTCTCCACCCCTTAAACGGCCGCTTGTCCGCGACCACCGCCTTGACTCATTATTCGTGTCTACATATTTGAGACACCGATGAAGAGTAGATGGGACTATAACGCTACCGTGGATCCAAGGTCGACCCAACAATAAGTTATAGGAAGTCTCGCCAATCACATAGCGTGACTTCGACTTTAAATCCCCATTTGGCACTTTATCCGATTTTACCAAGCGCCGAGACTACCGGTGTTAAACCCATAGATCATTGTGCTCGCTGACGCCACCATCGCGTGGATTCCAAGGTGATACATGAGGCGCAGGGCATGATGCTCACAATGAACCCGGATCGACTTGGATCCTGTTAACTTCACTAGAGCCAATATACCCGGTGAAGTATAGCGCCTATCGTGCTTGGAATCCCTCGCCCGCATATCCTCCTTTGTAAAAGTGATGCAGGGAAGTGTTTCACGCAAGGTTACACCGCTGGAGCCGACTCTTCCGACTCGGCTTAACTGAGTGAGGAACACTTCAATCGCCTAGAGCCTCTTGTAAAGCTTCCTGTCTCCTTCGACAATCGGAGCAACTCAGAGAGTTATTCTAGCCGGATGTTTGCCAATTGGGCCATGACATCAAAGCGGTATGGAGAGCTCGATGTTCGGCCTATCCTCACACCCAAGCATTGAATCGGACCGCCGGAGTTGAGTTTCGACCTGAGGTTGCTTCTCCTTTACTTCACCGCTTTTCTTTAGCACCGTCGCTGTTGTCCTTTCTCTCAGACGAGTGAGAGGAGTCGTGGTCACCCCCACCGACAGTTGTCTTAGCATTTGGGTTTGAGCCTCCTGATATTTGTAACTATATTCGTGTCCGCTCCTAGTAGCGAAGACTTCGTGCTCCTCTTCGTGAAATTGGAAGGTGGCTACTTTTTCATCATCCTTCTCTCGAATTGCCGGGCAAAGATGGCATAGCTTGCCTTTTCCCTTGGACTTCCTTTTGGCCGAGGATGTAGTCCATCGATCGCCTTCCAAAGAAGTCGTGGTGGACCCAAAGGATTTCTCCGCTTGTCGTCGTAGCGGTACGAGCCCCTTCTCACGCTGTTCGTGAGGATCTTCATTCACCATCTTCATTCCTACCTTCACAACCGGCGCCGGTTGGAACCAATCCAAGGAACCGATCCAAGCTTATAGAGACCGCATTTGCTCCCACCTTCTTCTCTTTAGAGGGTTTTGGTGTAATGACTCCAACATCGATCAAAGCCCTAATCTTGTCCTTGAGATGGTAGCGTAACTTTGTAGGATGGTGTACCGCCTGCGGTAAGCACAAGATTTAGGATCCAGAACCTTGTTTGCCTCCTCTTGGTTTACAATTGGGGCAACCGGATTTTGTTGTTTTCCGTAAGGTATTTGAAGATGCCCTAACTTCCTCGCCCTGAACGAGTAAGTCTTGGGAAACCTCGAACCGGATGGTTTCGATTCGAGCTTGTTGGCCATTGAGGCCGGATTGCCGTGGTGCACGCTGTTGCGACCGCCGCTGTGGTTGCGCTCAACGCTTGATTAACGCCTACGACTTTGTCGGCGCTTTACCTTTGCCACGGGGACAAAGTTCTCGCTTGTGAGCATCCACCACAGTCGACCTCTCTCCGCTTTCTTCCTTCTCGTGAATCGCCGGCTTGCTCTCCACGATCCTTAAATCTTTCCGTGTCTCTGACGGCAGCTCCCATTGCTTCCAACACGCCCAATGACAAGTTGTTATGACAAGTTTGAGAATGAACTTCTCCGTTATCGGTCTCGCAATTCATTGCCTTATTTCAACCTCTTGACGGTTATCCATCAAGCTTCGCCTTTCGCTTTCGCCCAACAAAGAACCGATGGATACCTCGTGTCATCATCGAAGAAATTGGTGAGAAACATGGCCTCCATATCATCCCAGCCTATTAACGCCTCGGTTTGAGACGGCGGTACCAATCAAGGCAGCCCACGAAGGGTGCCAACGAATGACCGAACCATCAAGGGCTCGTTGTCGAGATAACACCTAGATGAGACTTGAAGTAGATCAAGTGCCGAGTGGGCGATCCCTTCCGCCAAACGGTGTAAAGTTGATGAGGTTGAATTTTGTCGGATACGGATTGATTCCCACTCCCTTGGGTAAGGACATGGTATACCCGTTTTCTTTACCTCTTGAGCGAAATCAAAGTATTGATTTTGCTCTCGAGGTCTTTTATTTTCATTTTCCCTACGCCTCCGCTCGTAAACTTGGGGAGGAACGACGGTGTTATCGCTAGCGCTTTGCCGAAAGCAAAGATGATCATCTACGCTTCGCCTCCTTCTCTCGTCCGTCGCTATCCGTTAAGTTGACATTATTGCGACGACTTGGCTCGCTTTGGCGGTTCATTATCGCCGATCTGCTGGTCATGCATTGCTCTCATCCGCCGCATGGCCGCTTCCATTTCAAGCTTAAAGTTGTCCTTTTGCTTGGTTAGGGCTTCTTCAAGCATCCGGGACACTTGTTCCGCCGATCATGAACGCCGCGAGGTTGTCCTATGCCGGAAATTGTATTATCGGAAGCCATCGCGAGCCGCATCCGACACTTCATCATCTCGAGGGTAATCCTTCGCATCTTGCGATAATTGTCGTTTTACAGCCCCGACCGCAATCGAAGTCATTCGCTGCGATGCCCTCGAACGCACGCGACGACGCCCCTCGCTGGTCATGTTGATGGTAACACTCGGCAATTCATCGCCTGAGGTTTCATCTTTTCTTTGCGGAAGCGCCTTGACTTGGTTCGCATTCGCCGAGCCTATCAAAGACCGACGCTTTTCCGAGTCGCTTTAGCGCAGCTTGCACCGATAACACCGCTTTGATCGTTTCGAGCACAAGCAAGGCATGTTTGATTCTCGGGCCTCTTTCGATTTACTTGTACCCCAAAGACGATAGTACAACTCGCCGGCATGAATACCGGAGCAACCTATCGTGTTGGCACGACTTCTCGTGTATAACGCTGTCATCGCCGATGAGAGCCGCCTCCTTCGAGAACAAATAGGCCTTTCATAAGTCACCGCCACACGCACGCCTTCGCGAGTGTGAATCTTCGACGCTCTCTGACTTCGATTTGAAGCCCGTGCAGCAACCGCAGGATTCCTCTTGTCTTTGTGGGTGCGACTCGCATCGAGTGACCCGCGATTCCTTTAGCGGACCTAGGCGATCCTTAACGGCAAGCCCGCCGGTCGTGGCGAGAGTTGGCTTCACGGAAGTTTGGGTGCGCATAACCGAGGTAACTTCGGCCAATGCCACTTTTGTTGAGGTGCTCACAATTTCGATTTGAGCACGGAGCAGGAGTTGGCCCGCCGCGAGCTAGGCTTGGATGCTGGGTTCGTCGGAGTTGAAGCTTCGACGGACTTGGGTTTCCAAACTAGCCGATTTGTTGACGACTTCTTGGCCACCTCCTTCTTCAACTCGCGGGCTTGTTGCACCAAAGCCCGCGCTTGCGCGAGGAGCGCTGGCGCTCCGGATACGCCTCGGTGTAGAACGGTTCCGCTTGACTCGACCCATTCGCTCATCGCCGCCCAGAGGAATCGGCTACGATCTCGACTTCAGCCTCGAGTCAACTTGATCTTAGATCCGCCATAGCGATCCCATCCATTGATTCTTTGCCCGGCTAATTGTTTCGCCAGCGCCGACGTCGCCTCGACGGGCTCTCTTGAGAGAGTCACGACGCCATTGGCGGAATCTACCCCGCAAAGATAGGGTTCTAAATATTTGGCCGCTGTTAGCCGGGAACCACCGCCGCCCGCAGCCTTGACACGGTGGTGGTGGATTTTCTCGCCCGCGATTCGAGGCCGATTGGGTCTTCCTTGCGCCGAGACCATCTTGGACTTGCGGGGAATTGATCTCGACGAAGAGGAGAGATATTCTCATACTTCTTCTCGGTCGAACTCGAACTCGACCTCCTCGATGACCGGATCGGATCCGCTGGTTGCACACGACGCTTCTTTGTTGAAGCCGCTGGCTCCCACCGTGGTCGCCAGCCTTGTTCGCGGTAAAAGTAGACTTCAGATTCATTGCCCGCTGAATTTGTTTACGCCTTCGCTGGCCTACAACAAGATTCAAAAGAAAGAAAATTTGCCTTTTATTTAAGGCTTACAATGAAAACGAAAATTACAACTTTCTTCCTTTTGTGAACAAACACGAGGATCTCTATTATACGGGATCCTCGCTATGCGGGTTCTTTGCCCGTGTCGGGACTTTTGTTCGTCCGCTGACCACCGCAATTCGATCCCGTGTAAACCCGGTTCGAACTACAGACGAGGGGCTCGCTTCACGAAGGAAACGGTTACCGAGGGGATCACACTCACGGCGAGAGGATCGTCATGGGATCGCGACTCACGAAGGAGAGGATCGCCGAGCGGTGAGATCTACAAGGAGAAATCACAGCTATCCCCGAGATTAAGACGAAGCTTAATCTAGAGGGTATCTGTAGTTCGACCCGAGTTTTCTTACCTTGCGATTTGTGGATCTGAAGTCGACGGGACTTGTGCTCGCCGGTGCTCGGAACGGTGCGTCGACGGCCCGTGGATCTCGTGAGAACTCTTCAGAAAATCCCCGAGTTTCCCAGAATCTAAAAATCCTCCAAAAATCCACCCAAAATCCTCAAAAATCCCCAGTCCGATCTCCCCCAAAATCCACCAAGACCCCCCCTATTTATACAATAGGGTTGCGCCGCCATTCTGCTGGGTTCTACGGTATTTGAGCCACCTCTACCACTTGGCCGAGGCACCTCGCCAAGTTGGTCGAGGTGGCTCTACCACTTGGCCGAGGTGGCTCTACCAAAGTGGCCGAGCCACCTCGCCAAGTTGGTCGAGGTGGCTCTACCAAAGTGGCCGAGCCACCTTGGCCATTTTGGCCGAGGTTTACCGAGGCGCCGCCTTGGCGCTGCTCGGCCATTTTGCGTCAAGTCCGCCTTCCCGCTTGGTTTTGTTCTGATGTTGCCGTTGTGTTTGAGTCCGTGCCCGATCAACTTTCGTGAGCTCAAACGGCTCGCTTGCATTGACGGACTAAGCACGGTTGATTCCGCCTCGCCAACGCTTTGAGTTTAGTCAACTCGCACGCCGCTTCATTGGCTCACGCCTTGCTATATATATATATATATATATATATATATATATATATATATATATATATATATATATATATATATATATATATATATATATATATATATATATATATATATATATATATATATATATATATATATATATATATATATATATATATATATATATATATATATATATATATATATATATATATATATATATATATATATATATATATATATATATATATATATATATATATATATATATATATATATATATATATATATATATATATATATATATATATATATATATATATATATATATATATATATATATATATATATATATATATATATATATATATATATATATATATATATATATATATATATATATATATATATATATATATATATATATATATATATATATATATATATATATATATATATATATATATATATATATATATATATATATATATATATATATATATATATATATATATATATATATATATATATATATATATATATATATATATATATATATATATATATATATATATATATATATATATATATATATATATATATATATATATATATATATATATATATATATATATATATATATATATATATATATATATATATATATATATATATATATATATATATATATATATATATATATATATATATATATATATATATATATATATATATATATATATATATATATATATATATATATATATATATATATATATATATATATATATATATATATATATATATATATATATATATATATATATATATATATATATATATATATATATATATATATATATATATATATATATATATATATATATATATATATATATATATATATATATATATATATATATATATATATATATATATATATATATATATATATATATATATATATATATATATATATATATATATATATATATATATATATATATATATATATATATATATATATATATATATATATATATATATATATATATATATATATATATATATATATATATATATATATATATATATATATATATATATATATATATATATATATATATATATATATATATATATATATATATATATATATATATATATATATATATATATATATATATATATATATATATATATATATATATATATATATATATATATATATATATATATATATATATATATATATATATATATATATATATATATATATATATATATATATATATATATATATATATATATATATATATATATATATATATATATATATATATATATATATATATATATATATATATATATATATATATATATATCTTGAATAGGCTTCCAACCCTATTTTTACGCCAAAAACAAAAACAAAAACAAAAACAAAAACAAAAACAATAGTAACCCCACTAATCTATTCTTCAATAAATATAAGATCTTGGCGTAACCACTACTAATACATATTCGTTTCAATAAAAGTGAATATTTGGCCGTTGTTAGGGCCGGGGAACCACCGTCGTCTGCAGTCTTGACAGCGGTGGTGGTGGATTTTCTCGCCTCCGCATCTGAGGCCGATTGGGTCTTCCTTGCAGCGGAGACCATCTTGGACTTGCGGGGGGAATTGGATCTGGACGAAGAGGAGAGATATTCCTCATACTTCTTCTGGTCGAACTCGAACTCGACCTCCTCGATGACCGGGATCGGGATCCGCGGTTGCGACACGACGGCTTCTTTGTTGAAGCCGTTGGCTCCCACTGTGGTCGCCAGCTTGTTCGCGGTAAAAGTAGACTTCGTATTCATTGCTCCGTTGAATTTGTTTACAGCTTCGTTGGCCTACAACAAGATTCAAAAGAAAGAAAATTTGCCTTTTATTTAAGGCTTACAATGAAAACGAAAATTACAACTTTCTTCCTTTTGTGAACAAACACGAGGATCTCTATTTTACGGGATCCTCGCTTGCGTGGGTTCTTCGCCTGCGTCGGACTTTTATTCGTCCGTGGACCACCGCAATTCGATCTGGTGTAAACCGGGTTGCGGAACTCTGAGGCGTAGGGGCTCGTTTCCGCGAAGGAAGCGAAGCGCTGAGGATCACACTCACGAAGGAGAGGATCGCTGCGGGGATCGCACTCACGAAGGAGAGGATCGCCGAGCGGTGAGATCTACAAGGAGAAATCACAGCTATCCCCGAGATTAAGACGAAGCTTAATCTAGAGGGTATCTCAGAGTTCGACCCGAAGTTTTCTTACCTTGCATTTGTGGATCTGAAGTCGACGGACTTGTGCTCGCCGGTGCTCGAACGGCAAGGCCGACGGCCCGTGGATCTCGTGAGAACTCTTCTAAAATCCCCGAAGTTTCCCGAATCTAAAAATCCTCCAAAATCCACCCAAAATCCTCAAAATCCCCAACCGATCTCCCCAAAATCCACAAGACCCCCTATTTATACAATAGGGGGTTGCTGCCACCCGGTGGCTCGGCCAAAGTGGCCGAGCCTCCTCGGCCACTTGGCCGAGGCACCTCGGCCAAGTTGGCCGAGGTGGCTCTACCAAAGTGGCCGAGCCTCCTGGCCACTTGGCCGAGGCACCTTGGCCAAGTTGGTCGAGGTGGCTCTACCAAAGTGGCCGAGCCACCTTGGCCATTTTGGCCGAGGTTTGGCCGAGGCGCCGTCTTGCGGCGCTTTCCGTCATTTTGCGTCGTTTCTCCGTCTTCCGGGCTTGGTTTTGCTCCGGTGATGTTGCCGTTGTGTTTGAGTCCGTGCCCGATCAACTTTCAGAGCTCAAACGGCTCGTTTGCATTGACGGACTAAGTACGGTTGATTCCGTCTCGTCAACGTTTTGAGTTTAGTCAACTCGGCACGTCGTTTCATTGGCTCGTACGTCTTGCCGACTCACTTCATGTGCTCGTCGACTAGCTCTACGCGTTTTGCGGCGTGATGCGTTTTGCGATGTCGGTTTGTCAAATGGATCGTTGGTTGTCAATCCACCGTCACGAAGTCTCGCTCGCATCGATAAGCAATTTTATCGCCACAATATATATATATATATATATATATATATATATATATATATATATATATATATATATATATATATATATATATATATATATATATATATATATATATATATATATATATATATATATATATATATATATATATATATATATATATATCTTGAATAGGGCTTCCAACCCTATTTTTACGCCAAAAACAAAAACAAAAACAAAAACAAAAACAAAAACAATAGTAACCCCACTAATCTATTCTTCAATAAATATAAGATCTTGGCGTGTAACCACTACTAATACATATTCGTTCAATAAAAGTGAAATATTGACAAATTTCACTAAACGACAATAAATTTGGGTGTCGACATTAAATCCCTATACCTTTGAAACTCTCAATAAAAACGCCTAAAATTTTTGGTAGAAAGTTTCTAAATTAAACTTGCTAATTAATGTGTGGTCAAATGATCAAAATATACCAATAAATTTTGGAAGAAAACACCTAATAAGTTTCAATTTGTCACTTAATCCCCAATAACTTTTGATAGAAAATTTCTAGTGATGACTGCTTATTATTTTCGTGGTTCTATATAAATTTCAGATTTTTAGGAGGTTGTTTCTAATTTTTAGATTTTAAAAGGGGTTGCTTGTAATTTTAGTTTTACAATGAGCTATTTGTAATGTTTAAATTTTGGGTAGTTCTTTATATTTTAAAAATTTTATGTCTTTTTGCATTATATTTTTTAGAGGTTCTTTTTTGCAATTTTAGACTTTTTAGGGGGTTATTTGTAAATTTTATATTTCTAAGATATCTATTTGTTATTTTTGAAGTTTTTAGGGGTTATATGTAACTTTTAGAATTTAAAGATGATGAGTAATTTTTATATTTTTAGGGGTTCTTTATAATTTTACAATTTAAAGAATTTTTATATTTTTATATTTTTAGGGGGTCGTTAATAGTTTCATATTTTTCAAAGGGCTATTTATAGTTTTTTATTTCTAAGAGTTGTTTGTAGTTTATGAGTTAATCTACAAATAGAAATTGTAGATGGTTAAAATATATTTTATCCAGGCCAATGTTCAGCTTGGATCTAAGAAGTAAACTCCCATTGGCTAAATATTTTAAATGAGCCCAAACTCGAGCCCACAACAAGTTGTGGTGAAACTCGCCTAACAGAACATGCGAACTTCGCTGCACAGCTCAACTCGACCTGACCCAACCAAGTCGGGAGTGACTCGAGTTCCAAGTCAGACTCTAAGCCGAGTCGAAAGGCGTCACTGAGTCGGCCAAGTCATGAGTCGAATTCTGTGCTAAATTCGAACTCATCAGCGAATTTCGCTAACCTGGTCATATGCAAAGTTCACCCAAAAATATCCACATGGGCCACGTCACCCACGATCTAAAGGAGATGGCCCACACACATTCATCAAATCTCGCTCAAACCCTTTCAGCGAACTTCGCCCACAAAGTTATTGGCGAACTTCGCTATTTGAACGTTTTGAGTGCTATTTTCAAGGGATAACCATTCCCCCATGATCTCTTACATTAATGGTAATTTAATCCATAATTAATGGTCACTAACCCTCTCTCTCTCTCTCTCTCTCTCATAGCCTACAAGAGGAGGGGAAATTGTTCATTTGGGACACAGAGCATACGCGCGAACTTGGCTTTTGGTTTCGTTTGGCATTTCTTTCTCCAGAGAAGACTTCTTCAAAGAGAGATCAGAAATCATCAACGAGCGAGAGACTTATCATCTTAGTCGGACCGTCAACGGAGTACAAGATCGATGCTTTATCGGCACACAGAAAAGAACCCAGTTAATATAAATTTTCTTATTCTTTTGTAACTTCTTTTTATTGTAATCAGAGTTAATTGCAATATAAAAGACCCGAAACAGAAATGATTCGAGATCTATATATTAACCTTAAGAGATAATTAATATTCGTTAGTGTATAGTTATGTGCAATGGTTTGTGGGGTTAGGTGCAAAAAATCAAAATATTTTTATCATTTTCTAATATTCTGAAACTTATCGGGAATTTTAAAATATTTGCGGGCTTAATGCTAAACGGCTAAACTTATTAGAGATCTAATGAAAATTAACCTTTAAAAATCAAGAAGAGCCATATGGAAATTGTTTAAAATGTAAGGCTAATAATAAACTACTAATACTTTCTTCATATATATATATAAAAAGACAATTACAAAATAGGATTATTAGATTATTTAAATTATAGCTAATTAAAAATTAAAAATTAAAAATATAATTATTAAAATTTTAAATTACTAAAACTTTGACGATAATTAAAATTTTCTAGTTATAATAGATTTAATTTAATGAGAATTCTAATTATGGATAGATTTAATTTGATGAGAATTCTATTCTAATTATGAATATAAAATAAATCATGCACAAAATTTGTGCTTGGTACCAAGTTCCTACATTTCTCTCTCTCTCTCTCTCTCTCTCTCTCTCTCTCTCTCTCTCTCTCTCTCTCTATATATATATATATATATATATATATATATATATAGTAATGATATTGTGAGATGGTGAGCTCAAATCGTGAGCTAGACAAATCGGTTCATCAAATTCGTGATCGGCACTGTACATCTTGTACAACATGTCATCACATGTATATAATAAAATTTTGACATAATTTAGAGTCTTCTAAAATATAAATCAAACTAGTTTGATATGTTAATTTTTCTGCATTGACTTAATGTACCGCCCCTTCTACACATAGCTAAAACAATAATTAAAAAATTTAAAATAATATAATTTTTTTCTACATAAAGATCATGATGTGTGCAAATCATGATGGGCGGTGTTGATCATCGATTCGAGTAGCCTATTGGGCTAGCTCACGGAAAAAATATGAGCTCACCATCTCATTTTATCACTTTCCTATATATATATATATATATATAATATAGCAAATCTCCTATAAACTTAAGTTTATAGGGAATAGTCATACACCAATTTTTCTATCCATTGATGTTGCATTGGGATTCATGAAAGATATGAAGCCCATTTGGAGATTTGTGCATCTCATGATGGCACAAATCTAAAGGTAACATCAATGGATAAAAAAGTTGTTGTATACTATTCCCTATAAACTTAAGTTTATAGGAGATTTGCTCTCTCTCTCTCTCTCTCTCTATATATATATATATATATATATATATATATATATATATATATATATATATATATATATATATATATATATATATATATATATATATATATATATATATATATATATATATATATATATATATATATATATATATATATATATGGAAAATATGTTTCTAAGGAGTCACCTTAGATTGAATCTAAGGATGCACCTTTAAAATTACGTTATATGCAATCAATTTACTTGATCCACTCCGTTCATTTTGATCTATATGTTTTGGATGGTGTACAAATAAAAAATTAGGCATATTAGGTTGTAGTTACTCATGCATTAAGTGATTGTAAAATTAACGGTTTTACGACAATACAACTAAAGTGACAATGGAAAATATGTGTTAGAAGTATTGAAACATCATGATTTTTATTTTATAGATGTTCTAAGATATTTAGATCATGATGAATGGAGCGGATCGTCCATTGAAATAGCCCAATCAGGCATCGAGAGGTGCATCCTTAGATTCAATCTAAGGTGGCTCCTTAGAATCATATTTCCCATATATATATATATATATATATATATATATATATATATATATATATATATATATATATATATATATATATATATATATATATATAGATATGGGAAAAGTGTTAATAAGGTGGCACCTTAGATTCAATCTAAGGTAGCTTCAAAACTACTTTATATGCTATCAAATTACTCGATCCACTCGCTTATTTTGATTTATATGTTTTGGATTGTATACAAACAAAAATTAGCTATATTGGATTGTAGTTACTCATGCATCAAGTGATTATAAAATTAACGGTTTTACGACAATATAACTAAAGAGACAATGAAAAATATGTGTTAGAAGTATTCGATCATTATGATTTTCATTTTATAGATGTTATGAGACATTTAGATCAATGATGAATGGAGCGGATCGTCCATTGAAATAGCCCAATCAGGCATCGAGAGGTGCATCCTTAGATTCAATCTAAGGTGGCTCCTTAGAATCATATTTCCCATATATATATATATATATATATATATATATATATATATATATATATATATATATATATATATATATATATATATATATATATATATATATATATATATATATATATATATATATATATATATATATATATATATATATATATAGCAAGGTTCTATAAACTTAAGTTGATAGGGAGGAGTGTCCACCAACTTTTATATCCATTGATCTTGCCTTGAGATTCGTGGAAATCAAGATGCACACAAATCTCAAAGTGGGCTTTATATCTTTCACGGATCCCCGTGCAACATCAACGGATAGAAAAGTTGGTGGATGACTATTCCCTATCAACTTAAGTTTATAGGAGCCTTGCTATATATATATATATATATATATATATATATATATATATATATATATATATATATATATATATATATATATATATATATATATATAGATATGGGAAAAGTGTTAATAAGGTGGCACCTTAGATTCAATCTAAGGTAGCCTTCAAAACTACTTTATATGCTATCAAATTACTCGATCCACTCGCTTATTTTGATTTATATGTTTTGGATTGTATACAAACAAAAATTAGCTATATTGGATTGTAGTTACTCATGCATCAAGTGATTATAAAATTAACGGTTTTAACGACAATATAACTAAAGAGACAATGAAAAATATGTGTTAGAAGTATTCATCATTATGATTTTCATTTTATAGATGTTATGAGACATTTAGATCACGATGAATGGAGCGGATCGTCCATTGAAATAGCCCAATCAGGCATCGAGAGGTGCATCCTTAGATTCAATCTAAGGTGGCTCCTTAGAATCATATTTCCCATATATATATATATATATATATATATATATATATATATATATATATATATATATATATATATATATATATATATATATATATATATATATATATATATATATATATATATATATATATATATATATATATATATATATATATAGCAAGGTTCTATAAACTTAAGTTGATAGGGAGGAGTGTCCACCAACTTTTATATCCATTGATCTTGCCTTGAGATTCGTGGAAATCAAGATGCACACAAATCTCAAAGTGGGCTTTATATCTTTCACGGATCCCCGTGCAACATCAACGGATAGAAAAGTTGGTGGATGACTATTCCCTATCAACTTAAGTTTATAGGAGCCTTGCTATATATATATATATATATATATATATATATATATATATATATATATATATATATATATATATATATATATATATATATATATATATATATATATATATATATATATATATATATATATATATATATATATATATAGCAAGGTTCTATAAACTTAAGTTGATAGGGAGGAGTGTCCACCAACTTTTATATCCATTGATCTTGCCTTGAGATTCGTGGAAATCAAGATGCACACAAATCTCAAAGTGGGCTTTATATCTTTCACGGATCCCCGTGCAACATCAACGGATAGAAAAGTTGGTGGATGACTATTCCCTATCAACTTAAGTTTATAGGAGCCTTGCTATATATATATATATATATATATATATATATATATATATATATATATATATATATATATATATATATATATATATATATATATATATATATATATATATATATATATATATATATATATATATATATATATATCCTCTTTTATATAGTAAAGAGAAATTGGTAAACTATCCCTAGATGCACCATAAAATGTCATGTATATAAAAATATGCCAAGTGTTAAATACCTAATAAAAATATTATATATCCCTCTATCCTATTAGAAAATGACATGTATACAACTAATTCTATCTTCTGAAGAATTCTTATCAAATTAAAACTATTCATATTCATAATTAGAAAATTTTACCCATAAAAATTAGAAAACTCTAATAATCAAATCTTTGTTAATTCTAATCAAGTCATAACAATTTATAATTAAAAAATCAAAAAATTGTCATAGAGCCCTTCTTAAATTTTTAAAGAGTGAATTCAATAAACCACTCATATCTTTGCGGATTTAGCACTAAACCTCTAAAAATTTGAAAGTCACGAAAACCCCCAAAATGTATAATTTTTGGCACTTAACCTCCATAAATGGGGTTATCTTATTTTTATTAACAAAATTAATCCTCAAGACCATTATATACCCCTCAAATTATTTGTATTTACAAGTTAACCCATAAAATAATAAATAATTATTAAAAATATTAAAATTACAAATAGCTTTCTGAAAAATCTAAAATCATGAACAATAATGTAGAAAAATTTGAAGGTACAAATAATTTCCTCTGAATTATAAAAATTATAGAAAACTCCCGAACAAATTAGGATATCACAAACAAACCCTTGCAAATTTAAAAATTATATATAGCCCCTAGAAAATCTGTAATTAAAAACAAAACCCTAAATATGTAAATATTGCAAAAGACCCTAAAATTCTAAAATTATACATGACCCCAAAAATTTATAAATTACCAAGAACTCCTAGAAAAAATGAAAACTATAAACACCCCTGAAAAACTCTAAAAATTATAAACGACTGCCCCAAAAATCAAAAAGTGAAACAAGCACTGAAAAATATGAGAATTACAAAACCCATAAAATAACAAATGACAAATAACATAATGAAAAATCTAAAATTGTAAATAGCCACCTAAAAAATAAATAATTTGCAAGTAGACCATTAAAATTAAAAATACAAGGAACCCAAATAACCTAAAATTTTAAAAGTTACAAGCAAACCCCAAAAATCTAAATTTACAAACACACCCCTTTAAAATTTAAAATTATAAACAACCACTTAAAAATCTAAATATTACAAACAAACCTCTCAAAATTTTTAAAAAGTATAAACATCCATTATTAGAGTTTTCTGTCATAAGTTATTGGAGATTAAGTGATAAAGCATAAAACTTATTGGAATTTCCTCCAAAATGTATTGGGGGTATTTTGGTCATTAACTGCATAAACTAATGATGTTAATTTTGAGGATTTTTACCAAAAGATATTAGGGCTTATTCAGAGTTTCAAAGATATTGAGATTTAGTTCCAAATACCAAAACTAATTTGGGATTTACTAAAATTTTTCCATATTTTAGTTTTGAATTTTTCTATACATAACCCCAAATTGTATGCATTTTAAATTTACTCGCAAGTCATGATAATTATAAAATTTCCTCCAAATTATTTTAATTCCTCAAATTTATCCCTCACTTAACTTTAGTCAAAAAAAAAATTAAATCCACTGCAAGAGCACTGCTTAACACTTGTATATATATATATATATATATATATATATATATATATATATATATATATATATATATATATATATATATATATATATATATATATATATATATATATATATATATATATATATATATATATATATATATATATATATATATAGGTGTGTATGAGGTGCCACCTTATATGCAATATAAGGTAGCCACGTGTCCAGATCTAAGCCTCCATTCAAATCAAGAGATTAAAATAAAATAATCAATGGGCCCCACATCTAAACAATCTCATCCTCACACCACCCCTCTCTCTCCTCTCCCCTTCTCAGATCTGAACCCTCACCGTCTCTCTCTCCTTCTCTCTACATCTCTGCTAGACCCTTATTGGTCGCCGCCAGCTACCGCCCGCCGCCCGGCCTCCGACTTGATCCTCACACCAGCCCCTTGCTCTCTCCCTCTCTCTACATCTCAGTCGCCGCCAGGCAGGTTCTTAGCGCCGACTGGACTTAGCGACCACTAGTCGCCGCCAGCGGCCTCCGCGAGCCGACGCCGACCCGGTATTGCATGCCTCGGTCCGCCGCCCGCCGAAGCCGGCGGTGTGTATGAGGTGCTTGATAGTTTGGTTTGCTATTTTTATTATTCTAGAAAAGAATGTTTTCTTTTTTTTCAATGGGATAACCATACATGACATTCTTGGTTTTAATGCTGCTCTAATGTTATCTTACCAATGTGGTGCCATGCAATGAAATAGTTGCTGGAGCACACTTTGCCTCAAAGAATGAAAGAAGAATAGAAGATGTTCAGCTAACACTTAATAAATTCTTAAGCATGTGTACAATGTTGGGCATGTGATCTGAATTATGTATGAGTACAGGTTTTAGGAAGTTAAGAAAGGTTTTAGAAAATGAGGGAAGGGAGATGAAAATTAAAATGCGCTAAAGGAGGTAGTTCTGATGCCGGGGGGGTGCAATTTTACAAGTTAATTGAATCAGCTTGTTAAGAGTATATATTGATGATCCACAGTCAGGATGTAAATGTTCATGTTAATGTAGATGTTGCTTAATTGTACATTCTTTTCTTAATTAATTCAAGAAGTTTCTCTTACATACTTCCTTGCCTTTGATTTTGCAGGGAGATTATCATGGCTATACTAGCACAGTGTCAAAGTTTTAACTGTTCAGTAATCTGCTGCCTTGCCACAAATGACACCCAAACTTATTGTGGATTTTGTGAAAATTACCGTATAAAATTATATGCAAGTTGGTGCCTGCGTGCAGACTCTCGCCCTGTATATGTAGTTCGTTACCCTCGAATTCTTGACAAGCTCCATCTATTTTTTGGAAGCGAAGATGCCCTCATAACTTACTGGGATGTACCCTCTGAGACCCAACTCTTAACAATCACTTGAGCCCATAAAGACTACATTCGCTCTTGATGCTCGCTCATGAGCTTTGCTTTGTAAAGAGAGGTTGTTTGAGTGTATATTATGATTGGGTATGCTTGGGATTTTGTATTGAAAGTTGATTATGGTAGAAAGATTTGTATTAATAATTCATGCGATTGCCTCTATTTGATTGCCTAAAAGAGATTTTTATATGCAAGTTATATGTCAGGAGCACCCATGGTTGCTACCTAGTGTGCTTTTGTATGCAAGCAAGCATGATTGCCACCGATCATATGGGTAGTTTTTGCTTCTGTTGGTGTGTGTATTGTTTTGTTATGAAGAAAATTAGTGATCTCAATTCTCAGTGTTCGTCGTCGAGGATACAAGAAAGCTTGTACTCAACACCTATGAAATTTCAAAAAATTTTGGCAAAACCTCCCCTTTTTGATAAAGATTCCCTGTATATAATCATGACATAGTTTTGTATAAAAAAATCAAACACAAAAATACATACTTCACAATATACATGAGAAGTCCATACATCATACAAACCAATAAAAATACAAATTGCAAGTCCACCTTAATCAAAATATATCGACGAGTCCATACAACATGAAACAAACTAACAATATACATCAAGATCATCAACATTCTTCGCATGATCCAATTCCTATAAAAATGAAGAAATAAAAAATATGATGAGCAAAGCGTAATTTATTCTAAAATATATATATCTTCCGACATAATAATGTATTCAAAAATAATATATCATTACCGAGATGAAAATTTTATCATGGGGTAGCTTGTGATGTCCCAATATTCATAGAAGATAAATCATATGCTTCAACTTGAAGGCCCATCGTTACATCATATGAGGTAAATATTGGAGAGTCCATTGTTGCATCATGTGAGGGAATTGGTGAAGAGTCCATCTAAACTATCACAAATTGGTGAAGAAAAGACCAATCGCTTTGCAAAACTGAAACCAATCCCCAAATTAGCTAAACTAAAAAAATACTACTAACAAACAAATAATCAAAAGACATGCGGATCATCAATATATACTCTTAACAAGCTGATTCAATTAACTTGTAAAATTGCACCCCCCCGGCATCAGAACTACCTCCTTTAGCGCATTTTAATTTTCATCTCCCTTCCCTCATTTTCTAAAACCTTTCTTAACTTCCTAAAACCTGTACTCATACATAATTCAGATCACATGCCCAACATTGTACACATGCTTAAGAATTTATTAAGTGTTAGCTGAACATCTTCTATTCTTCTTTCATTCTTTGAGGCAAAGTGTGCTCCAGCAACTATTTCATTGCATGGCACCACATTGGTAAGATAACATTAGAGCAGCATTAAAACCAAGAATGTCATGTATGGTTATCCCATTGAAAAAAAAGAAAACATTCTTTTCTAGAATAATAAAAATAGCAAACCAAACTATCAAGCACCTCATACACACTGTCGAAGCTCGTGCGGCGGCGGGACTGGAGGCGGCGAACAGCTGGGCCGATGTCGAAGCCCGTGAGGCGCTGCGCGGCGGCGGACTAGCGGCGGCGGCAGGTCTGGCGGCGGCGAAGAACTGGCCCGCGATGGCGACGAGAGATGTAGAGAGAGGGAGAGAGCTGGGCGGCGGCGGGTGTGAGGATCGAAGCTCGTGAGGCGCTGGGCGGCGGCGGCGAAGGCCTGGCGGCGACGGCAGCGGCGGGTCTAGCGGCGAGAGATGTAGAGAGAAGGAGAGAGAGACGGGGTGAGGGTTCAGATCTGAGAAGGGGGAGAGGAGAGAGAGGGGGTGTGAGGATGAGAGATTGTTTAGATGTGGGGCCCATTGATTATTTTATTTTTAATCTCTTGATTTGAATGGAGGGCTTAGATCTGACACGAGGGCTTACCTTATATTGCATATAAGGTGGCACCTCATACACACTTTTACCCATATATATATATATATATATATATATATATATATATATATATATATATATATATATATATATATATATATATATATATAAAAGTAATAAAACAAGAGTTCCAACCGATCCTCGAGCATATCCTTTTAATTTTATTTTCCTTCCTATCTCACCTTAATCTCAGGGATAAAGAAAACAAGATGAAGCAAAATTCCATCAAAACTTAATCTCCTATTAGTACGATAAATAGTTTCAAACTAAGCATTGAACAAAAGACAGAGAAAACCAATATCGTAGCAACCGATATCCTAGCAGATGTATTGACAATTGACCTTTTCTTCTTCCTAAGAAACTACTATTCCAATTTAGTCAAAATGTTTTGTGTTAGAGGAAATTTTTAAAACAATCAAAATTTAAAATTTAATTATAGAAATCAACCATGTTTTTTTATTTACCATTTTCGACCAACTTTAGCCAACGTCAGTGAAAAGTTGGCTGATCTTGAAAATTTCAGTTTTTCTAACTACCCGGGATTGCCAATCCCGGATAGTTATAAAAATTGAGATTTTCAAAATAGACTGGTTTTTTGCTGACATTGCGACAGTTGGTCAAAAATGGTAAATAAATAGATGCATGGTTGATTTCTATAATTTAATCTTAAGATTAGATTGTTTTGAAAATTTGTTCTTCGCGATAAATTCAGTTCGAAGTTTAGACTTTAGATCTCTTTAAATGCCGACCAAGGTTCAAAAGTCAAAAGAAATAGTCCATGCAGCCAAGCTGTAAAAGTGCTTCTTTGGCTGCGGTAGAATAATGCAAATCAGCAGCACAGACTTACCTAACGCATCTAGAGTGAAAACATGTCATAATTAATTTTCCAACAATCTCTACTCACTTCTAAACTAATTACATCTGACTAATTCATCGCCCACTTGGTTTTGTTTGCCCTCTTGCCTTTGACATCACCATATTGAAAATAACTTTCAACTCCAAAGCCCTTATACTTTTCTAAACAAACTATCCTATATAAATTGTTAATAGAACATTATAGTTAGTCAAATGTATACTTACAAAAAAATGCCTTCATCTAAGAGAGTTGGGCTCCAAGGTCTTTCAAGGCCTCAACCCTTCAATATGGCTAAGGATTCTCATCAAATCAAGAAGCCGGTGATAATCCACCTCCGGTCACCAAGGATCATCCGCGCTTCGCCTCAAGATTTCATGAGCATAGTTCAGAGCTTGACGGGCAAAAATAGTTCTACCGAGTTTAGTCCATAAGAGTATGAGATTGACTACTACGACGGCAAAAGCTTCTATTCTAGTGTTTGGAGTCACTTATATACATCCTATTCTTCTATTGTGTTTAATTTTTGGCCAAAGATTGACTATGAGAGTGTTAAGGATAGTACCTATATATTTCCTATTCCCTGTATATTTCCTATTCCTATTGCTGACCCGCTTGAGCCCATGTACAATCTCTATATATTGTATTGTATTACAAGATCAATGAATATACAAGAATCTGATTTTCCAAACTAATATGGTATCAGAGACCTAATCTCAAATCAATCCAAACCCTAGTCTCAAAGTCCTAATTTCAGCAGCCACCAAGTCCGACCAGGTCGGAAAGTTGCTCGGTGTTCTCTCGGGTCGTCATCGTCGTTCTGATCTCGTCGATAAGAAGTAGGCTTTCACGGGGACGTATCTCGAAGCCGCCGCCGCCGCCTTGTCCTCGTGCTGGTGGTGCCGCTGGTTGATGAAATTACAGTCGTCTAACAGCCATTCACACGATGTCGACAACCTACTTCTGCAGATCTCGTCATTTGCAGCCGTTCGCCATTTCCTCCATAAACACCTTCGCCGACGCCGCTCCTGAATTGTTCGCCGCTCCAAATTCAAGACCCTTGTACCGGAGAATCTCCGGCTTCACCAGCTCGATCAGGGACCCGTTCACCTTTATCAGCCCGCGCCCGGGCTTGCAGTAGATCACCGCCAGCGCGTTCTTCTTGTGCCTGAAGCACTGCACCGACTCGGTGGCGGCGGGAGCGGACGCATCGCTATGGTTAGGGTTTGGAGAGAGGCCCATCAACTTTAGAACCTTTTGTAGATTTTGTTTTACATGATTTGAAATCTCTGGCCCATCATCTGCTGTGAAGGCCCATCAAACTCTTTTCTTTTTGTTACGTACAGAGAGAGAGAGAGAATGAGAGAGAGAATAAAAAAAATCATAATCATCATGAACAAGCAAGGACTTTACACTTTTCCTGCTGTTGATATTCAACTCACTGGAGTTGAAAATTACACGACGTGGGCATTAACTATTCAGTATAATCTCCGAGCGTTTGCATTATGGGGATATATTGATGGTTCTCTTTCATGTCCTCCTCAAGACTCTCCGATTATCGCATCGTCTGGATTGAGTTCTACAACAGAAGATTCAGCTACTACACCAGGGCTTACTACTTCTATTGATGAGCCTACATATCAGCAGTGGAACCGTACGGATCAGCAAATTATGACATATATTGTGCGATCCGTATCTAGTTCTATTCGACTATCTATTGGTAGTCTCTCTACTTCGCGCGAACAATGGATTACGTTGTCTCGCATGTTCGTGCAAAGTGGAGCTGCCATAGAATATCAATTGCATCAAGCTCTGCAGGATGCCCGTCAGGATGATCGATCTATTCAAGAATTCTATACACTGCTCTCTAACTACTGGGAAGAACTCAAGCTGTTGGAGGTGACTGTTCCGGTGTTGTTATCTGATTTTGCTCGAGAATTTGAGGCTCAGTGTGATCGTCAGCATCTCTATCACTTTGTGATGCGATTACGTCCTGAATTTGAGTCACTAAGGGCTCATATACTTCATAGATCTCCACTTCCACAACTCATAGATGCCGTTGCAGAGTTTATTTCTGAGGAGACACGACTTCGTCTTCTTAAACCTACTCACTCTCCTACTGCTACAGTACTTGCTGCCCAATCTAGAGTTCAGAACTCTACCCAAGGACAATATCGAAAGGATCGTGATCATCCTCATACTCAGCGATCTCAGCAGGGTACTTCTCCTAGAGTTTATCGCAACTGTAAGCTTGAGGGACACTGGATACGAGATTGCCCAGCTCCACCTCCGGGTCCATGTCCAAATTGTAAGCTACGGGGACACTGGCTGAGAAATTATCCCACGAAGGCTTCATATTGTCCTCAGAATACAGCTGAGTCTTAGAATACTGTTACCTCTAGCTCTCTTTCCACGGCTCAGATATCTGCCATTGCTAGTCTTGTTGTGTAGAATCTTGGTATGACTGACACTAATTCGAGTTCTGACAATGTTGCCCTTGCTGCTACTTCCGGTAATTCAACTCCTTGGATATTCGATTCAGGTGCCTCACAACACATGACTCCTCATCACTCCATAATTCAAAACTGCACTCCTATTACATCTTCATTTATATATACTGTTAACAATTCTCCTCTTACAGTAACACAGTGTGGTGATGTTAAATCATCCTCTGTTACCTTATCATCTGTTCTATGTGTTCCTAAACTCACAATGAATCTCATTTCCATTAGCCAATTAGCTGATTCTAGATGTATTATTTCATTTAATTTGAAATCATGTGTTGTGCAGGATTCCCGCAACGGCCAACGGATTGGGACATGTCATAGAGTGGACGGATTGTATCAGTTGGATCAACTTCACACTCCTCTTTCAGCCATTGGGTCCAGTTATTCTATCTCTGCTCTTTGGCATTGTCGGTTAGGGCATCTCTCAGTATCTCGTCTGAAAACTTTAGTTGATTCAGGAGTCTTAGGATCTTTTTCTTTCCATGCACAAAATTGTACTGATTGTTGTATTGCAAAACAGTCTGCTTTACCTTTTGTGACTCATGACACTATTTCTATTAAACCTTTTGATTTAGTGCGCTCTGATATTTGGGGTCCTGCCCCCGTGGAATCTATGTCTGGTTATAGATATTATGTGAGCTTTATTGATGATTTTTCTAGATATACCTGGGTTCACCTCTTGAAATCACGTGTAGAATTTTTTGATATATATAAAGACTTTACCAATATGATCTACACTCAGTTTAATGAAAGAATTAAAGTCTTTAGATCTGATAATGCATGTGAATATGTTTCCTCATCTATGAAAAATCTTCTTAGTTCACATGAAACTATTGCTCAGCAGTCTTGTCCTCACACACCAGAACAAAATGGTGTAGCTGAGATTGCGTACTCTCCCCATGGCTATCTTCTGTCTCAACAGAAGTATATTTCAGATATGCTTGAGCGCGCTACTCTTACAGATGCATCGCTTGCTGTATCTACTCCTGTTACTACCCCCATGGAGCTTCATTTAAAGCTTCGTCAGTCTGATGGTGATCTTTTACCAAACCCCACTCGATATCGTGAACTTGTGGGTGCCTTGATCTATTTGTCTGCTACTCGTCCTGATATATCTTATGCTGTACACACTCTTAGTCAATTTATGGCCACGCCGATGACCGTTCACTATGCTGCACTGATCAGACTTCTTCGCTACCTTCAGGGTACTATCACTAGGTCTTTATTGTTTCTCTCTGATTCTTCTCTAAAGCTATGGGCATACACTGATAGTGGTTGGGCTGATGATCCTGACACTAGAAGATCAACCACTGGCTATTGCATCTTTCTTGGTTCATCTCTTATTTCTTGGCGTAGCAAACGCCAACATACTGTTTCACGATCCAGCACTGAGGTAGAATATCATGCTATGGCGGATACTACTCTTGAGATTCGTTGGCACCGTCATCTTCTTCTGGATCTCGGTGTTTCTGTTCCTTCTCCCGTTCCTCTTTACTGTGACAATACAAGTGCTGTTCAAATTGCTTGCAATCCAGTATTTCATGAGCGCACTAAACACATTGAAGTGGACTGTCATATTGTCAGACAAGACTACAGTACTCACAGTATCTCTCTTCCTTATATACCTTCTAAAGATCAACTCGGAGATATGTTCACTAAGGCACAAACTACTGCTCAGATGAAATATTTCTTGTCCAAACTTTCGGTGTTTGATCCACCTTAAGTTTGAGGTGTTAAGGATAGTACCTGTATATCTCCTATTCCCTGTATATCTCCTATTCCTATTGCTGACCCGCTTGAGCCCATGTACAATCTCTATATATTGTATTGTATTACAACAAGATCAATGAATGTACAAGAATATGATTTTCCAAACTAATAGAGAGATTTAAGAATAATCCCGCTTTAGCACAAATGCTTGTTCGTAGGAGTTTGTTATGTTCTGGTCATTGTGTACATAAAAAATAGGAGGTAAAGAAATAGTGTTACTTGACGAGGACTCTCGATGTGTTTTCAGTTTCAATCAGTGTTTGATAATTCACAGATACTTTTTTTTTGTGGTCCATTAACATTTAGCAATAATCAAAGTTGTCATTTAAATTGACAATTGGTGGAATTATTATTATTATTATTATTGAAACAAGGAGGAGGATTTCAGAGTTTCCGTGAATGCCGAGTTCCATGTAAAAGTATGGATAAATACTTGTATAAGTATATACATCGATATTTAATAAGGTTATTTCTTAGAAACCACCTTTAAATTGGGTAATTATACGAAAACTATATTTGATTGTCAATTTATATATAAACCATCTTTAAATAAATTTTTTATTGCAATCAACCACCCACACTCACTTTTCAGTTAAGTTTTTCGATTTTACTGTAATGATTAGCTATTAAATACCAACTACATTTGGAGATGATCCTTAATGGAGATTATGTGGGGTCAATTACCGAGAAAACTTAATTGAAAATGGGTCCAAGTGGTTGATTGCCAAAAAAAAAAAAAAAAAACCCTTAAAGATGATTTCTGCTAAATTGACAATCTAGGTTGGTTTCTATAAAATGACCCCCTATTTCAAACGTGAGGTCCCAAACCCAAAAAAGAAAAGAAAAAAAAAAAATAATATATGTATTTCTGGGCCAGGCCCAGCACAACGCAAGCCCAATGGCTGACAAGTGACACTAACGCCGTTAGTTGAACTACTAACGGGAGCGAAATCGATTCGGGCTGGCGTTCGGATCTTTCGCTAGTTAATTCGCTTCACAATTCCCATTGCCCGCACTTATTTTTTGCCCCAAATCTTTTCAAACCCCCGCCTTCCCTCTCTCTCTCTCTCTCCCCCCTCGCTGCGGAAAAAATAAAAGTAAAAATAAAAATTAGGGCAACAGCAGCGACTTCGATCTCGATCGAAATTACTCATCCAAGTAATTTCTTCATCTCTAATCCTCTCCTGTCGATCTATTTCTAGGGTTATTGGATCCCGATCTCTATTAAAGATTCGATTTGGATTCCATCTCGTCATCCATTTTCCCCCAAAATCGAACGTCGAAATATCTTCGATTTGGTTGATCCGATGCTTAAAGGTTTGATTTTTATTGCAGGAGAGAGATGCAGATTTAGAGATTTCTCCAAATGGCGAAAGCGGCGGTTGTAGAACCGGCTTCAACTAGGAATTTTCCGTTTGGGAGAGTTCAATCTGATGTCAAGATGAAAAGGAAGACTCCCTCTGAACTGAGAGTAAGTTTTTTTTAACTACCTTAAGTTTTATTGATGCGTTTTTAAGCTGGAATTTTGATGGATTAGTTTTCAAAGACACTGTTTATTTATTTAGAACATGTAAAAAGCACCCTCTCTAAATTTGATAGCCTCCAGCTTCTGGGTTGATGCGCGACAATGCATGCTAAACTGTCAAAGAGTATAAGATTAGAACCCTTAACTCTGGCTACAACTTTGGAGTTTTGTTGTAAGGGGCGGGATTTTAGTATAGTATCAGAGCAACCCGGGTTCAATTCTCATCGACCACATATTTAAAGCATATTGAAAAAGATGCCGCTGCGTACGAACGTGTGGGGGCAGATTAGAGTATCAAATTACAATCCTGAAAATTTACCACTAGTTTGAAGTTTAGATGAAGTAGGAAGGGACTTTGATGTAACAATCTTATTATTGATAGATCTAAAAACCTGTTTTTAGAATTAGATCTCAGTAGAAACTCGAGGCAGATTGGACGAGAAACAGGTGATCGAGGAAGCTTTTGCTCAAGTCCTTGAGCTGTTTATAATTATATCTTCAGAACATGAGAGATGCTTTTCATGGGATTTGGTTGATCTGTTAGCAAGTATTTTACAGCATAAGAGCACATGGATAGCTGTATCATATCCAGAAAAACTATTATGTCATATATTTGATCACTGTTTTCAATATTGGCTTTATATCAATACTTAAAAAAAACATTTTTATGGTATGTTGTTTTGCTACAGATATAGCAGAAAATAATATGTTTCTAATGAAGTTCTGCCGTTTTCCTTTATCTTCACCCTATCATTTTAAGGTCTCTATTTCTACTGTAAGGTTATTCTATGTCTTTGGCTTGGCATCCTTGCGCCACCTTAATGATGAGGAATAGGGATGTTATCGATGTTGGATTCTCAATGTGGTTAAACAGAAATTTGACATAAATGGTGTTGTTCTTCCAGTCACTTCTTTTATTGACAGCATTCACATGGGATATCTAGAAACAATTTACATGCAGACTAATTTAGTTTAGGCTTTAATCGAGGAGGACACAGATTAAATTATGCTGTCCCTGAATATTTTGTTTGGAAACATATCAATATTATTTTGTGCAGTAAATTGCAAGTTACCTTTATTATGTAATGAAGGCTGAGGTGTTTACTCTCCAATAAATTTAAACATGAATGCATATATCACAGGGGGAACAGTTGAAAAGAAGGAATGGTGAACTCCAAGCTGACGTGCAGCTGGCTCCTTTGCTGGCCTCTGACAGGTAGTTTTTATATACTGATCCTAGTGCATTTGTGTAAAGCATTCTGACAGCAGAAGTGCCTGCCAGGATTAATCTTGGACCGACAACTGGCCCACAAAAACTTGAATCGAAGATGCCAAAGTACATTAGCACCCGTGTTAATGAGCTTTATCCTGTCAAGAAATCAAGTGAGAGGTGTAGAATGCTTTATGGAAAAGAAACAGCCAAGGTCAGAAATTTTTCTTTACTTTAAAGGTGCATAAGCTATCAGTTATGCAACTTACAACAGATATTTGCTGATTAAATGATCTCTGATGAAAGTGAGTGTTCATTCCTTTTCTTTATCATCAGGACCCTTGTACTGTCAGCAAAATATCCCATGATGTCATTGATTCTTCTGTTACTTCCATTATACCTCCCAGGGATGAGTCTTCGCTTCCATGGTACTTCCTTTATCTAGGTTTCTAAGGAACACGAACAAGGCTTATGTTTCCTACTGCTTATTATACACTTTTGATGTTCAACCTCAGTGATAAGGCTAACAATCTTAATGATGTGGGACGTCCTGACTCGTCTGCCAAAGAAAGTGGTGAACATGGATTTCGGAAGATTGAAAAATGTAGTCTGAGTGCCTTGCGCAATGTCGTCGAGATTCATTTGGGAAATGAGAAGTCTTCTGATTCTGCAAAAGTTGATATGGTAATCATTAAACTGGCTAGCCTTTGCAGTTCATTTACACTTGAAATTCTTTGATGTGTGAATCCTGCTTGATTGGTCTTTTCATTTATAGCAAACAGCATTAAAAGGGTTAGTTGCGCGTGATATCCCTGCCAGCTCTAGTTCTTGGGCCGATTCTTCACTGAAGCATGGTGATCTTCCGTCAGTATCCTCAAGAAGTTTCTATTCTGAATTTCAAATTCCTGGCTGTAAGACTCCTCTGGATTTCACCTTGAAAACTACATTGCGATTGGTTTCATCGTCCTCAGTGAAATGGTGCGTGTATTTATGCTTTTCGTACATACTTTCTTCATTATCGTTATTGCTTAATGCTTCTTCTTCTTCTTCTTCTTGTTCTTTTCTTTTCCAAATCTGTGTTCAAGATGATTGGTTATAAAATTTTCTCTCTATACTTAGTCTGAAATTTGCTTGCTCAGAGCTGCTCTTTATTGCTAATTTTATTTTTTCCTTCTAAGTTTCTTAAACGGAAACTCTCTTTTGAAAACCGAGTTAGAAGAGTTATTGTATGGTTTCAGCGTGTGCTTTTACTTTTGAGAAGTAGATATCAAGCTGTTCCTTTCAATATAAAGGTCGATCGCTATATATTGTTATATTTAGTTATTTGCTGGTTCTATTTGCTTCACCTGTGAGTATTACTTTGAAAAGTGTTGTCTATGACAACCTTAAATTCCATTACAAAGTGGTCTGGGAACTTACTGATCAGTTGCCCGCCTAGACGACAGAGGGCCAGGCCGCTTTGGGAGTGCCTTAGTAGGTGTAGGCCACTAAAATGTGCCACACAACATAAAAAACTGTTAAAATGGACCACCTAAGTACTTCATGGGTGAAGATAGAGATTCGGGTCCCAAATTCTAAATTCAGTTAACTTAAATAAAAGCTAGTTGGTTCGTGAAAACTTTGTTATGATCAAATCCTAAATTCAGTTAACTAGAATAAAGGCTAGTTGATTCATGAAAACTTTGTTATGATAATCACACAACTCTTTAAATATAGTTAAGTATTTGCTGTTGTGGTTTACGTGCCTTTGCTCCTTGCTTACTAGTGTTCTAGTCTTCAAATTTGCCATACTGTTGTAATATATATTGTTGCATATTTGATGATTAACAATTACAACATTGGTAGATGACATAGTGTCATACATGATAGGATACATAGGAAAATTTTTACATGATACACATCCTGATTTGAAAACTTTGGTCAAATTTCATTTTTGATGGGTATTTTATTCTTGATCCTTTTGTTACGACTTATTTACTATTTCTTTTATTGTTATTTGTAATTAGTACTGCTGTTATTGATCGTCATGTCCTGAGAGATTAGAGATACATATAATACAATTACCTTACTTATTTCAGGTGTCACAGAATCAGTGCAGGTCCTGCTTCAGTAGCTCATATCCACTTTAACAAGGAACAAAAGTTTGGCTGCACATCTGGACCAAATATGTCTGCTGATACCATGTACACAAAAGCTTTAACCACTTGGATCTATCCACAATCTTCTCTACCTTCTTCCATTATATCTGTAATGGCCTTATCATCTGTAAAAGGAGGTTTGTTAGTCACACAAATACTAGTGCAGTCTTAGTTTTACGTAAACCACAGTTTAACTGATCATTAATTACTATTTCAATCTTCAGAAAAGGACTTCCTATCTAAAAGACAGCAGGATTGGGAAGATTCATTTCAGAATCTTTACTACATGCTTAGAAGAAACATGTGCAACATCTTCTATGGTATTCATTATTCACTTAAAATCCTAGATGCTTCTTCATCAATGCTTTTAAATTGTTGTACATGTATATTTGCCTAGTGATTCCAAACCCCTTATGATGAAGTACAGTTCATATTTTTGGTTTGTGTTTGTGTGTGGTTGCATGCTTTCACATGTGTGTCCATGTGCGTGTGCGTGCGATCCAACAAGTGTCACAGTTAAAATTTCTGTTCCATTTTATATCGGGAGGTTCATTGAGTTGTTTGATACATGCAATGATATCAACCCATATAAGTATGGAGAACTGGTCCATGTTTATTATCTTCTCTATGTTTGTTAAAGGTTCAAAATATTTAAGTCAAGGAGAACATATACACTGTTTAGTTAACTTGGGTTTCAGCCTTGTTGCTATTAAATTGGTGTTCCAGAAAAGGTTAAATATTTGCTAATAGATATCTTAATATGTTTGTCGTAGAACAAAATTAACAAAACAAAATAAGCAAACTAGGCATATATTCTATGATTATACGGAGTGCTCTATAGTTTTGCCTTGTAGAAGTGTTACAAGCTCTCCAATACTAGGACTAAGCTCCCACTAGCTATTTTGCTTCATATTCGGAACACTTGCCCACCCCAAAAGTAAAAAATAGAATGTTTATTTTTGTTGTCATGACTGTGAAGTGTATCATTTAATTTTAGTTTCTCTTTCAGGCTATTTTCCCTAACAAAATTTGATTTTGATAGATGTAGAAAGAGTTCATTAAGGAATTTTAGGGACGTATAAGGATGTCTTTTGCTAGTGTAGAAGCAGAAACTTGTACATGATCCTTCTACTTTCTGAAACTCCTTTTTTTTTTTTTTGTTGTTGATAGAGTTTGATCCAGACTGCTGAATCCATTTTGGCCTTGTGATTCTAGGCAAGGGCCATTGTTGCATAAAGGATCATTAATATTCTTTAACAAGAGACACACTAGTCAGGTGGCTTTTTGTAAAGGATACACACGTTCCGATTTGCCTAGCTCCTAAGCGGTATGTAGGTTGCCCACCTATGGTTTTGGGAGCGCCAAGGGGATCACGGTTTGCCTATGTGGACTGCACCCTTTAGGCCTTGATTTGTGATTTCCTCCGTTGCAGCCTCCACGTTCTCCAATCTCCTCCAAACTCCTCCAACCTCCAACTATCAACATCTCCTCTACCTCCTCCAACCTTTAGCAGAACCTCCTTGACCACCACTCAAAACGAAGAAAGAAATCCACCTAGGCATCTGTCCGATGCCTCTGTTTTCTATAACATTGGCATTTACTATAAACTATTGTAGTTAAAAAATAAAAAATAGGAAAGCCGCCTAAGCACCTAGGTTCTAGGTGTCGGGTCCAACGCCTAGACCACTTAGCGCTTTCTGTAACCTTGCTTGTGTCCCATTAATGGGTTGAGATTTTTAAAACCTTTACAATTGTTGAAACACCTAAAAAGAGCCGGTGTCCTTTCATGCATTACTGCATTGCATAGACGGGTTTTATCTTTGTTTCAGACTATTTTCATAATTATCTACTTGAAATATTTTGTGAAGTTTCGACGATCTTTCCTTTCATTTTACTCGCTCATCCATTTTGTTTGATGGAATTCTGCAGTTTATACTACACAGTTTGTAGTATTATTCATTGGTGGCAACTTTTTGGGGAAGAAGCATTCATGTAATGCTTACCTTTCACAATCTACCCGCGGTTTACGATCCTTGCTGAAAAAACATGTAAGCTCCTAGTTTGGGTTTTTTCACACTAGAAATACATTAAAAAAGGAAAAAAATTACTTGGCATTCATTCTCTCCAGAGAAAAAGAAAGAAATATTAATATCGAATCTATGTAAGGTTGTTCACTACATAAACCAATCAGGGGCAGATCAGAACAAAAGATGTTTTCTAAAAACTGGCTAAATAGATTAAATTACTTGCTATGCTAGGTTGTCTTCTTCAAAGTACTGAGTTGTGAGCTTTTTATTTTTATAATTGTATTCGTTGGCTTTATTCAAGTAACAGAGTCACATTTCAGTCATACCTTTCGGATGTATGGTTCATATTACTCACTATGGCAGTGCAAGTCCGTTTTCAGTTATTAAACTTGACTAGTATTCAACCCGTGCAAAGCACGGGAAAATTTAAATTTGAATTTACTGTAGCTTCTACAGTAACATTTTTTGAATTAATTTTGGGAGAGTGCCTGAGAGATTTACTGTTTATGTTACTGTAGCTGCTACAGTTCTTTTTGAGGTTTTGCTTTTATATGAAAAGTAGTTGATTGTTTCTTTAGATTGCAAGAATTTAAAAAAAAAACAATATAATAATGGTCATAATACATTCATTATTCACAGGAAATTTGACATATACTTGGGATTAGGGGTGCATTCGGTCCGGATATGGCTTGGATATGATACTTACCGTATCCATATCCGCTTACCCATCTCGGATACGGATATACCTTGGTAAGGAAAATTCATATCCATGTCCGCTAAAATCGGATACGGATACGGATATACACGCGGATATATAAGCGGATATGCATGTAGATACAAAACAGATATGAGAAAACTATATAGTATTGAAAAAAATATAGTTTATGTGATGCAAAAGAGTTCATTAATATGTTCATTATGTCTGAAAAGTTAAGATTAGACATCTTGATCATCAAAATTAACTTCAAATCCATAATCTAAGAGTTAAACTATCGTAACAATATGACTAATATGTATCTGGATATTTCGGATACAGATCCGGATATTTCACTACAAAACCATAGCCGTAACCATATCCTATCGGTTATAGATTTGAGTAACCATATCCGTATCCTATCGGATACGGTTACGGATATTTTCTAGGATACAGATACAGTTTAGCACCCCTACTTGGGATCCTCATGAATGCCTGTCTGTGATTGGTTACTATTTTTGTCTGTTTAGTTAGATCTATTATCTTCTGCTATGATATAACTGCTTACTTGACTATATCCAATTTTTCCAAATTTTAAACAGGATATTCATTTCTCAATGCCTCTCTGCTGTGTTGAAGTTGAACAAGCTGCTGCTGATGATTTAGTTGAGCTCTCAGAGATTGAGAAGCGAAATTTGGGCCAGGTTTTAGCCTATCTTTTTTTTTTTTAAAACTATATATTCTGTGTTATTTGTTTTATTTCCCATGCATTTTTTCCAAAGTACCGACTTTGATGATTATTTCTCTTCACTTTGCAGACCATACAAATGGATTCTATGAATGATGTGGATAACAGCCCTCAGTCTCTCCTAGCATTAACTGGAAATGAAAGTGTCCATAGCTTATATGACTTTCTGTTAAATTACAGGTGATACGGTTGTTTCTACTTTCTGTTTGCTACCTATCATGTTTCCATTGGATCTAAATGTTTTTCTTTTCCTTTTTATTCTTAAGGTTCTTCCTGAATTCTTTGACGGGTGTTGATGTTCCTGTACTATATGCACCGGTGCCATTTCAAAATGCTTCTCTTTCTGTTCCAGAGGTCAGTTTGATTAGCTACACTGCTTTGCTAGTTTGGTTCCTTTTGGAGTTTTGTTTATACTGGGATCTAAAATCATGTTACCTACCAAAAAACCAGTGTATAATTTGATATGAAGTGATTCATATGACAGAACTTGCATTTTCTAAATTAAGGAACATAGGAAAACCATATTTTTGTGTTGTTCAGGAAGAAGAAACACTAAGATGGCTGCTTAAAACGGTCTTTCTGGCTATGCTTCACTTGTTTCATGAATCATGATGGAGAAATAATGGAATTTGTTCTTAAGCACCATGATATAATTATTCTCTATGTTTATGCTGAATTTCCTATTTTTCATATTGAGCATTTACTGTTATGTACTGTCAAACTTGGTTGAAACATGTTCCTTCTTGTTAATCCCCTTTTTTTTTCCAGGTAAGATGCAGGGAGATGAAGAGAGCTGACACAGTTCTTCCTTGTTCTAGTGGGTCAGATGCAGAGGGCAGTGAAGTCACTATAGGCTCTGGAAGTGCTGTTTGCTATAGTATTGAAATAAAGGATACAATTATTCCACCATGGACTGTCTCTGGAATTTGTGCAGCAATGAGATCAGATGGTAGAAGTTTCGAGTCTAGGTATGCGAAAATCTGTCTTAGGCTTTGCAGCGGCTAGTTCTTAAATATAACACGACAATAACAACAAAGCCTTAATCCCAAAATTTTTGGGTTTGCTAAATCATATTCTTCCGTGCAGTTCTCTTATGCTCCATCTCCTCTAAATTAATTATTACTATGTCTTTCTTAATTGCTTCCAACCGAGGTCCTCTAGTCCTTTTTATCCCATGTGTTAAGGATTCACACTGCTAATCAGCCATCTGTCGAGCTTCCAATATATGTATAATGGAGGATTTCTTTCAGATCTCTCGATAAGCCGCTCTCTGTGATTTCCCACTCCCCTAGAGAAAATTCGAAATACTCGCACACAGTCACAGGGGGTAAATCCCTAACATGAATACATATTTACCTAAATACTCTTGCACCTTATGAAAAAATTTGTTCCATGTTCGCGACATCTGAAACTGGTGGCTGAAGGATCCCCACATGATAACACCATGAGCTATATTATCTTATATCTTACCCTAAAATTGAGTAAATTGAGTATTTAGTGATCTCTGTTGTACATGATCAAACCATCTCAATCAATTTTCTCTCATTTTATCCAGAAACTTCTTAAAATCTGAACTAAAAATGTGTATATAGATAAATACTTGATTCAACACTATTGAATCTTGTGCTTAGGTCTTTGTTTTGTGCTTTAATTGCAGCTTCACAACTGAGCCATCATCGATAGGTTTGAATGTTGCCCTTGAGTCTCTCTGCCAGGGACATGATCCATCTACAGATTCGAGCAACTCCTTGCCAAAAGATGGTGATGCCTTGGGAGTTCCTGAAGCTATTCCAAGTCCTCAATTGCGTTCGTCTTCATTGAGGTCTCTCAAATATTCGAACGGCTCTTATGTGGCTTATGTTACGCCTGTCTAACTTGGCTTTGGTTCGTGCATGTAACTTCAGCGTATATTCTTTTGTGAAACTATAAAATTTTCCTTGAATTTCTCTCCGTTTTGGGAGGGAAAAGAACTTTGTTGTATAACATTTATTACACATAAAAACTTTTCGCAGTCTCTATACTCTTGCAATGTTTGAATGTCAAACCTGAAAATTTTCTTACAAAATACTTTTTCATTTGTTTCCTCAGATCCCTAATACAGTATTACAGTTGATCAATTGTGATAACTGATAAATGCAATATGTTCTCTCTTTTTATTGTAACAAATACTGGGTTAATTGCTTTCAGTAGTAATTTGTACTGAAAACAGCTATGCTGCTATCTCTAGCATAATTATGGCAATTTTAGAAATATTAAAGCTAATAGTAAAGCAAAGGATTGACTCCTGCAAGCTTAATAGGAATATATGGTTTCGAGCAAATAGGTAGGCATCTATTGTAACATAACAGTTCTTTTATTCTGCCAAATGCAAATATCTAATTTCATCAAACAATGCGTATTTGGGTTTGAACTAATAAAGGAAAAACTATTGAGCAAAATGCTAGAGTCCTTTCGTAAAATTATTGAAAAATTGCTCTCACTCAAAACTCATGAAGCACAGATAAATAATAAAAAGAGAGTAGCAAAGCTATCTATTCTACCATATGAAGGAAGAACTGAAGAACTTAGGGTGCAAAGAAAATTAAAGGAAAGTGGATTTTACTGGAGGCAGAAAAACAATTATATCATTTTGCATAAGTTTGATTTATTCTCTTAATCCTCGTTCGCACCAATATAACCATCCCTTCTATTAAATTTCTGCATTGTCCCTCACTCTCTCACACTAAAATTCATATTTTTCACAAAAATCACAATAATTTGTCACATTACTGTCTGATAGAATATCACAGATTTAGGACCACACTATATTTTTTGTTCAAAATAACTAAAAACACAATACAAATCCTCTATTAAACTTATAACTCAATTTTAATTTCAATAACATTTTTCAATTCATTACTTCAATACTCTATAAATTTCTTTATATTTTTATCACATGCATTATGCACGTACCATTTAACTAGTAAATAATGAAAGGGCAACAAAAATAGTCATTTTGCTAAAGTAAAGCGGATATGCCCAACATCGACCCGCTCCTCATCTAACCCGACCCGATAGGGAAATGTTTTCCTTCAAGGAATCGAAAACCCTAGACCCCAATTTTAGAGCAGCTGAACATTAGAAAAAAGAAACCTAAATCAAAATCCCTGTTAAAACTTAAAACCCTAATCCTACTACATCCAGGAATTTGTTACCTCAGCTTTAAGAAACCCTAGAAATCTCATTAAATTTCTCTCAATATTATGTTTGTTTTATTCTTCGGAAGTAAGCTGAGAGTTTCTCCGATAATTCACAGAAAAGAACCCAAACGGCAATCTTCTCCAATTTCTCAAGTAATAATACAGGTAATCCTAGAACTTTATTAATTTTTTTCAATTAATTGGGTTTCTAATTAGATAAAGTTGGAATCTTGTTGGGTTTCCAAATTGCTTCAGTTATAATTTGATTGTTCATCAAAATTAGGGTTTCCCCCCTTTCTTTTATGGAAATTTGTGTCCTGAACCTATAATTATCAAAGTGTATTTGAAGATTTGCGTTTAATTTTTAAGCTTTTGATAATTTTGTTGTTTAGAGATTTCTAATAACTTTATACAATCTAAACAATTGAAAAGGTACTATTAGAAGTCTGAGGCTTTCATTGTTATGATGTGGTTATTTCATATAATGTTCTTTTTTTGCAGGGTGGTTTTTTATATTTCACCTGATTCTCCTTGAAGAACCAATTTCCCAGAAATCCGATATCAAATCTGTTGCAATTATCCGTTTTCCATTTGTGATGGAGAATTCAAACTGCCGAAACGTCCGAAACATTTGCATTCTTGCTCACGTCGATCACGGCAAAACAACACTTGCTGACCATCTTATTGCAGCTTGTGGCGGTGGAGTTCTTCACCCTAAACTCGCTGGAAGACTTAGATTCATGGATTATCTAGATGAGGAACAGCGACGAGCTATTACTATGAAAAGCTCTTCGATTGCTTTGCAATACAAAGACCATTCAATCAATCTCATTGATTCACCAGGGCATATGGATTTTTGTAGTGAAGTCTCTACTGCTGCGAGATTAAGTGATGGAGCTCTTGTGTTGGTTGATGCGGTCGAAGGGGTTCATATACAAACACATGCAGTTCTTCGTCAGGCTTGGGTTGAGAAGTTGACTCCTTGTTTGGTTATTAATAAGATTGATAGGTTGATTACGGAGTTGAAGTTGAGTCCGATGGAGGCTTATACTCGATTGCAGAGGATTGTTCATGAGGTTAATGGGATTGTGAGTGCATACAAGTCAGAGAAATATCTATCCGATGTTGATTCTCTCCTTGCAGGGACGATCGGTGATGACTTGAGTGAAGAATTTGTAGAGGATGATGAGGAGGATACGTTTCAGCCTCAGAAGGGGAATGTTGCTTTTGTGTGTGCTTTGGATGGATGGGGTTTTAGTATTAACCAGTTTGCAGATTTTTATGCATCTAAGCTCGGAGCGAGCAGTAATGCGCTATTAAAAGGTTTATGGGGTCCTCGATATTTTAACACGAAGAAGATGATGATTGTGGGAAAGAAGGGGATCGAGGGTGTTAGTAAAGATCCTCAGCCTATGTTTGTTCAGTTTGTGCTTAAAACTCTTTGGCAAGTTTATCAAGGAGCTTTGGAGGCCGATGGAGATAAAGGGTTGCTAAATAAGGTCATCAAGAGTTTTAATTTGTCAGTTGCACCCCGTGAACTCCAGCATAAGGATCCAAAGGTTGTACTGCAATCTGTAATGAGTCGCTGGCTTCCTTTATCTGAGTCAATTTTGTCTATGGTTGTTAAGTGCATTCCTGATCCAGTCGCTGCTCAGTCTTTTCGGATTGCAAGATTGCTTCCAAAGAAAGAGGTAGTTGGAAAAGACCCTGAGTTAAGCTCAGTTATTTCTGAGGCTGAGCATGTGAGGAAGTGTGTTGAGAATTGTGATTCTAGTGCTGAGGCTCCTTGCATAGCCTTTGTTTCGAAAATGTTTGCAGTTCCAATGAAGATGCTCCCTCAAAGAGGTTCTGATGGCGAAGCCCTGAATCACAATTCTAATGGTGAAATTGGAGAATCTGATGAGTGCTTTCTTGCATTTGCTAGGATTTTCAGCGGGGTTCTTCACTTGGGTCAGAAGGTTTTTGTGCTTTCGGCTTTATATGATCCATTGAAGGGAGAATCAATGCAAAAACACGTGCAAGAAGCGGAGATTCAATCGTTATATCTTATGATGGGTCAAGGTCTTAAGCCCGTTTCCTCTGCTAGTGCTGGTAATGTAGTGGCAATTCAAGGGCTGGGGCAATATATTTTGAAGAGCGCCACACTTTCATCCACTAAAAATTGCTGGCCTTTCTCAAGCATGATGTTTCAGGTTTCACCAACTCTTAGAGTGGCTATTGAGCCTTCAGATCCTGCTGATATGGGTGCACTATTGAAAGGGTTGAGGCTTCTCAACAGAGCTGACCCTTTCGTAGAAGTTACTGTTTCTGCTAGAGGTGAACAAGTGCTAGCTGCTGCTGGAGAGGTTCATTTAGAGAGATGTATAAAGGATTTGAAAGAAAGATTTGCCAAGGTAAGCTTGGAAGTTTCCCCTCCACTTGTATCCTATAAAGAAACAATTGAAGGGGAAGGATTCAGTTTCTTAGACTATTTGAATTTAAAGGGATCACTTGCTAATAGTACCCAATATGTTGAAAAAACCATTTCAAATGGAAGGTTCCTTGTGAGGGTGCAAGTCCTTAAACTCCCGGCTGCTCTAACAAAAATACTTGAAGAGAGTGGTGAGATTTTGGGAGATATAGTAGATGGGAAGTCTAGCAAGATAAATGGAAGCTTGGAATCTCACGGTACTCTTGATGACGGTGATTCTGTTGGAACTCTTAGAAAGCGCATCATTGACTCTGTAGAGTCGGAGTTGGAAACTATTGTGAAAAGCGATAAAGAAAAAGGTGATAAGTACAAAAGCTTATTTTTGCAGTGTCTGCAGAGGATTTGGTCTCTGGGTCCTAGGCATGTTGGGCCTAATATCCTTCTTGTTCCTGACTCAAAAGCAAGTGATGTTATTTACTCAAGCGGGGGCCAAAGGGGAATTCTTATACGCGGGTCATGTCATGTCTCTGAAAGACTAGGGTTTCTAAAGGAAAAACGCACAATTCATTCAAATGTCGAAGAATCAAGTGATGAAGCCGGGTCCTTATATGTTGAAGCTGAGGGTCTCAAAAGCAGTATAGTATCAGGGTTTCAGTTAGCCACTGCAGCTGGACCATTATGTGATGAACCTCTGTGGGGTCTAGCATTTCTCATCGAACCTTATTTATTTTCAGACAATTCTGAATCTTTAAATCATGCTGAGCAATACGCTAGCCTTAGTGGGCAAGTTATGACTGCTGTGAAAGAAGCTTGTAAGTCAGCGGTGCTTCAAAACAAACCGAGGCTTGTGGAGGCAATGTATTTCTGTGAGTTGAACACACCGACAGAGTATTTGGGGTCCATGTATGCTGTTCTTTCTAGAAGAAGGGCAAAGGTGTTGAAAGAGGAGATGAATGAAGGCTCTTCTCTGTTTACTGTTCACGCATATGTACCTGTTGCAGAGAGTTTTGGGTTTGCTGATGAGCTTAGGAGATGGACATCTGGGGCTTCGAGTGCTCTTTTGGTACTTAGTCATTGGGAGGAATTGGCAGAGGACCCATTCTTTGTTCCTAAAACTGAAGAGGAAATTGAGGAGTTTGGAGATGGTTCGAGTATTCTTCCAAATATGGCTCGGAAGCTTATGAATGCTGTCAGACGAAGGAAAGGGCTTCCGGTGGAGGAAAAGGTTGTGCAGCATGCAACCAAGCAGAGGACGCTAGCAAGGAAAGTGTAACTGTAAGTTTTTAGAGGTTTATTCATTACTAATTTTTGTGACCGCAATGTGCAAGCTTGAAATATTCTTATACGGATATCAGAAATGTACTCATGGTTCAATTTTGTTTGTGAGTTTGGTTTCAAAATTTTGCCTGTTCCTGGTTACAGTGTTGTAAAATCATTATGTGCATCCGAATCTGTGTTTTTTTTAGCGGTGCGGTTTTCTGTAATTGTTATGTCATGCATCTTAATCAGAGACCCAAAAGAAGAGGTTCTAGATTAAAATACCAGCAAATGATGCACACTTCAATCACATGATTAGAAGAAATTTATTTATACAGGTTGCAATTTGATATGAAGACCCAGTTTGTTTCCACACTGAAAACTGACTGGTAAGAGTGACTTCAGAATGTACTCCACATGGAAGGAGCACCATCACTGGCAACCCGACAAGTGTTTGCCACCCTAAATAGTTAGTTAGAATCAAGGACTTGACCTAAATGACTATTCCTCTACTAGCTTCTAGTTTCAACATGATAAGAACACATAAATTGAAGGATCAACTGTATTTCTGTGCCAACAGTATCAACAGTCATTGATGCGGGTTTATGAATTGCAATAATCGGATACAATACTAAATTATGATCAAGGTAGTTATCAGGTGGGTTCAAGTGTTTGTTTATATTGTTTTCTGCCAAGAAATCGAGTGTGGTCTGGATGAATATTACCCTTACTTCATTTCTACTTGTCAGCTCAAATTCTCTTGAGTTTCTTTGTTTTAACCCTAAACCCTTGGTTGGGTGTCTGATCGCCCCTCTTTTATGCCTCTCCCATCATTCCCTCTAACCAACCTAGCTCCTTTTAATTAGCTAAATCTAAATTGTCATGACAGCTATTTCTTCATCAGGTTTAATTTCTGTGAGTACATTGAGAAAGATTTTGCATCATTTTAAAGGATGTGGAAGGTTAAGAAATGCATTAGTGTTGCCAAAACTGTAGATTCAGATAGTAAAGTAATTGCTTTGGCTATTTTGTGAGCATCATACTATTTGAACACTCGACTGGGAATTGAAAAATAGGCTACACTGAGAATGAAATCCTATTGACAGGATGAAACTTGATGTCAAACTAAAAGTATGCTTGATGGATATGGACTACTACAACGACATTATGGATTGTAATCTTTTCCAAGTTATATCAATCAGTTGTTAGTAGTTACCCTAAAATCTGTAATTATGTTATTGAAAAAATGTCATTACTGAAACTTTATCAATAACCTAAAATCAACAAGTTACAGGAACAGTAAAACAATGTGTCAAAAGATGCAAATAATTCATTCAGCTGATATTATAAGCCAGGGAGATCATGTTATCTAGATCCATATTAGTAAACAACCTAGCTTTTAAGAATACCTTTACTTTTAGATTGGTAAAAAGAAAGGAAGTAAATAAATAAATGAGAAGTAGGAGAGAGTGTTCCTAGCACACTCATTATGTATCTTACTCAGTCTTATTGGGGGAAAAATCATAAATCAGAGACCCAGAAAGGGGTCTAAATCAGAAAACAAATAAATGATACAGACTTTCATAACTAAATTAGATCCAAGAACTTTATTTATACAGGTAGCAATTTGATACAAACACCCAATTCATTCCACAACATTAACAGAACTTAGTGATAGGGAGACTTCACAATCTATTCTGCAGGAAAATAGCTTCATCACTAACACTAGAAGTTTTGTCACCCAAACCAGTTACTATAGGAATCATGAACCAGAATCACACTTAGAAAATATAAGGTATTAAGGCCTTGACCTCTCTAGGAAAATCTTCAAACTTGGAGAGATACCATTTTCTCGTAGCAAAACTCCTACCTATCAAATAGACAGTAGTTCCCAAGGCGCAAGAAAGTGCATACGTTGTTTGCGCAATGAGAGTGATTCCGTAAAAAGCTATGATCTCGAAGAGATAATGTGGGCATATAATCAACCCAAAGAGACCTCCCTTTGGGATCTTGTAGCCTTTGTCATTCTTTTGTCTCAGCTTTGATAGGAGGAAATGGTGTTAAAAATTGCCTGCAATTCCTATTAGAAACAGAACAAGTCCTGGATATTTCAAATCTATTGATGGTTGAGCCATGTTTTGAGAAAGATATTGTGTGTATATCATGGTCACTGTGCCACTAAGATAACTTGAGGTTATAGGAACGGCTGAGCTAAGGAGTATCTGTCCACTGTATTGATGAATGAACAAAACCTGGAAAACAAAGTAGACGGATATAAGTTAGTATTGTTACTAGTATTTTTGTTGGTTCTGTATCTGGTCATGTTAAAGTATTGCACTACATATGACATACATTATATTTGGTGTAAATTTTTTTTTAAAACCTGAGCTTTAATAGGGGATTTTGCACAAAATCTTAATGAATTTAATCATTTATAAATCAATCAGAATAAAACCCCATGAACCCCTCCCTTATAGTATCGTCAATTGTTACTTTAAACTTTGGAAACATCTATATACCAAATGTAATTTCAATGTTATCCTTTTCTGATTGCGGATAGGTAAAAACTAAAAGTATAGATGTATTCTAAATTTTTTACCCTACCCTTCAACGTTATCTATGAAAATTTCTAATGGTTCAGGGGGTTTAAGGATAAATTTGAAAGTTCGGAGGGGTTTTCTTCGACTTATAACAGTTGTATGAAAGTTTCTAATGGTTCAGGGGGTTTAAGGATAAATTTGAAAGTTCGGAGGGGTTTTCTTCGATTTATAACATTTGTGAGCGTGTGTTGGGGGACTGGGGTGGTGGTTATGAAACTTACCCTTATATTTTATTTGCATTCACATATCTCGTCAAATTGATCAAAAGTAAGCATAGTACTAAAGTTTTAATAATTCGGAAATAATGTATATGAGGTGGCGGCTCATTTTGCTAAATGAGCTACTAAGAGATAACCATGCATGAGCCATAATACATCAAAAGTTGTGACCTCACCACTTATCTTTTGATACCATTTAAGAAACGAAATGCCACCTCATATACATCATTTCCTAATAATTCTGGAACTTAGAGTGACACATGGATGGCCGACATGACTAATTTTCTACTAGTTTCAGTGTGATAAGAACAAAGACATTGAATGCTCAACTGTATTTCTCTATCAACAGTATCAGTATTTTGTGAGGAGGATGGGTTGCAATAATTGAATGCTGACTACTGTGTAATGGTGGGGATATTTATTAGAGGGATTCAACTGTGCATTAATATTGTCCAGAGCCTTCACTTTAATTTTCCAAGTGGTTAAATATCTACTTGAGTGCTTGTGAGGTGTGTGATCTTTCCTCTTGTGTACACACTGCATATAAACAATGAAGCATATGTGTATACACACTCAGAGCATGTACATGTACAAGCACTTTTTATCTGTATAATGAATTTGTGGGGTCATAACTGTTAAAAGGAAAAAAAAAAAAAGATACTGTGGAGTGTGGATCATTTTCATTGATGAATTTGTGAGGTTATAACCATTAAAGTAAATAAAAATCCGAATATTGGGAAGAGCGAATCATTTCCAAGTTACATGAATTAGTACTTACCCTAATGATCATCAGTCTTTATTAAAAGGGTGGAGTTATTATACAAATTAATAAACCTATAGATCAGCTAGTTAAGTTATTGGAAAAGACTTGAACAGTTGCAACGATAAGCCTGAAAGCTCAACAAATCAATTAACTGAAACAATAAGCAAGATAGCTTTCATGTACCACTATCCTACCAAATAGTTTGTACTTCATTTCAAGCAATGCTAGTTATATCTTTACTTTCCTCGGTCTTTTTTTTATTCAGAAAAAAACCTTTTTCTTTTAATCAATGACTCAAGGTTGAATGTGAGATTATTCTAGTGAATATGATGTCTGGGGAATACATTTTAGTTTTATTTCTTTCTTTTCTTTCTTTCTGTCATGTTTTGTTTTATTATTCTGGTTTCAAGGGAGATGAGGGAGAACAGGAAAAATCAAGCGAATGATTTTCTTATCTACTTTTATCTATTTTGGTTGTTGAAACAATATTAATAATGAGAAATCTGAGAAAAAAATAAAATAAAATCATAGACATCCAATCTGTATCTCACATATCCAAGATAAACAATGAAATCCAAGTTAAAAAAAGTTTACATGCAGTAACCCACCATGGGTGACCCAGATAGCCCGGAGGTTCCAAAATGGCTCTCACGGTCTTGGGTTCGATTCCAAGCTGAGTTATCCAAAAAAAAAAAAAAATAAAAAATAAAAAAAAGAAAAAGAAAAATCCTAATATAAGTGTTTAATGTTTATGTTCCATAGTTTTTCTCCTTTCTATTCAGGGTTCATTCAGTAAACTCTTTAAATAAGAAGAAAGGGAAATTTGGGATTATGGGTACTAAGCATAAAAATAACCAACTTAACCAAATATAAATGAAAAACCGCACTTTTGGCGAACCTCGGTTCATCTTGGCGAACCTCGGTTCATTCTCGCGAACCTCGCGGTTTGGCGAACCTCGGTTCATCTTGGCGAACCTCGCGGTTTGGCGAACCTCGGTTCATCTTGGCGAACCTCGGTTCATTCGGCGAACCTCGCGGTTTGGCGAACCTCGGTTCATTCGGCGAACCTCGCGGTTTGGCGAACCTCGGTTCATCTTGGCGAACCTCGGTTCATCTTGGCGAACCTCGGTTCATCTTGGCGAACCTCGCGGTTTGGCGAACCTCGGTTCATTCTAGCGAACCTCGCGGTTTGGCGAACCTCGCGGTTTGGCGAATCTCGGTTCATTTTGGCGAACCTCGGTTCATTCGGCGAACCTCGCGGTTTGGCGAACCTCGGTTCATTCGGCGAACCTCGCGGTTTGGCGAACCTCGGTTCATTCGGCGAACCTCGCGGTTTGGCGAATCTCGGTTCATTCGGCGAACCTCGCGGTTTGGCGAACCTCGGTTCATTCGGCGAACCTCGCGGTTTGGCGAACCTCGGTTCATTCTAGCGAACCTCGCGGTTTGGCGAATCTCGGTTCATTTTGGCGAACCTCGGTTCATTCGGCGAACCTCGCGGTTTGGCGAACCTCGGTTCATTCGGCGAACCTCGCGGTTTGGCGAACCTCGGTTCATTCTAGCGAACCTCGCGGTTTGGCGAATCTCGGTTCATTCGGCGAACCTCGCGGTTTGGCGAATCTCGGTTCATTTTGGCGAACCTCGGTTCATTCGGCGAACCTCGCGGTTTGGCGAACCTCGGTTCATTCTAGCGAACCTCGCGGTTTGGCGAACCTCGGTTCATTCGGCGAACCTCGCGGTTTGGCGAACCTCGGTTCATTCTAGCGAACCTCGCGGTTTGGCGAACCTCGGTTCATTCTAGCGAACCTCGCGGTTTGGCGAACCTCGGTTCATTCGGCGAACCTCGCGACTTTGGCGAACCTCGGTTCATCTTGGCGAACCTCGCGACTTTGGCGAACCTCGCGGTTTGGCGAACCTCGGTTCATTCTAGCGAACCTCGCGGTTTGGCGAACCTCGGTTCATTCGGCGAACCTCGCGGTTTGGCGAATCTCGGTTCATTTTGGCGAACCTCGGTTCATTCTAGCGAACCTCGCGGTTTGGCGAATCTCGGTTCATTTTGGCGAACCTCGCGGTTTGGCGAATCTCGGTTCATTCGGCGAACCTCGCGACTTTGGCGAACCTCGCGACTTTGGCGAACCTCGGTTCATTCGGCGAACCTCGCGGTTTGGCGAACCTCGGTTCATTCTAGCGAACCTCGCGGTTTGGCGAATCTCGGTTCATTTTGGCGAACCTCGCGGTTTGGCGAATCTCGGTTCATTTTGGCGAACCTCGGTTCATTCTAGCGAACCTCGCGGTTTGGCGAATCTCGGTTCATTTTGGCGAACCTCGCGGTTTGGCGAACCTCGGTTCATTCGGCGAACCTCGCGGTTTGGCGAACCTCGGTTCATTCTAGCGAACCTCGCGGTTTGGCGAACCTCGGTTCATTCTGGCGAACCTCGCGGTTTGGCAAATCTCGGTTCATTTTGGCGAACCTCGCGGTTTGGCGAATCTCGGTTCATTTTGGCGAACCTCGCGGTTTGGCGAACCTCGGTTCATTCTAGCGAACCTCGCGGTTTGGCGAATCTCGGTTCATTTTGGCGAACCTCGGTTCATTCGGCGAACCTCGCGGTTTGGCGAACCTCGGTTCATTCGGCGAACCTCGCGACTTTGGCGAACCTCGCGGTTTGGCGAATCTCGGTTCATTTTGGCGAACCTCGCGGTTTGGCGAATCTCGGTTCATTTTGGCGAACCTCGGTTCATTCTCGGCGAACCTCGCGGTTTGGCGAACCTCGGTTCATTCTCGGCGAACCTCGCGGTTTGGCGAACCTCGGTTCATTCTCGGCGAACCTCGCGGTTTGGCGAACCTCGCGGTTTGGCGAATCTCGGTTCATTTTGGCGAACCTCGCGACTTTGGCGAACCTCGCGACTTTGGCGAACCTCGGTTCATTCTCGGCGAACCTCGCGGTTTGGCGAACCTCGGTTCATTCGGCGAACCTCGCGGTTTGGCGAATCTCGGTTCATTTTGGCGAACCTCGGTTCATTCTCGGCGAACCTCGCGGTTTGGCGAACCTCGGTTCATTCGGCGAACCTCGCGACTTTGGCGAACCTCGGTTCATTCGGCGAACCTCGCGGTTTGGCGAACCTCGGTTCATTCGGCGAACCTCGCGGTTTGGCGAACCTCGGTTCATCTTGGCGAACCTCGCGACTTTGGCGAACCTCGCGGTTTGGCGAACCTCGGTTCATTCGGCGAACCTCGCGGTTTGGCGAACCTCGGTTCATTCGGCGAACCTCGCGGTTTGGCGAACCTCGGTTCATCTTGGCGAACCTCGCGACTTTGGCGAACCTCGCGGTTTGGCGAATCTCGGTTCATTTTGGCGAACCTCGCGGTTTGGCGAATCTCGGTTCATTCGGCGAACCTCGCGGTTTGGCGAACCTCGGTTCATTCGGCGAACCTCGCGGTTTGGCGAACCTCGGTTCATCTTGGCGAACCTCGCGACTTTGGCGAACCTCGCGGTTTGGCGAATCTCGGTTCATTTTGGCGAACCTCGGTTCATTCGGCGAACCTCGCGGTTTAGCGAACCTCGGTTCATTACGGCGAACCTCGCGGTTTAGCGAACCTCGGTTCATTCGCGAACCTCGCGGTTTAGCGAACCTCGGTTCATTCGCGAACCTCGCGGTTGGCGAACCTCGGTTCATTCGCGAACCTCGCGGTTTAGCGAACCTCGGTTCATTCGGCGAACCTCGCCTTTTGGCGAACCTCGCCTTTTGGCGAACCTCGCCTTTTGGCGAACCTCGGTTCATTACGGCGAACCTCGCGGTTGGCGAACCTCGGTTCATTACGGCGAACCTCGCGGTTGGCGAACCTCGGTTCATTCGCGAACCTCGCGGTTTGGCGAATCTCGGTTCATTTTGGCGAACCTCGCCTTTTGGCGAACCTCGCGGTTGGCGAACCTCGGTTCATTCGGCGAACCTCGCCTTTTGGCGAACCTCGGTTCATTCTAGCGAACCTCGCGGTTTAGCGAACCTCGGTTCATTACGGCGAACCTCGCGGTTTAGCGAACCTCGGTTCATTACGGCGAACCTCGCGGTTGGCGAACCTCGGTTCATCTTGGCGAACCTCGCCTTTTGGCGAACCTCGCGGTTTGGCGAACCTCGGTTCATTCTGGGCGAACCTCGCGGTTTGGCGAACCTCGGTTCATTCTGGCGAACCTCGCGGTTTGGCGAATCTCGGTTCATTCTGGCGAACCTCGCCTTTTGGCGAACCTCGGTTCATTCTCGCGAACCTCGCGGTTTAGCGAACCTCGGTTCATTCTCGCGAACCTCGCGGTTTGGCGAACCTCGGTTCATTCGGCGAACCTCGCGGTTTGGCGAATCTCGGTTCATTCTCGGCGAACCTCGCTTTTGGCGAACTCGGTTCATTCTAGCGAACCTCGGTTTGGCGAACCTCGGTTCGGTTTGGCGAATCTCGGTTCATTTTGGCGAACCTCGCCTTTTGGCGAACCTCGGTTCATCTTGGCGAACCTCGCCTTTTGGCGAACCTCGGTTCATTCGGCGAACCTCGCCTTTTGGCGAACCTCGCCTTTTGGCGAACCTCGCGGTTTGGCGAACCTCGGTTCATCTTGGCGAACCTCACCATGGGTGACCCGATACCGGAGGTTCCAAAATGGCTCTCACGGTCTTGGGTTCGATTCCAAGTCGAAGTTATCCAAAAAAAAAAAATAAAAATAAAAAAAAAAAAAAAGAAAAAGAAAAATCCTAATATAAGTGTTTAATGTTTATGTTCCATAGTTTTTCTCCTTTCTATTCAGGGTTCATTCAGTAAACTCTTTAAATAAGAAGAAAGGGAAATTTGGGATTATGGGTACTAAGCATAAAAATAACCAACTTAACCAAATATAAATGAAAAACAGCCAAATTTACCTCCAGTACCCTCTTGAAGAATTGAACAAAAAGAGCCCAACTAAGCAACTGAGCTCTATGGCCAACCACCAAGCCGGGAACAAAGAAGGAGGCCGCGGCCGCAGCCGCAGCGGGCCCATAGAACAAGATCATCCCAACTCTGCTAGAGAAATAGATTTTAATATCATTTTCTATCTTTTTATTTTTCGAAGAACTTCCGACGTTCCAAAATTTGTGTAGGCGATAAAAATTGCTTATCAGTACCCGAACGAGACTCGTGACGGTGGGTTGATAACCAACGATCCATTCGACAAACCTACGCCGCAAAACGCGCAAAGCGAGTCCACGAACACGTAAAGCGAGTCCACGAACACGTGAAGTGGGTCAGCAAGGTGTACAAATCAACGAAACGACGTGCCGTGGAAGAAACCCGGCGACGAAGTTCGACGAGGCGAGTTGACTAAACTCAAGCGCCGGCGAGGCGGAATCAACTCCGCTTAATCCGTCAAATGCAAGCGAGCGTTTGAGCTCACGAAAGTTGATCGGATACGGACTCAAACACAACGGCGACATCATCGGGGAAAACTAAGCGGGAAGGCCAGAAAGCGGCGGAAGCGGCAACGGCGCGCACCTCGCTAACTTGCGGCGAACCAGCGGTTTGGCGAACCTCGGTTCATTCTGGCGAACCTCGCGGTTTGGCGAACCTCGGTTCATTCTGGCGAACCTCGCGGTTTGGCGAATCTCGGTTCATTCTGGCGAACCTCGCCTTTTGGCGAACCTCGGTTCATTCTAGCGAACCTCGCAGTTTGGCGAACCTCGGTTCAGTTTGGCGAATCTCGGTTCATTTTGGCGAACCTCGCCTTCTGGCGGACCTCGCCTTCTGGCGAACCTCGGTTCATTCTAGCGAACCTCGCGGTTTGGCGAACCTCGGTTCATTTTGGCGAACCTCGCCTTTTGGCGAACCTCGCAGTTTGGCGAACCTCGGTTCATCTTGGCGAACCTCGCCTTCTGTCGAACTTCGCACTTTTGGCGAACCTTCTGGCGAACCTCGCACTTTTGGCGAACCTCGTGTTCATTCAGTCGAACCTCGTGTTCACTTGGCGAAACTCATATTTTAGCGAACCTCGTGTTTGCTTCCACCTCGGCCAACTTGGCTCGTAAATCTCGCGACAATGACAAGATCGGAACGAACGTCGCGAAAAAGTCCGAAAACCAAACCAGACCAAGGAGCCAAGCGGCGTTCGGCCGAAACCCGGACACCGTTTGGTGTCCGGCCATTGGCCGGACACCAAACAGTGTCCGGCCAAAGGCCGGACACCAAAAGGTGTCCGGCCAATGGCCGGACACCAAATGGTGTCCGGCCAAGGTCCGGACACTAAGCGGTGTCGTGACTAAAGCCCCCTCTCTATTTTCCTATAAATAGTCCGAGGGGTGCTCATTTTCAAGGGTTGGATTTTCTGATATTTTTGAGAGAGCTCTCGCGAGATCTACGAGCCGTCGACGCATAGTTCCGAGCACCGGCGAGCACGAGTTCAGTCGACGTCAGATCTACGATCGCGAGGTAAGCAAATCCGGGTCAGGACTACAGATCACCCTTCGGGGATAGCGTTGTGATTTCTCCTAGTAGATCTCACCCGCTCCGGCGATCCTCTCCTTCGTGAGTGCGATCCCCGCAGGCGATCCTCTCCTTCGTGAGTGCGATCCCCTTAGGCGCTTCGTTTCCTTCGTGAAACGAGCCCCCTCGTCTGTAGTTCCGAATCCGGTTTCTACCAGATCCGAATTGCGCCGTGTGGTCCACCTGACGAATAAAAGTCCCCGGCACAGCCAAAGAACCCACGCAAGCGAGGATCCCGGAAAATAGAGATCCTCGTGTTTGTTCAAAAGGATAGAAGTTGTAATTTTTTGATTTTCATTGTAAGCCTTAAATAAAAGGCAAATTTTCTTTCTGAATCTTGTTGTAGGCCAACGAAGCTGTAAACAAGTTCAACAGAGCAATGAATACAAAGTCTACTTTTACCGCGAACAAGCTGGCGACCACAGTGGGAGCATTCGGCTTCAACAAAGAAGCCGTCGTGTCGCAACCGCGGATTCAGATCCCGGTCATTGAAGAGGTCGAGTTCGAGTTCGACCAAAAGAAGTACGAGGAGTACCTCTCCTCCTCGTCCAGATCCAGTTCTCCCCGCAAGTCCAAGATGGTCTCCGCTGCAAGGAAGACCCAATCGGCCTCAGATGCGGAGGCGAGAAAATCCACCACCACCGCCGTCAAGACTGCAGACAACGGTGGTTCCTCGGCCGGCTAAACGGCCAAATTGTCAGAACCTCTATCTCCTCAAGAGGTAGTTCCCGTCAATGGCGTCGTGACTCTCTCTAAGAGAGCCCGCCGAGGCGACGCCAACCGGCAAAACAAGCCTGTGCAAAAGAATCAATGGATGGGGTTCGCTATGAGGCGGATCTAAGATCCAGGTTAACTCAGAGATTGAAGTCTGAGATTGTAGCCGACTCCTACAGGCCGGCGACAAACGAATGGGTCCGAGTCAAACGGAACCGTTCCACGCTTCAGGAGCGTATCCGGAAACGCCGCGCGCTCCTCGCACAAGCAAGGGCTTTGGTGCAACAAGCCCGCGAGTTGAAGAAGGAGGCGCCAAGAAGTCGTCAAAAGTCGGCTAGTTTGGAAGCCCAAGTCCGCTGACGCTTCACCTCCTCACTTAACTTGGCATCCAAGCCTACCGCCACAGCCGACTCCGCCCCGTGCTCAAATCAAAATTGTGAGCACTTCAACAAAAGCGGCGAAGTTACCTCCGTCGCACTAAACTTCCGTGAAGCCAACTCTCGCCATGACCAGCAGACTTACTGTCAAGGATCGCCTGGGTCCACTAAAGGAATCGCGGGTCACTCTTGATACAGGGGGTCGCACCCACAAAGACAAGAAGATTCCTACTACCGCACACCGGACTGAAAGTCGAAGTCCGAGAATCCACCAGGACTTCATCCTCACACCGACGAAAGTCAAGGCGGGTTACTTTTGGCAGTTTTTACGAAACTACCCGTCCTCGGAAGGAGATGTTTTCATCTGACGATGGGAGCGTTATACGAGAAGGCGTGCCGATATCTGGCGGTCGCTCGGCACTCATGTCGACGAGTTATACTACCGTACTGGGGGTACGAAGAAAGCTCGAGGAAATTCCCCCAAGCCAACGGAGTCATGCTTATGCTCCAAGCTTATCAAAACAGTGCTCTCGGAGTGTAATTGTTGTCAAGAAACTCCGTAAAGAGTCTCGCCTTCCGAGAATTAGCGCCAACACGCCAAGACCTAGGTCAAGGCGATTCCACAGAAGGATGGCATCCCGAAAAGATGAATTGCCAGAGGTCACTAATAATATGACCGGCAAAGAACCGTCGTTACGGGCTATTCCCGGACGCGCCTAGCGGTTAACTTCGTTTGCGGTCCGGACTATCCGACGGTCGAGATCGACAAACTTCGAAAGGGATACCCGAGGATGATACGTCGGATATTGGCTCCACAATCGCCTCGATCATCAGATCGAGTGAAGGAGCCCCAAGAAACGCTTATGATCGCATGCATCAAGTGGCTAAAATGCTAGGCGGCGTTGGCTAAACAACGGGAAAACTTCAAGCTAGAGATGGATTTGGCCATGCAGACGATGAGAGAAATGCATGACCAACAGATCCAAGCTTTGACAAAACATCGGGGCGAATCGAGTCAGCGCATCGACGTCGACGAAGATGACAGCGATTCAGACCCGGGGGAAGCACAAGAGGATAATAACCCTCCTGAACCACGCAACGCTGGGCATGATGTGGGTGTGGTTGCTCATGAGAGCGACAAGATCAAAGACCTCGAGAGCAAAATCAACTCATTGATTTCCGCTCAAGAGGTGAAGAAAACCGGCATCCCTTGCCCATATCCTAGGGGGTGGGAATCGATCCCATACCCGGCGAAGTTTAACTTAATAAACTTCACGCCGTTTGATGGGAGGGGTTCACCAACTCAACACCTGATATACTTCAAGTCCCACTTGGGGGTGATTTCCGGCAACGAACCCCTGATGGTTCGGTCATTCGTTGGTACCCTTCGCGGGGCTGCCTTCGATTGGTACCGCCGTCTCAAGCCGGGGAGCATTCACAGCTGGGACGACATGGAGTCTAGCTTCCTCGCCAACTTCTTCGACGACGATACCGAAGTATCGATTGGGACATTGCTCGATGAGAAGAAAAAGGACGGAGAAACAGTAGACGTCTTCGTCAAACGATTCCGGAACAAGGCGATGAATTGCCGGGATCCGATAACGGAAGAGTTCATCCTCCAGACATGCCACAACAACTTGTCGATAGATGTGCTCGAAGCAATGGGGACAGCACCATCTATAACATGGAAGGACTTGAAAGTTCGTGGAGAGCAAGCTGAAAGGTTCCTTAAGAGGAAGAAAGCAGAAAGAGGCCAGCCGGCAACAAACACGAACAAACAGAATTTTGTGCCACGTGGCAGAGGTAAGGTGCCAGCAAAGTCTGTAGACGCCAATCAAACCTTCGAATCGCGACATAGCCGCAACAAATAAGGCACCACAATCGCAGCCTCAATGGCGCCAACCACCAAAATCGAAGCCTTCCGGTTCGAGGTTTCCAAAGACTTACTCGTTCAAAGACGAGGAGGTTCCAGGTATCTTTAAATACCTTCTGGAGAACAATAAGATCCAGTTGCCCCCAATTGTGAACCAAGAGGAGGCAAAGAAGGTTACAGATCCTAAGTATCAAGGCTTACCATAGGGCAGTACATCATCCTACAAAGTTCTGCTACCATCTCAAGGACAAGATTCAAGCCTTGATCGATGTTGGAGTCATTACTCCAAAACCCTCTAAAGAGAAGAAGGTGGGAGCAAATGCAGTCTCTATAAGCTTCGGATCGTTCCTTTGGATTGGTTTCAACCGACCCCATTGTGAAGGTAGGAATGAAGATGGTGAATGAAGATCCTCACGGCAACGGAGAAGGGCTCGGCCGCACACAACAAAGAAATGGAGAGATCCTTTGGGTCCACCACGACTTCTTTGGAGGGCGATCGATGGGCTACATCCTCGGCCAAAAAGAAGTCCAAGGAAAAGGCAAACTATGCCATGCCGCTCAAAGAATTCCGAGAAGGACGATGAACAAGTGGCGACTTTCCAGTTTTCTGAAGGAGAGCATGAAGTCTTGGCCACAAGGAGTGGACACGAATACGGCTACAAATATCCGGAGACTCCGTGATCCAAACGCAATGACACCGCGTAACCGGGTGGCCACGAATCCTCACTCGCGTGCAGAAAGGGCAACAGCAGACGACCGCCAAAGAAAAGCACCGAAGTAAAGAGGAAACAACCTCAAGTCCGTGAAGCTCAACTCCGGCAGTCGATTCAATCGCCTGACAGAGGGATAGACCGAACATCGAAGCCTCCATACCGCCGACGCCATGGCTCGGCTTGGCAAACATCCCGCCAGATAACTCTCACGAAGGTTCGATTGTCAAAGGAAACCCGAGAAGCTCTACAAGAAGCTCTGGCTGACTCTGAGGTCTTTCTCACCCAGATTAAGCCGAGTCCAGAAGAGTCGGCCCAACAATGTAACCTTGCGGCGAAACACTTCCCCTTCATTACTTTTACAAAGGAGGATATGCAGATGAGGGATTCCAAGCATGATAGGCCGCTATACTTCACCGTATATTGGCTCTAGTGAAGTTAACCGATCCAAGTCGATCCGGTTCCACAGGAGCATCATGCCCTAGCCTCATGTATCACCTTGGAATCCCTGCCAGCAAGCTAGCATCGAAAGGCACGGTGATCTACGGATTTAACACCAGCGGGTCTCGGCCGCTTGGTAAAATCCGGATAAAATGCCAAATGGGGGACTTAAAGTCCAAGTAATCGCTTACCATAGGGCAAGACATCATCCTACAAAGTTCGCTACCATCTCAAGGACAAGATTCAAGCCTTGATCGATGTTGGAGTCATTACTCCAAAACCCTAAAGAGAAGAAGGTGGGGCAAATGCGCCTCTATAAGCTTCGGATCGTTCCTTTGGATTGGTTTCAACCGACCCCAATTGTGAACCAAGAGGAGGCAAAGAAGGTTACAGATCCTAAGGCACGCTTTACCATAGGGCAAGACATCATCCTACAAAGTTCGCTACCATCTCAAGGACAAGATTCAAGCCTTGATCGATGTTGGAGTCATTACTCCAAAACCCTAAAGAGAAGAAGGTGGGGCAAATGCGCCTCTATAAGCTTCGGATCGTTCCTTTGGATTGGTTTCAACCGACCCCAATTGTGAACCAAGAGGAGGCAAAGAAGGTTACAGATCCTAAGTAATCGCTTACCATAGGGCAAGACATCATCCTACAAAGTTCGCTACCATCTCAAGGACAAGATTCAAGCCTTGATCGATGTTGGAGTCATTACTCCAAAACCCTAAAGAGAAGAAGGTGGGGCAAATGCGCCTCTATAAGCTTCGGATCGTTCCTTTGGATTGGTTTCAACCGACCCCAATTGTGAACCAAGAGGAGGCAAAGAAGGTTACAGATCCTAAGTAATCGGGCTTACCATAGGGCAAGACATCATCCTACAAAGTTCGCTACCATCTCAAGGACAAGATTCAAGCCTTGATCGATGTTGGAGTCATTACTCCAAAACCCTAAAGAGAAGAAGGTGGGGCAAATGCGCCTCTATAAGCTTCGGATCGTTCCTTTGGATTGGTTTCAACCGACCCCAATTGTGAACCAAGAGGAGGCAAAGAAGGTTACAGATCCTAAGTAATCGCTTACCATAGGGCAAGACATCATCCTACAAAGTTCGCTACCATCTCAAGGACAAGATTCAAGCCTTGATCGATGTTGGAGTCATTACTCCAAAACCCTAAAGAGAAGAAGGTGGGGCAAATGCGCCTCTATAAGCTTCGGATCGTTCCTTTGGATTGGTTTCAACCGACCCCACCAGAAGGTAGGAATGAAGATGGTGAATGAAGATCCTCACGGCAACGGAGAAGGGGCTCGTACGCACACAACAAAGAAATGGAGAGATCCTTTGGGTCCACCCCGACTTGCCGGAGGACGATCAAGGCATCCTCGCCAAAAGAAGTCCAAGGAAAAGGCAAACTATGCCATGCCGCTCAAAGAATTCCGAGAAGGACGATGAACAAGTGGCGACTTTCCAGTCGAGGAGAGCATGAAGTCTTGGCCACAAGGAGTGGACACGAATACGGCTACAAATATCCGGAGACTCCGTGATCCAAACGCAATGACACCGCGTAACCGGGTGGCCACTAATCCTCTCACTCGCGGCAGAGGGCAACAGCAGACGATCGCCAAAGAAAAAGCACCGAAGTAAAGAGGAAACAACCTCAAGTCCGTGAAGCTCAACTCCCGGCAGCCCCGATTCAATCGCCTGACAGAGGGATAGACCGAACATCGAAGCTCTCCATACCGCCGACGCCATGGCTCGCTTGGCAAACATCCCGCCAGATAACTCTCACGAAGTTGTTCGATTGTCAAAGGAAACCCGAGAAGCTCTACAAGAAGCTCGGCCGACTCGAGGTCTTTCTCACCCGTGATTAAGCCGAGTCCGTAAGAGTCGCCCAACAAGTAACCTTGCGGCTAAACACTTCCCTTCATTACTTTTACAAAGGAGGATATGCGATGAGGGATTCCAAGCATGATAGGCCGCTATACTTCACCGTATATTGGCTCTAGTGAAGTTAACCGATCCAAGTCGATCCGGTTCCACAGGAGCATCATGCCCTCTACCATGTATCACCTTGAATCCCTCGCCAGAAGCTAGCATCGAAGGCACGGTGATCTACGGATTTAACACCAGCGGTCTCGCCGCTGGTAAAATCCGGATAAAATGCCAAATGGGGACTTAAAGTCCAAGTCACCGCTATGTGATTGACGCAGACTTCCTATAACTTATTGTTGGGTCGACCTTGGATCCACAAGAACGCTATAGTCCCATCTACTCTTCATCGTCTCAAATATGTAGACACTAATAATGAGGTCAAGACGGTGGTCGCGACAAACACCGCTTAAGGGATGGAGAATTATTTTATCGATTCTCTCCTCTACGATAATGAGTCCAAATCAATCATCTACCAAGGCACCGACAGCGTGAAGAAGCCGACACCGGCCGCTTGATTATAGTGGTGGTTTTATTTTAAATGACATTGTACCCCTTGTAATCAATCTTGACGATGAAGAATCGCCGATGAGCATTGTAATTGGAAAATTGCCGATGAATCAATAAATGACGCATTTAGAGTACCCTTTGTCTTTGAATGATGTAATGACAGTTTATACAACGATCCGTGAGTTGCACTCGCCAACTCGGTCATCTTGCTTTACACAAAAGCAGCCCGACTCCTTTGGGACAAAGACTCGCTTGGGTCGAAAGTTGTTTCCATTTGTAAAACTTGAGAAAATTACACTTTTGGTTCTCGCTACAAAGAAATTTAAGCAAGTGTCTCGCTAACGGCGAGACATAAGCAAGTGTCTCGCTAACGGCGAGACATAAGCAAGTGTCTCGCTAACGGCGAGACATAAGCAAGTGTCTCGCTAACGGCGAGACATAAGCAAGTGTCTCGCTAACGGCGAGACATAAGCAAGTGTCTCGCTAACGGCGAGACATAAGCAAGTGTCTCGCTAACGGCGACATAAGCAAGTGTCTCGCTAACGGCGAGACATAAGCAAGTGTCTCGCTAACGGCGAGACATAAGCAAGTGTCTCGCTAACGGCGAGACATAAGCAAGTGTCTCGCTAACGGCGAGACATAAGCAAGTGTCTCGCTAACGGCGAGACATAAGCAAGTGTCTCGCTAACGGCGAGACATAAGCAAGTGTCTCGCTAACGGCGAGACATAAGCAAGTGTCTCGCTAACGGCGACATAAGCAAGTGTCTCGCTAACGGCGAGACATAAGCAAGTGTCTCGCTAACGGCGAGACATAAGCAAGTGTCTCGCTAACGGCGAGACATAAGCAAGTGTCTCGCTAACGGCGAGACATAAGCAAGTGTCTCGCTAACGGCGAGACATAAGCAAGTGTCTCGCTAACGGCGAGACATAAGCAAGTGTCTCGCTAACGGCGAGACATAAGCAAGTGTCTCGCTAACGGCGAGACATAAGCAAGTGTCTCGCTAACGGCGAGACATAAGCAAGTGTCTCGCTAACGGCGAGACATAAGCAAGTGTCTCGCTAACGGCGAGACATAAGCAAGTGTCTCGCTAACGGCGAGACATAAGCAAGTGTCTCGCTAACGGCGAGACATAAGCAAGTGTCTCGCTAACGGCGAGACATAAGCAAGTGTCTCGCTAACGGCGAGACATAAGCAAGTGTCTCGCTAACGGCGAGACATAAGCAAGTGTCTCGCTAACGGCGAGACATAAGCAAGTGTCTCGCTAACGGCGAGACATAAGCAAGTGTCTCGCTAACGGCGAGACATAAGCAAGTGTCTCGCTAACGGCGAGACATAAGCAAGTGTCTCGCTAACGGCGAGACATAAGCAAGTGTCTCGCTAACGGCGAGACATAAGCAAGTGTCTCGCTAACGGCGAGACATAAGCAAGTGTCTCGCTAACGGCGAGACATAAGCAAGTGTCTCGCTAACGGCGAGACATAAGCAAGTGTCTCGCTAACGGCGAGACATAAGCAAGTGTCTCGCTAACGGCGAGACATAAGCAAGTGTCTCGCTAACGGCGAGACATAAGCAAGTGTCTCGCTAACGGCGAGACATAAGCAAGTGTCTCGCTAACGGCGAGACATAAGCAAGTGTCTCGCTAACGGCGAGACATAAGCAAGTGTCTCGCTAACGGCGAGACATAAGCAAGTGTCTCGCTAACGGCGAGACATAAGCAAGTGTCTCGCTAACGGCGAGACATAAGCAAGTGTCTCGCTAACGGCGAGACATAAGCAAGTGTCTCGCTAACGGCGAGACATAAGCAAGTGTCTCGCTAACGGCGAGACATAAGCAAGTGTCTCGCTAACGGCGAGACATAAGCAAGTGTCTCGCTAACGGCGAGACATAAGCAAGTGTCTCGCTAACGGCGAGACATAAGCAAGTGTCTCGCTAACGGCGAGACATAAGCAAGTGTCTCGCTAACGGCGAGACATAAGCAAGTGTCTCGCTAACGGCGAGACATAAGCAAGTGTCTCGCTAACGGCGAGACATAAGCAAGTGTCTCGCTAACGGCGAGACATAAGCAAGTGTCTCGCTAACGGCGAGACATAAGCAAGTGTCTCGCTAACGGCGAGACATAAGCAAGTGTCTCGCTAACGGCGAGACATAAGCAAGTGTCTCGCTAACGGCGAGACATAAGCAAGTGTCTCGCTAACGGCGAGACATAAGCAAGTGTCTCGCTAACGGCGAGACATAAGCAAGTGTCTCGCTAACGGCGAGACATAAGCAAGTGTCTCGCTAACGGCGAGACATAAGCAAGTGTCTCGCTAACGGCGAGACATAAGCAAGTGTCTCGCTAACGGCGAGACATAAGCAAGTGTCTCGCTAACGGCGAGACATAAGCAAGTGTCTCGCTAACGGCGAGACATAAGCAAGTGTCTCGCTAACGGCGAGACATAAGCAAGTGTCTCGCTAACGGCGAGACATAAGCAAGTGTCTCGCTAACGGCGAGACATAAGCAAGTGTCTCGCTAACGGCGAGACATAAGCAAGTGTCTCGCTAACGGCGAGACATAAGCAAGTGTCTCGCTAACGGCGAGACATAAGCAAGTGTCTCGCTAACGGCGAGACATAAGCAAGTGTCTCGCTAACGGCGAGACATAAGCAAGTGTCTCGCTAACGGCGAGACATAAGCAAGTGTCTCGCTAACGGCGAGACATAAGCAAGTGTCTCGCTAACGGCGAGACATAAGCAAGTGTCTCGCTAACGGCGAGACATAAGCAAGTGTCTCGCTAACGGCGAGACATAAGCAAGTGTCTCGCTAGTAGCGAGACACAATCTTCTCATGTGTTGACTTCTTGAGATTTCGACGACGTTGTCCTTCGATCTTCTCATGATTTAGTCATATTTGAGGTTCTTCAGCAATTTTTGATGCCTACAGATACCCCCTCCAAAGTTTTCGACTCTCTCAGATTTTATCGAGGGTCCGAATACTTTGGATAAGATGCTTTGCTTCGCTCAACGTTGAACTTTGTAGAAGAGGCCCATGTTTTGCTTCAGCCAAACCCCGGTACGCGATGTCGCTATCCATGTTCTGAGTTCAATAACTGTTGCATTTGTATTTGAATTAGTTGAAATGTCGAAGTCGATTTTGGACTAATCATCTTCATCTTGAAAGTCACCACTTGGGTTGTAATTGAGATGCCTTGAGAATCATTCAGAGAAAAAGCGTCGTCTGGTTTTCTGAACATCAGATTTCCAGGAAAGCTTCTATATAGAATATGGAACCGATTTATTTTGAATATACTGCCTTGAGCCTCAGAGTTGCCGAGACAGTTTGGAATTGTGTCTTCTTTTGGGGCGAAAACTAACCCGTTGTGTTTTCTCTTGGGGCGAAAACGAACCCGTTGTGTTTTCTCTTGGGGCGAAAACGAACCCTGTTGTGTCTTCTCTTGGGGCGAAAACGAACCCTATTGGAATAGACCTCTCATTCATAAAAGGAATCGAGAGGGGATTTTGATCATGGTCCTAACTGTAGGAAGGTTTGACCAGGATAGAAATTTTGAGACAATCCTAATCGTAGGAAGGTTTGATCACTCAATCTCGAAGTGGACCTCTCGCTCATAAAAGGAATCGAGAGGGATTTTGACCGTGGTCCTAATCGTAGGAAGGTTTGACCATGATAGAAATTTGGAGACAATCCTAACTGTAGGAAGGTTTGATCACTCAATCTCGAAGTGGACCTCTCGCTCATGGAAGGAATCGAGAGGATTTTGACCATGGTCCTAACTGTAGGAAGGTTTGACCATGATAGAAATTTGGAGACAATCCTAACTGTAGGAAGGTTTGATCGCTCAATGTGGAAGTGGACCTCTCGTTCATGGAAGGAATCGAGAGGGAATTTTGACCATGGTCCTAACTATAGGAAGGTTTGACCAGGATAGGAATTTTGAAACGATCCTTACTGTTGGAAGGTTTGATCGCTCAATGTGGAAGTGGATCTCTCGTTCATGGAAGGAATCGAGAGGGAATTTTGACCATGGTCCTAACTATAGGAAGGTTTGACCATGATAGAAATTTGGAGACCATCCTTACCGCCTAAGGTTTGATCGCCAACTGAAGTGGACCTCTCGCTCATGGAAGGAATCGAGAAGGTATTTTGACCATGGTCCTAATCGTAGGAAGGTTTGACCATGATAGAAATTTGGAGACAATCCTAATCAGGAAGGTTTGATCGCCAATGTGGAAGTGGACCTCTCGCTCATGGAAGGAATCGAGGGAATTTTGACCATGGTCCTAACTATAGGAAGGTTTGACCAGATAGGAATTTTGAGACAATCCTAACCGTAGGAAGGTTTGATCGCCAATGTGGAAGTGGATCTCTGCTCATGGAAGGAATCGAGAGGGAATTTTGACCATGGTCCTAACTATAGGAAGGTTTGACCATGATAGAAATTTGGAGACAATCCTAACCGTAGGAAGGTTTGATCGCCAACTGAAGTGGACCTCGCTCATGGAAGGAATCGAGAGGGATTTTGACCGTGGTCCTAACTGTAGGAAGGTTTGACCATGATAGAAATTTGGAGACAATCCTAACTGTAGGAAGGTTTGATCGCTCAATGTGGAAGTGGACCTCTCGTTCATGGATGGAATCGAGAGGGAATTTTGACCATGGTCCTAACTATAGGAAGGTTTGACCATGATAGAAATTTGGAGACGATCCTTACTGTCGGAAGGTTTGATCGCTCAATCTGGAAGTGGACCTCTCGTTCATGGAAGGAATCGAGAAGGTATTTTGACCATGGTCCTAACTATAGGAAGGTTTGACCATGATAGAAATTTGGAGACGATCCTTACTGTCGGAAGGTTTGATCGCCAACTGAAGTGGACCTCTGCTCATGGAAGGAATCGAGAAGGTATTTTGACCATGGTCCTAATCAGGAAGGTTTGACCATGATAGAAATTTGGAGACAATCCTAACTGTAGGAAGGTTTGATCGCTCAATCCTGAAAAGTGGACCTCTCATTCATAGATTATCCACCCCCAGCTTTCTTTGCAAAATTGGGTTGCATTCATTTAGAATAGTTTATACTCATATTCTTATTGGAGTAAGAAGGAGGAGCAGTTTAACCTCTTATACTCATCGGAGGAAGTAAGAAGGAGGAGCAGCTTAACCTCTTATACTCATCGGAGGAATTCCTCATTCGCTTATTTCGCTAAGACGCCGGCTTCACCAAGGCTTGATGATGGCCTTGAGAGCTAAGCAATCCTTCAGAGGATGGAGGATCCTCCCGTGGTATGCATGATTTAGGGTCCGAAGTCTTGTCACCTCCTCTTGATTTGTAATCGAGGCAACTTGATTTTGTTGTTATCAAGGAGGTGTTTGAAGATGATCGAACTTCTTCGCCTCTAAAAGAGTATGTCCTGTGGAATTCGATTTAGAAGCTTTTGGCGCCGGTCGTGGTTGCGACGTTTGACTAATAGCAGTCACAGATGCCTTTCCTCTATTACGAGAGGAAAAATTTACTTCTGAGGGATCACCGCCATTTTGCCTCTTTCAGCCTTTCTTCCTTCCGAGGAAATGTTCGGCTTGTTCTCCTCAGATTTTTAGATCTTTCCATGTAGTTGGCGGACGACCCCATGACTTCCAACAGATCAATGGAAAGATTATTGTGGCACGCCCGCAATATGAATTCCTGATTGATCTTTGCGCTTATGGCCTTATTATGAAACGCTTAACTAAAGTGTCAATTGTCTCCCCATTCTTCTCGCCATCCAAGAGGGTTCCAATCGAGATTTCGTGTCGCCATCGGAAGTTGCCGAGGAACAAGCTTTCCATATCATTCCAAAGAATTAATACTCCTACTTTGAGTCTTCGATACCAATCAAAGGCAGCCCCGCCAAGGGTACCAACGAATGACCGAACCATCAAAGGCTCATTTCCGAGATCACCCCAAATGTGATTTGAAGTAAATCGTGTTGTGTAGGTGACCCTCTCCGCCAAATGGCGGAAGTTGATCAAATTGAATTTCGCGGTAAGGAATTGAATCCCACTCTCTAGGATACGGACACGAATACCACCTTTTGACTTCGTATGGACATCAAAGCATTGATTTTATCTTCAAGCTCTTTCATCCTTTCACCATCATCTTCCCCTGCTTTTGGATTACTTCCAATAGGAAGAATTGGACCATTTCCATCTTGAGCACCGTGATGCGCTTTCTTTGGAGGTTGATCAAAGGTAAATGTGTTCATCAATCTCCGAATCGCTGTCTTCGACATTATGAGCATTATGGTGGGTAACTCCACCTTGTTGATCGGTTTCAGTCGTTGATCGACCTGTGTTGTGCAACCGATGGGTTTGCAACTCCTCATCTCGCTGCATGGCTAGCTCCATCTCTCGTTCTCATTTCGCCTTAAGCTCTTCTCTTTGCTTGGCTAAGGCTTCTTGTAACATTTGAGCCGTGACATTGGGAGTAATGGTAAAGCTTCTCCGATGATGACCAACACTTGACATTGTGTCATCTGAAGCTATCGCCGAATTGATGTCGGAAGCTTCACATCGATGACTCTCCTCATGCATCCTTCTATAGTCGGCGCGCTGGGTAGCTCGCAATTGTAACCGGTGACATTCTTTGAGAAATCGAGACCCAACCTTTCCTCCGTGAGTGAAGTCGATCTGATCCGTCGCCGGTCCTTTCCCTTTGTTCACCATGTTGATAGTCACTTCGAAACTCATCAAATTGATAGATGATCTCTTTCTTCTTCGATGTCGCCTTGACCGTGGCTTCAGATCTTCGTTGTCGACAGGAAAGCCGCTCAATATCAAGCTCTTTGTGGGTGAGCGCTCGACTCGTAACGTGCACATCCCGATAACAACGCCTTAATCAATTTTGCACATGAGCAAGAACAATCTATTTCATCGATCGCCCTCTTTCGCGGTGTTGCTACCCCACCGATGATGTGGTTGGTGTGGGTTATTACAAATTGCACTTCCACCCCAAGTGTAACGTTGTCCTTAATTGAGGACACGCCTTCTTTGGGGACGCCGACTATTTGACTTGAGATACAACTTTCGCCGCTGGCTTCGCCATCGGTTGCTTCAGATGAATCACGAGGGTCCGGTCATCTCTCGTGATTTTGCGAAGTCACTTGCCTCAACTTCTTCTTCTCGCCAGACTCGTGGACCCCTTGTGGGATGCTCAAACGAGATGCAATTGGAATTCTAGAGACCGAGATATTTTAGCTTGTTCAGACTCTTCCGACCGGGTAATCCAAGCATTTCTTCACCGGTACCTTGCCTTTATTTCCGGCCGTGGACCAAGACGACTAAACACCGGTTGTCGGATTTCCGTGACTTAACGGCTGATACCTCACCGAGAAGTGGAAGAAAGGGCGAAAAGCCCATTTTCAAGGCATGGATGCCGCCGGGCAGCAGCTTCGCTTCGCCGGGCGCCGGACAGCTTTACACCGCCGCTGCATGGCAGGCAGTTTCGATCGTTCGGCTGGGCCGAGGCGCTTTACATCGCTCTACCGAATGTTGTTGGCGAGGCGCATTCTTGAGCCGATTTTGATGTCGACTTCGGATCCATGCTTGGCGATTTTGAGCCGATTTTGATGTCGACTTCGGATCCATGCTTGGCGATTTTGAGCCGATTTTGATGTCGACTTCGGATCCATGCTTGGCGATTTTGAGCCGATTTTGATGTCGACTTCGGATCCATGCTTGGCGATTTTGAGCCGCTTGTCGGGTTAATTTTGACTCTTATGCCTTTGCGAACAACAAAGACGCGGCTCGAGCAAAGCGCACGGCGCTTTTGAGCGCCCTTCCTTGTCAATCGAAGTCCTTTGACGAGAACCCATTCTTCCTTGTCGAGGCCGACGGATTGAGAGATTGCGCTTGTTGATGCCTTTGATCACGGAGTTCTCGATAGTGAACTCCATCCGCCGACTCCATGGCCTTGGCTAATTGACGAGCCATCTTTTGACGCCGCTTTGGCGCAGCCCTTCGCCGTAATGGTTGAGATCTTATTGAATGACTCTTTCAAAAGAGTCAACTTGAGCGAGCTCCCGCTTTGAGATCCACCGGTGTTGTTGAGAGGGGAAATCGCCCGCCGCAGTTTAAACGTAACTAACCTCCTCTTAAGAGATGTTATCCTCCGATGTTTGCGGGTGATGAGGACTTCGATGTGGAAGAGGAGAGATATTCTTCAATTTGGCTTGATCGAAGAAGTAATCTAGTCCATCGACCATGAGGTCGGCTTGATCGCCGCAGGTCGCGACACAACGATCTCGCTCGAGACCGCTGGCTCCCACCGTGGTCGCCATCGTGTTTGGGTCGAAGTTGTTTCCATTTGTAAAACTTGAGAAAATTACACTTTTGGTTCTCGCTACAAAGAAATTTAAATAACTCTTCACAAACTCAACAAAAGACGCTTCGCCAAACGGTTCCGAACAAGGCGATGAATTGCCGGATCCGATAACGAAGAGTTCATCCTCCGCACATGCCACAACAACTTGTCGATAGATGTGCTCGGCGATGGGGACGGCACCATCTATAACATGAAAGGACTTGAAAGTTCGTGGAGAGCAAGTCGAAAGGTTCCTTAAGAGGAAGAAAGCGAAAGAGGCCACCGGCAACAAACACTAACAAACGTAATTTTGTGCCACGCGGCGAGGTAAGATGGGTCGCCACGATCGGCGAGGCGTTGTCGCCCCTCCACCGTTGTAACGGTTTTCTGCTTTTAGGCACGATTAAATGCCCTAGAATCACGCCTAGTGGGCGATCTTCAGCGCGGTAACCGCGACATTAAAGTATTTGAACGCTCTCTCGGCCGATAAAATCAAGTGGGCCCCACCAGCATTGATTTAGACCCTTCAAGAGCTCGCTTCAAGTATTCGGTGTCTCGTGGTTTGGCGAGACACAAGTAAGTGCTCGCTAGTTGCGAGACACATCAAGGTGTCTCGCCATGGCGAGACACACACAAGTGTCTTGCTAACGGCGAGACATAAGCAAGTGTCTCGCCATGGCGAGACACACACAAGTGTCTTGCTAACGGCGAGACATAAGCAAGTGTCTCGCCATGGCGAGACACACACAAGTGTCTTGCTAACGGCGAGACATAAGCAAGTGTCTCGCCATGGCGAGACACAATCTTCTCATGTGTTGACTTCTTGAGATTTCGACGACGTTGTCCTTCGATCTTCTCATGATTTAGTCATATTTGAGGTTCTTCAGCAATTTTTGATGCCTACACACTCGTCATCCCACGAAGATCGAGTAGTGAAAAAGACTTGGTTTACGGTAAAGGGGATGCAGTTCCAGCGCCGAATCATTTCTTAGAAAACGATGAAGACGACAATGGACCTATCCTCCACACATTCAGATATAGTCCAGAAACACTGGGTATCATGAAGAAGTGGGGGTACGATTTGACACGAGGGGAAGGTCTATGTTTCGGACGAGGCCCTCGAACCCCTCCTAAAGCGGCATATGTCCCAAGAGGAAAGCCGGATAACTACTATGCATTTAGAAGGGGATTGGGATATGAATCCTCCTCAGAAGATGAATGTTTATGGCTGATTGATAATAATCCACCCGAGGAGGGAGACGGACATTCGTCTGATTCTTCGGCTTGGAATTCTCGACACCTCTGAGAAGCTTTCAAGGTTTTGATGTCGAATATGGCTACGGTCGATCCTACTACTATTGAGGATGATGAAGATATGCCAACATGGGAAGACCCATGGATCCATCAACTCAAAGAGCAATTTGGGGATAGATTCAACAAAGAGAACCCCCACTAAGGACCTAGATAGTCCAAAGTTAATATGGGTGATGAAGAGCATCCTAAGCTCATAAACATCAGTAATAGTCTTCCCTCAAGAGAAGGAAGAATTGATCGCCTCTAATCAGGAGTATATCGATGTATTTGCCCGAGCTACGAGGACATGCCCGACTCGACCCTAATGTGGCGACTCATCACCTCAACATCAAGGTGGATGTCAAACCCGCCAAGCAATCGCGAAAGACGGTTTCGCCCACAAATCTTACAGCAATCGCTGACGAAGTGAAGAAACTCATAGAATCGGATTCATCAAGGAAATTCAACATCCGGATTGGGTGGCTAATATAGTCCCTGGCCATGAAGAAGAATGGTTCGATTAGGATATGTGTCGACTACAGAGACCAACGCCGCTGTTCGAAGATGACTTTCCTCTTCCAATCACTGATGTCATAGTCGACAATACGTGCGGATTTGAAAGAATGTCGTTCATGGATGGTTTCTCGGGATACAATCAGATCAAAATGCACCCCGATGATGCCAAACACACAGCGTTCAGAAAGCCCATCGGTATATATTGCTACACGGTCATGCCGCTCGCCTCAAAATGCCGGCCACATATCACGAAAGCAATGACTAAGATTTTCCAGGATCATCTCCGGAAAACGGTCGAATGCTACGTCGACGACTTGGTTGTGAAAAGCCGCGACAAAGGAGATCACATCAAAGATCTTAGAACGGTATTCGAGCTCATGCGAACTCATCAGCTAAAGATGAACCCTGCCAAATCCTTCCTTGGGATATCCAGTGGAAAGTTCCTCGGCTTCGTCGTCACCGACAAAGGAATCCACGCTGATCCCGACAAAGTGAAGGCAATTCAAGAGTTGCAACCTCCGAAATCTGAGAGAACTCGGGGTTACAAGGGCGACATGACATCCGACGGTTCATATCGAACCTATCCGGGAAGTGCCAACCGCTCTCTAAGTTGAACAAGAAGGGCGGTCGCTTATTTGGGACGACGCTTGTCGTAAAGCCGCTTGAAGAGATCAAATCAGATCTCACTAAACCTCCCGCTCTTGTTGCACCGCAGCCGGAAAACCGCTTCGATCTACGCCAAGGCAACGGATCACTGCTAAGCCGCGCCTTACTGCGGCAGACGACAATACAACGTGTAACAATGTGCTGTATTACCTAAGCCGAACATTAGTCGGCCGAAGTCTCGATACCCAATGGTCGGAAGCAATGCCTTGCATTAGTGTTCGCGATTCAGAAAATGCGACACTATTTAGTCGGACAGACAATTTATGTTATCTCTAACGTAAATCCGGTCCGAATATTTATGACCCAGCCGGCCTCAATGAGTTGGCGTTTGGCGAAATGGGCCTTGCTCTTGTCCCAATATGACTTGCACTTCAAACAACAAAAGTCGGTCAAAGGACAAGCCATTTGCGATCTCTTGGCTGCCAACCCGACAACGGACGCAGTTTGACCTATATGATGATCTTCCGGAGAAAGTCAGGAAGTCAACACTACATCGCACTCAACAAATATGGCGATTGTATTTTGACGAGCTTCGGCCACTAATGTGGCGAAAATTCCTGATGTTCTAAAATCTCCACTGAGTCGGAGTTGTCTTGATTTCCCCGGGGAATCATGTCATGCCCCGTGCTTATTCACTCACCGAACCTTGTTCCAATAACGTAGCCGAATACAACGCGTTACTTATCGGACTTAGCTTCGCCAAGGAGCTGGGGGTCGAGTATCTCGAAGCGTACGGCGATTCGCAATTGATAGTCAGGCAGATCCGCGGAGACTACGAAGTCAGAAATCCAGATCTAATTCCTTATCATCAGGTAGCAATCGAAATGGCAGACTCATTTGAAGAATTCTTCATTGAGTATATCCCGCGCCTTCAGAACGCTTACGCAGATACATTGGCCGCATTAGCAGTGTCGTTGGCACAACCTTCCGAGACCGAGCAACTAGTTACGGTCAGGACTCATCAACTCTTCGTACCAGGATATAATGAGGTACAAGAAGATGAAGGGGTAATTACCAAAGAGGTACATGCAACCCAAACCAAATTGGAGCCCCGAGATTGGCGCTTTCCTATCATCGACTACGTCTTGCATGGTATTCTGCCACAAGGCGTGAAGGAGAGAGAGTCAATCCGGCGAAGAGCTCCCAGATTCTTTTACGACACAGAGACCCAGATGTTATATCGCCGGGGGTATGACGGTCTTTTTCTCCGATGCCTTTCAAACAAGGAGGCAGAAGAGGTCCTTCGGGAAGCACACGAAGGTGAATGTGGAGCACACCAGCCTGGTCCCAAGCTCTACGATCGAATCAGGAGAATGGGCTACTTTTGGCCCACAATGATTAATGACGCAATGAGCACGCCGAAATGCCACGCTGTCAAATTCACGCCAATTATATGCATCACCTCCCGAAAGCTTGCATCCTTCGCCACATCCCGCCATTCGAGACATGGGGAATGGACGTTGTAGGTCCCATTTTTCCTCCGTCACCAAGGGAGATCGGTTTATTCTAGCGATCACCGACTACTTCTCCAAGTGGGTCAAGCAATCCCGTGAAAGAAGTTAAAGCGATCGTCGTCAAATTTATCAAACACCATGTCATCTATCGACATGGTGTCCCGAGACGGATCGTGCATGACAACGGTCCCCAATTTATCGGCAATTCCTTCATCGTTTTGCTAAAAGTTCAAGATACAAGATGTCTCATCGATGTTCTATAATCCAAAGAAGAAATGGATTAGCCGAGGCATTCAACAAGACGATTATCAAGATTTTATCAAAGCTTGTGAAGAATAACAAGCGAGACCGGACGATAAACTCTGAGAAGCACTCGGGCATATCGCACAACCAGACGCACGCCAACAGAGCTACCCCGCACTCCTCGGTTTACGGTGTGAAGCAATTCTCCGCTGGAAATCCAGATTCGCCACTTCGCCGCCTTGCAAATGTAGATGACGACCAAGAACAACATCAAAAACGCCTCAAGAGCTTGAGATGTTAGATGAGAAGCTCGAGGCTCAAGAATGCATTGAGTTCTATCAAGCTAGAATGTCGAGGGCTTTCAACAAGAAAGTTCGACAGAGAACCTTTAAGGAGGGAGATCTCGTCCTCGCCGCTAGACGGCCAATAATCCTCACCTCCAAAAAGAAAGGTAAATTCGAACCCAAATGGAAAGGACCGTTTATAATAGACACGGTCTATTCAAACGGTGCATATCGCCTTATCACACAGAATGGCGACCGGCAATTAATGCCGATAAATGGAAGTTTCAAAAGTATTATCCTTAATACATTCAGGATAACCCATTTTGATGGGAAGTTCCTCAGAGAATATCTCACTCATTTTCATGAGGATAACCCTAAATTATTGTGTTTTCCTCCAAAATTCTCTCACCGATCAAATTCATTGACGGTGGGCCCACTAAAAATCTCCCTGGTCCAACCACCAGCAAAATCCCCTCTCGATTCCTCCCACGAACGAGAGGTCCACTCTCAAATTCTGGTTAGCAATCCTATAAAAGAGAAAGCTATCCGTACCCTTCCAAGATTCTCAGAGTGGAGACCCCACTCTTAGTTTCTCATTGGGAAATAGAATACATTCTTCCTTTCCCACATTTTACCTGGAGATAGAATACATTCTTCCTCTCCAGAAGCAAGAGATAGAATACATTCTTCCTCTCTTGTCTTAGATTCTCGGAGTGGAGATCCCACTCTTAGTTTCATCTTTCAAGATTCTCAAAATGGAGATCCCATTTTTAGTCTCTTTCACTCCACTGGCAAGAGATAGGATACAAAACCTTCCTCTCTTGTTCATCCTTTACTCGGAGATAGGAGACAAGATCCTCCTTCCTCTCCACTGGCAAGAGATAGGATACAAAACCTTCCTCTCTTGTTCATCCCATACCCGGAGATAGGAGACAATATCCTCCTTCCTCTCCATCAGTAAGAGACAGGATACAAAACCTTCCTCTCTTATTCGTCCCTCGCCCGGAGATAGGAGACAAGATCCTCCTTCCTCTCCACCTTCGGGAAATAGAATACATTCTTCCTTTCCCACCTCAATCAATCTTAAGCCGGTTCAGTCATTCTCCGGACAAAAGAAGACACCAAGATTCATCTTGGGGCATTTTATCCCGAAGCCTAAGAAGGATAAAGCCAACGCCACACGCTGCCGGTTTAGTCTTTTTCCGATTGAAGAAGACACCGAGTTCGACTCGGGTATTTTATCCCGGCCTAAGAAGGATAAAGCCAACGCCACACGCTGCTGCCGGTTTAGTCTTTTTCCGATTGAAGAAGACACCGAGTTCGATTCGGGTATTTTATCCCTAAGCCTAAGAAGGATAAAGCCAACGCCACACGCTGCTGCCGGTTTAGTCTTTTTCCATTGAAGAAGACACCGAGTTTGATTCGGGTATTTCATCCCAAGCCTAAGAAGGATAAAGCCAACGCCACACGCTGTCGGGTGGTCTCTACCCGTAAGAGAGTACGGCCTACGTATTCAACATCTTAGCATTAAGTCTAAGAGAGTTTCATTCTTTTAGCACAACGCCACGCGCGGAACGGATCCGATAATCCGCGACGCTAGCCCAACTCAAACGGTAGTTGGTAAAGGCTAATCAAACCGCTGAGGGTCGAGGGTTAGCCAATAACCTCGGCCGATGCCTAACACGACGCCGCTAGTCTCAGATCCGTAAAGAAGACAAAGTCTATGCATTCAATAACATAGCATCAAGTCTAAGAGAATTTTATTCTTTTAGCGCAACGTCACGTGCGGAACGGATCCAGATAATCCGCACGCTAGCCCAACTCAAACGGTAGTTGGTAAAGGCTAATCAAACCGCTGACTACCGAGGGTTTGCCAAAAATCCTATAAGTATTATGGTTAATTATTTCTGACGAAATAAAAGAATCATAATAAAGCATAAAAGAGGACAGAAATAGGTTTTATTGATAAAAGACTGAAGTTGCACAAGTTCTCTAAACGTCAAATTTGTGACAGCAAATTTGCTGCTTTAACTAAGATACTTTATTGAGGAAAGCTTGTTGAAGTTCCTCCTGAAGCTCAGCCCTGAAAGTCTCCTCGCTGCAATTGAGGGTCTTGGCGGCCTCCTCCTCGACTTCGACCTCGAAAACTCAAGCTTCTCAGACATGACCGCAAGAGTCTCCTCCTTGTTGGCCTTCACGCCTCAAGATGATCGACTCTCCTCGCAGCCTTGAAGTTCCTGCTCGAGCTCTACTATTCTCGCTTCCAAAGAAATGACACAAGATGAAAATGTCCCACGGAAGACGAAGCTTCAGCGACAGCTAGCCTCCAAAAGACGCACCCGTCTTGCCGTGATCTGAACTTCGAGTCCAAGAATAACGCGAGCATCACACCAAGCCGCCAGCGAGCCTCGCTCGCTCTCTATATATGAGGGGAGCCTACCGCCTCCAAGTCTTGCGCACTCGAGCTTAACCTCCAAATGATCGAGATCGCCGTGATGGTCCGGGCCAACTCAATAACCCGCATCTCGTATCGTGGTTACCCTAGGATCAAGGAATGGTCGGAACTGACGGAGAGAAAGTCTGGTAGCGAGAAGTGTGTCTATCACTATGGCTAAATAAGAGAAGAACGAGCGAATTTCCACCCGGATAATCAGTCGAGATGGATCGTCGTCAGACATCAAAGCTCTCACTAAGTCGTGAAGAGTCGGTGTAGACCCTGCAAAAAGGAAGAAAAAGGGTGAAAACTCCCAGAACAAAAAAATCGACACGAGTACTGGCAGTTGAATGGTTCATACCTATATAGGCAGCTCCTTGCCCTAATGCAACCGGCGAAGCAGCTGGTGGCGATCGACAGCCTCGGCCGGTATTTTACCGCACGTCCGACATATCGACGGCTATGAAGTGGACTCGAAGAATAGCAGCTCAATGTCACCGTGATCGGTCTCGTTATCGCGAGACATTCTCAATCATAGACGCATCTAGTCAAAATTGAATAGTCCTATGATTATCAGGAAGGGGATTTGTACCTTCAAAGAAATCAGCCTCGATATCCCTAGGAATTCCTAGCTCAGGCACGGTATCGCCAGGAAGAGGAACGTCTCGGGGTAAATCATGCATCAAATCCTCGAAGTCCTCCATCGAAAAAGCTGACATAAGAGCGAGAAGCATGGATGTGAGTTGCAGGGAAACAAATTTCGTGTCCTTGCAAGTTGCTGTCCAGGTAAGAAAAATTACCAGTGTTAGATGTACCTGGATTCTCCGATCCAGGTCCTATGTTGGTATTTTCAGGCTCTCCTGCAATAGCTCCGAGTACTTGCCCCACGAAACTGGACTCGGCAAAGTCAGGGAGAGGAAAATCAAAATTGGCGTCGCTGCCAAATTCTCCTGCGCAAGAGAAAATCGTGAGATTCACAAAGAGCCGAATGATCAGAAAGATTTCGGGTCAGTCAAGCATTACCTTTATCGCCGGTAGAGTCTTCGCTTGTCGAACCCAAGATAATGGTCCGAGAAGCAGGGCGAGATCTGTGAACCAGTTTCTTTCGCTTAAGAGGAGCTCCATTGAATTTGACCCCATCGCAAGGGCGGACCGCCTCTCTTTCTGGTATTCCTAAAAAGATAAATCAATATCAGACTGGGATATCCCAAGGGAATAAAGAGATTCAAGGAGAAAGTACCAGAGTTTTCTTCATGAGTTGCAACTTCCTCCTGGTCCTCTCCTGAAGTATCTGTCGCAGAACTATGAATCTCCCCATCAGACCTGTCCGATTCGTGGGTACGGCGACGCTTCTTTTGTGCCCGAGCAGCCTCCTGAACAGCTTGAGTGTCAGCTCGGGAAGCCTCTTCACCTTCGCCTCGCCAAGGGACTTCACAGAACGAAGCTCACCGGGCGCCAAAAGCCAGTTGCAGTATAAATATGTCGACTCCAGCTTACGATCAGTACCTGGGAGGCTAAATTTAGCGTTGGTACAGCCCGCTATACTCCACAACCACTCCCGGACACCATCGATCAAACCACCGCGAAGTCCGAACTCCTGCTCGGGTTCCCAACGAAGTTGGTCGTGAACCGAACCGACGAAATAAACGAAGGGAAATAAGGCTCAATGTAGCACTCGCTTTCACTCGAAAATAAGATAACTTGGTCGGATGTTGATCAGCCAATTAAAGCAGCCAACATCAAGTAAAGTCCGGTTCATCTTAGGTCTCTCCTCATCAATCAAAGACTCCCCGTACTGACCAGAGAACCGAGGAAAACATCTAGAGAAGGCCCAACCTATGAATCTGCAATTGCTTACGGACTCCTAAGAATCCGCGCCCTTGCCACTTGCATTTCTCTAAAGATTGAAGAAAAGGGACAGATGGATCCGCAAGCTTCGGCGCTGTCATCATATCTGGTCGATGAAGAACAAACCAGGCCATCAAGTAGGTGTACGGGAGTTCCTCCTTGACATGAGGAATCTCACCTGACGGTTTGTTTTTCCTCTGAGAAAAGGCGGTGGTTATTTGACGAAGTCCCCGATGAATGTTAGCCACCATCACCGGAAGAAGGGACAATTCCTTCTTATGAGCAAGCTGAACAGCAGGATAGAGCACCTCTAACGACAAAGCGTCGCTAGGCTGACACGGCATCACACACTTCTTCAACCAGATGGCGAGGAAACCGGCTAAGAGAGTCATCGGCCGAATAGGTTTTACTGCATGCCATAAGAAGGTCGAGAATTTGGTCCCTGCTGGAAAACCATACTCGGTACTACTCGGGGTATAAGACTTAGTACCAGACTTTTCGATCAACTCGTTAACCTCCGAGGGGGTAGAAGGAGCCAATTCATAACCGCCATCGTAATCGCCCTCCGTGATGTTTGAACAAATAATTGGCGAACTGCTTCAGGCTTATAATTGGCTTCCTTTTTGCTGACGACTCTATCTGTGCTAGGGCAATGTGATAATGGCACGTGAGGTCCCACAGAGTATCATAACGGTCGCGTAGTATCCTTCACCACCCAATTTCGCCCGGGAAGTATTCCCGATATAGCATCCTTCCCATAGGTAAACCCGACCCGATGCATCTCGTGCAAAGCCAATCCTAGTTCGCCATGCCCGTTAAGAAGGTGTTCAATCAGATCATAGAGCTCTGATAAAGCCAAGAAGTGGTTGGTACCGATCGAGCCCATACATGGTGGCACGAATCATGCATATAAACCACAGGCACGAAGGTTCTCGCCCCATCGGCCAAGAATGTGACTAGTCAAACGAGTCCACCAAAGCTTATCTGCAGAATGAACCCAGCCGAAGAATCTATGACCAGAGGCCGGCATCTCCCGTCCCAACAGGGCAAGGCGATTCTTCAAAGTTTGTCCAATGACGAAATGCTCGTCACGAGGCGGGGAGTCCAGCCCCAATATACCAGGGTGCAGTCCGATAACTCGACCTCTGAGTGAACCAGGAACCGACTGATGGGTGATAAACCCGCAATGAATGCTGTCACACTCCTCTGTCAGGCGCCACGACATCTTCCGTATACCGCCGCCGTAACTCGCTTAAACAAAGAATGACGGGAATCCAAGGGAGATATAGGAACCCACCATCATCCTTGTGCAGCCATTGCTCACTCTCAATGAAAGCCGTATCCGGGTCCTCAACGGAGTCGCCAAACAAATAGTCCGTCTTGCCCAAAGGTTGAGAAGAACCAGTAATCTTCTCGAGTGGCGCGGCAGTCATCAGCGACCTCAACACATGAGTACCTCCTCCAAGTACCAACTGGGTCACCTCCGCGGGCGTATCCGATCTAAACTGGGGCGAAATAAGAATAGTAGGATCATCAGAAGAAGAGAAGTGGTCACCACGACGTCCATCAACTGCGTGTGAAGGAAGCGCACCAGAGGGATACTCAACTGAAAAGATGAAATCGGAATGAGTCAGAACCCAGCAAACATATATATAAGGCGTTGAATTCATTTCACGAAATTCGTGAGATAGAGTCACGGCCTTATAACGGAAAAAATCGATCCCGAACACACTACGGATTGATTGGATAATATACCCCATCACATAAAATGACGACGTATTCTATCCGTCTGATCGTAGTACGCCCCGGAATCGCTCCCCATCGTTCGCCGAAATATGAGCGTCGATTCTCACGAAGGAGGAATCAAGGCTGTGCGAGCGTCGATTCTCACGAAGGAGAAATCAAGGCTATATGGGCGTCGTTCCCCACGAAGGAGGAATCAAGGCCGTGCAATTTATGAATGCGGGTTGTGAATGAGGAGTTTAACATGAAAATCTCACCGGCAAACGATGGTGGCACGTCATCGCGAGACGGAGTAGACGGTCGGCTCCTCGAAGCGCGTGATCTTCCCGATGACATCAGAAGCTGCAAAAAACACGACGAAAGGTCAAATACGCAGCCTAAAAATCGCCAGATACAACAAAGAAGAAGTCCCGTTTGGTCAGGTCATGGCTCATTGGCCACGACCGGGGCACCAACGGACATGTCAACAAGAACAACGGACGACCACACCCGTCCGAGGGTGCCCAGTGGCCGAAGCCAGTTCGCCAGCCTGTGCTCGGTCATGACCAAACTCGCCCGCCAGCGCCGGTCACGACGGGTTCTTCTCCTCCCGCATGCATGCAACTAAAAAAGAGAGAGAAGAAGAAAGAAGCGAAAATATATATATTTGAAACCCTTGTACATACCTCGTTGTTCAGAGAAGATGAAACGACATGAGGCGAGAAGAAAACAAAAAAAAAAGTGCACAGAGAAGGGACCGGCCTAGGTCAAGAGGAAGGAGGGTTTGTGGGTATTTATAACAACCCCACATGAACCCAATCCCTTTTGAATAAGGAGTCCTATTTGGCGATGGGTAGGAATTCTAATTGGAGCCCAATCGGATATCTAAAAGGAATCCAAAACAGCCTAATAATTTATCCATCCTCTTTCCTAAATATTTGGAAAGATTTTGGAGAGGTTACCCAGCTCAATTCTCCAAATATTCTCCCATGTGGCCTAATCCTACTCCAATCAGGAACACGAGTATAAACTGTTTCCTAATTTGTCGAGAAGTTCCCGGAAGAATATTTTCATAAAAAATATTCTTAGGGATAACTCGATCGTGCGGATTGCATTGACGCTAATCAACGCGTCGCATGACGCTACTCCAAATAGGATTACGAGTACAAACTAGTTCCTAATTCTTAACGAGAAGTTCCTGGAGAATATTACCATATTCTTAAGGATAACTCGATAACCCTCAATTTCCTCCCACTGTGGAACCTCAAAGAGGGATAAATTGACGAATTCTGACAAGGCTTATGTTGGCGCCGGACAGCGCGTTCTACCTTGAAAGAATTCCTCTCATCAGACAATGCCGATTCATCCGCCGTAAGGCCCATCGGTCAACAGCTTAGAATTGGAATAAGTCCCAAGAAAAATTCCTCCCACCGAGGATAATTGTGCTCCAACAAGGAGTAATACAAGAGCGACGCCAACCAACGCTGCCGCCAAGGATTCACCGATCAACAGCTCGGATCCACGAAGATCGCGACGCCGTCAACGCTGCACTCGCCGATTGAAGGCTAAAATCCATGTAGTTCGACGCCAATTAACGCTGCCGCATGACGCTACTCCAAATAGGATTACGAGTACAAACTAGTTCCTAATTCTTAACGAAGTTCCCGGAGAATATTACCATATTCTTAAGGATAACTCGATCGTATGGATTGCATTGACGCTAATCAACGCGTCGCATGACGCTACTCCAAATAGGATTACGAGTACAAACTAGTTCCTAATTCTTAACGAGAAGTTCCTGGAGAATATTACCATATTCTTAAGGATAACTCGATAACCCTCAATTTCCTCCCACTGTGGAACCTCAAAGAGGGATAAATTGACGAATTCTGACAAGGCTTATGTTGGCGCCGGACAGCGCGTTCTACCTTGAAAGAATTCCTCTCATCAGACAATGCCGATTCATCCGCCGTAAGGCCCATCGGTCAACAGCTTAGAATTGGAATAAGTCCCAAGAAAAATTCCTCCCATCGAGGATAATTGTGCTCCAACAAGGAGTAATACAAGAGCGACGCCAACCAACGCCGCCGCCGCCGCCGCCGCCGCCGCCCGCCACCACCACCGCCTCAATTCGACGCCGACACCAGACCGGTTCTTCTCCTCCCGCATGCATGCAACTAAAAAAGAGAGAGAGAGAAGAAGAAAGAAGAAAGAAGCTAAAATATATATATTTGAAACCCTTGTACATACCTCGTTGTTCGAGAAGATGAAACGACATGAGGCGAGAAGAAAACAAAAAAAGTGCACGAGAAGGGACCGCCTAGGTCAAGAGGAAGGAGGGTTTGTGGGTATTTATAACAACCCCACATGAACCCAATCCCTTTGAATAAGGAGTCCTATTTGGCGATGGGTAGGAATTCTAATTGGAGCCCAATCGGATATCTAAAAGGAATCCAAAACAGCCTAATAATTTATCCATCCTCTTTCCTAAATATTTGGAAAGATTTTGGAGAGGTTACCCAGCTCAATTCTCCAAATATTCTCCCATGTGGCCTAATCCTACTCCAATCAGGAACACGAGTATAAACTGTTTCCTAATTTGTCGAGAAGTTCCCGGAAGAATATTTTCATAAAAAATATTCTTAGGGATAACTCGATCGTATGATTGCATTGACGCTAATCAACGCGTCGCATGACGCTACTCCAAATAGGATTACGAGTACAAACTAGTTCCTAATTCTTAACGAGAAGTTCCTGGAGAATATTACCATATTCTTAAGGATAACTCGATAACCCTCAATTTCCTCCCACTGTGGAACCTCAAAGAGGGATAAATTGACGAATTCTGACAAGGCTTATGTTGGCGCCGGACAGCGCGTTCTACCTTGAAAGAATTCCTCTCATCAGACAATGCCGATTCATCCGCCGTAAGGCCCATCGGTCAACAGCTTAGAATTGGAATAAGTCCCAAGAAAAATTCCTCCCATCGAGGATAATTGTGCTCCAACAAGGAGTAATACAAGAGCGACGCCAACCTCGCGGTTTGGCGAACCTCGATTCATCTTGGCGAACCTCGCGGTTTGGCGAACCTCGGTTCATTCGGCGAACCTCGCACTTTTGGCGAACCTCGCGGTTTGGCGAACCTCGCGGTTTGGCGAACCTCGGTTCATTCGGCGAACCTCGCACTTTTGGCGAACCTCGATTCATCTTGGCGAACCTCGATTCATCTTGGCGAACCTCGGTTCATCTTGGCGAACCTCGCGGTTTGGCGAACCTCGATTCATCTTGGCGAACCTCGATTCATCTTGGCGAACCTCGATTCATCTTGGCGAACCTCGATTCATCTTGGCGAACCTCGATTCATCTTGGCGAACCTCGATTCATCTTGGCGAACCTCGATTCATCTTGGCGAACCTCGGTTCATTCGGCGAACCTCGCGGTTTGGCGAACCTCGATTCATCTTGGCGAACCTCGATTCATCTTGGCGAACCTCGATTCATCTTGGCGAACCTCGATTCATCTTGGCGAACCTCGGTTCATCTTGGCGAACCTCGGTTCATTTTGGCGAACCTCGGTTCATTCGGCGAACCTCGCGGTTTGGCGAATCTCGGTTCATTTTGGCGAACCTCGATTCATCTTGGCGAACCTCGATTCATCTTGGCGAACCTCGGTTCATTCGGCGAACCTCGCGGTTTGGCGAACCTCGCGGTTTGGCGAATCTCGGTTCATTTTGGCGAACCTCGATTCATCTTGGCGAACCTCGGTTCATTCGGCGAACCTCGCGGTTTGGCGAACCTCGATTCATCTTGGCGAACCTCGATTCATCTTGGCGAACCTCGATTCATCTTGGCGAACCTCGGTTCATTTTGGCGAACCTCGGTTCATCTTGGCGAACCTCGATTCATCTTGGCGAACCTCGATTCATCTTGGCGAACCTCGGTTCATTTTGGCGAACCTCGATTCATCTTGGCGAACCTCGATTCATCTTGGCGAACCTCGATTCATCTTGGCGAACCTCGGTTCATCTTGGCGAACCTCGCGGTTTGGCGAACCTCGATTCATCTTGGCGAACCTCGCGGTTTGGCGAATCTCGGTTCATTTTGGCGAACCTCGATTCATCTTGGCGAACCTCGATTCATCTTGGCGAACCTCGATTCATCTTGGCGAACCTCGATTCATCTTGGCGAACCTCGGTTCATCTTGGCGAACCTCGGTTCATCTTGGCGAACCTCGGTTCATTTTGGCGAACCTCGGTTCATTCGGCGAACCTCGCGGTTTGGCGAATCTCGGTTCATTTTGGCGAACCTCGGTTCATTTTGGCGAACCTCGATTCATCTTGGCGAACCTCGCGGTTTGGCGAACCTCGATTCATCTTGGCGAACCTCGGTTCATTTTGGCGAACCTCGCGGTTTGGCGAACCTCGATTCATCTTGGCGAACCTCGGTTCATTTTGGCGAACCTCGATTCATCTTGGCGAACCTCGGTTCATTCGGCGAACCTCGCGGTTTGGCGAACCTCGATTCATCTTGGCGAACCTCGGTTCATCTTGGCGAACCTCGATTCATCTTGGCGAACCTCGCGGTTTGGCGAACCTCGGTTCATCTTGGCGAACCTCGATTCATCTTGGCGAACCTCGGTTCATTTTGGCGAACCTCGATTCATCTTGGCGAACCTCGATTCATCTTGGCGAACCTCGGTTCATTTTGGCGAACCTCGGTTCATCTTGGCGAACCTCGATTCATCTTGGCGAACCTCGCGGTTTGGCGAACCTCGCGGTTTGGCGAACCTCGATTCATCTTGGCGAACCTCGATTCATCTTGGCGAACCTCGGTTCATTCGGCGAACCTCGCGGTTTGGCGAACCTCGGTTCATTCGGCGAACCTCGCGGTTTGGCGAACCTCGCGGTTTGGCGAACCTCGATTCATCTTGGCGAACCTCGGTTCATTTTGGCGAACCTCGCGGTTTGGCGAACCTCGCGGTTTGGCGAACCTCGATTCATCTTGGCGAACCTCGATTCATCTTGGCGAACCTCGATTCATCTTGGCGAACCTCGGTTCATTTTGGCGAACCTCGATTCATCTTGGCGAACCTCGGTTCATCTTGGCGAACCTCGGTTCATTCGGCGAACCTCGCGGTTTGGCGAACCTCGATTCATCTTGGCGAACCTCGATTCATCTTGGCGAACCTCGATTCATCTTGGCGAACCTCGATTCATCTTGGCGAACCTCGCGGTTTGGCGAACCTCGATTCATCTTGGCGAACCTCGATTCATCTTGGCGAACCTCGATTCATCTTGGCGAACCTCGATTCATCTTGGCGAACCTCGATTCATCTTGGCGAACCTCGGTTCATTCGGCGAACCTCGCGGTTTGGCGAACCTCGATTCATCTTGGCGAACCTCGCGGTTTGGCGAACCTCGATTCATCTTGGCGAACCTCGCGGTTTGGCGAACCTCGATTCATCTTGGCGAACCTCGATTCATCTTGGCGAACCTCGATTCATCTTGGCGAACCTCGGTTCATCTTGGCGAACCTCGGTTCATCTTGGCGAACCTCGGTTCATCTTGGCGAACCTCGATTCATCTTGGCGAACCTCGCGGTTTGGCGAACCTCGCGGTTTGGCGAATCTCGGTTCATTTTGGCGAACCTCGGTTCATCTTGGCGAACCTCGATTCATCTTGGCGAACCTCGATTCATCTTGGCGAACCTCGCGGTTTGGCGAATCTCGGTTCATTTTGGCGAACCTCGGTTCATTCGGCGAACCTCGCGGTTTGGCGAACCTCGCGGTTTGGCGAATCTCGGTTCATTCGGCGAACCTCGCGGTTTGGCGAATCTCGGTTCATTCGGCGAACCTCGCGGTTTGGCGAATCTCGGTTCATTTTGGCGAACCTCGATTCATCTTGGCGAACCTCGGTTCATCTTGGCGAACCTCGCGGTTTGGCGAACCTCGCGGTTTGGCGAACCTCGCGGTTTGGCGAACCTCGGTTCATCTTGGCGAACCTCGATTCATCTTGGCGAACCTCGATTCATCTTGGCGAACCTCGGTTCATTCGGCGAACCTCGCGGTTTGGCGAACCTCGATTCATCTTGGCGAACCTCGATTCATCTTGGCGAACCTCGCGGTTTGGCGAACCTCGATTCATCTTGGCGAACCTCGATTCATCTTGGCGAACCTCGATTCATCTTGGCGAACCTCGATTCATCTTGGCGAACCTCGCGACTTTTGGCGAACCTCGATTCATCTTGGCGAACCTCGATTCATCTTGGCGAACCTCGATTCATCTTGGCGAACCTCGATTCATCTTGGCGAACCTCGGTTCATTTTGGCGAACCTCGGTTCATTCGGCGAACCTCGCACTTTTGGCGAACCTCGATTCATCTTGGCGAACCTCGCGGTTTGGCGAACCTCGATTCATCTTGGCGAACCTCGCGGTTTGGCGAACCTCGATTCATCTTGGCGAACCTCGCGACTTTTGGCGAACCTCGATTCATCTTGGCGAACCTCGGTTCATCTTGGCGAACCTCGGTTCATCTTGGCGAACCTCGATTCATCTTGGCGAACCTCGATTCATCTTGGCGAACCTCGCGGTTTGGCGAACCTCGCGGTTTGGCGAATCTCGGTTCATTTTGGCGAACCTCGGTTCATTTTGGCGAACCTCGATTCATCTTGGCGAACCTCGATTCATCTTGGCGAACCTCGCGACTTTTGGCGAACCTCGCGGTTTGGCGAACCTCGGTTCATTTTGGCGAACCTCGGTTCATTCGGCGAACCTCGCGACTTTTGGCGAACCTCGCGGTTTGGCGAATCTCGGTTCATTCGGCGAACCTCGCACTTTTGGCGAACCTCGGTTCATTCGGCGAACCTCGCGGTTTGGCGAACCTCGCGACTTTTGGCGAACCTCGATTCATCTTGGCGAACCTCGCGACTTTTGGCGAACCTCGCGGTTTGGCGAACCTCGCGACTTTTGGCGAACCTCGCGGTTTGGCGAACCTCGCGGTTTGGCGAACCTCGGTTCATCTTGGCGAACCTCGGTTCATTCGGCGAACCTCGCGACTTTTGGCGAACCTCGATTCATCTTGGCGAACCTCGATTCATCTTGGCGAACCTCGCGGTTTGGCGAACCTCGCGGTTTGGCGAACCTCGCGGTTTGGCGAACCTCGATTCATCTTGGCGAACCTCGATTCATCTTGGCGAACCTCGATTCATCTTGGCGAACCTCGGTTCATTCGGCGAACCTCGCGACTTTTGGCGAACCTCGATTCATCTTGGCGAACCTCGCGGTTTGGCGAACCTCGGTTCATCTTGGCGAACCTCGGTTCATTCGGCGAACCTCGCGGTTTGGCGAACCTCGGTTCATTCTCGGCGAACCTCGCGGTTTGGCGAACCTCGGTTCATTCTCGGCGAACCTCGCGGTTTGGCGAATCTCGGTTCATTCTGGCGAACCTCGCCTTTTGGCGAACCTCGCACTTTTGGCGAACCTCGCGACTTTTGGCGAACCTCGGTTCATTTTGGCGAACCTCGGTTCATTTTGGCGAACCTTCGGCGAACCTCGCGGTTTGGCGAACCTCGCGGTTTGGCGAACCTCGCCTTCTGGCGAACCTCGCAGTTTGGCGAACCTCGATTCATCTTGGCGAACCTCGCCTTCTGGCGAACCTCGCCTTCTGTCGAACTTCGCACTTTTGGCGAACCTCGCAGTTTGGCGAACCTCGGTTCATCTTGGCGAACCACGCCTTCTGGCGAACCTCGCCTTCTGTCGAACTTCGCACTTTTGGCGAACCTTCTGGCGAACCTCGCACTTTTGGCGAACCTCGTGTTCATTCAGTCGAACCTCGTGTTCACTTGGCGAAATTCATATTTTATTGAACCTCGTGTTTGCTTCCACCTCGGCCAACTTGGCTCGTAAATCTCGCGACAATGATAAGATCGGAACGAACGTCGCGAAAAAGTCCGAAAACCAAACCAGACCAAGGAGCCAAACGGCGTTCGCCAAACCCGACATCGTTGGTGTCCGCCAAGGTCCGACACTAAACAAGGTTCCGTCGGCCACAAAAGCCCCCCCTCTCTCTATTTTCCTATAAATAGTCCAAGGGGTGCTCATTTTCAAGGGTTGGATTTTCTGATATTTTTGAGAGAGCTCTCGCGAGATCTACGAGCCGTCGACGCATAGTTCCGAGCACCGGCGAGCACGAGTTCAGTCGACGTCAGATCTACGATCGCGAGGTAAGCAAATCCGGGTCAGGACTACAGATCACCCTTCGGGGATAGCGTTGTGATTTCTCCTAGTAGATCTCACCCGCTCCGGCGATCCTCTCCTTCGTGAGTGCGATCCCCACAGGCGATCCTCTCCTTCGTGAGTGCGATCCCCTTAAGCGCTTCGTTTCCTTCGTGAAACGAGCCCCTCTACGTCTGTAGTTCCAGAATCCGGGTTTCTACCAGGATCTGAATTGCGCGGTGGTCCACGGACGAATAAAAGTCCCGACGCGGCCAAAGAACCCATAGCGGGATCCCGAAAATAGAGATCCTCGTGTTTGTTCAAAAGGATAGAAGTTGTAATTTTTTGATTTTCATTGTAAGCCTTAAATAAAAGGCAAATTTTCTTTCTTTTGAATCTTGTTGTAGGCCAACGAAGCTGTAAACAAATTCAACAGAGCAATGAATACAAAGTCTACTTTTCCCACGAACAATTTGTAGTGAAGGTGTTTTCCTCTGATTTCAGAGAGTCCAGTGTATGAAAGAGAGGTGAAGCTTATAATGGTCATGGCTGTGATGAAGGGAAAATTCTTGGCTACTCCGGGAGTAGCCAAGATACATGCTCCCCTCCAAAAGGAGGGAGGCATGTAGAGGAGATGTGGGGACACCCCTCTACATCCCCTCTACATGGCCCCCTCCTATTGGAGGGGAGCAACCATCTAGCTGCTCCTGGAGCAGCCAAGAATTTTCCGTGATGAAGAGAGAGGGAGGAGGAGGGAAGAAAAAGCTCATTAAGATTGACATCATTGGATCTTTTTTTTCCTTCCTGATTTCTTTCTGTTTTTGGATTGTTTTTGATAGTAGTTTTGTTGAAGGAAGGAGATGCGTATTGAATATTAGCCTACTCCCCCAACTACCAGAGTTTAACTACAATGTGAGAAGGGCATGCGCTATGCACGCAATCAAATCTATACTTACTATACATATAAAAGAGGATTGCCTTGTCAAAACTTTTGATTTTCTTTTTTTCCCTTTTAAGTTCGATAATTCCCAAATATGTCATTAGTTGTAATTAATTAGGGTAAAAGGCCATTTTGGTCCTTGTACTAGGGCTCTATACTCAAATTGGTCATCGTACTTATTTTTTTTCTTAACTTCGTCCTTGTACCCCTAGTTAGATGTAAAATTAGTCCTATTTTAACTCTCCATTAAAAACTCCATTAAATATGAATTAAAAGGACAATACTACCCTAACAAAATTAAAATGACATAATTGCGCTTACTCATGGGCATGTGCTTCCAAAAATGATTAACTTTCAGAGATGTCCTTGAGTGCTAAAAAATGCAATGTTTGCTCAGCTTTGACCACTTGTTTGTAGTGTCATTTCCTTATATCAAATTCCTCTCTTTCAAAGAGATTACTGAACACATCAATTGGCCGAGATATATGGTCATCATACAACTTTCAATTGCTTATATGCCCATTGATATATGACAGTTTACAATAAATACTTAATAATTATTGGAATAAATTTTGTGGTCATTTCTTTGCGTGTATAGTGCCTGATTGTATCAAATTGGGTACTATTTCTCAAGGCCCTTATTTTTCTTGGTCAAGTAGAGCTACAATTATGTACGATAGAGTTTCTAGTTAAAATGCACCAAAGAAGGATGCAACGGATTTAGAGTTAAAAATAACTAAATTTTGGAAAACCCTCCTTAACTTTGGGTGATTATCAGATAACTCCCCATGGCATTCAAAATATCAGAACCCCCCTCTTAAATTTAGGCCCTTAACTTATCAGAAAACCCTTCCTAACTTTAAGATTTTATCACAACCACCCCCCCACTTACGCAGGAGGATATTTTTGAGGGGTAATTATGCTTCATGCTTTTAGGGGTGCGTTCTAGGGGTGGGCAACGGGATAGGCTGGCTCGTCTCGCTGCCAGTCTGGCGTTCAAGCATGAAGCCACTGCGGGCTCGCGACGGGACCACCAGGGTGTCTCTCATCACTTGTCTTCGAGTCTGGAGCTCAACCTAGCCCACTCGCCGGCCAAGAACAGGGGGGACGAGCCATAGCACGAACCGACCCACCAATCCCACTTACAAGTTTTTGCTTTTATTTTTTATTTGTACGAGGGTTTTCTGATATTTTGAAAATTATGGGGGTGTTATCTAATAATCCTCCAAAGTTTTTAACATTGACATTGAGTTTTTAATTTATTTTTAGGCATATGGATAAACCAATGTTATTGTTGTTAACAAAGAAAACAATTATGAGAAACAAAAGATTACATACAAATTAAAAAAGAGGGAGATTTATGAGAAATGTAAAAACGAAGGTGTTGTTCAACAATAGATTAAACTGAGGGTTGTGTGGTCATTAATGAAAAATTTAACACCCAAAATTTAACAAATGTTAAAAAAGGACTTAGTTTGTAACCAAGATGTGGTACAAGAACTAAGTCGAGAAAAAAATAAGTACATGGACCAATTTGAATATGGAGCCGAAGTACAGGGACCAAAATGGGCTTTTAGCCTAATTAATTATTCACTAATTATATATAACCTCTTATTAATTATGCATTTCCTCACCTTTTCAAAACCTTTGATCACACTATTATTTTATTATTTAATTATTTTATGTAATAGAAAATTTGAAATTTACCCATAATTTATCGTCACATAATATTTAAAATTCTAGAAAAATTAAAAATAATAAAATTCATTAGGCTAATGCCTTACACCTTTTGATTTCACCTCTTATGGAGGACTACCTGTTACCTTGCATCTTATTAGCCTTTTAAAAGTATGATACTAGTATGAAAAATAATTTGTATTTACTGTAATTGAAATAGTATTGATAGTATAATAATTTAATAGTTATACAATTTAGTAAATTATTTTCTAATAGTGTAATAAACTAATTATTAAATTAAAATATATTTACTAATAGTATTATAATTATGCCATGTATAATATTATTATATTTAAAAGAGAAGAAACTATTTAATATATTAAAATTATTTTAATAAATTCAAATTATAATAATTATCCAAACTGTAATAATTAATTATACGCTTTTTACACAGTTTTATCGTACAATTTATTTATTTAAACAAAATTATAATTGTTTAGAATTTATATTGCTATTCAAGTCATTTCATAATTTTGCAACCAACAAAAAGAAATTAAAAATATTAAAAAAATAGGTATGCTCTCGCAAAGCACATGCACTATACTAGTTTTATAAAAAAATATTCAGTAGTTTTAATCCATCATGAAATCCTTAATAAATTTATGTTCTTACTAGTGGACTTCTGGATTACTATTAGTACAGTGTTGCAAGGGTTCAGTGTCACATCCTTTGTCTATCCGGGGACCTGCGCAAAGTTCCGGGAAAAAAAAAAAAAAGCTCATATCCTTTTAATACACAATGAATTTGGGATCACTAGATAATTTCTTCAAAATGATCCTAAATCACTCTATATCCCAATAAAGCAATGCGTGGGGGCCTATTTGTCAAAAAAAAAAAAAAAAAAACCTTTATCTAAAAGTACAAGAATCAAAATTTTCATTCAAGAGGTTTATCCACAAAAATAAAATTAGAAGGACAGTACTTCTGAAAACAACGACACTACAGCGGTTAATTAACTCTTCTAATCATTGTAAATTTTATAAAATGAGTAAATAAGAGCCTACCAAATCTACACAAGAGTGTTCATTAAAAAGAAAAAATTCTAATATACACAAGAGTAAGAGAGATTAAAATTAGATGCAGAGGCTTTAAAAAGAGGAATCACATTAGTCATTAGTACTCTTAATTAACTCGTTCATTCTTTCTTTGTATTTGTATCCTCTTTCAATCTTACTGCACATTTATGTCTCCATTTTTATATCAACATTTATGTCTCCATTGTCACTAAACAAACACAATTATGTCTCCATCAGTCTTTCTAGAATCAATTATAATATATCCAGTTTTAACAAAAGATACTTATTGTTTGGTTCTTTGCAATTTCAGGGCCTGGGACAACAATATATTTTGGAAAAATTTCAGGTATTTGTTTAAGTGCAAGTAATACGTACAATCGTAGAAGGGGGGAAAAAAACTTCAGTTGCAACAAATAACTCACACATATTTAAGTTGCAGTTGTAAATATTTAATCTATAAATATATTTATGTAGCAATTCGAAACTATCAATCTCCAAACGTGCAGACACAAATACTTGTGACTGCAACTATTTTTGTAAAAATCACGCGCCAAACCTTAAAACTAAATCAAGTAAAGAAATTAAAACAATACACACATAATATAGTGTCATAGTTGGAGCTAATGTGTAATTTAAGATTTCCATCACAAAGTATTAGTATCCAGCAGATTCGGTCCATGACATTGCATTAGGTGATCCTCTCAGATTCTCCTCCATGAACCGCTTCATCAACCTCACAAGTTTATCAGCCGCCGGGGACCGCGAATCCATGGAGAAAAACCCATGCTCCGCCCCTTCAATCTCCACAACCTCCACTTTCTTCCCAAACTCCCTCAGCCTCTTCCCATACTCCACCTCTCGATCCCTCAACAGGTCTCTTCCACCCACCACCACCAGCATGGGCCCCACCTCCACCTCCTCCCACCGCGGGCCCCCGGGACCGAAGGGGTTGGCCAACGGGTCGTCCCTCGTGGACCCGACCGGCAACGACAGGCGCCAGTACTGATTGCTCTTCTCGAGGCTGAAGAACCCGTCTTCGGGCCAGCTGGCCTCCGACTCCGTGCGCTGGGTCCCACTGAAGAACGGCTGCAGCAGGATGTAGCCGTTGACTCTGGTGGGGTCCAGCTTTAAGGCGAGGTGGTGGGTTAGATTTCCGCCGGCGGACTCGCCGGAGATGAAGATGTTGTTGAAGTCCGCGTCGGAGAGGAACGGGTCGGATTCGGATCGGATCCAGTTGACTGCGTTTACCTGATATGCATCAGTAATTTCAAAATTGTTCATATAGATGCGTGCAATTACAATAGAATATATACTTTAAAGTACCAGGTACTTAAGAGTGTAACTCTGATAAATATGGGAAAATGACACTTAAATACCCTATTGTTTCACAACATTTACACTTAAATATCCTAAGTTATAAAAATAGTATATAAATATACTAACTTGTATGTTGTGAGAATATTGTAAATATCAATAAAAACCTGTTATCACAATAGATGTGTGCAATTGCAACAGACTTTAAAATACCAAGGTACAGTTCAACTTAATCTCATAAATAAAAATGGATTTCTTTTTCATGGAAACTACTTTAAAAATAGGTTTGTTATACGAAACTAACTTTCATTTTCAATTTATATGTAAATCACTTTTAAAATAAGTTTTGTTCCAATCAACAACCTACTAGTCAAATTTCACTAAAAAAAATAAAAATAAGCTATAAAATGCATATTTAAGATATGTGGTTTGTATTCTAACTAGATCTAAACATTAACAAAGGGAGTCACATGTCTTGAGTATGAATTTTAAGGATATTTTTAGACTTTCAGTTCGGTGAAAATTTTGACTGATAGGTTGTTGATGTTTAAAAAAAAAAAAAAAAAACTGGTTTCTGTATTAAGATCCTATTTTAAAGATGATTTCTAGAAAAAAAAAAATCCAAACAAAACTGATAAAAATGTATGCATATGAAAGAAATTTCAATCTTTTTTAACTAGAAGTTTGACAGCTAGAAGTGAAGACGATCCTTGCCGCGTCGTGGATGGCGGCGGGCAACCGGTTTTCAGGCGCGAGGCGGTAGTCGGGGGCGACGACAAGCGCATCGAGGTCGGTGGCGAGGCGGAGGCAGACGTTATGAAAGACTGGCCAGGCGAAGGAGCCGATACAGAACCCGCCTCCGTGGAAGTAGAACACGACGGGGAGTTTGTTCCGGTGGGGCCCGCGGGGCTTGTAGAGCCGGAGGGCGAGATCGTGGGTGGGGTCGAACTGGGTGTCTTTAAAGATGATGTTTGGGTAGTGACTGTCGAGGGCGGGGCCGAGGAGGAGCGGGGTTCGGGAGCGGAGGACGGTGCCGTCACTGAGGAGCTGGAGAACGCCGCGGCAGTCCTCGATCACGTGAGGAGCACATGTGGACTGGGAGGGGGAGGACATGGGTTAGTTTTTGGGTTGGATTGATTTTGGGCCGTTGGTGGGCTGGAGCTTTTAAGTAACGATAGTTTTTGTCGAAGATAAATGGGCAGCCGGCTGCCGGCGGTTTTAGCGCTAGCAGTGACGGAGTCTAACTGTCAGCAACAATACAAAACTGAGCTTTAATTAGTTAATTATTAGCAAAAGGGTTTCTTTACGAATTTGGATATCCATATTGGATTCGGATTCTCTCCCTTGCTAAAATGTAGTGAATAGACCGTTATTTTTTTTTTGGCTGTCCATTAAATAATGGAAGGTTATGATTTGTTTCCTTGGGTATAAAATAGAAATGACTGCAATTCATGATGATATAATAAATGTTAGTTTTGAAATGTATTATAATTGGCTATGACTGCTCATTAAACAATCAACAGTTTCTATTGAAAGTAATAGTCTCTCCACTGATTTTTAGCAGTGGAGAGGATCCAAATACATTTTAGTTCCTCGAATCTTCAATAATTCAGTGGATAATTTATACTATCAGTTTCAGCATTTTGCAGGGATTTTTTTCCTCATAATTTTCAAATTTTTTAGGTGGTGATTTGTAACTTTTGGCTTTTTAGAAGGTTCTTTGTAATTTTTGATTTTTCAGGAACTGGTTATAATCTTTGAATTTTATAAGTATAAACATCCATTGTTTTTGAAATTTGGGGGTGGAATGTCAAAACTTCTAAACTTTAGTCCGATTTGTGTTGCAACTCGAACTACAACCAAATCCCAAACCCGAAGGAAAGTCCAAAAACAATGTTGTCCCAATACAAACACTAGTTTACGACTGTATTGGCAAAATGAGGCAGCTGCCTACGCTGCTCCCATATTGATTTATTTTTCATTTATTAAGAAAAGTATATTATTGTAAATTAAGAGGATATTATTGTAAATTAACATAGTTCTCCTCTCTCCGACATATTTAACCTTTCTTTACCCAACTGAAAACATCAAATCCCCGAAACATATAAAATCTAATATCTTTGAATCATCAGCCTTAAAACCTATCAGATCTAATTTCCTTATGCTCATGAAAGGGGATCATATTCCTCAGCTATTCTTGTTTTTGTGCATTCTTGTTTTTGTTCAAGCCATAAAACTTTCATTAGAGATGGCCTACACAAGTTCAATTATATTGATATTGGCTGATTGGTGATAATGGGGAAGGAATTGAGAGTTATAAATCATCAAAAATATTTATTATGAGATTTGCTTTGGTAGTGTTGGGGAAGAAATCAGGTTTAATGTAGAGTTGATGGGGCTTAAGTAGAAGTTAGGAATCAATTTTAACCCAAAAGCTATAGCTATTAGGTATTGACCAAAACTCCTATTTAAACTCATCACTATTTCTTATCTTATCCGTTGTGGGACTATGCTCACATATTAATCACCTCAATAACTCCAGCTTAATTTGTTAGTATAGTTCAATTCAACTATAATTCAATCTTCCACGGGATTCACTAACTTTTACACCACTTTACTCGTGGGTTAACCAATTCACTAACTCTTACACCACTTTACTCGTGGGCTAACCAGACCATGCATTCAGCACATGTCTATCAAACATCCGTAGGAACTTTCACCACTTCACTCAATGGTGGCTAACTAGACTATATCACTCTTACGGGCATCCGTGGATTCTCCCGACACCTTTGGGCTTCATGATGTAGAACACATTGCGGACATCTTCATGGAGAAATGGGATCGTAACAAGCCCAAACGCGGACCCGGTCGAGAAAAATAGGTTGCAACGAAGAACGGGTCGTAACTTTCAATCCGTAAGTCGGATTTGGACGATTTTTTTTAAATCGCGTATTTTTTCGAGACGGAGCCAACCAAACCCACCTAGTTCGGTTTGCTCGCCATTCGTTTCGCCAAATTCCTTCTGGATTGAGAGATATCAGCGTTTTCATCGATTTTTTTTACTATTTTTAGTAATGTTTTAGGAGTCTGTTTGGATTAGGAAGTAAATCCGGTTTGATTCCAAATTTGACCGATTTACTTCCCTAATCGTAAGGAGTCTTTTGAGGATAGTTTTCTTATTTCTATTTTTAGCAAAGTTCAGGTCAATTAGAGTTCTTATTTCTAATTTTAGTAGGAGTTCGAGTCATTATAGGATTCTTATTTGTTTTCTATTTAAACAGAGTCTTGTAAGCCCTAGAGGCATATCTTTTTCATCAATAAAATTTTCGTTTAATATATTTTCTTCGTGGATTCGAAGCTCTTCGTGGATTCGGAGATCAACCCTCGGTGGATTCCGAGATTTCAACTTCTGCGCTGCGTCACTTCACATCGAATTTTTAACTTTTTTTTCTCTTTTTTTTATTACTTGGACCATAAGTTTAGCTCTGATACCACTGTTGGGGGAGAAATCGGGTTTAATCTAGAGTTGATGGGCCTTGAATAGAAGTTAGGAATAATTTTAATTCAAAAGCTATAGCTATTAGGTATTGACCCAAACTCCTATTTAAACTCATCACTCTTTCTTATCTTATCCGATGTGAGACTATACTCACATATTAATCACCTCAACACGTAGACCATAAATTGAAAGTGATGAACCATCAAAAGATTTTATTTTTAGCAATAATCTGGGTCAATTCTCAATTGTTTATATGGTTAATTTGCCGGCAGTGCATGTACCCGGAAGAAAATAAATCGAAAGAAAAAAGACGAGTAAATTAATTCAAGTTAAATTTGCCCTTGAAGTTGTCAATATTTACGAAAGCGGTTCGGTACTCGAAATTCAGTTGCAGCAGTTTTCTACGGGAATGAGAGAGCATAAAATAAGGAGTTTAATTACAATTAATGCCGTTGATACTCCAAAACACCCAAGCTGTTGGCTTGTAAAATTGCTAAATCTCAAAAGTAAATCAAATAAAGCAATTACAGCAATGTATACACACCAATTGTTTCATACTTGACGCTAACCGAACAACTCTGATTCAATTTTAAGATTTCGGCACGTGCAGTGAACAAAGCATTACATTAAGCTCGAACCCAAGATCAACATCTTCACCTCAAACACTTAAAACTCCACTCCGATTCTCCTCCGTGAACCTCTTAATCATCCTCACAAGCTCATCCGCCGCCTCCGGGCTTGAACGGGTTTGCTAATGGGTCCTCCCTCGTGCATGGCCCCCGTTGGCAGTGCCAGCCTCCACCACCAATCACTCTGCTCGAGATTCAAGAACATGTCTACTGGACAGCTGGCCTGTGATTCTGTACGCCGAGTCCCTCCGAAAAAAAGGCAGCTGGATGACATAGCCTCTGATTCTGGAGGCAGCTTCAAGGCGAGGTAATGGGCTAAATTGTTGCCGGTGGAGTTGCCGGAGATGAAGATGTTGTTGCAGTCCGTGTCAGAGAGGAATGAGTCTGATGCGGGTTGGATCTAGTTGACTATGGTCACCTGATGCATCAGATGAATTATAGGATGTAGCTTAAGAATACCCTGGTCATGATCTATGTTACAAATATATATAGATCTAGTACACTATGGCTCACTAGGGCTGTTTGGTTCATGGATTAGTTTTGATGCATGTCACGGATCCAAAAAAATCTATATTCATAATCTTGTTTGTTTGCATGCATATTAAAGAGGATTTGATGAATGGCAAATCCAAGCAAAAAATTCTAGATTGGTTGAACATGAATTTGTTGAGGATAATATGGTATAATATCACTCCTTTTTCCTTTTTAGATAAGGCTCAGTAAATATCAGAGTGAAATTAACACTTTTTAAGGGAATTAGAATTGATGCATTAATCCTACGTGGCAGCTCCAATTTTATCATAAATAAATGCTAACCAAAAAATGTATTTAGTTAAAATTTGAGATTTTGGTCTTGTAGGTCCCATTTTTTCAATGCAAAGTTGCAAAATGTAAGGAAACAAACAACCCCTAACTTAAAGCAAATAAAATAGACCTACCTCGACAATGACAAAAATGGTTAAATTTATATTCATATTCCTAAAGGATTCGGCTCCTCTTTATAATAAAAAGCAGTGAATGACTCACTATTTTTATTATTTGTTTAGTGGGTAACAGTGATTTGTATCCGTCTGTAACTTAAGACTAAATGTAATTCATGGTCAATATAGTAAACACTAAATTTAGAATGAATCATAAACAGTTATGTTCTCCTAAATAAATCAACGACTATGATAAAATAGTAGTCACTCCACTATCAATATTTTTGAGAGTGTAGAGGATCCAAATCCATTCCTTACCATACATAAAGCAACTTACTATATAATAAAAAAGAAAAGGAAGAAAAAGTCTTTCAAAGAGACTCGAGGGAAATTTGATGGTTACAAAATAATCTCATAAATAAAAGGCTAAATATCTAAGACCCCTTAACTTGGGAAATTATGAGAAAATCCTCTTAACTTTCAAAATATCGAAAGCCCCCTTAATATTAAGGGTATTAGAAAACCCTTTAACTTTGTGATTTTTTCAGAAAGCCCTCTTTAACTTTGAGATTTTATCAGAAAACCCCCCTAATTTAGGAGGGAAGTTTTCTGATAAAATCTCAAAGTTAAAGAGGATTTTCTGATAAAATCTCAAGGTTAAAGATAGTTTCTGATAAAATTTGAAAGTTAAAGGGGAGTTTTGTAATAATCCCTATACTTAAGGGGTTTTTTTCTGATATTTTGAAAGTTAAGGGGTTTTTTTGATAATCATCCAAAGTTTAGGGGTTGGGGAGAGAAGGGGGGGTGTTTCTGATATTATCCCATTCCATAAGGTCTGCCTCCGCCTTATTGCTGACCTCAATGCTCCTGTTGTTGCTCCTGATTATCACCTTGCGCTTGAGAACAGGTTGCCTGTAGTGATTCGTGATGCGGTAATGACAATCTTCATTTATGTTGTAAAATTTTTAATTATAAAAAGATAGAAAAAGTCTTTCATATAATGTTCAAATTTGATTCGCTATCTAGACCCAAGTGAATAACATAAGTGTTGCAATATCTAACCTTTAGAAATGAGGGGTAGACATGCCATAAACACGGATCGACCCCTGACCTTTTGAGCTAAGGCCCCAAGCCCTGTCCACTTGCGGGGGATATTTGATTAGCATACTTGCTAAGTTATGAGTTTCCTTACACGAGGTCTTGAGTTCAAACCGCAGGTTTGAAGTATTTGCTTACTTAGATATATGCCCCTCAAATTGCCCTCCAAATTGTTAACTCTCTTCACTCTTGCCCCTCAATCTGAGGGCAGTCAAAATTTAACAGAATGTAGGTGTAAAGTTACCTGTAAATCCCCATTTTAAATGATATACAAAGAAATTCCAGCATGAGATCCCAATCTTCTTCCCCAACCTGTTTCTTTGTTCCTCAATTAAACATTACTAACGTCCGCAAATAGCAGCAGTTCTGCTGGTGAATGTTTCCGGGTAGGCCATACAAACCGTTTTATACATTCACATCGTTTTATACATCCTTGAGTATAGATTAACCACATAAATCTTATTTACAAATTAATTAATCCAAGGTGCGTGATCGGCATCCCGCGGGAAGGGGTGGGGTAGGCAGCTGCGGCAATGCATGATGCTGCTACAGCGTGCGGGTAGCCGTAGCACCGCGAGCAGCAAGACCAGATCAATTTCTCATTTTCCATTTTTAGCAAGATGGAGAACAATGTCAAATTTATTAAAAAATGTTAAATCAGAGCAATGGCCGAATTCCTAAAGTTTACTTGATTTATTAAAAGGTCAAATTAGACGTTTTCAAAAAGTCTTATTTAATTTAACGGAATATTCCATCGGGTTATATCTCATTAAATTGCAAATTTTAAACTCCCAAAAATTATTTGCCATTGGGTTAAAATAAATGAAATAATTCAAAAATTATTGGTTATAATTCTTGAAATCATGAATTTTAAACTCTGTAAAATTATTTTTTTCACAGTCAAACGAATGAAAATGCGTAAAAATGTGGGTTATAGGTCATGAAATCTTAAACTCCACAAAATTATTTACCATTGCATCAAAATGAACAAATTTAAAAAATGTGGGGTATAACTCATGAAATTGTGAATTTTGAACTGCACAAAATTATTTGTATTTGCCTTTGGGTCAAAATAAATGAAAAAATTAAAAAAATTGTGGGTTATGGCTCATGAAATTATGAATTTTAAACTTTATAAAAATTATTTTCCGTTGGATCAAAGCGAACGAAATGCACAAAAATCGTGGGTTATAGCTCATGAAATCGAGAATTGAAACTCCACAAAATTATTTGCTATTGAATCAAAACGAACAAAAAAATCACAATATTGAGTTATAGGTCATAAAATTGTGAATTTTAAACTCTACAAAATTATTTGACATTGGGTCGAAATAAATAAATAAAATTTAAAAATTATTGGTTATAGCTCATGAAATCGTGAATATTGAACTCCATAAATTATTTTCTATTGAGTCGAAATGAACAAAAATGGATAAAAAATATTGGTTATAGCTTATAAAATTGTGAATTTTAAACTCTAAAAATTATTTGCCATTGAATCAAAATGAATAAAATTAGACAAAAATTATATGTTATTAAGTTGAAATAAACAAAATTCCACAAAAATCGTGTATTTACTCATAAAATCATGAATTTTGAACATGAAAAATTTGTTTGTCATTAAATCAAATGGACAAAACGAACAAAAATCATGTGTTACAGCTCAAAAATCATGAATGTTAAACTTCCCAAAATATTTCCATATAATCAAAATGAATAAAAATGAAAAAATTTATGGGTTATAGCTATAAAATCGTGAATTTTGAACTCAGAAAATTATTTACCATTGGGTAAAATGATTAAAAATAAATAAAAATTAAGGGTTATAGCTCATGAAGTTATGAATTTTGAACTCTATTAATAAATTTTCCTTTGGGTCGAAACAAATGAAAAAATTAAAAAAGGTGAGATATAGCTCATAAACTTATGGGTTATAGCTCATGAAATTAGGAATTTTGAATCCACAAAATTATTTGCCATGAGATCGAAACAAATAAAAAAAATTAAAAATCATGGATAATAGCTCATGAAATTGTGAATTTGAACACTAGATAATTATTTTCTATCGGTCGAAATGAATGAAAATGCACAAAAATCATCACTTATAGTTCATGAAGTCATGTATTTTGATCTCCACAAAATTATATGTCATTGAGACAAAACAAATAAAAACTCAAAATTGTGGGTTATAGCTCATTAAATCATGAAGTTTAAACTCCGTAAAATTATTTTCTATTAGATCAAAATTAACAAAGATATATGAAAATAATTTGTTAAAGATTATGAAATCATGAATTTTAAACTCTAAAAATTATTTTCCATTTGGTCAAAAAATTTTGAGTTATAGCTCATGAAATTGTGAATTTTAAAGTTTGAATTTTGTAAAATTATTTTCCATTGGGTTGAAATGAATGGAAATGAATAAAAAATCTAGGGTTATAGCTCATGTAATCATGAATTTTAAACTCTAAAAATTATTTGACATTGGATCAAAACAAATAAAATTATGAGTTATTGCTCATAAAATTATGGGTTATACCTCGTGAAATTGTGAATTTTGAACTCCACAAAATTATTTATGATTGGGTCAAAATAAGTGAAAAATTTAAAATTGTGGGTATATAGCTCATAAAATCTTGAATTATGAACTCAGTATAATTATTTTCTATTAGGTCAAAATGCACAAAAATGCACAAAAATTATTGGTTATAACTCATAAAATCAAATGTTATAGCTTATAAAATTATGAATTTTGAACTCCACAAAGTTATTTGTCATTGGATAAAAAATACAATAAAATAAAAATCTTAGGTCATAGCCATAAAATTGTGAATTTTAAACTCTACAAAATTATTTGCCATTGTGTTAAAATAAATAAAAAATTTAAAAATTATGTGTTATAACTCATAAAATAGTAAAATTTGAACTCTTTAAAATAATTTTTATTAGTTCAAAAGGAATGAAAAATGCACAAATATCATAGGATATAGCTTATGAAATTGTAAATTTTAAACTCCACAAAATTATTTGGCATTAGGAAAAAGAAGATAACATTCAAAATTCGTGGATTATAACTTATAAAATTGTGAATTTTGAACTCTCTAAAACTGTTAGCCATTGGGTCGAAATGAATGAAAAAGCACAAAAATCATAGATTATAAGGTTATGAAATCGAGAATTTCAAACTCGACAAAATTATTTGCCATTGGGTCAAAATAAATGAGAAAATACAAAAATCATGGATTATAGCTCTTGAAATCATGAATTTTAACTCAGAAAATAGTTTCCATTGGGTCAAAATGAATAAAATGCACAAAAATCATGTAATTTAGCTCATGAAATCATAAATTTGAAACTTTAAAAATTATTTCTATTTGATCGAAACAAATGATAAATTTAAGAATCATGAATTATAGCACATGAAATTATGAATTTAAACACCATAAAATTATTTACCATTGGGTCGAAACAAATAAAAAATTTAAAAATCGCGGGTTATAACTCTTAAAATTGTGAGTTTTAAATTTCATAAAATTAATTGCCATTAGTTCAAAACTATTGAAAAATTTTAAAATCGTGGATAATAACTCATGAAACTATAAATTTAAACTCAGAAAATTATTTTCCATTGGGTCAAAATGAAGAAAATTAGAAAAGGATCATAAGTTATTGCTGATAAAATTATGGGTTATTGATCATAAAACTATGAATTTTGAACTCTATAAAATTAGTTGCTATTGGATCAAAACAAACACGAAAATTTTTACATAATGGATTATGGCTCATAATTATCACATTTTATTACACTTTTATACCATTATTATCTATTTTATTAGAATAAATATATCACTAAGCACACATTTTTATCTTAATTTACAGAAATGAAGAATTAATAAACAAGAGCTCCAAAGAATCAAATTCTCTCATTAAGGAATCAATTCTGTTATGAACCAATCGGTTCACCAACCGATTGGCCAACCGATTGGTTCGTAACAGAAACAGCGTATGACTGAGATTTATTTCTTAGAGCTCAAACTAAATCTAATGACTCTTACTGACTGCTATAGGCTATAAATAGGGTAGAGGGTGGGTGATTTTTGTATGAAAATTTTTATAAAACTCCATTTTGAGAGTAGGTTTACACTTAATTGAGAAGGCCTTCTAAAATTATAAATTTTTTATTTATAATAAATAAAATTTTTTCCTCCTTTTAAATTTTCTTTTCTTCTTCTTTATTGATGAAGATGAAGATAAAGATTTGCTTTCAAGGGGCTAACCCCTTGCAATGTAAGTTTTTATTTTTCTCTTTTATTTTCTTATTTTAGAAATTCATGTTTTAGGATTTTATTTTTATGTTGGTAATTAGATTTATTTCATGCATTGTAGTGTAGCTTAGATTTATTTTTATGTTGGTAGATTAGATTTATTTTTATGTTAGCAGTTTAGATTTACTAGTATGCTCTTTTATTATTTTGTTATTTATTTTTCATGCTTTGTAGAATTTATTTTATTATATTTTTATTGTAGTGTATATTTACTTTTATGCTCTTTATTTTTGTTAGTTAGATTTCCTTTATGCTCATAGTTTAGATCTTTATTTTCTTGTTATTGTTCTTATTTTTGTAGTTAGTTTTTATTTTTCTTGTAATTTAGATCTCTTTCTTTTATGCTTTCTAGTCTAGATTTTATTTTCTTATTTTTATTTTATAAAATGAGTAACTAAATATTGTAGGAATTCTAGAATTGTATGAAACTAGTTTGATTTCTTTTATGATTTGTGGATTGCTCTCTTATGCTTAAAATGATCATTTAGAATAATCAACTAGAGAACTAATCGGTAGAAGAAGAATTTGATAATCTATGCTTATCTTGAGTGGTTTGATAGGTTATGCTTATGAATTCTAGAATTGTTATCTAGTTGTTGTTCTTTTCATGAATGAAATTTTACGTGGATGATAATTTGATAGATAATGCTTTCTTTTAGTAGTTTGATAATCTATACTTAGTAAATCTAAAGTAAAATATGATAAAAAGAGAGTAGTTCATAAATCCTAAATGAACGATTCAATTTTAGATTCTATCTTCTCTACTTGATTTCCTTCATCTGTTACTTGTTTTGGTTTTTCTTTTGATTATTTTTTCTCTTCTTGATTTTATTCGTTTCTATTTTCTTATTTTTCCTCCTTGTTTATTTGTTTTCTTTTGTTTGTTCACTCTTTCTCCCCTCTTGTTCTAGTTTTCTTTTATTTATAAGTAATCACACACTCTTTATATCTCTACACTTTCACTCCTCTTTGTCCACACACATTTTAGGATCCAATTTAAAATTTTCCCACACACCTTCCTCATGGGATCGATATTATAACTATACTATAACTTGATAGTTATTCTCTTGCAACTTTAGGGTATGTTTATTATATCCCTACCAAGTTTTTGGCCATTGCTATGGAAAATGCTTGTAGTTAGGATTTTTCTATTTTTATTCTTTGATTTATGTGTCTAATTGTGAAGGAACAAATTTGAAGAAGAAGATTGAGGATTGAAGATTGAAGATTTGCTCGCAAAGGTAAGTCATCTTTCTAGTATTTTTAATTCCACCCTCTAGTTTAGGCTCTTTACATTAGAGACAACTAGGAACTAATAAAAAATTTCTCTTATTGACCCTAATAAAATTCACCTCCACTTGAACAATTACTAACAAGATAATAAATTTAAACAAGAGCTCTCTTTCTCACATTTATTTAATTGTTAACCCTAATTAAAAATAAAAGATTTTTCTCATCCTTTTGCAGTTACTTTTAATTCTTAGTGTTGTATTGCATATAGTTAGTAGGAATTCACCAAAGTGATTTGAGTATTATGATTTGAGCTCTCACTTAAAAATACTCTTAAGGACAAAACACCCTAATTAAAAAAGTTGAGGGATTTCATCACCCTTTTCTTAGCCCACAAATCACTAATTCCTCACAAACCCAAGCATTTTAAAATTTATTAGACATTGACTCGAGCTCATTAAGGAACAAGAAATTCTTAAATGAACGGTTTAAGTTTATTTAAATCCGTTGGTGTCTAAAACAAAGTTTAGGGTTTATGATAGCGTTCCATAAGGAAAGAGTACTTAATTGGTCCTTGACATCACTTTAGTACTATCCTTACGACTAACTGTCCAAGTAAACTTTAAATTTTTACTCAAGGAGTTTTGGTTAGGAGCTAGTCTAGTTGAGTCTAGACTTAACCCTAGAATTAAGAGTGATTATTTCAAAGTAGTTGCTCTCAATTGTTTAGTTAGGTTTTTCTTTTATCTTTTTCTTTTCTCTCACTAATCTTTTAGGTCTTTTAGTTTTCCTTAAAAAAGGAAAAAAAAGAAAAAAGAATTTTTAGATCTTTCTCCTAATTTTCTTTTTAGATATAAAACAATCTAAAAAGAATTTGCTTTAGTGTATGCGAGTTTGGATTAGGAATAATACCAATTGTTTAATCCATAATGAACCAATTTTGAGACTAAAGAAATTGCAAATCCAAATGCACCGGTTCTTCAAGATATGTGTTACCCAACTATGAATGCAATCCCGTCTTGTATTAAGCTTCTTGATGTTAATGGAGCTAATTGTGAGCTTAGACCTCACTTTATAAACATGCTTCTAAAATTCTTAGGAAACGAATCCGAAGATGCATAAATTTTTATATCTGAGTTTGAGGAAATTTGTCTTATGATTAAGATTAGAGAATTGTCTGATGACGCGATTAAGCATAGATTTATCCTTATTTCTCTAAAGAGAAAGCCAAAAAATAATTGTATAGCTTACCCACATATTCTATCTCAATCGGGGATGAATTTGTTATCGTTTTCCTGAAGAAAATTTTCCCAATTTATAAAATGGTAAAGCTTGGAAACAACATTTAGAATTTCAAGATAGCCTCAAGGGGGCCATTATGAAAGTATTTTGATAGGTTTGAGGATCTTCTTATCCAATGTGCTCATCATGGTCTAAAAAAGTGGTAATTATACTAAATTATCTGTGAAGGATTGGATTTTTCTTCAAAAACATTCTTAGAATTTATGTGTCAAGGAGATTTTATGAATAAAAGTGTTAATGAAGCTTGAAAATTCTTAGAGAGTTTTTTTTAAAAACATGCAGTGGGAACACTGTGATGAAAGAGTTTCATCAGTTCCCCCAATCAAAATCAGTAGTCTTTTCCGAGAGTCAAACATAGCCTCTGAAGTAAATATGGCTACAATCCTGCGTCGGTTAGAAGTCTTAGAAACTAAAAAATGAGCTTCGACTCAAATCAACCAAGTTTCTTTTCCAGGATATCATAATTGTCTATCTCCAATCCATATTTCAGAGGAATATCCTCCCTTAGAAAATAATCAACCACTAGGTCAAGTGAACGCTGCAATTCAGCGTCCTAGGATGATCCGTTTTCTCCAACCTACAATCCGGGTTGGAGAAATTATCTAAAATTTGCATGGAATCAGAAAAAATTATTTGAAAATTAAAACTTCACTCTCACTTTAACCCAATAATTTCCTAGAGGAAATACAGATTTATTCAACACACCGAATAATTTTTAACAATCTAATTTGCCTTATCTAAACCAGTCTTCTCCTCATTAATCAACATATCCTGCTCCTCTAAATTCTGATGACGAGTGATATTTGAATATCTTAGAAAAGGGTTTAGAAGCCATGATTAAAGCTTCTACCCGGACCACTAACATGTTGACTCAGTCATCCGACACTCTAAATTCCTTCATGCAGACAATCGGTCAAATGTTAAATTCTAACACTCAAACCATAGCTAGGTTAGAAATCCAACTTGGTCAATTAGCTAGTGCTGTGAGTGAAAGAAAAAATGAAAAATTTCCAAGTCAACCTGTTGCAAGCTCTAAGGACATTGGATTAGGTTCAACCTACCCAGCTCAGATGAATGCAATCCATACATTACGGTCAGGGAAGCAGATAGATAATCAAGTTAGAATGCCTTCGGATAAAACTCCGTCTTCTTCTTCTCCTATTCAAAATATTGAACCTGAACAAATTCCTTCTCCTTCTGACAACTCTATTCATCAACGATCCTCTTTTGATGGCTAAGAACTTGAAACCGAACCTGAACTCGATCTTGATAGGTTTAAGCCTATTGCTCCATTCCTAGATAGACTCAGGCCTAGGAAAAACTCTCCTCAAATAGGGAAGATCTTAGAAATCTTCAACCAGGTCAAGGTCGACAACCCTCTCTTAGATGCCATCCAACAAATCTTATATTATGCAAAATTTTTGAAAGATTTGTGCACTAAGAAGAGAATAATAAATATTTCAAAGAAAGTCTTTCTGAGAAGACCGTTCTTAGCCACTTCAAGTGCTCTGATTAACTATAGGACCGATTAAATAAAATTATCCTTTGGGAATATGACTATAGGTTTCAACATCTTCAATCTAGAGAATCAACCGAGTTATCCATCAAATCAACCCCTAGAAGTGAACTTCATTTAGGAAACATCAAAGAAAGAGTTAGAAGAAAAATGTGAGTTAGACCCGAGTTTTGAGGAGACTTTTGGTGATGAGCTCAAGATCCTAGAGGAGTTAGAATTAGAACTATTATTAATAAGGAAAGCACTAAGTCAGACAAACGTGTCACTGATATCAGCTTTGAAGAAATTTTTGCTGATGAGCTTAGGTTCCTAGAAAATATAGAACAACCAGCTTATCATACATCAACCATGAATCTTGAATTTGAGAAAATTTTTAAAGAAAAACTGGTTATATTAGGATAAACTTTCATTCATGTGGAACCTGAGTTCAAATCTGAGACTTGCTTTCTGTTTGATCAACACCAAAAAATTTAAAATGCATAACACTATAACTACCTGCCTTCAAATGCTGCAAAAATCTTTAAAAGCCTCAGAATGTATAGAACTTAAGCACATCATTGAGTTTATTATTCTAGACTTATTTAAAATCTAGGGTAGAATTTTTAGCAATAAGGTAGGATTTGATGTAGGACTCGAACTTTTCATCTTAAAACTTTTATTCTATATCTTTACTCTTTGTCTTATAATAAAAAAAAGAATTTATTTTTCTCTCCTTTGAGAGTTTCTTGTTCTTTTAAAAAATATTTTGAAAAATGGTAAAAACAAAAAGTGAAAAAGAAAATTTTGACTACATCCTCCTCATACTAAAAGTAATTATAGATTTTTATCATTTTATCATTATTCAAGGTCGACCAAACAAATGCAAGTGCATCATTTCCTATCTGCTTTACCTTGTGCATCATATAGTTTGCATTGAGGATAATGCAAAATTTAGGTGTGAGGTGGGACTAGTTTTTTCTTTTTAAATTTTCTTTTATTTTCACTTTTCGCTTGCTTTCATTTTTTTCTTTTTCTTGCATTTTCCCCTTTTCCTTCCTTAAAAAAAATCTCACTTGCCAATTTGGGAGAGTTAGTTAATAATTAATCTATTTGATAAACTTTTAAACTCTCCTGTTCTTAGTTAGTTTTACACTCAAGTTGACCTTTTATAATACTCTAAATAAATATCTTAAGAAATAATATTTAAAGTAGTATACTTCACTATTGTCCAACTTAGACTTTTAATTAAGGTAATAAATTTTTGCATACTTAGCTTAGAGTGGAAAATAATTTTTAAGTTCTCTTGATCTAAATATTTTTTTTAAGACACGCGCGCGCGTACATACACACACACACACAAGAGATATATAAGAGAAACATTTTTTTATATAAGAGAAACATTATTCTTGAAAAATAAATTGATGAAGAGGCTTGAAAATTGTTCGAAACAAAGAGTTAGCATGTTCTTTTCAAAACTTTTAACTGACTGTCTAAGTTAGACTTGGTTTTGTATAACTATAATAAAAAGAATTTCTTAGAAATTTACTTTGGAGTTATACATAAAAATATTTTCTTAAGTAAAAACTACGCTCTAATTATGTTGTTTAAAGATATCAAGTGAATTAATTATACATTGACTTCTTCAAATTGGCAAGTTGACCAAAATTTATGGGTATTTTCACTGCAAACCCTCACGAGACTCCAACTCATCCTCTAGGGTAACCTAGGGGTATAAATACTTATTGTATGTGCTAAATACAACCGGGATTCCTGCAAAAGTGAGTTATGATTTTCTTTCTTTCTTTGCTAGAGGACTAGCAAAAATTTAGGTGTAGGGGTATTTGATCATCATATTTTATTACACTTTTATACCCTTATTATCTATTTTATTTTAATAAATATATCACTAATAACATATTTTTATCTTAATTTGCAGGAAATAAAGAATTAATGAATAAGAGCCTAAAAGAATCAAATTCTCTTCTTTTTCCACCACTTATTTAAGCCCAAGATCAAGCCAAGAGGAGGCCCACAAAAGCCTAAGGAATCAAAAAAATCGGGTCAATAAGTCAACAAGTAATCAAATCTGTTATTAACCAATCGGTTCACAAGCCGATTAGCTAATCGGTTCACCAACTGATTGACCAATCGGTCGACTAACCAATTAGTTCGTAACACAAACAGTGTATGATTGAGATTTATTTCTTGAAGCTCATGCCAAATCCAATGGCTCTTGTTGATTGCTGTAGGCTATAAATAGGGGTAGAGGGTGAGGGGTTTGAGTATGAAAATTTTTGTAAAAGCTCCATTTGGAGAGGATGGTTACTCTTAATTGAGAAGACCTTTCAAAATTATAAACTTTTTATTTGCAATAAATAAATTTTTTTCCTCTTAATTTTTTGCTCTTCTTTGTTGATGAAGATGAAGATGAAGATTTTCTTTCAAGGGGCTAACTTCTTGCAATGTAAGTTTTATTTTTCTCTTTTGTTTTCTTATTTTAGAAATTCATGTTTTATGGTTTTATTTTCTTTTATTTTTATGTTCAGAGATTAGATTTATTTCATGCATTGTAGTGTAGATTTACTTTCATGCTCTTTTATTATTTTGTTGTTTATTTTTCATGCTTTGTAGAATTTATTTGTTGTATTTTTTTGTAGTGTAGAATTACTTTTATGCTCTTTTATTTTTATTAGTTAGATTTTCTTTATGATTATAGTTTAGATCTTTATTTTCTTGTTCTTGTTCTTATTTTTGTAGTTAGTTTTATTTTTCTTATAATTTAGATCTCTTTCTTTTATGCTTTCTAGTTTAAATTTTATTTCCTTATTCTTATTTTATAAAATGTGTAACCAAATCTTGTAAGAATTTTAGAATTTTATGAAACTAGTTTGATTTCTTTTATGATTTGTGGATTGCTATCTTATGCTTAAATGATCATGTTGAGGATAATCAACTAGAGAACTAATTGATAGAAGAAGAATTTGATAACCTATACTTATCTTGAGTGGTTTGATAGGTTATGCTTATTAATTCTAGAATTATTATCTAGTTATTGTTCTTTTCATGAATAAAGTTTTGCTTGGATGATAATTTGATAGATTATGCTTTCTTTTAGTAGTTTTATAATCTATGCTTAGTAAATCTAAAGTAAAATATGATAAAAAGAGAGTAGTTTATAAATGCTAAATGAAATTAACTAGTGGATTCAATTCTAGATTCATATATTCTCTACTTGATTTCCTCCATCTTTTACTTATTTTGATTTTCCTCTTTTGATTATTTTTCTCTTATTGATTTTATTCTTTTCTATTTTCTTTATTTCTCCTCCTTGTTTATTCTTTGTTTTCTTTTATTTGTTCACTCTCTTTCTCTCCTCTTGTTTTAGTTTTCTTTTATTTGCAAATAATCACACACTCTCTATATCTCTACACTTTCACTCCTCTTGTCCACACGCATTTCTAAGATCCAATTTAGAATTTTTCCTACACACCTTTCTCGTTTGATCGATATTATAACTATATTATAACTTGATAGTTGTCCTCTTACAACTTTAGTGCATGTTTATTATGCACCCTATTAGCTCATGAAATTGTGAGTTTTGAACTCCATAAAATTATTTGCTATTGGGTCAAAATAAATGAAAAAGTTTAAAATTGTGGGTTATAGCTCATGAAATCGTGAATTTTAACTCCATAAAAGAATTTTTATTGGGTCAAAATGAACAAAATGCACAAAAATCATTGGATATAGCTTATGAAATTGAGAATTTTAACTTCACAAAATTATTTGCCATTGGGTAGAAATAAATAAAAATTAAAAAAAATCACAGTTTATAGATCATGATATCATGAATTTTGAACTCCATAAAATTATTTTCCATTGGGTCAAAATAAATAAAATGGATAAAATTCATAGGTTATAGTTCATAAAATTGTGATTTTAAACTAAAAATTATTTTCTATTGGGTCAAAATAAACAAAAAAATTATAAAATATGGGTTCTAGCTCATGAAATTGTAAAGTTTTAACTCAGATAATTATTTGTCATTGTATTGAAATGAAAAAGTTTCAAATGTCATGGTTATAGCTCATGAAATCATGAATTTAAAACTCCGTAACGTTATTTTCTATTGGGTCGAAATGAATGAAAAAACATATTTTATATCTTATTAAATCATAAATTTTAAACTCTAAAAGCTATTTACCATTGGATCGAAATGAATAAAAGTGGATAAAAATTATGACTTATAGCTCATAAAATCTGTGTTATATCTCATTAAATTCTAAAATTTGAACTCAACAAATTAATTTTCAGAAGGACAAAATGAACAAATAATCTAAAAATATTGGCTATAGCTCTTGAAATCATGAATGTAAACTCTGTCAAATTATTTTTACATTGTGTCAAAACAGATGAAAATGCATAAATAATGTGAGTTATAGTTCATGAAATCATAAATTTTAAACTCCACAAAAGATTTGCTATTGGATCAAAATGAACAAATTTTTTAAATTATGAAAAATTTAAAATTCTTGGGTTATAACTCATGAAATTATGAAATTTTAACTCTATAAAATTATATTTTGCATTGGATTGAAACGAATGAAAATGCGCAAAAATATGGGTTTTAGCTCATGAAATCATGAATTTTCAACTCCATAAAATTATTTGTCATTGGATCAAAAGAAAAAAAAATCAAAAATTGGTGGCTATGGCTGATAAAATTGTGAATCTTAAAGTCCCTAAAATTATTTGCTATTAGATTTAAATAAACAAAAAAATTCAAATGATAGGTTATAGCTAATGAAATTATAAATTTTAAAATCTATAAATTATTTGCCATTGGGTCGAAACAAGCTAAAAATTTAAAAATTACAGGTTATAGCTCATGAAATCATGAATTTTGAACTATGTAAAATCATTTCTAGTAGGTCAAAATGAATAAAAATGAACAAAAATTGTGGGCTATAACTTAGAAAATTGTGGGTTATAACTCATAAAATTATAAATTTTGAACCCCACAAAATTATTTGACAATGGATCAAAATTTTTTAAAAAAATCGCACAATGTAGCTCTTAAAATTATGAATTTTGAATGCCACAAGATTATTTTCCATTCAGTCAAAATAGATGAAAAAGTTTAAAAATCCTGTGTTTTAGCTCATGAAATTATAAATTTTAACTCTAAAAATTATTTTTCATTAGGCCCAACAGAACGAAAATGCACAAATATCATGGGATATAACTCATGAAATTGTGAATTTTAAAATCCACAAAACTATTTGCCATTAGGTCAAAATAAATAATAAAATAAAAAATCACGAGTTATAGCTCATGAAATTGTGGATTTTGAACATCGAAAATTATTTTTATTGGATTGAAATGAATAAAAATGGATAGAAAACATGAGTTATAGGTCATAAAATCATTATTTTTAAACTCTGAAAAATATTTTCCATTGGGTCAAAATAAATAAAATAATTCAAAAATTATGTGTTATAGCTCATGAAATCATGATTTTGAACTCTCATAAAATTACTTTTCATTAGATTGAAATGAATGAAAATGAAGTTTTTTGTAGGTTATAGCTCATTAAATTTTTAATTTTGAACTCTAAAAGCTATTTGCCATTGGATGAAAATGAAGGAAATTGGACAAAATTGTTAGTTATAGTTAATAAAATTTTGAGTTATATCTCATTAAATTGTGAATCTTAACTCTATAAAATTATTTGCCATTGGGTGAAAATGATTGAAAAATTGTAGGTTATATCTCTTAAAATCATGAATTTTAACTCCCTTAATTTATGTATTTTATTGGTCAAAATGAATGAAAATGCATAAAAATGTGGGTTATAGCTCGTCGATCATGAATTTTGAACTTCACAAAAGTATTTTTCATTAGATCAAAAGAAAAAAATTCAAAAATTGTGAACTTTGAGACAAATGAAAATAATTAAGAAATGCTAGGTTATAGCTCCTAAAATTGTGAACTTTGAACTCCGTAAAATTATTTTCCGTTGGGTTGAAACTAAGAAAAATAGACAAAAATTATTGGTTATAGCTCATAAAATCATTAATTTTGAACTCTAAAAATTATTTACCATTGGATCGAAGAAGAAAATTAGACAAAAATTATTTGCTTTTAGGTTGAAGCAAACGAAATTAGACAAAAATCGTATTATAACTCATAAAATCATGAATTTTGAACTCTGAAAAATAATTTGTCAGTGGATTGAAATGAAAAAAAATAAACAAAAATTATGGGTTATTGCTCTTGAATTGGTGAATTTTAAACTCTACAAAATTATTTGCCATATAATCAAAATGAACATGTCATGCCTTGCACACAGGTATGACCCGGTAGGTAGAATATTTATAGAACAAAAAATATAAAGTGTTATATAAATAGGTCAGAACTGCTTTTATAATATACATCCATAATCACTCACAATGTAAATATATATGAAAAGTATATATCTCATCACAACAACATCAACATCACAGAGATATCAAACAGAAATAAGAAAAAGAGATATATCAAATTGTCCTAGTATCAAGTGCACTAGGTAGATAACTTCAATATTCAGATAAATACAAGTCTTGGCTCAAACACGGCCATTAAATCTATATATTGTACTTAGAGAAATAACATAAAGTATTTACTGAATGAAATAAATAATCTAATTATTATTGTTTATATATGCTACTGCATGGTTTTGGCTACTTCCTTATAACCTGCAATGTTTAAGTAAACCTGGTCCGCTGCAGTTGGATTCACTTCGTTACTTGAAGAAAGAGGTCCATGAAAAGGGTTAGATGTAAGGTCTAAGTGAGGAAAATATGAGGAACTGCAAGAATCAAAGGTTTGTTGCACAAATATAATCAAATCCTTATCAGCTAGATAAGAAAGAATATAGAATCAATGAGAATGATCATAAGCCTCAACATGATGTATCAAGTTGTGTTGTGTATGCAATATATATTAATCATAAATAACATATTAAAGATATTAATTATGTTCTTATTTGGATATGAAATGATTGAGTCTGCCCACCTAAGGTGGTTACATATAACTAATACGAAATTATCAAATAGGTACTCACATTGGGCCAACCAACCAATCTTAAGACACAAATCATCTTATAACTTATCACTCATCCCGCTGTTATTTAATTTTGTACATGTAATATTATGTACTGAAATTCACATCCTATGGCAACCTCACACAACCTAGTTAGTACTAACTAGAACGGTCCAGGTCAGGCATCAGCTACCTAGTCGAATCATGTATTAGGACTAACAACATTGGGGTAAACTCCATAGTCTAGGATACAGGTCTCTACACCTGCTACATATATAATGATTATGTGTGACATCCTAATATATCATTAACTCTAGCACCATTCAATTAGAATGATATGCAATTAACCGTTCATTTGCCTCTATTGAGTTATATAAACATTTAACATGCGCTGAGTTCAGTGGCAGACCAGAATTTCTAGAAAGTGGTGTCACAACATAATTAATGGTTAGAAAACTTTATATATGTTTGCCCATGAGTTTTTCATCGTGAGAAAAAATTCATATCTATAGCAAGATCAAACAATCTCAATCCAAAAAACCCTAAAAAACCCCTAAATTCAATACATAAAATAACATTAATAACTCAAAACATAAAGTTGTAGCATGAAATCCCAACATGATGCTCAAAGTCATCAGAGAGGAGGGATGTTGGATGGCTTCACATATTTGTAGGCTGAGTACTATTACCATCATGTATATAATCTAGTACCTCCACTAACCATTGCTATGTTGTATCTCTCTCCCCAGCTAATAATTCTCTTATCCTTTATTATCAGATAATTGTGCACAATTAGTGATTCGTTAGGTTATTTAGTGGGCTTGGGATGGGATGCTGGAGGCAATAGGTTGCGTTGGGAACTTCTATTGGAGAATTTTTAAGTCATTAATGGGCTTGGGTGTTTAGGATCTTCGAGTGAAGAACTTCACTCTAAGTAGATCCGCCCCTAGCTGAGTTATTCGAGTGATCAAAACACTCTATATATGTGTAGGTATCTTATGGGACTACTCCTACAATATTAAATAATCATAATCTCTCTTTAAACAAGGTTAAGACTGATAATTATTCTAATCAGACTAAACTACAATTCATTAAAGAGATGAAGCTGATTCAAAGCCAAATTAGACATCTGAAAAATTAGACAGATGTCTAAAAAATAAACCAGACGTCTTCTAATATGAAGAATATGTCTCTGTACACAAACTTGAGAATTTGGTTTCTGTCAATTGCATTTAGGTGCCTCCCTAACCCGACCAGACATATGAAATTAATTTCAGGTGTTTGATGTCCGAGCACCAGACGTTAGAATTCAATTCAGATGTCTGATGTTGCTCCATCAGACCACTGTGTCGCCACTGCTGCTATTCAAATGATCTGTTTCGCCTCGTTTCTTCGCCGTTTCACCTCTAATCTTCTTGTGGCCCCTTAGAATTATGACAGGGATAAAAAAATACATGTTTCTACCATGTTTCTATAATGTTTCTAAGATCAACACCAAAAGAAATGATGAAATTAGGATTTTTCTATGAAAACCTATACATATATTCAAATCTAACGATTGTGTCTAGGTAAACCCTATGAGATCTCATCAAAATTTATCCTAAAACATCAAGGAATCATCAACATAGAAGCCTAACTAGTTTTAACATGAAATCTAGGGTTTTAATAGATCCAAACAAAGAGAAATAGAGATATAATAAATAGATAAATCCCCAAAATTAAGAATCAAAGTGGAGAAAACGTAGTCTAAATAGTTGATCATTTTCTCCTACTGTGATTCCTCTCTCTATCCATCCTCTCCTAAAGAACTCCTACTCTCAAAAGTTACGCCTCTAAAAAGAACAGAACCCTAATAATCTAAGTGTATATAGGCTTGGACCTATTTGTAAAATATCATAATTATTATTTCTTTTACTCTTATAACCCTAATGTTTACATATGCAAATCCTCTTTAATTTTTAGTCCAATTCATGATTAGTTCATGAAACTCAATCTGATAAAATTATACTTTAAGGAATTTTATCATATCGAGTAGAAATAATTATATATTTTATAAAATCTGATTAATTAAATATATTATTTAATTAAAAAATCTGAGGCCTTACGTAACGTAAATGGACAAAAATCGTGGGTTATAGTGTTCATAGAATCACAAATTTTAAACTCTACAAAATTAATTATTATTGGGTTAAAATGAATTAAAATAAATAATTTTTGTGGATTATAGCCGATAAAATCGTGAATTTTGAACTTCATAAAATTTTTCATTAGGTTGAAATGAACGAAAATGCATAAAAATTATGGGTTATAACTCATAAAATTTCAAAACTTAAACTCTACAAAATTATTTTCCTTTGGGTGAAACAGACAAAATTTTTTAAAAATAGTGGGTTAACTCATGAAATCGTGGGTTATAGCTTATGAAATTATGATTTTGAACTCCACAAAATTATTTACTTTGCATTGGATGAAACAAAAAATTTAAAAATTTTAAAATTAAGTATAATAGCTAATGAAATCTTGAATTTGACCTTCATAAAATTATATTCCATTGTATGAAACATATGAAAGTTCATAAAAATTTGGGTTATAGATCATGAAAATTTAAATTTTAAACTACACAAAATTATTTGCCATTAGATTGAAGCGAATGATGAATTCAAAATTTATGGATTATAGCTCTTGAAATTATAAATTTTAAACACCGTAAAATTATTTTTCATCGAGCCAAAATAAAAAATCTAAAATTGTGGGTTATAGCTCTTGAAATTGTAAATTTTAAACTCCACAAAATTATTTGCCGTTAGGTCAAAACAACAAAAAATTTTAAAAATATGGATTATAGCTCATGAAATCATGAATTTTGAACATCATAAAATTATTTACATTGGGTCAAAGTGAAAAATGGACAAAAATAATTGACTATAGCTTATAAAATCGTGGTTTATAGCTCATAAAATCGTTAATTTTAAACTCCACAAAATTATTTACCATTGGATCAAAAAATTTAAAAATCATGGATTATATACCTCATTAAAATTATAAATTTTGAATTCCATAAAGTTATTTAACATTGGTTTAAATAAACTCAAAATATAAAAAATCATAGATTATTGCTCATGAAATCATGAATTTTAAACTCTGTAAAATTATTTATTCCATTAGGTCGAAATGAATGAAAACCTATAAAAAACATGGGTTATAGCTCATAAAATCATGGATTATCTATTCCACAAAATTAATAGCCACCATATCAAAATGAACAAAACAATTCAAAGTTGGTGGTTATAGCTCATGAAAATTTGAATTTTAAATTCCACAAAGTTATTTGTCATTGGGTCAAAACAAATAAAAAGTTTAAAAATCCTGGTTATAGCTCATGAAATCATGAATTTTCAACCATAAAAATTGTTTTTCGTTAGGCCCAAATGAATGAAAATGTAAAACATTATTTTCCATTTGATCGAAATGAAAAATTAGATAAAAATTATAGGTTTTAGCTCATAAAATTATTATTTTTAAAGTCTAAAAATTATTTTTCATTGGGTCAAAATAAATAAAAATTAAAAATTATAGGTTATAGCTCATAAAATCAAGAATTTTAAACTCCATAAAATTATTTTTCACTAGGTCGAAATGAGCAAAATGAAAAAAAATCATAGGTTATAGCTCATTAAATTGTTAATTTTAAACACTAAAAACTATTTGTCATGGGATCGAAACAATTTAAATTGATAAAACTATGAGTTATAACTCATAAATTTATGGGTTATATCTCATTAAATTGTGAATTTTAACTCCACAAGTTATTTGGCATTGGCTCAAAACGATTGAAAAATTTAAAAATATGGGTTATATCTCTTGAAATCATGAATTTTGAACTCTGTTAATTTATTTTTTCATTGGGTCAAAGCAAATGAAAATGCTTAAAAAGAGAATAATATCTCATGAAATAGTAAATTTTAAATTCCAAAATTCATTGCCGTTGAACAAAAACAAGCAAAGAAATCAAAAGTTAAGGACTATTGCTAATGAAATTGTGAATTTCAAGTCCACAAAATTATTTTCCATTAGTTAGAAACAAACGAAAAACATTCTAAAATCATGGGTTATAGCTCATGAAATTGAGAATTTTGAATTCTAAAAATTATTTTCATCGGAAAAATGAACAAAAATGGACAAAAATCGTCGGTTGTAGGTCATAAAATGGTGAACTTTGAAGTCTAAAAATTATTTACTATTGGACTGAATTGATAAAATTTAGACGAAATTATTTGCTATTAGGTTGAAATGAATAAAATTGGACAAAAATCCTGTGCTATAACTCATGAAATCATGAATTTTGTACCACTGAAAAATTATTTGTCATTAAATCAAAATGAATTAAAATGGACAAAAAATCATGGATTATAGCTCATAAAATCATGAATTTTAAACTCCCCAAAATTATTTGCCATATAATCAAAATGAACAAAAAAATCATATGTTATGACTCATGAAATAGCGAATTTTAAACTATGCAAAATTATTTACCATTAGGTTAAAACAAGCAAAAACAAAGAAAAATCGTGGGTTATAGCTTATGAAATCATAAATTTTGAATTGTAATTTTTTTCATTGGGTTAAAATGAATGAAAATGCATAAAAATTATGAGTTACAGCTGATAAAATTTTAATTTTAAACTCTACAAAATTATTTTCTATGGGACAAAGCAAACACAAAAATTCAAAAATGGTGGGTTATAGCTCATGAAATTGTAGGTTATACCTAATAAAATTTGAATTTTGAACTCCACAAACTATTTATCATTAGATCAAAACAAAGAAAAATTTAAAAATCATGGATAATACCTCATGAAATTATGAATTTAACCTCCATAAAATTATTTTCCATTATATTGAAATAAATGGAAATGCATAAAAATTATGGGTTATAGCTCATAAATTTTGAATTTTGAACTGCATGAAGTTATTTGCCACTAGATTGAAATGAATGATAAATTCAAAACCATAGATTATAGGTCATGAAATTTTTAATTTTAAACATCACAAAATTATTTCCCATTGAGTTGAAATAATAAAAAAAATCATGGGTTTTAGCTCTTGAAATTATAGATTTTAAACTCTACTAAATTATTTGATATTGGATCGAAACAAATGAAAAAATTTTAAAATCATGGATAATAGCTCATTAAATCATGAATTTGACCTCCATAAAATTTTTATTAAGTCAAATAGGACAAAAATCGTTAGTTATAGCTTATAAAATCATGAATTTTAAACTCTAAAAATTCTATTCCATTGGATCAAAATAAAAATAAGAATAAAAATTATGGATTATAGCTCATAAAATTGTAACTTTTGAAGTCCACAAAATTATTTGCTACTCGGTCAAAACAAATGAAAACATTTAAAATCATGGGTTATAGCTTATGAAATAGTAAAATTTTATTTATTTTATTTTGGGCTGTAATAAACAAAAATAAATAAATAAAATTTATGGGATATTACTCATGAAAGTGATAATTTTGAACCCACAAAATTATTTTCCGTTGGGTCAAAATAAATAAACAAATTAAAAATTATGGGTTATAGCTCATAAAATTGTGAATTTTAAGTCTTTTTTCTATTAGATGAAAATGAATAAAAATCATGGGTTATAGCTAATGAAATCATAAATTTTAAACTCTAAAATTTTCTATTAGATTAAAACAAATGAAAAAATTTGAAAAACGTGGGTTATGGCTCATGAAATTGTGAAATTTTTAACTTTGTAAATTATTTTCCATTGGAACAAAATAAACTTAAAAATTTTAAAATTGGTGGTTATGGCTGATGAAATTGTACATTTTGAACTCCACAAATTTATTTTCTATTAGGTCAAAAGGAATGAAAATACAAAAATCGTCAAAACAAACCAAAATTATTTGCCATTTGATCAATACAAAGAAAAACAACATTATGGGTTATAGCTCATGAAATTATGAATTTTAAACTCCACAAAATTATTTTCCATTGTGTCAAACCAAAATATTTAAAAAACATGGGTTATGGCTAAGGAAATTATGAATTTTGAACTATATAAAATTATTTTCTATTGGGTCGAAATGAATAAAAAGCACAAAAATCATGGGATATAACTCATGAAATTTTAAATTATAGTTATTTGCCATTGGGTCAAAACAAATAAAAATCTAAAATTCATGGGTTAATGCTCATGGAATCGTTAATTTTGAACTATGTAAAATAATTTTATATTGGGTCTGAAAGAAAATATGGTTAAAGATCGTGGGGCTATAGCTCATGAAATTGTGAATTTTACACTTTAACAAATTATTTTCTATGTGGTCAAAATGTACAAAAAGTCAAAAATGTGGGTTATAACTCATGAAATAATATATTTTGAACCACAAAAATAATTTGTCATTCAATCAAAATGAACAAAAGAGTTTAAAATCATGGCTTATAGCTAATAAAATCATGAATTCTGAACCTCAGTAGAATTATTTTCTATTGTGTCGAAATGAACAAAAGCGGATAAAAATTGCAGGTTATAGTTCAGCAAATTATTAATTTTAAACTCAAAACAACTATTTGTGAGTTATTTCTCACAAAATCACTGGTTATATCTTATTAAATTGTGAATTTTGAAATCCATAAAATTATTTGCCATTGGGTCAAAAACGAATGAAAAATTTAAAAATTATTGATTATAGCTCTTAAAATCATGAATTTTTATCCTCGTAAAATTATTTTTCATAGTGTTGAAATGAATTGCTTATAGCTCATGAAATCATGATATTTGAATTCCATAAAATATTTTGCCTTTAGATCAAAATGAACAAAAATTTCAAAAAATGTGGGTTTTAATTTTAACTCCACAAAATTATTTGCCATTGGGTTGAAACAAATGAAAAAGTTAAAATTGTGGGTTATAGCTCATGAAATCATGAATTTTGATCATCGTAAAATTATTTTCTATTGGATGGAGACGAACAAAAATACACAAAAATTATGGGATTTTGCTAATTAAATTTTGATATTTGTACTCCATAAAATTATTCATCATTTGAAATCATGAATTTTAACCATAAAATGTTTTTTCCATTGGGTCGAAATGTACGAAAATGCAAAAAAAACTTGGGTTTTAGCTCAAGAAATCAAGAATTTTCAACCCCATGAAAATATTTGCCATTGGATCAAAATAAGTAAATGTATTTAAAAATTATCGGGTATAGCTCATGAAATTATGAATTTGAAACTCTACAAAATTATTTGTCATTGGATCAAAACAAACAAAAAATAAAAATAAAAATTGGATTTCATGAAATTATGAATTTTGAACTCTACAAAATTATTTGCCTTTGGGTTGAAACAAATGACAAAATTATTTGTCATTGGATCAAAACAAACAAAAAATTAAAAATTAAAAATTGGATTTCATGAAATTATGAATTTTGAACTCTACAAAATTATTTGCCATTGGGTTGAAACAATTGAAATAATATAAAAATTATGGATTATATCTCATAAAATCATGAAGTTTGAATGGTGTAAAATTATTTTCATTGGGTTGAAGAGAACAAAATGAAAAAATATTTGTTATAGCTCATAAAAGTCTGGGTTATAGCTCATAAACTTAGGAATATTGAACTTCACAAAATTATTTGTCATTGGCTCAAAATAAAAAATTCAATATGAAAAAATTTGAAAAGTTGTAGGTTAAACTCATAAAATTACGAATTTTAAACGCTAAAAGTTATTTTTCATTGGGTCAAAGTAAACAAAATGCACAAAAATCATGGATTATAGCTCATGAAATTGATAATTACGTACTCCATTAAATTATTTACCATTGGATCAAAATAAACAAAAATCAAAATTGTTGGTTATAGGTTATGAAATTGTGAATTTTGAGCTTTTCAAAATTATTTGCCACTCTATTGAAATAAAGGAAATTGTTTAAACATTATGGGTTCTGAGATCATGAAATTATGAATTTTAAACGTCACAAAATTATTAGCCATTGGCTCGAAACAAACAAAAAATTTAAAATCCTAGATGATAGCTCATGACATCGTAAATTTGATCATTGTAAAATTGTTTCCCATTGGGTCAAAATGGACAAAATGCACAATAAACATGGCTTATAGTTTGTGAAATTTAGTATTTTGAACTTCACAAAATAATTTATCATTGGGTCAAAAAATAAAAATTTAAAAATCATGGGGTTATAGCTCATTAAATCATGAATTTTGAACTTCATAAAACTATTTTCCATTTGGTCAAAATTCACAAAAGAAAATCATTGGTTATAGCTCATGAAATTATGAATTTTAAACTCAGAAAACTATTTTTGATAGTGTTGAAACAAATAAAGAAATTAAAAAATTATGGATTATATCACAAGATTCATGAATTTTTAACTCCCTAAAATTATTTTCCATCGGGTCAAAAAGAACGAAACTGTAAATTTTTTTGAGTTATAGCTCATAAAATCATGGTTATATCTCATTAAATTGGGGTGAGCAAACAGTCGGTTCAGGCCAGTTTCATCACGTTTCTATCACGTTGAACCGGACCGAAGTAGAACTTAAAGCGAGCCAAATTGAATCGAATCATTTCAGTTCGGTTCGGTCGATTTTCTGTTGTTCCGATCTTCATCACCAAACAGAGACAAAGATGGAGGCTGTAATCAAGAAAGTTTCCTCCATGGCCACAAATATGAAGAGAAGGTGAAGACTGATCAGCGAAACAGGCTACTAAATTGAAAGTTTAAGGAAAAAAAGAAAAAGAAAAAGAAAAAGGTGATTAGAGATTTTTTTATTTGTCATGTTTTCTCGTGAATCGTGAGAAGAAGGAGACATGTCTTTATTTAGGAGAAGGGGAAGAGTCAGCGGATTCTTCACATTCGCTAAAGTTTTCAAATTATAACAGCTAGGACATTTAATTTTGTAATTGCATTAGCCACATGGGTACGTTAGGTACGACCCATAGCGAGTGAGAGGGTATGTATCTGGGTGCATTTCTTAATGGTGTTCGATCGGTTCGGTGTATGCGGTTTGAAACCCTTTGAACCCGACCCGAACCAAATTAATTACAAAACCAAACGGAACTGTTAAAAATTGGACGTTTCGGTCAGTTTATTCGGTTTGAACCAAAGTTTGCTCAGTCTTATATTAAACTGTGAATTTTGAACTCCACAAAATTATTTGCCATTGGGTCAAAATGAACAAAAAAGTTCAAAAATGGGCTATAGATTTTGGAATCATGAATTTTGAGCTTTGTAAAACTATTTTTTCCGTATGGTCAAAATAAACGAAAATGAGCAAAAATATGGGTTATAGCTCATAAAATCATGAATTTTAAATTCTACTAAATTATTTGCCATTGGTTCAAAATGAACAAAAAGTTTAAAATCGAGGTTAGCTCATGAAATTGTGAATTTTAAACTCCATGAAATTATTTGCCACTTGGTCTAAAACAAGTAAAAACTTTAAAAATCATGGGTTATAGCTCATGAAATTGTGAATTTTAAACTCCATGAAATTATTTGCCACTTGGTCTAAAACAAGTAAAAACTTTAAAAATCATGGGTTATAGCTCATGAAATTGTGAATTTTAAACTCCATAAAAATTTCATTTGGTCAAAATGAACTTGCATAAAAATTATTACAGCTCATGAAATTTAAAATTTGAACTTCCCAAAATTATTTGCCATTGGATTAAAATGAATGATAAGTTCAAAAATATCAGATTATAACTTATAAAATTATGAATTTTAAACATCGCAAAATTATTTCCCATTGAGTTAAAATAAATAAGAAAAATTAAAAATCATGGGTTATATCTCTTGAAATTATAAATTTTAAACTCAATTATTTGCCATTAGTTTGAAATAAACTCAAAACTCAAAAATTATGGATAATTGCGTGGGAAATTGTGAATTTTAAACTCTATAATTTTTTCATTCGATCAAAATAAACAAAATGGACAAATATCATTAGTTATAGCTCATAAAATCATGAATTTTGAACTCCACAAAATTATTTTTCGTTGGGTCAAAATGAACAAAGAGGACAAAAATCTTGGGTTATATAGCTCATAAAATTATGTATTTTAAACTTCATAAAATTATTTCCCATTGAGTTAAAATAAATAAGAAAAATTAAAAATCATGGGTTATATCTCTTGAAATTATAAATTTTAAACTCAATTATTTGCCATTAGTTTGAAATAAACTCAAAACTCAAAAATTATGGATAATTGCGTGGGAAATTGTGAATTTTAAACTCTATAATTTTTTCATTCGATCAAAATAAACAAAATGGACAAATATCATTAGTTATAGCTCATAAAATCATGAATTTTGAACTCCACAAAATTATTTTTCGTTGGGTCAAAATGAACAAAGAGGACAAAAATCTTGGGTTATATAGCTCATAAAATTATGTATTTTAAACTTCATAAAATTATTTTCTATTAGGACAACGGAATACATAAAATTGAGGGTTATAGCACTTAAACTCATTTATTATAACTCAGAAAATCATGAATTTTAAACTCCACAAAATTATTTTGGATCAAAATGAACAAAGAGGACAATAATCTTGGGTTATATAGCTCATAAAATTATGTATTTTAAACTTCATAAAATTATTTTCTATTAGGACAACGAATACATAAAATTGAGGGTTATAGCACTTAAAATCATTTATTATAACTCATAAAATCATGAATTTTAAACTCCATAAAATTATAAAAATCATTGGTTGTAGCTAAGAAAATCATGAATTTTGAACTTATAAAATTATTTTTCATTGGGTCAAAATGAATGAAAATGCACAAAAATAGTGGGATATAACTCATGAAATTGTGAATTATAATTATTTGCCATTGGGTCAAAACAAATAAAAATATTTAAAACTTATGAGTTTTACACTCTGGAAATCATGAATTTTGATTTTGTGAACTATAATTATTTGCCATTGGGTCAAAATAAATAAAAATAATTATTTGCCATAGCTTATGAAATTGTGAATTATAATTATTTGCCATTGGGTCAAAATAAATAAAAATAATTATTTGCCATAGCTCATGAAATCATGAATTTTAAACTCTATAAAATAATTTTTATTGGTTCCAAAAGAAAAAATGGTCAAAAATCATGGGGCTATAGCTCATAAAATTGTGAATTTTACACTCTGGAAAACTATTTTCCTTTTGGTCAAAACATATTAAAAAATTACGGGTTATAGCTCATAAAATTATGAATTTTAAACACCACAAAATTATTTTCTATTGTGTCAAAACAAACAAATAAAATATAAAAATTATTGGTTGTAGATAAGGAAATCGTGAATTTTGAACTATGTAAAATTATTTTGCATTGGATCAAAATGAATGAAAATGCACAAAAATAGTGGGATATAACTCATGAAATTGTGAATTATAATTATTTGCTATTGGGTCTAAACAAATAAAAATATTTAAAAATTATGAGTTATAGCTCATGAAATCATGAATTTTAAACTCTATAAAATAATTTTTATTGGGTCCCAAAGGAAAAATAGTCAAAAATCATGGGGCTATAGCTCATAAAAATGTAAATTTTACACTCGAAAACTATTTTCCTTTTGGTCAAAACATATTAAAAAATTACGGGTTATAGCTCATAAAATTATGAATTTTAAACACCACAAAATTATTTTCTATTGTGTCAAAACAAACAAATAAAATATAAAAATTATTGGTTGTAGATAAGGAAATCGTGAATTTTGAACTATGTAAAATTATTTTGCATTGGATCAAAATGAATGAAAATGCACAAAAATAGTGGGATATAACTCATGAAATTGTGAATTATAATTATTTGCTATTGGGTCTAAACAAATAAAAATATTTAAAAATTATGAGTTATAGCTCATGAAATCATGAATTTTAAACTCTATAAAATAATTTTTATTGGGTCCCAAAGGAAAAATAGTCAAAAATCATGGGGCTATAGCTCATAAAAATGTAAATTTTACACTCGAAAACTATTTTCCTTTTGGTCAAAACATATTAAAAAATTACGGGTTATAGCTCATAAAATTATGAATTTTAAACACCACAAAATTATTTTCTATTGTGTCAAAACAAACAAATAAAATATAAAAATTATTGGTTGTAGATAAGGAAATCGTGAATTTTGAACTATGTAAAATTATTTTGCATTGGATCAAAATGAATGAAAATGCACAAAAATAGTGGGATATAACTCATGAAATTGTGAATTATAATTATTTGCTATTGGGTCTAAACAAATAAAAATATTTAAAAATTATGAGTTATAGCTCATGAAATCATGAATTTTAAACTCTATAAAATAATTTTTATTGGGTCCCAAAGGAAAAATAGTCAAAAATCATGGGGCTATAGCTCATAAAAATGTAAATTTTACACTCTGGAAAACTATTTTCCTTTAGGTCAAAACATATAAAAAATTTAAAAATCATGGGTTATAGCTCATGAAATCCTGAATTTTGAACTCCAAAAATTATTTACCATTGGATCAAAATAAATAAAAGAGTTTAAAATTATGGATTATTTCACATGAAATTATGGAATTTTAGACTCTGTAAACTTATATTGTATTCTGTCAAAATGAACAAAAATAGACAAAATATGGTAGGTTATAGCTCAATTGATTGTGAATTTTAAACTCTAAAAATTATTTGCCATGGATCAAAATGAATAAAATTTGATAAAAATTTTGAGTTATGACTCATAAAATCATGTGCTATATCTCATTCAATTCTAAATTTTAAAATCCACAAAATTATTTTCCATTGTGTCAAAACAAACCAAAGCATTTAAAGAGAATGGGTTATAGCCGAGGAAATTATGAATTTTGAAATATGTAAAATAATTTTCCATTGGATCAAAATGAATAAAATGCACAAAAATCATGGGATATAACTCATGAAATTATAAATTATAGTTATTTGCCTTTGGGACAAAGCGAATAAATTTTTAAAAACATTATGCATTATAGCACATGGCATTGTGAATTTCGAACTATGTAAAATAATTTTCCATTGGGTCAGAAGGAAAAAATGGTAAAAATCATGGGGCTATAACTCATGAAATCGTGAATTTTACACTCTAAAAGAATTATTTTCCATTAGGTTGAAATGTACAATTTAAAAAAAGAAATTATCGTTATAAGTCATGAATCATGAATTTTGAACTCAAAAATAACTTACCATTCGATCAAAATGAATAAAATATTTAAAATCATGGATTAAAGCTAATAAAATCATGATTGTTGAACACCTGATAATTATTTTTCATTGTGTCGAAATGAATGAAAACCAAAGAAAAGTTGTAGGTTATAGCTCAATAAATTATTAATTTTAAACTCCAAAATACTATTTACCATTGGATCGAAATGAACAAAATTAGATAAAAATTATGAGTTATTGCTCATAAAATTGCTGGTTATATCTCATTAAATTGTGAATTTTAAAATCCATAAAATTATTTGCCATTGGGTCAAAATGAAGGAAATTTTTTGAAAATCATTAGTTATAGCTCTTGAAATCATGAATTTTAAACTCCATAAAATTATTTTCTTCATTGGGTTAAAATGAATGGAATGTAGCTCTTGAAATTATGAATTCTATTTGCCATTAGGCGAAACAAATGAAAAAGTCAAAAATCATGGTTTATAGCTCATGAGATCATGAATTTTAAACCTCATAAAATTATTTTCCATTGCCTAGAAAAGAACAAAATGCACAAAAATCATGAGATTTTGCAGATGAAATTGAGAATTTTGAACTCCACAAAACTTATTTGTCATGTGATCGAAATGAATTACATCGACAAAAATTGTGAGTTATAGCTCATAAAATTGTGAGTTATAGCTCATAAAATTGTGAATTTTAAACTCTACAAAATTATTTGTCATTCGGTCAAAATGAAAGTTTTTAAAAATCGTGGATTTTAGCTCTTGAAATCATGAATTTTAACTCAACAAACTAATTTTTACGCTATCGAAATGAACGACAATGCGTAAAACATGGATTTTAGTTATGAAATTATGAATTTTCAACACTATAAAATTATTAGCCATTAGATCAAAATGAACAAAAATATTCAAAATGTTGGGTTCTAGCTCATAAAATTGTGAATTTTGAGCTCCAGAAAATTATTTGCCATTTGATCAAAATGAACATAAAAACATTCAAAATCTTAGTTTAAAGCTCGTAAAATTGGTTCTAGCTCATAAAATTGTGAATTTTGAGCTCCAGAAAATTATTTGCCATTTGATCAAAATGAACATAAAAACATTCAAAATCTTAGTTTAAAGCTCGTAAAATTGTGAATTTTAACTCCATAAAATTATTTGCCATTGGGTCAAAATAAATAAAAAAATAAAAATTATGGGTTATGTATTATAAAATCATGAATTTTGAATAGCATAAAAATATCTTGGTTATAGCTCATGAAATTCAAAATTTTGAACTCCATTAAATTATTTGTCATTGGATCAAAATGAACAAAAATATTAAAAATTAGGGGTTATAGCTCATGAAATTGTAAATTTTAAATTCCACAAAATTATTTTCCAATAGATTAAAAGAAATAAAAACAAAATCAAAATCTTGCCTTAAAGCTTATGAAATTGTGAATTTTAAACTTCACTAAATTATTTGCCATTGGGTCAAAAAGACCAAAATATTCAAATATTACGTGTTATATCTCATTAAATCATGAATTTTGAACTGTGTAAAATTATTTTCTATTGGCTTGAAATGAATAAAAGGGTTAAAATTATTATGTTATAGCTCATAAAAGTATAGGTCTCATAAAATCATAAATTTTGAACTCCACAAAATTATTTGTCATTGGCCAAAATGAACAAACAAAATTGGGGTTATAGCTCTTGAATTTGTGAAATTTAAACACCGCAAAATTATTTGCCACTAGATCAAAGTTAACAAAAAATAAAATAAAATACCTCCTTAAATTTGATTTCCATTGGGTCAAAATAAATGAAAAAATCAAAAAATCATGGGTTATAGCTCTTGAAATTATAAATTTTAACTCCATAAAATTATTTTCCATTGGATCAGAATAAACAAAAATATTCAAAAATCATGGGTTATAGCTCTTGAATTTGAGAAATTTAAACTCCATAAAATTATTTTCCATTGGATCGAAATAAACAAAATAAATAAATAATAATATCTCCTTAAATTTGTTTTCCATTGGGTTAAAATAAACAAAAAAAAATCAAAACAATCATGGGTTATAGCTCATAAAATTGTGAATTTTAAACTTCATAAAACTATTTGCCAATGGATCAAAATGAACAAACAAAAATTCAAAATCTTGGTTTAAAGCTTATGAAATTGTGAATTTTAAACTCTACAAAATTATTTACCATTGTGAATTTTAAATATTATGGGATATATCTCATGAAATCATAAATTTTGAACTGTGTAAAATTATTTTCCTTGGCTCGAAATGAACAAAAAGGGTTAAAATTATTATGTTATAGCTCAAAAAGTCTGGTCTCATAAAATCATAAAACTCCACAAAATTATTTGCCACTGGCCAAAAATTAACAAACAAAATCAGGGTTATTACTCGTGAAGTTGTGAATTTTAAACTCCATAAAATTATTTGCCATTGGATCAAAATAAATAAAAATAATCGAAAAGACCTCCTTAAAGTTGTTTTCCATTGGGTCAAAACAAACTTAAATGCAAAAGATTATGGCTTATAGTTCATGAAATTTTGTATTTTGAACTCCAAAAATAATTTATCATTGGGCCAAAAATGAAAAAAGTTTAAAAATCAGCGGTTATAGCTCACTAAATCAAGAATTTTAAACTCCATAAAATTATTTTTATTTGGTCCAAATTCACAAAAATGAATAAAAATAATTGGTTGTAGTTGTTAAAATCATGAATTTATAACTCCTTAAAATTATTTGTTCTTTGGGTTGAAACAAATGGATTATAGCTCATGAAATCGTTAATTTAGAATTCCACAAAGTATTTTGGCATTAGATCAAAATGGAAAAAGTTTAAAATGTGTGTTATATAGCTCATAAATTTGTGAATTTTACACTCCACAAAATTATTTATCATTGGGTCAAAACAAACAAAAAAATCAAAAGTCGTGGGCTACAACTCATGAAATTATAAATTTAAAATACCGTAAAATTATTTTCCATTGGATGGAAACAAATAAAAATGCAAAGTTTTTTGAGATTTTGATGATGAAATTGAGAGTTTTGAACTCTATAAAGGTATTTATCATTTTATCAAAATGAATAAAATTGGATAAAAATTATGAGTTATAACTCATAAAATTGCTGGTTATATCTACAAAATTATGAATTTTAAACTCCCCAAAATTATTTGTCATTCGGTTAAAACAAACAAAAATATTTAAAAATCATGGGTTATAGGTTTTGAAATTATGAATTTTCAACTCCACAAAACTATTTTCTATTGGTTCAAAGTGAATAAAAATATTCAAAAATTATGGGTTATAGCTCATGAAATTATGAATTTTAAACTCCATAAAATTATTTGCCAATGGATCAAAACGAACAAAAAAATCAAAATCTTGGTTTAAAGCTTAAGAAATTTTGAATTTTAAACTCCACAAAATTATTTGCTATTGGGTCAAAAGAAGAAAAAATTCAAAAATTATGGGTTATATCTCATGAAATCATAAATTTTGAACTGTGTAAAATTATTTTCCATTGGCTCGAAATGAATAAAAGGGTTAAAATTATTATGCTATACCTCATAAAAGTCTGGATCTCATAAGATCATAAATTTTAAACTCCACAAAATTATTTGCCATGGGCTACAAATGAACAAACAATGTCAAAAATCATGGGTTATGAAAGGATTTAAAAATCATGGGTTATATCTCATAAAATTATGAATTTTGTACTCTAAAAGTTATTTTTCATTGGGTCAAAATGAATAAAATGCACAAAAGTCATGGGTAATAGCTCATAAAATTGAGAATTTTAAACTCCATTAACATTTTGCCATTGGATCAAATCGAACAAAAAATTCAAAATCGTGGGTTATAGAATATCAAATTATGAATTTTAAAATCCATAAATTTATTTTCCACTAGATTAAAATAAATGAAATTGTTCTAAAATAGTGGGTTATAGCTCACGAAATTGTGAATTTTGAACTCCATAAAAATCTTTTGCAATTGGATTGAAGTAACCAAAAATATTCAAAAATCCTAGATAATAGCTCATGATATCCTGAATATGACCTTCAAAAATTATTTTTCAATGGGTCAAAATGAACAAAGATACATAAAAGTCGTGGTAGATAGTTCATGAAATTTTCTATTTTAACACCACAAAGAATTTATCATTGGGTCAAAAATAAAAAATTTAAAAATCATGGGTTATACCTCATTAAATCATGAGTATTGAACTCCATAAAATTATTTTTCATTTAGTCAAAATTTACAAAAATGAATGAAAATTTTTAGTTATAGCTCTTGAAATCGTAAAGTTTTAACTCTATAAATTATTTTTCATTGGGTCAAAATGAATGGGTTATAGCTCATGAAATCGTGAATTTTAAATCCCACCAAAGTTTTAACATTAGATCAAAATGAATGAAAAATATTCAAAACTTATGGGTTATATGTCATAAAATTGTGAATTTTAACTCTACAAAATTATTTGCCATTTAGTCAAAACAACTAAAAAGTCAAAGGCTATGAGTTATAGCTCATGAAATCATAAATTTTAGACACCGTAAAATTGTTTTCCATTGGATGGAAATGAATAAAAATCCACAAAAGTTGTGCAATTTTGCTGATGAATTGGAGAATTTTGAACTCCACAAAAATTAATTACCATTTGATCGAAATGAATGAAATTGGAAAAAATTTTTAGAGCTATAGCTCATAAAATTGGGTTATATTTCATGAAATTGTGAATTTTAAACTACACAAAATTATTTATCGCTCGGTCAAAATGAACAAAAAAAATCAAAAACATGGGTTGTAGCTCTTGAAATCATGAATTTTTAACTCTATGAACTTATTTTTTCCATTAGGTCAAAATGAACAAAAATGCATTAAAAATCATGGGTAATAGCTCATGAAATCATGAATTTTCAACTCCACAAAATTATGCGTTATAGCTCAAGAAATTATAAATTTTGAACTCCACAAAATTATTTGCCATGGGATCAAAATGAACAAAAAAATTTCAAAATCTTGGTTTAAGGCTCATGAAATTGTGAATTTTAAACTTCACAAAATTATTTGCTATTGGGTTGAAACAAACGAAAAAATTTAAAAATTATGGATTACATCTCATGAAATCAGGAATTTTGCACTACGTAAAATTACTTTCCATGGGGTCGAAGCGAACAATAATGGACGGAAATTATTTGTTATAGTTTATAAAAGTTTGGGTTATAGCTCATAAAGTCGTGAATTTCGATCTCCTCAAAGTTATTTGCCATTGGTTCCATATGGAAATAAATTGAAAATCTTGGGTTATGAAAAAATTTAAAAATCGTGGGTTAAATCTCATAAAGTTGTGAATTTTGAGCTCTAAGAAGTTATTTTCCATTGGGTTGAAATGAAAAAAATGCACAGAAGTCATGGGTTATAGCTCATGAAATTGAGAACTTTGAACTCCATTAAATTATTTATCATTGGATCAAAACAAATAAAAATTCAAAATCATGGGTTATGGGTTATGAAATTAGAAATTTTAAACTCTACTAAATTATATCCCACTAGATGGAAATAAATAAAAATTATTCAAAAATCATGGGTTATAGCTTATGAAATTGTGAATTTTAAACTCTGCAAATTCATTTCCCATTGAATTGAAATAAATGAAAAAATTACAAATCCTAGATGATAGCTCATGACATCATGAATTTGACCTCCATAAAATTATTTTCGATTAGGTCAAAATGAACAAAATGCACAAAAGCGTGGCTTATAGGTCATGAAATTTTGTATTTTTAACTCAACAAAATAATTTATGAATGGCTCAAAAATGAAAAAATTTAAAAATCATGGGTTTATAGATCAATAAATCATGAATTTTGAACTCCAAACATTAACAAAATGAATGAAAATCATTGGTTATAACTCATGAAATTTTGAATTTTAAACTCTCAACAAATAGTTTTCATTAGGTTAAAACAAATGAAGAAATTAAAAATTGTGGACTATGGCTCATAAATTGTGAATTTTGAATTATTTTCCATTGGGGCTAAAAAGAGGGAAATTGGAATTTTTGAGTTATACCTCATAAAACCATGGTTATATCACATTAAATTGTAATTTTGAACTCCACAAAATTATTTATCATTGGATGAAAATGAATTTTTTTTAAAAGCATGGGTTATATCTCTTTAATCATGAATTTTGAACTCCATAAAACTATTTTTTCCCATCTAGTCGAAATGATCAAAAATAGGGAAAAAATATGGATTATAGCTCATGAAATCATAAATTTTGAGCCTTACAAAATTATTTGCCATTGGATGAAAATGAATGAAATAATTTAAAAATTATAGCTTATAGCTCATGAAATTGTGAATTTTAAACTCCACATAATTATTTGCCATTAGTTCAAAATAAATGAATAAAATTGAAAATTTATGGTTTATAGCATATGAAATTATAAATTTTAAACTCTATAAAATTGTTTACCATTGGGTCAAAACAAATGAAAAACACAAAAATCATAGGTTATACCTATGAAATCGAGAATTTTGAACTCCACAAAATTATTTGTCATTGGATCAAAATGAAAAAAAATTTAAACTCTACAAAAAATTATAGGTTATGAGATCATGAATTTTGAGCAGTAAAATTATTTTGAATTGGGTAGAAATGAATAAAATGCAAACAAATTGTGGGATTTTATAGATAAAATTGAGAATTTTGAACTCCACAAAATTATTTGCCGTTTGATCAAAATGAATGAAATTGGACAAAAATTATGGTTATAGCTAATAAAATTGTGGGTTATATCTCACGAAATTATGAATTTTAAAATTTATAAAATTATTTGCCATTCGGTCAAAATAAAAAAATTCAAAAATCGTGGGTTAAATCTCAAGAAATTGTGAATTTTAACTCTAAAAGTTATTTTTCTATGGGGTTGTAATGAATGAAAATACACAGAAGTCATGGGTAATAGCTCATAAAATCAAGAATTTTAAACTCCATTAAAGTATTCGCAATTGGATCAAACCTAACAAAATAAATTCAAAATCATGGATTATAGATTAAGAATTGTGAATTTTAATTCCACAAATTTATTTGCCACTGGGTTGAAACAAATGAAATTGTTAAAACAAATTATGGATTATAGCTCATAAAATTATAAATTTTAAACTCCACAAAATTATTTACAATTGGATCGAAGTATACAAAAAAATTCAAAAATCCTGGGTGATAGCTCAAGACATCGTGAATTGACCTTCATAAAATTATTTTCCATTGGGTTAAAATAAAACAAATGCACAAAAATCGTGGTGATAGTTCATAAAATTTTCTATTTTGAACTCCACAAAATAATTTATCATTCGGACTAAAAATTGAAAACAATTAAAAATCATGGTGTCATATCTCATTAAATCATGAATTTTAAACTCCACAAAATTATGTTCCATTTGGTCAAAATTTACAAAAATGAATGAAAATTGTTAGTTATAGCTATTGAAACCATGATTTTTGAACTCGATAAATTATTTTTTCATTGGGTGGAAATGAATGGGTTATAGCTTGTGAAATCATGAAATTTGAATTCCACAAATTGTTTTGCCATTAGATCAAAATGAACAAAAATATTTGAAAATTATGGGTTATAGGTCATGAAATTATGAATTTTAAACTCTATAAAATTATTTGCCCTTGGGTGAAAATAACTAAAAAATCAAAAGTCATGGGTTATAGCTTATGTAATCATGAATTTTGGGCACCATAAAATTATTTTCTATTAGGTGGAAAATAAAAAAATGCATAGAAATTATGTGATTTTGCTGATGAAATTGAGAATTTTAAACTCCACAAAATTAATTTTATTTCATCGAAATGAATGAAATTGGACAAAAATTATGATTTATAGCTCATAAAATTGTGGGTTATGTCTCACGAAATTATGAATTTCAAACACCACAAATTTATTTGTCATTTGGTCAAAATGTACAAAAATTCAAAAATATGGGTTAGCTCATGAAGTCATGAATTTTTAACTCTGCAAACTTATTTTTCTATTGAGTCCAAACGAATGAAAATGCACAAAAATATGGATAATTGCTCATGAAATCATGATTTTTAACTCCATAAAATTATTTGTCATAGGATCAAAATAAATAAAAATATTTCAAAATTATGGTTATAGCTCATCAAATTATAAATTTTGAACTCCACAAATTTATTTTCCATTGGATCAAAATGAACAAAAAATTAAAAATCTTGGTTTAAAGCTCATGAAATTGTGAATTTTAAGCTCCATAAAATTATTTGCCATTTGGTTAAAATAAATGAAAAAAATTTAAAAAATATGGGTTATATCTAATAAAATCATGAATTTTGAACTATGTAAAACTATTTTCCATTGGATCGAAGTGAACAATAATAGAGAGAAATTATTTGTTATATCTCATAAAATTTTGGGTTATAGCTAAAAAATCAAGAATTTCTATCTCCACAAAATTATTTGCCATTGGCTCAAAATAAAAAATTCAAAAATTGTGGGTTAAATCTTATGAAATTTTGAGTATTGAACTCTAAAAGTTGTTTTCTATTGGGTATAAATCAATGAAAATGCACAAAAGTCATGGGCTATAGCTCATGAAATCGAAATTTTGAACTCCATTAAATTATTTGTCATTGGATCAAGTAAATAAAAATTATTCAAAATCGCCTGTTATAGGATATGAAATTGTGAATTTTAAACTCCAAAAATTATTTGCTATTGGATTGATATAAAAAATTCACTAATCTTGGGTGATAGCTCATGACATCATGAATTTGACCTTCGTAAAATTATTTTTCATTGGGTAAAAAGAATAAAAATGCAAAACAATCATGGCTTATGTTCATGAAATTTTGTACTTTGAACTCAACAAAAAATGAAAAAAATCATGGGTTATGGCTCATTAAATCATGAATTTTAAACTCCATAAAATTATTCTTTATTTTGTCAAAATTCACAAAATGAATGAAAAATTATTGGTTATAGCTCATAAAATTGTGAGTTTTAAACTCTAAAAAATATTTTTCATTGGGTTGAAACAAACAAAGAAATTGAAAAATTGTGGGTTATAGCTCATGAATCATATATTTTGAACTTTATAAAATTATTTTCCATTGGGGAGAAAAGAATGAAATTGGAAAATAATTATAAGTTACACCTCGTAAAGCGTGGGTTATATCTCATTAAATTATAAATTTTAAACTCTACAAGATTATTTGCCATTGGGTCAAAAGAGCGAAAAAGTTCAAAAAGCATGGATTAGATCTCTTGAAATCATGAATTTTGAACTCAGTAAACTATTCTTTGAAAATGCACAAAAATTGGATTATGGGTTATAAAATCGTGAATTTTAGCCTTACAAAATTATTTATCATTGGATCAATGAACAAAAAAACCATTGGATCAAAATGAACAAAAAGATTTAAAATCATAGATTATAGGTCATGAAAATGGTTATTTTGAACTCCATAAAATTATTTGCCATTTGGTCGAAAAAATTATAAAATTTAAAATTGTGGGTTATAGCTCATGAAATTATGAATTTTGAACTCTATAAAATTATTTGCTATTAGGTCAATATAAAAGAATAAAATTTAAAATTGTGGGTTAACATGTGAAATTGTGAATTTTAAACTCCATAAAATTATTTACCATTGAGTTAAAATAAATAAAATGTAAAATTTGTAGGTTATAGCTCATGAAATCAAAATTTTAAACTCCATAAAATTATTTGTTGTTGGATCAAAATGAACAAAAAATTTAAAATTATAGGTTATAGGTAAAGAAATTGGTAATTTTGAAATCTATAAAATTATTTGCCATTTAGTCGAAAAAATTAAAAAATTAAATCGTGGCTTATAGCTCATAAAATCATGAATTTTAAAATTTGAAAATTTATTTTTCATTGGGTCAAAATGAACAAAATGGATAAAAATCATTGGTTAAAGGTCATAAAATCATAAATTTTAAACTCTAAAAATTATTTGCTATTTGATAGAAATGAACAAAATTGGACAAAAATATTTGCTACTAGGTTAAAATGAACGAAATTGAACAAGAATCATATATTATAGGTCATGAATTCATAAATTTTAAACTTTGAAAAATTACTTGTCATCGGATAGAAATGAACAAAAATAGATAAAAATCATGGTTTATAGCTCATGAAATCATAAATTTTAAACTCTATAAAATAATTTGCAACAAAGTCAAAATGAATAAAAAGGACAAAAATCATGGGTTATAGCTTTTGAAATCGTGAATTTTGAACTCAGTAAAATTATTTTGCTCATTGGGTGAAAACAAATGAAAATGCAAACAAAACGTAGATTATAGCTCATGAAATTAAAAATTTTAAACTCTATAATGTTATTTGCCATTGGATCAAAATGTATAAAAATTAAAAATCATGGGTTATAGCTCTTGATTGTGAATTTTAAACTTCATAAAATTATTTGTTATTGGGTTGAAACAAATGAAAAATCATGGATTATAGCTCATGAAATTGTGAATTTTGATCTTCATAAAATTATTTTCCATTGGATCAAAATGATAATAAAAACACAAAACCGTAGGTTATATAGCTCATGAAATCGAGAATTTTGAACTCCACAAAATTATTTTCCATTAGATGAAAAAGAATAAAAATAATTTAAAATTATGGGTTATTTGTCAAAATTATAAATTTTGAACTTCACAAAATTATTTACCATTGGGTTAAATAAATAAAAAATTAAAAATAATAGGTTATAGCTCTTGTAATCGTGAATTTTGAACTCAGTAAAATTATTTTCCTTTGGGTCCAAACGAGCAAAAAGGAGAAAACCATTGGTCATAGGATATAAAATTGTAAATTTTGAACTCTAATATATAATTTGTCATTGGATCAAAATGAACAAAAAATAAAAAATTTGTAGGTTATAGCTCATGAAATTGTGAATTTTGACTTTCACAAAATTATTTTCCAATGGATTGAAATGAATGAAACTGAACAAAAATTATGAGTTATAGCTCATAATATTGTAGGTTACACATCTCATTAAGTTGTGAATTTTGAACTCATGAAATCATGAATTTACCTTTCTAAAATTGTCTTCTATTAGGTCAAAATGTAATAAAATGCACAAATATCATGCCTTGTAGTTTATGAAATTGTGTATTTTGAACTCCACAAAATAATTTGTCAATGGGCCGGGTCAAAAATGGAAAAATTCAAAACTCCACAGTATTATTTGCCTTTGGGTGAAAACAAACAAAAAAATAAAAAATGATGGGCTATAGCTGTTGAAATTATGAAATTTGAACTTGAAAATTATTAATTCTATTATGTCAAAATGAACGAAAATGCAAAGAAAAACGTGGATTATAGCTTATAAAATCGTGAAGTTTTAGCTTAACAAATTTATTTGCCATTGGATCAAAATAAATAAAAAATGAAAAATCATGGGTTATTATTCATGAATTGTGAATTTTAACTCCATAAATTATTTGTCATTGGATCGAAACAAATAAAATAATTCAAAAATCATGGCTTATATCTCATGAAATTGTGAATTTTAAGCTTCTTAAAATTTCTTCCATTGGATCCAAACAAAGGAAATGCACAAAAATCATGGGTTATAGCTCATGCAATCGAGAATTTTGAACTCCACAAAATTATTTGCCATTGCATCAAAATGAAAAAATTAAAATTGTGAGTTATAGGTCATGCAATTGTAAATTTTGAACTCCACAAAATTATTTGCCATTGGGTAGATACTAATGAAATTTTTTAAAATGTGGGTTCTAGATCATAAAATTGTTAAATTTTAAACTCTATAAAATTATTTTTCTTTAGGTGAAATGAACAAAAATAAACAAACATCATTAGTTATAGATAATAAACTCCGAAAATTATTAGCCATTGGATCAAAATGTGCAAAATTGGAAAAATATTATTTGCTAGTAGGTTGAAACAAATGAAATTGGAGTAAAATTGTGTATTATAGCTCAAGAAATTTTGAACTTTAATGCAAAATTATTTGTCATTGGATCAAAATGAATAAAAATGGATAAAATTTATGGGTAATAACTAATAAAATCATGAATTTTAAACTCTATAAAATTATTTTCCATATAGTCAAAATGGACAAAAATCATTGGTTATAAAATCGTGAATTCCAAACTCTACAAAATTATTTACTATTGGGTCTAAACTATGGAATGTGCACAAAATTGTTGATTATAACTCAAGATATCGTGATTTTGAGCTCCATAAAACTTACATTGTGTCAAAGTAAATAAAAAGGGTAAAAAATAGTGGGATTATTAGCTCATTAAAGCAAGACTTTTGAACTCCACAAAATTATTTTTCATTGGGTCAAAACTCACCCAACATGGATGAAAATCATTGGGTATAGCTCATTAAATCGTAAATTTTAAACTCTAAAAAATATTTTCCATTAGGTCAAAATAAATTAAACAATTGAAAAATTGTGGGGTATAACTTATGATATCATGAATTTTGAGCTCCATAAAATTATTTTTCAATGAATCGAAAGGAATATAATTGGACAAAAATTGTGAGTTATAACTTATAAAAACATGGGTTATATCTCATTAAATTATGAATTTTGAACTCCACAAAACGTTTCTCTATTGGGTCAAAATGAACAAAAACTTTAAAAATCACGGGTTATATCTCTTAATATAATGAATATTGAACTCCATAAAATTATGTTTTTCATTGGGTCAAAATAAATAAAAATACATAAAAATGTGGGTTATAGCTCATGAAATTATGAATTTCAAACTCCATAAAATTATTTGACATTGGATCTAAATGTATAAAAAAATAAAAAATTCGTGTGTTATAGCTCATGAAATTGTGAATTTTGAACTCCACTAAATTATTTACCATTGGGTCAAAACAAATATAAAAATTAAAAAATTGTGTCACTCATGAAATTGAAGTTTGTAGCACATGAAATCGAGAATTTTTAACTCCACATATAATTTTGCCATTGGATAAAAACTAAGAATTTAAAATTGTAGGTTATAGGTCATGAAATTATAAATTTTGAACTCCACAAAATTATTTGTCATTGGGTCGAAACGAACGAAAAAGCTCAAAATTATGGGTTTTATACCTCATAAAATTATAAATTTTGAACTTCGTAAAATTATTTTCCATTAGGTTAAAACGGACAAAAAAAAATCAATGGGTCAAAATAATGAAATCGTGAATTATGAAGTCCATAAAATTTTCATTGGGTCAAAAGGAACAAAAATACACAAAAGTTTGAGTTATAGCTCATAAAATTTTGAATATTAAATTGTATAAAATTATTTTCCTTAGGTCAAAATATATAAAGAGAGTCAAAATTGGTGAGTTATAACTCATGAAATCATAGGTTATACCTTATGAAATTCTGAGTTTTGAACCCGAAAAATTATTTGCTATTGGATTGAAACAAACGAGAAAATTTCAAAATGGTGGATAATAGCTCATTAAATAATGAATTTTATCTCCATAAAATTAATTTTCACTAGGTCAACAGAAGAAAAATGCACAAAAGCATGCCTTATATTTCATGAAATCATGTACTTTGAAACTCCACAAAATAATTTGTCATTGGATCAATAAATGAAAAAATTCAAAACTCATGGGTCATTTATTCTTGAATTTTGAACTCCATAAAACTATTTTTATTGGCTCAAAATTCACAAAAAAGACAAAAATTGTTGGTTATAACTCATAAAATCATGAATTTTAACTCCAAAAATTATTTTCTATAGGGTCGTAATAAAATAAAAATTAATGGATTATAGCTCATAAAATCATGAATTTTGAAGTGCATATAAAATTATTTTCTATTGAGTCAAAATAAATAAATTTGGACAAAAATTATGAGTTATAGCGTATGAAATCATGGTTATATCTCATTAAATTATGAATTTTAACTCCATAAAATTATTTTCCAGTTGGTCAAGACGGACAAAAAGTTCAAAAATCATGTGTAATATCTCTTAAAATCATGATTTTGAACTCCATAAAATTATATCTTCCATGGGGTCGAAATGAATGAAAAAGTAAAAAATATGGGTTGCAGCACATTAAATCATGAATTTTAAACTCCACAAAATTTTTACCATTAGATAAAAACTGATAAAAAATAATTATGGGTTATAACTAAAGAAATTGTAAATTTTGAACTCTACAAATTATTTTCCATTGGCTCAAAAGAAATGAAAATTTTAAAAATCATGAGTTATAGCTCATGAAATTACTTTAAAAATCATGAGTTATAGCTCATGAAATTATGAATTTTAAACTCCGTAAAAATATTTTTATTAGTTCAAAATGTAGAAAAATAAATAATAATCATAGGTTATACCTCATAAAATCAAACATTCAAAATCTTGGTTTATAGGTCATGAAATTGTGATTTTTGAACTCCACAAAACTATTTGCCAATAGGTTGATACAAACAAAAACAATTTAAAATTATGGGTTATACCCCATGAAATCGTGAATTTTAAACTTTGTAAAATTATTTTCCATTCGATCAAAATGATTAAAAATTAAAATGAACAAAATTGGATTAAAATGATATATATATATATATATATATATATATATATATATATATATATATATATATATATATATATATATATATATATATATATATATATATATATATATATATATATATATATATATATATATATATATATATATCATAGGTTATAGCTCATGATTATATATATGATATAATCATGAATTTTGAACTCTAAAACATTATTTGCTCTTGGATTAAAATGAACAAAATTGGATAAAAATTATTTGCTATTAGGTAGAAATGAACAAAGTTGGACGAAAATCATGTATTATAGCTCATGAAATCATGAATTTTAAACTTTATAAAATTATATACCATATAGTCAAAATGAATAAAAATAGAAAAAATGTTGGTCATAACTCATGAAATTGTGAATTTTAAACTCTGCAAAATTATTTATTATTAGGTCAAAATAAATAAAAAGCACAAAAATCATGAGTTATAGCTCATGAAATCATGAATTTTAAATTTTGAAGTCCATAAAAGAATTTCATTAGGTCAAAACGAATGAAAATGAACAAAAGTTTTGGGTTATAGGTAATAAAATTTTGAATTTTGAATTTTGAACTCTACAAAATTATTTTCTTTTGGTCAAAACAAATGAAAAAATTAAAATTGGTGAGTTATAGCTCATAAAATTGTGGATTATAGCTCATAAAATTGTGAATTTTAAACTCCACAAAATTATTTGCTATTGGATTGAAATAAATGAGAATTTCAAAATTATGGATAATAGCATAAAATTGTGAATTTGACCTTCTTAAATCATTTTCCATTGCGTTAATTGAATGGAAATGCATAAAAATTATGGCTTATAGTTCATGAAGTTGTGTATTTTGAACTCCACAAAATAATTTATCATTTGGTCAAAACAAATATAAAAAAATACAAAATCATGGGATCATAGCTCCTTAAATCGTGACTTCGAAATCCATAAAATTATTTTCTATTGGGACAAAAGTCACAAAAATTAATGAAAATCATTGGGTATAGCTCATTAAATCATAAATTTTAAACTCTAAAAAATTCCATTGGGTCAAAACAAATAAAATTGGAAATAAATCATTTGTAATTAGGTTGAAACGAACGAAATTGGACAAAAATCGTGTATTGTTGCTCATGAAATCATGAATTTTAAAATTGAGAAAATTATTTATCATTGGATCGAAATGAAAAAAAGGATAAAAATCATGGGTTATCAATCATTAAACCTTAAAATTTTAACTCTACAAAGTTATTTATCATATAGTCAAAATGAATAAAAATGGAATAAAATTATTGGTTATAGCTGATAAAATCTAGAATTTTAAACTCTGTAAAATTATTTATCATAGGGTTAAAATAAACAAAATGCACAAAAATCATAGGTTATACTTCATAAAATCGTGAATTTTAAAGTCCATAAAAATTTCATTGGGTCAAAGCGAAAAAGAAATACACAAAAATTATGGACTATAGCTCATAAAATTTTGAATATTAAATTCTACAAAATTATTTTCCATTGGGTTAAAACAAACAAAAATTAAAAATGATAAGTTATAGCTCATGAAGTTGGGGCTTACAGCTTATGAAATTTTGACTTTTGAACCTCAAAATATTATTTGTTATTGAATTGAAACAAATGAGAAAAATTTCAAAATGGTGGATAATAGCTCATGAAATCATGAATTTGACCTCCATTAAATTATTTTTCATGGGGTCAAAAGAAAAATGCACAAAAATCATGGCTTACAGTTCATGAAATTGTGTATTTTGTGCCCCACAAAATAATTTGTCAATGGGTCAAAATAAATTAAAAATCCAAAAGTTTTGGGTCATTAAATCATGAATTTTAAATCTATAAAATTATTTCCTATTGGGTCAAAATTCACAAAAATGGATGAAAATGTTTAGTTATAGCTCATAAAATCATGAATTTTTAAGCTTTAAAAATTATTTTCCATTGGGTTAAAACAAACAAAAATTAAAAGTTGTCAGGTAAAGCTCATTAAATCATGAATTTTGAACTTCATAAAATAATTTTTATTGGGTCAAAATGAATAAACTTGAATGAAAATTGTGAGTTATAGCTCATAAAATCGGGGTTATATCTCAATCAATTGTGAATTTGGAACTCCACAAAATTATTTGCCTTTGGGTGAAAACGAACAAAATATTCAAAAACCATGGGTTATAGATCTTGAAATTATGAATTTTAAACTCTGAAAGTTATGTTTTTCTATAGGGTTGAAATGAACAAAATGCACAAAAACAAACGTGGGTTATAACTTATGAAATCATGAATTTTAACTCCACAAAATTATTTGCCATTGAATCAAAATGAATAAAACATTTGAAAAATCATGGGTATAGTTCATGACTTGTGAATTTCAAACTCCATAAATTATTTATTATTGGATCAAAATAAATAAAGTAATTCAAAAATTATGGATTATAGCTCATAAAATTGTGAACTTTAGACTCTATAAAATTGTCTTCCATTGGGTCAAAATGAATGAAAATACATAAAAATCATAGGTTATAGCTCATGCAATCGAAAACTTTAAACTCCACAAAATTATTTGTCATTGCATCACAACGAACAGCAAATTTTAAAATCATGGGTTATCGTCAAGAAAATTTGAATTTTGAACTTCACAAAATTATTTACCATTGGGTCGATACAAATGCAAAAATTCAAAAATTGTGGGTAGATCATGAAATCATGAATTTTAAAATCTGTAAAAATATTTTCCTTTGGGTCAAAATGAACAAAATGGACAAAAATCTTTAGTTATAGGTAACAAAATTGTGAATTTTGAACTCTAAAAGATTATTTGCTATTAGGTTGATCTGAACGAAATTGGACAAAAATTATGTATTATAGCTCATGAAATCGTCAATTTAAAATTTAAAAATTATTTATCATTGGATCAAAATGAACAAAATGGACAAAAATTATGGGTTATAGCTAATGAAATCATGAATTTTAAACTCTACTAAATTACTTTCCATATAGTCAAAATGGACAAAAATTATGGGTTATAGCTCATGAAATCATGAATTTTAAACTCTACAAAATTATTTACTATTGGGTCAAAACTAATGAATATGCATAAAAATCATGGGTTATAGCTCAAGAAATCATAATTTTAAGCTCCATAAAAATTTCATTGGGTAAAAATAAATGAAAAAGGATCAAAATTGTGGGATTATAGCTCATTACATCGTGACTTTTAAACTCCGTGAAATTATTTTTATTGGGTTAAAATTTATAAAAATGGATGAAAATTGTTGGGTACAGCTCATTAAATCATAAATTTTAAACTATAAAAATTATTTTCTATTAGGTCAAAAAAATTTTAAAAATTATGGGGTATAGCCTATGATATCATGAATTTTAAACTCCATAAAATTATTTTTCAATGGATTAAAAGGAATAAAATTGGATAAAAATTATGAGTTATAACTCATAAAGTTGTGGGTTATATCTCATTAAATTATGAATTTTGAACTGGACAAAATGTTTCTCCATTGGGTCAAAATGACCAAAAAGGTTTAAAATCATGGGTTACATTGCTTATAATAATGAATATTGAACTCCATAAAATTATTTTTCATTGGGTCAAAGTAAATAAAAATGCATAAAGATATATGGGTTACAGATCATGAAATCATGAATTTGAAACTCCACAAAATTATTTTCCAATAGAGCTAAATGAAAAAATAAAAAATAATGGGTTATAGCTCATGAGCTTTTGAATTTTGAACTCCACAAAATTATTTGTCATTGGGTCAAACGAACAAAAAATAAAAAATTGGGTGTTATAGCTCATGAAATTATAAAATTTTCACTCTGTAAAATTATTTTCTATTGAGTCAAAAAGAATAAAAATGCAAAAAATTGAAAGTTATAGCTCTTAAAATCGAGAATTTTTAACTCTACAAAATTATTCAAAACAAATGAAAAATTCATAATTATGGGTTATAGGTCATGAAATTGTGAATTTTAAACTCCACAAAATTATTTGCCATTGGATCGAAATGAATGAAAAAATAAAAAACTAGTGGATTATATTCCTCATGAAATTATAAATTTTGAATCCATAAATATGTTTTCCATTGGATAAAAATAAATAAAAATTGAAACAAATGAAATTGGAAAAAATTATTTGTAATTAGGTTGAAATGAATAAAATTGGATAAAAATAGTGTATTATTACTCATGAAATAATGAATTTTAAAATTTAAAAATTATTTGTCATTGGGTCAAAATGACCAAAAAGGTTTAAAATCATGGGTTATAGATCATGAAATCATGAATTTTAAGCTTTAAAAATTATTTATCATTGGATCAAAATGAACAAAATGGACAAAAATTATGGGTTATAGCTCATGAAATCATGAATTTTGAACTTCACAAAATTATTTGTCATTGGGTCAAAACTAATGAATATGCATAAAAATCATGGGTTATAGCTCATAAAATCATGAATTTTAAGCTTTAAAAATTATTTATCATTGGATCAAAATGAACAAAATGGACAAAAATTATGGGTTATAGCTCATAAAATTTTGAATATTAAATTCTACAAAATTATTTACCATTGGTCGATACAAATGCAAAAATTCAAAAATTGTGGGTAGATCATGAAATCATGAATTTTGAACTTCATAAAATAATTTTTATTGGGTTAAAATTTATAAAAATGGATGAAAATGTTTAGTTATAGCTCATAAAATCATGAATTTTAAGCTTTAAAAATTATTTGTAATTAGGTTGAAATGAACAAAATGGACAAAAATTATGTATTATAGCTCATGAAGTTGGGGCTTACAGCTTATGAAATTTTGACTTTTGAACCTCAAAATATTATTTGTTATTGAATTGAAACAAATGAGAAAAATTTCAAAATGGTGGATAATAGCTCATGAAATCATGAATTTTAAACTCCATAAAATTATTTTTTCATTGGGTCAAAATGAACAAAATGGACAAAAATTATGGGTTATAGGTCATGAAATTGTGTATTTTGTGCCCCACAAAATAATTTGTCAATGGGTCAAAATAAATTAAAAATCCAAAAGTTTTGGGTCATTCAATCTTGAATTTTGAACTCAATAAACTTATTTTCCATTGGCTCAAAATTCATACAAAGGGAAAACATTATTGGTTATAACTCATAAAATTATGAATTTTAAACTGAAAAAATTTATTTTCCATTGGGTCAAAATAAAATAAAATATTAAAAATTTATTGGTTATAACTCATAAAATCATGAATTTTGAACTCTGTAAAATTATTTTCTATTAGGTCAAAATGAATAAATTTAGATAAAAACTATTAGGTCAAAACAAACAAAAATACACAAAAATTTGAGTTATAGCTAATAAAATTTTGAATATTAAATTCTATAAAATTATTTTTTCATTAAAATGAATAAAATTGGATAAAAATTATGAGTTATAACTCATAAAATTATGAATTTTAAACTCCATAAAATTATTTTCTATTAGGTCAAAAAAATTTTAAAAATTATTTATCATTGGATCAAAATGAACAAAATGGACAAAAATTATGGGTTATAGCTCATAAAATTATGAATTTTAAACTCCATAAAATTATTTTCTATTAGGTCAAAAAAATTTTAAAATTTTAAAATTTTAAAAATTATTTGTCACTAGCTTAAAATGAACAAAAGTGGAAAAAATCATGGGTTATAGATCATGAAACCTTTAAATTTAAACTTTGCAAAATTATTTGCCATATTATCAAAATGAACAAAATGGACAAAATTTGTTGGTTATAGCTCATGAAATCAAAAATTTTAAACTTTTCAAAGTTATTTATCATTGGGTCAAAATAAAGAAAAATGCACAAATATCGTGGGTTATACCTAATAAAATCATGAATTATAAAGTCTATAAAAAATTCATTGGATCAAAACAAACAAAAATACACAAAAATTTGAGTTATAGCTAATAAAATTTTGAATATTAAATTCTATAAAATTATTTTCCCTAGGTTAAAACAGATGAAGAAATTCAAAATTGGTGAATTATAGCTCATGAAATTGTGGGTTATAGCTCATGAAATTTTATGTTTTAATCTCTAAAAATTATTTGCTATTGGATTGAAACAAATGAGAAAATTTCAAAATGGTGGATAATAGCTCATGAAATTATAATTTGACCTCCATAAAATTATTTTTCATTAAAATGAATAAAAATACACATAAACTATGGCATATTGTTCATAAAATTTTGTACTTTGAAACTCCACAAAATAATGCCAATGGTTCAAAAAAATCAAAACTCATGTGGTCATTCAATCTTGAATTTTGAACTCAATAAACTTATTTTCCATTGGCTCAAAATTCATACAAAGGGAAAACATTATTGGTTATAACTCATAAAATTATGAATTTTAAACTGAAAAATTTATTTTCCATTGGGTCAAAATAAAATAAAATATTAAAAATTTATTGGTTATAACTCATAAAATCATGAATTTTGAACTCTGTAAAATTATTTTCTATTAGGTCAAAATGAATAAATTTAGATAAAACTATTAGGTCAAAACAAACAAAATTATGGTTATAACTCATAAAATCGTGAATTTTGAACTCTGTAAAATTATTTTCTATAAAATCATGGTTATATCTCATTAAATTATAAAATTTTAACTCCATAAAATTATTTACCATTGGGTCAAAACAAACAAAATTATTTGTGATTGGATCTAAACAGACAAAAAATGAAAAATTTGGGGTTATAGCTCATAAAATTATAAATTTCAAACTCTATAAATTTATTTTTCATTGGGTCGAAGAAATAAAAATTTTAAAATTTTGAGTTATAGCTCATGAAATGCTGAATTTTTAAACTTCATAAAATTATTTTTCATTGGGTCAAAATGAATGAAAATGCATAAAAATTGTACATTATAGTTTATGAAATTGAACATTCAAAATTATGGATTATAGGTCATGAAATTGTAAATTTTGAATTCCACAAAATTATTTTTCATTGGGTTAATTCAAATATAAAAATTAGAAAATCGTGGGTTATACCCCATGAAATCATGAATTTTGAACTTCATAAAATTACTTTTCATTGGGTCAAAATGAACAAAAATTTAAAAAATTATTGGTTATATATGATAAAATCAGAATTTTTAACTCTAAAAATTATTTAGCATTGGATTAAAATGAGCAAAATTGGATAAAAGTATTTGCTATTAGATTGAAATGAACAAAATTAGACAAAAATTTTGTATTATAACTCATGAAATCATGAATTTTAAACATTAAAAATTATTTTTCATTGAATTAAAATGAACAAAAATAGATTAAAATTGTGTGTTATAGCTAATAAAATCTTGATTTTTAAATTACATAAAATTATTTGCCATATTATCAAAATGAACAAAATGGACAAAATTTGTTGGTTATAACTCATAAAATTATAAATTTCAAACTCTATAAATTTATTTTTCATTGGGTCGAAGAAATAAAAATTTTAAAATTTTGAGTTATAGCTCATGAAATGCTGAATTTTTAAACTTCATAAAATTATTTTTCATTGGGTCAAAATGAATGAAAATGCATAAAAATTGTACATTATAGTTTATGAAATTGAACATTCAAAATTATGGATTATAGGTCATGAAATTGTAAATTTTGAATTCCACAAAATTATTTTTCATTGGGTTAATTCAAATATAAAAATTAGAAAATCGTGGGTTATACCCCATGAAATCATGAATTTTGAACTTCATAAAATTACTTTTCATTGGGTCAAAATGAACAAAAATTTAAAAAATTATTGGTTATATATGATAAAATCAGAATTTTTAACTCTAAAAATTATTTAGCATTGGATTAAAATGAGCAAAATTGGATAAAAGTATTTGCTATTAGATTGAAATGAACAAAATTAGACAAAAATTTTGTATTATAACTCATGAAATCATGAATTTTAAACATTAAAAATTATTTTTCATTGAATTAAAATGAACAAAAATAGATTAAAATTGTGTGTTATAGCTAATAAAATCTTGATTTTTAAATTACATAAAATTATTTGCCATATAGACAAAATGAATAAAAATGTACAAAAATGTTGGTCATAACTCATGAAATTGCAAATTTTAAAATCTATAAAATGATTTATATTGGGTCAAAATAAACAATAATATACAATAACTATGTATTATAGCTCATGAAATCGTGGACTTTGAATTTTGAAGTTAATTAAAAAATTCATTGGGTCAAAATCTTTGAATTTTTAATTTTAAACTCTACAAAATTATTTTCTTTTGGGCCAAAACAAATATAAAAATTCAAAAGTGGTGAGTTTATAGCTCATGAAATTGTGGGTTATAACAAATAAAATTATGAATTTTAAACTCCACAAAATTATTTGCTATTGGATCGAAACAAACGAGAAAGTTTTAAAAATCATGGATAATAGCTCATGATATCGTGAATTTGACCTCCATAAAATCATTTTCCATTGCGTTAATGGAAATGCGCAAAAATCATGGCCTATAGTTCATGAAGTTGTTATTAGAACTGGGATGCAAGCCTAGAGAAGGGTGAATAGGATTGTTATAATTTTTCAACTAAATCAGAATAAGCAACAGAAATATAATAAGCAAAATAATTAAAGCGTAAAAAGAACAATCTTACACCCTTTGATTAAATCGTTCTTCAAATCGATGAAGATAAAGATCCGTGAAGAAGCGATATAGCGGTGTAAGTGCAAGGCACTCCTTCTCGCTGAATCAAACTCCGATGAAAAGCGCACCGAGAAGAAATTGAACGAGGCTTAGGGGATATGATCAACTCTCTCTCTCTCAAGCCCAAGAACAACGATCTCTCCTTTTTGCATATTTTCCTCCTTTAACTTCTTTATTGTTCTACAAGTATGATCTCCAACTCTCTTTAAATAGGCCTTGATAGGACAGGAATGAGAAACTCAAATCTGAGTGCAAATACGATCAAAAGGTTCAACGAATGGTTGAGATTAAATATAGAAAACTTGCCAAAACGCCTCATAACCATCGATGGTGGATCACAACCATCGATGATCCCTAGGTGATCATCGATGGTCCGACTGTAGCCATCGATGGTATTGATTCTGATTTCTAGATTTCTTCGATTGGTTCCTATAGCCATCAATGAGATGCTTGATCATCGATGGGTCACTATAGACCATCAATGGTTCAAAGGCTATAAAGTCAATGTTCGTGTTGATTTTTACATCATTTTGAACCACATCTTTCTTGTACCTATTTAAACCTGAAATATATCATCTCACAAAATATATCAGTAGCAAATGAGAGTTTGTTATTAATCAAACAAGATATATTGCACGATCAACATTCTTGCACGAACAACGTTCAAACAATCTCCCCCTTTTGATAATAACAAAACTCAAAATTTAAAATACAAAATGTAAAACATGGTAAAATATATATTCAGTTCAAAATAAACATATAACACATTTCATGTAAAAGATATATGATATGTGTTGATGTATATAATCACAGTCACTAACCTCGGATGAGTTTAGTTTTAAAGAGAGCAGAGTCCGCTTTCTCTCCTAAAGCCCAGCGACGCTGACTCCAGTCAAAGGGTTCGCCTACAACAACAAGAAGGACCTGCGGAAGAGGCGGAGTTGGGATCTCCGGTGGTTCCTCCGACGGTCAAGTTAGTAATGTGTGATAATCTGGTGGAGCGGGAATTCACTTGGAGAAGATTGCTTACCTTGTTAGCTGTTCACGTTTCTCTTTTATAGGTAGGGTTAAGGGGGTATTTCCGTCTTTCCATTAGTTTGGGAACCACCGGTGAGTCAGCCCTCCCCCCTCCACGTGTGAGCCGAGGATTGGCTGAACATCCCTCCGCCTGCTAGAGTGGTGGCACATGCAGTCAAGGCGTGTCGAGGGTTGGTGTGGTCTATTCGCCATTAATGGGATGGGATTGGCGGCGCCTGTAGCCGCATGGGTCCGAGGTGTCTTAAATACTGTGAGAGATGGGGGAATTAAGGGGCTGTCAGTGCATTTAATGTGATGTTGATGGGTTCGAGTACTGTGTGGCCGTCGTTTGAGTGGAGAGAACCACGCAGGGTGAGAGAAGGGGGGAGCCGTGGCTGGACGGCCGACTGACCTGCGTCCCAGGATGATTCGGTGAGGCGGCGATTGGGGCGCCTCATGCGTCGCTCTAGAGGATGAGTGGCCGAGAAGGTTAGGCTGGATTCGTTCCACATTGTTTGGAGGGTCGGCAACTTGTAGGAAGGGTCGGCGTAAAGGCGGGTTGGAAGGACGACTAACACCGCCTTCGCGTCGTCCGAACGGGCTAGCGGTTGGAGGGTGATAGCTAGTCGCCCCATGTCGTCCGGGGACGGCGGCGTGGAATAGTTACGAGGTGGTCAATTGGTAGGGCGGACGACCGTTACGCCTTTCGTCGTCTGCGGGGAGAGGGTTGTCGATGGGCGACCGTACCGCCTCTGGCGTCGGCTATGGCGATAGCCGTCTAGGGATCATGGCGAGTCGGTAAGTGCAGGCGGTCGGTGGGTTGGGTGTGGAGGTTCGTGTCGGTTCTCATTGGTAAACAAGCGTCCGTCAGTTAGCGTTTGGCTTCTCTCGCGATCAGCGGTTAGTGGTTATGACCATTGTACTGGCTTGGAGTCGGTTGGAAACGAGTCCAAGTGAAGCGAGTAAGTTAACCCGTCGAGGAAATTGAGGAATCGAGCGTTCCTTTGATGGGGCGTGGTGGCGTCGGCCAGGCGGTTTTGGCCATCGGCTCTTAGCCTCTGAAATGCGAGGTGGGACCGGGATTGCTTTCGCCCCGGCGGCCTCGAGAGGGGCTTCAATCCTCTCCGTTGATCGCGAGGGGGCTTAGCATTTATGGGCTCTATTATAAATAGGGGAGGAGGCCATCTCTTATCGTGCTCTCGTTAGGCTGGTGGCCGCTTGTCCTTACTCATCTCTAAGGTTTCAGATTGGGGGAGCGCCGGTGAGTTTTGCTGAGAGATGGTTGGGGCGTGGGAGTGGATTCTCTCCCCCGAGTCCACCATTTTCGGGGTTTTCCCGCTGAGAGCGCCGGCGGTAGTTCCGGTCATCTGCGAAGAAAGGGGGGAAAACCCCTCGTTCGTATCCAGCAATTGGGGCACGGTTCGTGATCGTTGCCGTATCTATTTCAGTAAGAGATGGGTGTGTCAAGTGTATCTCCGAAGAAAGGCTGTTTTGTTTACATCCATGGATTCTGATTTATTGTGCTGATATGGAGCCATGGGGTCCGCACCCAAAATCCTTTGGTAGTACTTCACTCGGCTTAGACGCCGAGGTGAGCAGAGGACGCGACGGGAAAGGCGAAGACACTGGAGGCGACAGCGACTATTAGGATGTATATCTAGGCTTGTAGTTTTAATTTTTCTTTTATTTTGGTATTTCGGACGTGCAGTTTATTGTAAAGTTTTGCTTGGAATATTAATGAAAGGTCGCATTCCATGGATGGTTGTTTATTCGATTCATTTATGTCTCCTTTTTTTTTTTTTTTTTGGTGAAAGCTTGTCGCCCCCTGTGAGGCTCATAATAAACATGGTAAGTGGATCGAAAACAAGTCGGCCCCTGTGGGGCTTACAATGAACATAAGTAGACCGAAAACGGGTCGGCCCCTGTGGGGCTTACTATGAACATAAGTAGACCGAAAACGGGTCGGCCCCTGTGGGGCTTACAATGAACATAAGTAGACCGAAAACGGGTCGGCCCCTGTGGGGCTTACTATGAACATAAGTAGACCGAAAACGGGTCGGCCCCTGTGGGGCTTACAATGAACATAAGTAGACCGAACGGGTCGGCCCCTGTGGGGCTTACTTCTCGAATTGGCCCAATCGCGCGTGGTGGTCGTTCGGGCCCGCCGTCGACCAGCCGGTTGGGCGTACGGGGGCCGTCTTTATCTGCCGTTCCTTTGTCAAGGTTAATTCTCAGGGTGCGGAGCTAACCGGGGTCGGCCCTTATAGTGGCGAGATCTTCGTGAGGAGACGGCCAGCGTAGGTGGGCGCCTAGGACTTACGTGGCGCCTAGGTCTTAATGTTGGCGAGCGATCTGTTTGAGGCAAAGAGCAAGCTGAGCGGCTCCGCGTGGGGCGGCGACTCCGTAGAAGACGACCAGCGTAGGTGGGCGCCTAGGACTCACGTGGCGCCTAGGTCTTAATGTTGGCGAGCGATCTGTTTGAGGCAAAGAGCAAGCTGAGCGGCTCCGCGTGGGGCGGCGACTCCGTAGAAGACGACCAGCGTAGGTGGGCGCCTAGGACTTCACGTGGCGCCTAGGTCTTAATGTTGGCGAGCGATCTGTTTGAGGCAAAGAGCAAGCTGAGCGGCTCCGCGTGGGGCGGCGACTCCGTAGAAGACGACCAGCGTAGGTGGGCGCCTAGGACTTCACGTGGCGCCTAGGTCTTAATGTTGGCGAGCGATCTGTTTGAGGCAAAGAGCAAGCTGAGCGGCTCCGTGGGGCGGCGACTCCGTAGAAGACGGCCAGCGTAGGTGGGCGCCTAGGACTTACGTGGCGCCTAGGTCTTAATGTTGGCGAGCGATCATTTTGAGGCAAAGAGCAAGCTGAGCGGCTCCGCGTGGGAAGCGGCGACTCCGTAGAAGACGACCAGCGTAGGTGGGCGCCTAGGACTTCACGTGGCGCCTAGGTCTTAATGTTGGCGAGCCGATCTGCTTTGAGGCAAAGAGCAAGCTGAGCGGCTCCGCGTGGGGCGGCGACTCCGTAGAAGACGACCAGCGTAGGTGGGCGCCTAGGACTTCGTGGCGCCTAGGTCTTAATGTTGGCGAGCCGATCTGCTTTGAGGCAAAGAGCAAGCTGGCCGGCTCGCGTGGGGCGGCGACTCCGTGAAGAGACGGCCAGCGTAGGTGGGCGCCTAGGACTTCACGTGGCGCCTAGGTCTTAATGTTGTGAGCCGATCATTTTGAGGCAAAGAGCAAGCTGAGCGGCTCCGCGTGGGGCGGCGACTCCGTAGAAGACGGCCAGCGTAGGTGGGCGCCTAGGACTTACGTGGCGCCTAGGTCTTAATGTTGGCGAGCCGATCTGCTTTGAGGCAAAGAGCAAGCTGGCCGGCTCGCGTGGGGCGGCGACTCCGTAGAAGACGGCCAGCGTAGGTGGCGCCTAGGACTTCACGTGGCGCCTAGGTCTTAATGTTGGCGAGCCGATCTGTTTGAGGCAAAGAGCAAGCTGGCCGGCTCCGCGTGGGGCGGCGACTCCGTAGAAGACGGCCAGCGTAGGTCGGCGCCTAGGACTTACGTGGCGCTAGGTCTTAATGTTGGCGAGCGATCTGTTTGAGGCAAAGAGCAAGCTGGCCGGCTCCGCGTGGGGCGGCGACTCCGTGAAAGAGACGGCCAGCGTAGGTGGCGCCTAGGACTTCACGTGGCGCCTAGGTCTTAATGTTGGCGAGCGATCTCATTTTGAGGCAAAGAGCAAGCTGAGCGGCTCACGTGGGAGCGGCGACTCCGTAGAAGACGGCCAGCGTAGGTGGCGCCTAGGACTTCACGTGGCGCCTAGGTCTTAATGTTCGCGAGCCGATCTGTTTGAGGCAAAGAGCAAGCTGGCCGGCTCGCGTGGGGCGGCGACTCCGTGAAAGAGACGGCCAGCGTAGGTCGGCGCCTAGGACTTACGTGGCGCCTAGGTCTTAATGTTGGCGAGCCGATCTCTGCTTTGAGGCAAAGAGCAAGCTGGCGGCTCCGTGGGAAGCGGCGACTCCGTGAAGACGGCCAGCGTAGGTCGGCGCCTAGGACTTACGTGGCGCCTAGGTCTTAATGTTGGCGAGCCGATCTCTGCTTTGAGGCAAAGAGCAAGCTGAGCGGCTCCGCGTGGGAGCGGCGACTCCGTGAAAGAGACGGCCAGCGTAGGTCGGCGCCTAGGACTTACGTGGCGCCTAGGTCTTAATGTTGGCGAGCCGATCTGCTTTGAGGCAAAGAGCAAGCTGAGCGGCTCCGCGTGGGAGCGGCGACTCCGTGAAAGAGACGGCCAGCGTAGGTGGGCGCCTAGGACTTCGTGGCGCCTAGGTCTTAATGTTGGCGAGCCGATCTGCTTTGAGGCAAAGAGCAAGCTGGCCGGCTCCGCGTGGGAGCGGCGACTCCGTGAAAGAGACGGCCAGCGTAGGTGGGCGCCTAGGACTTACGTGGCGCCTAGGTCTTAATGTTGGCGAGCCGATCTCTGCTTTGAGGCAAAGAGCAAGCTGGCCGGCTCCGCGTGGGAGCGGCGACTCCGTGAAAGAGACGGCCAGCGTAGGTGGGCGCCTAGGACTTACGTGGCGCCTAGGTCTTAATGTTGGCGAGCCGATCTTTTGAGGCAAAGAGCAAGCTGGCCGGCTCGCGTGGGGCGGCGACTCCGTGAAGACGGCCAGCGTAGGTGGGCGCCTAGGACTTCGTGGCGCTAGGTCTTAATGTTGGCGAGCCGATCTCGCTTTGAGGCAAAGAGCAAGCTGGCGGCTCCGTGGGGCGGCGACTCCGTGAAGACGGCCAGCGTAGGTGGGCGCCTAGGACTTACGTGGCGCCTAGGTCTTAATGTTGTGAGCCGATCTGTTTGAGGCAAAGAGCAAGCTGGCCGGCTCCGCGTGGGGCGGCGACTCCGTGAAGACGGCCAGCGTAGGTCGGCGCCTAGGACTTACGTGGCGCTAGGTCTTAATGTCCGGATCACATGGGCCACGACTTGGCGGTATGCTCCTTGACTTCGACTTGGCGTGGTTGGGCAACCCGTTTGACTTGGCGTAGCGTGGTTACTTAATTGGCGAGTGGGAATCACTGTCGCGACTAGGTGAGGGTTCCTTGACTCGCCCTAACCGAGAGGGAAAGCCTCAACTTCGACTTAGTGGGAGTGGTAGGTTAAACTTGACTAGGTAAGTTGGGTGCTGTCTCAACTAGGTGAGAAGGGTTCCTTGACTCGGCGTGGCGAGAAGGGTTCCTTGACTTCGACCAGCCGAGGAAAGTGCGCTGAACTACACCCGATGGGAAGTTACCTTGCCTCAAGCTAAGAGAGTGGGATGTCGGCTCGTGTTAGGAGAGTAGGACGACCTTGACTCGACCTAGTGGGAAGGGTCCCTAAACTTCGGCTCCAACAAAGCGACCATCCCGACTTGACAGATGAAATTGGACTTTCATGATCCATTTTGAGAAGGCGGTTTGATCTGCTGCGGCGAGTGATTATTTAAGACGCTTGTACCATTTAAGACGATAATTGTCGGAAAAATTCTATTTATATTGATGGCTTTTGGCGAGATTTACAATGCTAGTTTATTGAAAAACTTCACGAGGTGTTCTATGTTCGGGGATGGGGTAGGACTCTCCCATCGGGACTACGGCGATATGTTCGGGCGTGGTTCTTCGAGGACGGTGTAGGGTCCTTCCCAATTAGGCCAACTTGCGTCGGTGTCCTTGTCGAAGGCGCCTTCCTCGGCACTAGGTCGCCCACTTGGAATCTCCTCGGCGGACTTTCTTTGTTGTAATGTCGGGCGATCCGCTGTTGATTGGCGACTTGTCGGTGTAGAAGCGGTTGCCGGATCTCCTCCATCAAGTCGGTGTCCTCGACGTCCCTCGGAGTTTGTTTCTTCATCAAAGTGTTGGAGCCGGATGGTGGGCATGCCGACTTCAACTGGGATCACCGCTTCTGCTCCATAAGTCAGCATGAATGGGGTTTCCCCGGTTGAATTCTTGTGGGTCGTCCTGTACGACCATAAGATGCTCGGCAGTTCTTCAACCCAATTGCCGAGTGCTTGGTCGACCTTCTTCCTCAAAGCTTGGAGGATGCATTTATTGGCAGCTTCTGCCAGCCCGTTGCACTTGGGGTGGGCTACCGAAGCGAACTTGAGCTTGATCTCCCATTCTTCACAAAAATCTTGGAATCCTCATTTCTTGGCGGGTGCGTTGTCGGTGATGAATGGCGGGGGCCAAAGCGACATCGATCGACTTCCAGTGGCTGGTGATGTTGGTCTCCCCAATCTTCGCCAAAGGCTCGGCCTCGATCCATTTGGTGAAGTAGTCGATGGCGACTATCAAAATTCTGTGCCACGAGGCAATGGGAAGCGGCCGGTATATCCAGTCCCCATTGGGCGAAAGTGGGCTGAAGATAGAAGTGAGTTACGTGGCGGCTCTAGGAATCTCTGCGAAGAACCGACATTTTGCATTTGGAGGCGAGCGCGGAGTCGGCTCGATGGTCGGCCGATATCCTTGGCGTATAATCTTACGGGCAAGAGTTCTTGCCCACAGGTGGTTTCATGAGTGCCCTCGTGGATTTCCCTTAGAACATAATCGGCTTGGTCGGAGGCACGGAGATAGGGCCCACCCGCTGCCTAGGTAGGACGACCGATAGAGCTGGCCGTCGATCATGAGGTAGCGGTGACCCTCTGCAAACTCTTCGCCTCTAGTCCGGTGGGTAGGGCCGGTGTCAAGAGTTGGATGAAAGGTCCGTGACAGTTGAAGGGTCGGTGCATGACATCTGAAGGGACTTCAGCGATCTTTGGAATGGGAAGTGTGTCGGCGAAGATGGGTCGGAGCTACTCAAGGAACCGGTCGATGCTAGCTTTGACAAGGCATCCGCTCGGCGTTAGCGGTAGCGAGGACTTGGATGATCTTGAAGTTGGCGAAGTGGGGGCGGGTCCTTGACAATCTTCGGTATTGAGCCATCCTTTTATCTTTTGCGCGTACTTGCCGTTAACGATGAGCGACCAAAAGTCGGCCCGGCACAATTAGACTCTCGGCTTTGGCTGCTAGGGCGGCCCGAAGGCCAGCTATGAGGGCTTCGTATTCGGCCTCATTGTTCGAGGCGGGGAACTTGAAGGCGATGGACTGCTCGTGGCTGCCCCTGAGTGCGCAGAGGGCGACGCCCGGCTCGCTCCCGCCTCACTTGAGGATCCGTCCACCTTCAACTCCCACCAAGAAGCGACTTGAGTCGGCTCGAGTTCGAACCGGCTGCGGCTTCGCCCGGCCCGGCTTAGGGGTATGGGTTGGCGAGGAGTAGCTAGGTCATCTGCCGCCATCTGGCGAGGTGGACTCTATGAGGAAGTCGGCGCTTGCTTTTATGGTGGTCCTGGGCTCGAACTGAACATCATATTCGCTGAGCTCGATCGACCATGCCACCATCCTTCCCGATGTGGTGGGACTCCCCAGGGATTTCTTCATCGGAAGGCTTGTCCGCACGATAATAGGGTGCGCTTGGAAGTACGGACATAATCGGCGAGCCGTAGTGATGAGTGCGAAGGCTGCCTTTTCGATTAAGGGGTAGTTCAACTCCCCTGCTCTCAAGATCCGACTGACATAGTAGACCGGCTTCTGGATGTGGTCTTCTTCTCTAACTAACGCCGAGCTCACCGCTTCGGGCGAGACGGCCAGGTATAGGTATAGGGTCTCCCCTTCTACCGGTTGGCTCAGGAGTGGTTTGGTGCTCAAATATGCTTTGAGTTCTCAAGTGCCCGGCATTCTTGATCCATTCCAACTTCTTCTTGGGATCTTTGGCCCCTCTGAGAACTTTGAAGAAAGGGAGGCTTCTCTCTGCCGACTTGGACAGGAAGCGCCCCAAGGCGGCTATCTTCCCATTGAGCTTCTGAATGTCCTTCATGGTGCGCGGCTCGGGAAGTCGCTCGATGGCTTCTATCTTCTCCGGGTTGATCTCAATCCCTCTACGGGTGATCATAAATCGAAATTTTCCGGCGCACTCCAAAAGCACATTTGGTGGGTTGAGCTTCATCGCGGTAGCGGAGGGGTGGTGAAGGTCTCCTTCAGGTCGGTGATATGGTGTGCCAATCTCGACTTCACCAAGATGTCGCCCACATAGGCTTCCACATTGCGGCGGTGGGCCTTGAAGATCTTGTTGACCAGCCTCACGGTAGGTGGCGCCGGCATTCTTGAGACCAAAGGGCATCACTTTGTAGCAAAGGTGCCTCGATTGGTGATGAAGGGCGTCTTCTCTGATCATGCCTCGCCATGCGGATCTGGTTGTAACCTCTTAATGGCTCAGAGGTGGATCCGATCTGAGTGTCCTCTCGCCCTCGTGGTCGATGGGAATCTCATGGAGGTCCTCAAGCTGGAGTCGTCCTCTGGCTCTCCTCTCAATGGCGAACCGTCTTCTCGATGGGCATGGCGGTCGCGACTCCTTTTCCCTTGGTGGAGAGTAGCAAGCTCGGGCTTCCTTCACGGTGGCTCGGGACTACCCCACTCCCGATCTGGGAATTTGATCATTTGATGATAGGTGGGCGGGATGGCCCTTGTTGTGGAGGGCGTTGACCCAAGATGACATTATGTGCCGACTTGATGTCCATTACTACAAGCTGGGCGTCCACGGTCGATTAGCGGAGATGATCGGGGAAGGGTGATTTGCCCTCCGAAGCGAGAATGCCCGTGAAACCAATCGGTGACCTAAAGGCGGTGGAGCTTGGACTTATCAATACCCATACGGTTGAGCAGCGTCCAAAACAATATGTCGTGAGCTCGGTGTCGATCATGATCCTCTTCACTTTAAAGCCAGATATCGGTGATATGGCGATAAGTCGTCATGAAGCGTCTCAACGCCATCCAAGTCGGCCTGTTGAAAGAGATGGATACATCGGCCGCTTCTTGTCCGCATTTGTTCACCCGTAGGGCATGCTTGGCATACCTCTTTCGGCGTTGTTGGACTCCCCTCCTAAGGTCGGACCCGGATGGTGTTGATGACTCCCGACTCCCTTGGCCGGCTTCCCTGCGCTCGGGGTCAGGCGAGGTCTGGGGACCGAGGCGAGGCCGGTGGTCTCTTTGGCTTGTTGCTCTCGGTAGATCAAATTCTTCAAAGCCTCTTTGGATGAGGTCTTCAATGTCCTTCACGGAGAACACGGCACTCTCGGTGTCGTGGCCGTGGTCCCGTGGTATCGGCCGAATCGCCCGAGTCTCTCTTGCTCTGAGTGCCTCTCATGTGGCGGGGGCTTGTGGAGGAGCCCTTCTCTGGGCCTTGTCGGGGCCCGAAAAGGAGGTGTTGAGGGCTGTGAACACGGTATCTGCTCTTCTATCCTCCCTCTGTCGAACCGACCACTGCGGTTGTTCTTGGGAGGAGGATTCCTTGGGATGTGCCTCGGCTCTGCCCTCCGGCAGTCTGGAACCGACCTAGCGGGATGGGTTCTTTGGAGGCGGCATAGGTGGTGGTGAGGAGGATGAGGTACCGGCGTTGTTGGTGGGGGCGTCTTAGAGTAGTGTGGCCTCCTGCGGACTTCGGTGCATGGCGATCTTGTAAGCTTCCGCTTCTTCCATGTTCATGTAAGCATGGGCTTTGGACATCAAGTGCTCGTAGCTCTGATGGGCTTCTTGTTGAGGGCTTTGGGCCAGTCACGTTGTGACCCTCACGAGGCACCATGCTTCACTGCTCCCCTTGGTCTTGACTTCTAGCCTCTTCGCTGAAACCTCTTGATGTAGGCTCGAGGCTCTCGCCCGACTCTGCTTGGTTTGAATGAGCACACCGGAGGGCAATTTAGGCTTGGCGTTGGCCAAGAAGTGGTGGATGAACTGGAAGCAGCTCTTGAAGCTACCAATGGACCTCTTCTCCAATGAGTTCCACCAAAGCTTGGCTTCTGTCAAGGTAGCAGGAAGCGGCGACAAATAGTAAACGGTACATCATGATCATGGTGTTGTGGTAGTCTTGCGTGTTAATTTGGGTCTCTATCACCCCGTGCTTGTCCATTGTCGGCATCTTGAATTTCTCGGCGGTGCTTTCATGATGGAGTCGGTGAAGGGGTGTTCCCTCCGATGCGTCGTGGTACACTGATTGTAGTCGCCCGTCTTGTTGGTGGTGGTCGGGAATGGTGTTCTGGTGGCGGTCTGCTGCGAGGTCGGAGGCGTGCCTTGCGGGATCTACCGCCTTAGGCTGGGAAGGGCTTTCATCGGTGAGTCGAATCTGGGGAGGCCCTAGAGGCGGCATGGTATTTGTGGCGTAAGGAGTGAGGTGGCTCTGGTGATTCCTCCGTGACTTGTCAAGGTGGGGAGTCTCGAGGAGGGACACCTAAGCGGCGGTGGTTGCCTGGCGGTGGAGGTGGCGGTTTGTGAGCTGGCCCTATTTCTTGGCAACTGCTGCTTATTGTTAAAGCGGGGGCGAGTGAAGAGGTCGGTTAAAAGCTTGGAACCGGGCATGCATGGTGGCTTGCATGGCTAGGGTGATCTTCGGTGGATTCACAGGTTGGGCACGGGTGACATAGCCCGCATGTAGGTCCTCCAGGCCGGAAAGATCATCGCCGCTGGACATAGCTGCAAGAAGAAGAAAGGAGGCCCCGGTGGCAAAAGCTAAGCTGATGTATATAATCACAGTCACTAACCTCGGATGAGTTTAGTTTTAAAGAGAGCGAGTCCGCTTTCTCTCCTAAAGCCCGGCGGCGACTCCGATCAAAGGGTTCGCCACAACAACAAGAAGGACACACGGAAGAGGCGGAGTTGGGATCTCCGGTGGTTCCTCCGGCGGTCAAGTTAGTAATGTGTGATAATCGGTGGGCGGGAATTCACTTGGAAGATTGCTTACCTTGTTAGGCTGTTCACGTTTCTCTTTTATAGGTAGGGTTAAGGGGTATTTCCGTCTTTCCATTAGTTTGGGAACCACCGGTGAGTCAGCCCTCCCCTCCGCGTGTGAGCCGAGGATTGGTGAACATCCCTCCTTTGCTAGAGTGGTGGCTGTCATGCAGTGTGTGAAGTGTCGAGGGTTGGTGTGGTCTATTCGCCATTAATGGGATGGGATTGGCGGCGCTGTAGCCGCATGGGTCCGAGTGTCTTAAATCTTGTGAGAGATGGGGAATTAAAGGCATGGTGCATTTAATGTGATGTTGATGGTGAAGTTCGGTGGCTCGTTTGAGTGGAAGAACCGCGAGGTGAGAAGAGGAGAGGAGAAGCGTGGCCGGTACGGGCGCGGCCCTCTTAGAGCCCGTCCCGGATGATTGAAGGCGGGTTGGGCCGCTCATGAAGCGCCGGATGGTGGCGAAGGTTAGAAGGTAGGCTGGATTCCACTTGTTGGAGTTTGGAATGCAACTTGGGAAGGGTCGTGAAGGCGGCGGGTTGGAAGGACGACTAACACCGCCTTCGCGTCGTCCGACGGGCTAGCGGTTGGAGGTGATATCGCTAATTAACCGTATGGGAACGGCGGCGTGGAATAGTTACGAGGTGGAATTGGCGGGCGACCCACGCCGCTTCAGTCGTCTGCGGGAGAGGGTTGTCGATGGGCGACCCGTGCCGCCTCTCGCGTCGGCTATGGCGATAGCCGTCTAGAGGATCATAGCGAAGTCGGTAAGTGCGAGGCGGTCGGTGGGTTGGGTGTGGAGGTTCGTGTCGGTTCTCATTGGTAAACAAGCGTCCGTCAGATTAGCGTTTGGCTTCTCTCGCGATCCTTTGGTTAGTGGTTATGACCATAACAGTTGGCCCCTTCGCTTGGAGTCGGTTGGAAGCGAGTCCAAGTGAAGCAATAAGTTAACCGTCGAAGCTGTTGAGAGAATCGAGCGTTCCTTTGATGGGGCGTGGGCGGCGTGTCGAAGGTTGGCCATCGGCTCGCCTCTAATGCGAGGTGGGACCTGGGATTGCTTTAAGGCGGCGCCTCGAGAGGGCTTCAATCCTCTCCGTTGATCGCGAGGGGCTTAGCATTTATGGGCTCTATTATAAATAGGGAGGAGGCCATCTCTTATCGTGCTCTCGTTAGGTGGTGGCGCTTGTCCTTACTCATCTCTAAGGTTTGGTGGGGGCCGGTGAGTTTCTTTGAGATGGTTGGGGCGTGGGAGTGGATTCTCTCCCAGAGTCCACCATTTCGGGGTTTTCGAGGCCCGTGGTAGTTCGGTCATCTGCTTGAAAGGGGAAAACCCTCGTTAAGTATCCGACAATTGGGGCACGGTTCGTGATCGTTCGCGTATCTATTTCGATAAGAGATGGGTGTGTCAAGTGTATCTCGAAGAAAGGCTGTTTTGTTTACATCCATGGATTGATTTATTGTCGATATGGAGCCATGGGGTCCGCACCCAAAATCCTTTGGTAGTACTTCACTTTCGGCTTAGCGCCGAGGTGGCAGAAGAACTTGACGGGGAAAGCGAAAGACACTTGGAGGCGACAAACTATTAGGATGTATATCTAGGCTTGTAGTTTTAATTTTTCTTTTATTTTGGTATTTCGGACGTCACGGTTTATTGTAAAGTTTTGCTTGGAATATTAATGAAAGGTCGCATTCCATGGATGGTTGTTTATTCGATTCATTTATGTCTCCTTTTTTTTTTTTTTTGAAAGCTTGTGGCCCCTGTGAGGCTCATAATAAACATGGTAAGTGGATCGAAAACAAATTCGGCCTGTGGAACCACAATGAACATAAGTAGGCCGAGTAAGCGGGTGGCCCACATGGGGCTTACTTCTCAGTGGCCAATCAGCGTGGTGGTCGTTCGGGCCGCCGTCGACGGCCGGTTGGGCGTCTGGGGCGTCTTTATCTGCCGTTCCTTTGTCAAGGTTAATTCGAGTCGCGGGAGCTAACGGTCGTATATAGTGGCGAGATCTTCGTAGAGGACGACCGCGTAGGTCGGCGCTAGGACTTACGTGGCGCTAGGTCTTAATGTTGTGAGCGATCTCATTTTGAGGCAAAAGCAAGCTGAGCGGCTCCGCGTGGAGCGGCGACTCCGTGAAGACGACCAGCGTAGGTGCGCCTAGGACTTCACGTGGCGCTAGGTCTTAATGTTGGCGAGCCGATCTCTTTTGAGGCAAAGAGCAAGCTGAGCCGGCTCACGTGGGCCGGCGACTCCGTGAAGGGCGACCGCGTAGGTCGGCGCCTAGGACTTCACGTGGCGCTAGGTCTTAATGTTGGCCGAGCCGATCTATTTTGAGGCAAGAGCAAGCTGGCCGGCTCCGCGTGGGAAGCGGCGACTCCGTAGGGCGACCAGCGTAGGTGGCGCCTAGGACTACGTGGCGCCTAGGTCTTAATGTGAGCGATCTACATTTGAGGCAAAGAGCAAGCTGAGCCGGCTCCGTGGGAGGCGGCGACTCCGTAGAACGGCCAGCGTAGGTGGCGCCTAGGACTACGTGGCGCTAGGTCTTAATGTTGGCGAGCCGATCATTTTGAGGCAAAGAGCAAGCTGAGCGGCTCCGCGTGGGAAGCGACTCCGTAGAAGGGCGACAGCGTAGGTGGCGCTAGGACTTCACGTGGCGCCTAGGTCTTAATGTTGGCGAGCCGATCTCTTTTGAGGCAAAGAGCAAGCTGAGCGGCTCCGCGTGGGAGGCGGCGACTCCGTAGGGCGACGGCGTAGGTCGGCGCCTAGGACTACGTGGCGCCTAGGTCTTAATGTTGGCCGAGCCGATCTGTTTGAGGCAAAGAGCAAGCTGGCCGGCTCCGTGGGAGCGGCGACTCGTAGAAGACGACCAGCGTAGGTGCGCCTAGGACTACGTGGCGCCTAGGTCTTAATGTTGGCGAGCGATCTGTTTGAGGCAAAGAGCAAGCTGGCCGGCTCCGCGTGGGGCGGCGACTCCGTGAAGACGGCCAGCGTAGGTGGCGCCTAGGACTTCGTGGCGCTAGGTCTTAATGTTCGTGAGCCGATCTCATTTTGAGGCAAAAGCAAGCTGGCGGCTCCGTGGGAAGCGGCGACTCCGTAGAAGGGCGACCAGCGTAGGTCGGCGCTAGGACTTACGTGGCGCCTAGGTCTTAATGTTGGCGAGAGCCGATCTGTTTGAGGCAAAGAGCAAGCTGAGCGGCTCCGCGTGGGAGCGGCGACTCCGTAGAAGACGACCGCGTAGGTCGGCGCCTAGGACTTCGTGGCGCCTAGGTCTTAATGTTGGCCGAGCCGATCTGTTTGAGGCAAAGAGCAAGCTGGCGGCTCCGTGGGGCGGCGACTCCGTAGAAGACGACCAGCGTAGGTGGCGCCTAGGACTTCACGTGGCGCCTAGGTCTTAATGTTGTGAGCCGATCATTTTGAGGCAAAGAGCAAGCTGGCCGGCTCCGTGGGGCGGCGACTCCGTAGAAGAGACGGCGTAGGTGGCGCCTAGGACTACGTGGCGCCTAGGTCTCAATGTTGGCGAGCCGATCTGTTTGAGGCAAAGAGCAAGCTGAGCGGCTCGCGTGGGGCGGCGACTCCGTGAAGGGCGACCAGCGTAGGTCGGCGCTAGGACTTACGTGGCGCCTAGGTCTTAATGTCCGGATCACATGGGCCCGCGACTTGGCGGCGGGTATGCTCCTTGACTTCGACTTGGCGTGGTTGGGCAACCCGTTTGACTTGGCGAGTAGGGCGTGGTTACTTAATGGCGAGTGGGAATCACTGTCGCGACTAGGTGAGGTTCCTTGACTCGTCCTAACAGAGGGAAAGCCTCAACTTCGACTTAGTGGGAGTGGTAGGTTAAACTTGACTAGGTAAGTTGGGTCGCTGTCTCAACTAGGTGAGAAGGGTTCCTTGACTTCGGCGTGGCGAAGGGTTCCTTGACTTCGACCAGCGAGGAAGAGTGCTGAACTACACCCGTAAGGAAGTTACCTTGCCTCAAGCTAAGAGAGTGGGATGTCGGCTCGTGTTAGGAGAGTAGGGCGCACCTTGACTCGACCTAGTGGGAAGGGTCCCCTAAGCTTCGGCTCAACAAAGCGACCATCCCGCTTGCGGATGAAATTGGACTTTCATGATCCATTTTCTAGAGAGGCGGTTTGATCTCTTGCGACAGTGATTATTTAAAGGCGGCTTGTACCATTTAAGACGGATAATTGTCGGAAAAATTCTATTTATATTGATGGCTTTTGGCGAGATTTACAATGCTAGTTTATTGAAAAACTTCACGAGGTGTTCTATGTTCGGGGATGGGGTAGGACTCTCCCATCGGGACCACGGCGATATGTTCGGGCGTGGTTCTTCGAGGGCGGTGTAGGGTCCTTCCCAATGGCGCCAACTTGCGGCGTCACGGTGTCCTTGTCGAGGCGCCTTCCTCGGCACTAGGTCGCCCACTTGGAATCTCCTCGGCGGACTTTCTTTGTTGTAATGTCGGGCGATCCGGTGATTGGCGACTTGTCGGTGTAGAAGCGGTTGCCGGATCTCCTCCATCAAGTCCAGTGTCCTCGGCGTCCCTCGGAGTTTGTTTCTTCATCAAAGTGTTGGGCGGATGGTGGGCATGCCGACTTCAGCTGGGATCACCGCTTACGCTCCATAAGTCGGCATGAATGGGGTTTCCCGGTTGAATTCTTGTGGGTGATCTGTGCGACCATAAGATGCTCGGCAGTTCTTCAACCCAATTGCGAGTGCTTGGTCGACCTTCTTCCTCAAAGCTTGGAGGATGCATTTATTGGCGGCTACGCGGCCGTTACGCAGGGTGGGCTACGAAGCGAACTTGAGCTTGATCTCCCATTCTTCACAAAAATCTTGGAATCCTCATTTCTTGGCGGGTGCGTTGTCGGTGATGAATGGCGGGGGCGCCAAAGCGACATACGATCGACTTCGAGGCGGCGGTGATGTTGGTCTCCCCGATCTTCGCCAAAGGCTCGGCCTCGATCCATTTGGTGAAGTAGTCGATGGCGACTATCAAGAATTCTGCTGCCACGAGGCAATGGGAAGCGGCCCGGTATATCCAGTCCCCATTGGAAGGGAGTGGTGAAGATAGAAGTGAGTTACGTGGCGGCTCTAGGAATCTCTGCGGCCCGACATTTTGCATTTGGAGGCGAGCGGCGGGCGGCTCGATGGTCGGCCGATAATATCCTTGGCGTATAATCTTACGGCAAGAGTTCTTGCCCACAGGTGGTTTCCGAGGTGCCCTCGTGGATTTCCCTTAGAACATAATCGGCCGGCGGTCGGAGGCAGGAGATAGGGCCCCACCCGCTGCCTAGGTAGGGCGACCGATAGAGCTGGCGTCGATCATGAGGTAGCGGTGACCCTCTGCAAACTCTTCGCCTCTGCTGGGATTGGTGGGTAAGGAGCCGTGTCAAGAGTTGGATGAAAGGGTCCGCCGAGTTCCCGAAGGGTCGGTGCATGACATCTGAAGGGACTTCGCGATCTTTGGAATGGGGAAGTGTGTCGGCGAAGATGGGTCGGAGCTACTCAAGGAACTGGTCGATGCTAGCTTTGACAAGGCATCCTTTCGGCGTTGCGGGCGAGGACTTGGATGATCTTGAAGTTGGCGAAGTGGGGGCGGGTCCTTGACAATCTTCGGTATTGAGCCATCCTTTTATCTTTTGCGGCGTACTTGCCGTTAACGATGAGCGACCAAGCGAGAGTCGGGACAATTAGACTCTCGGCTTTGGTATAGAGGCCCAGCGGCAGCTATGAGGGCCGTATTCGGCCTCATTGTTGGAGGGGAACTTGAAGGCGATGGGCTGCTCCGTGGCTGCCCCTCGGGAGCTGCAGCCGGGGCGGCGGCTCGCTCCCGCCTCGCGAGGATCCGTCCACAACTCTCCACGAAGCGACTTGGTCGGCTCGAGTTTCGGAGACGAGAGCTGCTGCGGCTTCGCCCGGCCGGCTTGGGGGTATGGGTTGGCGAGGAGTAGCTAGGTCATCTGCCGCCATCTGGCGAGTGGACTCTATGAGAAGTCCAGCGGCTTGGCGCATGGTGGTCTGAGCTCCGGCCCGAACATCATATTGGCGAGCTCGATCGACCATGCCACCATCCTTCCCGATGTGGTGGGACTCCCGAGGATTTCTTCATCGGAAGGCTTGTCGCCGCGATAATAGGGTGCGCTTGGAAGTACGGACATAATCGGCGAGCGTAGTGATGAGTCGCGAAGGCGCCTTTTCGATTAAGGGGTAGTTCAACTCCCCTGCTCTCAAGATCCGGCTGACATAGTAGACCGGCTTCTGGATGTGGTCTTCTTCTCTAACCAGCGCCGAGCTCACGCTTCAGGTGAGACGGCCAAGTATAGGTATAGGGTCTCCCCTTCTACCGGTTGGCTCAAGAGTGGTTTGGTGCTCAAATATGCTTTGAGTTCTCGGCGAAGGCACATTCTTGGTCCATTCCAACTTCTTCTTGGGATCTTTGGCCCCTCGAGAACTTTGAAGAAAGGGGCTTCTCTCGCGACTTGGGCGCCCAAAGGGCGGCTATCTTCCCATTGAGCTTCTGAATGTCCTTCATGGTGCGCGGCTCGGGAAGTCGCTCGATGGCTTCTATCTTCTCCGGGTTGATCTCAATCCCTCTCTGGGTGATCATAAATCCCAGAAATTTTCACTACCTCAAAAGCACATTTGGTGGGTTGAGCTTCATCGCGGTAGCGCGGAGGGTGGTGAAGGTCTCCTTGGTCGGTGATATGGGCGGCCAATCTCGACTTCACCAAGATGTCGTCCACATAGGCTTCCACATTGCGGCCGGTGGGCCTTGAAGATCTTGTTGACCACCTCTCGGTAGGTGCGCCGGCATTCTTGAGACCAAAGGGCATCACTTTGTAGCAAAGGTGCCTCGATTGGTGATGAAGGGCGTCTTCTCTGATCATGCCTGCGCCATGCGGATCTGGTTGTAACCTCTTAATGGCTCAGAGAGGTGGATCCGATCTGAGTGTCCTCTGGCCCTCGTGGTCGATGGGAATCTCATGGAGGTCCTCAGCTGAGTCGCCTCCTCTGGCTCCTCTCCGAGTGGCGGCCGTCTTCTCGATGGGCATGGCGGTCGCGACTCCTTTTCCCTTGGTGGAGGCGTAGCAAGCTCGGGCTTCCTTCACGGTGGCTCGGGACTACCCCACTCCCGATCTGGGAATTTGATCATTTGATGATAGGTGGGCGGGATGGCCCTTGTTGTGGAGGGCGTTGACCCAAGATGACATTATGTGCCGACTTGATGTCCATTACTACAAAGCCCGGCGTCCACGGATCGATGGCGCGGAGGCGCAACGGTCGGGGAAGGGTGATTTGCCCCTCGGAAGGCTGAGAATGCCCGTGAAACCAATCGGGTGACCTAAAGGCGGTGGAGCTTGGACTTATCAATACCCATACGGTTGAGCAGCGTCCAAAAACAATATGTCGTGAGCTCCGGTGTCGATCATGATCCTCTTCACTTTAAAGCGTAGATATCGGTGATATGGCGATAAGTCGTCATGAAGCGTCTCAACGCCATCCAAGTCGGCCTGTTGAAAGAGATGGATACATCGGCCTTCGCTTCTTGTCACATTTGTTCACCGTAGGGCATGCTTGGCATACCTCTTTCGGCGTTGTTGGACTCCCCTCTAAGGTCGGACCCGTGATGGTGTTGATGACTCCCAGACTCCCTTGGCGGCTTCCACAGCTCGAGATTGGAAGGCGAGGCACGGGGCGTCTCTTTTGGCTTGTTGCTCTCGGTAGATCAAATTCTTCAAAGCCTCTTTGGATGAGGTCTTCAATGTCCTTCGGAGAACACGGCACTCTCGGTGTCGTGGCCGTGGTCCCGTGGTATCGGCCGGGAATCGTAGCTCTCTCTTGCTGAGTGCTCTCTCATCGGCGGCGGGGCTTGTGGAGGAGCCCTTCTCTCGGGCCTTGTCCGGGGCCCGAAAAGGAGGTGTTGAGGGCTGTGAACAGGGAGTATCTGCTCTTCTATCCTCCCTCTGTCGAACCGACCACTGCGGTTGTTCTTGGGAGGAGGATTCCTTGGGATGTGCCTCGGCTCACGCCCTCCGGAGTCTGGAACCGACCTAGCGGGATGGGTTCTTTGGAGGCGGCATAGGTGGTGGTGAGGAGGATGAGAACCGGCGTTGTTGGTGGGGGCGTCTTGGGGTAGTCGTGGGTCTCTGTTGGACTCGAGCTGTGTGGCGATCTTGTAAGCTTCCGCTTCTTCCATGTTCATGTAAGCATGGGCTTTGGACATCAAGTGCTCGTAGCTCTGATGGGCTTCTTGTTGAGGGCTTTGACAGGTCACGGGTCGCGACCCAGCTACGAGGCCCATAGCTACTTTGCTCCCTTGGTCTTGACTTCTAGCCTCTTCGCTGAAACCTCTTGATGTAGGCTCGAGGCTCTCGCCCGACTCTGCTTGGTTTGAATGAGCACTGCTGGAGGGCAATTTAGGCTTGGCGTTGGCCAAGAAGTGGTGGATGAGCTAGGCTTAGCTCTTGAAGCTACCAATGGACCTCTTCTCCAATGAGTTCCACCAAAGCTTGGCTTCTGTCAAGGTAGCAGGAAGCGGCGACAAATAGTAAACGGTACATCATGATCATGGTGTTGTGGTAGTCTTGCGTGTTAATTTGGTCTCTATCACCCGTGCTTGTCCATTGTCGGCATCTTGAATTTCGGCGGTGCTTTCATGATGGAGTCGGTGAAGGGGTGTTCCCTCCGATGGCGTCGGCGGCCATTATGATTATGTAGTCGCCCGTCTTGTTGGTGGGCGGTCGGGAATGGTGTTCTTGGCGCGGTCTCGAGTCGGAGGCTGTGCGATTGATCCCCTTAGGCAGGAAAAGGGCTTTCATCGGTGAGTCGAATCTGCGAGGCGCTGGCTGGCGCCATGATTTGGTTTATTTGTAGGGTGAGTGTGGCTCCTGGTGATTCCTCCGTGACTTGTCAAGGTGGGGAGTCTCGGGGGGACCTCTAGTAGCAATGATGGTTATACTGGAGTAGGTGGAGTTTGGCGGAAGGTGGCCCGCCGTATTCTTAACGGCTGCTTCTTTTATTAAAGGCGGGGAAGCGATGAAAGGTCAGTTGCAAAAGCTTGGAACTGGGCATGCATGGTGGCTTGCATGGCTAGGGTGATCTTCTCGGTGGATTCCTGGAGTTGGGCCTGGGTGACATAGCCCGCATGTAGGTCCTCCGACCCGGAAAGATCATCGCCGCTGGACATAGCTGCAAGAAGAAGAAAGGAGGCCCCGGTGGGCAAGCTGATGATGTATATAATCCAGTCACTAACCTCGGATGAGTTTAGTTTTAAAGAAGCGAGTCGCTTTCTCTCCTAAAGCCCGGCCGTGACTCGATCAAAGGGTTCGCCTACAACAACAAGAAGGACCTGCGGAAGAGGCGGAGTTGGGATCTCCGGTGGTTCCTCCGACGGTCAAGTTAGTAATGTGTGATAATCTGGTGGAGCGGGAATTCACTTGGAGAAGATTGCTTACCTTGTTAGCTGTTCACGTTTCTCTTTTATAGGTAGGGTTAAGGGGTATTTCGTCTTTCCATTAGTTTGGGAACCACCGGTGAGTCGACCCTCCCCTCCGTGTGAGCCGAGGATTGGTGAACATCCCTCCGCTTGCTAGAGTGGGCTGTCACAGTGTCAAAGCTGAAATATCGAGGGTTGGTGTGGTCTATTAGCCATTAATGGGATGGGATTGGCGGCGCTGTAGCCGCATGGGTCGAGGTGTCTTAAATCTTGTGAGAGATGGGGAATTAAGAGTCATCGGTGCATTTAATGTGATGTTGATGGGTTGAAGTCTTGTGTGGCCGTCGTTTGAGTGGAGAACCACGGGGGTGAGAAAGGGGAGCGTGGCTGGACGGCCGACTCCTGCGGCCTTAGGGCGTCCCTTGGGATGATTCGGCGAGGCGGCGATTGGGGCGCCTCATGCGTCGCTCTAGAGGATGAGTGGCGAGAAGGTTAGGCTGGATTCGTTCCACATTGTTTGGAGGGTCGGCAACTTGTAGGAAGGGGTCGTAAGGGCGGCGGGTTGGAAGGGCGACTAACACCGCCTTCGCGTCGTCCGAGCGGGCTAGCGGTTGGAGGGTGATAGCTAGTCGCCCCATGTCCCGGGGACGGCGGCGTGGAATAGTTACGAGGTGGTCAATTGGCGGGCGGACGACCGTTACCGCCTTCGCGTCGTCTGCGGGAGAGGGTTGTCGATGGGCCGACATACCGCCTCTCGGCGTCGGCTATGGCGATAGCCGTCTAGGGATCATGGCGAGTCGGTAAGTGCGGCCGGTCGGTGGGTTGGGTGTGGAGGTTAGTGTCGGTTCTCATTGGTAAACAAGCGTCCGTCAGTTAGCGTTTGGCTTCTCTCAGCGATCAGCGGTTAGTGGTTATGACCATAACAATATGCAAAGCTCCCCTACAACGTGCATACATGAAAGTGTAAAATGTATCTGGGTTTTCAAAAACTCCCCACGAAACAAAGCACTCTATGCTTTAAAAAATTCAAATCTAAGAATCAATCATGAAATCAATTGGCCAAAAATCAAGAATGAAAACAATTGGATTGGAAAAACCTTTATATCACACAAACACTCGTGTCATAAAATATTTCAAAATTTTGCCCTTTCTCTCCTTTTTGTTATTAGCAAATGAAAAAACACACGAGGATATGCAATATACTTGAGAATTTAGATAAAAATTATCCAAAGGTGAAAGAAAGAAATACCTGCTTGGTTCACAAAGAAGTTTGTAGAAAATAGCATGAGAAATACATATATAACTTCAAAACAAGTGAACCACAATGATAAATTATATTAAAATTCACACACAAACTATAAAGATATCGATGAAAAGTTTATAACAATAATAATAAAAGTAATTAAATTAGTTCATAAAACAACTTTAAATATATCTTATCTAGTTTGAGCTTCTTCTTTGTTACAACACAACTTGAATAATCACAGCCACTAACCTCGGATGAGTTTAGTTTTAAAGAGAGCAGAGTCCGCTCTCCTAAAGCCAAATGACGACTCGATCAAAGGGTTCGCCTACAACAACAAGAAGGACCTGCGGAAGAGGCGGAGTTGGGATCTCCGGTGGTTCCTCCGACGGTCAAGTTAGTAATGTGTGATAATCTGGTGGAGCGGGAATTCACTTGGAGAAGATTGCTTACCTTGTTAGCTGTTCACGTTTCTCTTTTATAGGTAGGGTTAAGGGGGTATTTCCGTCTTTCCATTAGTTTGGGAACCACCGGTGAGTCAGCCCTCCCCCCTCCACGTGTGAGCCGAGGATTGGCTGAACATCCCTCCGCCGCTAGAGTGGTCGGCCTGCATGTGTCAAACCGGGCGACCGAGGGTTGGTGTGGTCTATTCGCCATTAATGGGATGGGATTGGCGCCGCCTGTAGCCGCATGGGTCCGAGGTGTCTTAAATACTGTGAGAGATGGGGGAATTAAGGGGCTGTCAGTGCATTTAATGTGATGTTGATGGGTTCGAAATCTTGTGTGGCCGTCGTTTGAGTGGAGAGAACCACGCAGGTGAGAGAAGGGGAGCCGTGGTCGGACGGCCGACTCCTGCCCCTTAGGGCGCCCCTTGGGATGATTCGCCGAGGGCGACGATTGGGGCGCCTCATGCGTCGCTCTAGAGGATGAGTGGCCGAGAAGGTTAGGCCTGGATTCGTTCCACATTGTTTGGAGGGGTCGGCAACTTGTAGGAAGGGGTCGTAAGGGGCGACGGGTTGGAAGGACGACTAACACCGCCTTTCGCGTCGTCCGAACGGGCTAGCGGTTGGAGGGTGATAGCTAGTCGCCCCCATGTCGTCCGGGGGGACGAGCGACGTGGAATAGTTACGAGGTGGTCAATTGGCCGGGCGGACGACCGTTACCGCCTTTCGCGTCGTCTGCGGGAGAGGGTTGTCGATGGGCCGACCCGTACCGCCTCTCGCGTCGGCTATGGCGATAGCCGTCTAGGGATCATGGCGAGTCGGTAAGTGCAGGCCGGTCGGTGGGTTGGGTGTGGAGGTTCGTGTCGGTTCTCATTGGTAAACAAGCGTCCGTCCAGATTAGCGTTTGGCTTCTCTCACTGATCACTGGTTAGTGGTTATGACCATAACAATATGCAAAGCTCCCCCTACAACTGTGCATACATGAAAGTGTAAAAATGTATACAGGTTTTTCAAAAACTCCCCCTGAAACAAAGCACTCTATGCTTTAAAAAAATTCAAATCTAAGAATCAATCATGAAATCAATTGGCCAAAAATCAAGAATGAAAACAATTGGATTGGAAAAACCTTTATATCACACAAACACTCGTGTCATAAAATATTTCAAAATTTTGCCCTTTCTCTCCCTTTTGTTATTAGCAAATGAAAAACACACCGAGGATATGCAATATACTTGAGAATTTAGATAAAAATTATCCAAAGGTGAAAGAAAGAGAAATACACACCGGTTCACAAAGAAGTTTGTAGAAAATAGCATGAGAAATACATATATAACTTCAAAACAAGTGAACCACAATGATAAATTATATTAAAATTCACACACAAACTATAAAGATATCGATGAAAAGTTTATAACAATAATAATAAAAGTAATTAAATTAGTTCATAAAACAACTTTAAATATATCTTATCTAGTTTGAGCTTCTTCTTTGTTACAACACAACTTGAATAATCTCAACCTTAGAAAAGATACAAAATCTCGATCTATCACCTCAACCATATAGGAATTTTTAAGAGGATGAATGATAGTGCTTGGAGGGCGATGTACACCATCTCTAACAATGGAAAATATTTAGTATAGGATGGATACCCTTGAGATATTACACAATCATATCCAAGAGTATGGGTCTTTGACCATTGTTTAACAAATACACTCAATTTTGCCGTGGATTTATAGAGTGTGGATCTTTGATCATCTTCTTCACAAATACACTCTTTTGCTTGATATTTTATTGCACATATGTACTTTGTACATGTGTAGAAATTTTACGTTGTATTCAAGTATAGATTGAGCTCAAACTTTTGATATATCCAAAATACTTTATAAATAACATATAAAAATATTTATTCTTATTTTCACAATACTAAACAAGATATGTATAATACTAAAGTGTGAAAAGTAATATGAAACATATCATGAACCATCGTGTTTATCAATCATGTATGTACAACTTTGTATGCACATATAGCATATATAGATGTGTAAAATATGTGAACCAATATGATAAACTCATGCCTATATACCAACGGATAACCTTATCTAAATATATCTTGTAAAAGCATATACATAGACATGTCCAAGTTTTTTAATAAAAAGAAAAACAAAAAGAAAGAAACAAAAATTATAATGTTTTTATTTTTCTTAAGAAAAAATATTTTGATTTTGTCTTTCATAAGAAAACAATAAGAAAGAAAGAGAATTTTATTTTGTTTTTAATATAAAAACAAAATCAAGAAAAATCAAATAAAAATATGTAATGCATTAACTAGTCCGGTGAGCATGCATAAAGGTATTAACTAAACTAATAAGCAATTAAAGTAAATAAGTTAATACATGGCAGAGTATCTCATGCGTCATATGAATATACAAGGCTAAGATAATAAGAAAATAAAGAAAAATAAGTGTAAAATAAAGAAAGAAGGAAAAGTAAACTTGGACCAGCAAAATAAAAGAAAAATCATTATCAGTCATCATCTCTCTCTATCTCCTCTCGGCCATATCCAGGGGCTGCCTCGGGCATAAAATCTCCATAGATCGGTGGTGTGGGAAGTGAAGGGTCAGCCTGGCGAGTAGCTCTCATCAGATACTAAAGAGATGCATCATAATACTAATGCTGAGTCCTCATCTCCATGTGCATCTGCTCCATCCAACAATGAATTCAATGAACTTAATAAAAAGAAAGGTACAAAATTAGCATATGAATGTTATATGGGAACTTTCGGGAAAAAAAATTCATGTCTGCAAAATAGAGGGTATTACATGCCAATTTTGACCAACTCAGAGTATATAAATGCTACAAAATACAACTGAGGGTAAATAAGTGCTAAGAGGGTAAAACTATAAGGTATTTAAGTGCTATTTAGCGTAAAATTTTTAAAATCGTGGGTTATAGCTCATAAAATCATGAATTTTGAACTCCATAAAATTATTTTCTATTGGGTCAAAACATACAAAAATGGAAAAACTCGTTGGTTATAGGTCATAAAATCAGTAAATCTTTAACTCTAAAAATTATTTGTCATTGAACCAAAACAAACAAATTTGGACAAAAACTTATTTGCTATTAGGTTGACATGAACAAAATTGGACAAAATTATACATTATAGCTCATGAAATCTGAATTTTGATATCTAAAAAATTATTGGATTGAGATGAACAAAAATGGTAAAATCGTGGGTTATAGCTCATGAAATTGTGAATTTTAGACTATGCAAAATTATTTGCCATATAGTCAAAAAGAACAAAAATGAAAAAATGGTGGGTTTTAGCTCATGAAATCATGAATTTTAAACTCTGCAAAATTATTTATGATTGGGTCAAAACAAACAAAATGCTCAAGAAATTATGAATTTTGAACTCTATGAAAAAATTCATCAGGTAAAAATGTAAAATATTCAAAAATCATGGTGTTATAGCTCATTGGTTCAAAATTCATAAAATGGATAAAAATCATTGGTTAACTTTATAGAATCATAAGTTTTGAACTCTACTAAATTATTTTCCATTAGGTGAAGCAAATGAAAAACTAGAACATTGCGGGTTATATAGCTCATAAAATCCTTAATTAAAATTATTTTCCATTAGGTCAAAACAAACAAAATTGGATAAAAATTGTGAGTTATAGCTTATAATATCGTGGGTTATATCTCATTAAATTGTAAATTTTAAACTCAACAAAATTATTTACCATTAGGTCAAAATGAACAAAAAATTGAAACATCACGAGTTTTAGCTCTTGAAATCATGAATTTTGAATTTCATAAAACTATTTTTTCCCATTGGGTCGAAATAAATGACAATGCCTAAAAATATGGGTTATAGCTCATGAAATCGTGAATTTTAAACTCTGCAAAATTACTTATCATTGGGTCAAAACAAACAAAGAAGTACACAAATCATGGGTTATAGCTCATGAAATCTTAAATTTTAAACTCTGCAAAATTATTTGCCATATAGTCAAAATGAATAAAAATGGATAAAAATGTTTACATATATCTCATGAACTCACAAAATTTGAACTATGCAAAATTATTTATCTTTAGACCAAAATAAATAAAAATGCATTAAAATCATGGGTTATAGCTCATGAAATTATAAAATTTGAAGTCAATAAAAATTTATTGAGTAAAATGAACAAAATGCACAAAAGTTGTGGTTTATAGCTCATAAAATTTTAAATTTTAAACTCTACAAAATTATTTTTCTTTGGGTGAAATAAATAAAAAATTTAAAAATGGTGGGTTAAAGCATAAAATTTTAAATTTTGAATTCTACAAAATTATTTACCTTTAGCCAAAACAAATTTTTTTAAATGGTGAGTTATATCTTATGAAATCATGGGTTATAGCTCAAGAAATTGATAATTTTAACCCCATAAAACTATTTTCTTTTGGATCGAAACAAGCAAGAAAAATTTAAAAATCATGAATAATAGTTCATGAAATCGTAAATTTGACCTCTGTAAAATTATTTTCCATTGGGTCAAATTGAATGAAAATTCACAAAAATCGTGACGTATAGTTTATGAAAGTGTGTATGTTAAACTCTACAAAATAATTTATCATTAGGTCAAAACAAATGAAAAAATTCAAAAATTATTGGTTATAGCTCATGAAATTGTGAATTTTAAACTCTAAAAATTATCTTGTATTGGATCCAAACAAATGAAAAAATAAAAAATTATGGATTATAACTCATGAAATCATGAATTTCAAACCCTGTAAAGTTATTTCCCATTGGATCAAAATGAACAAAATTGGACATAAATTGTAAGTTATAGCTCATAAAATCATGGGTTATATCTTATTAATTTGTGAATTTTAAACTCTACAAAATTATCTGTTATTGGGTCAAAGAATAAAAAGGTTAAAAATCTTAGGTTAAAGCTCTTGAAATCATAAATTTTAAATTGCACAAAATTATTTGCCATGGATCCGGATGAATAAATTTTTTAATAATCATGGATTATTGCTAATTAAATTTTGAATTTTAAACTCTATAAAATTATTTACCATTGGGTCAAAACAATTTAAATTGAAATTTTAAACTCTACAATTATTTATCACTAGATCAAAACGAACCAAACAATTCAAAATCATGAATTATAGGACATAAAATTGTGAATTTTAACTCCACAAAATTATTTGCCATTGTGTCGCAATAAACTATATAATTTAAAAATCATGGGTAATAGCTCATGAAATTATGAATTATAAACTCCGTAAAATTATTTTCCATTGGGTCAAAACAAATAAAAATAGATAAAAATTATTGGTTATAGCTCATAAAATTGTGATTTTTAACTCTAAAAATTTATTTACCATTTACTTAAAATGAAACCAAATTGGACAAAAATTATTTGCTATTAAGTTGAAAATAACAAAATAGGACAAAAATCATGTATTATAGCTCATGAAATCGTGAATTTTAAACTTTTAAAAATTATTTTTATTGGATTGAAATGAAAAAATATTACAAAATTGTGGAAGCTCATGAAATCGTGAATTTTAAACTCTGCAAAATTATTTTCCATATAGTCAAAATGAGAAAAAATATACAAAACTTGTGGGTTATAGTTCATGAAATTATGAATTTTAACTCTATAAAATTATTTACCATTAGGTCAAAATGAATAAAATTGCACAAAATTATGGGTTATAGCTCACGAAATTGTGAATTTAGAACTCCAAAAAATTTGTTGGGTCAAAACAAATGAATATGCACAAATGTGTAGGTGTAGCTTATAAGAAAAAATATTTTTCTTTGGGTTGAAACAAATAAAAAATTTAAAAATAGTGGGTTATGGCTCATGAAATCGTGAATTTGGACTCCACAAAGTTATTTGCCATTGGATCGAAACAAATAAAATTTTTTAAAAATCATAGATAATAGCAGTTAAAGTAAAATTTGACCTCTATGAAATTATTTTTCATTGGGTCAAAACAAATGAGAATGTACAAAAATGTTGACTTATTGTTCTTGATTTTGTGTATTTTGAACTCCACAAAATTATTTTTCATTGGGTCAAAACAAATGAAAAATTCAAAAATCACGGGATTATAGCTCATTAAATTGTGAATTTTGAACTCCATAAATATTCTTTAGCAGTTAAAGTAAAGGATAATTTTGAGTGGAATCCACAATTTGGAGGAAAATTCAAAATACAATGATTTGGAGGGTAAAATAAAAATATGGACAATTTGGAGGGTATATATCTAAAAAGACCCATGTTTGTAAATCATTTTTATTTTGTTTATTTTTTGATAACCCATCGAGAATCAAACACAAGATCGAGGAAACTATCTTTGGAACCTCCTAACCGCTCACGATGGGTATATTTATAAATCATTTGTAACTTAATATAATATTTATAAATAGAAATATTTATAATATTGTGCATACATAAAAGATAATATAATGTAATAAAAGTAGAAAATCATAAACAAATATTTAATTATCAAACAAATCGAACATACATTTAGTTAAATTCTATTTATCAATGAACTGAATATTGTTAAATGCACCAAATCGAATATGACCGAATACTTAGACGAACAATAAACGAATTATTTTTTAACTATTTGGTATGTTTCAGCCCTATCCAATGGTTAGGATAATTGCCTTCCAAGCAATAGATGGGTTCGACTCTCGGGTAAACGCAAAAGATCCTTTTCCCCATTTACTTTTCAAACATGGCATTTTTGTTTTGCTTTCACAAAGTTCGAGGGAAGGGGGTTGTGAAAATTCCCATTTTCCTCTTTTGATGGGTTCCCTTTGGGGATATACGGTCAGATACAGCTCAGATGATGTTTATCATATCTATATCCGCTTACCAATCACGGGTACAGATACCAATACAAATATGCCTTGGTAAGAAAAATTCATATCCATATCCACTAAAATCGGATACGTATATAGATATGCATGCAGATATATAAGTGGATATATATGCTATTAGTGCTATCTTATTCATGAGGAAAGTGTTAGAAAATTATTTGGCACATTGGTATCTATACTATTATATATAAAACAAATTGTGAGAGTATGCAAATGTGAAGGAATGAAAGAAAATTCCTCACTCCATAGTTTTGATTTTGGGGAATTCTTTTCTAGCTTTAGGGCAAAATGGTAAATTTGAATGAATAGACAGTTTGTACATTTTCTCCCCCATAGTAAATGTGCTCCCCGCCTAAATAAATAAAATAAAACCTATAAAATCCTTTTACAATCAAATGTAAAACTATTGACTTTTGCAACCAAATTACAAACAAGACCTCCAATATTATAGATTGTATAATAAACAAATGATGGATTTAAAACACAAAATACTTTGTAGTGGTCGAAATTAATTGTAGAGGAGTTATAGAAAATTGACATGAGAAAATTCTTTTGCTTTCGGCTCGGTGATATTGAATGGTATAGAAAAAGAAAATAAAGATACAAAGTTACTGTAATCGGAAAAATCCAACTTGCAAGTTAAATATATAAATAAAAATATCATATTTTATTTAAATCAACAAATAAACCGATGGTTAAATAGAAATAACATTTTGTCAAAGTTGATCTATATTCTTCACTCCAATAAAATGATATTGTTTTTCTTATTTTTATAGAGATATTTTCTTTTTAATATGTCTCTAATATTTATTTTTCTATAAAAGATGCTGCGTTAATTTTCTTAAAAATATATTTGTTATGATTTCTAAATGTTGTCACGTGCATTATGCAGGTATGATTTACCTAGTAAGGATAATATATAACTATGCCCAAACTTATGCAAGAATATTGAGTCCAATACAAGGAAGTAAATTTTAGGACAAAAAGTAGAGGGCATGGTATTATCTCCAACTATAGTGAAGATAAAGCTTGGGAGGCCAAAACTACTAGAAGGAAAGAGGCTTACAAAGCGTCATGGAGCTAGAAAAAATATCAAATCGGTAAGAGAGGTGTACAAAAAACAATATGGTAATTTAACCTTTAATTATCTATTGTTTTAATTATTATATTACATTAATCTAGGACTACAAATGAATTGAATACCACAATGTTGATATTTGTATTTGGTTAAAATCTTTGAATTCAATAAGAATTTGAATGTCATACTCTAAATTCTTTTGAATTGAATACAAATATGTTTTGAATATTCACGATATTTATCAAATAATTTATGATATATTTATTTGAAAATTAATCTATAGTTTATGAATATTAAATTATGTAATTGAAAAGATATTTGGTTAAAAAGTGTCACATGGCTCAACTTTTCGAAATTAGTATAGAACTCCATAAAATAATTTTCCATTGGGTTGAAACGAATAAAAATGCACAAAATTTATGGGTTATAGCTCACGAAATGTAGAATTTTAAACTCTACAAAATTATTCATCATTGGATCAAAACAAACTAGAAAATTTATAATTATGGGCTATAGGATATGAAATTGTGAACTTTTAATTCCACCAAATTATTTGTCACTGGTCGAAACAAATGATATAGTTAAAAATAATGGGCTATATCTCACAAAATTATGAATTTTATACTTTAAAAATTATTTTCCATTGGATCGAAATGGACAAAAATCTTTGGTTAAAGCTCATAAAATCTTGTTTTTGCACTTTAAAATTTTATTTGTCATTGGATCGAAGCGAACAAAATTGGAAAAACATTATTTGGTATTAGGTTGAAAAGAACAAAATAGGACAAAAATCATGTACTACAGCTAATAAAATCATGAATTTTAAACTTTAAAAATTATTTGTCATTGGATTGAAATGAATAGAAATGGATAAAAATCATGGGTTATAGTTCATAAAATCATGAATTTTAAATTTCACAAAATTATTTGCCATGTAGTGAAAATGAATAAAAATTGATAAAAATTGTGGGTTTTAACTCATGAAATCGTGAATTTTAACTCTGTAAAATTATTTACCATTGTGCCAAAATTAATAAAATGCACAAAAATTATGGGTTATGGCTCATTAAATCATGAATTTTGAACTCCATAAAATAATTTTCCATTGGGTTGAAACGAATAAAAATGCACAAAATTTATGGGTTATAGCTCATGAAATTGTGAACTTTTAATTCCACCAAATTATTTTTCTTTGGTCGAAACAAACAAATTTTTTAAAATGGTAGGTTAGAGCTCATGAAATTGTGAATTTTGAACTCCACAAACGTATTTACCATTGGATCGAAATAAATGAAAAAATTTAAAAATAATGGATAATAGCTAATGAAATCGTGACTTTGACCTCCATCAAATTATTTTGATTGGGTCAAAATAAGTAAAATGCACAAAAATCGTGACTTATAGTTCATGATATTGTGTATTTTGAACTCCACAAAATAATTTGTCAATGGGTCAAAAAATGAAAAAATTTTGAAAATTTGGGGGTTATAGCTCATTAAATCATGAATTTTGAACTTCATAAAAATTCTTTAACAGTTAAAGTGGAGGATAATTTTGAGTGGAATCCAATTTGGAGAGAAAATTCAAAAATACAATGATTTGGAGGGTAAAATAAATAAAATATGGACAATTTGGAGGGCATACATAAAAAAACCCATGTTTATAAATCATTTTTCTTTTTTTCTTTTTTTTAATAACCCATTCGAATCGGTGAAGATCGCGTGAGCTATATTGGAACCTCCCAACTGCCTGCGGTGAGTTTGCTTATAAATTGTTCATAACTTAAGATAATATTTATAATATTGTGCACACTTAAAAGATAATATAATGTAACAATAGAGAAGTAGAAAATCATAAATGGATATTTAATTATCAAATAAGTCGAACAAACATTTAGTTAAATTCTATTCTTTAATGAACTAAATATTAAAAATTATTTATTTATTGTTAAATAAACTACCAAATTGAATATGATCGAATACTTACATGAACAATAAATGAATTATTTTTAACTATTTGGTTCGTTTCCACCCTATCCAGTGGTTAGGATAATTTCCTTCCAAGCAATAGATAGGTTCAACTACCTGGTAAACGTAGAAGATCCTTTTCCCCATTTGCTTTTCAAACATGACATTTTGTTTTGCTTTCGCAAAGTTCAAGGGAAGGGGGGCTGTGAAAATTCCCTTTTTCCTTGTTGGATGGTGTTATGGTCATAACCACTAATCAGTGATTAAGGAGAAAAATCAAGTGCTGACATGGATAAACACTTGCTTGTCAATGAGGAGCGACACGAACCTCCACACTCGACCCAGGCGGCCCGGCACAGGCCGACTCGCGGCCCATTGAGCGACTATCGCCCACGGTAAGCCGAGCGAAGTCGGCGATCAACAACTCTCTCTCGCGGACGACGCGAAAGGTGGTAACAGTCGTCCGCCTAGCCAATTGACTGCCTCGGAGCTATTCCACGTCGCCCGTCCCCCCGGACGATATGGGGGCGACCGGCTATCACCTTCCAACCGCTAGCCCGCTCGGACGACGCGAGAGGCTGTGCTAGTCGTCCTTCCAACCCGTCCATCATTGTAACCCCTTACAACCAGTCGCCGGCCTCTCCAGACGATGCGAAGCGAATCTAGGCCCCCTCTTCTCAACCACCCGTCCTCTGGGACGACGCGAAAGGCGGAGCTAGCCGTCCCATTCAGATAATCACCCCAGGGGATGCCTCAGGAGGCCATGCGAGTCGGCCACCCGGCCACAGCTCCCCCATCTCATCCTACGCAGTTCCCTCCACTCGAACGACGGTTATACAGTATTTGAACCCATCAACATTGCATTAAATGCACTGACAGTCCCTTAACTCCCCCATCTCTCACGGTATTTAAGACACCTCGGACCCATGCAGCTACAGGCGCCGTCAATCCCATCCCATTAATGGCGAATAGACCACACGAACCCTCAAGTTACCCGCAATTTGACACCTGTAAAGGCCAGCCACCATAGCAGACAAAGAGGTGCTCAGCCAATCACTGGCTCACACGTGGATGAGAGGGCTAACTCATCAGTGGTTTCTTAGCCAATGGAAAGACGAAAATACCCCCGCAACTCTAGGTATAAGTAGCAACGTGACCAGCAAACCAGGTAAGTGATTTTTTCGGTGTGTATTCCTGCTCCATTGAATTTTCCCCCCATTACTAACTTGACCGTCGGAGGAACCACCGGAGATCCCAACTCCACCTCTTCCACAGGTCCCCCTTTGCTGTAGGCGACCTCCCCTGACTGGATCAGCGTCACCGGACATTAGGAGAGAAGGCGGACTCCGCTCTCTTAAAAGCTAAACTCCCCCGAGGTTAGTGACTATGATTATATACATCAACAGATGGGTTCCCCTAGGGGGCATATTGTCGGATACAACTCAAATATGATGCTTATCATATCTGTATCCGCTTACCCAAGATACAGATATGCCTTGGTAAGAAAAATTCATATCCATATCTGCTAAAAATCGGATATAGGTATGAATATGCATGTGGATATATAAGCGGATATACATACAGATACAAAATGAATATAAGAAAAGCAGATTATACTGAAAAAATATAGTTCGTATGGTACAAAAGAGTTCATTAATTGGTAGGCAAATAATGTGAACCTAAAGTTGCAAGTATACAACCATCAAGTTATAGTATAAAAAGTTATTGATCCCACGAGGAAGGTATTTGTATGATGTTAATCAAATTTGGTTCTTAATATGTGCAAGACAATTAGAATTAAAGCAAAGTGAAAGTGGATTGTGAGAGATAAGAGAGTGGTTGTGATTTAATGCAAATAAAAACAAAATGAGAATGAAAGTGAGTGTGAAGAAATTAAGAGTGTGAAAGTGGCAAAATGTAAATAAAAGCAAAATGAGATTGAAAGTGAGAAGGTAAAGAGTGGATGTGAATATGTGCGAATAAATCAAAACAAGATTGAGAGAGACTGAGAAGTAAAGAAAAATAAAATCAAGAAAAAAAAATTAAGAATAAAGATAAAAATCAAGAAGTAAAAGATGGAGGGTTGATTTAAGATAGGGAGAGTCTAGAGTAGATTCACTTAGCTAATCTCAATCTCACAAGAGTGAGTAGGATATGAAGCTAGTTTCAAATAATCTCTAGAGATCCCCAATTATGATCTCCATGAACAAAAGAAAAGAAAAAAAACAAAGCGACAAATAAAGAAGGTAAAATGTGGAGGATGATTAAAGATGGTGAAATCTAGAGTAGATCCACTTAGCAAATCTTAATCTCACAAGAATGAGTTGGACATAATGCTAGTTTCAAACAATCTCTAGGGATCCAAATAATAGCTCCACATTTAGAAAAGGAGTGATTCCCAAGAGATCTTAAGCCTCAAGGCGAATTAAAGAAAAGAAAAGAGAAATCAAAATTAATTACAAGAATTAAAAAGCAAGAATGCAAGATGAACAAAAGAGAAAAGAAATAAAGAAAATCTACACTAATTGCAAGAAAATAAATCTACACTAAATATAAAGACATTGCAAGAAAGTAATTGCATGAAAGTAAATATTATTCTATGAACAAGAAAATAAAAGATAAGAAAAGATAAACCCACATATTGATCTCTTCATCTTCATCCTCTTTCCATCATTGAACAAAGAGAAGAAAAGAATATGGAGGGGTGAAAAATAATTTTTATTTATTGTAACAAAAGTTATAATTTTGAAAGGTCTTCTCAATTAAGAGTAAGACGAGATAGGAGATTTTCATATATTATATGTTAAATTCCGCCTTCCGGATTGGGAGATATCGTCATTTCTTTACAACTAATCATCCCGAATATGATTTTGACTTGATTTCATTTCTTTTTCGATCCTTGTTTCTTCGACTTGTGTGGATTGCTTGGCTTAATCCCGGGCTTCAATAAGATGTTAGAAAATAAAGAAATTGAGTTCTTTTGGGTTTTTATTCACTGATTCTTTATTAACCTACAAATTAAGAGAAAAATATGTTATTAGCGACATTTTTATTTAAATAAAATAGATAATGATGGTATAGAAATGTAATAAAAATATGATTATCAAATACCCCCACACCTAAACTTTTGCTAGTCCTCTAGCAAAGAAAAAAAATTAAAAGAGAAAGAAAGAAAAATCCTAACTCACTTTCGCAGGAATCGCGGTTGTATTTAGCACGTACAACAAGCCTTTAAACCCCTAGGTTACCCTAGTAGACGAGTTGTAGTCTCGTGAGGGTTTGCAGTGAATATACCCACAAAATTCAGTTAACTTGCCAATTTAAAGAAGTCAAAGTATAATTAATTCACTTGATATATTTAACATTCTAATTGAAGCTAGTTTTTACTCAAGAAAATATTTTTATATATAACTCAAGGTAAATCTCTTAGAAAATATTTTCATTATAAGTATACAATACTAAGTTTAACTTAGAAATTTAATTTAAAAGTTTTGAAAGGAACATGCTAACTCTTTGTTTTAAATAATTTTCAAGTCTCTTAATCAATTTATTTTTAAGAACATATATACAAATATAACTATATATATAAAAACATTGTTAGCAATTTAATTCATTTTTTTAACTCTTTATTCCTTGGTGATTTTGTTCTTCTTGTTCGGGCTTTCTAAGTGACCATTTAACGAGTTTTGGACCAATGGATCCCAACCCAATTGGGCTTAGGTCATTAAGCATAGAAATACTCCTTGGGCTTAATTACTCGGTCAACTTAGGCTTAATAAGATAGAATCACCTTGGATTTTAAGAGATTTTTTTAATTGGTGCCTATTTTTCTTTTGTAAAGTTTTTTAATATATATATATGTGTATATGTATATATATTTTGAAAATTTTTAGATTAAGACAACTTGGAAACTTATTTTCAACTCTAAGTTAAGCATGCAAAAATTTCATTACTTTAATTAAAAGTCTAAGTTGAAACTTAAGTAAAGCATACCATTTTGAAAATCGTTTCTTAAAAATTTATTTAGAGTTATCATAAAAGGTGAACTTGAGTATAAAACTAACTAAGGATTAGAAAATTTAAATTTTATCAAATAGATCAATTATTAATCAACTCTATTAAGTTGGCAAGTGACGATAAAATAAAATAAATAAAAAAAGTGGTAAGAAAAAGAGGAAAAATGACTAAGATAAAGAGGAAAAATGACTAATCCCGACCCCCACACCTAAATTTTGCATTGTCCTCAATTCAAACTCTAAAATGCACAAAGTAAAGCATATAAAAATGAAGCACTTATATTTGTTCGGCCGGCTTCGAACAATGATAAAAAAAATCTGCAATTACCTTTGGTATGAGGAGGATGAAGTCAAAATTTCTTCTTCTTCTTCTTTTTATTTTATTATTTTTATTTTTATATAACTCTTTTCTTCTTCTTTTTTTTCAAAAAGAATAAGAAACTCTCAAATGAGAGAAGAATAAATTTTTTATTATTACGATGAGACACAAAGATAAGCAAATGTAGAATAAAAGGCGAAAAATAAGAAGTTCAAATTTTACATTAAATCCTACCTTATTGTTGAAGATTCTACCTCAGTTCTAAAGAGATTTAAAATGATATAAACAATGAAGTGCTCAGATTCAAAATATTCCAAGGGGTTCAATGATTTTGCAATAATTCAAGGTAGGTTTCAATGGTGTTATGCAATTTGAACTTAGCTTCTTTATTAACAAAAATTTGTGCAACCAAATTTTTTTCAAACATAAGATTTATATTTGAGGGTTTAAATTCGATTGTTTGTTTTCTAAAAAGCTAAGTTCATTTGAGAAGAGTTCTTCAAAGGTTTGTTTAAGCACAGTTCCAGTTTTCTCAAAAATTGGATCTGATTTTTATAAAAACAACAATTCTTCACCGAAAATTTCCTCGAAACCCAGATCTGATTCATTCTATTCTTCAATTGGACTTTCCTGAAGTTAATTTATTTCTAAAGGTTGATTATCAATATTATTTCCTAGATTGAAAATATTAAGTTCAGCAGTCAGATTCCCAAAGGACAACTTCATGTGATCAGTTCTACAGTTGATGAGAGCATTAGAAGTGGCTAAGAACGGTCTTCTTAAGATCACGGGTATCTGTCCTTTGGGATTGGAAACGGGCTGCGTTTCCAGGACTATGAAATCAACAGGAAAAATAAAATCACCAATCTTTATCAATACATCTGTTATTTCACCCATAGGGACCTTAACAGATCTATCAGCTAACTGAAGTGTGCATCTAGTTGGCTTGAGCTCCCCAACACCCAGTTGTTGGTAGATCGAAAACGGAAGTAAGTTGACACTGGCCCCTAAGTCGAAAAGTGCTTTATCGATACGAGTGTTACCAATGACACATGAGATGGTAGGACACCCTGGATCCTTATGTTTTAATGGTACAGACTTTGAGAGGACATCACTGATATTGGCGGTAAGAAAAACTTTCTTTAGAACATTTATTCTCCTCTTTTTGGTACATAATTCCCTTAAAAACTTGGCATAAGAAGGAATTTGTTCAATGACATCTAAAAGAGGAATATTGACCTTAACCTGCTTGAAGATTTCTAGGATCTTTTCCTCCTGAGGGGAGTGATTCCTAGGCCTGAGTCTATCTGGGTATGGAGCAACTGGTTTAAATATATCAAGATTAGGCTCAGATTCGGGTTCAGGCTCTTGGTCATCGGAAACGGGTGATTGCTGGATAGAGTCATCGGAAGGAGAGATAATTTGTTCTGGTTCAAGGGTTTCACTTGGAGGCGTTCTAACTTGATAATCAACTTGTTTTCCTGACCGTAGTGAGCGGATTGCATTCACTTGAGCTTGGTAGGATGAACTTGATCCCGTATCCTTAGGGTTGGTCACGGGTTGACTCGGAAATGTTCATTTTTCTCTCTCACTCACAGCACTAGCTAGTTGTCCAAATTGGGTTTCTAATCTAGCTATGGCTTGAGTGTTAGAAGTGAGAATTTGTCCGATTGATTGCATAAAGGTAATCAAAGTGTTGGATGTTTGAGTCAATAAGTTAGTGGTTTGTGTAAAGGCCTTAATTATGGTTTCTAAACCCTTTTCCAAAATATTGAGACGTTTATCGTGTTCGGCATTTGAATGAGTGGAATTTAAAGACTGATGGTGAGGAGACTGAAATGGCAGATTCGATTGTTAAAAGTTGGGTTGAGAACAAAACGGAACAGTGTTTCCCCTAGGAAATTGTTGATTTGAAGCGGGAATGAAAGTTTGGTTACCAGAGAAGTTTTCCTGGTTCCATGCAAGATTTGGATGATTTTTCCAACCGGGATTGTAGATTGGAGAGAACGGATCATTCATCGGATGCTGGAATGCAGCGTTGACCTGGCCTAGTGGTTGATTGTTTCTTAAGAGAGGACATTCCTCTGAAACATGAGATGGAGACAAACAGTTATGACAACCTGAGGTAGAAACTTGATTAATTTGAGCTGGAGCTCGTTCCTTGACTTGTAAAGCTTCTAACCTACGCATAATTGTAGCTATTTTTGCTTCAGATGCTATGTTTGTTTCTAAGGAAAGACCACTGGTTCTAGGTTGGGGAACGGATGAAACTCGATCATCGCAGTGTTCCCACTGAATGGTTTTCTCAGATAAACCCTCTAAAAAGTCCCATGCTTTATCTGTATTTTTCTTCATGAAATCCCCTTGACACATGGACTCTAAGAAAATTTTTGAAGAATAGTCCAATCCCTCATAGATGATTTGGCAAAGTCGTCATTTTTCAAGACCATGATGAGGACATTGGATGAGAAGATCCTTAAACCTATCAAAATACTTTCAAAAGGGTTCTCCCGGGACAATTTTAAAATTCATAATGCTGTTTCGAAGTTTGACCGTTTTATGAATAGGGAGGAATTTCTTAAGAAACACGGTGACAAATTCATCCCAAGTTGAGATGAAATTTATAGGCAAGCTATACAGCCATTTCTTAGCCTTGTCTTTAAGGGCAAATGGAATAAATCGGAGTTTGATCGCATCTTCGGTTAAGTATCTCATCTTAATCATGAGGCAAACTTCTTCAAATTCAGAGATGAAAATGTATGCGTCTTCAGTTTCTATTCCTAGGAATTTGGGAAGCATGTTAATAAAATGCGGTCGAAGTTCGAAATTTGCTCCATTGACCTCGGGGAGTTTTATGCAAAAGGGGATTGCATTTCTAGTGGGGTAACAAACATCTTGAAGAACCGGTGGGTTGGGGTTATCCATCTTGTTGAGTTCAAGAGATGACTCAATGCGAATTAAACGATTGGTGTTGTCCCTAATCCACACTTGCATACACCAAAATAACTTCTTTTTATAGGTTTTTTTAAAGAAAAGAAAAAGAAATAAAACTAAAAGAGAGAGAGAAAAAAATGTGATGAGAAAAGAAAAAGAAAAACCTAACGAAAATAAATCAAGGCAACCACTTTTCAATCACCCTAACTTCTAGAGTTAAGCCTAAACTCCACTAGACCAGCTCCTAACCAAAAATTCCCTTAGTGAAAAGATTAAAGTTTACTCGGGTAATTAGCCAGGTAAGGATAGTACTAGAGAGAGATCAAAGATCAATTAAGTACCTCGTTCCTTGCGGAGCGCTTTACACAACCCCTAAACATTGCCTTAGACACCAATTAATCCAAATAAACTTGAACCAGTTCACTTAAGGATTTCTTGCTCCTTAATGAGCTCGAATCCTTAGGGGCCAACGTCTAATGTATTTTAGAAGGCTTGGGTTTGTGTAGTGAGGAATTAGTGATTTGTGGGCTAAGGAAAGGGTGATGAAATCCCTCACCTTATCTTGATTAGGGGGTTTTGTCCTTAAGATATTTTCAAGTGTGTGTCAAATCAAGATGCTCAAATCACTTGGGTGAATTCCTACTATTATATGCAATGCAACCCTAGAAATTAAAAGCAACTAAAAAGGATGAAAAATAAAAATCTTTTTATTTTTTATTATGGTCCACAATCAAACAAAGTGTGAGAAGGAGAGCTCTTGTTTGAATTTATTATCTTTTTAGTAATTATTCAAGTGGATGGTAATTTTTATTAGGGTCGACAAAAGTAAAATTCTTTTTTTTAATCCTAATTGTCTCTAATGTGAATGAACTATCTAAAGGGTGGAATTGAAAATACTAGATAGAAAAGTTATCCACGCAAAAGCTATCCTTGCCTTTTTGAAGGTAATTCTTCAATCTTGAATCTTCAACTCTTGATCTTCAAGCTTCAAAGAGGTTCCTTCACAAGAAAATACACAAGTTAAAGAACCAAATATAGAAAAATCCTACAAATAAGCGCCCTCCCCGGCAACGGCGCCAAATACTTGGTAGGCAAATAATGTGATCTAAAGTTACAAGTATACAACCATCAAGTTATAGTATAAAAAGTTATCGATCCCACGAGAAAGGTGTTTGTATGATTTTAATCAAATTTGGTTCTTAATATGTGCAAGACAATTAGGATTAAAGCAAAGTGAAAGTGGATTGTGAGAGATAAGAGAGTGGTTGTGATTTAATGCAAATAAAAACAAAATAAGAATGAAAGTGAGTGTGAAGAAATTAAGAGTGTGAAAGTGGTAAAATGTAAATAAAAGCAAAATGAGATTGAAAGTGAGAAGGTAAAGAGTGGATGTGAATATGTGCGAATAAATCAAAACAAGATTGAGAGAGTGAGAAGTAAAGAAAAATAAAATCAAGAAAAGAAAATCAAGAATAAAGATAAAAATCAAGAAGTAAAAGATGGAGGGTTGATTTAAGATAGGGGGAGTCTAGAGTAGATTCACTTAGCTAATCTCAATCTCATAAGAGTGAGTAGGATATGAAGCTACTTTTAAACAATCTCTAGAGATCCCCAATTATGATCTCCATGAACAAAAGAAAAGAAAAAAAAACAACGCGACAAATAACGAAGGTAAAATGTGGAGGATGATTAAAGATGGTGAATCTAGAGTAGATCCACTTAGCAAATCTCAATCTCACAATAATGAGTTGGCCATAATGCTAGTTTCAAACAATCTCTAGGGATCCAAATAATAGCTCCACATTTAGAAAAGAGTGATTCCCAAGAGATCTTAAGCCTCAAGGCTAATTAAAAACCCTATCGATCTTGGTATCGATACCGATATCGATATCGGTATCGATACCGATATCGATATCGGTATCGATACCCTATCGATCTTGGTATCGATACCGATATCGATATCGGTATCGATACCCTATCGATCTTGGTATCGATACCGATATCGATATCGGTATCGATACCCTATCGATCTTGGTATCGATACCGATATCGATATCGGTATCGATACCCTATCGATCTTGGTATCGATACCGATATCGATATCGGTATCGATACCCTATCGATCTTGGTATCGATACCGATATCGATATCGGTATCGATACCCTATCGATCTTGGTATCGATACCGATATCGATATCGGTATCGATACCCTATCGATCTTGGTATCGATACCGATATCGATATCGGTATCGATACCGATATCGATATCGGTATCGATACCCTATCGATCTTGGTATCGATACCGATATCGATATCGGTATCGATACCCTATCGATCTTGGTATCGATACCGATATCGATATCGGTATCGATACCCTATCGATCTTGGTATCGATACCGATATCGATATCGGTATCGATACCCTATCGATCTTGGTATCGATACCGATATCGATATCGGTATCGATACCCTATCGATCTTGGTATCGATACCGATATCGATATCGGTATCGATACCCTATCGATCTTGGTATCGATACCGATATCGATATCGGTATCGATACCCTATCGATCTTGGTATCGATACCGATATCGATATCGGTATCGATACCGATATCGATATCGGTATCGATACCGATATCGATATCGGTATCGATACCGATATCGATATCGGTATCGATACCCTATCGATCTTGGTATCGATACCGATATCGATATCGGTATCGATACCCTATCGATCTTGGTATCGATACCGATATCGATATCGGTATCGATACCGATATCGATATCGGTATCGATACCCTATCGATCTTGGTATCGATACCGATATCGATATCGGTATCGATACCCTATCGATCTTGGTATCGATACCGATATCGATATCGGTATCGATACCCTATCGATCTTGGTATCGATACCGATATCGATATCGGTATCGATACCCTATCGATCTTGGTATCGATACCGATATCGATATCGGTATCGATACCCTATCGATCTTGGTATCGATACCGATATCGATATCGGTATCGATACCCTATCGATCTTGGTATCGATACCGATATCGATATCGGTATCGATACCGATATCGATATCGGTATCGATACCGATATCGATATCGGTATCGATACCCTATCGATCTTGGTATCGATACCGATATCGATATCGGTATCGATACCCTATCGATCTTGGTATCGATACCGATATCGATATCGGTATCGATACCCTATCGATCTTGGTATCGATACCGATATCGATATCGGTATCGATACCCTATCGATCTTGGTATCGATACCGATATCGATATCGGTATCGATACCGATATCGATATCGGTATCGATACCCTATCGATCTTGGTATCGATACCGATATCGATATCGGTATCGATACCCTATCGATCTTGGTATCGATACCGATATCGATATCGGTATCGATACCCTATCGATCTTGGTATCGATACCGATATCGATATCGGTATCGATACCCTATCGATCTTGGTATCGATACCGATATCGATATCGGTATCGATACCCTATCGATCTTGGTATCGATACCGATATCGATATCGGTATCGATACCCTATCGATCTTGGTATCGATACCGATATCGATATCGGTATCGATACCCTATCGATCTTGGTATCGATACCGATATCGATATCGGTATCGATACCCTATCGATCTTGGTATCGATACCGATATCGATATCGGTATCGATACCGATATCGATATCGGTATCGATACCCTATCGATCTTGGTATCGATACCCTATCGATCTTGGTATCGATACCGATATCGATATCGGTATCGATACCGATATCGATATCGGTATCGATACCTATCGATCTTGGTATCGATACCGATATCGATATCGGTATCGATACCCTATCGATCTTGGTATCGATACCGATATCGATATCGGTATCGATACCCTATCGATCTTGGTATCGATACCGATATCGATATCGGTATCGATACCGATATCGATATCGGTATCGATACCCTATCGATCTTGGTATCGATACCGATATCGATATCGGTATCGATACCCTATCGATCTTGGTATCGATACCGATATCGATATCGGTATCGATACCCTATCGATCTTGGTATCGATACCTATCGATCTTGGTATCGATACCGATATCGATATCGGTATCGATACCCTATCGATCTTGGTATCGATACCGATATCGATATCGGTATCGATACCCCTATCGATACTGGTATCGATACCAGTATCGATATCGGTATCGCTAATAGTATTGATACTAGGATTAAAAATCTGACTTGACAGATGGCTTCGTCTCGTCGAGATAGGCAATTTTCATATATTATATGTTAAATTTCACCTTCCGGATAGGGAGATATCGTCATTTCTTTGCAACTAATCATCCCGAATATGATTTGACTTGATTTCATTTCTTTTTCGATCATTGTTTCTTCGACTTGTGTAGATTGCTTGGCTTAATCCCAGGCTTCAATAAGAGGTTAGAAAATGAGGAAATTGAGTTTTTTTGGCTTTTATTCACTGATTCTTCATTAACACGCAAATTAAGAGAAAAATATGTTATTAGCGATATTTTTATTTAAATAAAATAGATAATGAGGGTATAAAAATATGATTATCATTAATATTTTCGTTATATCTAAAAGCTAGGATTAGATATGTTGATCACCATTAATCTAAGGATTCAAACTGTTATAGCAGTATGACCAATATATTTTTGGATATTTCCTATACATATCCGGATATTTCACTACATAATCATATCTATAATCATACCCTATCGGTTATACATTTTAGTAAATATATCTGTAGAATTAACCGCGGTACAAATTTTACATATGTATATGCAACTTTTTAGTAGTACTAAAAGACTTATTTTGACAAAGAAAAGCAATTGTTGCCTAACTTGAAATTTCAACCCCAGCAAACAAATTACAAGCAAATATTAGTCTTAGATTAAGGTTGGAGAGCAGAAGTATCAAATTACAAAAAACAGAAGCAAAAGCTACAAAGATCAAAATCCATTCTCCTCCAAGAACCTCTTAATAACGGCGACGAGCTCATCCACCGCCGGTGACCGAGAATCCAATAAATAAAACCCGTGCTCCGCCCCTTCAATCTCCACAACCTCCACTTTCTTTCCAAACTCCCTCAACCTCTTCCCATATTCCACACCTCGATCCCTCAACAGATCTCTTCCACCCACCACCACCACCATGGGCCCCACCTCCGCCTCCTCCCACCGTGGGCCCCCGGGACCGAATGGGTTCGCCAACGGGTTGTCCCTCGTGGACCCAACCGGCAACGCCAGCCGCCAGTACCGGTCGCTCCGCTCAAGGGTCAAGAACGCGTCGGCGGGACAACAGGCCTCGGACTCTGTGCGCTCAGTACCGCCGAAGAACGGCTGCAGCAGGATGTAGCCATTGATTCTGGTGGGGCCCAGCTTTAGGGCGAGGTGGTGGGTTATATTGCCACCGGCAGACTGGCCGGAGATGAAGATGTTATTAAAGTCAGCGTCGGAGAGGAAGGGGTCGGATTCGGGTCGGAGCCAGTTGACTGCGGTTACCTGATGCATCAGGAAAATTACAAGAGAAATAGCTTAAGAATACTGAAAATTTTTCATCATCTCTCTTACAGAGAAACGAAAATTATCAAGGACAACAATAACTGAAAAATAGTCTCTCAAAGAGATTCTGGATAACCAATCCTAAAATCATTGGATAACCAATCCTAAAATTAGACATTTTTTATCCAATAATCGCTAGTCTCTCAAAGAGATTCTGGAGTTAGCCGATGCATCCTAAAATTATAAGAAAGAGTCATCCACAAGTGACCATAATCTCAATTAAGAATATTGATCTATATCAAAATCCACTAGATTTTAGTAGAGTATAATACTATAACCTTTAAAGCTAGCCACAATTTTGAAATTTTGGTGAAATGGCAGATACTTTTCGACCAGTTTGGTTGGTTTAACAAAAAAACATGAAACCTATTTCACAACCTAAAACCCATTTCAGTGGTTTGATGCTAATGCATTTCATGAAAAAATTGATGTGACGGAGCTCTTTAAGATCTCTTTTACATAAATTACTAAATCAACCAACAAAATAGGAAATGTAAATAATTTTTTACCTTTAGATTTTCAAAGCTTATGTGGCAAGCATCTAAACCAATTTCATTCTTTTACAATGCGAACTAAACAACACCAATCTGGATTTGAATCCTCTCGACCACGACTTTAATGTTGTGGACTTCTAAAAAAAATTGATAGTGTTGAGTAACTTTTGAGTTCAAATTTCGGCTAAAAAGCGGCATTTTAGAGTCTCACCGCAACTTCAGAAATTAAATTAATCTACATCCCTAATAATAAAAAGATAATCATCAATCCTAAGAACACCTAATCCTCCTAAGAAACCACCTAATCCTCCTAAGAAACCAAGAACCATACTAAGAAGTCAACTAAGAAATAATCATCCTAAAAGCACCTAACCATACTAAGAAACCAAAAAGCAAAAATATAATCATCCTAAAAACACGAGTCTCTCAAAGGAAGTCCAGATAATTTGGTGATTGCAAAATAATCTCATAAATAAAATCATTGAAAGCTATTTATATGAAAATTCATCTTTTTTAACAAAAATTTTCAACATAACTGAAGACTCATTACCGCGTCGTGGATGGCGGCGGGCAACCGGTGTTCAGGGGCGAGGCGGTAGTCTGGCGAAACAACAAGCGCGTTGAGGTCGGCGGCGAGGCGGAGGCAGGCATTGTGGTACGGGGCCGACGCAAACGACCCAATACAAAACCCGCCTCCATGGAAGTAGAAGAGGATGGGGAGCTTGCTCCGGTGGGGCCCACGGGGTTTGTAGAGTCGGAGGGCGAGATCGTGGGTGGCGTCGAACTGGGTGTCTTTAAAGACGATGTTTGGGTAGTGACTGTCGAGGGCGGGGAGCTGGGAGAGCGGGGTTGAGGAGCGGAGGATGGTGCCGTCGGAGAGGAGCTGGAGGATGCCGCGGCAGTCCTCGATCACGTGAGGGGCGTGTGAGGAGGAGGGGGAGGACATGGTTGGTTCTTGGATTTGGGTTGGGATTGAACTTTTGAGCTGTTGGGGGAGGAGCGGAGCTCGAAATAATGCTAGTTTATGGAAGATAACCGGCAGCTTGAGGTGTCGATGCACATGCGTTTTGACGCAAGCAGTGACGCAAATCTAATGGTTTGTCTGCTCTGGTAATGTTGGAATAACTCAATAACAGAGCAAATTGATAAACAAATAAAATAAGAGTTGTGATTTCTGGCCTGTGGGGAGCAGTCGTGTAAACACTGTCCTAGAAAAACAGACGCCCGCCTTCGCTCAGGATTCAATGGCGGTCCGTCTCCTAGCGGTAAAAGGCCCCAGAAAACCAGCACCTAAGGATGCGGCGACTCCTCATGCCTCTTGCTCTGATGATTGTTGCCCAAAAAATAAAAAAACTTATAAATTATAATAGAGGATTTTAGAACTTTGAGAGGGGGAGAGATTTGTAGAAGGATATGAAGATGTTCTTTCTGTAGTACTTCTCTTTTCTCTGATCGTCCCTTTTATAAACTTAAGGAGAGAAACATTGTGAAACTGCTTCCGCTTCTTCTCCGTGAATTCCCGAGATATTTTCTCACATTTAACAACCCATCTTTTTCTTACGTTTGATAGAAGCGTAGGAGAAAAAGGAGGATAGTTATAACAGCTTTAAATTAAAAGAAATTAAAGATAAGATAAGTAAAAGGATAAGAAAAATAAATTCAATCTTTTCATATAAGTTGTAACAAACCCAACAGTCCCCTCCAAAAGGTTGAGTTTCGGGGAAAATATATATATATATCAGCAAAATATAAATAAAACAAAGTAAAGAAGATTTGGGTAACCTGGTATTGTGGATTCAGAGTAGGTAGCTTTCGGCTTTGAACCTTCTTTTAGTGATACTTATCACAATCTGAGGGACATAATGGACTAGGCATTGAATTAGACCCCTTTATCAGATGTTGACAAATTCACACACAGTATGCAATCATCCATTGAGCGAGCGGGTTAGAGCGATAATGGCCATGCTTACAAATACCGTCTCATGAGAGTTTCTAGGGATTAGCCCTAGGTCCCCCAACCGCGGCCTTCACGGTTCCTCCCACGTAGGTAAATCCTCCAAGGATACTGCAACTGGAGATAGTGCCCCCTACAAATCGTACGTTCGACTTATTAAGAGTAAAACTCATCCTAACCAGTTGCATCATATGAGCACTGTCACCATAGGAATGAGGTTATAGCTAACATAGTGCAAATCATAAATGCATCTAACGCTACGAAGGAGTGTAACTCCAAAGGTCAGTGCTCCACACGAGAATCACCAGTCCAGGTTGTTTCTACCACATTGAACCTACTTCATAGGAACAGCTTGCCAATCAGAAGGCTGGGTTCTTACTGTCGTGGACCTCATCTATGGGCTTAACCTCATCCCCCTCGATGATTCTAGACCCTTTGCCAAGTGATGTTTTTCTCTAACTTTAAAAGGTCAAGAGCATAACAACCTTGAAAATTATTTGAAGATGTCTGATCAAATTCCTGTTGATAGTATCTTGCTACAAGAATTAAATTGTAGATTTTTTACTTATATGTATTGATATTGTAGGTAGTGCTGTAGACACATAAGGAAGAGGTCTAGTAAATACATATATCGATACTAGGATGAAGGTTCAACTTATTTTTCTTCAGCAATTGGAAATAAAAAAATATAAGGTATACTAGAAGATTGACTTTTGAATAAGTCAAGATTATGAAACATCTTTTCAATGCTATAGCACAGATCCATGTAGATACCTCTAGATATCTTTTATTTCAGAAATCATATCAGCTTGTTCCAGATCACATTCACAATAAAAGGAGGAGTTGCATTATTAGAAGGTTTTATTACATTCAATTGAAATAATACATCTGTAAAAAGCCTTTTATGATAAATACATTGCACTCGAAGATGAATATTTTATTTGATTCCTAAAGCCACCTATCATCAAAAAGGATTCACTGATCAGATTCTTCCGAAGTAAAGGTACATGCAAGACGTTGGAAGAGATAATAATCTTTCAAGAAATTTCAAGAAGTCATCTATAGGTGGAGTTGTCTGCCAGGATTATACTTCCTCCACATGATTCCTGATAGGTGAAAAGTTATGAGCAATAAGTTATAAATATGAAAATTAGCTATAGACTCTAACCACCAATCAGAAGGATAGATAGATATTCACAAAGGAGTGTAAACTAACCTAAAGGAATGAGACTTCCCTTCCACCATATTCACCTTATGCATTTCTTGTTCATCGTTTTCCTTGATAGGTTCTTTCTTCCGGTAGAAGCATTTGGTTGCAAGGTGATTGGTTCTCCCACAGACAAAACAGAACTTAGTCTCAAACTTATGGCCAGAAGGTCTAGAGTTTCTATGAGAAATTGGCTGAGAATGATTACCCTTCTTGAAGTTCTTTCCCTTTGGTTTGAAGTTAGAGGGTTTAGGCTTATCCTTGTAAGAATCCTAATTTTTTTTCTTGTAGTTATATTAGTTTATATAAATATGAGTTTGTAAGAGGACTTTTACGCAAAGAAAGAATAACCCTAGCTTTATAAACGCTACTATATAGAGATGTTTTGGTGTAATAATTCTCTGAAGTTTGAGAATCAATTTTATGGGTAATCATCTAAATCTTGCTTTTACTCTTGTGGTCGGACGTGTCTTTCATAGTCAAGCCTTTGTCTTCATGGCCATGGATAGAATCCATAATCTCAACTGATCTTTAGCCCATTACAACTTGCTTACTTCTTATATAATATTATTATTTTTTTCAAATAATAAATTAACAATCACGGCTAACCCCATGTTCCTGATTGAACAATTAAATTAGTACGTTGCTAGGTTGCTAGGTTATTATAACTTGCTCACTATATAATATTATAACTTGCTAGGGTGCTAGGTTATTATTAAATTAGTATGTTCCTGATTGAACAATCATGGCTAACCCCATTATATAATATTACGACTTGCCCACTCATCTTATTGCTATGTTGCTAGGTTATTATAGGTTCTCGTCTTTTCTGTTCAAAACTAGAACAACTAGTATACTTGTTAATTATATGGGCTTGATTGAACAATAAATTTTGATCTAGTATGTGTGTCGGTTAGTTGGTAACGAGGGTAGAATATGCAGAAGTATTAATCATTATTTGCTTTTTATTCTTTAGGATTTCTTAGAGGCTCCTCAGAAGCGTCGTGAGAGTTGAATTTTTGGTTTGTATTTCGGGTTAAAGTAAGTGGTGAATTTATGCATTTTACGCTGCGTATTTTTCATATAAAATTATATCAAGTATATGCAGATTTGTTCCGAATGGATTATGTCCTTTGTTTGATTCACTCGTATATATCATTTGTTGATTGGATCGATTTTGTGAAGCTCATGGATATTTTGATATAAGCTTATGCTTATTTTACTTCGTCGACAATCATGTCTTTTCATATAATTGTAGGTTGAGATGCATATGTAGTTTATTTCACTACTGGTTGGCCTTTGGCATTTCCTTATGACATATTGGTTTTTATGAACTTTTGTTCATTTTTTTTAAGCATATGCATCTCAAGTCAATATACCGGTATATGTCGAGGATAAGTAAGCCATCTAAACGGGGCTCAATGTGCCTCTATGAGGTTATTTTAGCGCTAAACCCAAGTTTTGGGTCTCTTTATCCTAGTACCACGGGATTAATAAAAGTGGGGATACCGTGTCAACCGGGGTATTAAGTGTTGACCGCATTGAGACGTGGCCCGCTTATTTTCCATTCCATTATTTTTAAGTCTTCAAATGTGCGCATCAAGTATTAGATTTCATTGATGATTATCTATTATTTTAATATTTTGCTTATCCTTTGTCGGAATATTTGAGTTTTGTAAAACTAGTGTTTAATGTATAAATTTATCCACTTATTGAGTTGTGAACTCATTGTGTTATATTCATTCTTTTCAGAGACTCGGGATTAGGTGGAGTTGGTGGTTCCTAAATTATTAGAAGGGAGCAAGGAAATAAAATTTGCACATTGTTACTTTTTCTTCTAGGTGAAGGTTGAATAAAGCTTTCGATATGTAGTTGAAAATGGGAAGCTTTGTAATAATGATATATTTTTCCCTTTAGGTTGACTTCTATTTCAAACTGAGGAATATTTGTTTATCTCAAGTTAATTGGATTAATATTGGCTTGTAGATTATTGAGAATATTTGTTGTTGGTTTTATTTCAACGAGGAGATTATTTTGGTGGTCTTATGATGAATGTATATTTTTAGAGGATATTTTCACAGCTTTAGTCACGGCTCTAATGTTCCTTTCAGGTTTGGAAATTGGGGTCGTGACAATCCTCCACTAGGTTGACTTTGGCTTTCAATTCAGATTTTGGTTCAGAGGTTTGCCTATGCTGATCCTCTATAAGAATTGCTTTAAGGGCTTGAACAAGGATAAGATCACCTTGCTGATGGCGGAGATCCTTAGCAAAGTTGGACCAAGAAGGAGGGAGTTTATCTATAAGACAAGACACCTTATAGTCTTCAGTGAAAGTGTTTCCTTTGGACTAAAGATGTCGAATAAAGTCTTGAAATTCATGGAGTTGGTCATTGATAGGTTTACTATCTACCATACAATACTTATTGAAAGAAGAGGAGGAGAAACGTTTGATACCAGCATCATCTAAACCATATTTAGACTCTAATGCTTTCCATAATTCTTTTGCACTCTTGTACTCATAATAAATATCATAAAGTTTGTCAGAGAGTGCACTGAGAATACGATTATAGCAATGAAAGTTTATGTCATCAGAAGTTTTAGATGTAGAGGAAGATAGAGAGGTAGTTTCAACAGGTGTTGAAGGTGAAGGAGTAGAGGTAGGTGAAGGAGATGTTTCATCAATTGCAGAGAGGAGTCCTAAGGTTGTGAGCCAATAAAGCATCTGATTAGCCCACCGTTTATAATTTAAACCGGTGAACTTCTCAAGCTTAACAGCCTTAGAGTGATCAAAACTAGCCATATGTCTAAGATAATGTTTTGTTCTTGCTGGATTTTATAAAACTAGTATAGTGCACGTGCTTTGCACGTGTATGCACTCATTTTATGTTTTAAATTTTTTATGTGAATACAATATAAATTTTAACTATTGATTATGAGAAATATTAAATGTTAGATTTCTAAGAATAATTTATATATATTACTTATAATTTTATTATCCTATATAATAGTGTTATATATTTATGATATAACATTTTAATACCTTATACTATTTTTCATAAAAATATAATAAAATTAATAATATTATATTTAATTATTAATATTACTTCTTATCTTTATTGCAATAATAATAATAATGCAAATAGAATGAATTGAATGAAATCGATGGTGATTGGAGGCAATAAGGGTATTTTGAGTAGATTGGGGTATTTGAGGTACAAATATTTTAACACCCCAATTTACATTTATAATAGTATAATGCTGAATAATAATGGTGCAATAAAAATGGTGCAAATAATAATAACTATATGAAAATAACTGGATCTTTTAGAAAATATTTGGAATACCTAAAAGGCGTAATTCTATTTGTAAAACTCAAAGAACATAATTCTATTTAGCAATTTTACAAATTTTAGGGTTTTATATGCAAATTTGCTATAGTAATTATGCAATTATGAAGGGTAAATATACTTTTAATAAAATATAGTCATATAGATTTAGACTAATATCGTATTTAAGTTATAGTTTTTAAAGCCTGCAGTTTCTAAAAAATTTGGGTTTTGTAAGTTCGGTGAACTTTTCTTTAAAATATGAAATGTATGGAAGCTTTTGGTATTTCTATAAATTTCAAAGTGCAATGTACTTTTCTGCAAAGCGATTTCCCAAAGCATTTTGGGTATTTTTGCACAATTCTCAAATTATGAATACATTTATAAAAATCGCAAATTGCCACCAACTTGAATTTGGTTCTTTAGAAAATTGAAGATTCTCTCTTTTGTATATGTATTTGCATGCATAAGAGAGAGCTTGATTTTTGCAAAAAGACTTAAAAGCAAACATCTCATGTTCAAATTAGTTAGAAAACATCTTTTTATCTATATATACCGTTCAAAATAAAGAAAAATGTTTAAATCTATGACTCATAATGTTTGAATTCCACAAGAATTCATTTTTTAGTCCAAAAGAATCATATTTCAAGGGTTTTAATGTTCAAATGCTTAAATTACAAATCGTTAAAAGCATTCCTTTGACAATAAAATAATTAGCACGGGCAATCAAAAGTAATAACTTATTTTGAAAACTATATATCATTCATCGAAAAGTCAAAAATAAAGAAAAGAACTCTAATTCCAAACCTATCTTGTTGGAGAAAATTAAGTGAAAGGAGAGAATAAAGTATGATGGGCTTGATTAAATATCTTGATTTCAGTTTTTAAGGAAAGTGAGAAAATTCTAAAATGAGCAGTGCACAACATAAATGACCTTATTGTTGATTCATATATGATTTGTTCTTATTTTACAGACAATACTATACATGTAAATATGTGAGATTTGGGAACTCAGTTACTTTGACTTTGCAGTAGCGGTTGCTTCTCGTCCTGTTTTAGGCCTTTTTCATGATCCCTAGATGCTTAATGAGCTCAGAAGGACCCATTTGATTGGTGTGCACACAATGTCTATTGAAGCATATAGCATGTCCCTTGGTAAACAAAATAAATTAATAAGCAGAAGATAGAATTATATACTAAATAAAGAGTGATTATTATGATGCCTCAAAATTAAACTGATCAAGTTGCAAAATACCACTATATGTAGCAAAATGATTTTTTAAAAGAAAAATCTGAACATCTGAAACTTTCGAACTTTTAAATCATAAACTTTTCTTACCTTTTTCTCACCTTCAATCTCCCTCTTCTCCAAAATCATTTGCATCTCTCATGGCCTTCTGACTCAAGCTCTAGTGCTTTCTCAACGTCCTCTTAGTGTTAATCTTATTATTAAAAGTATTTCCTATCTTTGTGATGGAAACTTGCTTCCCCTTCTCTAAATATATTCAAAAACTAAATAAAAAATCTGTAAGGTTTCCTTAAAATAAACAAAGAGAAGATTAGCTCACCAAATTATCTCATAAGCTTTGAGAAGCATACACAAATCATGTGTAGTAGCATTCCGGATATGGCGACAATTGTGGTTGGTGAGAGAGGTGCTCTAGGAAGAAAGAGGAGTGGATTCTTTTTTTGGTGTTGAATGATGGGTTATTTGTTAGAGGAGTTTGTTTTCTTTAATATATATTATTATTGTTAATGGGGTTATAAAAACATAATTAATTGATTTAATTGCGGATTGGGGGGTTATGATAGGAATTCAAATGGATTGATAGGTATTATTATTGAGTGGGGTTATGGGGTTATAATGAATTTAATTACAATAAACATAGTAAATAATATTTATAGTACTATTAATAACAACGTGCAATTATTCATGTTATTTGAGCATACATAACATGAATAATTAAAGTCTATCATGAATTAGTATTTACCACTATTTGGTTCACGGTTTGAATATCATTATGTAACAATCAATATATACCCACACATCATGTTGAAAACTATGATTATAACGTTTATTAATATCTAAAGTATAATACAAAATAGATATATCTAACTATAATATATAATAGTTATACTATAGTTTATAAAATATAACTACAATAAAGAATAGTTATACTATACTATAAAACCTTTAATTAATGTGATTTAATAAGATTGGAGATTATGAGAAGAATTTGAAAGAGTATAGTTGCAAAATATGATTATAAAGTTTATTAATATCTAAAGTATAATACAAAATAGATATATCTAACTATAACATATAATAGTTATACTATAGTTTATAAAATATAACAATAATAAAGAATAGTTATACTATACTATAAAACCTTTAATTAATGTGATTTAATAAGATTGGAGATTATGAGAAGAATTTGAAAGAGTATAGTTTATGTATGTATGTATGTGTTTGATTTGAAGGAGTATGGTTTATTTATGCATATATGTGTTTTATGTATGCATGTATGTATTTTATGGATTCATGTATGTGGTTTGGAGGGCATTTTTGGAAGAAATGTTTTAACATACCAACACACTTTTATAATAGTATTAGATTTTGCAGAAATCAAATTCCATTAATTTTTTTTACTACGAGATTTGTATTTGTGATAACAAATGAAACATATAACAGCAATATATGCAAGATGATAAATACAAGAACTAACAAAATGTGTTTAATAATTATCCTCTTTGTTTTAACTAGAGACTAAAGCAACATAAACTATTAATAAATAAAGTCTATGGCATCAAATTAGCTTCTGAGCAAACAACAGTAGACAACGAGCACTATAATGTATTGGATTAATTGTTTAAGCCAAAAGCAAAGGCAAAAGCCAGATTTAAGGTTTAGCAATAAACTTTACAAGCATGTATCAACACCAAAACCACAGAGCTATTAAAAACTTTGATTTCAGATCATAAAGAACTTTCTAACAGTTCACACAAGCATATATGACCTTTCAAAGATATATTGTATATATTAGAAATGAACAACATATGAGCATAGATAGGAAGGAAAGAAAATCCAAAACAAAAGACTTCATTAACAAATAAAACGAAAGCTAACAGCTGAGATTAAGGATAATGAAATGACAGGCGGTTACAAATGCACATCTAACTAAACACTTGGATGTTTTCATCTTCAGCAAGAATATTTACCAAGTCATAGGAAGCTGTGTTAACAAAAATTATGCTATGTACTGAGAACTTTGTGGAGATGATTATACAGGAATAACTAACTGCAGAGATTTAAGCTTACAAAGCAAGTAATTATCGCAATGCTAAAAATAAAGTATTCAAAGAACAAGAAAACAAGTCTTTCCTACTTATAGGTGAATAAAAGCAACATTGCATAGAATTAATTAGTCAACGTATTCACTAGATGCTAGCACAAACAGAACTCTATAATAATCAGTCCACTAGCAAAGAATAATAAATTCTTATAACAGGAACCTTTCAAACATGCAATATTAAACAAATACTAAAAGCTATACTCGAACTGTATATGATTCCAATATGTGTTAATACTAATACAAAAGCAACCAGGACTATCTAGCTTTTGAATACTATCAGATTTAGCGATTCCTCTTTCGAAATAAACAACTGAGCAACAAAATATTTCATTTTAATTTCTGTTTTTCTAGATTGTTGGAATAACTCAATAATAGAGCAAATTGATAAACAAATAAAATAAGAGTTGTGATTTCTGGTCTATGGGGAGCAGTCGTGTAAACACTGCCCTAGAAAATTAAACAAACGCCCGCCTTCACGCAGGCTTCAATGGCGGTCCATCTCCTAGTGGTAAAAGCCCCCAGAAAATCAGCACCTAAAGATGCGGCGACTCCTCAAGCCTCTTGCTCGGATGATTGTTGCCAAAAAAATAAAGAAACTTGTAAATTATAATAGAGGATTTTAGAACTTTGAGAGGGGTCGGAGAGATTTGTAGAAGGATATGAAGATGTTCTTTCTGTAGTACTTCTATTTTCTCTGATCGTCCCTTTTATAAACTTAAGGAGAGAAACGTTGTGAAACTGCTTCCGCTTCTTCTCCGTGAATTCCCGAGATATTTTCTCACGTTTAACAACCCGTCCTTTTCTTACGTTTGATAGAAGTGCGGGAGAAAAAGGAGGATAGTTATAACAACTTTAAATTAAAAGAAATTAAAGATAAGATAAGTAAAAAGATAAGAAAAATAAACTCAATCTTTTCATATAAGTTGTAACAAACCCAACAGATAAAACTAGGTGAGTTCTGGGACCGGTCCTGGTTTGACTGCAATTTTGTTTGTCAGAAAATTGGATTAAAGTTGGCTCAGCTTTATAGGCTAAGGCGGTGTTTGGTTCACTAGTGGAAAAAAATAAGATAAGAAAAATGGTGTTTTTTATGGATTCCTTTCTAATCTATAAAAATTTTAAGGATAACTTTTTATTGTCATAAAATACTTTGGAATCCCTCTTTTTTGCCTTTCTATGTTTGTTTCCATAACATGAAAATATAGACTCCAACTTTACAGAAACCCTCCAATTTCTATTGTTTTGTTTGGTTTGGAATGAAAAATTTCTGGGATAAATGGATAACACCATAGGTAAACTTACCATAGGTAAATATGCATCCATGATCACATTAGATTTCATAAAGAATTTCAGCGGGCATTTATTTTCATAAATTAGTTAGTTTAGCTATCCACTTGAATATACAAAATCAACATAAATAGGCAAAAAATTCAGCATTCTTATTTTTGAAATAAAACAGAACAATCTATTGTGGCTGCAATAACAAATGTAGTCTACATTATTGTTAACTTTCACGATTTTGGGATTTTGGGGTGTATTAAAAAAAAACCCAAACAAAAACAGAAAAACCCCAAAATTTATAACAGATTATTAGCATGTAAAGAACAACAAGCATGTAAAAAAATCAAAGTTCGACTGCCAAAGCATCCATGATAAACAACCATCCATGATCACATATGATTTAAATAAAAAATTGGATTATTGATTTATACCTCCGATTGCTAAGGCACTGATGCAATTAAAGAGATCAAAGTTTGACTGCCAAAGCTCAAAATCAAGGCTGAAAATCGAACCTCCCAATCGAACCTCAAAATCGAAGCTCGGGATCACAGCTCGAAATCAAAGAACGAAGATCAAAATCAAAGCACAAATTACCAGTTCCGACCAGAAATTGTACCTCAGAGTCGAAGCCACAAATCGTAGGAACAAAATCATAGCTTAAATTTGTTGGGGTGATTAATATGTGAGTATAGTCCCACATCGGATAAGATAAGAAAGAGTGATGAGTTTAAATAGGAGTTTGGGTCAATACCTAATAGCTATAGCTTTTGGGTTAAAATTGATTCATAACTTCTGTTTAAGGCCCATCAACTCTAGATTGGGCCCGATTTCTTTCTCAACAAATGGTATCAGAGCTAAGGTCATGGTCCAAATAATTTAAAAAAATAGATGAAGTTCAATGTGAAGCCCGAAGGTGTCGGGAGAACCCACGGATGCCCGTAGGAGTGATATAGTCTGGTTAGCCTACGGATATTTGATAGTCATGTGCTGAATGCATGGTTTGATTAGCCCACAAGTGAAGTGGTGCAAGAGTTAGTGAATTAGTTAGCCCACGAGTGAAGTGGTGCAAAAGTTAATGAATCCCGTGGAAGATTGAATTATAGTTGAATTGAACTATACTCACAAATTAAGGGGGAGTTGTTGGGGTGATTAATATGTGGGTATAGTCCCACATCGGATAAGATAAGAAAGAGTGATGAGTTTAAATAGGAGTTTGGGTCAATACCTAATAGCTATAGCTTTTGGGTTAAAATTGATTCCTAACTTCTGTTTAAGGCCCATCAACTCTAGATTGGGCCCGATTTCTTCCCCAACAAAATTCCCAGATCGAAACTCATAATCAAATCTCCAAATAGAATATAAAAAACAAGGATCGTCAGATCTCTTTTCTTATTCGAAGGGCGAATTATCAGATCTAGTCGGAATGGCCAAGGGTGGGTGCGCGAACGGGAAAGAGAAGAGGCGGGAGGAGGTTAGCGGGAGAAGGGGAGAATGAGTCTAGGGTTTTGCCGTGTGGCAAAATCCGTAAAAGAAAAGAATCAGAGAGAACTTGGGTTTTTTAATACAAGAAAATATATGTTGTCAGCTTTTTATCCCAATTCCAGCCAAAACCCTCTGAATTGGGTTTCTATAACCCCCCCCCCCCCCTCTTTCTCAACTTTATAGAAATTCTTATCTATAAATTTTTTGTGAACCAAACATAGTAATAAGATACCACCATATTACTTTTTTTACAATACTACCCCTGTCAGATCCAAGTCCTATTCCTAATGCTAATATAGGGTGAAACAAACACCCCCTAAAAATTTCTCACTAAATTAGTTTTAGTTTGGACTATCCCTCTAGTAGTCTAAATTAAGACCAGTTTAGGATGAAATTAGGTTAGCATTATTCATTATCCAATTTTTGATTGATTGTCAAACACACACGAGATTTAATTAGGATTTTTATATAAACTTGTCAAATTATAGGTATTTTTAAACTTATCCTCCAAATCATTATATTTCTAAATTTACCTATTTAATTGTTTTCTTTCATCAAACTTACCCTTGGACTTAACCTCCGTTAAAATTTTAGCACTTATTAAGATTAAATTACCTCAATATCCTTATTTTTATGAATTTTCTAAAAGAAATCCGCAAAATTAAATAAAATTTGTTATAATTTTAAAATGCAATCAATTAGAAACTCCAAAATTTAACGTGTTACTAAAAGAAGTCAGATCAAGCGTGGTTGTCTTCAACTCTATTTGCCAAAAATCATGCATCCCTCTTTGACCACAAGAGGTCGCCCGTGAAGCACCTGATCTGGTCGTGAGAGAAACGATAACTTAAGGGGAAAAGAAAATTATGGAATATAATTAAGCAAAATCAATATGTGGTTGTTTTACCAGATTTTGTGTTTGAAAAGAGCTTTTACAGGTATCAGATAATCTCAGGGTGAAAATGAGGTTTATATCTCTGAACTCTCAAAAGGTATGCAGGAGATGAAACGACTCCCTGTAAAATGATATCTATTAAGCCTCAGCCTGCCTGATTCATAATTAACTCATTAATTTTACCTATTTGGTATTTTTTTTCTACCTCCGGTGATGTTTTATATTTTCTCTAAGCCAAATGTGCAATTAGACTCAAAAATTCACCGCCGATGAAAAAAATCGCGAAGTGGCACAAGATGCTATTAATTGCTATCTTATTCATTAGGGAAGTGTTAGAAAACTATTTGGCACATTGGTATCTATACAACTATATATAAAACAATTTGTGAGAGTATGCAAATGTGAAGGGATGGAAGAAAATTCCTCACTTCATAGTTTTGATTCAGAGAATTCTTTAATTAATTAATTAAAACCTATAAAATCCTTTTACAATCAAATGTAAAAACTATTGATTTTGCAACCAAATTACAAATAAGACCTCCAATATTATAGATTTTATAATAAAAAATAATGGATTTAAAACACAAATAACTTTGTAGTGGTCGAGATCAACTGTAGAGGAGTTATAGAAAATTGACATGAGAAAATTCTTTTGCTTTCAGATCGGTGATATTGGATGATATAGAAAAAGAAAATAAAGATACAAAGTTACAGTAATAGGAAAAATCCAACTTGCAAGTTAAATATATAAATAAAAAGATAATATGTTACTTAAATAAAAAAACTGATAGTTAAAAAGAAATAACATTTTGTCAAAGTTGATCTATATTCTTCACTCCAGTAAAATGATATTTTTTCTATTCTTATAGAGATACTTTCTTTTTTAATATGTCTCTAATATTTATTTTTCTATAAAAGATGTTGTGTTAATTTTCTTAAAAACATATTTGTTATGGTTTCTAAATATGCCCAAACTTATGCAAGAATATTGAGTCCAATACAAGGAAGTAAATATTAGGATAAAATAGTAGAAGGCAAGGTATCACCTCCAACTATAGTGAAAATAAAGCTTGGGAGGCCAAAAACTACTAGGAGGAAAGAGGTTCGAAGCTTTTTCCGGCGTCGACGAAGTTATGGGTCTAATTGCACATTTGGCTCAGAAAAAATATCAAAACATCGCTGGAGCTAAGAAAAATACCAAATTGATAAGAGAGGTATACAAAAATAACAATATGGTAATATAACCTTTAATTATCAATTGTTTTAATTATTTATGTTACATTAATCTAGGACTAGAAATGAATCGAATACCACAATGTTCATATTTGCATTTGGTTAAAAACTTTGAATTCGATATGAATTTGAATGTTATACTATAAATTCTTTTAAATTCAAATACAAATATGTTTTGAATATTCACGGTATTTATCAGATAATTTACGATATATTTATTTGAAAATTAATCTGTAGTTTATGAATATAAAATTATGTAATTGAAAAGATATTTGGTTAAAAAGTGACACAGGACTCAACTTTTTGAAATTAGTATAGAGCTCCATAAAATTATTTTCCACTGGGTTGAAACGAATAAAAATGCATAAAATTTGTGGGTTATAGCTCATGAAATAGAGAATTTTGGACTCTACAAAATTATTCATTATTGGATCAAAACAAACTAAATTTAAAATTGTGGGCTATAGGATATGAAATTGTAAATTTTTCGTTCCACCAAATTAATTGCCACTAGTCGAAACAAACAATGTAGTTCAAAAATCGTAGGTTATAGATCACAAAATTATGAATTTTATACTTCATAAAATTATTTTTCATTGGAGTTGGTTAAAGCTCATAAAATCGAGCATTTTGAACTTTGAAAATTTATTTCTTTGTTGGATCGAAATGACAAAATTGGACAAACATTATTTGGTATTAGGTTGAAAAGAACAAAATAGGATAAAAATCATGTATTATAGATCATAAAATCATGAATTTTAAAATTTAGAAATTTATTTGTCATTCGATCAAAATGAATAGGAATGGATAAAATTCAAGGGTTATAGTTCATAAAATTGTGAATTTTAAATTTCACAAAATTATTTGCCACATAGTCAAAATGAATAAAAATGGGCAAAAATTATGGATTATAGCTTAGGAAATCTTGAATTTTTAACTCTGTAAAATTATTTACCATTAGGCCAAAATGAATAAAAATGCACAAATATTATGGGTTATGCCTCAAGAAATCATGAATTTAAAACTCTAGAAAAACAATTCATTGGATCAAATGAACAAATATGCACAAATGTGTGGGTTAGAATTTTGAACACTACAAAATTATTTTTCTTTGGGTCAAAACAAACAAATTACTTTTAAAATGGTAGGTTATAGCTCATGAAATCATGAATTTGAACTCCACAAACTTATTTGCCATTGGATCGAAAGAAACAAAAAGATTTAAAAATCATGGGTAAAAGCTAATGAAATCGTGATTTTGACCTCCACAAAAATATTTTTGATTGGGTCAAAATAAATAAAATGCACAAAAATTATAACTTATAGTTCATGATATTGTATATTTTGAACTCCACAAAATAATTTATCATTGGGTCAAAATAAATGAAAAAATGAAAAATTGTAGGGTTATAGCTCATTAAATCATATTTTTAAACTCCATAAAAATTCTTTAATAGTTAAAGTGGAGCATAATTTTGAGTGGAATCCACAATTTGGAGAGAAATTTGAAAATATAATGATTTGGAGGGTAAACTAAAAATACGAACAATTTGGAGGGCATATATCTAAAAAACCCATGTTTATAAATCATTTTTCTTTTTTCTTTTTTTAATAACCCATTCGAATCAAACCAAAGATCGTGTGAGTTATATTGGAACCTCCCAACCATTTGCGATGGGTTTGTTTATAAATTGTTCATAACTTAAGTTAATATTTATAAATAGAAATATTTATAACATTGTGCTCACATAAAAGATAATATAATGTAATAATAGAAAAGTAGAAAATCATAAATGGATATTTAATTATCAAACAAATTGAACATACATTTAGTTAAATTCTATTCGTTAATGAACTGAATATTAAAACTTATTTATTTATTGTTAAATGAACTACCGAATCGAATATGACCAATAACTTAGACTAATAATAAACGAATTATTTTTTAACTATTTGGTTCATTTCCACCCCCATCCAGTGGTTAGGATAATTGCTTTCAAAGAAATAGACGGGTTCCACTACTAGGTAAATGCAAAAGATCCCCATTTACTTTTCAAACATGACATTTTTGTTTCGCTTTCGCAAAGTTCGAGGGAAGGGGATTGTGAAAATTCCCTTTTCCCCATTGGATGGGTTCCCTAGGGGCATCTGATCGGATCTGATTTCGGATATGATGCTTATCATATCTGTATCCGCTTACCAAGATACAAATATGCCTTGGTAAGAAAATTTTATATCCATATCCGCTTAAATTGGATATAGATATGGATATGAAAATTGATATATAAGCGGATATACATGCAAATACAAAACGAATATGAGAAAAGTAGATAATAATGAAAAAAAATAGTTTGTATGATACAAGAGAGTTCATTAATATGTTTGTTATCTCTAAAAAGCTAAAATTAGATATCTTGATTACTATTAATCTGAGGATTAAAATTATTACAACAGTACGACTAATATATAGTTGGATATTTCTGATATGGATCCGGATATTTCACTACATAATCATACATGTAATCATATCATATCGGTTATAGATTTTAGTAAATATATTTGCAAATAGTACAAATTTTACATCTGTATGTGCAACTTTTAGTATTGCTAAAAGACTTATTTTGACAAAGAAAAAACACTTATTACGTAGCTTGAAATTTCAATCACAGCAAACAAATTACAAGCAAATATTAGTCCTAGATTAAGGTTGGAGAACAGGAGTATCAAATTACAGAAAAAAGAAGCAAAAGCTACAAAGATCATAGTCCGCTCATGTGTTCTCCTCCATGAACCTCTTGATAACGGCGACGAGCTCATCCACCGCCGGTGACCGAGAATCCAATAAATAAAACCCGTGCTCCGCCCCTTCAATCTCCACAACCTCCACTTTCTTTCCAAACTCCCTCAACCTCTTCCCATATTCCACGCCTCGATCCCTCAACAGATCTCTTCCACCCACCACCACCACCATGGGCCCCACCTCCGCCTCCTCCCACCGTGGGCCCCCGGGACCGAATGGGTTCGCCAACGGGTCGTCCCTCGTGGACCCAACCGGCAACGCCAGCCGCCAGTACCGGTCGCTCTGCTCAAGGGTCAAGATCGCGCCGGCGTGACAACAGGCCTCGGACTCTGTGCGCTCAGTACCGCCGAAGAACGGCTGCAGCAGGATGTAGCCGTTGATTCTGGTGGGGCCCAGCTTTAGGGCGAGGTGGTGGGCTATATTGCCTCCGGCGGACTCGCCGGAGATGAAGATGTTATTAAAGTCAGCATCGGAGAGGAAGGGGTCGAATTCGGGTCGGAGCCAGTCGACTGCGGTAACCTGATGCATCATGAAAATTACAAGAGGAATAGCTTAAGAATACCAAAAACTTTTCATCATCTCTGTTACAAAGAAACGAAAATTATCAAGGACAACAATAACTGAAAAATAGTCAAATCTACATCGTCAATCTTAACTATACATAAAAAATTATAAGAAAAATAATCAATAAGAAAAATTATAAGTTATCATTATCTCAATTACGAATATTAATCTATATCAAAACCCACTAGATTCTAGTAGAGTACAAAACTATAATCTTTAAAGCTAGCCACAATTTTAAAATTTTGGTGCAGTGACAGATACTTTTCGGGGCTGTTTGGTTGGTTTAACAAAAAAACATGAAATCTATTTCATAACTTGGAAATAATGCATTTCATGAAAAAACTTATGCCACGGAGCTTTTTAAGACCTGTTTTACATAAATTATTAAATCAACCAACAAAATAGGTAATGTAAACTTTTTTTTAACTTGAGATTTTTAAAGCTGATGTGGCAAGCATAGAAACCAATTTCATTCTTTTACAATGTGAACTAAACAATACCAATCTAGGTCTGAATCCTCTCGACCATGACTTTAATGCGAACTTTTAAAAAAATTTGATAGTGTTGAGTAGCTCTTGATTTCAGATTTAAACTAAAAAGAGGCATATTAGAGTCTCACCGCAAGTTCAGAAATCAAATAAATCTACATCCCTAGTCATAAAAAGATAATAAGCAATCCTAAAAACACATAATCCTAAGCAACCAAAAATCATACTACGAAGTAAGAAATAATCATCGCCGCCGAGCACCGAAGTCCTCATCCTAGTCTCTCATCATCATCCTCCTCGTCCTCGTTTCTCCTCATCGCCGCCGAGCACCGAAGTCCTCATCCTAGTCTCTCATCATCATCCTCCTCGTCCTCGTTTCTCCTCATCGCCGCCGAGCACCGAAGTCCTCATCCTAGTCTCTCATCATCATCCTCCTCGTCCTCGTTTCTCCTCATCGCCGCCGAGCACCGAAGTCCTCATCCTAGTCTCTCATCATCATCCTCCTCGTCCTCGTTTCTCCTCATCGCCGCCGAGCACCGAAGTCCTCATCCTAGTCTCTCATCATCATCCTCCTCGTCCTCGTTTCTCCTCATCGCCGCCGAGCACCGAAGTCCTCATCCTAGTCTCTCATCATCATCCTCCTCGTCCTCGTTTCTCCTCATCGCCGCCGAGCACCGAAGTCCTCATCCTAGTCTCTCATCATCATCCTCCTCGTCCTCGTTTCTCCTCATCGCCGCCGAGCACCGAAGTCCTCATCCTAGTCTCTCATCATCATCCTCCTCGTCCTCGTTTCTCCTCATCGCCGCCGAGCACCGAAGTCCTCATCCTAGTCTCTCATCATCATCCTCCTCGTCCTCGTTTCTCCTCATCGCCGCCGAGCACCGAAGTCCTCATCCTAGTCTCTCATCATCATCCTCCTCGTCCTCGTTTCTCCTCATCGCCGCCGAGCACCGAAGTCCTCATCCTAGTCTCTCATCATCATCCTCCTCGTCCTCGTTTCTCCTCATCGCCGCCGAGCACCGAAGTCCTCATCCTAGTCTCTCATCATCATCCTCCTCGTCCTCGTTTCTCCTCATCGCCGCCGAGCACCGAAGTCCTCATCCTAGTCTCTCATCATCATCCTCCTCGTCCTCGTTTCTCCTCATCGCCGCCGAGCACCGAAGTCCTCATCCTAGTCTCTCATCATCATCCTCCTCGTCCTCGTTTCTCCTCATCGCCGCCGAGCACCGAAGTCCTCATCCTAGTCTCTCATCATCATCCTCCTCGTCCTCGTTTCTCCTCATCGCCGCCGAGCACCGAAGTCCTCATCCTAGTCTCTCATCATCATCCTCCTCGTCCTCGTTTCTCCTCATCGCCGCCGAGCACCGAAGTCCTCATCCTAGTCTCTCATCATCATCCTCCTCGTCCTCGTTTCTCCTCATCGCCGCCGAGCACCGAAGTCCTCATCCTAGTCTCTCATCATCATCCTCCTCGTCCTCGTTTCTCCTCATCGCCGCCGAGCACCGAAGTCCTCATCCTAGTCTCTCATCATCATCCTCCTCGTCCTCGTTTCTCCTCATCGCCGCCGAGCACCGAAGTCCTCATCCTAGTCTCTCATCATCATCCTCCTCGTCCTCGTTTCTCCTCATCGCCGCCGAGCACCGAAGTCCTCATCCTAGTCTCTCATCATCATCCTCCTCGTCCTCGTTTCTCCTCATCGCCGCCGAGCACCGAAGTCCTCATCCTAGTCTCTCATCATCATCCTCCTCGTCCTCGTTTCTCCTCATCGCCGCCGAGCACCGAAGTCCTCATCCTAGTCTCTCATCATCATCCTCCTCGTCCTCGTTTCTCCTCATCGCCGCCGAGCACCGAAGTCCTCATCCTAGTCTCTCATCATCATCCTCCTCGTCCTCGTTTCTCCTCATCGCCGCCGAGCACCGAAGTCCTCATCCTAGTCTCTCATCATCATCCTCCTCGTCCTCGTTTCTCCTCATCGCCGCCGAGCACCGAAGTCCTCATCCTAGTCTCTCATCATCATCCTCCTCGTCCTCGTTTCTCCTCATCGCCGCCGAGCACCGAAGTCCTCATCCTAGTCTCTCATCATCATCCTCCTCGTCCTCGTTTCTCCTCATCGCCGCCGAGCACCGAAGTCCTCATCCTAGTCTCTCATCATCATCCTCCTCGTCCTCGTTTCTCCTCATCGCCGCCGAGCACCGAAGTCCTCATCCTAGTCTCTCATCATCATCCTCCTCGTCCTCGTTTCTCCTCATCGCCGCCGAGCACCGAAGTCCTCATCCTAGTCTCTCATCATCATCCTCCTCGTCCTCGTTTCTCCTCATCGCCGCCGAGCACCGAAGTCCTCATCCTAGTCTCTCATCATCATCCTCCTCGTCCTCGTTTCTCCTCATCGCCGCCGAGCACCGAAGTCCTCATCCTAGTCTCTCATCATCATCCTCCTCGTCCTCGTTTCTCCTCATCGCCGCCGAGCACCGAAGTCCTCATCCTAGTCTCTCATCATCATCCTCCTCGTCCTCGTTTCTCCTCATCGCCGCCGAGCACCGAAGTCCTCATCCTAGTCTCTCATCATCATCCTCCTCGTCCTCGTTTCTCCTCATCGCCGCCGAGCACCGAAGTCCTCATCCTAGTCTCTCATCATCATCCTCCTCGTCCTCGTTTCTCCTCATCGCCGCCGAGCACCGAAGTCCTCATCCTAGTCTCTCATCATCATCCTCCTCGTCCTCGTTTCTCCTCATCGCCGCCGAGCACCGAAGTCCTCATCCTAGTCTCTCATCATCATCCTCCTCGTCCTCGTTTCTCCTCATCGCCGCCGAGCACCGAAGTCCTCATCCTAGTCTCTCATCATCATCCTCCTCGTCCTCGTTTCTCCTCATCGCCGCCGAGCACCGAAGTCCTCATCCTAGTCTCTCATCATCATCCTCCTCGTCCTCGTTTCTCCTCATCGCCGCCGAGCACCGAAGTCCTCATCCTAGTCTCTCATCATCATCCTCCTCGTCCTCGTTTCTCCTCATCGCCGCCGAGCACCGAAGTCCTCATCCTAGTCTCTCATCATCATCCTCCTCGTCCTCGTTTCTCCTCATCGCCGCCGAGCACCGAAGTCCTCATCCTAGTCTCTCATCATCATCCTCCTCGTCCTCGTTTCTCCTCATCGCCGCCGAGCACCGAAGTCCTCATCCTAGTCTCTCATCATCATCCTCCTCGTCCTCGTTTCTCCTCATCGCCGCCGAGCACCGAAGTCCTCATCCTAGTCTCTCATCATCATCCTCCTCGTCCTCGTTTCTCCTCATCGTCGTCGAGCACCGAGTCCTCGTCCTAGTCTCTCGTCATCGTCCTCCTCGTCCTCGTGCTCCTTGTCGTCGAACGGCAGACCTCCTCCTCCTCTTTCTCGTCATTGAGCTCCGTGGCTACCACCGCGTCCTCCACGTCGTCTTCCGCCACCACGGCTCCGACAACCACCATCGACCACCTAATTTGATATGTAAGTACTCTCCTCTCTCTCCTCATAACCCTAATCCCTAATTTGACCATCTAACCCTAGTTTTTCTCCTCCAACAGCAAATTCGCTCCTCAGACACATCCACAACCGTTGAATCCAACCTCTCCTCCTCCAGCGGCAACATTTAGGTAATTTGAAATTTTTTGTTAATTTCATCCTCAATTCTAGATTTTGTTGATTGTCGATGAGGTTTCTAATGTCATTGATTTTGGAAAGAACATGGTTTTTATAGGGATTTGTGAATGGTTGTGAGTAGATGTGAGGCATATGTGGAGAAGTTAAGATTTTATATCAAAATTTGTGATCTTGTAGATATGTATGCTAAGTCTTTATGTAAAGAAGAACCATGAAATTATTGGTTCCATAGTTTAATTTGATTTGTCAACATATTAATTGACATGGTTTTGAGCCCTATGACAACAACCCGACGGATAATGGACAATGAAGTGGAAGGGTGACATTATCTTTCTAGGATCATTTGGAATAAAATGAGCATTTCCATTCTCACGGATAATCGATCTTTTGTTCCATATATGATACATTTTGGTTAAAAGACAAGGCATGTTGAATAGTAACTTAAACAACATAATGAAATCAAGTTTTCAAGAACATAATCAAGTTAAACAAGGAAGAAACTTTGATAGACTTTAAACGTAATTTTCTTTCCTCTTTTAAAACATTCTCATCGCTCAAGATTCATGTCTCTTTTAGGCATCATTAAGTTCTTGATAAACCAAATCTTATTTTGATATTGGTCTCCATTTGCGTAGGCCTTATTGTGCATTATCTTAACGAACCAAGAATTGCGGTTGGGACTTATCATGGAATTACTAAGTTGAAGTCCCAAGACAACTATATAATGTTCAATATTCGCCCTAATCACGCCGCTAAATGCATGCGAATCGTGGTGATAGACTGGCAGGTATATATATCATTCTATGTGAAAATTGCATTTGTTTTTACTCCATTTTATGGAGCCTTATGCCCATTCAGATGCGGAGTCTTTTTGCTGCTTTGTTTAAATGCATGCATATCAGCAACTTGTAGGTACTTCTCATTAGTTATCGGCCAAGAATTTGTCTTAGGTTTCGTTTGATGACAAACTTTTAGATGAGGGGGTTTCTATACAGAGTATAAACTAAGGAGTAGTAATTTACCCCTTTATTTTCTTTATTTGGTTTTGCATTTTCCTTGTTTTATTATATTCTTGCTTCTTGTAACAGTTTGTCACATGGACTGAGTGTATTCCAAGGAAGTAAGCATAGCAAGAACGGTAGTCAAAAGGAGGCAAATGTTGAAACATCGAAGGTGTGTTAATTACCTTTCTACTGACCCAAATTCAGTTCAATTTTAAAGGTTTATATACCAGGGGGTTGAGGGATATATTTTCATACTCTTGACAGAAGCTACTTCCTTCGCTCACACGTAAGTAAAGAGAACCTGAACTCTTCGTCAATGGATAAAATTAAAGGGGTGGATGTAATATCCCTATACTGTTTGATACTGAGTGGTTTCATTGCATTTGCTTTGATAAATCATTTAGAATTTTAAATGGAAATGTGTCGAAAACATGCTTATGAATTATGCTGGTAACTACAGCTTTTAGTTTTCTGGTCTGGAGTCTTGTTTGCTGGCTTGAATATGTGCTTATGACATGAATAAATGCAACTTTTATCTGATCAATAGACTAACTAAATACTGGCTGGCGCACCACAGTATTAGTATTGTATAATATTTTGATCAAGTTGCTATGTAGGTATTTGCATTTCACTGGGTAAATAAATCCTCCAACTTGGAGATATATATTTGTTAATATATAATAACTTACTTGTTCTGATTGAAAAAGCTGCTCTGTAGGTATTTGCATTGCATAGGTAAATAAAGCCACTACTTTCGAGATAGGTATTTGTTAATTATAGTAATATTTCTAATTGTTAATTATAATATGCATGACAGTAAGATGCAAGTTTCACGACAAAAGTCAAATGAAAAAATGTTTTCTTGCGAACTGAATTCGTTTATGCATGGTTTCTCGTGATTTGTTAACTATACAAGTGTTGGTGTCCTTCAGTTTCGAACATATGAATGTAGAAGATTAGAATCATTCAAGTAGAAGCCCATGATACATACGCGACCTTTATACACTTCTCTTTGGAGCCTACATAAGTATTGAGTTTGGGATTCATCCCACAGTATATCCTTTTAAAGAAAAAGGAAGTAAGTTTCCTTTTCTGTTTTCCAAAGAGAATTCACATTGGCATTACCAGGGTTGCATATTTTATAATCAAATTTAATGATATTCGACGCTTGACTTAAAGTATATGCTTGAGCTTAGAACTCTTCCAAAAGTTGATAAAAATGCATGATGATCCATGCATTTGAGAGTATATTTGCTGATTGTGGTCTACAATATTTTGAACAACTATAGATGAACAATTCTTTACAAAAAGCTTATTGTCTAGGTTAAACCTTTTACTCGCTACACGGGATTGAAAGCTTTTGCTATTATACAGACCTCTATTCTGGGAAAGCTCCGTGAAATGATTTGGCTAATTCTTTATCCATTTGTCAACCTGGCACCAATCTCTAAATTAAATTTTTTTTTAAAACACCTCTGAGTTTGTAGTTGAGGAGAGAATATAGTCAGAAGTCAGGTTATGAATCTAATAGACCTGCATACACGTACACTTAAGTGCACTAAAGAGACTGTTGTTATAGGACTGAATTGGTCTCTGAGGCAGGATATGAGAATCATAATCATATCCCTGGCTTTTCCCTAAACATCAAAGTACAGTTTTTTCAACAATAAGGAAGGCTAAATTCAATTTCGTTTCATGTATTTTTTCTTTGTTCCCTAAATCATCTCCTCTCAATCATCTTGCTATCTACCAAGTGAAGTTGAAGATGCAAGAGAGATCATAGATGTCAGTCAAGAATGAGTGTTATAAACCATGGAATAACACTCGGCGCAGAGGGAAGGACTCTATGATACTCAGGCATTCTCTTTGATTGATAGAGACAAATGGCCAAGCTGCGCCTATTGTGCTTTAAGAAGGTCAAGGTGTATAAACTAATTAAATCAAAATTTAGTATGTAATTGGCTTTGTCATTGTCGATTACAAATCTAAATCTAACATTGATGTGCGATTGAGGCGCATGCACATCGAGAACCGAAAGCATCAACAAGAATGGTAGAGCAACCTATACAGTGGCTCGAGGAACATGAGTCGGGCCATGTAGAAATTGGTAAATTCACTTCTAATGGCTTTTAAAATCCATATTACACATTTCTTAATGAGATGATTGATTATATATATATGCATATGGATTTTGGTGAATTGCGAGAGGTGAAATCATTGACGCCGGTGGTGCACTTGCACTTTTGAAACTCTATCCGGGTACTCACTCCTCATCGGTGGACAAGAGCACAGCGCTATATATACCCGGATGCATCCACTAAGGACTATTGTGTCGGTGTTAAGGTGTTATCACAGAGGATATTGCTAGGATGTTTGTAGACTTGAGATGTTCGTGCCTATCCTGTGAGGAAATTCTCAGGGAATTTCTCTTGCTTCGTGACTGATTAGACTAGTCTATTTTTATTTTGGATATTATAGACATTTTGGATATTAGACGATAGATATATTATATGTGTTTTGTTTTAGTTTGTCGCTTATTTGAGACTAGTGGAAACTTTCCACTTAATGTGTTTTAATTTGGCTAATTGTTGGGTTGAATGTGTTTGATGATATATATGGTTGTTTTTATTTCATTGTGAGATTTTAAACTATGTACATGCGATGTATATTTTGAATTGTAAATGTGGAGCCATGCAAAGCGGGGCAATCTTTTTTAATATTGGTAAATCTGCACAAATGGTTCAAACCGCTTAAGCAATTTGCCCAAACGGTTTAAACCGTTTAAGAAAGTTATGCCCAAACGGTTTGAACCGCTTGGACAATTATTTTACGCTTTTAAAAATAAATAAAAATTGATAAAAGTCGTGGGTTATAGCTCAAGAAAATTGAAAATTTTGATGTATACGTAATTAATTTGCATTCATTGAAAATGAACAAAAATTATCAAAAATCATGGGTAATAGCTCATGAAAATCGTAAATTTTGATGTCACATAATTAATTTGCATTCGTAAAAATAAATAATTAAATTTATTGGCCCAAACGGTTGTAACCGTTTGGGACATAGGTTGCCCAAACGGTTTCAACCGTTTGGGCTGAACAGTTTTGTACTAGTGACTCAACAAGCTTTTGTGGGAGGCCAAGTTTAGTAACGGCGAGGTTATCGTCATCGCCGCCGGCTTCTTCTCCGTCCTCAGATGCATAATCACTCTCTCCTTCCTCCTCTTTCTCCTCTAATTCAAAGCCAAGACCCTTGAAAGCCTCCTCGTTGAGTACAGAGTTGGGCGTTGCGATCAACGACAGAGGAAGAGGCAAAAGCCTTCGCCTCGAGAACGTCGTCAACGATGACGATGCGTTGCTATTGTTGTTGAGGGTGAGAGGAGAAGAAGGAAAGTGGAGGTGGGTTTTGTCGGAGAAGGGGAGAGAGAGGGTGACGCCGGCCATGGTCACAGTTGCCATTGATTGATGAAATGAAATTAGATAGATAAAAGCTTCACCGGATGAAGATTTTTTGGGGGTTTATGATAAGGCTCGCCCTCACCTATGAAGGGAATATTATAAACAGTAGCATCCGATATGTATCATGTTAAGTCTATTTTAATTCATGTTAAGTCCAACCTGGTTCGTGTTAAGTCTAACCTGGTTCATGAAAGTGGACTTAACACGAACCAAAGTGGACCTAACACGAATGAAACTGGTTCGTGTTAAGTCTAACATGGTTCGTGTTAAGTCTAACTTGGTTCATGTTAAGTCTAACCTGATTCGTGTTAAGTCTAACTAGATTCGTGTTAAGTCTAACCATGTTCGTGTTAAGTCTAACCTAGTTCGTGTTAAGTCTAACCTGGTTCCTGTTAAGTCTAACCTGGTTCGTGTTAAGTCTAACCTGGTTCGTGTTAAGTCTAACCTGGTTCGTGTTAAGTCTAACCTGGTTCATGTTAAGTCTAATCTGGTTCGTGTTGAATCTAATCAGGTTCATGTTAAGCCTAATCTTGTTCGTGTTAAGTCCAAATCATTACAAAACTAACGATTTCATTAGTGATCATAGACGAGGGTATCTTTTCTTGAACTTTTTAGATGGTGGTTTTTGGGGGAGCATAGGGTATAGATGAGGTTTTTGTTGTTAGATGCGCTTATTGATCTATGACCACCCATCATGTGGGCCTTTACAAAGATACTCTTTCATGGTTCCTTTCTTAGTTGGAGCACTCTTGATACACACAAAACTTTTGAGTTCATTGCCTAGTGATCATAATAGCTTCATTTCTGTCAAAACCCTTTCTTCAAGGGCATTATATGCTAATACAATTGCGTCTCATTCTATATATGTAGGTTTCTCGTCCAGCCTTATTCAAGAGATCAATGAAGCGTTTCAACATTGCGTGGTGGGTGTATTCCTTCCCCTTAACCTTGCTGGCCTTGGCAGCGAACGAATACACTCAAGAAGTAAAGGGTGAAACCTCAAATGCCCTAATGCTCATAATTTCCATAATCTCGGTGTTAAGTCTATTTCAACTTATTTTAAAGTCTAATTTCATGTTAAATTCAATTTAATTCATGTTAATTCTAATTTAATTCAATTAAAAATGCCAAAATGCCCTTATCTCCTCTATATTTTTCATGTTAAGTCTAACCTAGTTCGTGTTAAGTCTAATTCAACTTGTTTTAGACTTAACATGAAACATGTTAAGTCTAACCATGTTCGTGTTAAGTCTAATTCAACTTGTTTTAGACTTAACATGAACCATGTTAGACTTAACATGAACCAAAGTTAGACTTAACATGAAACATGTTAAGTCTAATTTAATTCAATTAAAATGGCAAAATGCCCTTATCTCCTCTATATTTTTCATGTTAAGTCTAACTTGGTTCATGTTAAGTCTATTTCAACTTATTTTAAAGTCTAATTTCATGTTAAATTCAATTTAATTCATGTTAATTCTAATTTAATTCAATTAAAATGGCAAAATGCCCTTATCTCCTCTATATTTTTCATGTTAAGTCTAATTCAACTTGTTTTAGACTTAACATGAAAATGAATCAAGTTAGACTTAACATGAAACATGTTAAGTCTATTTCAAGTTATTTTAAAGTCTAATTTCATGTTAAATTCAATTTAATTCATGTTAAGTCTAATTTAATTCAATTAAAATGGCAAAATGCCCTTATCTCCTCCATTCAAGAAGTAAAGGGCATTTTGGCATTTTAATTGAATAAATTTGACTTAACATGAATTAAATTGAATTTAACATGAAATTAGACTTTAAAATAAGTTGAAATAGACTTAACATGTTTCATGTTAAGTCTAATTCAACTTGTTTTAGACTTAACATGAAAAATATAGAGGAGATAAGGGCATTTTGGCATTTTAATTGAATTAAATTAGACTTAACAAAAATTAAATTGAATTTAACATGAAATTAGACTTTAAAATAAGTTGAAATAGACTTAACATGTTTCATGTTAAGTCTAATTCAACTTGTTTTAGACTTAACATGCAAGAATATGGAGGAGATAAGGACATTTTGGCATTTTTAATTGAATTAAATTAGACTTAACATGAATTAAATTGAATTTAACATGAAATTAGACTTTAAAATAAGTTGAAATAGACTTAACATGTTTCCATTCTTGCATGTTAAGTCTACATAGAATTTGGTTAGACTTAATACGAATTAGACTTAACATGAAAATGAATCAAGTTAGACTTAACATGAACCATGTTAGACTTAACACGAACCTGGTTAGACTTAACAAGAATCAGGTTAGACTTAACACGAACCAAGTTAGACTTAACACGAACCAGGTTAGACTTAACACGAACCAGGTTATACTTAACACGAATCAGGTTAGACTTAACACGAACCTAGTTCGTGTTAAGTCCAGTTTCATTCGTGTTAGGTCCACTTTGACTATGACGGTTTTTTGAGGATCGGCTTGCTGACCTGGGCGACCATAAGTATTTCCCGGGGGACAAAATCCTCCAACTGATGTATTAGAGAACCGTTGGTTCTGAATACCATCATTTACATATGAACCACCCGAATTTTCAGCACCAAGATCCGGTTTTGAGTGCAAGGAATTTGAGCCGGCCATATTCCTCCCTAGCATGGCACCACCATAGGATGCATGATTTGTAACTGGATCCTGTTTAGGACGAATAGAAACTCCACTCATCATGTTTTGACCAGCAATAGGACTAGTAGAGTGTGAACCACCATAAGTTTGAGGCATTAGGAGGCCACACCGGGTTGATTTACTACGGATGAAGGTGCTAATCTGATTCGGTTATGTGGAGCTCTCTCTCTCTCTCTCTCTCTCTCTCTCTCTCTCTCTCTCTCTCTCTCTCTCTCTCTCTCTCTCTCTCTCTCTCTCTCTCTCTCTCTCTCTCTCTCTCTCTCTCTCTCTCTCTCTCTCTCTCTCTCTCTCTCTCTCTCTCTCTCTCTCTCTCTCTCTCTCTCTCTCTCTCTCTCTCTCTCTCTCTCTCTCTCTCTCTCTCTCTCTCTCTCTCTCTCTCTCTCTCTCTCTCTCTCTCTCTCTCTCTCTCTCTCTCTCTCTCTCTCTCTCTCTCTCTCTCTCTCTCTCTCTCTCTCTCTCTCTCTCTCTCTCTCTCTCTCTCTCTCTCTCTCTCTCTCTCTCTCTCTCTCTCTCTCTCTCTCTCTCTCTCTCTCTCTCTCTCTCTCTCTCTCTCTCTCTCTCTCTCTCTCTCTCTCTCTCTCTCTCTCTCTCTCTCTCTCTCTCTCTCTCTCTCTCTCTCTCTCTCTCTCTCTCTCTCTCTCTCTCTCTCTCTCTCTCTCTCTCTCTCTCTCTCTCTCTCTCTCTCTCTCTCTCTCTCTCTCTCTCTCTCTCTCTCTCTCTCTCTCTCTCTCTCTCTCTCTCTCTCTCTCTCTCTCTCTCTCTCTCTCTCTCTCTCTCTCTCTCTCTCTCTCTCTCTCTCTCTCTCTCTCTCTCTCTCTCTCTCTCTCTCTCTCTCTCTCTCTCTCTCTCTCTCTCTCTCTCTCTCTCTCTCTCTCTCTCTCTCTCTCTCTCTCTCTCTCTCTCTCTCTCTCTCTCTCTCTCTCTCTCTCTCTCTCTCTCTCTCTCTCTCTCTCTCTCTCTCTCTCTCTCTCTCTCTCTCTCTCTCTCTCTCTCTCTCTCTCTCTCTCTCTCTCTCTCTCTCTCTCTCTCTCTCTCTCTCTCTCTCTCTCTCTCTCTCTCTCTCTCTCTCTCTCTCTCTCTCTCTCTCTCTCTCTCTCTCTCTCTCTCTCTCTCTCTCTCTCTCTCTCTCTCTCTCTCTCTCTCTCTCTCTCTCTCTCTCTCTCTCTCTCTCTCTCTCTCTCTCTCTCTCTCTCTCTCTCTCTCTCTCTCTCTCTCTCTCTCTCTCTCTCTCTCTCTCTCTCTCTCTCTCTCTCTCTCTCTCTCTCTCTCTCTCTCTCTCTCTCTCTCTCTCTCTCTCTCTCTCTCTCTCTCTCTCTCTCTCTCTCTCTCTCTCTCTCTCTCTCTCTCTCTCTCTCTCTCTCTCTCTCTCTCTCTCTCTCTCTCTCTCTCTCTCTCTCTCTCTCTCTCTCTCTCTCTCTCTCTCTCTCTCTCTCTCTCTCTCTCTCTCTCTCTCTCTCTCTCTCTCTCTCTCTCTCTCTCTCTCTCTCTCTCTCTCTCTCTCTCTCTCTCTCTCTCTCTCTCTCTCTCTCTCTCTCTCTCTCTCTCTCTCTCTCTCTCTCTCTCTCTCTCTCTCTCTCTCTCTCTCTCTCTCTCTCTCTCTATGCTTAGTTAGCATGCAATGATAACTAAAAAAGGGGCTGGGCACAAATTTGGGCACTGTTTGGGGCTGATTCACATGGGGGCAAAGTTGGAGGGGGCCGGTCACGTGAAGTTTTACTTTTGAGGCCTTGACACAATTTTCCCAAAATATAATCATCCTAAAAACACTAGTCTCTCAAAGGAAGTCCAGATAGTTTGGTGATTGCAAAATAATCTCATAAATAAAATCAATGAAACATATTTATGTTAAATTTCAATCTTTTTTAACTAAAATTTTCAAACATAACTGAAGACTCATTACCGCGTCGTGGATGGCGGCGGGCAAGCGGTGTTCAGGCGCGAGGCGGTAGTCTGGCGCGACAACAAGAGCGTTGAGGTCAGCGGCCAGGCGGAGGCAGACATTGTGGAACGGGGCCCACGCGAACGACCCGATACAAAACCCACCTCCATGGAAATAGAAGAGGACGGGAAGCTTGCTCCGGTGGGGCCCACGGGGTTTGTAGAGTCGGAGGGTGAGATCGTGGGTGGGGTCGAACTGGGTGTCTTTAAAGATGATGTTTGGGTAGTGAATGTCGAGGGCGGGGAATTGGGAGAGCGGGGTTGAGGAGCGGAGGATGGTGCCGTCGGAGAGGAGTTGGAGGATGCCGTGGCAGTCCTCGATCACGTGAGGGGCGTGTGAGGGGGAGGGGGAGGACATGGTTGGTTCTTGGATTTGGGTTGGGATTGAACTTTTGAGCGGTTGGGGAAGGAGTGGAGCCCGAAATAATGCTAGTTTATGGAAGATAAACGGCAGCTTGAGGTGTTGACGCACATGCTTTTTGACGCAAGAAGTGACGCAAATCTAACGGTTTGTCTGCCATGATAAAACTAGGTGAGTTCTGGAACCGGTCCTGGTTTGACTGCTATTTTGTTTGTCAGAAAATTGGAACAAAGAAGGCTCAGTTTTATAGGCTAAAAATTTCTCACTAAATTGGTTTTAGTTTGGATCATCCCATCAGTCCTCCAAACTAAGACTAACTTAGGTTGAAATTGGGCTAGGATTATTCATGATCCAGTTTTTGATTGATTGTCAAACACACCTGAGATTTAATTAGGATTTTTTTTATATATATACTTGTCAAATTATAGGTATTTTTAAATTTATCCTCCCTTATATTTCTAAATTTACCACTTTAATTGTTTTCTTTCATCAAGCATACCCTTGGACTTAACCTCCGTTAAAATTTTAGCACTTATTAAGATTAAATTACCTCAATATCCCTATTATTATGAATTTTCTAAATGAAACCCGCAAAATTAAATAAAATTTGTTATTATTTTAAAATACAATCAACTAGAAACTCCAAAATTTGACGTGTTACAAAAAAGAGTCAGATCAAGCGTTGGATGTCTTCTGCTCTATTTGCCAAAAACGCATCCCTCTTTGACCACAAGAGGTCGCCCGCGAAGCACCTGCTTTGGTCCTGAGAGTAACGATAATTTGAGGGGAAAAGAAAATTATGGCATATAATTAAGCAAAATCAATATGTGGTTATTTTACCAGATTTCTTGTTTGAAAAGGGCTTTTCAGGTGTCAGATAATCTCTGGGTGAAATTAAGGTTTACATCTCTGAACTCTCAAAAGGTATGCAGAAGATGAAACGACTCCTTGTAAAATGATATTTATTAAGCCTCAGCCTGCCTGATTCACAATTAACTCATTAATTTTACCTATTTGGCATTTTTTTTCTACCTCCAGTGACGTTTTATATTTTCCCTGAGCCAAATGTGCAATTAGACTCAAAAGTTCACCGCCAGGAAAAAAAATCGCGAAATGGCACGAGATGCTACTAGTGCTATCTTATTCATGAGGGAAGTGTTAGAAAAATATTTGGCACATTGGTATCTATACTACTATATATATATAACAAATTGTGAGAGTGTGCAAATATAAAGGAATGGAAGAAAATTCCTCACTCCATAGTTTTGATTCTTTTCTAGCTTTAGGGCAAAATGATAAATTTGAATGTAAGACAGTTTGTACATTTTCTCCCTATATTAAATGCTCTCTCTCTCTCTCTCTCTCTCTCTCTCTCTCTCTCTCTCTCTCTCTCTCTCTCTCTCTCTCTCTCTCTCTCTCTCATAAATAAATAAATTAATTAATTAAAACCTATAAATCCTTTTACAATCAAATATAAAACTATTGATGTTTGCAACCAAATTACAAATAAGACCTTCAATATTATAGATTTTATAATAAAAAAATAATGGATTTAAAACACAAATAACTTTGTAGTGGTCGAGATCAACTGTAGAGGAGTTATAGAAAATTGACATGAGAAAATTCTTTTGCTTTCAGATCGGTGATATTGAATGATATAGAAAAAGAAAATAAAGATACAAAGTTATAGTAATAGGAAAAATCCAACTTGCAAGTTAAATATATAAATAAAAAGATAATATGTTATTTAAATCAACAAATAAACTGATAGTTAAATAAAAATAACATTTTGTCAAAGTTGATCTATATTCTTCACTCCAATAAAATGATTTTTTTCTTTTTTATAGAGATATTTTCTTTTTAATATATCTCTAATATTTATTTTTCTATAAAAGATGTTGTGTTAATTTTCTTAAAACCATATTTGTTATGGTTTCTAAATGTTGTCACGTGCATTATATATGCACATATGATTTAGCTAGTAAGGATAATAATTATGCCCAAACTTATGCAAGAATATTGAGTCCAATACAAGGAAGTAAATTTTAGGACAAAAAGTAGAAGGCATGGTACTACCTCCAACTATAGTGAAGATAAAGCTTGGGAGGCCAAAACTACTGGTAGGAAAGAGGTTTCTGAGCTTTTTCGGCCGATGAAGTTATGGGTCTAATTGCACATTTGGCTCATAAAAATATCAAAACATCACTGGAGCTAGAAAAAATACCAATTTGATAAGAGAAGTATACAAAAATAACAATATGGTAGTTTAACCTTTAATTATCAATTGTTATTAATTATTTATGTTACATTAATCTAGGGCTACAAATGAATCGAATACCACAATGTTCAAATTTGCATTTGGTTAAAATCTTTGAATTGATATGAATTTGAATGTTATACTCTAAATTCTTTGAATTTGAATACAAATATGTTTTGAATATTCACGGTATTTATCAAATAATTTATGATATATTTATTTGAAAATTAATCTATAGTTTATGAATATTAAATTATGTAATTGAAAAGATATTTTGTTAAAAAGTTACACATGACTCAACTTTTTGAAATTAGTATAGAAATCCATTAAAAATTTCTATTTGGTAGAAACGAATAAAAAATGCATTAAATTTGTGGGTTATAGCTCACGAAATAGAGAATTTTGAACTAAAAATTATTCATCATTGGATCAAAACAAATTAGAAAATTTAAAATTGTGGGCTATAGGATATGAAATTGTGAATTTTCACCAAATTATTTGCCACCGGTCAAGCAAACGATATAGTTCAAAAATCATGGGTTATAGCTCATGAAATCATGTATTTTATACTTCATAAAATTATTTTCCAATTGATCGAAATGGAAAAAAATCTTTGGTTAAAGCTCATAAAATCGTGCTTTTTGAACTTTGAAAATTTACTTGTCATTGGATCGAAACGAACAAAATTGGACAAACATTATTTGGTATTAGGTTGAAAAGAACAAAATAGGACAAAAATTATGTATTATAGCTCATAAAATCATGAATTTTAAACTTTGGAAATTTATTTTTCATTGGATCGATATGAATAGAAATGGATAAAAATCATGGGTTATAGTTCATAAAATCATGAATTTTAAACTTTGGAAATTTATTTTTCATTGGATCGATATGAATAGAAATGGATAAAAATCATGGGTTATAGTTCATAAAATCATGAATTTTATATTTCACAAAATTATTTGCCATGTAGTCAAAATAAATAAAAATGGACAAAAATTGTGGGTTATAGCTTATGAAATCGTGAATTTTTAACTCAGAAAATTATTTACCATTGGGCCTAAAGGAATAAAATGCACAAACATTATGGGTTATGGCTCATTAAATCATGAATTTTAAACTTTGGAAATTTATTTTTCATTGGATCGATATGAATAGAAATGGATAAAAATCATGGGTTATAGTTCATAAAATCATGAATTTTATATTTCACCAAATTATTTGCCACCGGTCAAGCAAACGATATAGTTCAAAAATCATGGGTTATAGCTCATGAAATCATGTATTTTATACTTCATAAAATTATTTTCCAATTGATCGAAATGGAAAAAATCTTTGGTTAAAGCTCATAAAATCGTGCTTTTGAACTTTGAAAATTTACTTGTCATTGGATCGAAACGAACAAAATTGGACAAACATTATTTGGTATTAGGTTGAAAAGAACAAAATAGGACAAAAATTATGTATTATAGCTCATAAAATCATGAATTTTAAACTTTGGAAATTTATTTTTCATTGGATCGATATGAATAGAAATGGATAAAAATCATGGGTTATAGTTCATAAAATCATGAATTTTATATTTCACAAAATTATTTGCCATGTAGTCAAAATAAATAAAAATGGACAAAAATTGTGGGTTATAGCTTATGAAATCGTGAATTTTTAACTCAGAAAATTATTTACCATTGGGCCTAAAGGAATAAAATGCACAAACATTATGGGTTATGGCTCATTAAATCATGAATTTAGAACTCTAGAAAAACAATTCATTGGGTCAAAACAAACAAATATGCACAAATGTGTAGGTTAGAATTTTGAACACTACAAAATTATTTTTCTTCGGGTCGAAACAAACAAAAAAATTTAAAAATGGTAGGTTATAGCTCATGAAATCATGAATTTTAAACTCCACAAACTTATTTGCCATTGGATCGAAACAAACAAAAAAATTTAAAAATCATGGGAAAAAGCTAATGAAATCGTGAATTTGAACCTCCATAAAATTATTTTTGAGTGGGTCAAAGCAAACAAAAATGCACAAAAATCGTGACTTATGGTTCATGATATTGTATATTTTGAACTCCACAAAATAATTTATCATTGGGTCAAAACAAATAAAAAATGAAAAAGTGTAGGGTTATAGCTCATTAAATCATATTTTTAAACTCCATAAAAATTCTTTAATAGTTAAAGTGGAGAATAATTTTGAGTGGAATCCACAATTTGGAGAGAAATTTGAAAATATAATGATTTGGAGGGTAAACTAAAAATACGGACAATTTGGAGGGCATATATCTAAAAACCCATGTTTATAAATCGTTTTCTTTTTTCTTTTTTAATAACCCATTCGAATCGCACCAAAGATCGTGTGAGTTATATTGGAACCTCCCAACCATTTGCGATGGGTTTGTTTATAAATTGTTCATAACTTAAGTTAATATTTATAAATAGAAATATTTATAACATTGTGCTCACATAAAAGATAATATAATGTAATAATAGAAAAGTAGAAAATCATAAATGGATATTTAATTATCAAACAAATTGAACATACATTTAGTTAAATTCTATTAGTTAATGAACTGATTATTAAAACTTATTTATTTATTGTTAAATGAACTACCGAATCGAATATGACCAATAACTTAGACTAATAATAAACGAATTATTTTTTAACTATTTGGTTCATTTCCACCCCCATCCAGTGGTTAGGATAATTGCTTTCAAAGAAATAGACGGGTTCCACTACTAGGTAAATGCAAAAGATCCCCATTTACTTTTCAAACATGACATTTTTGTTTCGCTTTCGCAAAGTTCGAGGGAGGGATTGTGAAAATTCCCTTTTTCCCCATTGGATGGTTTCCCCTAGGGGCATACAGTCGGATACAGCTCAGATATGATGCTTATCATATTTGTATCCGCTTACCAAGATACAAATATGCCTTGGTAAGAAAATTTTATATCCATATCCGCTTAAATCGGATATAGATATGGATATGCATGTTGATATATAAGCGGATATACATGCAAATATAAAACGAATATGAGAAAAGTAGATAATAATGAAAAAAATAGTTTGTATGATACAAGAGAGTTCATTAATATGTTTGTTATCTCTAAAAAGCTAAAATTAGATATCTTGATTACTATTAATCTTAGGATTAAAATTATTACAACAGTACGACCAATATATATTTGGATATTTCTGAAACGGATCCGGATATTTCACTACATAATCATTCTGTAATCATATCATATCGGTTATATATTTTAGTAAATATATTTGCAAAATTAACCACAGTACAAATTTTACATCTGTATATACAACTTTTTAGTATTACTCAAAGACTTATTTTGACAAAGAAAAAAACACTTATTGCGTAGCTTGAAATTTCAATCACGGCACACAAATTACAAGCAAATATGAGTCCTAGATTAAAGTTGGAGAACAGGAGCATCAAATTACAGAAAAAAAGAAGCAAAAGCTACAAAGATCAAAGTCCGCTCATGTGTTCTCCTCCAAGAACCTCTTAATAACGGCGACGAGCTCATCCGCCGCCGGTGACTGAGGATCCATCGAAAGAAACCCGTGCTCCGCCCCTTCAATCTCCACAACCTCCACTTTCTTTCCAAACTCCCTCAACGTATTCCCATACTCCACGTCTCGATCCCTCAACAGATCTCTTCCACCCACCACCACTGACATGGGCCCCACCTCCGCCTCCTCCCACCGTGGTCCCCCGGGACCGAATGGGTTCGCCAACGGGTCGTCCCTCGTGGACCCAACCGGCAACGCCAGCCGCCAGTACCGGTCGCTCCGCTCAAGGGTCAAGAACGCGTCGGCGGGACAACAGGCCTCGGACTCTGTGCGCTCAGTACCGCCGAAGAACGGCTGCAGCAGGATGTAGCCATTGATTTTGGTGGGGCCCAGCTTTAGGGCGAGGTGGTGGGTTATATTGCCACCGGCAGACTGGCCGGAGATGAAGATGTTATTAAAGTCAGCGTCGGAGAGGAAGGGGTCGGATTCGGGTCGGAGCCAGTTGACTGCGGTTACCTGATGCATCAGGAAAATTACAAGAGAAATAGCTTAAGAATACTGAAAAATTTTCATCATCTCTCTTACAGAGAAACGAAAATTATCAAGGACAACAATAACTGAAAAATAGTCTCTCAAAGAGATTCTGGATAACCAATCCTAAAATCCTTGGATAACCAATCCTAAAATTAGACATTTTGTTGGGCGCGCGGACCGCGGAACCGTCGAGAGAAACCACCGCAAACAGAAAGCCAAAACACAATAAAGCAGTAAAGACACGAGATTTACGTGGTTCGGCAAGTTGCCTACGTCCACGGGGTAAGGAGGGGGGATTTCCACTAATAGAAAGAGAGAATACAAATTAGGATTACAAGTTCTCACAAAGAAACCCTAAAAACAAACCTCTCAATCTCTCAAAAGATCTCCTCTCCAAAGATGCACAAAACTACATCATATTAGTCGACTACTACATCATATTAGTCGACTACTACATCATATTAGTCGACTACTACATCATATTAGTCGACTACTACATCATATTAGTCGACTACTACATCATATTAGTCGACTACTACATCATATTAGTCGACTACTACATCATATTAGTCGACTACTACATCATATTAGTCGACTACTACATCATATTAGTCGACTACTACATCATATTAGTCGACTACTACATCATATTAGTCGACTACTACATCATATTAGTCGACTACTACATCATATTAGTCGACTACTACATCATATTAGTCGACTACTACATCATATTAGTCGACTACTACATCATATTAGTCGACTACTACATCATATTAGTCGACTACTACATCATATTAGTCGACTACTACATCATATTAGTCGACTACTACATCATATTAGTCGACTACTACATCATATTAGTCGACTACTACATCATATTAGTCGACTACTACATCATATTAGTCGACTACTACATCATATTAGTCGACTACTACATCATATTAGTCGACTACTACATCATATTAGTCGACTACTACATCATATTAGTCGACTACTACATCATATTAGTCGACTACTACATCATATTAGTCGACTACTACATCATATTAGTCGACTACTACATCATATTAGTCGACTACTACATCATATTAGTCGACTACTACATCATATTAGTCGACTACTACATCATATTAGTCGACTACTACATCATATTAGTCGACTACTACATCATATTAGTCGACTACTACATCATATTAGTCGACTACTACATCATATTAGTCGACTACTACATCATATTAGTCGACTACTACATCATATTAGTCGACTACTACATCATATTAGTCGACTACTACATCATATTAGTCGACTACTACATCATATTAGTCGACTACTACATCATATTAGTCGACTACTACATCATATTAGTCGACTACTACATCATATTAGTCGACTACTACATCATATTAGTCGACTACTACATCATATTAGTCGACTACTACATCATATTAGTCGACTACTACATCATATTAGTCGACTACTACATCATATTAGTCGACTACTACATCATATTAGTCGACTACTACATCATATTAGTCGACTACTACATCATATTAGTCGACTACTACATCATATTAGTCGACTACTACATCATATTAGTCGACTACTACATCATATTAGTCGACTACTACATCATATTAGTCGACTACTACATCATATTAGTCGACTACTACATCATATTAGTCGACTACTACATCATATTAGTCGACTACTACATCATATTAGTCGACTACTACATCATATTAGTCGACTACTACATCATATTAGTCGACTACTACATCATATTAGTCGACTACTACATCATATTAGTCGACTACTACATCATATTAGTCGACTACTACATCATATTAGTCGACTACTACATCATATTAGTCGACTACTACATCATATTAGTCGACTACTACATCATATTAGTCGACTACTACATCATATTAGTCGACTACTACATCATATTAGTCGACTACTACATCATATTAGTCGACTACTACATCATATTAGTCGACTACTACATCATATTAGTCGACTACTACATCATATTAGTCGACTACTACATCATATTAGTCGACTACTACATCATATTAGTCGACTACTACATCATATTAGTCGACTACTACATCATATTAGTCGACTACTACATCATATTAGTCGACTACTACATCATATTAGTCGACTACTACATCATATTAGTCGACTACTACATCATATTAGTCGACTACTACATCATATTAGTCGACTACTACATCATATTAGTCGACTACTACATCATATTAGTCGACTACTACATCATATTAGTCGACTACTACATCATATTAGTCGACTACTACATCATATTAGTCGACTACTACATCATATTAGTCGACTACTACATCATATTAGTCGACTACAATACCTAGTAGTCGACTCTTGAACTGGCTGTCTTGTGCATGTTTTGTGCATGTTCTACAATTCTCCACCTCGTACATCATTTGATTCACCTCAAATTTTGGACCTAACACCAAGAACACCAAGAACACCAAGAACATCTAGAGATCACCATTAGCCAATCCGGGCCAATCCAATTGCGTCACTACCCAGCGGCGCCTCATTACCCTCCAGGGATCAAGCTCACCGTAGTTCACCTCAAAGCATCTCCACCTTACCCATTACCGCCAAGGGCCATGCCCTCTTGGGCAAATCAACAAGAGTGATATGAAGCAAGTCTAAGCAATGCTTAAACTTACTACTGTGACCACCTTGGTTAACATGTCGCGGGATTCTCATTCGTGTGCACCTTCATGAGAGAAATATCACCTCCCTATGACATCCCGCACAAAATGATACCGACATCAATATGCTTGGTACGAGCATGATGAACTGATTCTTCGCCAAGTGAATTGCACTCATTTGTCACACCACAAGTTCACGTTTTCTGCTCAATCCCCAAATCGCCTAGAAGACCCCACAACCACAATGCTTCCTTCACTCCCTCGCCATGGCCATGTACTCGACCTCTGTAGTAGAAAGTGCCAGCGTAGCTGTAACATTGATCGCCAACTAACCGGAGCCCCATGTATCTTGAATACATAACGGTAGTAGATCGCCGCCTATCTAGATCGCCTCGCATAATCGAGTCCACAAACCCGTCAATCGACATGTTTCTCCACCAAAACACGGACGGTATCAAGCTGTACCCTTTAAGTACTTGAGGACCCACTTCACTTTGCTTCCCGGTCGCCTTTCGGATTCGCCATGAATCCATCGACCACACTAACCGCTGTGAAATATGCGGTGTACACACCATTGCATACATTAAACCGCCAACCGCACTAGCATAGGAACACGCTCCATGTGCCTTCTCTTCATTGTAGTGGGGATTGATTACCGAAGCCTAAAGTGTGGAGCCAATGGAGTCACCACCGACTTAGCACTTTGCATCCCGAACCTCGCGATCACCCGCTCTATGTAGCCCTTCGACTCAAGAACAATCGTCGATTCGCCCGCTCTCTTCTAATCTCCATACCCGTATTTTCCTAGCGGCACCCATGTCCTTCATCTCGAACTCTTCACCAAGTTGAGATTTCAACCTATCTATCTCCACCCCGCTCTTAGAAGCAATAAGCATGTCATCCACATACAAAGAAGATAGATAAAATTACCTCCGCGAAGCTTCGAATGTAAACACAACAATCATGATCGCCGGAAAACCCATGCCTCAAAGATGAAGGAGTCAAATCGCTTGTACCATCACGGGAGATTGCTTTAATCCATACAAGGACTTCCTCAAACGACACACATGATTCTCCTTATCCTCAACCTTGTAGCCCTCGGGTTGATGCATGTAGATCTCTTCATCCAAGTCTCCGTGCAAGAAGGTCGCTTTTAACATCGAGTTGATCCGACTCAAAATCACCATGAGCAACAATACTCAATAGCACCGAATAGAAGTATGTTTCACCACCGGAGAAAATATCTCATTGTAATCCACACCCTCTTTCTCAGGCAAAACCCTTAGCCACTAGCCTTGCCTTGTATCTTACACCACCGAGCTCAAAGATCTTCCTTTCTTTTATACACCCACTTACAACCAATAGCTTTTCTTCCTACGGGCAATGGGACCACCTCCCATGTTTGGTTCTTCGAAGAGATTCCATCTCTTCCTCCATCGCAGCCAACCAACTCTCACTATCCTTGTCCCGAATAGCTTCCTTGAAGGAGACCGCTCGCCCTCCTCCACCCAGAGTCGTATTCAACCATATTAGCCGCCCATAGTGCTTTAGGGGTTGATCACCCCGACCGATTACGCTTGTATGCTCGCTTTGGCCTAGTGGAAGCCAAATTATCCACGAGCCTTTGTTGTTGTAGTGCTGTGTATTTTCTGCTGAACCTCCTCCCGCCAAGCTCATCATCTACGACTTCCCACTTGAGCACGATTAGAACCTAGTTGGTCTTTAGGTTCTATTTCAATAACCCGAGACTTAGAAGTCTCACCACCATAACACCATCATCCTTGGACGCCCTAGCAATCATGGATTTCTCATCAAAGGTAACATCCCCGCTGATCACTTAACTTTGAATCTTCCAGACACCAAAGGCGATAGCCTTTACGCCTTTGCATATCCCAAGAATATTGCCTTCTTGGCCCTCGCGTCAAGCTTTCCCTCGTTGGCGTGATAGTAGGCGGTACATCCAAAAATTCCGAGCCTATCATAATCGCATGCTCCCGACCACACCCTATAGGGTGTATCACCATCCAATGTCGAATGTGGTGAGCGGTTCACAATGTAACAAGTCAGAGCCACCGCCGCCCACCATTCGTTGCCCAATCACGCATAAGATCGCATACTCACGCCTTTTCGCGGTGTTGGTTCGATCTCCCGCGACCCCATTCTGGCGTGGTGTAGACTGGTGTCGGTGTCGAACAATTCCCTCGATCCGCAGAACTCCTTGAAAGCACCATCGTATACTGCATGCAGTTATCGGATCTCGGCGTCTTCAATTTCTTTCTGTCTGTTCTCAACCATTGTTCTCCACTTCTTGAATGTCTCGAACACCTCATTCTTGTGCTTGAGAAAATAAATCCAAGCATACCTAGAATGATCATCAATAAACGAGACATAATACCTGGAACCACCCTTGGAAGTTGTCTGAGCCGGACCCCAAACATCCGTGTGCACATAATCTAGTATCCCTCGCTCTTAGACTTCTTTGTTGAAACTTGACCACGTGTGACTTTCCATACACACAATCCTCGCAAAAATCCATGCTAGGTTCCTTGATTCTTGTGAGACCCTCTTTACCAAGCGAACTAGACCCTTCTCGACATATGCCCAAGCCGCCTATGCCATAACCGTGTGCTCACATGGGTCTCCACCACTTCGCCGGTTCCAACCAGCATCTCTGTCACCGTCGTGCACGAGAGTATATAGATTACCGTGGCGAACACCCTTCATCACTACTAAGGAACCACGAACAACCTTCTTCACTCCGTTTTCGTCACAATCCGCAACCACCGGAGTCCAAAGCACCAACCGAGATAAGATTCTTCCGCAAGTCGGGAACATGCCTCACATCCGCCAAGGTTCGAACCACTCCATCATGCATCTTGATTTTGATATTACCTAGCCCCACTGTTTTACAAGCATGGTTATTCCCCATCAATACAGCTTCCACCATCAATGCCTCTGTAGGTAGTAAACCACTTTCTATTTGGACACATATGGTAAGAGCAACCGAATCAAGTATCCACTTCGGAGATCTCCTCGCCACCCGTGACGACATAGCATTCCTTATCGCCCTTCCTCAAACGTAGCTCGCTTCTTCCTTGCCCTCTCTCCTCTCGGTCTTGTTGTTGTTCTTCTTTCCACCTACTCTCTTATTTGGACGGTCGACTTTGAAATGTCGGCTTCACGCACTTGAAGCATCCTTTTCCATAAGAGGTCTTGATTTAGATCTAGACTTTCCTCCCTTGCCTTTTCCTCGCTCATTGCTCCTTCCTCTTGCAAGCAGGTCCTGCGCTTGTTCCACATTACGCCGATGGCCATGTCACTAGTTGCGATCTTAGAAGATCGTCGCTAGAAGTGCCGTTCTAGTCTCATCCATCTTGATTTTCTCCCACAAGCCTCGGTGTTTGCACGGGTTCTCATAAGACTTGACAGTAGTAGAAGCGCTGATCCTCGTCTCCTACTACATCATATTAGTCGACTACTACATCATATTAGTCGACTACTACATCATATTAGTCGACTACTACATCATATTAGTCGACTACTACATCATATTAGTCGACTACTACATCATATTAGTCGACTACTACATCATATTAGTCGACTACTACATCATATTAGTCGACTACTACATCATATTAGTCGACTACTACATCATATTAGTCGACTACTACATCATATTAGTCGACTACTACATCATATTAGTCGACTACTACATCATATTAGTCGACTACTACATCATATTAGTCGACTACTACATCATATTAGTCGACTACTACATCATATTAGTCGACTACTACATCATATTAGTCGACTACTACATCATATTAGTCGACTACTACATCATATTAGTCGACTACTACATCATATTAGTCGACTACTACATCATATTAGTCGACTACTACATCATATTAGTCGACTACTACATCATATTAGTCGACTACTACATCATATTAGTCGACTACTACATCATATTAGTCGACTACTACATCATATTAGTCGACTACTACATCATATTAGTCGACTACTACATCATATTAGTCGACTACTACATCATATTAGTCGACTACTACATCATATTAGTCGACTACTACATCATATTAGTCGACTACTACATCATATTAGTCGACTACTACATCATATTAGTCGACTACTACATCATATTAGTCGACTACTACATCATATTAGTCGACTACTACATCATATTAGTCGACTACTACATCATATTAGTCGACTACTACATCATATTAGTCGACTACTACATCATATTAGTCGACTACTACATCATATTAGTCGACTACTACATCATATTAGTCGACTACTACATCATATTAGTCGACTACTACATCATATTAGTCGACTACTACATCATATTAGTCGACTACTACATCATATTAGTCGACTACTACATCATATTAGTCGACTACTACATCATATTAGTCGACTACTACATCATATTAGTCGACTACTACATCATATTAGTCGACTACTACATCATATTAGTCGACTACTACATCATATTAGTCGACTACTACATCATATTAGTCGACTACTACATCATATTAGTCGACTACTACATCATATTAGTCGACTACTACATCATATTAGTCGACTACTACATCATATTAGTCGACTACTACATCATATTAGTCGACTACTACATCATATTAGTCGACTACTACATCATATTAGTCGACTACTACATCATATTAGTCGACTACTACATCATATTAGTCGACTACTACATCATATTAGTCGACTACTACATCATATTAGTCGACTACTACATCATATTAGTCGACTACTACATCATATTAGTCGACTACTACATCATATTAGTCGACTACTACATCATATTAGTCGACTACTACATCATATTAGTCGACTACTACATCATATTAGTCGACTACTACATCATATTAGTCGACTACTACATCATATTAGTCGACTACTACATCATATTAGTCGACTACTACATCATATTAGTCGACTACTACATCATATTAGTCGACTACTACATCATATTAGTCGACTACTACATCATATTAGTCGACTACTACATCATATTAGTCGACTACTACATCATATTAGTCGACTACTACATCATATTAGTCGACTACTACATCATATTAGTCGACTACTACATCATATTAGTCGACTACTACATCATATTAGTCGACTACTACATCATATTAGTCGACTACTACATCATATTAGTCGACTACTACATCATATTAGTCGACTACTACATCATATTAGTCGACTACTACATCATATTAGTCGACTACTACATCATATTAGTCGACTACTACATCATATTAGTCGACTACTACATCATATTAGTCGACTACTACATCATATTAGTCGACTACTACATCATATTAGTCGACTACTACATCATATTAGTCGACTACTACATCATATTAGTCGACTACTACATCATATTAGTCGACTACTACATCATATTAGTCGACTACTACATCATATTAGTCGACTACTACATCATATTAGTCGACTACTACATCATATTAGTCGACTACTACATCATATTAGTCGACTACTACATCATATTAGTCGACTACTACATCATATTAGTCGACTACTACATCATATTAGTCGACTACTACATCATATTAGTCGACTACTACATCATATTAGTCGACTACTACATCATATTAGTCGACTACTACATCATATTAGTCGACTACTACATCATATTAGTCGACTACTACATCATATTAGTCGACTACTACATCATATTAGTCGACTACTACATCATATTAGTCGACTACTACATCATATTAGTCGACTACTACATCATATTAGTCGACTACTACATCATATTAGTCGACTACTACATCATATTAGTCGACTACTACATCATATTAGTCGACTACTACATCATATTAGTCGACTACTACATCATATTAGTCGACTACTACATCATATTAGTCGACTACTACATCATATTAGTCGACTACTACATCATATTAGTCGACTACTACATCATATTAGTCGACTACTACATCATATTAGTCGACTACTACATCATATTAGTCGACTACTACATCATATTAGTCGACTACTACATCATATTAGTCGACTACTACATCATATTAGTCGACTACTACATCATATTAGTCGACTACTACATCATATTAGTCGACTACTACATCATATTAGTCGACTACTACATCATATTAGTCGACTACTACATCATATTAGTCGACTACTACATCATATTAGTCGACTACTACATCATATTAGTCGACTACTACATCATATTAGTCGACTACTACATCATATTAGTCGACTACTACATCATATTAGTCGACTACTACATCATATTAGTCGACTACTACATCATATTAGTCGACTACTACATCATATTAGTCGACTACTACATCATATTAGTCGACTACTACATCATATTAGTCGACTACTACATCATATTAGTCGACTACTACATCATATTAGTCGACTACTACATCATATTAGTCGACTACTACATCATATTAGTCGACTACTACATCATATTAGTCGACTACTACATCATATTAGTCGACTACTACATCATATTAGTCGACTACTACATCATATTAGTCGACTACTACATCATATTAGTCGACTACTACATCATATTAGTCGACTACTACATCATATTAGTCGACTACTACATCATATTAGTCGACTACTACATCATATTAGTCGACTACTACATCATATTAGTCGACTACTACATCATATTAGTCGACTACTACATCATATTAGTCGACTACTACATCATATTAGTCGACTACTACATCATATTAGTCGACTACTACATCATATTAGTCGACTACTACATCATATTAGTCGACTACTACATCATATTAGTCGACTACTACATCATATTAGTCGACTACTACATCATATTAGTCGACTACTACATCATATTAGTCGACTACTACATCATATTAGTCGACTACTACATCATATTAGTCGACTACTACATCATATTAGTCGACTACTACATCATATTAGTCGACTACTACATCATATTAGTCGACTACTACATCATATTAGTCGACTACTACATCATATTAGTCGACTACTACATCATATTAGTCGACTACAATACCTAGTAGTCGACTACTGAACCTGAAAACTGTCTTGTGCATGTTTTTGTGCATGTTCTACACATTTTTTATCCAATAATCGCTAGTCTCTCAAAGAGATTCTGGAGTTAGCCGATGCATCCTAAAATTATAACAAAGAGTCATCCACAAGTGACCATAATCTCAATTAAGAATATTGATCTATATCAAAACCCACTAGATTTTAGTAGAGTATAATACTATAACCTTTAAAGCTAGCCACAATTTTGAAATTTTGGTGAAATGGCAGATACTTTTCGACCAGTTTGGTTGGTTTAACAAAAAAACATGAAACCTATTTCACAACCTAAAACCCATTTCAGTGATTTGATGCTAATGCATTTCATGAAAAAATTGATGTGACGGAGCTCTTTAAGATATCTTTTACATTAATTACTAAATCAACCAACAAAATAGGAAATGTAAACATTTTTTTACCTTCAGAATTTCGAAGCTCATGTGGCAAGCATCGAAACCAATTTCATTCTTTTACAATGCGAACTAAACAACACCAATCTGGATTTGAATCCTCTCGACCACGACTTTAATATTGTGGACTTTTAAAAAAAAATTGATAGTGTTGAGTAACTTTTGAGTTCAAATTTCAGCTAAAAAGCGCCATATTAGAGTCTCACCGCAACTTCAGAAATTAAATTAATCTACATCCGTAATAATAAAAAGATAATCATCAATCCTAAGAACACCTAATCCTCCTAAGAAACCAAGAACCATACTAGGATGTCCAGTAAGAAATAATCATCTTAAAAGCACCTAACCATATATACTAAGAAACCAAAAAGTAAAATATAATCATCCTAAAACACTAGTCTCTCAAAGGAAGTCCAGATAGTTTGGTGATTGCAAAATAATCTCATAAATAAAATAAATGAAACATATTAATTATATGAAATTTCAATCTTTTATAACAAAAATTTTCAACATAACTGAGGACTCATTACCGCGTCTTCGATGGCGGCGGGCAACCGGTGCTCTGGCGCGAGGCGGTAGTCTGGCGCGACAACAAGGACGTTGAGGTCGGCAGCGAGGCGGAGGCAGGCATTATGGAACAGGCCCCACGCAGACAACCCAATACAAATCCCGCCTCCATGGAAGTAGAAGAGGATGGGGAGCTTGCTCCGGTGGGGCCCACGGGGCTTATAAATTACAAATAACTTTCTATTCTTTATCTGCTATCGTCAACTCATTAAATCTATCTTTAGTACTAGCTATCCGGTCGATGTATTGAGTTCTCTTCTCGTACCTCCACCAATCTTATAAGCACATTACCTCCTATATGGTACACGGATCCAGCGATGTTCTGTGGTCATTGATCAAACGTCGTGATGTGCTGAAAGCGGATTCCAAAGCTACGGTAGAAACCTACACTGTTAGTGTTCGCGGTAAAAGTTGGGATGATTGTCATTGATTTGAATTTGCTTACAGCTTCTTTGGCCTACAACAAAATTCAAGAGAAATATCGCCTTTTATTTTAAGGCTTACAATGAAAATCAAAAGATTACAACTTTTATCCTTAGAACAAACGCGGATCTCTCATATATCGGATCCTCGCTATGGGTTCTTTGCCCGTGCCGGGACTTATTGTGTCCGTGGACCACCGCAATCCCGATCCGTAGAGACCCGGTTCGAACTACAGATGTAAAGGCTCGCTTCACGAAGGAAACGGTTACCGAGGGGATCACACTCACGGCGAGAGGATCGCCATGGGATCGCGACTCACGAAGGAGAGGATCGCCGAGCGGGTGAGATCTACTAGGAGAAATCACAGCTATCCCCGAGGTTAAGACTAAGCTTAACCTAGAGGGTATCTCAGAGTTCGACCCAATTCGCTTACCTTCCGCCTATAGATCCGACGTCGACCGGACTTGTACCGCCGGTGCTCAAACGGCGCTGCTGACGGCGCTGCTGACGGCTCGTGGATCTCGTGGAGAATTCTTCGAAACTCCTCAAAATCCTGCCTCAAAGCCAAAGCCAAATCCTCAAAAATCCAAGTCCAAGATCCCAAATCCCACCTCGTAAAAACCAACCCTCCACTTCAAGACCCCCTGATGTCGCCGCGGTTTGAGTCCGTGGTCCGATCAACTTTCGTGAGCTCAAACGGCTCGCTTGCATCGACGGACTGGCACGGTTGATTCCGCCTCGCCAATGCTTGAGTTTAGCCAACTCGCACGCCGCTTCATTGGCTCGCACGCCTTGCCGACTTACTTCATGTGCTCGCCGACTCTTTCGGTCTTCCCGCTTAGTTTTGCTCGGTGATGTCGCCGCGGTTTGAGTCCGTGTCCGATCAACTTTCGTGAGCTCAAACGCTCGCTTGCATCGACGGACTGGCACGGTTGATTCCGCCTCGCCAATGCTTGAGTTTAGCCAACTCGCACGCCGCTTCATTGGCTCGCACGCCTTGCCGACTTACTTCATGTGCTCGCCGACTCTTTCGGTCTTCCCGCTTAGTTTTGTTCTGATGTCGCCGCGGTTTGAGTCCGTGGTCCGATCAACTTTCGTGAGCTCAAACGGCTCGCTTGCATCGACGGACTGGCACGGTTGATTCCGCCTCGCCAATGCTTGAGTTTAGCCAACTCGCACGCCGCTTCATTGGCTCGCACGCCTTGCCGACTTACTTCATGTGCTCGCCGACTCTTTCGGTCTTCCCGCTTAGTTTTGCTCGGTGATGTCGCCGCGGTTTGAGTCCGTGGTCCGATCAACTTTCGTGAGCTCAAACGGCTCGCTTGCATCGACGGACTGGCACGGTTGATTCCGCCTCGCCAATGCTTGAGTTTAGCCAACTCGCACGCCGCTTCATTGGCTCGCACGCCTTGCCGACTTACTTCATGTGCTCGCCGACTCTTTCGGTCTTCCCGCTTAGTTTTGTTCTGATGTCGCCGCGGTTTGAGTCCGTGGTCCGATCAACTTTCGTGAGCTCAAACGCTCGCTTGCATCGACGGACTGGCACGGTTGATTCCGCCTCGCCAATGCTTGAGTTTAGCCAACTCGCACGCCGCTTCATTGGCTCGCACGCCTTGCCGACTTACTTCATGTGCTCGCCGACTCTTTCGGTCTTCCCGCTTAGTTTTGTTCTGATGTCGCCGCGGTTTGAGTCCGTGGTCCGATCAACTTTCGTGAGCTCAAACGGCTCGCTTGCATCGACGGACTGGCACGGTTGATTCCGCCTCGCCAATGCTTGAGTTTAGCCAACTCGCACGCCGCTTCATTGGCTCGCACGCCTTGCCGACTTACTTCATGTGCTCGCCGACTCTTTCGGTCTTCCCGCTTAGTTTTGTTCTGATGTCGCCGCGGTTTGAGTCCGTGTCCGATCAACTTTCGTGAGCTCAAACGGCTCGCTTGCATCGACGGACTGGCACGGTTGATTCCGCCTCGCCAATGCTTGAGTTTAGCCAACTCGCACGCCGCTTCATTGGCTCGCACGCCTTGCCGACTTACTTCATGTGCTCGCCGACTCTTTCGGTCTTCCCGCTTAGTTTTGTTCTGATGTCGCCGCGGTTTGAGTCCGTGGTCCGATCAACTTTCGTGAGCTCAAACGGCTCGCTTGCATCGACGGACTGGCACGGTTGATTCCGCCTCGCCAATGCTTGAGTTTAGCCAACTCGCACGCCGCTTCATTGGCTCGCACGCCTTGCCGACTTACTTCATGTGCTCGCCGACTCTTTCGGTCTTCCCGCTTAGTTTTGTTCTGATGTCGCCGCGGTTTGAGTCCGTGTCCGATCAACTTTCGTGAGCTCAAACGGCTCGCTTGCATCGACGGACTGGCACGGTTGATTCCGCCTCGCCAATGCTTGAGTTTAGCCAACTCGCACGCCGCTTCATTGGCTCGCACGCCTTGCCGACTTACTTCATGTGCTCGCCGACTCTTTCGGTCTTCCCGCTTAGTTTTGCTCGGTGATGTCGCCGCGGTTTGAGTCCGTGTCCGATCAACTTTCGTGAGCTCAAACGGCTCGCTTGCATCGACGGACTGGCACGGTTGATTCCGCCTCGCCAATGCTTGAGTTTAGCCAACTCGCACGCCGCTTCATTGGCTCGCACGCCTTGCCGACTTACTTCATGTGCTCGCCGACTCGCTTCACGCCGCTTTGGCGGCGTGATGCGCTTTGGCGACGCCGGTTTGTCGAATGGATCGTCGGTTGTCAACCCACCGCCACGAAGTTTCGACGGCATCGATAAGCAATTTTTATGCCTACAGATACCCTCCAAAGCCGCCTCGCCTCGATTCTTGATGAGTCCGATGCTTTGGACATGATGGTTCCCGCCTTCACCGGCCGAGGATCCCAAAGATAGCTTCAAATCTTCGATTCTTTCAGATCATCCAGCTTCTTTGTAGGATTCCCGATAAGATCACGGTGCTGCATTTATTATCCGACCGCTTGTTATCTTGATTCAAGTCGGGCGGGTGAGTTTTGTGTGAAAATATTCTTCCGAACTTCTCGATAAATTAGGAAACAGCTTTATACCGCAATCCTAGTTGGAGTAGGATTAGGCGACGCTGATCGGGCCGATGCATCCGCCTCGATCGAAGTTATCCCCGAACATTTTGTGTGAAAATATTCTTCCGGAACTTCTCGATAAATTAGGAAACAGTTTATACCGTAATCCTAGTTGGAGTAGGATTGGGCGACGATTGATCGGCCGATGCATCCGCCTCGATCGAAGTTATCCCTAAGAATATTTTTGTGAAAATATTCTTCCTGAACTTCGATAAATTAGGAAACAGCTTATACCGTAATCCTAGTTGAGTAAGATTAGGCGACGCTGATCGGCCGATGCATCCGCCTCGATCGAAGTTATCCCCGAACATTTTGTGTGAAAATATTCTTCCGAACTTCGATAAATTGGGAAACAGCTTTATACCGTAATCCTAGTTGAGTAAGATTAGGCGACGCTGATCGGCGCCGATGCATCCACCGATCGAAGTTATCCCCGAACATTTTGTGTGAAAATATTCTTCCGAACTTCTCGATAAATTGGGAAACAGCTTATACCGTAATCCTAGTTGAGTAAGATTAGGCGACGCTGATCGGCCGATGCAATTCGCGATGATCAAGTTATCCCTAGGAATATTCTTTGTGAAAATATTCTTCCGAACTTCGATAAATTAGGAAACAGTTTATACTGTAATCCTAGTTGAGTAGGATTAGCGACGCTGCTGATCGGCCGATGCAATTCGCGATGATCAAGTTATCCCTAGGAATATTCTTTGTGAAAATATTCTTCCGAACTTCGATAAATTGGGAAACAGCTTTATACCGCAATCCTAGTTGGAGTAGGATTGGGCGACGATTGATCGGCCGATGCATCCACCGATCGAAGTTATCCCTAAGAATATTTTTGTGAAAATATTCTTCCGGAACTTCTCGATAAATTAGGAAACAGTTTATACTGTAATCCTAGTTGAGTAAGATTAGGCGACGCTGATCGGCCGATGCATCCGCCGATCGAAGTTATCCCCGAACATTTTGTGTGAAAATATTCTTCCGAACTTCGATAAATTAGGAAACAGTTTATACCGTAATCCTAGTTGGAGTAGGATTAGGCGACGCTGATCGGCGCCGATGCATCCGCCGATCGAAGTTATCCCTAAGAATATTTTTGTGAAAATATTCTTCCGAACTTCTCGATAAATTAGGAAACAGTTTATACTGTAATCCTAGTTGAGTAGGATTAGGCGACGCTGATCGGCGCCGATGCATCCGCCTCGATCGAAGTTATCCCCGAACATTTTGTGTGAAAATATTCTTCCGAACTTCGATAAATTGGGAAACAGCTTTATACTGTAATCCTAGTTGAGTAGGATTGGGCGACGATTGATCGGCCGATGCAATTCGCGATGATCAAGTTATCCCTAGGAATATTCTTTGTGAAAATATTCTTCCGAACTTCTCGATAAATTGGGAAACAGCTTATACCGTAATCCTAGTGGAGTAGGATTAGCGACGCTGCTGGTCGTGGTCGAATACATGGAACCGCATAACCATCACTCGCTAATTCCTCCATCATGACGGTGTTGTTGGTTTAACTACAGCGGGGATATGATTATCCGATGTCAACATGACTTTCACTCCTCATCGATTATCCCTCTCTTGGAGATTATGGTGGAGGAAATTAAGGGTTACCGAAGTTATCCCTAAGAATATTTTTGTGAAAATATTCTTCCTGAACTTCTCGATAAATTAGGAAACAGTTTATACCGTAATCCTAGTTGGAGTAGGATTAGGCGACGCTGCTGATCGGCGCCGATGCAATTCGCGATGATCAAGTTATCCCTAGGAATATTCTTTGTGAAAATATTCTTCCTGAACTTCGATAAATTAGGAAACAGCTTTATACTGTAATCCTAGTTGGAGTAGGATTAGCGACGCTGATCGGCGCCGATGCAATCCGCGACGATCGAAGTTATCCCCGAGAACATTTTGTGTGAAAATATTCTTCCGAACTTCTCGATAAATTAGGAAACAGTTTATACTGTAATCCTAGTTGGAGTAGGATTAGCGACGCTGATCGGCGCCGATGCATCCGCCGATCGAAGTTATCCCTAAGAATATTTTTGTGAAAATATTCTTCCGGAACTTCTCGATAAATTAGGAAACAGTTTATACTGTAATCCTAGTTGAGTAAGATTAGGCGACGCTGCTGATCGGCGCCGATGCATCCGCCTCGATCGAAGTTATCCCTAAGAATATTTTTGTGAAAATATTCTTCCGAACTTCGATAAATTAGGAAACAGTTTATACCGTAATCCTAGTTGGAGTAGGATTAGCGACGCTGATCGGCCGATGCATCCACCGATCGAAGTTATCCCTAAGAATATTTTTGTGAAAATATTCTTCCGAACTTCGATAAATTGGGAAACAGCTTATACTGTAATCCTAGTTGAGTAGGATTAGGCGACGCTGATCGGCGCCGATGCATCCGCCTCGATCGAAGTTATCCCCGAACATTTTGTGTGAAAATATTCTTCCTGAACTTCTCGATAAATTAGGAAACAGTTTATACCGTAATCCTAGTTGAGTAAGATTAGGCGACGCTGATCGGGCCGATGCATCCACCGATCGAAGTTATCCCCGAACATTTTGTGTGAAAATATTCTTCCTGAACTTCGATAAATTAGGAAACAGCTTATACCGTAATCCTAGTTGAGTAGGATTAGCGACGCTGATCGGCCGATGCATCCGCCGATCGAAGTTATCCCCGAACATTTTGTGTGAAAATATTCTTCCTGAACTTCTCGATAAATTAGGAAACAGTTTATACTGTAATCCTAGTTGAGTAGGATTAGCGACGCTGATCGGCCGATGCAATTCGCGATGATCAAGTTATCCCTAGGAATATTCTTTGTGAAAATATTCTTCCTGAACTTCTCGATAAATTGGGAAACAGCTTATACTGTAATCCTAGTTGAGTAAGATTAGGCGACGCCGGCCGCGGTCGCTCGTTGGTGCCTCGGTTGTGGCCGGCGAGCCACGACCTGACCAAACGGGCCCCCTTTTTTTTTGTTATATTTGTTGATTTTTAACCATGCGTCTGACTTTTCGTCGTGTCTTTGCAGCTTCCGATGTCGTCGGGAAGATCACGCGTTTCGAGGAGTCGATCAACTTCGCCGCGGTCGCTCGTTGGTGCCTCGGTTGTGGCCGGCGAGCCACGACCGACCAAACGGGCCCCTTTTTGTTATATTTGTTGATTTTAACCATGCGCCCGACTTTTCGTCGTGTCTTTGCAGCCCGATGTCGCCGGAAGATCACGCTGCTTCGAGGAGTCGATCAACTTCGCCGCGGTCGCTCGTTGGTGCCTCGGTTGTGGCCGGCGAGCCACGACCTGACCAAACGGGCCCCCTTTTTTTTTGTTATATTTGTTGATTTTTAACCATGCGTCTGACTTTTCGTCGTGTCTTTGCAGCTTCCGATGTCGTCGGGAAGATCACGCGTTTCGAGGAGTCGATCAACTCGCACGGCGCGTCAATGCACGCCTCCTTCTTTCGGTGGTGCGCCAGCGTCATCATATTCTCATACATATATGCGTCATGTCCCCGCTTCGCTCTCCTTTGTGAGGCGATTGGGAAGAGCCGAAATCCTCCTTTGTGGGGATTGACGCTTCAGATTGTGTACACCCGTTATGACCCCGCTTCGTTCTCCTTTGTGAGGCGATTGGGAAGAGCTGAGATTCTCCTTCGTGAGGATCGAGGCTTCAAAAATCACCCGTCTCGATGTTTTTAACGGGAGCGATTTCACACCGTACTCTCGCCCTGTAGAACGGAATATATTGCCGCTTGGATCATGCGGTTATATTTATCGTTCTCCGGGTGTTTAATACGGATGAAATCGTCATACCCGTTATAAGGTCGTGACTCAATCTATGTAAGATGAATTCAACGCCATTTACTAACTGAGTATTTTCTGATTTCAGTTGATTATTCCTCGGGAGCTTTTCCAGCCTACGCGGTCGACGGACGTCATAGTGACTATTATTCCATGTGTGATGATCCCGCGATTTCTATCTCGCCGATTTGCGCTCGACATCACGAGACGATCCAGTCAGGTTTGAGGGGAGTTCCCGCGTTCTCCGACGATTGGTCACCGATGCGCCGCTCGTAAGGGACGCCAGCTCTACTGAACCTTTGCGAAAGACAGATTATCTATTCGGTGACTCAGTTAAGGATCCGGATACAGCTCTTATCGAGAGTGAGAGGTGGTTGAACAAAGACGACGGAGGCCCCTTGTATATTCCCCGGATACCTCGCCGCCTCGCTGACCGACCTTAGACACCATGCCGCGGACACTGCATGTCATGGCGCTTGACCGAGGAGCATGATCATATTCATTGTGGGTTTATTACCCAGCAGCCGGTTCCGGTTCCAACAGAATCGTGGTCGCCGGCCTTCACCCCGGGTTGTAGGGTCGACACACCGCCTGCGATGAGCTTTTCGCTCCTCGCCAACTTTGAGGAATCGCCTTGCTAAATTGGGGCGAGATGCCGCCGCCCGCCATAGATTCTTCGGCTGGGTACACTCGTCGAGTAAGCACTGGTGGGGTCGCCTGACCGCTTACGTCCTCGGCCGATGGGATGGGGAACTTCGTGCTTGCGGTCTGCATTCAGCGATTCGTGCCACCATGTATGGCCTTCCAATCAGTGTCAACCATTTCTTCACCTTATTCGAGCTTTATAATCCAGATTCGAATACGTTTTTCACTAAACATGGCGAGTTGGGGTTGGCTTTGCATGAGATGTACCGTATTTCAGGTCTACCCATGGGGAAGATGCTATATCAGGAGTACTTTCCCTCCAATCAGGAACTGAGCCGGCTGAAGGAACGCACGCCCGATCGTTATAAGATTTTATGGGATCTCACTTGTCATTACTATATAGCTCTGGCCCAATCTGAACCTTGCGCCAAGAGGAAATCGCAGTGAGTCCAAGCAGTCGCCACTACTTGTTCCAGCATTTGGAGGACAAATCTGGCGAGGAAATATGTGAACTATCACCGCTCACTCCTTCGAAGGTTAACGAACTGATCGAGAAGTCCGAGGCTAACTCTTATACACTCAGCTATGCCAAAGAAGGCTTTCCTTCAGGGACCAAGTTTGCGACCTTTCTGTGGCATGCGGTGAAGCCTATCCAGCCGACGACTCTTCTAGCAGGCTATCTTGCAATCTGGCTCAAGAAGTGTGTGGTTCCATATCAATCTGATGACGCTTTACCTTTGGAGGTCCTTTATCCTGCAGTTCAACTCGCTCACAAGAAGGAACTCTCCCTCCTTCCGGTGATGGTGGCCAGCATTTACCGTGGATTGCGGCATATAGTTCGAGCGTTTACTCAGAGAAAGGATGAGCCATCATCACGTATCCCCTCCGTCCGAGTAGAGCTCCCATACACCTATTTGATGGCCTGGTTGGTCCTGCATCGTCCCGACATGATGTCGGCACCGAGTTCCACAGATTCGTCTACTCCTTTCTTACAGTTGGTAGAGGATTGCAGATGGAAGGGGCGTGGTTTTGCAGAGATCAAGAAACAGATGCAGATTCACAAAGGGTGGATCTTTTCCAGATGTTTTCCTCGATTCTCTGGTCAATATGGTGAGTCCTTGGTTGACGAGGAGGTGCCGAAGACACAGCAGACTTCACTTGACGTTGGTTGTTTCAACTGGCTAGTGAATATTAGGCCAGGGTATCTCACTTTCCGAGTAAAAGAGGAATGCTTCATTGAGCCTTATTTTCCCTGTCGCTTTGCCCGCCAGTTCGGTTACGACCAACTTTATGTTGGGAACCCGAACCGACAGCTCCAGACTCGAGGTGGACTTGTGGATGGCCTTCGAGCATGGTTGTGGAGCGTCATGGGATGTACCGGTGCTAGATTCAGTCTCCCGAGCTCAGACCGTCAGCTGGAGTCGACATTCCTCCATTGTAGTTGGCTGTTAGTAGCTAACGAGTCAGTCCCTGTGAGGGCCATCTCAGATCTGGTAGCCGAAGCATCGTTGCGAGCCGGCATTCAGACACCTGCAGATGCCGGTCAAGCTCAGAGGAAGCGCCGCCAATCTTATCGACCGAGTGAGGTTGAGGAGGAATTCCACAACTCTGACGCTGCTACTTTAGGAGAGGACCAAGCGGAGGCTGCAGCTCATGAGAAGGACCTCGGTACTTCCTCCTCTTTCCTTTCGTTCTCTCATCCTTTCCATTAGATTTCTCATCCAATTGAATTTTCAGGAAAATCTGTTGAAGAGGAAGAATTTCGACCCTCTCAAGGGGTTAAACGAAAGAGGTTAGCTCATAAGAACCACGTGAATCCTCGGTCCTTTGATGTAGACTTGACCAGTAATGCTCCAGTCGGTGACGGAGGTAATAATTCACCGTGATGAAATCCGGAATTTCAACTTTTGCAGACTGACATTTCTTCGTTCGCATGCAGGGGGTTTTAGGGATTATGATCCTGGCTTTGATTTTCCTCCCCACAATTCTGCTGAGCCCAGTTCTGCTCATGCTGAGCCAAGTTTTACTCAACAAATGTATGGAGCTATGGCGGAGGAGGCCGATGTAGGACCTGATCCGGTGGACCCAGGTACATCTAACATCGATAATTCCTCTTCTGGGTGGCGAATGCGAGAATGGAATGACTTGGGACTTGTACCCCCACTAATTGCCTCTTTGCTTTTTGTTCTTTTAGAGAGATTGCAGGAGACAAATGCACAAGCCGAGACTAGGCAAGCTAACTCCACTATAGGAGGTATGTAGCTTTACCTAGTGTTTGCCTTAATTGCATTCGCCTTCCTAATGCTTTCTTTTTCAGAATTCTCCATGGAAGATTTCGTGGGATCTGGTTTATATGGCAACACTTCCATGGATGATTTGCTACGCGCTTGGTCACAAGATGGAGATACCCTTGGTGAGGATTTACCCGAAGCTACTATCCCTGAAGAAGGTATGAACTTTCCCTTCGATTAATTATAGGACCAGCCGTTTGGCCAATACTACTATAATTAAAAGAAGCTGAGACATTCCATTTGTGCAGCGGTAGGTACCCCTCTTCCGCCGCCGTAATCGCCTACCACGGCGACCGCTGAGATAGATGAGCACACCGAGGGCTCACCGCGTTGACAAAGATCCCAAATGATAGATACGCCTCGTAGACTCGCTAGCCTCCGGCTACAATCAAGGAGACGGTAAGGGTCTTTAGCCCAATAAATTTTCGCCCATTTCTTGCTGAAAATTCTAAAGTCCTCTTTTCTTCTGTGCAGAGCCTACATCTCGACTCCATGACCTGGCGAGAGCGTTGATGGTGGATGAAGATCCATCCCATCTTATTATCTGCTTGGAAATACGCCATTCTTTCTTTGGTGAACACCGCGGATCGAAAAGGTCCTTCATGGCGGCTTTCTTCATCGCCTGCACCACCGCTGATCCCCTGATGGCTTTGATACGGATATGGGTTACCCCGAAATGGCTCAGCCATTGTTGATGATCTCGCCCATCCGAGGGACAGCCCAGATCGCAAGAGCCGCGGGCGGCCGGAGCTTCCTCATATGTAGCCGCCGACCGACGACGCTTAGAGGCATGGCGCGATGCTCGTGGTTTTACCGGGCTCGAGGTCCGTGATGCAAAGAGACCGCTACCATCAGCTCGAGCGTTGTTGCCGAAACATATTCTTCCTTAAGCCACATCCGACCGATATCGCGGGCGAAAAGCGGAGAGGATAATACCGCCGTGGGAGAGCTCCATGCTGAGGAAGATAAGATGAGCGGTTTGGAGCTGGCCAAGGCCAACAAGGAAGAAGCCCTCACCGCTGCATCTAAGGAGCTTGATCTGTCGAAGCAGAAACTGGCTGAGCTCGAGGAGGCAACCACGAAGACACTGAACACCGATGAGGAGTCCTTCAGAGCCGAGTTGCAGGAAGAACTCCACCAGGCTTACAATGGTGAAGTGTCTCAGCTCGAACAACAAATCCTTTATCATAGGCTTGATGTTTAAACAGTTGTAGCTCTTTTTATATTTGCTTCAAATGAATAAGATCCATCCCTTTCATTATTTATTATGATTCTTTTACTTCGTCAGAAATAATTAACCATAATACTTATAGGATTTTTGGCAAACCCTCAGCCATCAACGGGTTTGATTAGCCTTTACCAACTACCGTTTGAGTTGGGCTAGCGTGCGGATTATCTGGATCCGTTCCACACGTGACGTTGTGCTAAAAGAATGAAACTCTTCTAGACTTGTTGCTATGATATCGAATACATAGGCTTCAGACTTTTACCGCAAGAGACCACCCGCAACGCTGTTACACGTAGACTCATCCCTTCTTAGGCTTCGGATGAAATACCCCGTAATCGAACTCGTGTCTTCTTCAATCGAAAAGACTAAACCGCAACGCTGCAGGAGGCGCTGGCTTTATCCCTTCTTAGGCTTCGGATAAAATACCCCGTAATCGAACTCGTGTCTTCAATCGGAGAAAGACTAAACCGCAACGCTGTGAGGCGCTGGCTTTATCCCTTCTTAGGCTTCGGATAAAATACCCCGTAATCGAACTCGTGTCTTCTTCAATCGGAGAAAGACTAAACCGGCAACGCGTGTGAGGCGTTGACTTTAGGGTTATTGGCCAACCCCCAGCCCTCAACGGGTTTGATGAGCCTTTACCAACTACCGTTTGAGTTGGGCTAGCATGTAGATTGTCTAAATCCGTTCTACACACAACGTTGTGCTAAAAGAATGAAACTCTCTTAGACTTAATGCTACGATGTTGAATACGTAGGCTTCGTCTTTTTTCACGGGAAGACTAACCCGGCAACGCGTGTTACACGTAGACTCATCCCTTCTTAGGCTTCGGGATGAAATACCCCAGAATCAAACTCTGGTGTCTTCTTCAATCGGAGAAAGACTAAACCGCAACGCTGCGGTGAGGCGCTGGCTTTATCCTTCTTAGGCTTCGGATGAAATACCCCGTAATCGAACTCGTGTCTTCTTCAATCGGAGAAAGACTAAACCGCAACGCTGTGAGGCGCTGGCTTTATCCCTTCTTAGGCTTCGATAAAATACCCCGTAATCAAACTCGTGTCTTCTTCAATCGGAGAAAGACTAAACCGCAACGCTGTTACACGAGACTCATCCCTTCTTAGGCTTCGGATGAAATACCCCGTAATCGAACTCGTGTCTTCTTCAATCTAAAAGACTAAACCGCAACGCTGCAGGAGGCGCTGGCTTTATCCCTTCTTAGGCCGGATAAAATACCCTTAATCGAACTCGTGTCTTCAATCGAAAAGACTCGTGTGACCTTCACCGGACAACCTGGTCTGAAAATCCCGGCGCATACCTTCAGTCGGCGCTACCTAAGATAAGAGGGGGAACTAAGAGGGATCTCCACTCCGAGAACCGAAAAGACTCGTGACCTTCACCGACAACCTGGTCTGAAAATCCCGGCGATACCTTCACCGGCTACCTAAGATGAAGATGGAACTAAGAGTGGGATCTCCACTCCGAGAACCGAAAAGACTCAGGTGACCTTCAGTCGGACAACCTGGTCTGAAAATCCCGGCGATACCTTCACGGGCGCTACCTAGGATGAAGATGGAACTAAGAGTGGGATCTCCACTCCGAGAACCGAAGAGACTCAGCGACCTTCACCGACAACCTGGTCTGAAAATCCCGGCGATACCTTCACCGGCGCTACCTAGGATGAAGATGGAACTAAGAGGGATCTCCACTCCGAGAACCGAAGAGACTCGTGACCTTCACGGACAACCTGGTCTGAAAATCCCGGCGATACCTTCACCGGCGCTACCTAGATGAAGATGGAACTAAGAGTGGGATCTCCACTCGAGAACCGAAGAGACTCGTGTGACCTTCACCGGACAACCTGGTCTGAAAATCCCGGCGATACCTTCAGTCGGCGCTACCTAAGATGAAGATGGAACTAAGAGTGGGATCTCCACTCCGAGAACCGAAGAGACTCAGGCGACCTTCAGTCGGACAACCTGGTCTGAAAATCCCGGCGCATACCTTCAGTCGGCGCTACCTGAGATGAAGATGGAACCCTTCCGTTTGACACGAAAAGGATTTTACGCTTGGAGAGGGAGGATTTTATATTCTCTCTCCAGCGTGAAAGGAATTTTGAGTGGGCCTCTTGTTCATAGAAGGAATCAAGAGGGGATTTTGGTAATGTACCAGAAAATTTGTAGACCCACCGTCAAGGAATTTGATCGGTGGGGGAAATTGTGATGGAGGATAAATCTAGGATTATCCTCGCGAAAAGTGGGTGAAACATCCCACGAGGAACTTCCCGTCGAAACGGGTTATCCCGAAGATACTATGGGTAGTATTTCTTCAGGAACTTCCCATTTATCGGCATTAATTGCCGGTCGCCATTTTGGGTAATGAGGCGATATGCACCATTGGAGTAAACCGTTTCTATTACAAACGGACCCTCCCATTTAGGTTCGAATTTACCTTTCTTTTTGGAAGTGAGGATTATCGGTCGCCGAAAGCAAATGAGGACCAAATCTCCTTCTCTAAAGGTTCTCTGTCGAACTTTCTTGTTGAAAGCCTTCGACATCCTAGCTTGGTAGAACTCAATGCATTGTTGAGCCTCCAGGCGCTTCTCATCTAACATCTCAAGCTCTTCGAGACGTTTTTGATGTTGTTCTTCTGGCCGCCATCTCGCTGAAAGGGCTGGCGCGGCGACGGATCTGAATTTCCAATGGGAGAACCGCTTCACACCCGTAGACCGTGGAGTACGGGTTGCTCCCGCTATGCATGCATCACAGCGATACGCCTGCAGTGCTTCTCCGAAGTTTATCATCCCAGCCTCGCTTGTTACTTTTCACAAGCTTCGGCTGCATTTTGATAATCGCCTTGTTGAATGCCTCGCTAATCCATTCGCACCGGATTATAGGTCGCCGACGCAGACGCCTTGTATCTTGAATTTCTCGCAAAACCCGATGAAGGAATTGCCGATGAACCGGGACCATTGTCATGCACGATCCGCTTTGGGACACCGTGTCGATAGATGACATGGTGTTTGATAAACTTGATGACGGTATCGCTTTACTTCCTTTAGCGGATTGCTTCACCACTTGGAGAAGTAGTCGGTGATCGCTAGAATAAACCGACGCTTTGACAGACGGAGGAAAATGGGACCTACAATGTCCATTCCCCATGTCTCAATGGCCGTGATGTGGCCGAAGGATGCAACCGCCAGAGGCCGATGCATATAATTCGCGTGAATTTGACACGCGTGGCATTTCCGAGCGTACTCGACCGCGTCATTAATCATCGTGGGCCAAAAGTAGCCCATTCTCCTGATTCGATCGTAGAGCTTGGGACCAGGCTGGTGTGCACCACATTCACCTTCGTGCTTCCCGAAGGACCTCTTCTGCCTCTTTGTTTGAGAGGCATCGAGTAAAGACCATCGCACTCGCCATATAACGCCCGGGTCTCGTGGTCGTAAAGAATCTTGGAGCTCTTCACGGATCGACTCTTCTCCTTTACGCCTTCCGTAGAATACCATGTAAGACGAATCGATGATAGGAAAGCCAATCTCGGCTCCAACTTGGTTTGGGTTGTATACACTTCTTTGGTAACTACCCCCTTATCTTCTTGTGCCTCATCGTATAATGGTACGAAGAGTTGGTGAGTCCCGACCGTGACTAGTTGCTCGGTCTCGAAGGTTGTGCTAACGACACGCCTAATGCCGCCAGCCGCATCCGTAAGCCGCTTTGGAGGCGCTGGATATATTCGATGAAAACTCTTCAATGAGTCCGCCATTTCCACGCTACCCGATGATAGGGGACTGATCAAGGTTCCTAACTTCGTAGTCACCACGGACCGCTTAACTATCGGGCCAGAATCACCATACGCCGAGATATTCGACCCCAGCTCCTTGGCGGCTAAGTCCGATAAGTAGCGTTGTATTCGCTACGCTATTGGAACAGGTTCGTGAGTGAATAAGCACGGGGCATGACATGATTCCCTGGGGAAACTAAGATAACCCCGACCCCGGCGGAAATCTTAGAACATCCAGGGGCACTTGCCACGTTAGCAGCTCGAGAAGCTCCGTCAAAGTACAGTCGCCATATTTGTTGGTGCGATGTAGCGTTGACTTCGTGGACTTCATCCGGAAGATCATCATATAGCTCAACCGCGTCCGCTGTCGGGCTGGCAGCCAAGAGATCGCAAATCGCTTGTCCTTTGACCGACTTCTGTTGTTTGAAGTGCAAGTCATATTGGGACAAGAGCAAAGCCCATTTCGCCAAACGCCAACTCATTGAGGCCGGCCAATATAAATATTCGACCGGATTTACGCTAGAGATAACATAAATCGCCCGTCCGACTAAATAGTGTCGCATTTTCTCAATCGCGAACACTAATGCAAGGCACCGCTTCACCATTGATATCGAGACTCACCACTAATGTTCGCCTGTAATACATCGCCTGCTCGCGGATCGCTGTCGCCGCCTTGCGCGAGTAAAGCGCCAACGAGTGATCCGCTGCCTTGACGTAGATCAAAACGGTTTTCCATCACGGTAACGAGAACAGAGGTTTAGCGAGATACGATTTGATCTCTTCAATGCTCGACAAAGGCCGCCCCAAATAAACGACACGCCCTTCTTGTTCAACTTAGAGAATGGTTGACACTTCCCAGATAGATTCGATATGAATCGTCGGATGTACGCCAAACGCCCTTGTAACCCCCTGAGTTCACTCAGATTTCTCGGAGGTTGCAGCTCTTGAATCGCCTTCACTTTATCAGGATCGACGTGGATGCCCTTATTTGTGACGACAAAACCGAGGAACTTGCCACTAGACATCCCAAGGAAGGATTTGGCAGGGTTCATCTTTAATTGATGAGTTCGCATGAGCTCGAATACCGTTCTAAGATCTTTGATGTGATCGCCTTTGTCACGGCTTTTCACGACCAAGTCGTCGACGTAGCATTCGACCGCTTTCCCAAGATGATCCCGAAAATCTCCGCCATTGCTCGCCGGTACGCTATACCGCATTTTGAGGCCGAACGGCATGACCGTAGCAATATATGCCGATGGGCTGCTCAACGCCGGTGTTTGGAGTCATCGGGTGCATCTTGATTTGGTTGTACCTCAAAAGCCATCCATAAAGGACATCCTCTCAATCCACATGTATTGTCAACTATGACGCCGGTGATTGGCAGAGGGAAATCATCCTTTGGGCAAGCAGCCGCTCAGATCTCAGAGTCCATACGCATCCTAATCGAGCCATTCTTCTTCATGACCGACTATATTCGCCACCCAATCCGATGTTGAATTTCCTCGATGAATCCCGATTCTATGAGTTTCTTCACTTCACAACAATTGCCTCCAATATTTGTGGACTAAACCGCCTTTGCCGTTGCTTGACAGTTTGACATCCGCCTTGATGTTGAGGCGATGTGTTGCCACATTAGGGTCGAAGTCCCGCATGTCCTCGTAACTCCGTGCTAATACATCGATATACTCCCCGATTAGGGCAATCAACTCTTCCTTTCTTCCAAGGGAGAGTATTGCTGATGTTTATGAGTTTGGGATGCTCTTCATTACCCATATTAACCTCGGCTACCTCATCCTTAGTGGGGGTTCTCTTTGTTCAACCTATCCCCAAACCGCTCGAAGTTGATGGATCCATGGGTCTTCCCATGTTGGCATATCTTCATCACCCTCAATAGTAGCAGGATCGATCGTGGCCATATTCGACATCAAAGCCTTGAAAGCTTCTCCGAGGCCGGTGTCAATCCCAAGCCAAGAGTCGACGAATGTCCGCTCTCACCGGTGGATTATTATCAATCGCCCATGAGCATTCATCTTCCGAGGAGGATTCGTATCCCAATCCCTTCTAAATGCATAGTAATTATCCGCTTTCCTCTTGGGACATATGCCGCTTAGGAGGGGTTCGAGGGCCTCGTCCAAACATAGACCTTCCCTCGTGTCAAGTCATACCCCCATCTTTTCATGATACCTGTTTCGACTATATCCGAATGTGTGGAGGATAGGCCCATTGTCATCTTCACCTTCTTCAAAGAAATGATTCGGCGTTGAACCGTGATCTCCTTTTCCGTAAACCAAGTCTCTTTCACTACTTGATCTTCGTGGGATGACAAGTGTTGTCCCAAAGGAGTCCCGAATCGCTTTTGTGTGAAGTAAGATGATCGAAGTTGGCAGGTGCAACTCGATCATTGTATAACTCGCTATCACATCATTCAAAGATAAAGGATACTCTAAATCGCCATTTATTGATTCATCGGCAATTTGCCAATTACAATGTTCATCCGACGATTCTTCATCGCCAAGATTGATTACAAGGTACAATGTCATTTAAAACAAAACCTCCACTATAACCAAGCCCGGTTTCGTATCGCCTTCTTCACCGCTGTCCGCATCTTTGGGCCGATGATTCAGCCGACTCATTACCGTAGAGGAGAGAATCGCTGAAATAATTCTCCATCCCCTTAAATGGTTGTTTGTCCGCGACCACCGCCTTGACTCATTATTCGTGTCTACATATTTGAGACATCGATGAAGAGTAGATGGGACTATAACGCTATTGTGGATCCAAGGTCGACCCAACAATAAGTTATAGGAAGTCTCTCACAATCACATAGCAGTGACTTCGACTTTAAGTCCCCATTTGGCACTTAATCCGATTTTACCAAGTGGGCGGACCCACCGGTGTTAAATCCGTAGATCATTGTGCCGCTTGATGCTAGCTTGCCGCGTGAATTCCCGTGATGATACATGAGGCGAGGGCATGATGCTCACAATGAACCCGGATCGACTTGGATCCTGCTAACTTCACTAGAGCCAATATACCCGTGAAGTATAGCGCCTATCGTGTTTGAATTCCTCGCCCGCATATCCTCCTTTGTAAAGGTGATGCAGGGAAGTGTTTAGTCGCAAGGTTGCATTGCCGGGCCGACTTTTCCGACTCGCCTAATCTGGGTGAGGAAGACTTCAATCGGCGAGGGCTTCTTGAAGAGCTTCGCCTCTTTGATAAGCGCAAAGAACTCATAGAGAGTGATCCTTGCGGGATATTGGCTAATTGGGCCATGACGCCGAAGCGGTATGGAGAGTTCGGTTCCCGCTTATCTTTTCCAATCGGGCGACCGAATCGAGACCGCCGAGTTGAACTTCATGCGGCCGCTTTGTCAGAGCTTTGGCGCCCATTTGCCGCTATGCTTTCTCTCAGGCGAGTGAGGGGATTTGTTGGTACCCCCACCAGAGCCGCTTTGGCATTAGGGTGGGGACTTCGGTACTTGTATTTATACTCTTGTCCACTCCTCGTGGCATGGGCTTCGTGTTCCCTTCGGACAGCTGCTGCTGCTGCTGCTGCTGCTGCTGCTGCTGCTGCTGCTGCTGCTGCTGCTGCTGCTGCTGCTGCTGCTGCTGCTGCTGCTGCTGCTGCTGCTGCTGCTGCTGCTGCTGCTGCTGCTGCTGCTGCTGCTGCTGCTGCTGCTGCTGCTGCTGCTGCTGCTGCTGCTGCTGCTGCTGCTGCTGCTGCTGCTGCTGCTGCTGCTGCTGCTGCTGCTGCTGCTGCTGCTGCTGCTGCTGCTGCTGCTGCTGCTGCTGCTGCTGCTGCTGCTGCTGCTGCTGCTGCTGCTGCTGCTGCTGCTGCTGCTGCTGCTGCTGCTGCTGCTGCTGCTGCTGCTGCTGCTGCTGCTGCTGCTGCTGCTGCTGCTGCTGCTGCTGCTGCTGCTGCTGCTGCTGCTGCTGCTGCTGCTGCTGCTGCTGCTGCTGCTGCTGCTGCTGCTGCTGCTGCTGCTGCTGCTGCTGCTGCTGCTGCTGCTGCTGCTGCTGCTGCTGCTGCTGCTGCTGCTGCTGCTGCTGCTGCTGCTGCTGCTGCTGCTGCTGCTGCTGCTGCTGCTGCTGCTGCTGCTGCTGCTGCTGCTGCTGCTGCTGCTGCTGCTGCTGCTGCTGCTGCTGCTGCTGCTGCTGCTGCTGCTGCTGCTGCTGCTGCTGCTGCTGCTGCTGCTGCTGCTGCTGCTGCTGCTGCTGCTGCTGCTGCTGCTGCTGCTGCTGCTGCTGCTGCTGCTGCTGCTGCTGCTGCTGCTGCTGCTGCTGCTGCTGCTGCTGCTGCTGCTGCTGCTGCTGCTGCTGCTGCTGCTGCTGCTGCTGCTGCTGCTGCTGCTGCTGCTGCTGCTGCTGCTGCTGCTGCTGCTGCTGCTGCTGCTGCTGCTGCTGCTGCTGCTGCTGCTGCTGCTGCTGCTGCTGCTGCTGCTGCTGCTGCTGCTGCTGCTGCTGCTGCTGCTGCTGCTGCTGCTGCTGCTGCTGCTGCTGCTGCTGCTGCTGCTGCTGCTGCTGCTGCTGCTGCTGCTGCTGCTGCTGCTGCTGCTGCTGCTGCTGCTGCTGCTGCTGCTGCTGCTGCTGCTGCTGCTGCTGCTGCTGCTGCTGCTGCTGCTGCTGCTGCTGCTGCTGCTGCTGCTGCTGCTGCTGCTGCTGCTGCTGCTGCTGCTGCTGCTGCTGCTGCTGCTGCTGCTGCTGCTGCTGCTGCTGCTGCTGCTGCTGCTGCTGCTGCTGCTGCTGCTGCTGCTGCTGCTGCTGCTGCTGCTGCTGCTGCTGCTGCTGCTGCTGCTGCTGCTGCTGCTGCTGCTGCTGCTGCTGCTGCTGCTGCTGCTGCTGCTGCTGCTGCTGCTGCTGCTGCTGCTGCTGCTGCTGCTGCTGCTGCTGCTGCTGCTGCTGCTGCTGCTGCTGCTGCTGCTGCTGCTGCTGCTGCTGCTGCTGCTGCTGCTGCTGCTGCTGCTGCTGCTGCTGCTGCTGCTGCTGCTGCTGCTGCTGCTGCTGCTGCTGCTGCTGCTGCTGCTGCTGCTGCTGCTGCTGCTGCTGCTGCTGCTGCTGCTGCTGCTGCTGCTGCTGCTGCTGCTGCTGCTGCTGCTGCTGCTGCTGCTGCTGCTGCTGCTGCTGCTGCTGCTGCTGCTGCTGCTGCTGCTGCTGCTGCTGCTGCTGCTGCTGCTGCTGCTGCTGCTGCTGCTGCTGCTGCTGCTGCTGCTGCTGCTGCTGCTGCTGCTGCTGCTGCTGCTGCTGCTGCTGCTGCTGCTGCTGCTGCTGCTGCTGCTGCTGCTGCTGCTGCTGCTGCTGCTGCTGCTGCTGCTGCTGCTGCTGCTGCTGGGGTTGAGTTGAACGCTTGTTCGCGAACCGCCTTGGCTTGCTCTTTCCCTTTGCCGCTGGGACAAAGTTACGCCGGAGCTTCCGCTGTCTACCGACCCTCTCTCGCTTTTTCCTTTTGAGGAATCTCTCGGCTTGCTCTCCACGAACCTTCAAGTCCTTCCACGCTATCGATGGTGCTGTACCCATTGCTTCAAGCACATCTATTGATAAGTTGCCGTGGCAGGTTTGAGGATGAACTCCTCGTTATTGATCCCGCAGCTCATTGCCTTGTTCCGAATCGCTTAACAAAGATGTCCACGGTTTCTCCGCTTTTCGCTTCGCCGAGTAACGCCCGATCGATACCTCGGTATCGCCATCAAAGAAATTGGTAAGGAAGCTAGACTCCATGTCGCCCCACCGTGAATGCTCCCCGCTTGAGACGGCGGTACCATTCGGCAGCCCCACGAAGGGTGCTAACGAATGACCGAACCATCAAGGGTTCGCCGTAAATAACTCCGAGGTGTGACTTGAAATAAATCAAGTGTCGCGTCGGGGAACCCTTCCCACAAATGGTGTGAAGTTTATTAAGTTAAACTTCGACGGTAAGGGATTGATTCCCACTCCTCGGTATGGGCAAGGAATACCGTTTCTTTACTTCTTGAGCGGAAATCAATGAATTGATTTTGCTCTCCAAGTCTTTGATCTTCTCGCCTCATGAGCAACAGCAGCCGCGCGGTTCGTGGGGTTATCATCTTCGGTGCTTCCTCCTCGATCCGAATCGCTATCATCTTCATCGACGCTGACGCTACCGACTTGATTCACCTTGATGTTTTGTCGTGGCTTGATCTGTTGGTCGCATTTCTCTCATCGCCCGCATGGCCAACTCCATTTCTAACTTGAAGTTTTCCCGTTGTTTATTCAACGCTTCGCCTAGCATTTTGGCCACTTGATCTGCATCGATCATAAGTGTTTCGGGGCTCCTCGCTAGATACAAGATGATCGATGCGATTGCGGAGCCAATATCCGACGATCATCCTCCGCGGGTAACCCTTCAAGCTTATCGATTCGACCGCCGGATAGTCCCGACCGCAAACGAAGTTAGCCGCTATGATGCGCCGAATAGCCCGTGACGATGATTCTTTGCTGGTCATATTATTAGTGACCTCGGCAACTCACCCTCTCGAGATCATCCTTTGCGGAATCGCCTTGTTCTAGGTCTCAGATCTCCGCGGTGAGTCTCTCAAGACCGACACCCTTCGAGCTTGATGGCAATTGCACCGAGAGCATCGCCTTAATGAGCTTGGAGCACAAGCATGACTGTGTCAATTTGGGGAATTCTTTCGAGATTTTCTCGCACTCTTGCACGGTAGTACGTACCATCGGTGTGTGTACCGGAGCGACTCGCCAGATGTCGGTTTGATCTCTCGTATAACATCCTCATCATCGATGAAAACGCCTCCTTCCGAGGACGGATCAACCCATCGAAACTTCCGAAGTGACTCGCCTAGACTTTCGCCGATGTGAGTGCTAAGTCTCTACAGACTTCTGACTTCGATTTTCAATCCGATAGGGAGGTCAGAGGAATCTTCTTGTCCTGTTGGAACGGGTGCACCTCCTCGCATGAGGAGTGACCCGTGATTCTCTCCGAGGACCAAGACGATCCTTGATAGTCGGTTTGATCTCTCGTATAACATCCTCATCATCGATGAAAACGCCTCCTTCCGAGGACGGATCAACCCATCGAAACTTCCGAAGTGACTCGCCTAGACTTTCGCCGATGTGAGTGCTAAGTCTCTACAGACTTCTGACTTCGATTTTCAACCGATAGGGAGGTCAGAGGAATCTTCTTGTCCTGTTGGAACGGGTGCACCTCCTGCATGAGGAGTGACCCGTGATTCTCTCCGAGGACCAAGACGATCCTTGATAGTCGGTTTGGTAGTGGTGACGGGAGTTGGCTCCACCACTGATTCAGATGCAGACGCCTTTGAGGCGTCGTCTATCTTGGGCCTTGGCGTTGGAGCTGCAACGCCTGTATCCTTCGGTTTAGGTGCCGAGACAGGAGTGTGGACAACTGAGGTTGGGGCACCATTAGACTTGGGCCTCCAAACCTGGCGGTACGTTGGTGGCTTTACCACCTCCTTCTTCAACGCGACGAGCCCGCCGCACCAAAGCTCGCGGCTCGCAAGGAGTGCGCGGCGCCCGGATGCGCCTCGGTGTGGAGCGTTCCGCTTGACACGGATCCACTCGCTGGTTGACGGCTTGATGGACCGTCGATCACTTGAGGTCAAGCCTCGAGTAAGCCTAGATCTTAGATCCGCCAGAGCGACCCCATCTACGGATTGCATGGCCTTGGCAAGCTTGCGCCATGCTTTGTCGCCGCTTTGGCGAAGCTCGCTGAGAGCCGCAAGATCGCCGGTGTTCATCTCGGCACCATCTCGACTTCAGCGCCGGGGATTTTCGCCACCGCGGCAGCGGGTTGGACTCGCCGCCTGGGGCTCTACGCCGAGGCCCATCGGGTTCTCCTTGCGCCGAGACCTTCTTGGAGCGGCGAGGGAACTGACTCGAGGAGGGTGAGGATAGGTACTCCTCGAACTTCTCCCCGGTCGAACTCGAACTCGACCTCTTCTTCCACCGATAGGAATCACGGCCATGCACGACGACCTCCGATCTGAGGCCGGTGGCTCCCACTGTGGTCGCCAGCTTTGTTCGCGTAAAAGTTGGGATGATTGTCATTGATTTGAATTTGCTTACAGCTTCTTTGGCCTACAACAAAATTCAAGAGAAATATCGCCTTTTATTTTAAGGCTTACAATGAAAATCAAAAAGATTACAACTTTTTATCCTTGTGAACAAACGCGGGGATCTCTGTTATATCGGATCCTCGCTATGGGTTCTTTGCCCGTGTCGGGACTTATTGTGTCCGTGGACCACCGCTAATCCCGATCCGTAGAGACCCGGTTCGAACTACAGATAAAGGCTCGCTTCACGAAGGAAACGGTTACCGAGGGGATCACACTCACGAAGGAGAGGATCGCCGAGCGGTGAGATCTACTAGGAGAAATCACAGCTATCCCCGAGGTTAAGACTAAGCTTAACCTAGAGGGTATCTCAGAGTTCGACCAATTCGCTTACCTTCCGCCTATAGATCCGACGCCGATCGACTTGTACTCGCCGGTGCTCAAACGGCGCTGCTGACGGCTCGTGGATCTCGTGGAGAATTCTTCGAAACTCCTCAAAATCCCCGCCAAAGCCAAAGCCAAATCCTCAAAAACCAAGTCCAAGATCCCAAATCCCACCTCGTAAAATCCAACCCTCCACTCAAGACCCCCTATTTATACAAAAAAAGGGGATGTGCTGGCCAAGTGGTTTCGGCCAGTGGTCGAGCCACCTCGGCCAGTTGTCGAGGTGGCTCGGCCATGGTGGCCGAGCCACCTCGGCCAGTTGCCGAGGTGGCTCGGCCAGTGGTCGAGCCACCTCGCCACTTGGCCGAGCCACCTTGGCCATTTGGCCGAGGTGTCGCCGCCGCTTTTTCCGCTGCTACCGCTTCTCCGCCGATTCTTCGTTAATTTCCGCCGACTCTTTCGGTCTTCCCGCTTAGTTTTGTTCTGATGTCGCCGCTGGTTTGAGTCCGTGGTCCGATCAACTTTCGTGAGCTCAAACGGCTCGCTTGCATCGACGGACTAAGTACGGTTGATTCCGCCTCGCCAATGCTTGAGTTTAGCCAACTCGCACGCCGCTTCATTGGCTCGCACGCCTTGCCGACTTACTTCATGTGCTCGCCGACCGCTTCACGCTGCTTTGGCGGCGGATGCGCTTTGGCGACGTCGGTTTGTCGAATGGATCGTCGGTTGTCAACCCACCGTCACGAGTTTCGATCGGGTACTGATAAGCAATTTTTTATGCCTACAGTTAGTAAGTCACGAGCCATGATGGAAAGTACAGGATATGAAATTGTTCCATATACTCTCCACCATTGCAAAATATCAAAATTAACATTATTTTGAGGTTTAACTAAATGTGCAGCTAAATACTATTTAATTTCAGGAATTTTTCTTATTGATGATCCTGATCCACGGCTACTACCCATACCTGTTAGCCTTTCTATCATCGATTTCCTATCAAAAAGCTTATCTTTGCCCCGTCTAGGGCTTGTAGAACCTGTAGGTTGAGGTATACTTACACCATATCTACCTGCATAGTCATCAAATAATCTTTAAAAATAATATTTAGTAGTGTTATGATAAGTAAGAGCAGTAATAGTCTGACCGCTATTAGTTTTTATTATCATGTTCTCATACAAAGAATTCAATAAATTTTGGAGGCCAATATCCTTCAAGCATGGATCAATAAGAATCCCCAAACCAAACATAATAGGAATAGGTCTAAAATACTTATTAAAATTACTTTCTATTTTAAAAATCACGCCCTAAAAATAATTATTCAAGCGATAAGTATTAAAAAGTTTTAATATTTAAAACGTAAAACACTTGACTAATAGTTTGATAATAACAACCAGATAATAGCATAGCAACTTCATAAAAACTTGTAGCATCTCTTTTACGCAACCATTCATCATCGCTATTCCACACATATTACCGTAACTAGATATAGAGCTAGAACTAGAAGTATAGAAAGCAATAAAATTATTTATAATTTCTTTATATTCTATTGCTACATTTAATATTGCATAGGTGGAATTCCACATGTGGTAAACATATTTTGGAATTAACTTAGAGTTTACACATTTTTCTTCCGCACAATTATTTTCATCTTTTAAGTCTTTGTTCAGTAGCATTATCAGCATAAGCTATAACACTAAATTTTTCTACCATTGGTTTAATTTCATCAAATACACTTTGAACAATTAAATTGAAAATATGACACATGCATCTAATATGAAAAATATCACCCTGGCCTGGCAATAGCAAAGATAACTTGATATGATCTACAGCTACATTTTTATTACTTGCATTATCTAGTTGTTTTGCCATAGAAACAAGCAAATGTAAATCACATTCAACTGGTTGACATGCGTCTCAAGTAGGACTCAAATAGGCCAAGAAAGGAGACATGCTCCCCTTCTCCCCAGGCCGAGGTCGAGTCCCTTCTCGCCAGGCGACCTTCTCCCCATGCCGAGGTCGAGTCCTTTCTCCCTAGGCCGGGTCGAGTCCCTTCTCGTCAGGCGACCTTCTCCCTAGGCCGAGGTCGAGTCCCTTCTCCCCAAGCCAGGTCGACAACCTTCTCCCCAGGCCAGGTCGAGTCCCTTCTCGCCAGGCGCCCTTCTCGCCAGGTCGAGGTCGAGTACCTTCTCGCCAGGCGCCCTTCTCGCCAGGCCGAGGTCGAGTACCTTCGCCAGCGACCTTCTCCCCATGCCGAGGTCGAGTCCTTTCTCCCTAGGCCGGTCGAGTCCCTTCTCCCCAGGCCGAGGTCGAGTACCTTCTCCCCAGGTCGGGTCGAGTCCCTTCTCGCCAGGCGACCTTCTCCCCAGGCCGGGTCGAGTCCCTTCTCGCCAGGCGACCTTCTCCCCAGGCCGAGGTCGAGTCCCTTCTCCCCAGGCCATTGTCAGAGTCATCATTATCCTAGCCCTAAAAGTCCTCATGACCCCTCACGCATCATGCCTCATCAATCATCATCATATCAAATCATTGATGACTCTCTCCACACAGCAGCTGACACGTGTAAAGTGACTGTTGACTAAGTCATTGCTTCAACTCAGCCAAAATTATGAAATTGCCCCTCAGAACCTATTATAAATAGAGGGACTATTTCTACCACCAATGTAAGCAAACTCTGCACACTTAGGACTTAAAACTTTCAGTTCATTTGGTTACTTCTCCACTCAAGCTCAAAGTATTGACTTGATCATCAGAGGAAAAACCCGAGGAACCCAACCCTGGTCCTCTAACGTGGTGCAGTTTTACAGGCAGCTCAGGTGGCGGTTCATCGGGGGATCAGCCATCAAGGGAGGTCAAGGGACCCTAATCACCTCAACAATTCATTTAATTATATGTGTGATTTCGAGCATCAACACACGTTAAAGAGAAAATATTTTTTTTAAAATTTCTAATTTTGAAAGTTCTTCGATTATTAAATTTGCAATACTTATACTAGTGTGTGAATCTTCAAATGAAATAAAAGAAGCAACTATTTTAAACATTTGCCAAGTGTCATCAATCCAGTGTGCTGTGGTACATAAATAACCAGTTTGTGCTCTAGATGTCTACATATCAGAAGTTAGAGAAAATTTATAGTTTAAGCTTTGAAAATAAGAAATCATTTTTATTTTTCCTAGTGATAATATTTTAAAATATCACGCTGACAAGTTTGACGAGAAATTTTAAAATGCGGATAAAACCATCTCTAATCATATCCTCAAATTCATCATTTTCTTCTAATTTAAAAGGAAGATTTTAAGAACAATAAACCAAATGACGATTTCGGCTTTAATTGCATCAGTAGTTCCATGAACCGATGCTACCGGAGGAAGATGATTGAGAGAGTAGAGATTGACGATGCCTTGAGACGTTGTTTATGCTTATGTTGTGTATTTTCAAATGGCATTTGAGGTTGTTAGTGCCGCCTTATGATGAGCTTCAAAGGTCGAGTACCATCTCCCCAGTCGGTCGAGTCCCTTCGCCAGCGACCTTCTCCCCAGTCGGTCGAGTCCCTTCTCGCCAGCGACCTTCTCCCCAGTCGGTCGAGTCCCTTCTCGCCAGCGACCTTCTCCCCAGTCGGTCGAGTCCCTTCTCGCCAGCGACCTTCTCCCCAGTCGGTCGAGTCCCTTCTCGCCAGCGACCTTCTCCCCAGTCGGTCGAGTCCCTTCTCGCCAGCGACCTTCTCCCCAGTCGGTCGAGTCCCTTCGCCAGCGACCTTCTCCCCAGTCGGTCGAGTCCCTTCTCGCCAGCGACCTTCTCCCTAGGCCGGTCGAGTCCCTTCGCCAGCGACCTTCTCCCCAGTCGGTCGAGTCCCTTCGCCAGCGACCTTCTCCCCAGTCGGTCGAGTCCCTTCTCGCCAGCGACCTTCTCCCCAGTCGGTCGAGTCCCTTCTCGCCAGCGACCTTCTCCCCAGTCGGTCGAGTCCCTTCGCCAGCGACCTTCTCCCCAGTCGGTCGAGTCCCTTCTCGCCAGCGACCTTCTCCCCAGTCGGTCGAGTCCCTTCGCCAGCGACCTTCTCCCCAGTCGGTCGAGTCCCTTCTCGCCAGCGACCTTCTCCCCAGTCGGTCGAGTCCCTTCTCGCCAGCGACCTTCTCCCCAGTCGGTCGAGTCCCTTCTCCCGTGCCATTGTCGAGTCATCATTATCCTAGCCCTAAAAGTCCTCATGACCCTCACGCATCATGCCTCATCAATCATCATCATATCAAATCATTGATGACTCTCTCCACACAAAGAAATGACACGTAAAGTGACTGTTGACTAAGTCATTGCTTCAACTCAGCCTAAAATTATGAAATTGCCCTCGTAACCTATTATAAATAGAGGGACTATTTCTACCACCAATGTAAGCAAACTCGCACACTTAGGACTTAAAACTTTCAGTTCATTTGGTTACTTCTCCACTCAAGCTCAAAGTATTGACTTGATCATCGAGGAAAACCCGAGGAACCCAACCCCGTCCTCTAACGTGGTGCGCTTTTACAGTACTGTGGCGGTTCATCTGGGATCACCATCAAGGGAGGTCAAGGGACCCTAATCACCTCAACAATTCATTTAATTATATGTGTGATTTCGAGCATCAACACACGCTAAAGAGAAAATATTTTTTAAAATTTCTAATTTTGAAAGTTCTTCGATTATTAAATTTGCAATACTTATACTAGTGTGTGAATCTTCAAATGAAATAAAAGAAGCAACTATTTTAAACATTTGCCAAGTGTCATCAATCCAGTGTGCTGTGGTACATAAATAACCAGTTTGTGCTCTAGATGTCTACATATCAGAAGTTAGAGAAAATTTATAGTTTAAGCTTTGAAAATAAGAAATCATTTTTATTTTTTCCTAGTGATAATATTTTAAAATATCACGTTGACAAGTTTGACGAGAAATTTTTAAAATGCGGGATAAAAACCATCTCTAATCATATCCTCAAATTCATCATTTTCTTCTAATTTAAAAGGAAGATTTTTAAGAACAATAAACCAAATGACGCATTTCCTGGCTTTAATTGCATCGTAGTTCCATGAACCGATGCTACCGGAGGAAGATGATTGAGAGAGTAGAGATTGACGGATGTCGCCTTGAGACGTTGCTTGCGCTATGTTGTGTATTTTCAAATGGCATTTGAGGTTGTTAGTGCCGCTCTTATGATGAGCTTCAAAGATATGACCGCATAATGCACATTTAGCCTTTTGGGTGAGAAATTTGCCGTGTTGATCCCTGATGACTTCTATCTTCTCAAAGAAAGCTCACACTTCGAATCTCAGCCTTTTAGAAGCTCTAGGTATTGGATCATCGCCGCCGAATTTGGGATCAATATTTGTAGCAGGAGGAGTAGCTGTAGGATTCATTTTGGGAGTTGGATTTTGCCCTTCATAATTGGAGGAGGAGGCCATTGGAAGTAGAGAATTAGAAAGTATAAGAAAGTATAATACTATGTTAGAGAGAATAAGAGAGTACTAGAGGGAAGTATACGAGTTTTGGATGAGAAAAATAAATGAAAACCCCCTCTATTTATAGAGGCAACCCCCTAGCCCAATGACCAAAATATCCTCAAAATTGAGTCGTTTTTTATCGTTTTGAGGATATTAGTCCTTTGACCAAAAATAACCGTAGTAGGCTATTTATTCTGCCCGAATCGGGCCGGGCTGGGCCATACCCGGTCCAAAGGCTAGAAAAATAGTCGTTGGACCGAGCCAGGTCCGGGCCGCCCAGTCCAATAGCTATTTTTCTAGTTGTTGGACTAGGTCCAATTCTAGGCGGGGCCGGGCTTTGAGAGCTCGACCGTCCAATGCAGAATTAGGGTCTGGTCCGATCGACCTGACCCATACTGTGTTCTTTAGCCCGACATCGCGGAAACCCGCTAGGCGAGGCCGGGTCAGCACGAACCAACTTGGACTAGGGCTTGGAGCCCGTTCTGGCCCGATTTTTTAGGCTTTTTCCGTCCGCCGCATGTGCCCGGCCGCTGCCGGGCCGGATATCGGTTGGTTCGCCACGCCCAATTGGACAACCCTACCCACAAGAACTTTGGATTCCCTTAAAGTTAAACTCCCAAAATTAAATGTGGAACAACTTTAATAAATGGTCACATTACTCTGGAACAAAACAAAGCCATGTTCCTATTGTTTTCTCAAGCGCTGTATGATAGCAAAATAAATCAAGTAAAATGATGGAAATGTGCCAAAAATGGGGGGGCCAGCAAAATAAATCAAGTAAAATGATGGAAATGTGCCAAAAATGGGGGGGCCAGCCGCAGCTTTACTAAAACTACGCTGCTTGGTTTCAAGTTAAGAAGTAGGCAAATATTATGAAACCTGACAAGTTTTGTTGAGATGGCAAGCAAAGTGAAATCATTCTGTTTTGGAGGGCTAAAATACCAGATTGGCATTTTAAATCGACCCTAAATGACAATAGAGCATTTTAAATAGCTCCGACTACAATAAGACCTTATAATTGTTTAAATGAGACAATAAGGCCCATATTTTCACTGGAAATCATTTACTCCGGCGAACTCCTGCTCCTCAGCTTCATCTCCTCCAACTCCTGCTCTTCACCAATGGATCCACACTCCCCACGACCCAAGTCTCCTCCTCCTCCTCCTCCTCTTTATCCTCCGCCTTCTCCTCCTCCTCTTCGCTGGCCGATCGACACCTCATCGGCAGCTGCTCGGCGGCAATTCAATCTTCTCCTCCTCCTCCTCTTTCTCTTCTTCTATTAACTCCTCATTCTTGATGTCCTCTCGATTCTCCTCCTCCAACACCATTAACCACTTTGAGAACACGCTTCTCGACTGGGACCCACCACCAATTTCTTCTTCTTCACCGTCTTCCTCTATTAACTCGTCGACCCAGTCATTCTTGGTGTCGGTCCACGCCGGCGAAGGGGAGGGAGGAGGAGAAGGCGGAGGATAAAGAGGAGGAGGAGGAGGATGAGACGTGGGTCGTGAGGAGTGTGGATCCATTGGTGAGGAGCAGGAGTTGGAGGAGATGAAGCTGAGGAGCAGGAGTTCGCCGGAGTAAATGATTTCCGGTGAAAATATGGGCCTTATTGTCTCATTTAAACAATTACAAGGCCTTATTGTAGTCGGAGCTATTTAAAATGCTCTATTGTCATTTAGGGTCCATTTAAAATGCCAATCTGGTATTTTAGCCGTTTTGGAGTGATTTAATGGTGAAGCTGACAATTGTGCAGGCCAAAACAAAAACAACTTACAAAGCTACCGATAAGCCTGATGGTTACCTTTTGTTAGTCTAAGCTATCTCTAAACACCATGTAATTTTGAAAATCCAAGAAAAAAAGTATCATTTAAAACTGTATATTTTGATAAATCGTGATTTACTATAAAATTCATGTTAATATAAAGTGATGCAAATACTTCCTACAGGATAAGTTTTTCTCTGTTTTGTTTATATATTAATTTTAACAGAGAAGCGTAGGAGAAATAAAAGCATCGATAAATATAAAGATAAAATATTATTTTTTTGGCTTGAAATACCAAAATATTACATGGTTGTGCTTACTAATTTCTTGCTTTAATATTGGTTGGTTATTGACGCAACGCGGAAGTTAAAATCTCGGAATCCACCGAGGGTTGATCTCCGAATCCACGAAAAACTTCGAATCCACGAAGAAAATATAATAAACAAAATTTTATTGATGAAAAAAAGATATGCCTTTAGAGCTTACAAGACTCTGTTTAAATAGAAAACAAATAAGAATCCTACGAGGACTCGAACTCCTACTAAAAATAGAAATAAGAACTCTAATTGACCCGAACTTTGCCAAAAATAGAAATAAGAAAACTATCCTCAAAAGACTCCCTACGATTAGGGAAGTAAATCGGTCAAATTTGGAATCAAACCGGATTTGCTTCCTAATCCAAACAGACTCCTAAAACATTACTAAAAATAGTAAAAAAACTGACGAAAACGCCGATATCTCTTAATCCGGAAGGAATTTGGCAAAACGAACGGCGAGTAAACCAAACTAGGTTGGTTTTGTTGGCTCCGTCTCGAAAAAATACGCGATTTAAAAAAAAATCGTCTAAATCTGACTTACGGATTGAAAGTTACGACCCGTTCTTCGTTGCAACCTATTTTCCTCGACCGGGTCCGCGTTTGGGCTTGTTACGATCCCGTTTCTCCATGAAGGTGTCCGCAATGTGTTCTACATCAGTTATGCTATTGATTTCTTGCTTTATATGCTAGTTGTGAGATAAATAGTGTTTATTGAATTTTTCTTTTGTGCTTAATGGAGGAAATCTTAGCCTTGGTAATATTAACCTTTTGGATGGGGTCCGCATAACTCTCAATTTACAGGATCACATGACAATCTAAACAAGGTAAAACGAAATCCAAAATAAGCAATGTAAATACCAAATTGGAAAGTTATGACGTGGATGATCACTTTCCATTTGGTGTCATAAATACCTAACATTCATCTAAACAACCAAATAGCCCCTTATTTAGACACATTTCTTAAAAATAAAAGGAGGGGAGAAAAAGGCTCAAACAAAAATTCATTTTGAATTTGCCGGGAGTCGAACCCGGGTTTATTGCTTGGAAGGTAATTATCCTAACCGTTGGACTATAAAGGCTGCGCCCATTAGTGAAAAATAGCTAGCTAATTAAAGGATATTTGTTTAACTATCGTATTATATTCAATTCAATAATTTATTTAACATTAAACGAAATAGCTTTTAGTATTCAGTTCATAAATAAAAAAATAGAATTTAACCAAATGTATATTCAATTTGTTTGATTATCAAATATTTATTTAAAATTTATTGCTTATTATTTGCATTATTACATGTATAATGTTAAATTTTGTCTCATTTACACTTTGCAATTTAAGTTCTATACTAATTTTGACAAACTTGAGTCATGTGTCACTTTTTAACCAAATATGTTTTCAATTACATAATTTAATATTCATTAACTATAAATTAATTTTCAAATAAATATATCATAAAATATTTGATAAATATCGTGAATATTCAAAACATATTTGTATTCAATTCAAAGGAATTTATAGAACGATATTCAAACTCATATTTGAATTCAAAGATTTTAACCAAATGCAAATATGAACATTATGGTATTCGATTCATTTCTAGTCCTAGATTAATGTAACATAAATAATTTAAAACAACAGATAATTAAAGGTTAAATTACCAGATTGTTATTTTTTGTACTCCTCTCTTACCAATTTGGTATTTTTTTTCTTAGCTTCGGCAATGTTTTGATATTTTTTCTAAGCCAAATGTGCAATTAGACCCATTACTTCGTCGGCGCCAAAAGAAGCTGTGAAACCTCTTTCCTCCTAGTAGTTTTTGGCCTCCCAAGCTTTATCTTCACTATATTTAGAGGTAATACCATGCCCTCTACTTTTTTATCCTAAAATTTACTTCATTGTATTGGAGTCAATATTCTTGCATAAGTTTGGGCACAGTTATTATCCTTACTAGCTAAATCGTACGTGCATAATGAACGAGACAACATTTAGAAACACAAAATCTGGCAAAATACCACATAATGATTTTGCTTAATTACATGCCATAATTTTCTTTGCCCCTCAAGTTATCATTTCTGTGAGGACCGGATCAGGTGCTTCGCCGGCAACGTCTTGTGGGCAAAGTGGGGTGCGGGAGTTTTTTGGCGAATAGAGTAGAAGATGCCAATGCTTGATCTGACTTCTTTTAGTTACATGTCAAATTTTGTAGTTTCTAATTGATTGTATTTTAAAATTATAACAAATTTTATTTTATTTTATTTTGCTAATTTCTTTTAGAAAATTCATAGTAATAGAGATATTGAGGTGATTTAACCTTAAAAAGTGCTAAAATTTTAACGGACGCTAAGTCCAAGGGTAAGTTTGATGAAAGAAAACAATTAAAGAGACAAATTTAGAAATATAATGATTTGGACGATAAATTTAAAATACCTATAACTTGACGAGAATATATAAAAACAATCCTAATTAAATCTCAGGTATGTTTGGCAACTAATCAAAAACTGGGCTAAGAATAATCCCGACCCAAATTCATCCTAAATTGATTTTAGTTTGGACTACTAAAATGATGGTCCAAACTAAAATTAGTTTAGTAAGAATTTTTTAGCCTATAACAGTGAACCAACTTTAATCCAGTTTTTTTGACAAACGAAATAGCAGCCAGAATTGTTAGACCAGTTCCGGAACTCACCTACACTTTTATCATGGCCAGACGACAATTAGATTTGCGTCACTGCTTGCGTCAAAACGCATGGGCGTCAACACCTCAAATTGCCCTTTTTTCTTGAGATCTTCCATAAACTAGCATTATTTCGAGCCCTACTCCTTCGCAAGTCGGTCAAAAATTCAAAAACACCAACCATGTCCTCCCCCTCGCGTGCCCCTCACGTTATCGAGGACTTCGGCGGCTTCCTCCAACTCCTCTCCGACGGCACCATCCTCCGCTCCTCAGCCCCGCTCTCCCAATTCCCCAGCGCCCTCGACAGTCACTACCCAAACATCGTCTTTAAAGACACACAGTTCGACCCCACCCACGATCTCACCCTCCGACTCTACAAGCCCCGCGGGCCCCACCGGAGCAAGCTCCCCGTCCTCTTCTACTTCCATGGAGGCGGGTTTATTATTGGGTTGTCTGCGTGGGGCCTGTTCCATAATGCCTGCCTCCGCCTCGCTACCGACCTCAACGTCCTTGTTGTCGCGCCAGACTACCGCCTCGCGCCAGAGCACCGGTTGCCCGCCGCCATCGAAGACGCGGTAATGAGTCCTCAGTTATGTTGAAAATTTTTGTTATAAAAGATTGAAATTTCATATAATTAATATGTTTCATTTATTTAATTTATGAGATTATTTTGCAATCACCAAACTATCTGGACTTCCTTTGAGAGACTAGTGTTTTTAGGATGATTATATTTTACTTTTTGGTTTCTTAGTATGGTTAGGTGCTTTTTAAGATGATTATCTTTTTATTATTAGGGATGTAGATTAATTTAATTTCTGAAGTTGCGGTGAGACTCTAATATGCCGCTTTTTAGCTGAAATTTGAACTCAAAAGTTACTCAACACTATCAATTTTTTTTTAAAAGTCCACAATATTAAGTTTGTGGTCGAGAGGATTCAAATCCAGATTGGTGTTGTTTAGTTCGCATTGTAAAAGAATGAAATTGGTTTCGATGCTTGCCACATAAGCTTTGAAAATCTGAAGGTAAAAAAATGTTTACATTTCCTATTTTGTTGGTTGATTTAGTAATTTATGTAAAAGAGATCTTAAAGAGCTCCGTCACATCAATTTTTTCATGAAATGCGTTAGCATCAAACCACTGAAATGGGTTTCAGGTTGTGAAATAGGTTTCATGTTTTGTTGTTAAACCAACCAAACTGCTCGAAAAGTATCTGCCATTGTACCAAAATTTCAAAATTGTGGCTAGCTTTAAAGGTTATTGTTTTATACTCTGCTAAAATCTAGTGGGTTTTTGATTGAGATCAATATTCGTAATCGAGATTATGGTCACTTGTGGATGTTCTTGAGCTCTTTCTTATAATTTTAGGATGCATCGGCTAACTCCAGAATCTCTTTGAGAGACTAGCGATTATAGGATAAAAAATGTCTGATTTTAGGATTGGTTATCCAATGATTATTTTTCTTATAACTTTTTTAATGTACAGTTAAGATTGATGATGTAGATTTAACTATTTTTCAGTTATTGTTGTCCTTGATAATTTTCGTTTCTTAATTTATAACAGAGATGATGAAAAGTTTTAAGTATTCTTAAGCTATACCTCTTGTAATGTTCTTGATGCATCAGGTAACCGCAGTCAACTGGCTCCGACCCGAAGCTGACCCCTTCCTCTCCGACGCTGACTTTAATAACATCTTCATCTCCGGCGAGTCTGCTGGCGGCAGTATAGCCCACCACCTGGCCCTAAAGCTGGGCCCCACCAGAATCAACGGCTACATCCTGCTGCAGCCGTTCTTCGGTGGTACTGAGCGCACAGAGTCCGAGGCCTGTTGTCACGCGGACGAGTCATGGACCCTTGAGGGGAGCGACCGGTGCTGGCGGCTTGCGTTGCCGGTCGGGTCCACGAGGGACGACCCGTTGGCGAACCCATTCGGTCCCGGGGGCCCACGGTGGGAGGAGGCGGAGGTGGGGCCCATGGTGGTGGTGGTGGCTGAAAGAGATCTGTTGAGGGATCGAGGCGTGGAATATGGGAAGAGGTTGAGGGAGATCGGAAAGAAAGTGGAGGTTGTGGAGATTGAAGGGGCGGAGCACGGGTTTCTTTCATTGGATTCTCGGTCACCGGTGGTGGATGAGCTCGTCGCCGTTATCAAGAGGTTCATGGAGGAGAACACATGAGCGGACTTTGATCTTTGTAGCTTTTGCTTCTTTTTTCTGTAATTTGATACTCCTGTTCTCCAACCTTAATCTAGGACTAATATTTGCTTGTAATTTGCACTAGTAGAAAAATGAGCAATCTAGACGGAAAAAACCGTCTAGTTTGTTCAAATTTCCGTCTAGTTTGGCCAAACTAGACGGAATTCCGTCTAGAAAATTCCGCTTAGAATATTTCCGCCTAGATTGACTCAAACTAGACGGAAATTCGCCTAGATTGATCAAACGAGATCGGAACCTACCTAGACGGTTTATTTTTCCGCCTAGGTTGCAACCTAGACTAAAACCGCCTAGATAGACAATCTAGACTTAAAACCGTTTAGGTTGCAACCTAGACTAAAACCGCCTAGGTTGTTATTATAGCAACCTAGACGGATTTTCCGTCTAGGTTGCAACCTAGACTAATTTCCGCCTAGGTTGTTATTATTTCGAAAAAAATTTGTCGCAATGTGGTTTATTCTCGCATTTTACATTTACCGATATACAAATCAATATATATTTACAAATAAACAAAATGTAAAACACATCCAACTATATTCCAATCCAATCCAATAATACGCATCCAACAATCCAATAATATGCATCCAACATTCCAATAAACTGCTTCAACAACCCAATCCACTCCCACAACCACAACCAACAATCCAATAAACTGCTTCAACAACCCAATCCACTCCCACAACCACAACCAACAATCCAATGCACACATTCGTGAATCATTTAATTACAACAAATATACAAAGAATCCTGAATACAAATAACATAAAGTATTCTTGCAAATAAATACTGTTTAGTGTATAAAATTCCAAAAAAAATCCAAACCTCACAACTTGTCACTGGCAACAGGTCAATCATCGCCATGTCACCGCAATGTGTCAATTATCGCCATCTCCACCGAAAGTCAAATTGATTTTGTTATAGAATCATGTGAATTTGACATTATATCAAATCTAAATGTTTTCTTTATGTATTAGTCCCTAAATATTCAATGTAGCATTAGTTCCTTATGTTTTCACTTTAAAGAAAATAATAACCAATTATTGAATTTTTCGTGGACTGATATGAAATAGAAATATTTTCTAAATAGTATGTAACTATTAAATATTATGGAGACCAATATATAATTATATGTACATTTTCTCGCATTTAAAGGAGTCTTATGTAATTATAATAGAATTTATGAACTCATTTTGAAATTGGATTAACACGAAATAAGATACTGCTACGCTTCTTCCGTAACCCAGATTACTCCGCACTGATGTTATAAGTCCTATAACATCACCAACGTATCGCCAGGTATCACACCGCCAAGCAACCTATAATGTAAGACATGACCTCGCCCATCGTATGGCCCTCAACACAACAAGACTCATCTCCTTAGTCACCGAACGAGCAATTGTGGTCCACCCTTCCACGTGAAAGCGGAGACTCAGAGAACAATTGGCATAGCGTAAATATCAATGGTGCCGTTGACGCCAGATGACATGGAGGATGCAAGGAATGATCTAATGCCCTGTAGCTCCAACACCGCAATGGATATCTTCCTCCTATTATTATGGGTGAAAAGGAACCACATAAGTTTTATGTTCAATTTAATAAATTAAATAATCTTATTATGTATATTATTCAAAATACGCTAATATTCACTAAGTACTCATGAATTTTTATCAAATAGCAAGGTTATATAAATATTTAGTATTCGCTTTGATTGTTTACCTATTATATCCCAACACGCTCGAGTAAGATTGATGTTATCCTCATCGATAGCATGTGAGGATTAGGCTCTCCTTCGCTCCCTCTTGAGACATATGCATTGCCGCCTCCTTTGTTGCAAGTTCAAACCCTCCTACATAAATTATCAAGATTAAACGTCAATTGCAACATTGAGAAAAGATCTAAGAAAATTTAAAGAAAATTCGAATAAATTGATTAACAATTCTAAATAAGTTATAATTAAGTCTTACCACCAACTCGAGGTTTGCCTTCATCTTATCCTTATTTTTCTCATCGCCTTTATACCGATCACCGGTTAGCATATGCCAACTTTGCCTTTATGTTCATCGGCATTATTGATTTTCCCCGTAATTTTATAAATTTATGAGACTTTGTCGTCATATTAAGCACCTAAGATCTTTAAAAATTTTAAATAATATATACCCGCCTCGACAATAATCATCCTCCGTGATAGCATAGGAGTGTGAACCCAAGTGGTGGTCATGTAACTTTTTCCTCTATTTATCGACCCTTCGTTGATTTGTTCTTTAAAAATTGAATATTAATAAAGTTACAATGAATGAAAATATCATGACATGTATATAGTATATCATAAAACTAACTCAGGCGGCCTCGTCCCAATACATGAGGAGAGCTGTGAAATGAAGCTTGTCAACCCTTTCATCAATGTTCAAAAATCGCCGCCTCCGTATACTTGTCATATGTTTCTGCCTTTAATTTGATGTCTCCACTGCTTGAGGATGGTTTCAACCTTAACATTAAAAACATAGTTCCAAGCCCCGAAAGTCCTCAAGACAAAATATTCTGTAAAATATGCATGCATATTTTAATTACGATAATACAATATCTATTGCTATTCAATAATAAATGAATAACATGAATAATTACCATAAGGTCCTTCCATATCCGCCATATGTCGCCCACGGTAGTTCCTTAAAATTGAAATACGGATTGACAATGCTTGCTCTAATGCACGAGAACCCCGATGTAACTACTAAATTCTACCAAACACCAATAGGCAATGCTTCATTATTCCAAATAATAATGGCTCTCATGCCCTTGGTGGTTGTTTGACTCTGCTTGCCCCCGACGCCGTCTCCGCTATCCGATCCGCATAGCACCTATAATAATAACAATATGATAATATATCATGTAACTAAAGAACACGTAGCCACATTACAAATAAAATTAAAAGTGCTTACTATAGGACACCTATAAAATTTACCTTTATCTTCCTCCCTTTTTAGCTTCGAAAGAACGGTCATTCTAACCTCCATTATAGGCATGATCTCATTATACCTTTTATCCGCTAATGGGTGGTGCTTCATTGCTACGCTTCGAGGTAATCGCCCCGAGGTAGGGTAGACGGCGATACTCATCTGCCTTGGGCCGCAAATCGGCATGAAATGTTGAAGAAGAGAAGGAGGGTGTCCATGAGTCGCAATCAATTAATAAAGAGGATAATTAATATAAAAATTAATAAATCACACCTATAAATATTAACCGAGTATTAATAATTGCCTCATGTGATTGTTCGGTGGTGCACCTGATGGCCCGTGTCAAAACCCATGTCTCGCATTCAAGAAACAATATGAGCTACATTACTAATATTTTTAAAAAATTTATGCAACTATTAAACCAATTGTACCCAAGATAAGGCGATATTGGTGGTGCACCAGTTGGTCCGTGTTGAAAATCCCCAACTGCAACCAAGAAACGATATAAGTTAGATGACTAATTTTTATTTAAAAATTTATTAATATATTAAATATTTTATACCAAGATGAGGATGTGGTGGTGGTGGTGGTGGTGCACCAGTTGGTCCGGTGTTGAAAACCCCACCGCAACCAATAACGATATAAGTTAGATGACTAATTTGAGAATAAAAATTAGTTAATATGTTAAATAATTTATACCCTCATGAGGAGGTGGTGGTGGGGCACTAGAGGGTTCGTGTGTCCCTCATTGTGACTGAGCCGGGTGGTACTCGGGTCTTATCACGATTCTTACCAAAAGCCTCATATTCCTCATCCGCAAAAAATTATCAAGAAACTCAACAATTAATATCATAAATGCATTAAAAATTGACAGCCTATTATCATACCCCCATTAAATAATTTTATTAAGCAAATTTTAAAACAATAATGCACCGAACGTAGCTCATACCTATCATCATTAATTTGCAATAAGATTCTCAATGTCGGTTTGATTACCATGATCGATCATATCAAGCCACATTTTATGTAGGAAAAGTCTTGCCAAACATCATCGATGACTCAATTGGTTCATTACAATTATCTTCACTTTCCTCATCATTTATTTCATTGTTATTAGGAAGAACAATGGATCTTGGCTCCTTGTACAAAACCACCCATTCAAAGAAAAACATTTGGATCTTTCACATAGAAGCACCGATCCGCTTGTTCTCATGAAAATAAATTTCTCATCTTGATATATTTCTCGGTCAAGATTGACAAGTGTAAACCCGTAATGATCCTTTTGCATTTTTGCAGACACCACCAACCTTGAACATCATGTAACTACATTGTTCGGCTTACCAAAACCATAGATTACCTCCACAATATCTTCTAATTGGCCATAATATATGATGTCACTAGAACTGGTTCTCGATCTCTTGTACTTGAAAACATTCTTGAGCAAAACAACCCATGACTCCACTATTTTGGGTTACCCTCCTATCATCGGTCTTTAGCGCTCTAATTTATACCCATTGACAATATGTTCATTATAACGCCTTACTGTAGTAAGGACGTTGTGCATGAATAATAATTTCTTCAGATAATGTAGTGCCCTCAAAAGTGATGTTTCAACCTAAGCAAAACAATATCGCTGAATATTAAAGACAATATTACCTTAAAGTTCGTTGCTAGAATCATACAACACTTACATCAATTCGAACCAACTGCAAATTCGTTCTTATGTTTTTCTCAATAGTATACCGTGATTCCTACCGGTTATTTCCTTCCTAAGCTTCTCCAGGTGTCGCCTATTAATACAATATATAAGATTATATTGATGAGTTAAAAGTAAATTATTATATAACATCCATATTACTTTTTTATTTGTTACCTTCGATAGTCTCTGAAAATATCAAGATTTTCTAATACATATGCATGAATTTGATCTAAGTCAGAACTTGAATACTTTTCACGCTTCTTATCCTTAGGTGGATTCTGATATGCGGTTTTCTTCTTACGCATGTAACGTGATGCAAACACAAAGCATTCGTTGGCCACATATCCTTCAGCTATCGAACCCTCTGGATGAGCTCGATTGCGAACATAGTGTTTCATGCAACCCAAATATCTACGATAATTTGAAAATAAGCAATTATTATATGGAGTCAATATAAGAAATGTATACATAAGTAAAGTAAGGTCATGAAATGCCTAACCTTTCAATCGGATACATCCAACGATAAGTAACAGGACCTGCAATCATAGCCTCTCTTGCAAGATGTTGGGTAAGATGGACCATGATCGTAAAAAAGGAAGGCGGAAATATCACTTCCATATTGCATAAAGTAACTCGGATATCTGCTTCAAGTTTATTAAATTCACCCACATCTATAACTTTAGAGCACAATTTTCTGAAGAATCCACAATACTCAATAATAATCTTCGACGCTTCTTTATCCATATTGTTACGAGTGCAACCGGAGCAATTGATGAAGAAGGACGGTAATCATGGGTCTTCAAACCTAAGAGTTTCCTCTCTTGCACTGGACATTATTTGATATGTTAGAAGAGTAACCATCCGGCGACTTTACCGATTTGAGAATTTCACAAAATCTCTCAGATCCGCCACCGACATTGTAACACGAGACGGAGGCAACTTCATTCTTTTTGACCAACGCCTTGTGCATGCAAATCATTCAATATTCAACGCCAAGTCTTGGCGAGCCCGTAGGCCATCCTTCGACTTATTGGCATCCTGTAAGAGAGTTGACACTATATTATCGCAAACATTTTTCTCAATATGCATCACATCTAAGTTGTGCCGGATTTTAAGCTTTTGCCAGTAAGGTAGCTGAAAGAAGATACTAAATTTAGTCCATCCTCTAGGCAATTTTTTGGCTTCATCCTCATCTTGCAATCTCCTGACAGCTTCTCTTACGCTTCATTGATTTTTTCTCTTTAAGGAGTCTCTTACTCCGAAGCTTGGCGATTTAGAATAACGGTTTTTCCAAACCTTATTTTCGGATACCCCTCAAGCAACTGTACAATCTCATCTCCAGTCATTTGACGCGGCGTCATCCTCTTCTCAACTGTGCCATCAAACATAGCAGACATTTTTCGAAACTTATGACTCAAGGGTAACCACCTTCTATTAAACCAATAGCAGCTCTTTCGGCTATGTGCTAATTGAACAGCTTCAAATTCGGACCACATACCGGACAAGCAAGCTTTCCCTTCAGAGACCAACCGACAGATTAGCATAAGCAGAAAATCATTAATCGTCCACATTAAAATAGCACGTAATCTAAACGACTCTTTAAGATGAACATCATACGCCATTACACCCTCATGCCACAACCGCTTCACCATCAATTAGCGGCTCCAAATAAACGCCAATATCATTCCCCGATGCGTGCTTGCCGTATCGCGAACGAGTATCATATACGGCCGTTTCATACAAAGCAATGGAGGTAAATTATATGGCATTAATACTACCGCCAAGTAGACCAAATGTAACTCATTACCCCAAACGGATTGAATCCGCCGCTGGATAAACCCAACCTGATATTTCTATAATCATCAACAAAATGGGGATAGATTTTATCAATATGCTTCCAAGCTAAAGCATCAGCAGGATGTCTCAATTTACCATCATCTATTCGATCATCTTTATGCCACCTCATGTTCTTTGCGGTCTCTTTGTTCATATACAATCGCTGCAATCTAGGGACCAATGGAAAATGACGAAGCACCTTTGTCGAATCTTCTTCGCATCCCTCTACTTCGGTGTCCTCCCCGTTGAAGAGTTTTTGCGTTGTTTCCACCGAGAAACTCCACACGCCGGACACTCCAAGGTCTTTATTGGCTTTATAGTATAGCATACAATCGCTCGGACATGCATCGATTTTATTATAATCAAGACCCGTGAGCGAAACAATCTTTTCACCGATAAGTTGTTCGGGTATGCTAGCCTCTCCTCCAGAATAACCGTCCAAGCAAATCTAGAAGCATTTCAAAATAATTATCACCATTCCACTCTGTCTTAATATGCGGAGTTTCAAAGATAAAAGAAAATCTGAGTAATCGGTACAACCCTCATATAGCTCCTTTTCATGATCTTCTACTAGCTTCATTATCTCCTCTACATCCGCTAAGGCATATCTTCAAGATTTTCCTCACCTTCGACATCTACGACCTTTTCAAAGATCATTTCCGATATCATATTCAATTTCATCTCCGTATCATCTTCCCCATTGTCATCGATATTATTTTCGATCGGACGTGAAACCATATCATTGAACATTCTCTCAGGTCGCCTAACCGTAGCCACCGGACGTACTAACATGCACATTCGCTCCTCATCTTCAATGCAATCTTCTCCGTGATATGACCAATATTTATAGTTCTCATCAAAGCCTGATTTAATTAGATGGAGCCGTATATCATTTCTATTCAGTAGCTTCATATTCCTACACCTACAACAGTGGACAATACATAGCACCGCTTAGATTTCTGATTCATTTCGCATACCGCATGAATGCGTCACATCCCTCCTTATATCTCGTGTCACGAAATCTTTCAAGTCGAGGGATATCTATCCACGATTTGTCAGGAGTTACCCTCATCTGTAAATTTTATACAATTATTAACTTCAATTAATCTCACTACTTTCGTGTAAATTTATGAATCGTCTGTAATAATATACGCACAACTTACATCCTACCTCTCATACATACATCATTTAATAATTAAAAAAATTTCTCTTAAATTAAATTTAAAATGTATATAGGAAATAATTACCACAATCTACCGGCTGTCATAGGAAGGCTTTATCCCATTAAGAATATAGTAGTGCCTACATCCAACTTCAAGATACTTTGTATGTTTTCATTTTTATAAATGGCAAGACTTCCAGCTATTCTCCTCAGACACCGTATGGATGTTATAATGCGTATTGGCAGAGACCAAACGCGTAACAACATAATGCTTATTGTACACGGAGAACAACGAATACGCACCAAACTTTCAAGAAATGAAAACATAAAAGTATACAAAGTTGAATGTATGCACTACTATATTCCTAACCCGTCCGAGAAGGACAGATCCAATAATTACGAATTTTAGTTCCAATTCTTTCTTCTTATAATATAACGTAAACGATCATTTTAGGTAGAAAATTTCATCTCCTACCCAAATATGAGTCGATATCTTTTATATTATACGCCAAAAGAATTGGATGTAATTATTGACGGAAATCTAGGGTAACGCTATCTTTTTCATTCACTCTAATTGATATATAACACATTATAATTTATTATAATATAATGTGTTATATATCACTCTATTTTATGGAATTTTTTATTTCACGTAATTTCAGATCACAAACTCATATCATCACACATAATTTTAGTACGACGGATATTAGTGTAAATCGGCTATCATAATTGGTGTTCAATTAGAGTTAATCTTTAACTAAGTATTCAATTAAATTAAATTAGAGTTAATTAGGTATTTAAACTAAATTCAGAATAAACAAAATAAAATTTGAAAACTTGAATTTTTAGAAAAATAATACCTTTTAGGCGATGAGACGATGATCCTGACGACGCCCGAGGCATCAACATGAGCAAATGTATGGGAGGAGGAGGGGGGAATCATGGATGGAATGGAATGGAATGGAATGGAATGGAATGGAATGGAATGGAATGGAATGGAATGGAATGGAATGGAATGGAATGGAATGGAATGGAATGGAATGGAATGGAATGGAATGGAAGGAAGGGGGGACATGGAGGGGGGGGGGGTGGAGGAACGGAAGGAGGGAGAGGGAGGGGTCATTCGGGTTCGCTTTTTTAAAGCTTCGGCGGCGGAGGCTGAGGGAAGGGATCGGAGAGAGTGGGTTAGGGTTTTATTTTTTTGGTGGGGTCCACCAACCTAGACGGAATTTCCGTCTAGGTTGTTAAACTAGACGGAAATTCGTCTAGATTGAAACCTAGACGGAAATTCGCCTAGGTTGTTTTTTAAAAATTAAAAAATTAAAAATTTATTTTGATCAAACTAGACGGAAAATTTCCGCCTAGTTTGATCCGCCTAGATTGATCATTTTTCTACTAGTGTTGTTTGTCGTGATTGAAATTTCAAGCTACGCAATAAGTGTTTTTCTTTGTCAAAATAAGTCTTTTAGCAATACTAAAAGGTTGCATATCTGAGATGAAAAATTTGTACTGTGGTTAATTTTGCAAATATATTTACTAAAATCTATAACCGATATGATATGATTGCAGATATGATTATGTAGTGAAATATCCTGATCTCAGAAATATCCAAATATATATTGGTCATACTGCTGTAATAATTTTAATCCTTAGATTAATAGTAATCAAGATATCTAATCTTAGCTTTTAGAGATAACAAACATATTAATGAACTCTCTTGGATCATACAAACTATTTTTTTAATATTATCTACTTTTCTCATATTCATTTTGTATCTGCATGTATATCCGCCTATATATCAACATGCATATTCATATCTATATCCGATTTAAGCGGATATGGATATGAATTTCTCTTATCAAGGCATATCTGTATCTTGGGTAAGTGGATACAGACATGAATAGCATCATATCTAAGCTGTATCCGACTGTATGCCCCTAGGGGAACCCATCCAATGGGGAAAAAAGGAAATTTTCACAACCCCCTTCCCTCGAACTTTGCGAAAGCGAAACAAAAATGTCATGTTTGAAAAGTAAACGGGGATCTTTTGCATTTACCTAGTCATCGAACCCGTCTATTTCTTTGAAAGCAATTATCCTAACCACTGGATAGGGTGGAAACGAACCAAATAGTTAAAAAATAATTCGTTTATTATTAGTCTAAATGTGGTCATATTCGATTTGGTAGTTCATTTAACAATAAATAAATAAGTTTTAATATTCAGTTCATTAACGAATAGAATTTAACTAAATGTATGTTCAATTTGTTTGACAAATTAAATATCCGTTTATGATTTTCTACTTTTCTATTATTACATTATATTATCTTTTATGTGAGCACAATGTTATAAATATTTCTATTTATAAATATTAACTTAAGTTATGAACAATTTATAAACAAACCCATCGCAGACGATTGGGAGGTTCTAATATAGCTCACATGATCTTCAGTCTGATTCCGAATGGGTTATTAAAAAGAAAAAAGAAAAATGATTTATAAACATGGGTTTTTGAGATACTAGTTTTTATGCACGTGCAATGCACGTGGTTAAATATCATAATTATTTTATTTTTAGTTTTTTTTCTTAGTATAATTCAATAAGATTCAATTTGAGTTGAAATCTCTAAACCTTGATTATTGCAATTGCCATAATTTTTATTTAAACATTTTAAAAATTTTGATGAAATAAATTTGTGTGTTAAATGGGGATCAATATATTTTTATATAGTTGCATACTATCACTTTTCAGTTTGTACATATCAAACTTCATGTGGCATACTTGTTTATCGGATCATCGATCTCCAATTTGTTTATCTAAGTCATTAAATATAATGTTAAATTTGAAGAGAAAAATACAATAATCTATTCTTAATGTGTTTAAAAAGATATAAATAAATTTCTATAAAGAGAGCTCGACCGAAAAATAATAAATAGTAAGTTGGTTTGTATAAGCTCGTTTTACCACCAAATCGCAAGAGATACAAATATAAAAGCAATCTATGATGTATAATAAGATGATTAATCTAGAAATGGGCTTAAATAATACAGAAGAAAAGCATGACATTGATGGTTTATTGAAAAAGGATTCACTATATTTTGTTCGTAATTATTGATAGACTTAAAAACATAAACTAAAGATTATTGGTAACTCTAAGCATTATTTTATATGATTAAAACATGCAAATAAGCATATAAAAATACTTAAAATTTTGCATGAAAATTCCTTCTAAAGATTCCTAATTTACTCAAATAATTAACCTATTCTATAAAATATTCAAAACAATGTTGTCCTTTATTCCTTCTATTTAATTTTTTGATTAAGCCGAGATTAATTCTTCTCCACCTTTATCATTTTCCTGGATAATTCCAGAGTAGTGTCTTCATCATCTCGCCGATTGTTACATCAGTTGAAGCTAGATTTCTTGTGCTATTATCTTTCCTTATGCTCATTCATCATTTGTCTTCTCATATAACTTCATGAGGAATTTGAATATCTTTCTAATGTTCAATACAAACTTCTAGAAATATGAACTCTTATTATTTTTCTGTTTCATTGAGAATAAAAGTTAATCTCATGAAAAAAATTTATTTTTTGATTTATTAACTGATTTTGGCATCTGATGTGAGTAAGTTTTCTAAAAATTCTCATTTTTTGTAAATCTTCAATTTTGAGGGTTTTTGTAATTTTAAAGAAATTTAGGGTGCTTTATGAAAATTATAAACTATTTTATGGGTCAGTGTATAATTATTGAGGGTTTGAAATTCTCATGGTTTTTGTGAATTTTTAAGTTTTAAGGTGTTTTTATAATTTTTAAACTTTCGTGATGCTTTATGCAAATTATAAACTACTTATGGGTCTTTTTCGATCAACTTGATTTATACTACTAATTAATGCCTTCAGTTCCTAGTAGAGTTCTCATTGCAGAGGCTATATTAGACTTTTAAGAACCAAGTCTTGTTTGCTTATGGTTTATGAGGTGTGTAGTTTTAAGCTTAAAAGTTCTATAAAGAATTTTCTACTGTTATTTTGACACATTAATTAAGTTAAGAAGTGGACGCAAGTAGTAAATATGAAAAACATTAATGAAGGAGAAGGAAAAAAAAAAAATTTGCCCTTGTTCATAAGTTTTGACGTCCTTGTATTTATTTACTTTAAAATTAAAGAATGTTGGATTGATTGAAACCATTAAACAAAATAAATCATCATAGCAAATAAATTATTAAAGTCCTAACCTTGATTCCAATAAAGGGTGCACAAACAACAATCAATAACTAACAAAAGAAAAAGAAAAACTTATTAACCTTTGAACCTTTCTATTTATAGTGGGGAATAATTTTAAGCAATGAAGACAACAACAACAAAAAGAAAATAGAAATTATTAATAAAATGAACAAAGAAACATAACATAAGACAATAAAGGGACATTCCTGTCAAAGGAGACTAAAGTGCTATGGAAATTGTATAATTCTTGATTTATACATATAGCATGAGATGTTACATGTGAGAAGATAATAATTGTAAATAGAGTTATATTTGGATAAAAATTATGTAATTTTCTTGAAGTTTGAAATATTGTTTCTTTTAATAATAGATTTAAATGTTTCAAAAATTATAGAAACGCCTCAAAAGTTTAAATAATAAAAACACCCTGAAATTTTTGAAATTTTAAAACTTGCAAACAATAGAGAGGAATTCAAAGGATTGCCATCAGCACCTGAAAATTTAAAATTTGTAAAAATAACCTCAAAGTTATAAAAATTACAAAAACCCATTCCAAAGTTAAAAATCACAAAAACCCTAAAATTTCAAAACCTATAACCAATACATATCAAATCTAGAAATTATTAACAAATCGCTGAAAATTTAATTTTACAAAAACAATCCAAAGTTTTATAATTATAAAAATACCCTAAAAACTTAATAGTCAAATTTAGATATTAATTGTGTAGTTATTATTTAAAATCATGCAATAAATGAAATTTTTGTGAAAAAGAATTTAACAATTAGTATTAAAGCACGTTGAAAGTGTGGGTAGTATTAGTAAAGTACTTTGATTTGAATTTTGGCTATTGATTTGCATTTTGTTACTTTTAGCAATTTATTAGAATTTTTCATTAATTTTAGCGACTGAATTTGGATGTTGAAAATTTATAAAAATTTTAAGCAATTTATAAAAATTATACATTTTATCTAGATTAATGACTTGTCGTCGTCATAATTGAATTTATGAAACTATCTGTGCTTATTTTCTAGTTCTATGACTTAAGGAGTTTGACCATATATTTTAATTCAGTTCGAGTTTATTTTAAAGACATTTCAATCAATGAATTTTACTTCTAAATTCAATTTAAGGACATTTTGATCTATTCTATTTGAATTTTAGTTTAAGAATATTTCAATCAATTTGAATCAAATTTTAAGCACGTTTCAACCAATTTGATTTGAATTTTAGATTGTTCTATAGATTTGCATCTTTTAGGAGTTGTTTTTCCTTTTTGCTATGAGATGTTTTATAGTTTTGTAGGGAAAATATAAGGAATTTTCTATAAATCTCAAAAGATCATGGTTATTTTATATTTTTAGGAAATCTGAACTTTTTCTCAAACCGATAGAAAATTTAAGCTTTTCTGCAATTTATAAGAAAATCGACTGCTCGCAATTTTTTGGAAAAATATTAACTGTTCCACAATTATCACAAGAATTTGGATTATTATACAATTTTCAAAATAATTTGGACCTTTCTGCATTTTCAAATTTATTTTATTTATTTATTTAATTCTTTCAGGGCTTGGCTCTTGTGTATTTAATTTTGTGTTGCTAGGTAGAACCAATGCATGGGTCCTACATCGTATTTTATTTTATTTATTTAATTTCTTAAAGGATTAATATTTGAAGTTTGAAGTTGTAGATTAATATAAATATTAGGACATTTAATTCACACGGCCCTTCTAATAGGCACCGTTAGATCACAAAAATTAGGATATTTGGTTCACATGGAATTAGAATATAATTAGGTTATTACAAAAATTAGGATATTTAGTTCATATGGGATTATGATACAGTTAGGATATTTAAAGTTGAATTAGAATTTAATTAGGTTATTATGAAAATTAGGATATTTAGTTTACATGAGATTATGATATCATTAGGATATTTGAAGTTGTAGTTCACATGAGATTAGGATAATTATAATAGATTTGAATTGAAATGTAATATCAAAAGAGTTAAGGGTATTTTTGTCTATCGAAAGATAGATTTGAATTGAAATGTAATACCTAAAAGAGTTAAGGGTATTTTTTCACCGAAAGATTTTCCGAACTCGTGCTTTTAAAGGAGTATGATATGATATGCCCTCCAAATTGTCCATATTTTTATTTTACCCTCCAAATCATTATATTTTCAAATTTTCTCTCCAAATTGTGGATTCCACTCAAAATTATCCTCCACTTCAACTGTTAAAGAATTTTTATGGTGTTTAAAAATATGATTTAATACGCTATAACCCTACAATTTTTCAATTTTTTCATTTATTTTGACCCAATGATAAATTATTTTGTGGAGTTTAAAATATACAATATCATGAAATATAAGTCACAATTTTTGTGCATTTCTGTTTGTTTTGACCCCAATCAAAAATAATTTTATGGAGGTTCAAATTGACGATTTCATTAGCTTTTTCCCATGATTTTTAAAATTTTTTCGTTTGTTTCGATCCAATGGCAAATAAGTTTGTGGAGTTTAAAATTCACAATTTCATGAGCTATAACCTACCATTTTAAAATTTTTGTTTGTTTCAACCCAAAGAAAAATAATTTTGTAGTGTTCAAAATTCTAACCCACACATTTGTGCATATTTGTTCATTTTGACCCAATGAATTGCTTTTTCTAGAGTTCTAAATTTATGATTTAATGAGCCATAACCCATAATTTTGTGCATTTTATGGCCCAATGGTAAATAATTTTACAGAGTTAAAACTTCACGATTTCATAAGCTATAAACCACAATTTTTATCCATTTTTATTCATTTTGACTACCGGCAAATAATTTTGTGAAATTTAAAATTCACGATTTTATGAACAACCCATGATTTTTATCCGTTTCTATTCATATCGATCCAATGATAAATAAATTTCTAAAGTTTAAAATTCATATTTTTATGAGCTATAATACATGATTTTTGTCCTATTTTGTTCTTTTCAACCTAATACTAAATAATGTTTGTCCAACTTTGTTCATTTTGATCCAATGGCGGATAAATTTTCAAAGTTCAAAAGCACAAATTTATGAGCTTTAACCAAAGATTTGTTTCCATTTCGATCAATTAGAAAATAAGTTTATGAAGTATAAAATTCATAATTTCATATGCTATAACCTATGATTTTTGAACTACATCGTTTGTTTCAACCAGTGGCAAATAATTTGGAGGAAATAAAATTCACAATTTCATATCCTATAGCCCACAATTTTAAATTTTCTAATTTGTTTTGATCCAATGATGAATAATTTTGTAGAGTTCAAAATTCTCTACTTCGTGAGCTATAACCCACAAATTTTATGTATTTTTATTCGTTTCGACCAAATGGAATTTTTTATGGAGTTCTATACTACTTTCAAAAAGTTGAGTCATGTGTAACTTTTTAACCAAATATCTTTTCAATTACATAATTTAATATTCATAAACTATAGATTAATTTTCAAATAAATATATCATAAATTATTTGATAAATACTGGGAATATTCAAAACATATTTGTATTCAAATTGAAAGAATTTAGAGTATAACATTCAAATTCATATCGAATTCAAAGATTTTAACCAAATGCAAATATGAACATTGTAGTATTCGATTCATTTCTAGCCTTAGATTAATGTAACATAAATAATTAAAACAATTGATAATTAAAGGTTAAACTACCATATTGTTATTTTTGTATACCTCTCCTATCAAATTGGTATTTTTTTTAGCTCTGGTGATGTTTTGATATTTGTTTATGAGCCAAATGTGCAATTAGACTCATATCTTCATCGACGCCGACAAAAAGCTACGAAACCTCTTTCCTCCTAGTAGTTTTTGGCCTCTCATGCTTTATCTTCACTATATTTAGAGGTAATACCATGCCCTCTACTTTTTTTGTCCTAAAATTTACTTCATTTTATTGGACTCAATATTCTTGCATAAGTTTGGGCACATTATTATCCTTACTAGCTAAATCGTACGTGCATAATGAATGAGACAACATTTAGAAACACAAAATCTGGCAAAATACCACATATTGATTTTGCTTAATTACATGCCATAAATTTCTTTTCCCCTCAAGTTATCGTTTCTTTGAGGACCGGATCAGGTGCTTCGCCGACAACGTCTTGTGGGCAAAGTGGGGTGCGGGAGTTTTTTGGCGAATAGAGTAGAAGATGTCAATTCTTGATCTGACTTCTTTTAGTTACATGTCAAATTTTGTAGTTTCTAATTGATTGTATTTTAGAATTATAACAAATTTTATTTTATTTTATTTTGCTATTTTCTTTTAGAAAATTCATAGCAATAGAGATATTGAGGTGATTTAACCTTAAAAAGTGCTAAAATTTTAACGGACGCTAAGTCCAAGGGTAAATTTGATGAAAGAAAACAATTAAAGAGACAAATTTAGAAATATAATGATTTGAACGATAAATTTAAAATACCCATAACTTGATGAGAATATAAAAAAATCCTTATTGAATCTCAGGTATGTTTGGCAACTAATAAAAAACTGGGCTAAGAATAATCCCGACCCAAGCTCATCCTAAATTAATTTTAGTTTGGACTACTAAAATGATGGTCGAAACTAAAATTAGTTTAGTGAGAATTATTTTAGCCTATAATGCAAGTCATCAGGGATCAACACGGCAAATTTCTCACCCAAAAGGCCAAATGTGCGTTATGCGGTCATATCTTTGAAGCTTATCATAAGAGCGGCACTAACCACCTCAAATGTCATTTGAAAAAAAACACAACATAGCGCAAGCAACGTCTCAAGGCGACATCCGCCAATCTCTACTCTCTCAATCATCTTCCTCCGGTAGCCTCGGTTCATGGAACTACGACGCAATTAAAGCCAGGAACTGCGTCATTTGGTTTATTGTTCTTAAAAATCATCCTTTTAAATTAGAAGAAAATGATGAATTTGAGGATATGATTAGAGATGGTTTTTATCCCGTATTTTAAAAATTTCTCGTCAAACTTGTCAACGTGATATTTTAAAATATTATCACTAGAAAAATAAAAATAATTTCTTATTTTCAAAGCTTAAACTGTAAATGTTCTCTAACTTCTGATATTTAGACACCTATAGCACAAACTGATTATTTATGTACCACAGCACACTGGATTGATGACATTTGGCAAATGTTTAAAGAGTTGCTTCTTTTATTTCATTTGAAGATTCACACACTAGTGTAAGTATTGCAAATTTAATAATCGAAGAACTTTCAAAATTAGAAATTTTAAAAAATATTTTCTCTTTCACTAGATAATGCAAGTAATAATAATGTAGTTGTAGATTATATCAAATCATCTTTGCTATTGCCATGCCAGGTGATATTTTTCATAGTAGATGCATGTGTCATATTTTAAATTTAATTGTTCAAAGTGTATTTGATGAAATTAAACCAATGGTAGAAAAAGTTAGTGTTATAGCTTATGCTCATAATGCTACTTGAACCAAGACTTAAAAGATAAAAATAATTGTGCGTAAGAAAATTGTGTAAAATCTAAGTTAATTCCAAAATATGTTTACCACATGTGGAATTCCACCTATGCAATGTTAAATGTAGCAATATAATATAAAAAATTATAAATAATTTTATTGCTTTCTATACTTCTAGTTCTGACTCTGCATCTAGTTCTGGTAAAATGTGTGGAATAATTGATGATGAATGGGCAATTATAAGTTGCGTAAAAGAGATGCTACAAGTTTTTTATGAAGTTACTATGTTATTATCTGGTTGTTATTATCAAACTATTAGTCAAGTTGTTTTACAAGTTTTAAATATTAAAACTTTTTTAATACTTATCGCTTGAATAATTATTTTTCAGACGTGATTTTTAAAATAGAAAGCAATTTTAATAAGTATTTTAGACCTATTCCTATTATGTTTGGTTTGGGGATTCTTATTGATCCATGCTTGAAGGATATTGGCCTCCAAAATTTATTGAATTCTTTGTATGAGAACATGGTAATAAAAACTAATAGCGGTCAGACTATTACTGCTCTTACTCATCATCGCACTACTAAATATTATTTTTAAAGATTATTTAATGACTATGTAGGTAGATATGGTGTAAGTATACCTCAACCTACAGGTTCTACAAGCTCTAGACGGGGCAAAGGTAAGCTTTTTTATAGGAAATCGATGATAGAAAGGCTAACAGGTATGGGTACTAGCCTTGGTTAGGATCATCAACAAGGAAAATTTCTAAAATTAAATAATATTTAGCTGCACATTTAGTTAAATCTCAAAATAATATTGATTTTGATATTTTGCAATGGTGGAGAGTATATGGAACAATTTCATATCCTGTACTTTCCATCATGGCTCGGGACTTACTAACAGTGTAGGTTTCTACCGTAGCTTCGGAATCTGTTTTCATCGCATCACAACGTTTGATCAATGACCACAGAACATTGCTGGATCCGTGTATCATATAGGTGGTAATGTGCTTATAAGATTGGTGGAGGTACGAGAAGAGAACTCAATACATCGACCGGATAGCTAATATTGAAGATAGATTTAATGAGTTGACGATAGCAGATAAAGAGTAGAAAGTTATTTGTAATTTATAATTTTTATATTTTAACTGTAAATTTGTGATAAATTATTTTGGAAAGAGTAATAAATGATAGTGATATACATGAGTAGGTGTCAAGCTAGTTGGAATGTACTTATCTATTATGATGCGATAATTTCCCAAAAAAAAAGTTATAATTGTTATGATTAATTTTTTTATTGCTTTAATTTCTATGAACTTTGCAAATTGTATAATTATAAGTGATTAATAATAAGGTAAAATTTTTGTCAAAATTTCTCATATTTTAATTACACCTGAAATTCCATATTTTTTGCTAAAAATCTAATTTTTTAGCAATTTTTTACAAAAAATAAAAATAAAAAAACAAAAAAATTAAGGCCGGCCCGGGCCCTCTGGGTCCGAGTCTGGGTAGGGCACTTTGCTCGGCCCGGGCCCAAAAACCCGAGCCGGACCGGCCTGTTTGAACAGGCCTACTTATAGGGACCTTTTTTGTTGACCATTTATTAAAGCAGGTCACCATTTAATGTAAGACTTATCCCATTTTTATTTTTTATTTTTGGGTTCACTCACTGCCAGTAGGGGTACCATCAACATTGGGATTCAATCCCCTGGCTTCTAAATCTCTAATGACATAGTTAAAATAATTGAAATATAGTAAACGGTGTGGGGATGATGGAGTAGTCAAATAAACTAAAACGGAAAAGAGAAAACTGGCTATGAGGTCTTTTTTACAAAATGTGCTGCCAACCCATTGTCATGTAAGTCCAACACTGATGTGACAGCGAGGCTCATACTTAAGATGATCATGTTTCATTTTGCAAAATAAGCTATCAATTTTTTTTTCCAACAAAAATAAATCTGCTTATCACATAATAATTTTTACTAATGTAGATAGTTAATGAAAAAGTCAAAATAGTTCTTTTCAATAAAAATAGGACAATATAGTTTCCTACGAAACTTCTAGTAATCTGTAATAGTTATTTGATAAACAATGCCATTATCATCTAATAGATGATAACTATTTATTTTGAATGAAAAGTGGAAATTAGTGTAACTCATGGGATACGTTGTATTAGAAATGAATCAGAATCATTTGATTACGAGGTCAATTGCAAATAACGCTCTCGTATATGTTTTAGCAAAATTAATCAATACTCAACTCGTTTATTAGCACTTATAACCTTCACCTCTTGGCCTCAACTTATGGGTTAGAGATAGGTTATCTGCAATTTGCCCTTCTGGAAATAGCAATTCAAAGATAACATGTCATACTCTTCATATAAAAGAGGCTTCGATTAGCTGCTTCTTCGACCTGCTTCTCCTACATGAATGGAGCCCACTTGTGATCAAATCCACAACCTGCGAAATCACAAAATTTCGTCTCCTGCTTGCTTCGTCTCCTGCTTAGGTAGATCCACATGAATGGCATCAACAGCTCACTAAACGAAGTCAGTGGGGCCTACATGAATGGCCTGGCCCAGTTAATTTGAATCGCCACCTCCTGCTTGCATTCCTTTCTTCTTGCCACCTCCTACTTGCATTCATTAATTTTTGTTGATTTGAGCATTATTGTCTGATTAACCTAGCACGTGCATTGCACGTGCCTCTCTTACTAGTACTAGTAAAAGATGAGAAGCTCTTCAGAGGGCAATGATGGTGAACAAGAGCTCATGAGAAAACAATTCAGATCCTCTCCACTACAAAAAAAAAAAGTGGATGTATCACTATATTGTCACAACCATTGATTATCTAGTGGATGGTTATAATTTTTTAAGTGCAAATTAGGAATGAGTGCAATACATGGGATAAGGTGTCAGATTAAATCACAATCATCCACTAATCAACGATTGTGATAAAAAATAGTGATCCCTCTTCTACTTTTTTGTAGCAGAGATGATCCAAATCCATGAGAAAAGGAGAGGGGATATAACGAAGCAAGGAATAACGAGGAGAGTTTATATAGGGAAAATTAACACGAGTTGGACTAGCGAGTGGCTGACATTGATATGGATATCCTTTAATTAGTACGTCAAAGTCTATGCAGTTGACGCGATCGAGGCATCGAACATGAAGAATCCTAGGATCTAATCAGAATCCAACCCATCACCACTCCTTGAAAAAGAATCCTAGATATGGTCTTTGGAAAATCATATGAAGAGGAATAACGATGTAATATATTTTCCTATCAATTTTGAATTATAAATGACATCTATACTGTTTTGGGGATTATGAAGCACACAAACGAAGCACTACAAATGAGGAGCACATGCACAATTACAGCATAAAGAGTTTTTATGTGGCTAAATTACCAGATTGATATTTAAATTAGACCCTATTTACCACTATGGTATTTACAAAAACCTTCGGCGATATTATGGTATTTTATTTCCACATCCTTTACCAATATGACCATTTTTCTCATCAGCTGCGAAAATTCCAGCAAAAAAATTTCTTTTAACCCCTTACGTTTCAAATTTATTAAAACTAAACCCTAAAATTATTCTCTTTTGCATTTTTTTCCCAATTGTTTCATCTTTTTCATTTTTTTGAAGCTCTCTCTTCTAACTTGGCTGACTTGGCAGCCCTCTCCGACAACCACCATCAAAAACCCATCTTTAACCCTGGATTACTCTTCAGCACTCCGCCGCCTGCGTCGTCATAGAACCCTAGTTTCCTTCTCTCTCCGCCACCGACCTCCAATGCCAGCCATCTCCTCAACCTCCTCCAAATCCCAAGTGTCACCCCTCCATTTCTCCCATTACCCATCATCATCATCATCATCATCAAACCATCATTGATATCTCCTCAAAGAGGCATAATTCATCGACGCCAGGGCCTTCAGCGCAGATGAGATATTGGCACAGCTCAATCAAATTGCTACCCCTTTCTCTTCTCGACCTCAAACCCACCTTCGATCCTCCTTCATAGACAAAGATGTCCTCAATGTTCTCCTCGCAAGCAATCAAACCTTTCAAGTGTCTCCATTGATTCACTTTAAAATCTTCACCTGCACACAAACTCTATTGGAGGAAGTTGGTCCTCATTCATGCAAGAACTTGCCCACCATCGACCTAATGTTGTACCTTTCCTCAGAATTACAGCTTTCATCTCTTTTGTAGCATTTCATCCTCTCTATTTCCATTTGACCCGTGAAAACCTACGAGAGGATATTGAAGTCAAGATGACATGAAGGTGATTGGGCTCTTTCAGGTGGCGGTTGACTCAGAGAAGGAAGAGTTGGAAAAGAAAAAAGATAAAAAAGGTGAAAGAGTTGGAAAAACAATGAAAAAGAGAATAATTGTAGGGTGTAGTTTTAATAAATTTGAGAGGTAGGGGGTTTAAAGAAACATTTCTTCCAAAATTTTCGCCGCCGATGAAAGAAAGATTTTATTGGTAAAGAGGGTCGAAATAAAATGTCATAATGTCGCCGGAGTTTTTTTAAATACCATATTGATAAAGAGGGTCTACTTTAAATACCAATTTGGTAATTTAGCCATTTTTTTGTGGTTTGGCCAAACAATTCCTATATCTATGATTCTTTTACTAGGAAAATCCACTATCTTCACAAACCAGTACAATTAATATAAGTGATACAAGTTTTGCATAGGCAAACTTGAAAGCCCTTGCACATCTCACACTTCTCAAGTAACGCAAAAACATTGATCAGTCAAGAGCTCCAAGAGGTCATCGTCACACCACATCACTCAAAGAAGCCGAGAACACTGATCACTCAAGAGTTTGAACCTATAATTACATTGATTCTACCTTGATATTTTAGAAACTAATTAGAACATGCGACAACTAATTACAACAGGTGAAAATTTGAATTCATGTATTCAAAATAGTTTGAATACTTCAACATGCCTTCAAAAGAATCTGAAACACTTTGCTGCATTATGGACTCTTAAGAGATGGGGAGTGGGATGAGGGATTAAATTAAATTATATTCTGCTCATATTGTATTTAATAATAAATATTTATTAAGTCAAGTAAATATTGTATATAAATATCAAATAAATGTCGATATCGTGTGCATGTATTTATTTATTTTCTTTATTATCATATCTTTTGTATTATTATACTGTATTATATTATCCAATATATTTATACTATAGTATTATAATACTTCTTTGATTATAATATAATGTATAATATGATATAATTATATACCATTAATTAATATATAATTAAGTTACTTTGATAAGATTGGGGTTATGAGAAGAATTTGAAGGTTTATAGTTTATGTATGTTTATATGTATGTATGCATGTGTGTATGTTTGTATGTATGTGATTATGTATGCATAGTACATCTTACTATTAAGTTATTAATTATTAATAATATATAAAAATTTAGTATAACATAGATAGTACATTAAAATACCAAATATAGTATAACATAGATAGTACATTAAAATACCACCCATAAAGTTGGTTTCATTTGCTATGATTTTGTTTCCAACCAAAATAGAGAAAAGAAACTAAAAATAGCTTTTCAAACCGAAACAAATAAAAATAGGCTTGAAAACATGAAATCATTGTAATGGATAATTTAACATCTTTTGATATTCCTTTTTTAAGGAAATTGACCAAACAGCCCCTATGACATTGGTTTTCAAATCTTCCCTATGCCCCTCTGATCTGTGAAATCTCGTCTTCACCCAGAAATCTCTGTCTCCATGATATCCTCATCTCCAACCCTCCACACACACCCCACCCCAATTAAATTAAGAACTTAACATATAGAAAATATAGAAATTAATATTTTCTATATACGCTATACTAATTATGATATGCTAATTGCATTTTCATTTTTCAATAATTATGATATACTAATTGCATTTTTATTTTTCAATAATTATGATATACTAATTGCATTTTTATTTTTCGATTCTAGTATAGTGTAATGCGGTGTTGCACGTAGGGATATTTGTTTTAGATTCGAATTGACTTTGAGGACATGAATATAGCTAAGCAACTTAAACAAAAAACATCTAAAATAAAATATTGGAAAGAAGTTTTGAATGCGCATATACATATATATAATAGTACATAAATTTAAAAGCCAAATGAGTAAAAATAATTACGTTTAAGTTAATTTAGTTTTTAATGATGATATACAAATTTTCTATATCTTTGTCAAAGCTGCTAAACTCCTATAATATCCAACCCCTCAATCATTTCCCATCCCATTACAAACTAGACCCATTAAAATAGTAAATACCCTAGGCCCACCCGATCTCAGAATTTCAGAAGGTCAAATAGTTGATAAAAAGTAGGTAGCAGAATAAAATAAGTGATGATTGACTTAATAATTACTTATCGATATATTAATAAAGATATATTCTATAGTTTTACTAATAATATGATTATGCACATTTTTCAAATTTTGGGAACTCCGAGAAACCACTAGCCCGGTCAAACTAACGCCTTAGCTCAGAGCAGAAACACAGTCATGTGTCGCTTTCATCAAATTTTTTTTTATTTAAACAATTCAGAATTAAACCGGGGACGGTGAAAATCATATTGGAACATGATAACCATTTGGATAACCCATGATAAGCTCTTTCATAAAGTTATATTAAAAACAAAACTATCTCGCAAATCTTTCCTTAAAGGAAATCAAATCTTTCCTTTTAAAAAAAGGCTAAATTGCACTTAAATGTCCTAAAGTTTCACTAATCTTGTACTTAAGTAATTCAAATTTTAAACTGAGCAAAAAATACCTAAAGTATTTAAGTGTTACAGATAAATGTCTCATAGTTAAAAATGACACACACAATGTTAATTTTTCTCTACGTATCCAAGAATATCACATAACGTAAGGTAATTAACTGAATCTTTTAGAAACTTTATGATATTTAAGTGAGGTTGTTTAAAAAGTAAGGGCATTCATATGCAATATTGGGGTAAGCGAGAGGGTACCAACATGGAACATTTTATAAACGAGAGGACACCAATATATATAATATTTTGAAACTTTAGAGCATTTATCTATAAGATACTTAAATATTTTGGGTCATTTAAGTGCACGGTTTTCAAATAGGAGAAACTAAAGTGCAATATTGTTGAAACTGGCATTTAAGTGCAAAATAATAATAATAATAATAATAATAATAAATAAAAATAAAAATAAAAGGCCAAAAGCTCTCTGTATGGCCTGTTTCATAGTGGAGATAATACTCAACAATTTTACTTTTACTTTGTCTGCAAATCATTTATATTCTCCGCGTGCCGCTCACCGAACCCCTTTAAATCCTCCCTTTATTTTTGCGTAAACTCAAATGCATCAATCTCCGGGGTTTCTCTCTCTCTCATGAGATCTTGAAGAAGAAGATGAAGTTTGGAGAGACGTTCACTGAGTATCTCCATGGCGAGCAGGAGTCGTCCCTTCAAAAATGCTCTCACGTCGAGTACAAGAGGCTGAAGAAAGTCCTCAAAAGCTGCCGCCTTTGCCGATCGATCGAGATCGAGGCCGGCGGCGTGGATCTTCGTCCTGATCTCGATCGTGGGGACATCGGCGAAGAGAATGAAGCGCTCTCCAAGTTCTGCAGCTGCGATCGCTGTCCGTGTACGCTCTTTTGATCTTTCGCTTTTAAGTCTATTTCTGCCCTTAATTTGGTCATTTTGAAGATGTAATTTTGTTGTAGAAACCTAATCCAGGAGAAAATTGGTAGGTAGATTGTGGGAAGTGGATGGCACAATGCTTCGTGGTCCTGGTAGGACTATGTATATCCGTTCAAGATCATTTTTTTATTCAGATAATGTGGAAGAATCCCTTTACCAACCTGTTTTTGGACATATCTTATTGTATAAATTCTCCTAGTTACTATAGTTTTTGGGTTTATTTGTATACAACCCAAATCAGCCATATTTGCAAATTTACCCACAACTCTACCGCATCATGTTAAATAGCTCCAAACTTAAGCGTTGTTAGTTTTTGAATGGTGGAAGGGGGAAATTTAAGCTGAACAACAACAACGACAACAAAGCATTTATCCCAAATTTTTGGGGTCGGCTACATGAATCATATTCGTCATTCAGTTCTATTTTGGGTCGTCCTCTCCGTTAAGTTAACTATTATTATACCATTATTAATTGCTTCTGTTATACCCTGAGAATTACCAAGTCCAATGAACTCTAGAGAGTCGGCCACGTGTCATAATTAACTGGCCGAGTCATACTAATCTGAAAGTCTGACCCGGGTGTGAGCATCGCCGACCCTTTTGGCGGCCCAAGACCGAGATGAAATGCGTCTTCGAATTGAGGTACGCCAAAAGAAGCCGGTTCCAAGACGAAAGGCGTCTTCTACTCGGACCATCGCTAGAGAATGTCTCAAATAACGAGACGACCTATCAGCTGCAACAGTTCTACTTTGCCGCTCAATCGTAAAATTCTCATTTCTGGTACACTAGATTTTTTTTCATATGTTGCTTTTCATTGCTCAGCATTCTGATCCATAAAACATTATTGGTCTTATAACTATCCTGGAAAAATAGGAATATCTTGAGAAATTTCAGCTAAATAACTAAACGGAAAATAGGAATTTCCTGGGAATATTCCTTAGCATAACTTTTGGGGGTATTTAACTCAATGTGGTAGAATTTGAGTGTAAATTAGCAATGCTTTTTTTTTTTGGGCAGGAGGTTGGGGAATTTGATTTGCGGGTACATAGTTTTAATAACCTACATTTTATTTAATCAATGTTTCCATATAAATGAGAAGTTGTACGCAAATATGGATTACTATTACCATTTTGCATGACCAATATATTTCCGAGGAGATTGTTTTGATATATTTCATGAAATGTGACTTTTGATAATTAATTTATGTACTGCGATTGCCGTTTATTTTTAGCATGTGATGAGAAGTTCTTTGCTGAATTGACAAAAGAGGCTTCGGAGATAGCAGGATGTTTCAGCTCAAGAGTAAGACGACTCCTCCATCTGCATGTTTCTTCAGGAGGTCTGCAAGGATATATGTGGAGGCTGCGCCATTGTTTCACGGATGACCAACAAATCTTGATTCAAGAGGGAAGAATGTTATTTGATTATGTTACGATGAATGCTATTGCGATCCGAAAGATACTTAAGAAGTATGACAAGGTATGCAAATTAACCTTCACTACATTTAAGTAGTAGTTTTTTGGTGTAATTTAATTACATTATTGTTTGATATGCTTCAGGTTCATGGGTCTATCAATGGCAGAAATTTTAAGACCAAAATGAGCACAAAGCACATTGAATTGTTGCAGTCACCTTGGTTAATAGAGCTAGGTGCATTTTATGTGAACTTCACTGGGTCAGACATGGGAGAGCCTGGTGAGTTTTTCAGGAGGTTCTCTTGTGATTTAAGTGGTTCTCAGCCTGTAATGACTATGACTTTTTCTGAATCCATCAAGTATGAATACAGCCTTACATGTGCTGTTTGTCTGGTAAGATTTTACTTTCATTTCTCATAGTGAAAATGTATTATTTGCTTCGTTCCAAGATTTGTTTGAGTTGATACTATAGCTACTATAATATCCCTATCGTCCCATTACTATTTGCGCTCCCTCTTCTTGTGATTACTTTGCTATACCTTTTCATATTAACACTAACTTGATTACCAACCAATCAATTACCCATTTGTTTTTTTTTTTTTTTTCCTTTTGTTTGTTCGTGATCTTGTCTGCATGTGTTTTTGTTCATGTGTGTGATTGTATGTTTAAGGTTCATGTACTTCCGTTCTTTTGATTGCCAAATGCAAATTTTATTCCTATTGAAATATATATTTTCTACAGGATACTCTATTTAATCCATATGCTTTGAGCTGTGGGCATCTATTCTGTAAGAGTTGTGCTTGTTCTGCTGCTTCTGTACTGCTTTTCCAAGGCCTCAAGACAGCACCAAGAGAAGCAAAATGCCCTGTGTGCAGATCGGTACGAAATAATTTAATTCTTCTCATTTATTAACTTTTCTGTGACTAGTACTTGTACTAGAAGAATGGCATGTTTTCTTGTTGGTGATTGTTAAAATGTTGCTCATAATACTTGTTATACCTTCTTTGGCTTATATGAAAAGAATGTTTTTTATATTTTGAAGGATCATTTATTTCTCATATTTGTGTATTATGTTTATGCTTTATATATGGTGTAGGAGGCAACTTGTTTGACCCTTAGCTCTGTGATGTGGAATGTGGTATTGTTTGTAAATAGTGTCTATATGGTTCAATTCCCTCATTTAGTTATTTAAAACTATCTATAGTGAGGTGTTTAATGGTCTTTATTAGGGGTATACAAAAATATCCATATTTGAGGAAATATCGATGCAGTTAAGATGTAGATAAGGTTACTAAAATCTATATTCGATAGGATGTGGTTACGGATATGGATATGTAGTGAAATATCCGGATCAGTATTCAAAATATGTTGGCCATACAAAGTGGTAACACTTTTAATTCTTAGATTAATGGATTTGAGGTTAATTTTGATGATCAAGAGATCTAGTCTTAGCCTATTCAAAATATAATGAACATATTACTAAACTCTCCGTATCATATGACCTATAGTTTTTCCACTATTATCTAGTTTTCTCATGTCCGTTTTGTATCCACTTATTTATCCACATATATATCCATATCCATATACATTTTAGCAGATATGGAAATGAATTTTCCTTACCGAAGCATATTTGTATCTCTGATCGGTTAGCGGATATAGATATGATAAGTATCATATCCGAGCCGTATCTGAACCATATGCACCACTAACCTTTATTGTCTATTTGTTTTGTAAGGAATTTGAATTATATTTCTGGCTAAATTTCAGTTAACTGCAATGTAGATGTATCTAGAACTCCTAACCATTGGTTACCTTTTACTTGCATATCATTAGACAACTAGAACTCTTACAATAGACTATATATATCCCACCAAGGTTTCCTACCTTCTGTCGCATTATTCTAGGATGGTTTTGTTTCTTGAGAAATGATGAGAAAGAAAATCAGATATACATGCACGGAAGTTAAAGCAAAAATAAGCCGCTACAAATATATGGGCATTACTTCTCATCATTTCATCTCTATGCATGCAGGTTGGCGTATTTGGCAAAACAGTACATATGCAAGAACTAGACCTCCTACTGAAAAACAGGTGCTTGGGGCCTGCAAAATTCTATTATTCACTTACTTATGTATTATAATCACCTGATCGAGATATTTAATTGGAAAACTGCGTTTCTAATTCTTTCTGTTTCAATCTCTTTAGATGCAAAGACTATTGGAAAGAGAGGCTGCGTGAGGAGCGTGCTGAGATGGTGAAGCAAATTAAAGACTACTGGGAGTCTCAGAAAATGACAGCTTTGGGATTTTGACTTTTGAGATTTATTTTGAGCAATAAGTACTTTTGTCAGCATAAATGTGTGCATTGTTTGGATTATAGTACTCACTGCACGTGCAATCTGTAATCCAGTTTCGTTCTGGTTACTTGTCAATATTTGCCGTCAGGTTTTTTTTTTTCTTCAACAAATTCTGCTTTGTTTTGTGTATATCTAGACTCCTCCGACTCCTCTGTGGGAGAATAGAAAGAATGTAGATGAGTATCCAAAAGATAAAGATAGAAATGTTTGATATGTGCATTCAGCCCTATTTAATTGGTTGAGATTAGACGAAGAATTTGTGCAGGCAATACTTTGATATTTTCGCTTTCCCTGCCGTGCAAAAAATTACAGTGATATCCATTCTACCATGATGATTATAACAATGACCATATTGTATTGATGAGGATAATGATCTTGAGGATTACCTTGAATATCTACCTTGATTTTTGGACCTATGCATGCCCATATATTGGTGTATCTAGGGGTGCACAAAAATGTCCATATTTGAGGAAATATCCATAATTTAGATATGGTTACTAAAATCTACAACTGATGGGATATGGTTATGTAGTGAAATATCCGGATCTATATTCGAAATATCTGAATATATATTGGTCATACTATTGTCATAGTTTTCATCCTTAGATTAATGTATTTGAGGTTAATTTGATGATTAAGATATCTAATCTTAGCTTTTCAGATATACCGAACATATTAATAAACTCTCTTGTATCATATGAAGTATATTTTTTTTTCAATATTATATGGTTTTCTCATATCCATTTTATATCCGCATGTATATCCACTTATGTCTCCGCATACATATCCATATCCACATCTGGTTTTAGCGGAAATGGATGTGAAGTTTTCCTCCCGAGGCATATCTATATATATAATTGGTAGGCAAATACGAATATAGAAAGTATAATATTAGAGTCATATCTGAGCTGTATCCAAACCATATTCACCCCTAAGTGTGTTCCTTTGCACACAATACCTGTAAATCACTGCTAAGACATAAATTTTATAACTCTATCCCTCAAGTTTATAACCTGTAAGCTTGGACACCAATTGAAGGGGTACTCCCTACTTTATATATAATGAAAAATTGGTGGAACTCCTAAATGCACAAAATAATGACACATAAGCATGTAAGACAATGATAAGTTTCATATGTTATTTTATTATTAAATTAGAATTCTTATATGCATGGTTTATTTTCTATTTAAAATTAAAATAAAATTCTCATAAAATTAAATCTATCCATAATTAGAATTCTCATCAAATTAAATCTATCTATAACTAGAAAATTTTAATTATAGTCACATTTTTAGTAATTAAAAAATTAATATATAACTCTTGAATCATTTCTATTTGTAGATTTACCCATAAACTACAAATAATTCCTAGAAAATAAAAATAATAATAAATATCCCTCTGAAAATTATGAAACTATAAACGACACCCTAAAAATCTAAAAATTATTTTTAAAAAATTTAAATTATAAAAATTATAGAGAATGCCCTGAAAAATATAAAAATACTAACCATCACCTTTAAATTCTAAAAGTTATATATAACCCCTGAAAACTCCAAAATAACAAATAGATGTCCTAGGAATATGCAAATTATAAATAACCCACTAAAAGTCTAAAATTTCAACAAAAAACTCTGAAAAATATAAAAATGCAAAAAGACATAAAATTTTAAAAATACAAAGAACTACCCAAAATTTTAAACATTACAAAATAGCTCATTGCAAACACCGAGAATTACACATAAGCATGTAAGACAATGACAAGTGTCATATGTTATTTTAGTATTAAATTAGAATTCTTATATGCATGGTTTATTTTCTATTTATAATTAGAATAGAATTCTCATCAAATTAAATCTATCCATAATTAGAATTCTCATCAAATTAAATCTATCTGTAACTAGAAAATTTTAATTATAATCAATTTTTAGTAATTAAAAAGTTAATAATTATTATTTTAATTTTAATTATCTATAATTAAAAAATCTAATAATCATTTTTAAATATCTTGTTTATATATATGAAGAAAGTATTAGTGGTTTACTATTAGCCTTACATTTTAAACAATTTTCATATGGCTCTTCTTGATTTCTTATAAGGTAAATTTTCACTAAATCTCTAATAACTTTAGTCATTTGGCATTCATAAATATTTTAAATTCGATAAGTTTCAAAATTTCAGAAAATGGCAAAAATATTTTGATTTTTGCACTTAACTCTATGAAGCATTGCACATATTTATACACTAACTAATATTAATTATCTCTTAAGGTTAATATATATGGCTCTCAAATCATTTCTCTTTGTATATTAACCCATAAACTACAAACAACTCCTAGAAAATTAAAAAAATTATAAATAGCCCTCTGAAAAATATGAACTATAAATGACCCCTAAAAATCTAAAATTACAAAAAATCTTTAAATTGTAAAATTAAACAGAATCCCTGAAAAATATAAAATTACTAACCATCACATTTAAATTTTAAATGTTATATATAACCCCCTGAAAACTCCAAAAGCAATAAATAGATTTTTACAAATATGAAAATTACAAATAACCCACTGAAAAGTCTAAAATTGTAAAACATCCTCCTAAAAATATAAAAATACAAAAAGACATAAAAATTTAAAAAATACAAAGAACAACCCCAAAATTTTAAACATTACAAATAGCTCATTGTAAAACTAAAAATTATAAATAACCCCTTTTAAAATCTAAAAATTAGAAACAACCTCCTAAAAATCTAAAATTTATATAGAACCACGAAAATAATAAGCAATCAAGATAGGAATTTTCTATCATAGCTATTGGGGATTAAGTGACAATTTAAAACTTATTAGGTGTTCTCTTCCAAAATTTATTGGTATATTTTGGTCATTAGACCACATATTAATTATCAATCTTAATTTAGAAACTTTCTACCAAAAGCTTTTGGCGGTTTTAGTGAGTTTCAATAGTATAGGGATTTAATGTCAAACGCCCAAATTTATTGGGGTTTAGTAAAATTTATCAATATTTCACTTTATATGAAGAGGATAGGTATTAGCAATGGTTACACACGAAGATCTTATATTTATTGAAGAATAGATCAGTGATTACTATTATTTTAACATACATTGATCATTAAATCAAGGGAAAATTGTGTCCAGGCCCCAAAAATGGAAACTACATGTGACCGGGCCCCTCCAATTATTGAATGTGTGGATCAGCCCCAAACAGTTGCGCGATTTGTGTTCGGGCCCCTCCACGTCGACCAATCTGGTGAGAAGGCGTATTTTGGAAAAACCAAAATGCCCTTCTCCTTCTTCCCAGAACCGCCCATCTACTCAACCATTAATGGCGATCGATGGGGAATTGAGGAAATTTCCTCCCTTTTTGACCCGATCATGAGCAATAACTATATGCTTTTGCTCTTGAAAACTCTTCTTGTCCTAAAATTCGCCATTACTCCTTCGCCATTACTCCTTCTACCTTCCCTTCATAATGGTAGAAGGATATCATCTGCGTGGTCTCATCAGGTGACAAAGCCGTTTTCTTAAAGATTAATTCTGTAACCACCATGAAGGATATCAAATTTCATGCGTCAGAGAGGTTAAAAATCCCATATGAGTCTTTATCTTTGTCATACAAGGATGAAGCAACATACGGCAACCTCAATTTTCCCATTGAGAACGAAGGTGATCTGGCATCTATGATGGAGCATTGCCGCAATGTTGGGTTAAAAGAGATTCACGTGAAAGCTACTCAAGTAACAGAGGATTCTTTAATTATCTATGACGAGGAGCAAGATCTAGAAGACCAGCAAGATCTAGAAGACCAGTAAGTTCAATATTTATGACGTTACATGTTAAGTCAAAAGAGTTTTATGTTAAGTCTAATTTATTGCCGTTAGCGTAAGTCGTTACATGTTAAGTCAAAGGCGTTACATGTTAGGTCTAATTTCGATTCTTGTTAAGTCTAATTTTCGGGTTATATCTAAATTCCAGTTGATGTTAAGTCTAATTTTATTTCATGTTAAGTCTAATTTTATTTCATGTTAAGTCTAATTCTATTTCATGTTAAGTCTAATTTTATTTCATGTTAAGTCTAATTTTCATGTTAACTCTAACTCCGGTTCATGTTAAGTCTAATTCCAATTGATGTTAACTCTAATTTTAGTTCATGTTAAGTCAAATTTTTAAGTAAAGTCTAATTTCAGTTCATGTTAATTCTAATTTGTCTTAGTGTTAAGTGTAATTTTTATTTCATGTTAAGTCTAATTTATTTCATGTTAAGTGTAATTCTACTTCATGTTAAGTCTAATTTATTTCATGTTAAGTGTATTTCTACTTCATGTTAAGTCTAATATTAGTTCATGTTAAGTCTAATTATATGATTAGTTTTGATTATTTGTTTCTATTCAAAACATTTACAAAGACAAAAATAAAGATTGCGGGCATGGCGTCGACATCTACTTCGATTCAGTTAGTCTTTCGATAGGATTCCCAATGATAATCCTACTGCGGAAAATGTTATGATGATTGATGACATGATAAACAATACAGAGAGGATTCCTGCTTGGTGGCACAATGCTTTAACTGAGGAGGGGCAACGATTTGACGGGGCCAAAGAATTAAGATTAGCTTTGCAATACTATTCGTTTGCCAAAAAATTTGAGTACGATTTTCAAAAGAATGAACCAAAGCGTATTCGAGTTTGTTGCCGGTTTAAGAAAACCAAAAGTTACCCGTGGATGTTATTTGCCTCTCCACCCAAAGATGAAAATAGACTTGAAATAAAAAAGTTCGTGAACAATCACACTTGTGGTCAGCATGGCAATAATGCCGGTCAACGTAGGGCCTCCCGACAATTCATTGCGACCCAATTACAACCCATGTTAAAGGACCGGCCGAATATACGCCCTATTGATGTAAAGAAGGAGCTTTTAAGTTCTTTTGGGCTAAGGGTCGAGTATAGTAAGGTATGGTGGGGTAAAGAAAGAGCACAAGAACAATTATACGGTGATGCTCATGAGTCCTATGATCAATTACGATGGTAAAGTATCTATCCTATACAAATTAATTTTATGAATGGAATGTAAGTCATTACACTGCATGTTAATTCTATTTCACTGCATGTTAATTCCATTTCACTGCCTGTTAATTCTATTTCATTGCATGTTAATTCTATTCCATTGCATGTTAATTCTATTCAACTGCATGTTAATTCAATCTCACTTCATGTTAATTCTATTCCATTGCATGTTAATGCTATTCAACTTCATGTTAATTCAATCTCACTTCGTGTTAATTCTATTCCATTGCATGTTAATGCTATTGAACTTCATGTTAATTCTATTTCATTGCATGTTAATTCTATTTCACTTCATGTTAATTCTATTTCATGTTAATTCTATTCAACTGCATGTTAATTCAATCTCACTGTGTTAATTCTAGCTCTTTTCTTAACATGAAATTTAGGTATGTAGAAAATGTTAAGGAGACAAATCCAGAAGCTATATTCATGTTGAACAAAATGAGGGAAGGTTTACAAGATTATTCATTTGCTATGCCGCTTGCATAAATGGTTTTTGCGTGGTTGTCGACCACTTATATTTTGGATGGGACCTTTCGAAGATCGATTCAAAGGAATACTCCTCATTGTAGCATACGATGGAAATCAGGGGATATTTCCACTAGCCTATTGCATATGCGATCAAGAAAATAACGTTAACTGGAAGTGATTCTTACAAGGTTTTATGTCAATACTCTATCTTTCTAGGCTATCTTTATACTTATTTTGAGTCATGTTAAGTATAATTTCATTTCATGCCTAACTTGTTTCGTGTTTATTTTAAATTCAGTATGTTAATTGCAAATTTTGACAGGTTTGTGGTCTATACTCTATGAAAGGCGAGATCCATACAATCCTCCACATCAGCTAGTTATAATATCGGATGCGGATAAGGGAATCAGAGAAGCCGTTAGAGAGTTTTTTTCAGATGCTCTACACTCGAGATGTGTTCTACATCTAGTGGAAAATTTCAGGTCAAAATTGAAGGACTTGGGACTAAAGGCAAAGGATACTCAGATTCGGTAATCTATTACAATCGACTTGTTACAAGTATACTAAAGCGAGAATGGAGCGATTATATGGGCGACATTAAGGCGATAAACGAAAGGGCATATAATATTGTCATGAACTACGCTCGAGGCTGAAGCCAGTACTTTCACGGAATTAGGTAAAGTATAAGCAATATAATGTTAAATCTATTTTAATTCATGTTAATTCTATTTCACTTCATGTTAATTCTATTTCCTTTGCATGTTAATTCTATTTCACTTCATGTTAATTCTACTCCACTTCATGTTAACTCTATTCTACTCCATGTTAAATCTATTTTAATTCATGTTAATTCTATTCCACTGCATGTTACTTCTATTTCTTTGCATGTTAATTCTATTTCACGGCATGTTAATTGTTTGAGATATGGTCACGTAACATCTAATGTCACGAGTCCTTCAACAAATGGATACGAGGCTAGAGCGCTAAGGATATTACAGTGGTAGAACACATACGGAAGCAAATTATGGTCCGAATGAATGATCGACGAGGCATGGCTGAAAATTGGAATTTATTTCTTTGTCCCAAAGCTGAGCTTGTCCTTAAAGAGAACATGGACAATGCCCGCGCATTGGATGTGCGTCAATCACATAGAGGATTATTTGAGGTACAATCCCATAGAACTTGTCAAGTGGATGCGGACAAAACACATGCACATGCGTCGTGGGATATAACTTCGTATCCCTTGTAAACATGCATGCGACCATAATGTTTATGAAGAGATGTTTACCGATTCGCGATTCGTTTATGGCGGTTGAAGCTTTTAAAAAGCTACGAGCCAATTCTTTACCCCATCCCCGATTACGAAGCGTGGCGTGCCGTGATGAGATCCGATTTTACCACCACTAACAACAAAAGGAAAGGGAGAAATAAAACAAGGCGGATCAACAACGAGCGGTTTACACCGCGGCGATAAAATGCTCGATGCCATATGGAAGGTCATAACCGTAAAACATGCAACGAACCTATTGCGATTAAGTGTGTTATATCTTTGTAAAGTTATTTGCTTGTATAGTTCTGAGACTAAGTTGTTTTTAAGTTAGTAAGCAATTTCACGGTGGAAGCAATTTCTTTGCTATGTATGACACTTAAAGTTAGTGTTAATATTTTCCGTAAATGTAAATCCTAATTTCCATTTCATGTTAAGTCTAATTCACTTCATGTTAATTCTATTTAAGCTTCATGTTAAGTCTAATTCACTTCATGTTAATTCTATTTCGCTTCAGTTAAGTCTAATTCACTTCATGTTAATTCTATTTCGCTTCATGTTAAGTCTAATTCTCTTCATGTTAAATCTATTTCGCTTCATGTTAAGTCTAATTCACTTCATGTTAATTCTATTTCGCTTCATGTTAAGTCTAATTCTAGGTCACGTTATGTCTACGGCCTGTTCATGATAAGTCAAAGTGCCTGTTCATGTTAAGTCTAATAAATTCAGGCGAAGTCCAATATCTCCAATTGAATTATGACAACAACGAAACTTCCCAATTGGGTAGTAAATGTTGATAAGACTAATGTCAATCACGGAGCTTCCCAATTGAATTCTGTTAACCACTTATTTACAGTAAGTATTTAGAACTGAGGCCAACTAAAGTTGCATTGAATGGTTTCAACCACTTTGTGTTAAAAACCTCAGTGAAGCATCTTCTTCCCAAAGAAATCGGTGTTGCGATCTTGAGGGAAAAGAAAGTAAGGTATGTCTCATGTTAATTGTTCGCACATGCTAATGATTACGTAATTACACATCATATTAACTATTTTCATATGAGCGACCATAAAGCTATTGAACATGAGTCGTAGAGCAAGAAGCCCTTCTCGGAACATCGATGCTCGTGAAACTGCGAATTTTTAAACTTGATGTTTATATGGATTTAATCTTGTAACATGAAAACCCTCAAATACCTCATCCTTAATTTGCGGCGGCGTCGGCGGCTAAACCTTGCTGGCGGCGATGAGTCTGGCGTCGAAGAACAGGAGGAGGAGGAACCGCAGAGCAAATCGTTAAAGTTCAAGAAGACCTACGCGATGGACTACTCAACTGTCGCCGTCAAGGCGGTTCATGGAGATGTCCATTTTGCATCAACCGGAAGATAAAGAGGTGGACTAAGCAAAGAACTAAAACAAAGACGCACATGGCATGGGTGCTTGAAGGATTGTCAAAGAAAAGATGGAAGTTATCGCAAACCACCGCGGCTGGAGAAATTCCTAGAGTAGGAATAGAATAAATGGAGGGTCAGAAGATATTTTGTGTAATTGATGTAGGATTTTGTGAACTGAACTTTCTCTTGTATCTTTCTGCTACTCGTAACTTTCTAAGGCGTTGCTCGTCAATTCATATATTTCAGTTCTTGTTAATTCTATACAACTACATGTTAATTCCACTTCACCGCATGTTAATTCTATTTTATTTCATGTTAATTCAATTTTAGTTCATGTTAATTCTATTACACATCATGTTAATTCTATTACACATCAAGTTAATTCTATTACACATCATGTTAATTCTATTTCATTTCATGTTAATTCTATTACACATCATGTTAATTCAAATATACATCATGTTAATTCTATTTCATTTCATGTTAATTCTATTACACATCATGTTAATTCAAATATACATCATGTTAATTCTATTTCATTTCATGTTAATTCTATTACACATCACGTTAATTCTATACACATCATGTTATTTCTATTACACAGCATGTTAATTCTATACACAGCATGTTAATTCTATACACATCATGTTACTTCAGGTCATCTTCGTGTAGTGTTCCCTTTTTCTCTCGTTTTTCCCGTCCTTCTATTAGTAATTCTGCGGCAAGTCTAGCCCGCATAACGTCAGCTGGCTCACCTTCAGGAGTCACGCGGATTGTCGATCGACCATCAATTATTGCCCGAATATAATGGTAAACGAATACACCACAGTCATAGCTGCAACGTGAGCATATAAATTTAGTTTAGTGTTTACGTTATTCCTTTAGAGAATTTATCATGTATTTAAGCATGATACTAACCTCCCAGCTTGTTCTTCGCATTTGATGGCTTCATATCGGAATTTTCTACGCACATCTACAATCTTAAAATCATTTGCCCAGTAGTCAAAATATGTTATGATTTTATTTACAGGAGCCTTATACGTGGCGTGGGAGCGAACTATAATGTCTCACGACCCTTTCATCCTCGTTCAAAAGGACTTCAACTAGATGCCGCTGATCGCCCCCGACCAAAGGAATCAATAGACGCCGATGCGAGGGTCAGATATTTTTCAAGATAATTTATAAACATCATGTAAAATTGAGCGTCGGTAGAGTGAATGTTGTAATCAATTTAGAATGAGTTAACATGAATTAGACTTAACATGAAATAAAATTAGAGATAGCGTGAAAATTAGAATTAACATGAGCTGGAAATAGGCTTAACATGAAATTTGGGGCTAACATGAACTGAAAATTAGACTTAACGAGAACTGCAATTTAGAATTAACATGAACTGGCAATAGACTTAACATCAAAATTTGGCTTAACATGATATGGAATTAGACTTAACATGATATGGAAATAGAATTAACATGAAAAGTAGACTTAACATGATCGAAAAATAGAATTCACATGAGATGGGAATAGGCTTAACATGAAAATTAGACTTAACATGATCTGAAATTAGACTTCACCTGATATGAAATTAGACTTAACATGAACTTCAATTAGAATTAACAGGAACTGAAATACTTACACAAAAGAACACTGACACCAGGCCATATTTTTTGTCATAGGCTTCTTGCTGAAGCCTATCTAACACTGCTTCTTCCATCTGTAATGAACCTGGAAATTAGCATTCATTATAAATAAGGCTCATTCAATTTAGAAATTTAGAATCTTACTTTATCGTCAAGCCGACCACCACGAAGCAAGTATAGCAGCTCATGTCTGTTCATGCTGCTGTTAGCTGTTTCGATAACATGATACCTCCTGAAAAAGTGGGAATTATCATTTACCAGAAAACATATACACGAACCAATATTGAGTTAACATATACTCCAAAAACAAAAATTAATTAATTAATGGAAACTTACCTATGACACCTTAGAGAGCAAAAATGTGTTAGAAATTTATTCTCTGTTGGGTTGAGTCTGGAGGATATCCAAGGTGGTATCCTAAAATTGTGCAAGAATGTCCCTGCGCTATCAAGAATGCGTACGCTAAACCCTGAAGGATCTGGAATCCCTGCATTTAACTCTTTCAACAGAGATTCCTCATCCTCCGTCATTAAGCTCATCTTCAACACATCCCACTTGATATCTTGATTGTTGAAGTAATCTTTGATGGGTGGGCTCTTAAGATCAGGGACAATCACTACCTCTTCAATTACAGATTTTTCTTGCTTCTTCTTTCCCTCTGTGTAAGGGGTCCTAACGTCTTTGCGATCTCTTCGTAGCTCTTACGCTGGTGCCCTAATTTTCATGGGCGAGCCTTCTTTGTGGCTACCTTCTTTCCTTTCTTTTGCATAGCACTTTCGCTAGAACCTCCACAATGTCATCAACACCTTAATCACATCTTTATTTATAATTTCCTCCTCAATATTTTCCTCATTTTCTCCTCTGCTCCTTTATTTACAGTTTCCTCTCCATCTTTATTTAGGATATCCTCCTCAATTTTTCCTCAATTTTCTCATCTACTCCTTTATTCTGAGTTTCCTCTACATCTTTATCTACAATAGCCTCCTCAATCTTATTCTCAATCTTCTCCTCTATTCCTTTATGCACAATTTCCTTTGCATCGCCAAAATAATCTACAACACTTGCTCTTTCTTCAAATTGATCTTCCTCTTCCTCCTCAGCTTCATTCTGGTTTTCCCCCTCATTGGGGACTTCATCATCAACTTTTTCCTTCATAGCTGGTTCCTCTTCAGCTTTTTCAATCATGGGGTCTTCCTCAACCTTATTCTTCATGGAATCTTCATCCGTAAGGTCATCTTCATCCTCTCCCTTCTCAGAATCCTGTACAATGCTTGCCGGATAATGGTGTTCCTCTTCATCTACCCGTGGCTGCAACTTACTTATTTTTGGTAAATTCTTCTTAACTCTTTCCTTCAGCACCTCCGGGTCTATAACATCACCACTTCTTCCCAAAGATTCCAATATTCCGTTGAGTCTTCTAATCTCAACCATAAATACTTGACAATATGTACTCTTCCTGCGTTTTGTCGCACTGAGTAATCGTCTGCAAAATTTAGCGAATTTCTCCAAAACATCAGTTGTTTCTCAATGGCGAGCCTCCACCTCCTCTTCCTTTTCAAAAGCATCGTCCAGATGCTTTGCAATGATCTGAGATTTTAAGAGATTAATAGAAATTACTATTAGATTTAACTTGAAATACATAACATGAACGGGAAATTAGACTTAACATGAACTAGAAATTAAACTTACATAGCCTATTGAGTTCTTCTTGGCTTCCTCAATTTTCGGCTTTCTCGACCTCTTTACGCTTGACAGGAACTGAAAGTAGGATTAACAAGTATTAAAATTGGACTTAACTAAAATTTAAACTTAACATGAACTGGAAATAGGCCTAACATTAATATTTGACTTAACATGAACTGAAAATTAGACTTAACATGGTGGAATTTAGACTTGACATGAAATGGAATAGGCTTAACGAAAAATAGACTTAACATGGTGAAAATTAGACTTAACATGAACTGGAAGTTAGACTTAACATGAAATGTAATAGGCCTAACGCGAAAATTAGACTTAACATGAACTGAAAATTAGACTTAACATGAACTGGAATTTAGACTTAACATGAAATGGAATAGGCCTAACGCGAAAATTAGACTTAACATGAACTGAAAATTAGACTTAACATGAACTGGAATTTAGACTTAACATGAAATGGAATAGGCTTAACGCGAAAAATAGACTTAACATGAACTGAAAATTAGACTTAACATGAACTGGAATTTAGACTTGACATGAAATGGAATAGGCTTAACGCGAAAAATAAACTTAACATGAACTGAAAATTAGACTTAACATGAACTGGAAGTTAGACTTAACATGAAATGGAATAGGCCTAACGCGAAAATTAGACTTAACATGAGTGAAAATTAGACTTAACATGGCTGGAAGTTAGACTTAACATGAAATGGAATAGGCCTAGCGAAAATTAGACTTAACATGAACTGAAAATTAGACTTAACATGGTGGAATTTAGACTTAACATGAAATAAGACTTAACAGAAAACTTACATGGCCTATGGAGTCATTCTTCTCGCTCCTTCATTCTTAGCCTTTAATCTTAATCGGCTTGGGCTTGAAATCTTTCCTCGCGGGGGGGTTTGGGAGAGATGGCCCAACTTCCACAATAGGCTTCTCTAGATGCATTATTGAAGCCGTTTTTGCCTTTGCTTTAATTGTCCCCTTCCTAAAAGAGCCAGCTTTTCCCCCCGCTGAGACCCAATTTGTCATTGGGTAGGCATCATCCTTGGTGGCATATCTCCTTATGCGGTCATCTCATAGTACCAAAGTCGTAAGTAATACATTCACCATTCCAACTATGATCAGATCATATTCACCATTAACCTTAAAACATTAAAATAACTAGACTTAACATGAAAGTAATTAGGATTAACATGAACTAAATTAGACTTAACATGAATCAAATTAGACTTAACATGAAAGGCCTAACACTTCACAAGAAGCAATGTACGTTTAGTAGAAAATTAAATAGACTTAACATGGAACTTACGGTATCGATGGCATGCATCCGGGGATATATGTAACCCCGGCTTCTTCAACCCTTCCGAGCAACATTTATGCATCTAATAATTTCTTTATAAATGAAGTCACCCCATGCGACTTTGTTCACCCTCTCAATGCTATCCGGATACTTCAAGACTATTCTAGGGAAACCATCCCCGCTTCGGGCACCATATCATCGAGCGATAAAGAATTTGCGGAGAACAAAGTCTTGGATATCCTTCTCTTCGTTGATTCCACTAGACTTTCTAGCAGATCTTCAACATATCTTCTCATGCTAATGTCAGCTTTTCTTTTTTTCCGCCCTTGTCATCTTTAAAAAGTTTAGAAAAATATTGCACCCACATTCTGCACTTGGAGTCCCTATTCTTCAAAATAATCTCACCGTAAATTGGAAATAAAGTATGATTACGGACCCAATCCACGTCAAAATTAATAAGTTTCTTTTCCCCAGAATATGCATCAGGGATAGAAAATGTTCGTTTATCAGCCACGTAAAAACTCAATACGTGCTCAAGTGTTTTACGATCAAGTGCAGGAGCACCAAATTGTATATAGTGCTCAAATGTGGATCCACAATAGGCATCCCTGTGCCATTGACGAATCTTTGGGCCAAGCCGATTCATAAAATCACAATAAGCCCCAATAACGGCAGTTGGCCTAATATCTCCAGCAGCCGCCTCACCAACTATTTTCCTGAAAATAAATTCAAATGTAAGCGTTTAATTAGACTTAACATGAACTTAACTTAGACTTAACATGAATCAAATTGGACTTAACACGAACTAAATTAGACTTAACACGAATAAAGTTGGCATTAACATGAAAAATAGACTTACCATGAAAAGACATTAGACTAGCCATGACCGAAATTAGACTTAACATGAACCTAGTTTAGACTTAACATGAAACCAATTAGACCTAACATGAAACCAATTAGACTTAACACAAACAAAATTGGAATTAACATGAAAAATAGACTTAACATGAGAAGACATTAGATTTGACATGAACTGAAATTAGACTTAACACGATTTAGGTTTGACTTAACATGAAACACAAATCGGTTAACTCTCCTGTATAGGATTAGAATTAACATGAAACTCGGTTTGGATAACATCCAAAGGGGTTAAGTTCTTTAATTAGATTTTTCCTAGCACTTACTTCTTTTGGGGGTTGGAATCATCCCCTTCTTGTCTTCTCTTTCGGCCTCGACCTCGTGGTTCGCCCCTTTGCATTACCAACAGGGTCTTCGAGGCTTCCTCAGTGCTGCCTTTCCCAGATGATTCAAGACGTGCGGCGGACGCCTGTGATTTCGCTTCATCTTTCTCCTTCTGTCCGCCGCGAATTTCGACTTCGAAATCGTTAACCGAGGCTTCCTTCGACGACATTTTCCCGGCGAGAGCGAAAACCCTAGATCGAAATTAGAGATGTTTGGGATTTTCCGGTGGTCGCTGAACAGTTGAAGGCCAAGAGGGAGAGAGAGAGTACTTGAGAGGAAGGGGAGGCGCGGTTTCCGAGTTCGGTCACGTCGGAGGGTAGGATAGTAACTTCACCTGCTATCTTTCTCTCTCTGCTCACATGGCACCATTTTTGGGGCCTGGACACAAATACGGACTGTATTTGGGGCCGAAACTCATGGCCCAAAATACAGAGGGCCCGGTCACATGGGCTTTCCATTTTTGGGGCCTGGACACAATTTTCCCTTAAATCAAGATGAGAACTAAAATCTTAAATGGATAGAGAAATCACGCGAGTCATTATAAATAAAAAAATCTAAATGTACTATTCTATGAGCAGAAGAATAAATTGAACTACATAAAAGGGTAGAAATAAAAAAGGAAATGGTTTAAATCCCACTTTATGTAAAAAGAAATTTGTGATTTATTATTATAGTCTTTCATTTCAAAAAAAATATCATGTGTCTCTTCCGACCGAGTTGAAATTGAAAATTTGAAATAAAACTATTTATACATTTACTAAGTGAGGTATTATTTTCTTTTGTTTTAATTTTGAAATATTATAAAAAGAGGGATATTATAAAGGAGGGATTGATGCTTAAACCATCTTATTTGTATTTTAGTTTTGATATGAAATTTATCTACGTCCTTATTTTGGATTTCCTTTACAGCGTTTTGGTTTCTATTGTAAAGGGATGAACTTGATTTCCATGCTTACCACATCACCTTTGGAAATCTCAAGACAAAAAAGATTTACATTTTCTATGTTTGCTTGGTTTGATAATCTATGTAAAAAGATATCTTGAATTGCTTCGCCGTGTCTATCTTTTCATGAAACTCATTTTAGCTCTAAAACCTCCGAAATGAGTTTCAAGTCATGAAATATGATTCAAGCTTTTTTGCAAACCAACCAAACAACCCCTTATAAAGAAAAACTTTTACTCAAGTTACCTACTTCTGAAAAGGAGCAATAGTCCAAAAAAAAGTTTTTAGGACAATTCAATTTTCAAGGAAACCAAATCAACCGTGCGAGGACGCTTGTGATTAATTAAAGAGAAATTGCAGCCCTTAATTTTGCTGCCTTCGCTATCTACAGCATCTCTTTTTGATAGCCACGAGTAGTATAGCCACGAGTAGAACTGATTCATAAGAATCAAGGGAGGTTGCTCAGGAAAATATAATTTGGACATTAGCTAGTAAACTTCCCCTTGGTATTAATGTGCTGTCATTGACGCCTGATAAGTGATAAACTGGTGAGGATAATGGTCGACAGTTCCATGTTCAAGTTTTTTTAATTACTAAAACGATCAAATTGGACTCTTTTTTTATACATTATATTCAATTACATCTTGAAAAACCATGACTTTATATTATTATTATTTGATAGATTTCTTACATGTTGCATTGTATGTGTTGAGTAGGATAATAAAATAGATCTATATCAACCCACGGCAGGTGACTCGAGCGGTTGGGAGGTTCAACTATGGCTCCCATGGTCTTGGGTTCGATTCCGTGATTTGGAGCCTTTGGCAAGCTAGGAACAAGCTAATATTTAACAGTGTTTCCTCTACCCATAGTGACGTTAAGTTTCTTTTGTTAATCTTCTTTCTTTTCTTTAATATTCCTTTTGTTCTCTCCCAAACGATGTACTTTTGGACCTGTAATCTGCTTTATGCAAATTTTTGCTATCCTTTTGACCTTATAACTTCCATGAGTTATGTATGAGGCAAGCTTTGGCCCTATTAGTATACAACTTCCATGAGTTATGTATGAGGCTAGCTTTGGACCCTATTAGTATACGTGTATGGAGTGAATGACGGCCAGGGTCCTCTCTTCACTCTCATAGATGCTAGGGAGAAAATCTAATATCCCTAGTTTTTGAAAGTTATCAGTCCAACTGAATCTCTTGTTGGGTACTCCTCGTATCCTTTGTATTTTGTCTCTTATGATATATTAATGAAATGAACGGGGAGGTTTCCCTTATTTTTAGCTCAAAAAATAATAATAATAACAATACAAATCAACTAAAAGACTGTTTGGTGTAAAAAAATCTCCTCTCGAATTTGTATTGGTCGGATTGTTTATTACAAATCAAGAATCGCTTTTTAGAACAGAAGCGAAGGGAAGGCCCTTCTTGTTTAACGTGGGTTCGTCGGTGGCGATAGGACGCCTCCCTCGATGCTCGAATCGAGTTTGCTTCCTTTGGACGATTTGATCGACGTTGTGGTCGAGCTTCAGTACGCAGTAGAAGCTCGGAGGTGATTGAGTTTGGTTCTACCCGAGCTTGCTTGGATAGGACTACAATGCAAGAGTTTGCAAGGAGCTCAAAAGCCTCCAAATCTGAGGATTCAGATGGAGTCTACTTCAACAATCCAAGCTCTTGCTCAAGCTTGAGCCAATGGAGCCAAAGAGTAAGCAACCTCTGCCTTGTGATTGCTTAACATTTGCCTCTTCTCCCCCTCTTCTAGCCTAGCTCAGCCAATCTTATTGCCAGTCGTCCAGCCCCTTGTCTTGTTGCCAAGGAGGCTTATAAATAGGCAATGAGAGGCATGACCACTTTCTTGATTTGTGGGATATGACCATGCCCAGTTGAGTAGAGTCATACTCCCTGTGGGATGTGACCACTGTGAGGGGAACCATGCTCTCTGTGGGATGTGATCACTATGGGATGTGACATCTCCCATGCTTCAAGTGGGCGGTCTTGGAAAGTCTGCTGGCGAGCTTCAAGCATGCGGGCGAGCTGGCGACTCTGTAGGCGAGCTTAGTCTTTGGCGAGCTCTGGCATGCAGGCGAACCAAGGGTCTACATGCGAGCTTCAGGCCTTCAGGCGATCTTCTAAGCAGGCAAGCTAGGTATGGATGGCGAGCTCGAGCATTGGTGGCGAGCTAGAGCTACAGTGTAGGCAAGCTCAAGCACAAGTTCAGGCGAGCTCAAGCTACAGCGTGAGCTCTTGGTCTTTAGGCAAGACTAGATCATACAGCGAAGCTTAGTCAGCCAGCGAAGCTCGGTTCAGGCGAGCTCATGCCTTCAGGCGAGCTTGAGCTTCAAGCCTTCAGGTGAGCTTGCGGGTGAGCTTGTCTTGTGCCGGCGAGCTCTTAGCGTGCAGGTGAGCTCTAGCGCTTCAGGCGAGCTTGCTCTTCAGGCAAGCTAGGCTTTTTTGCAAGCGAGCTTCAGAACATGCTACGAAGAACATGTCATAACCTTCAATCCGTACATCGGAATGAGACGAATTATATATGAAAATCGACTATCTCGACGAGACGGAGCCAACCAAACCCACCCGAAGGGTTCGGTTTGCTCCGGTCATTTTGCCAAATTCCTTCCGGTTTGAGAGATATCAGCACTTTTGTCTATTTTGTAAAGTCAAGTATTCAGATGAACTTAACCTTTAGGCGGGCCTGACTTTTCTCAGGTGGGCCTGACTTCACTCAGATGGACCCTTAAGATCTTTTGCTTGTTCCGAGTTGCTGTGCAGGGATTAAGGCAATTTTTATTGCCTACAAAGGCTTACAACGCACTTAGTAGAAAACTAGGCCTCCAAAGTATAAAATATGTTATACAATTGACACAATTATAACCCTCATCGTAAAGCTAAGTAGATTGACATGCAAGAGTTCCACTCCGCTGAACACTAAAAGGATATGAAAGCAAATTTTACCAAAAACAAATAAATTAACTGATGTAAAATACTCCATTCATTCTATCATAAATTACAAAAATTCTAGGGGCCAACATATCAAAATTTCCCCCATTTCTCATAAATCAATCCCCTGGTACGATATACAATTACAAGCAAAAAGGATAGCTCATCTATCCTAGAACTTTGTCAGCCTTACTCGCCTTTTTCCTGTTATTGCTACCTGCAGCTTCTTGGCCTCTATCTGTTCTTCTCTTTTTCTTTCCCTGCAAAACCAACAGAAATCAACAGAATTAATTCTCCCACTCAATTATAGTATTTAATAGCTCAGATAAAGCTATAGCTGTCGATGGATACAGCTATCGTAAGATTACTGAAGGTTCGTATGTACACACACAACCAAGATCGGAATATCATATACTCAATGGTTAATTGTGGGTAGACCCCCTATAGTATCAATGTCGTGAACTTACTACCCCTCTAGTTTTACTTCTGCCCATAGACCCTATTGAGTGAATTTTTTTTAGTCTTTTACCCTCGAGGGGTCTATTTGTCAGAAAACAAATTTCTCTTTCCCTGAGGGTAAAAGAGTGAAAAAAAACAATCAAGGGTCTATCTGCAAAATAAAACTAAGCACAAGAAAGAGAACACAAGTTAGCTGACTACGCTGTCTACGCACCTCCATGGAGAGAGTCTTGAGAGGATCTCTATTCTTGCGAGATCTCTTCTTGAACCCAGTATTTCGTCTTGACTTGATACCCATTGCTGCTCTGGAAAGCTTAACCATCTTGCTGTTCTCTTGTACTTTGGGATCGACAAGATATTCTGGAACATCACGCAAATGACCAGGTGGTGCCTTCTTGCTCAACAGCTTGTCATGCTTCAGTAGATCTGTTTATATTGAGGGCCAGGATTTAATCATTAGAATTCCTAATTCATCCTAGTAAGTAATCATATAGCATAATTCATAAATTACATATATAGACAAGTTACCTAAGTCCTTCGGGTTATCTTGAAAATGTGACTTCAACCTATACACAAAAAAACATGTGATTAATAATGCATGTAAAAACGAACTGTTTTCGAGATAAATAGAGCTTAATGCAAGCTGAATATTGGTATTACTCCATAATTGTCAGATAACAACAAAAAAAAGTTGAATTTTATTGAAAATAAAGCCTTTTCCTGTCTCTTGAGCTGTGAACTCATCATGAAGGATCCTGAGTGAGTATTTTCATCAAATTGGTTGAAGTAACAAGAAGCAAATCCCCAATAGGGAGAATTTTCAAAGAAGACTTCCCTTGAATCCTTTTGTTCATTTGTTAAGTAAACAAACTTGCAAACAATAACCCACAACAAAATTAAACTTACTTCTCCGAATTTAGTATTTCATTCCTTAGATCCTGAGCACGTGATTCTTTGACTGCAATTTTCGTTACACTTTTAGCAACGTCCTGCAAAATGTGAAAACTGTCATATATGCATTCTCTCTTAAGTTTGAAGAGACCACAAGAACAACTATCAAGAATATTACAAATTATGCATAAAAAAGCTGATTGAAGATGATAAATTGTATGTGCAATTGACCGTAGGTTGCTGCTTGCTATGTATGTGGAACAGAAACAGGTACATAGAATACTGATACTCTAGAAACATGATATGTTTTACTTTTCTTTCTTTTCTTTTCGGTGGGTGGGTGTGGGGGGTGGGGCTCCGGGTTGAGGGGGCGTAGGCAGCTCATTTTGCTAAAAATTGGCTGCCACGTGATAGCCTAGCAGCGTTTTACTCACATCGGAGTAGGTGAACCTCACCAATTCTGTCTCTTGATAACTCATTTTGCTAAATAAGGTGGCTACTCATATGGAGTCAAGGTTTTATCATGCTTATTGTGTTTTCTTATGGTTACAATTAGCCAACAAAAGGTTGCCATATTATATATTCAGGTTGTTGATGAATGTTTAATAGACAGTCAGGTGACATAGCCTTGAAAGCAAAGAAATCGATAGTAGACTGCACTACCAAACTATCAACTGAAATGAACATATTTGGAATTATTTCAGCTAAATATGGTGATAAGACAAATCAGGTGACATAGCCTAGGCACGAAATACTCTGTAAGGTTCAACCACTATCCAAACTTATTGGAAGGAATTTGACTTACACATGAAATATTATGCAAACGGTAAGATAACATAACCAGGTATATCCTAAAAAATTCAAGAAAAATTTGTGAAATGTCACCTCAGCTCTATATCGCAAATTCTCCACAGCATTCTTAGTCAATAAGGGGAAAGGCACAATAGATCTTGACGTATCTTGGTTTTCATCATCTCCCAGTAAGAGCTTAATTTCTTTGAAAACTTTTTCCTCTGAAGGAGCAACCTGTTCAGTGAAAGTAATATAAAAGCGATATAGGGAGAGGTTGCAGCGACCAATAAAAAGAGCTTGATTGATCCATAACATAATATTTGACATTGATGTCATGGTGGAAAATATGTAAACAGCACAAATTTAAATTATTTCCTGGAATTTTCATGTCCCTCGTTATTTTCTCATTTTAGTGAAAGAACTAGATTTGAGCACAAACCACTTTATTATGGTTATGTACATATTCCTACATACTCACAAGAGAGACAGATGCACCTATGTTATGCGCTCTCCCCGTACGTCCAATCCTGTGTATATATCCTGCAGGGTCTTTCGGCATGTCAAGATTAATAACCTGACAAAACATAATACAAGAACTGTTATCACAGTGACATTATAATTAAAGTTGCAGAAACTATAGGAAGATAATGATATACATGTAACTTTGTGATCTTTAACCAAAAATGCAAAAAGGCACATGAATTTTAATTGACAGAAAATTTAGTCAATAACTTATCCCAAATTTTTAATAGGCCCACTACGTGCAATAATTTAAATGCAAAATGAAAAGTTTACTTCCATAAAAAAGTTAAACTTACTGTAAAAACGTTCTTGAAGTCGATTCCTCTCACTACCCCGAATTCTGCATCCAATTTTTGCCTCAGGTACTTTTTTGAATGTTTTGATTGGATGTGACTTTCCTTGACTTCTTTTTCCTTCTCTCTGATCTGGTTGTCGTCTGTTGCTACTAGATAATCAAATAGTCCTGCATTGAATTCCTGCAAAAGCAGTAGTTGAAACTCAGCTCCTGTCCAGCATACATAAAGTTGAACTTGACCATATAAAAGGAACTTTCAGATTGAAGGATAAAGAATATTATTGTGTTAAGAGTTCAGCATGGTACTAACTAAATGTATCCTGAATTAAACATTTGTACCCCATAGTTTAACAGCAACATAAAAGCCAAGGATTTAGAAGTTAAATTACCTCGAGAATATGAAGACGTGAATTCTGGGGCAATTCAGCATTCAAGACAGCAGATCTTATCCCAAACTGTCACAAGCAAAGAATGAAAAACAGTTTGTCACGTACTTAAAGTGTGATGCATCTGAACTAATGGAAGATAACATTACAGGATTCTTCAACTCTATTTGCTTAAATCAAATTCTTGCCTTTACAAAATAAATCTATTTAAAGTGGTTCTATATAGAAGAATCGATCCATTTATTTACTTGAGCATCTTTATTCATGGGAAGACTTCAAAATTTCTCAAGGTTAATATTTGACTAGAAATTCCAGAATTTGAGAGCTCTGGTAGCTTTCATGACAGGAAGAAATTCCAGTTTTCAAGAAATTTCTATTCACTATTTCCCGTACACTGATTGTTAAAACAATTTTCCTTAATACAAACCAAGTTTTTGGGATTTACACGACCCTAGCATTAAATAATAGAAGCTGAAGCTCATCAAGACTAATCTTTTGACAATAGAGAATCATAAATAGCTTCTTGCATGTAATTCTAAATCTATCCGGTTTAATATAAATCAAAGTGAGGGAATCTTTTCATGTGAGTGCACCTGTTCAAGAAATAGCTTCAATCTAAAACCCATGTCAATCGAATTGACAAATATTATCACTTTTTTCTGAACAAGTTCGTGTTTCAAGAGAGTAAGGACGTAAAGTAGCTTATCACGAGCACTGCATGAGATCTGAAATGAACATATACATAAAAGTCAGTGATTATGGAAAATGTACCAGCTATAAGATGTTACAAAGTTGATAAAATAAACAAATTACCGTGGAAATAAAATACATATTTATAGCAATAAGCTATCAATTATCAAGGTTTATCTGTTTAACCAACACCTACAATATTTGAAAAGCATTCATATAACTGAAATATAGAATATTCTAAACGAAATATAATCGTAGCAAGTATTATAATGAACATTGCATGGGACGTAGAGCATATAAATAAAATGTCAGTGTTTTTAAGGTACATAATTGCTACTTTACTACAGAGTCCTAAAAGTAAATGCCCAAGCATGAAATGAAGTTTGTTATCAAGAAACAGACAGCATATTCTGTAGGGAAAGAATTATTTAGAATACTTTGCAACTTTACATTGTGATAAGACAAAATTGGGGACAAATAGCTAACAAACCTATGAAATTTCCAGAAAATATGGTTCTAGTGGGATCTCCAACAGAAAACTGGTCTTAAAAAACTCTCCAACAGAAAATATGGCTTCTATACAGGTCAACAATGTTGACGTACTTGAAACTTGAAAGTTCCAACCTAATGTCATAGCTATGGATGCAGTTGTTTCCTAATCTGATGCATTGCTAGTCAGTGTTAGATTCTGCATGTGTAATGATCTGTGGTTACAAAGATGGTGAACAAGTCTCCTCCCATTGAAAAGAAAAGGTACAATAAACTAATAATAATGCAGAAAATTTCATTAAATCCACTGAACTTGAGAAAGTCCCCTCAACTGTGAGAAAGTCCCCTCAACTGTTGAAGTCATCACCTCCCTCCCTCCCACCCCCTCCTAAATATTGTATAATGGTATCACATCCACCTACCCCGTAAGCTTGATGTATCAGAGGACATTAAATTGTAAAATGATGCAAATGTTATGAGACTAGCACATTCCTCTTCCTCAGAACATTAGAATAAGGTTTTTGGTTAAAGTTAGGATTATGGCTAAGGTTTTGCTTCGATCTAGAATTATGATTGTGGTTTCACTCTAAAACCACTAATCAAAACCATCTTCTATCTTATTCAGAAAACCATCCTCCATAGCCATTAATCAAAACCTTGTCGAAGCCCATCTTCTAAAACCATGAATAAAATAAAACATTTTCTACACGTACTAACTCAGAGCCCATCTTCTAAGCCTATTAGATGAAACCCAAAAGTCAAAACTCACCTTAAACCTATCGAACAAAATCACCTTCTAAATCCATTAATTAAAACCTACCTGTAAAGATCCCATCAAAATAAATAAGGTAGTTTCCAAACTTGCAATGTTCTCACTGATGGTGTTTAGAAAGGGCTAAGATTTCAAGACTTCCTATGGGAGGGGTGGGGTGAGGAGGGGTGCAGGAGGTGCATGCTTGTCGTGAAAGGGTTAGTAAACGTTTTTTTTTTTTAATATTGAGGCAGCTTTATGTACTTGAGGGGTTTTTCGAAAAAATTTGTCAGTTTGTATTTTGTGAATCATGATGCCTGGATAATGAGCCTAATGATCTCAATTCTAGCTTTAAATGAAGAAAAAGTGTACCATGTCAACAATATTTACAATAAAGATACTCGGTTGCATGGTGTCGAGATTCCATATCTACAACTGACTTGCAAATTTAATTCATCTCAACTTGTTTGATATGTTTGGTATAACAAAATTGTTCAATTTAAACTCCCATTTTGTGGCTGGATAGAACTAAAATTATTGAATTTAATGGCGCTTTTTCTAATAACAAATGTGTTTAGTTATCTTAGGAACCCAAGGTAAGTTACAACACTTCCCCAAAGGCTTGGACTTCACTAATCTCGAGCAGGTCCGAAAGTGGTTAATTTCAATTCACTATGGAATTGCAACCCTTAAATTTCATCTAAAAGGTTTGGATCTATCCAAGAAAGTAAACTGGTGGTAACCCAGTAGACTAAGGGTGTGTTTGGCAATCTTTCAAAACTGGGGCAGGTTCAAACCTGGCCCAATTTTGAAAGATTTTTTGTTTGGCAAACAAGAGGGCCAGATCTAGCCATGTTTACATAGGCCAAAATATGGGCTTAAACTAGTTTTCTTTTGGACAGGGGGGGCTGGTCCAAAAGAAAACTGGTTTAGCACAAAACTGGGCCAGGACTGGTCCCAGCCCAGTTTTGTGTAGTTTGCCAAACACACCCTAATAGACACTAGTATAGCCTGACTAGTAACAGAAAGGTACTGACACGATTCTATAATACATACTATGTGTTAGGATCCATTAGCATTGCTCAGAGCATATGTTACGTTCACTAAAGCTCAAGGACTTGTATAATCAGTTCACATGTGTTAGTTTGTTTTGGCTAAATCACTAACGCTATTTGATTAACTGAGAAAAATTCTTTATAATGAAGTAAACTGAAACTTTCTTGAAAAAGAAAAGCAGTAAGAGAAGATTCCAAGTGGTGTCTTTACAATAGCTAGTCACTTTTCTTGCGCACGATAAATAAAAGACCTGTTTATTCCATATGCTATGCGAATTTAAGAGAAATATAGCTTTATGTCAAATTTTAACTATATTTTCACAAGCATTTGGCGGATAATATTCGTACTTACCCAAAACTGCTGCACATTTTTTGGGATAATTTCATCCTTGGAGTCTTTTATTTCTGACAGGGTCAAAATTACTGGATTATGCAACACAAGCTTCTTCAATTTTTCAACATCCGAACTGCCATGGAGCAAAAGATACTAGCATAAGAAAATAATAATTAGCAATAACTTAGATAACTCCAGAAAGTTTAAATGAGAACCAAAATCAGTAATTGCTCAACAAAATGGAACAATTATAAAGCATGGGGCACTCTCCCTCCCCCCAAGTTGTTGCATGATATAACTAGAGTTTGTGATCAGGAATTTACATAAGTGTAGGATCTCATAATTTTATGCTTGGAAACCAGCAATTTATGAATGACCTGTTGACTCCAACTATTTTCCAATAACTGAGTCAGTTTAAGCTGGTGCAAATTCTACATATTATAGTGTTTCTTCCTTGGAGGTAAACTTTAACTATAAATAGCATCTGTTTACAAAAATCAGACAAACATTCCTTCAAGAAATATTGGAGTGTCATATCAAAAAAAGAAATATTGGAGTGTAATAGAACCTAAATAATTATTGGCAATGCCTATGTAAGATCTTGCTTCAAGACTGCTCCGGCCAAGTAAATTATGATACACGTCTAAGTTATCAAAATATTTTCAATAAAATGTTTAGGTAAAAGTCAAAGAGATCAAGTTTTTTTTTTTTAAAGGGAAGTGTGTAGACCTTGTGGTAGCAGACATTAGAAGGCATTGACAGCGTCGTGGAACATGGGGGATGAGAACCTTCAGGTCATCCTCATAGCCATATGACAAAAGGAGGTCAGCCTGCAAACTTAGGATATATTAGTTGGCATTCAAGCTAAGGCAAATAACTAACATGTAAAAACTTCTTTTTTGTCAGACATTGAATAGTGTGCTTTGTTTATGTGGTGTCTGATGCATCGCTTTATTTATATCCCTTACTATTGTGAATGAATAAGAAAGTTTCATCTTTTTTCCTAAGAATCTTGAAGAGAAATGTATGAAAATACAGTTGGCATTTATTGTTTCTCAGATAAACTAGAATACTTAGAAAAATATCTCAACCCTTTTTCCTTCAATAATTAATATGAATTTGGTTTAAATACTTCCATAGCCACCACTTATTGCAACAGTCTTTATGAGATTCAAAATGTAGTTCTCAAGCTTCTTATCATAGTTGAAATGTTTTCATTCCAATGCAACCATCAGTACAAGTTCTGAATCCTTAAAAACACTTTTCTGATCTAGTGTAGCATGTTCTGTCATATAAATAAATAATCTCATAACTTCTCTTTTGTCATCTTATATTTTCCTCAAAGCTTTTGGAATATAAAAGTTATCCAGGTTGGTAAATGTAATAGATTCAGCAATAATAATAGGAGACAAGTAGGTATACTAGGCAGTTAAATTTTCCTTGGTAATTAGGTGATGGACTAAGTAGATTCAGTTAAACAACAGGAGGCTAATCAGTATCTAACCAGTTAAAAGAATTTCACAGGTAATGAATAACTGAATACTAGTACAGCCATAGACAAATGAAACAATGTTTGTTGCCAATGTACACATCATTAACATAAAAAAACAAATAATAAATTACCCTAATGCAGTAATCAAACTACACACCTCATCGAGAATCAGCATCGAAAGTGACTCCGTAATGGATGATGCCTGAAGAATACCTTTCGATAAGCACGACGAAATGCAAGCTGGGGTTGACACCACAACATCCGGTGGCCCTGATAATGCAGCAGCCTGCAATCAAACAACACAAGTTATCACCCATCAATAAATCACCAAATATTAACCAACGATACATATGAATCCTTCATAACAGAATCTCACCATTTCTGGAGCTTGCATACTGCTTGTCAGCTGCACAACTTGCAGCTGAACTCTGCAGAACTCGAGAAGCGAATGCGCCTCCCGATGAACCTAAAGCACCGAAATCGTTTGATTAGGACGTAAAAAAGATCAAATCTATAAATACATCTATATTTGTGACTGGTTGCAGAAATGTGACACGTTTCAACCATATATTACCCGTACCTAACACATTTATGATTGGGGTGTTTATCTTGGAAACAAATACAAATAAATATTTTTGTTTCCAATTTTTCTATTTTACCTGTTGACAGAGCTCTCTTGTGGGGACGAGGATAAACGCCTTCGGAGCAGCATTTCTAGAACCAGTATCAGCAAACAGCTTCTGAAGCATCGGGAGAAGATAGGCAAATGTTTTCCCTGAGCCCGTCTTTGCTCGAGCAACAACATCTTTACCTTCCTGTAAGCAAAGAATCCATTACTACATACCAAAATTATGCTTAAAATCTCCACTGGCTGCAGGAATGCAACAAGAAGCAGCTAAAAGATCATTGGATTGTCCTACAATTAAACCATACTACACGTGTCTTTTCAATTTTTCTATGTCATGCACTACTATCTCTGCTGGAATGCGACAAGTCGAAGATGCAAAGATGTCATATTTCCTACTATTAAGCAAGTCTTACCAATTTTTGTGAGTTATGCATCATTATCTCTACATCAATCGTATCAAATTCAACATAACAAACTACTAATAACAATAATAAGCATCCTGGGGGCTAAAATTGCCCATAAAAAAATTGCAAATTTTGGAGAAAACTGTACTCACTAGGATCAAGGGGATGCCCTCGCGCTGAATGGGAGTGGGTTTGGTGATGGATTGCTTGGAGAGAGCGCGAATCAATCGGGGATCGAGGCCGAGCTCTTCGAAGCTCACTTCTTCATCTTCCTCCTCCTCCTTTGGGTTGTGTTTGTCGATCGAATTCGCCATCATTCCTTTATTAGGGTTTGTAGCTAGGGTTTAAGGACGAGCTCGGAGATGGGATGTGAAGGAGAAATTGGTTTTATTAATAAGGTCAAGAGTTTTCGGGTGGGTGTGGTTTAAGCTCAACCCCATCCGATTAGAATCCTCTTTTAATGGGCTGGGATTGGGCTGTCTTAAGGCCTAATGTAGCCACTAATTACTCTATATTACTATTCCAAATAAAAAAGAAGGGAAATTTGCTTGAAGCCGCCTCAAATTAAAAAAGTATGCATCCTCCTCCCTGAGAAAAAGGGAGGAGAAAAATGTATATGCTTTAACACCCTTATACAAATAAAGCTATGCACCTACCTCCCTAGTAGTGTATATGCCCTCATTTCTTGAAAAACTCCCCAAAATATCCCTCTGATTTAATCAGACACCATGTCAAAAAAAAATAATAATCATTCATTGTAGTTCTTATCTCCGAAACCCTCAACCCATCTTCTCAAAAGGTCTCGAAAAAGTCCTCAGCTTTTCTTTTTTTTCAAATCCAAAAGTTGGAGGGAAAAAAAAATCCAAACCTCAACCCTAATTTTCTTTTTTTCTTGAAGTTTCAACGAAATAAAACCACTAATTATTAACCCTAATCTCGAACTTGTTCTCCAAAGCAAGCAACAGAGGAATCAAAACCCTTAGTTTTTAACCTATTTCAACCAAAAGTTTTAATTTTTTTATGAAATCTCTCCTAATCCATGGCCTAATCCATGGCGAAGTCATATTCAATAATGGAATCGGTGACTGAGAATGTCAATTTAGAGTCTATGGCGGTGAAGTCACAATCAATATCGTAAGTACATTATTTTTTATAAAAATTAATCTAATTGAAAGATGGAGTTATAAAGACTCTATAATGTATTAATTATGCACACTATGGTGGTATGCTAAAAGTTAAGTCATTACTTGAAGAGAGTGTCACTTGTAAATGATAGGAACATAGAATTGTTGTATATTTATGGACTTCGTAAAAGTTACATATCTTAGATAAGCTACTGGTTTGATCATATATAAATATTTTTATGTACCGTAGAATTTAAAGTTTTCAAGTTGTCTAATTAAGAGTCTAATCTAAGTTAATATAGCTCAATCCATAGTGGCCCTAGATGGCTTGACAGGTCATGATTTTTTTTATTGCAAGAATAATGCTTAAATTATTTTAAATTTTTACAATAGATATGTAAAGTTTAGATGTTAAGTTAGGGATGGACCTAAACCCTCCTGAACTAACACAATAAAAGGATAATGCTCAAGAACTATGTTAGATGTCGAGCAATTGCAGCAAATTGGGCAATAATCCAATTACTCATGGATCATTTTGATTTTGCGATCGGAAAATTCTTTTTGAAAGATAGCCAGAGATGGGGATTTCTTTTTTCAAAGACGGTTTTATCATAATTTCAGCCTTCAAAACATAGCGGTATTGCTTTATGTGGAAGAAAACATGTGACTTCAACATTTTCTCAAATGTGGACTCATAAGTATTCAAGTGATTATTTTTTAATTTCATGCGGCATACCTTCATTTCCTGTGACTTTTGTTCATTATTTGTGATGTATCGACATTGTTTGTGACGCTTAAATATGAATGTGATAAATCTTTATTTTTGTAAAATAATTATTCATTATATGTGATTTATTGTTGTTGCCTGTGATAGCTAATCATTGATTGTGATAAAGTTTTGTTTCGTGATGCTTATGCATTATCTATGATATATCATCATTGACTGTGACTCTTAACCATCAAATGTGATAAAGGTTCATTGCCTGCGATATTTAGTCATGAAATGTGACATATCTTACTATATTGTGATACATGACCATTCTTTGTGACAGTTGTTCATATTATGGAAAAAGAGGATTGTTTATGCTATCAAAAACAACAATATAAGTAGATATGAGATTTCATAACTTATGATTCAATGCAATTCTACAACTTTCATTGATATACAAGGTGATGGATCTTGAAGCTTGTTATAAGGAGTCTGAAAATTTAAAGGTACAAGTTGCTGCTTAATTTGTATGTGAACTGTGAAGGCCGGGAAATGAAGATGAACCAAGAAAATTAGATGAGGATGATGCTGAGTACCTGTTGTATTTTGAAAGTAACAATGTAATGGTGACCGAATGGAAATATTAGCATCATACGTATTTATGTTGGGATAGTTATGATGATGTTTTTTTAGGTCTAAGATTAATCTTTGTCTTTTGTGAATGTGGGAGACTTATGATGACAATGACTATTTTCAAAATAAATGTAATATGATTTTTAATCGCTCTAAGGCGTGCATCTTCAATTCAACTAAGATTGTTGTAGGGCTAACTTCAATAAGGACAATATTGATTTTTGATGAAATCATACGCATCAAAGTCGATCCATCTACATTGATCATTGAAGAACTTATGACGAGAAGTTAGAAAAAAAATAAGAGAAAAAAAAATGAAAGAGAGATATAAATGAGAAGTCTCAAATTTTAGCAATGATTTTGAGGGAATCAATTTCATTTCCCTCTAAAAAAAATCTCCCCACTCCCACAGCCATTAATGCAATACTTTATTTTGATCTTTTCTTCTAACTTCAATTCTTTTTTCTTGTAATTGTCAAATCCTATTAGTTGTCAAAAACGAAATAAAACAAAAAAATGGTTGGTCGAATAGGGGTAAGTGACGGATTTTTCAAAAATATAGTATACTCAGTGTATACCTTTTTGTTGCGTGGGGTGGGGTGGAAGTGGGCGGGCATGGAAACCTAGGTCTAAGTGGGAAAGTGCTGAATAAAGGAAAATGCTAACCGTACTACACAAATTATACTGCGCTTGTGATACGAATATGGATTGAGTATAAATTTTCATGCGCATCATCAATAGTGAGAACAGTCCGGAGAGGTGTTCCCTAGTGCTCAAAGAGGTTGGAATATGTTTTGAAAAATTTAAAAAGATGTCCATATATTGCTAATGCATTGGTAACAATATTGAAACTTGAATTTACAATTTTGCATTTAGCTAATAAAACATAATTAAATGAGTTAGCTTGGAATATGATTCGAAAATTTTAAAAGATGTCCCATACATTGCTAATACATTGGTACTAATATTAGAAACTTGGATAATACATTGCTAATATTGAAATGTACAAATTAAAAAAAGATTTAATCGAAAATTTTAAAAGATGTCCCAGACATTGCTAATACAGTGGTACTAATATTAGAAACTTGGATAATACATTGCTAATATTGAAATGTACAAATTAAAAAAAAAAGATTTAACGCGCCAGATAGGGGTCGAACCTATGACCTTCCGCTTAGGAAACGGACGCTCTATCCACTGAGCTACAGGCGCTTTCGATAAGATCTACTATTATATTACTTATTATTCTTAGATTTGAATCAACAATTTATCCCATTTGCTCTTAATTACCTTTTAATAGTATTAAGCCTTTATCTCTAATTTTTGGCGTCAACTGATTTTCATATTCATAGAGATCTTACTAGGTTTTACACTGACTATTAGCTACCCAATGCAAGCTTTCTTCTTTTCCCAAGACTCTCGGGAATCGTTTTGCTTTTGACGGTGAATTTGTTTTTGTTTTACAGTTTGACCGACAGTATAAGTTGTCTTACTTTAGGAATTTCGATATCTAACAGATAAATAATGTTGTATGGAATTCAAGGGGTATAACTTTTAATAAAATAATGGACAAACTGACTAAATCCCTGTTAAAGTATTGTTGAAGTTCCAATTTACCTCCTGAAGTATCAAATAACCTATTTTTCTCCTTTATACTATGTTTGCTTGGTCAATGTGGTCCTTTTGTGAAGTAATCATCAAATTTTTAATTAGGATAACGACGTAGCATATCATATTTTTAGTAATTTTTATAATTACAAACGACCAACTAAAAAGTTTAAAATTTATAATAAAAACACCTTGAAATAAATTCAATAATTACAAAAACAGCCTGATTTGTAAAAATTATAAATAACCCTGAAATTTACAAATGCCCTGAAAATTCAAAATTTACAAAACCTTCAAATTTTCAAAATTAAAAAATACCCTAAAATCTGAAAAGTACAAACAAACCCCAAAAACTATTCGGGGCTGTTCGTAATTTTTAGATTTTAGAGTTTTTTAAATTTTTCAAAATTTTAGGGTGTTTTGTAATTTTGGATTTTATGGTGTTTTGTAAATTGAATTTTAATGAACTTCTATAGTTTTAGGATTTTCAGGGGCTAATTATAATTTTGGGTGATTTTATAGTTAAAAATTTTTATGGTGTTTTTTCCCCATAAAATTTGAATTTTTCAAAGTTCGTAAAGTTTAGATTTTCCAGGGCCTGTTTATATGTCAATCTGGTTTTCTACAATTTCCAATTTTTAAGATATTTTTGGAAAATTTGAATTTATTCCATTAAGTATTTGATGGTTAATTGGTTAGTCAATAAAAAGGCCACATGGGGCAAGCAAACATAGTATAAGGGGGAAAATATGTAAATTAATACATTAAGGGACAACTTGGAGTTCAATAATATTATTAAGGAGGACTTGGTCATTTTGTCCTAAAATAATTTATGGATATAAGTGGTTCATAAGACAGAAGGTGTATCTACAAGTTAACCTCCAAATTTCCTCTTCAAATCCAGCCTTGCTTGTAACCCGTCGATCACGGCATCGACCAGAATATGCACAAGGTTTAGGATATCTGTAGTTATGTTCTGCTTTAGGCACTCTATATTAATGTAACCTACAGCGCGAATCAAGCTCCAAGCCCTCAGAAGTAACCAGAACTAGGAGGGGAAACAAATGTAGGGGACATACGTGAAATCTAATTTCTACCACTGGCAAATCAAACACCGCTATTTTCTGTGCTCTTAACAAATCTACTTGCACGATACAAATCGAACCAAACTTGCACACTGATATACCTACAGATCGTGCAGTCGTTGAATACAAATATGACCAATCTCTTGATACGTGAAGACGGTTTGGACGTTAGACATGAACAGAGACTTTTTCCAAGTAATTTTCAAAATCTGCCAGTAACACTAGATAATATTATTATATGCACTACAAGAACCAGTACACCTACACATAAGGTCATTATGTAGATAAAACAAGACGTTTCTTGTACATGTAACAACCTCCACATTACACAACCTCGTTCTGCCTCTAAAACCCAAAAGAAAAAAGAAAAATTTTTTGAGAGAGGTAATATAAAAGCAGGAATGGACAGCACAAACAAAACAGCCCTAACATGGAAACTATACTCTGTATACATCCCCTGCACAAAATCTCTTATATACTAAAAATTACACTGGTGTGGAGGAGATGATCTCCATCGAATTGGCGCGTTTTGAGTATGAAGAAAAGATTGAACTCAAAAGAGCTCCCTCCCACTTGCAAAAGACATCACACATTCTTAATTTTTCTCAGAGAAGCCGATTCGCTGGGAACTAAGCACTCCCATCTAATAGCGCTGCTTTTGTCGAGCCTACAGTTTCTCGTTCATCTTTTATTATTTTGAAGGCATAGATGCAGGATTTGAGTTCATTGATACTGTAGGCTGAAGTTTGGAAATTCTCTAATTGTAGATTTTCACAGGCTTTTCATATGTGTGTCGGTTCTGCATGGAGAGAGAGTCATGAAGTTTAAGCTATTTGTAGTTAAATGTCTCCATCAAAATTTCCTAAGAGATCAATGCACCAAGTAAAAATTAATTTCAAAAAAAATAATTAAAAACACTTTAAGCACACCTTATGTAGACAGTAATATCTCACCTGATGGGCTGTGTAGAGCCTTTTTGGAGCAGTGTCAGCGTGCTCCAATCCAAGGTACTGTTCCCAAGCTCCATAAACATCTCTTCTCTGCATTGAGACATAACAGTACATGTGAATGGAAGGGAAGAGGAGAGGAGAGGGAGTGAGGGAGAAACATAGCAACATTTCATACCTGAAACCGGCTAGATATAATATCTGAATCCTGAAGGTACTCAGGCCGACCAAGCGATAGAAATGCGAACTTCCACTGAGAAAAAAGAACAAGATTCACAAAAAGCAAAAACTAGACAAAAGGAATAAAAAGCCAAGTATTTTCCATATGAAGGGGCCTGCAGGGTTATCTCCAAATGTACCGTTCATTTTCTTTTAAGCTACCCGCTCCTGAGCATGATGTGCTGTAAGTAAGAGGAATTTCACTATTCTAGTTGGAGTGTGCATGTGCATGATCTCTATCTAACCACAAAATACATGTTTCGATGGCCAAAACAAGATCACTATTCTAGTTGGAGTGTGTATATGCATGATAGTTATCGAACCAAAAATTAATACTCCAATGGTCAAGGCATGGGGAACCAAAAATACAGAAAGTATAATGATGCACCTCATGTCAGATACAACTTTCGAGTGTAACCCCAAGTGTGAGCATATCATAATCATCATGTGACATCTTGACGTTAATTCATCTTTCATGTAATTAAGTGGGTTTTAACAAATTATTCAAACGCACACCATTTTTTTTTGTTGTTGTTGGGGGGTGGGGGAGGGATTTGAGAACTCAAACTCTATGCTAACAGAATCTACCTGGCTTACTGAAAGAACTTGCAATAAGCCATTAATATTACCATGGGTTGAAAGAAATATAATGACCTAAAAAAATAATGTTGCATCACCGCATTTTTAGCTAACTGCAGCCGAATGTTGAAAATAACGATAACGCATAATGTAACATTCTACCTCCTGTTAAGGGGTAAAGAAAAAAAAACGCAAAAAAACATAACGCATAACGTAGATTAATTTAGCAATTATTTACATATTTTATAACTAGAAAACATTCATAATGATTTTAATAATTAGAATCATCAAAATTTTCAAACATAACATCATATATTCACAAATATCAAATTATACTATCACTATTTCTTAACAAACACTAGTCAAATACGCTTAATAACCATTCCAAAAGCATGAAATACATCAAGTTTGAAACCAATCATATCAGTCTAAACAAAATCAAACAATCAAACCAGCAGTGTAGGACCTCACCGGCGTCATGGGACACCCTGTCGTCATTGAGAAGGTGGTTGGCGTTGAGTCAAGTCAGTCCAGGTTCACCGGCATTGTGATTCTCATCTTCAATTAGGGTTTTGAAGGTGTGGAATTCGATTAGGGTTTTGGTCTTCATCTTTGTATTCTCCTTTGTTGTAGGCAGCAAAGAGAACTTCAGATCAAAAATTCGCAGCGACGAGAAGGGGTATCAAGGAGTGATTTAGGGTTTTCTGAAGGGCGTAAAGAGAAATTGGGGGAGGCGAGAGAATTCTGAGGGCGCGGATTGACCCCAGAATTGAAGGGAGGAAGGGTTTTAACTGGAGTGAACGATTGGATTTTGTCTAACTTAAAACCCAACAGTTCTGAGTAGAAGACAATTTAACGCATCATAAATCAATGTTAAGTAACGCGTTACATAACGCGCGTTTTTTTCAGAAAACGCAACATTATGAACTGGGACGTTTTCTTAATGAGTTATCTAACAAATTCCTCTCATTATGTTACATAACACATTATATCGCGTTATGAGTTGCGTTTTTTTCAACATTGCTGCAGCCTTCTGTAGATTGATCACCGATGGCAAAAAGCTAGATCTTCTGAATAACACATCGCGTGAAGCAGGCGTTTGGGAAAATTTGGCATTCAATTTTACTCGAGAATACTGATAAGCACAGTTGGAACAGCTAAATGCATGTAATAACATGAGACATAGAAACAATTTCTGAGACTGCCTTATTCTCCCTTATTAGAAATAGATAGTCTGCCTCAAATTAGTATGTGATGTTTCCTTCCAATTTTTCTGTGGGAAACAAAAGTAGGATCAGTGTTGTCAATGTGCGACGGGCAATGCGGGGCGCAAAGTATCTTTACCCGCACATGCGCAAGGCGCAACGCGATGTGCGCACCCGAGTGATGCGAGGTGCACACCGCACACAATTTTTCAAGATAGATAATCAAGCACGAAAGAACATGTTTAGGCATTCACATAAAAAATATGTCATGATAAATAATATCTCTCTACAAAATCACAATATAAGGTATTAATTTCTAATGCTAACACCCAACATAGTAGCAAAGTTCATAATTTTTCAAATCAAATGTCAGATCAAGACTAATATCCAGGCAAGGGATTAGTTACGGTCCTCAATTGGAGGCTAGAAAAAAGGCCTAATGGATTTATTTTGCTTTTTGGGATATGGATTATCGAATATTAAGACTCGATTAAAATGTTAAACAAACAAAAATATGAGGGTATGTACTACATGCACCCTGCGCAAAGTCAAGATGTATACGAGACGCAAAAGGCACTATTGCATCAGATGTGAGGCGCTCCGCCACCGCCCCGCATCGCAAGGCGCATGAGGCGCGCGCCTTTGAAAACACTGAGTAGGATTTCATGAAAAATAAGTCCACAAGAAGAACCATAGTAAAGTATTAATATACACTGGGCATAACAGACTGGAGATGGGAAAAAAGAAAAAGAAAGAAAAAGAAAGTGTGCTTGCTTCAATTAGAATAAGTATCTGACACAAGACCACAGATAGTTCACACCAGTGCATAGACATATAGCTTACATCAAGGCATAAGAACTGGACATTGCTTATGACGGTAAAGTGAACATTAATTACCTTAGAGAACTCTTCATCAGGAACCTGCAGTTTCTTTTGGATGCGTGCTTTCACCTCGGATAAAGTTTCACCTTCATGAATAACCAAGAAGAATGGTTCCCCAAAGTTTTGAACCTGCTGCAAAAATGAAAAAAAAAAACTTTAGTTCGAAAGAAGCATCACAATTGACACGCCAACTAAGTTAATTTATAAGGGAACTGTATGCATGTATAAAACAGAACAAGTAATAGAACAACGGGAACAGAATGAGTAGAAGGATGAGGTTTGCAAGCCAACTAAGTTAATTTATAATGAAACTGTATGCATGTATAAAACAGAACAAAGAATAGAACAATGGAAACCTAAGTTGCACAGGTACGGGTACTGGTGCAGGTACGGGACACGGCAAATTTGTAAAAGGTAGGGTACAGGGACACAGCTATAAATATGTATGTTATGTACATTTATATGTATTAAAACTAGTAATTTACATAAGATCCATATTTTTTTTTCATTTACATAAGATCAATGTCGTAGAAATAGATGTGAAGTGTAGAATATGCATCCAAGAAATGTATGACGAGTGTTTTAAATTAAAACATGTAGTATATAATTGAGTATACGCCTGAACACCGTATGTATATATTCAAGAAGCGTCCAAGAAGCTTGGGTACGGATACGGATACGGGTTCGGCTTCCAAATAGAAGTACCCAGCTAACATAGATGGAAACAGAATGAGTGGAAGGATGGGTTCTATATTTCCCAGAAATCACTTGCCCACCTTTTGCCTTGAAATAGGAACAAATTGGTCAAATTGATAAAAACATTTCTGGAAAATTGATAAGAAAACTTTTCGCTTTTCATTCCTAATTTCCTATGAAAACAGGGGCTTGGAACAACATCAATGCTAATAAAATTTGAACTATATAAATTGATACATCCAATCATGACCCAAATTTCCAGTTCGTATTTACCATCTGATTCTGATTAGGATCTTTCATGAAATGGTAAACATGAATCAAGCGATCGTGGGGACCAAGATTTTTCTCCTCTTCTGGAATCTGCAATGCAATAGAGTAAGAACTATTAAAAGCAGCGGTTTTTTTTAAAATCTCTGAACATAAATCAAAAGGCATCAGGGATCCCCTCGGTTGATGATGCATGTTAGGCCATCAGACTCTATAGCAAATGAAATTATCAAAAGCACGAATCAGCAAGCTCTGAAAACAGGTTACTCACCTCTTCTGCACGCAATGTCCAGTACTGATCATTTATGTTTTCTATCCTTTCATTAGGAGGAAAAATCTGCAGAAATCATTGTAAGACTTGTAAGCAAGGGGGAAACTTCGGCACACAAACACAAATACAAGAGTCAGAATGTAAATGGTAAGCTGCATGCTCATGGTGCCCTCCCAAAAAAACAAAAACAAAACCACACGGATGTTTGAATAGTACATATTTAGATTCTCAGGTAACAAGAGTGGTAAAAAAAAAGTCAAATTTAGGTAGTAAATCCATTGTATTACTTAATATAATTATTTCTGTAATTTTTGCAGATTACAACCAAATTATCTTAAGATACAAAACCAAGAGGGCATAAATTAGCTATAAATTCAAATTCTGTTGTTGCAACAATAAAGGTCTCTGGAAAAAACAAAAGAAAGAAAGAAAGGAAAATGACATTACCGCCTAAATTCAGAAACAGCCATTCATATCCATTTGAGTGAGTGAGTGAGGCTAAATTCCACCCAAAGCCATGCAGCATGAATTGGTTAAGAATCGCTGGATGTGAATTGTGTACATGCAGGAGCTTGTGGTGATTAATCCAGAATCAAATAGGTGTCATATTAGAGATAAAGATTCATCGAGAATTTTTGCTTAATTAATTTATTAAGTATAATCAATTAATTAATTTATTAAATATTAATTTATTAACTATACTCCATTATTTTGTGGAGAGCCAAAAAAGATGGTTCAAATCCATGCCAGTTTACACCCAACTTTTATCCACGACAAAATTTCAATATTGCTACTGCATTGCCATGCTGAAAGGGAGAGATAAAGGAGATAAACTATGTTCCGATGAAAGAATAAAAAGGTTCACTTAGTATACTTGTTTAAACTAAACTGGGACTCATTACAATTCACTACAAATATACCATAGCCATCATGATTTTTATCGAAAGGTTTTATATGTTAATATATCCTTCTCAAACCCCCTGATTATTTTTAGAAACCTCTAGTTTGTTAAGGTTAAACTAACTATGATAGCAAATGGAAACTTTGCCCCAAACCATTTAAGGAAAAAGCATCTTTGTGGTTGCAAACCAGGTCCACAAAAGGGGGATAAGAGTAAATAGAATGATAAATGAACCGCTTCAAATTCAATGGAATATTCCTGTGGTATACGCCAAATCTAATGGATTGAGGCTTTGAGAGGTTTCCGGAATATTAACCTTTCCAAGAAAGGTAGGCCAAAAACAAGAAAAAAAGATGTGGGGATACATAAAAAACCAACAAAGAAAAAACATTTAACTCTTCGCATAACTTCCCTCAAGGAAAAGTGGTCACTGATGCATGCACGTGTACTGTAAATATGTGCATTGCTTTCTCACTTCTGGTATTTAGCATAAAATTTAACCAGCTTTGCATTTTATATTATAAGGAAACTCTGACTTATAATTTAACCTGTTTCTTTTCAACACATATGAATTTGACGAATATTTTGTTGTTCACCAAATTCTTCAATGAGCTGAGTAACAAAAGTTGAGATAATGGCAGTCTTGTTTTCCTTCCATTTTATCAATGAAAATTGCCAACATTCATTTGAACCAGCATCCAGTACAAACAGATTTTCTCTGCACTCTGCAGTGAGTCGGTGAAAAAAAGGAAGAAAATCAATGAAGCTTTTTTTTATTTTTTTATTTGGCCAAGAATTAGGAGCCTTATCAACAAATGACCAAAGCATATTGCTTTTGCCACAATTAGAAGCCCTAACGACATCCATCACTTCTCTCTTTCTTTACAATGTTATTGTCTCACTCCACCCTGTCTCTACTTTTTTCCTAAAGCTGTTCCCTGTTATGTTCTCAAGTTGTTTCTAAAATTTATTTCTGATCAAAACCCAACATCTGCATCAGATGTTTGAGTAAGAAACGCAACCAGGTTTAAAACAAGGTTACTAGAGAATCAATCTGGTGTGTGGAACAATAACAGGTACATAGAACTATAGTGATAAAAAAAACTATGGTAAGCTAGGGGTAGGCTTTTTGGATGCTTCACAAAATAAGTTTGTCTAGAGAGAGAAATGAATTTTCTAGGATACATATACCAGTGTGCATGAATTAATCTAAAGAAATTAACCAAGTACAATTATCCTGATAAAAACTCTTTTATTTACCAATTTCCTCTTATCAAGAAATTAGAATTCTATATGTACGTGCATGTGTATGTGTCTGCAATAGCTTTTCCTCCCTTCAAATAAATGATATCGTCCTTGCCTCTTTTTCTCTCTTAAAAAGATCACATTTGACCACTTATTGCCTATTTCCACTAATCGCAATGAAATGTTTATGTGATTGTTCAAATCGTCAACAATCCAAACTATGATATGCGTCGAACGATCGCAGGGGTCTACCCTTTTTCTCGTAACAAATATGTATGCCAGTATATATGGACAAAATCAACATAAACAATATGGCATTAAATTGATGAATAAGTCTTATTTGACCATGTTATAGTTACTAAAAGCATATGTTAGGTGTTTTACTCAACAAAAATTACTAGCAAGTTCATTAATATATAGCCATAACATTTCAGGTCTGCTTAAATGCTAAAATCAATTTAATCCCAACAATCAAGAGAAGGGCTTTACACTTTACACACTTTAGATTAAATCTAAAAGTTGATTATACACCTTTTAACTATAGTTTTCTATAAAGCATTACAACCTTCATTATTTGATACTCCATGTTCAAATTTTAAAATTTGAATTCATGGATGATAAGATATGTGACTCTTACTTTTAGGCGTTAAATCAAAATTCTATAGCAGAATTCTTTTAAGTTTTGCAATTTCTAAATATCAAATTATCCCTTTTCACTCTACATTCTAATTTTAACTTCTTTTTTCCACTGGCTCCTTGTTTCACGGTTGGACTGAAATAAATAAATAAATAAATAAAAATAAGATAAACAAAAGGAAAACAACACGCTTTCCTCTATCAGAATTCATGCACCAATTCTCTAAAATCAACTCCTAAATTTCATGGCACTGACACAAATTTAACAATCCCAAGGTCATAAATGCTCCTTTAGGTTAATAAGGATGCCAGTTCAGTTGAATACAACTAATTCATGGTGAAACCAAATTGATAATACACCACAACACAGCACCTTACTAGTATCCGACTCCATGACAATCATTGCTTTCAATCCCACTGTATATGAATGAATGACTAAGCAATTTAGGTCTGCTTGTGTTTCATTTATTGGCAAAACATGCAAGTAAAAAATGATGGACAACAGAAGTCAGAAAACCTTCACAGTAACTCTATCAGGCCAAGTTTTGAAATGACCAACACATTCAAACATATGAGCATTTATGTGCATGAGTACACAGAATGATATGTGCATAATGAGTCAACAATTTTATAAATTAATTTTCATACCTAAGAAAACACTTAATCATGTTAGTCTACTACGTAGATGATAATCAATGTGGAGCTGTATGTATATCCATGTATCAGTAGATAGTTACTTGACACCATTACTCATCAGCTCAGGACCAGCATGCTTCAATTACACCATAAATTAGATGTAATCGGTTATGGTACTTTACTTGATAGAGCATTTACGTTATCCAAATGTGTTTTACAAGCCAACATTCATGCAAAAATATTGTCTTATAGAAATGACAAATGGCACAGGAATACCTTATAGATCTTGTGATAAAAGACCTCAAGCAATCTGAGTTCAGCATTTGGCTGAGATAGCTCCACCTATTAATTTAAAAAAAAAACACCAAGAAGACTTTTCACTGGAACCATGGTTTGCAAATAACCTATGCACAACTTACAGGTTAAACAAGGAGCAAGATTGTGATTAGAAGAAGAATGATAACTTCAAAAAACTAACCTTAGTCTTGAGATCATTAATAACATCACCTACAGTGCTGTTTTTGGGTAATCGAATGGTGTGAATTACAACCTGATAAGAGAACAAATTTGTTTAAGGACATAGCTAATTCAAAAATCATAAGAACAAGTTCTATCAAGTCACTGACCTCATCCTTGGTGGCATGATGAAATGCAACTTTAAGAGTTTTTAAACATTGCAGTTCAGGAAGAGGAATATCGAGTATTTCATAATACAATATGTCAGAAGTCTGTCAAAAAAATATCATTAGATTCGATGGCTGCACCATGACACATTTAATAGGATTTAAATTCATAACTAACAAAACAAAATTATAGAAAAAAAAATCTACCTGATTGTAATGGACAAGCATTTCTGAAAGATGCTCAACACCGCGGTATTTGATTGGCTGGGGTTTAGGTTGCTGAGAGTAACAATTGTGAGACGTTAGACGGATTTTTGATGCATCATCCAAACCAAGTTGTCGAGCAACTCTTTCCACAACATCATCATAGGTGAAAAGCTTTGACCTTAGGAGAAGAAAACAAAGTGTAAGAATAAACAATTTGATATTATGGTGCAAATCACAGAAGCCACAACTGAATGATAGTAAAGAACAGCAATAATCATGATATTTGCACTTACAGTTCCAAACAAAAATCATCCTCTTTTGGTTTCTCCAGTGAACGAAAATGGACAACCTGAACCATCATGAGATGGACAGGCATTAAATAAGTGCTTCAGCGATTTACATGATTAAGGAAAGTAGATGTTTATGAAAAGCAGACATGAAAAGCAGAAGACAGTGCATGTTCCAGCAAGTTGTGCAGTAGAATTGTGACCGTAGCAGGCATCTTGCATTAAAGAGAGATAATATGAAATGTAAACAAAAATAAATAAATGGATTAAAAAAATAGAACTAAATTGCATCTCTTAAGAAAAGCCTTAGTGTCAGTGACATGAAAATGAGCAGACTGCTGAAGTATCTGACGTGTCGGTTAAAAGGAACTTCTTCACAAGCAACACCATGATTTCCGCCTGATTTCCAAAGATATAATGTCCTAACACTATGATTTTAGCTTGTGTTTACCTCCTAACTACTTCCACATTCCACCAGGTCGTGAAGTCGAGTTATCACCTAAGCTCCCTGTTCGTCTATTATTAACATTCAATGCTTGTATTTACTTCCTCACTACCTCAATCCACATTCCACCAGGCAGCGAAGTCGAGTTATCACCTAAGCTCCCTGTTCATCTATTATGAACATTCAACGAATACCTACCACTATGATCTGGAATACAAGTGAAGGCTTGCCGTGATATACACACACTGCCAACAGCCAAATTTCCTCAAGGCAGAAGAAAACATGGGAAAAAATTACAAATTACACGTAAATATCTAACCTGTATCCCGCCATGTTCATTTCCTGGCTACTGGCACTGGCATATGCCAGTTCTGAGATCCATGACAAAAGATTTTTATATCCATTTGAAAAATCATAGGCCTAAAACTAATCTACTCGCTAGAGTATGTGAAACTATTGGATAAAGTAAGTTACAATGAAGTTTTGTAGTGACTTATTACAACAAGCAATGATATTCGGAAAAAGAAACCACAAGAAATTGTGGTACCATTATACCTGACGATTATGAACATATTCCAAAAATGATGGAACATCAGGATAGCGGTACTGGTCTTCACTATCTGGAGTGGGAGCTTTTTGGTAGCAGATGATATCACCATCTTCCAGCTGAAATATAGAACCAATGAGTTAAGAATTAAAGGTACACGTTAAGAAAAAAGCAATTATGAATTTAACAAACCTGGCTAGCTCGGAAAGTGAGCTTCCTGTCTATGTGCTCACACATTACACTTGGTTCATATTTAATTTCCTGACCAATAAAAACAGAAAGGTAAGAGTACTTTTACAAACTCAAGAATCAACATAAAACTAAGCATGAAAAAATGGAAGATAAATCAAGTATTAAAAAACAAAGACATAAGCACCATACAGAAGGAAAAAAGTTCATGCTCTGACCCACCTCATAAAGCGCAATTTCTTCATCTGGAAGAAATCCAGCCATCTTATTCAACTTCGAGAGAATTTCTGATGGCTTCCCTAAAGCCTTGACAAAGAGCCTTCCCAAATACCTATGCGCAATTAGGTTGAACAAATATGAGTTATTAGACAAATATAAGTTGTATATCCAAGATCAATAAGGTTAACACAAAATTTAGTTAATGTCCTGGAAAAGACAACCATTCCAAGGAAATTCAAACAAACAGAATAATCAACAGGAGACAGATAAATACCTCAGTTCTTCCCTTTCAGGATCATAGAGCTTGAAAAAAAGCAGTATATCTTCCTTAGTCTTATCTGGTGGAGGAAGAGGTTGAAGATCCTACATTATCACAATAAAAGTTTAATCAATTCATCAAGCAGTTAAAAGTTCCATTGTAGAATGAATCTTTTTTATGCACAAAAAATAAGAACAATGTCGTCAAAACCACTCAATCATCAGCTCAATAGCCGAAGTACTGTTACCAGTCCAATTTCCACTTCCAAGAATAACTTGAGCTCAGCAATATGCAACTTATTAGTGATCTCCCTTAACTGTCCAACCTATACAGAAGATGTGGAAAATGAACTCATTAATATGGTGCGGAAAATCTATATGAAGATGGAACAAGGAAATTGATAATTGTTAAATAGAAGGATACTCAGAAAACTGAAAACAAATATGTTCATGAAATCTCTATAGACAGAGGAAACTGGGTATCTATTATTGCATAGACATAAAAATGAAGAGTCAGTGCTTTTATGAAAGTGAAATTTAGAGGCTATAGTGTATGTCAAATGGTGATTTTCTGATCCAAACACCTGAATTAATCACCAAAAAAGTAATTCTTGAAACATGTGAACAAACTCTGAAAGTCGTATATAAAAGAAAATTGTGGTCGGAAAATGGATCCGTGAGAGGAACATAACCAAAGCAGAAGATTCCATGTAGAAGACTAGGTTCATATCAAATGCACAGTTGACCTATATGAAAAATATTTATATCGAAGTGGATTCGTAATTTCACATAACAGCAAGTATCAAACAAGAATTGGGCCAAGAAGCTCGAGCCATACCGGGACAAACATACACTACAGAAGGAACATGAAAGTTGCACACATATTGAGGGAAGGTAACATATATACATATCGTCAGCCTTAACAGGCTACAGTAAACCAAAGTTATAATATTTAACAACAGGAGTTTCTAAGGTCCTGAGTCTCCTGACAATGAACCATATGGTCTCCGTTCATATTTCCATTTATTTATAATTCTGAATGAAAGATAGCTAGCTGTTTACCATCTAGACTCATAATGAAACTAAACATAAAGGCTTCATCAATTTTTCAGTAGAAAGAAAAATTATAGCAACTAAAAAACAATAACACAATACACATCCAGTGAAGGCCAACTGCCAAACCACTTAAGACTTCAAACCTAACTTGGGTTAAAAAAAACAAGAATCCTCCCTCCCCCACAAATGTTCCAGTAGAAAGAACAATTATAGAAACTAAAAGACAATGTAACTCCCTCATTGAGGTTTCAGTAGAAGAAAAAATATAGCAACCAAAAAACAATATCATTATCACCTCCAATGAAGGCCGACAGCCAAACCATTTTAGAACTAGAACCTATTTTAAGAAAATAAAATTCATCTCTCCTCTCCACAACTAATCAGTACATAATAAAAATAACATTATTCAATTTGATCTTAAACATGCCAAAAAGGATTCATGCTAATGTGCTTTCGAATCACTTCTATAGTCAAGTTTGTAACTACTTAAATGAAAAGTTCTCTCCGTCACCGCCACCACACCAACCCCCTCCCCCAAAAAAAAAAAATTTCTCTCTCTCGACAATTTCAGTTTGGTGTCCAAATGAGCGAAAAGGATATCATAGCAATTTGCTGACATATTCTAATAAGTTATCTATTCAAGTTCATAATACTGAACTGTTACACCAGGATATATCACTTACAGATTGAGCTTCCTCTTGTGGAGTCAATGGCCTATTGGGACGATAGGTATGGTTTTGCCGTCTAGCCCATAGCCAAAAACGCTGAAATTGCACGGGAACGCCGAATTCTTTGGCCACCTCCTCCTGCAAAAGATCCAATGTTACACATCAGGAAGAAAACTAAAGAGATTTTGATAACAATAAGAGATTTCACTCTTTCAATTTCCGCTACACTACCAAGAAAATCAGTAGCAATATATTCAGTAAACATAAGGAGGGGAGCTGAAACCTAGAGTTCTATTTCTAATCAGCCGGCATGCTGGAGTATTTGGTTATGGAAAAGAAAGCAAATAACAAGTTTCTAATATGAATGAGATGCTTGTTCTTTGTCACAAAAAATACAAACATATGAGTAAGAAGCCCAGCTTGAACTCCAGGTGTTAAACAACGGCAATACCAAAACTATTACCTTGAACGTGTAGAATGGCGTCTGTTTTTGGATACGGAAACTCCGAACTTTGTCATGATCCACTAGGTCAAAGTAAATATCCCTTCCAATTTGTTCTCTCAAGTCCTCATCTCGAGCAACCTATATTCCAATATAATGTTTGGTAAACCAGCATCAGGTAAGGAAACACTCCACTTAAGAACCAGAACAGAAGTAGTAAAGGAAAAGATCATGTGAAGGACCTTTATAATGGTATAAAGATGCGCCTCAGCTTTCTCCTTCTTCTTGTGTTCCTTTTCTTCTTGTTCTTTCTTCAATCTTATCTGAAACAAAAATATTTTTCAAACGACGCCTCTCACACATTTGACAATTCAGTAATTAAACAAGCTTCCCATGATTGTCTTACTCTGAGGTGCTCAGCAATATCTTTTTCATCCACATTGCAAATTATTTTATCTTTGTCACTTTCTCGAATATATACAAGCATGTAAGCATTTGAATACTTTGTAAACTTAAATGGAGTGTTGTTGAAACCGGGTGTTGTCTGAGGTAACTGTGGACAAAATAAGGGGGCAAAAGGCTTAGACAGTTAATGGTACTAAATGTAAATGGGATATGTGATATTACTGATGGCAATATAGATAACCTCTTCTTCTCCACCGTACTGCTCCTCTAGAGCCTTCTTTGCATCTTCTTTAGTTACCCGCTCATCATCAAACTTAAACCTGAAAAGGAAACATTTTAAAATGTTAGATAGACTCCAAAAAAAATTCTAGGAACTAGGTTAATTGGCAAAAGGTTGCATGAAAGCAGACACTCAGGCCTCAAAAAAAATCAACTCAATAAAAGGTACACATGAGAAATACACCACGGATCAAAGAAGTTCTCGGCATAAAAATGTCTAAGATACAATCAAAGCATATACACAGATCCGTTTACCATAAAAAGTTATGTACGCATGTGGACTGCATTTCACAAGAAAACTCAAAGAAAACAAAATGTAGCTTACTCTAGAATATTTTATTCATCACAAAATCATACAGCTAAAGCAGTTTTGGCAGGGGAGCACTAAGATTCGCTTCCAGGATAGTGATATGTGCAGAGGTGCACCAGAAAAAGGACAAGTTCTGGCTTAAATGGATAATAATCTATAAACAATATAATCAGTTGCTAGCATCATAAAGAACACTGCTTAAAATTGCATCACATTACTGATGAGAGACATAAAAGTCAATAGAGATGCAGCTACAACTGGTTATAGGAAGTTTTGCTTAAAATAGCAACATCATAAGCTCTTGCAAAGCGTGTATCATACCATCAGGAGTATAATATACTGAAACTTTAATTAATTAAAGCAATGAAATTGCCTTCCAGGCCTCTTGATAGACATGTAGATCCCGTAAGAATATAATATTTGAAGGATTACACTGATTAACCTCTCAGCTGACTGGTGACATATAATCAAGTATGCTAATTATGGCTTTTAATATTTAAAAGATTATAGCTGTATAAAGGGCAGGAATTTCACAATAATCTAAGAAACGATTCAATGGCAATGAAGATTTTCATTCAGTAAATAATAAGAGGAAGAAATAAATTCGTATACATACCACTGATCAGAGAGAGTTGGTCGAATAAAAGCATAGTAGTGTCCACCATGCACCCCACCGCTATGAACAAGAACACTGCATACATGACAAACAGCATAAAGCTTTTCCCCTTCTCCATTAGGAGTAAAGAATAATATACGTGTCTAAATATTTTCAAAAGGAAGAGAAATATGCAATAGAAGATAGCATAACTATTAGTAACCACATGATTATTCTCAAGCAATTAGTGTTGAAGTAAATACAGATTCATTAAGGAAGAGAAAATATGTAATAGAAAATGGATGCTAAGGAATCAAGGACATGGTAATAAGTAAATTCCGGGGAAGAGGAAACATTCAACAGAGGACATGCATAACTAACAGTAAACTCCTACCTTCCTGATATGTCCAGGGTTTTAGCTTAGCCATCATTTTACCAACTTCCCCCTAGTGCATTATGTGCACAGCAATTAAGACCCACTGGTATATCTACAAGACAAGAGGCAAAAAAGCCTTCACCACAAAGCTTGGAGCGTCAACTGCTCTCCAAAAGTCCCATAGCGCAACAGAAAACGAAGGAAATCCCTATAAAACATAAGCAACCAAATCTACCTTAAGAGTCTCATTACTTGATTTTTACTTACGTCTTTGTGCCTAGCACTTCAATCCCATACCACTGCTCCTATTTCATGTATGCGACTTAATCAGCCCAATTCTAGTATCAAGTAATTGACTAGAAAAAATTGTTGCGACTAACTAAACATGGATTTTATATTCTCAGTCACAAGTCCAAATGTAAAAATAAATGACCGACTAAATGAATGAAAAGTATCCATTTGAGTTGTCAATTTCCACCTAATTAAAGAAAGAACTACTCTCCAATACTAAAAAAAAATAAGAAGGAAACTATCTCTTCTTCCAGACAACTAAACATGTCATGGTTCTTGGCCCCTATTAATTTAATCGTAAGAGAACCCGTTTGCGATTTGTTACTGCAAACCAAATATTGACCATCTACCTTGTCCCAAAGAAGTCATCAATTTTACTGAAACTATATCATTCATACACAACTCTGAAGAACAATAGAAAGAATCACATTAAAAAAAAATTACGGACTTAGTTCCAGGAAGTGAAGGAAATTGAAGGAATACGTGGAAGAGAACAGCAAGGATGATAGTATACAGCAATTATGTGCCCGAGATGTATCAGTCATGACAATACTTAAGTCACAATCGAAACAACAATCTATATCTGATTATGGAACATGCCATGCACTGAAGGCCCTCTTAATTAGAGCAAGCATTATCAAGATATCAATTTCAAGATAATATTGATCCCTTAGAATTTTTTAACAAGCTTGTCATGGAGAACCATATCATCTGAATTTCACTAGTGAGAGAACCTTGGGTGCATATAACATTATAAGTTATACATCCTGCTAAATTCTTATATTGGTTTTAAAAGAACCTAAAATCCTATTTGCATTAACATGCCTCGATACTGGTATAAGGAGAATTATTTTCCTATTTGAATTGGTCATTAATTCTTACATTGCCGTGATTCAAACATTATAGACTTAACTTACTGCAGGCAAGTTAAGAAATCAAGACCAGTAGCATCTAAAACTTCAACACAGTCAGCATACCTAGATAAGTTTGACAAAGTATAACAACAAATGCATAGATAAGTATAAAAAAGTAAAACAAATTCTTACAATACTACATCAGCATGCATAGAGAAGTACAACAAAGTAAAACAATGAATGCACAATTTTTCAGTTTCATTTTTCAAAATATGAAGATCCTAACAAATATTACCTATGAAGAGTATACAGGTTGCGAACTCTCCTGTCTGCATCTGGAGAAAGATATTTTCCATTTTCTCTATCAAGGTCGAGTTGCAAAGGAAACTCATAACGATCATTTATCTGCATTATAGACATTAGATAAAAATATATGCATCAGAAAGGGACAGCTGATCAAACCATCTGATTCTCCAATATCATAAAAATTGTTTATAGGAACAGCTATTTAAGTTTCAAAGAAAATAAAACTGAAAACCACAAAGGGATAATGCAATCAAGAGTACATGTATTGGGTTAATCCTCCAATTTGCATTCTACAAACAAAAAGTTTATGGTCCTTCACAATGTAATCATGTACATGAAAGTGAATCGAACAAGATCTAGAGAATTTATCACCCTGACCACCATATCTCTGATTAAAACAACCATTATAGCTATAACAGCTTCAAAGAAGATAAGTATTAGCTGAAGGGTTTCCCCTAACTCGTGTTGACAATATTAATAAATGAGACTAGAGAAAGGATTATTTCCAAAGCAATAATATGGATAAAATATAAGGAGTTAGAACTAGTAGTACAAAATGGAACATATGCAGTAAAACTTAAGCAAAAAACTGAAAAAATCAGTGTATTGTCCCATCCACATTGATGACGAGAAATACCTTGTATTGATCATTTTCGCTATTCGGTAAAGAAAAGACCCGTAATAGGTTAGAGATAGCTTCGGTCAAGGATATGAAGACAGTTACTTTACATGGTTACAGATTATTGACCCAAGTTAACATGAATTGAGGCAGAAGAAGGTAGTTGTTTTAACAGAGGAAATGGTCCTTAATGTGCTAAAGGAGAAAGGATTAGGTAGCTGACCAACATCTGGGATAAAAGTCTTAGGAACTTTGCTTAAATTTAAGGCTTCAGGCAAATTGTTAACAAGCTAATTCAAATTAATGTTCAAATTAATGTGAAACATACAATAATAAGATTTAACGTTTCAGACTGGAGTAGCTTTCATGTCTGATAAGTGATAAACCTAGAAGACAAATAATTTATACTAATATCCCAAGGTTCGTAAAGAGAATAAACAGAAAAAAATTGTTAATTATGATGTTCAAGCACTGACAACTTGATAATGCATCTGCAAGGAATTAATCTGATAAAATCATCATAAGCTATATAACCTTCATAATACTTGTAACAAAAGATCAGCCTAACTTAAGTAGAACTATAAGTAGAAAATGTATTATCAGCAAAAGAAACCATGATTTATGAATGCCATAACAAAGATAAAAGGAAATGTGTTTACCGGTACTCACCTTTACCATTGTATCCCGCATGAAATCATATTCAAATCGCTTCAGTTGGAGTTGCAAGACAGGAGGAAAATCAATGAATAGAACACCCTTCTTCGCATCCTGAAACAACCATGGAAATGAAAATCCAAATCAAATAACTTCATCAGAAAATTGAAATTTGTTTGGGGCTGCAAGACTATACACTACACTACATTAAGATAATGATATAGCAACTATCTGATCTATGTTTTCTTAATCATCTTGTATTTTGATTCATACGCCGCAAAAAAGATTATCCCACAAAGGATATAGCAGCTATGAAAATATTGAGAGATGCAATATTCTCAGTGTAACATGGAAGCAGGTCTGGGAGCAGACATCAGAGTTAGCAACAAACCTGTAGACCATGGTTTTCAGCATGGTACTTGTTATCTCCTTCGAGTCTTTCAACTTCACAGTATTTGTCGAAAGAAGCATAAACATCCCGACATCCCTTGACATCTAGCTGAAGGTCTACAAAGAATACAATATTGCAAAAAGTAAATATAGTAACAAAGAAGATGCAGCTAAAAAGACTTGCAAACATCATAACTCATCATAGATTTACCATAAAACGACTCCTTTCTAGTGGATTTATAATCCACATTAATACACTCAATGTAATTCATATGATGTCCTTCAAACAGTTGTTGTATTGTTCCTTCAACAACAGTTCCCTGTGATAAAAATAAAAGGTCACAGTTGAACAATGAAAATATACCAATATCAATATTAAATCTTTTAGTAGACTTCCCGAACCTTCATTTTGTCTTCCAACTTCTCACAAAGAACTCTATTGAGTTCTTGCACATCATGTTGCATAAAAGAATCATATGTGTCCCATCCAAATGACTTCGTTAGTTCTTTGGTAGCAACACTACTATCACTATACTGAAGCTTATAAAACAGGCTCTGCAGAGCCAGGGGAATGCTTCCAGATGGCATATCATTTTCTGTTGTAGGCATATGATAAACGGCCTAAAAGAAGAACTTCAATTACTTTTCATTCATATAAATTAGATTACTGGATAAAGCAGAAGGCATAAAATGATGATATATACCTTTCTGAAGTAGGGAATATGGTACAGAGTCTGAAGAAGAGAGTTCATGTAACAGGTTGCTCCTTGATTCTTAAGGCCAACATAACCAGTTTCTTTCTTAGAGTCATAATTCCAGTAGTCAATTACCTTACGTACCGCAACCTCAGCTTCAACTACACAGGTATCATTCACAATATATCCTCTACTAGGGTCATAAAGCTCACTGAGGGGCATAAATGAAGTAAAACCCCAATCACTTTCTCGAGCGTTAAACTGGTGTTGTGTTTCTGCAAAAAAAAAAGTATATAGGTAATGGTCTCACTAAGTTACAGATTTCCTTAACCGCAAGTCTTTCAAATTATTACCACAATTTTGTCTCAAAAAAAATTTATTGACACAATTAATGAATTAGAAACCATAAATAGCATGACCACTATCAAATTTGGAGAACATGCACAAACCATGTTATCAAATATGTTACAAAATGAGAATGTCTTGAGAGTAGAGCAAAATATAATATCATGTGATCTCACAAATTGCATTCTTCATCTAGTTGCAACTCGCAACAACAAAATATAAAGAGGAAAAAGGAAAAAAGAAAGATCTAAACTTATTATATATGTTAAATACAGCTGCAACAATTTTGTACCTCCGCGTTATGTTGAAAAGTGGCTATAAGTTACTCAATGCTCAATAAGGCCCCGCTTGGCAAAGGTTTAAGGGAAATGGTTAAAGTAGTTAATCCATTAGAATAAAGAAAGATTAAAGCGGCTATCCTGTCTAAAGAGGATTGATGTTATTTTCTCTAATAAGTAATAATAGAGATGTTATCACTTAACCCATCTAAAGAGGTTGATAGATAAACCCCCATTGAGGGGTTAACTCATTTTAAACCCTCTAGAGGAGTTACCTTAACTGTTTTATAATATTTTTGCTCGACAAATTAAGACTGATTAACTCGTTTTAAATTTTCTGTGTTTGGCATGTTAAAGAGGTGTTAACTCTTCTTCCCTTACTTAACCCATTGCCAACGACACCTAAGTAATAATGCAGGCAAATGGTAAAATATAAACCAGTTGGCAGTAATACTGGAAGCTAAAAGTAATATAGGCAAAAAAATGACAATAATAGACCATAAAATAGAGTGAATATAAAAACACATGACCAAAATCCACCAGATAATCAGCAAATGATACCTTTTCTGACACTATACTTGCTATTTATCTGATTGATCACCGACAAGCTGAATTGTGCATATCTACTCCATCCATAAGGAAGTGTCGCCGAATCAGCAACATCCAAGTACATAGACAAGTGGTCTACATTGTTCCCTTTTGGAAATATCAACACTCTCCTACAATTAACCAATCCAAAACACTCTCTTTAAGTCCAAAACCCTAACTTTAAAACAAAATCACATAATTAAAGGAAGAAAGAGTTCCTTGTACCATTTGTAACCGCCAACCATGAAAACATCAGAGTAGTGCTTCTTCGGGTGAAGCCTCGAGAAATGCTCGATCGTCCACGTAAACCTAGACGTCGTGGGAGGATCCTCCACTTGCTGCTGCTGCTGGCTCTCGGCCGTGGTCGCAGTCTCCACGGGCGCCACTACAAGCAAAGAATCAAAAGAAAATTCACCAAATCAATCAAAAGGATCACAACTCGCTACAATCACAGAACAAACACTGAAAGCAACTCCCTTCACGCCAAAATAGAGGGAAAAAACCGAATTTTTCAATCGAGAAAACGAATTACCTTCCATTGGCTGAGCTCCGTCGGTGAGCTCGGAATGGGGAACAAGCATCTCGTCGTCTTCCCGCTGCGAAATTAAAGCACGAATCAGAGTCCAGATCGTGTAGAGAACGATCGAAAACCCTAGAAATTAGTGAATTTTGAAACCCTAGGGGGGTAAAGTAAGAGGGGATTAGATTAGATTAGACGTACATCGAGGGGAGGAGGGGTCATTAGAGTCATGGATAGGGCCGGGGGAGGGGAGGCGGCGGAGGAGCGGATCCGAGGCGGGGGATCGCCGGCGGAGGACGGGATCGCGGTGGGGGAGAGGAGAGAGAAGTGCCTAAAGGCGCTCTGTAGAAGGAGCGACGACACCGAAAGGAAAGACTCGAGCCTGGGGTAAAAAAAAGGGCGAGGGGTTTTGTTTCGAGGAGGGGTATTTTGGGGATTTTAATAGAATGGATTGAAACTGTAAAGAGTATTTGTGAGTTGGGCTTTGCTGCATTTTGCAAAAAGATAGATATAGATCATTGTTATTATCTTAAAAATTTACTGCCAAATTATGAGCTGCTGCTAGTATTCGACATGAAAATATTTCCATGCTCGTTAAAATCGAATATATATATATATATAAGATCTGACACAAACATATAAACTGAAAACTATATCAACAATATGAATAAAAGTTGGCTTATTTAAAATAAAATTTCATAACTAAAAGTTGGCTAATGGGATCAACGCATCTAATAAGCAAGAGCTAGTTCTCTATATCTATAATCGTCTTCAGATTCAGTAATATAAAGGTGAAAATAACTTGGATATCCAAATTTGAATTGGCATACAATAAAAAAAAGAAAAAGAAAAAATAATAGTCAGATATTTATGGCTATATAATAATTTAAATGCCCTAAAATTTCCCTAATCTTACACTTAAGTGATTCTTATTTTAAAATAGAGAAAAAAATACCCAAAGTATTCAAGTATTGCAGATAAATACTCTAAGGTTTCAAAATATTGCATGTTGATGCTCTTTTTACCCAATGTTACGCGTTTGTGTCCTCTTGTTTATTCAATGTTGATATAATTACTCTTAGCTTGTAAATGGCCTTACTTAAATACCCTAAAGTTTCTAAAAGTCTCGCTTTAGCACCCTCTATTATATAGCATTCTTGGATACAGAGAAAAGTTAATGTTGTCTGGGTTTTTTTTTTTAACTATGAGCATTTATCTGTAATATTTAAATACTTTGGAGTATTTTTTTGCTCAATTTGAAAATAGGAGTCATTTAAGTGCAAGGTTGATGAAACTTTATGGCATGTAAGTGCAATTTAGCCGATATTTACTTACATAGAGCATCAATAATTATTGAAGATCGTTACTAATATCCTACTAGAATCTTAGACAAAGATATGCAGATATATCGAAGGACATTTGCATATGCTTGCTCCTTTACTTGTCGTTCTTGTGCTTTTACATTCACTTGAACAATGTAAACTATGCAATGTATTAAATACATATATATATCGACTACAGACCCCACACGTACATAAGTACACTAGAAGGAAATGATACACTCTTCGCAAAATTAGGTAAATATTCTCATTTGTAACCTTATCATTTGTGAAGTGTTATCTAAGGTAATGATTTCGCAAATTTAGGTAAATTATTATATAGTGATATAATAAGTGTAACCTTATCATCTGTGAATTGCATACTTACGTCGATGGTTTGTTCAGGTGCCTCTTCGTCATTGCTATCTAAGGTAATGATTTCTTCTTCAAGAGATTGTTGATCTCCCTGTTATGAATGATACATAGTTGTTGAAAATAACATTGAAAATTACTGAGGGGTCAACATGTTGATCAAACTCTCTTTTGTAATTACTTAACTACATATACTGTTTTAACTTATATTTTGGCTTTGATGTAAGTATGAGCTCTGTTGTAGCTCTAAACAATTAATGTATACTCTCCCCTCTATCCTTTTCTAGAACTGTTTAGTCTGAGTTCTTTTCTTCAAATTTCTATTTCCTTCGTAATAGGTGACGGTCATGGTTCTCTCCCTATTCTTTGGTATGATTTATTTGTTCTCATCAGTACTCAGACTATTCACTTCTTGGTCAGGATAGGTTTTTGGTGACTTAATGATATATGAACAGGGTATCTCACCCTGTTTCTTTCTGTCAAAAAAAAAACATTGAAAATTACTTAAAGTGAGCTAAGAAGGAACTAACTAAATCTGATCCGTTGCATTTGTTTATTTAACTGAGTTAATGCTATAGTGAAAATTACTAATACATTTTTTTTAAAATATATATATTTTCAGTCAGTGTACACATAACAAAAAACTAAAGTCAAAATTTGAAACCAGTTGTCTAAAAAAATGTGTGGCCTGAGTACTAGTAAGTACGATAGAAGCAAATGATATACTCTTCGAAAATTTAGGTAATATTCTCATTCTCAAAGCAAGGGTTAGAACTTTATCTTTCGATTCTAACGCTGTCTATTTTACATATAATTCTCATTTACGTGTACGAGGAGCTTGAACAAAAACTTGCTCAAGCCAATGGTCGATCTGTGCCTATGACATGTCTATTCTCAATTTCTAATTATTAGACATTATAACACTCGTGCGATTCACCTAACATGTACTGCGAAAGGGAAGCCTACGCTCTGGAATTTACTTGGCTGGTATTAAGCCCAAGTGCCTCGGAAAGTTGGGGGAAAACGTTCAAGCTTTCTATAACAGTGAAAGCGCATAATAAACAACCAGCCACACATTCAACTAGGAAATAAGAAAGCCACCAACATGCAACTGGGGTCATTGACTAATATAGTAGAGTGCGCATAAACCAAACCCAAGTCAACAGTCAATTCAATTTTTCATTTTTTTTCTTAAAGGTTTTACTTCTTCAAGAAGCAAACTTGTTACTGACCCACTTGCAATTACTCGAATAAAAACACAAATCACGTGTGCGATTGGTTCTTTGCTTTCCTACTACTTCTAATAATAGATTTAATGAGTTTAAATCACTGTGGCAAATATTAACAAGATCTTATGTATCTCTGTCCTCTGAAGAGAAGACCATCACAGCACATAAATCTATTTTGGTATGAGAATTCTAGAACATTTATGACATAAAATCCGAGCAATCCGGATCATAAGTTTGTGATAGTAGTATGGAGTGTTCTTAGGGTTTAATTCAGTCACTAAGGATGAAAATATATGAACACGTATCCTTCCAACGAACAAAGTATTACAACCTACCGACTATGCTCCGTGCTTATTCTACTCACAAATAGTAAAGAAATCATTACTTTTATTCACAACCGTCCACTGTTTAATAAAATTATTGCAGTTCAATCCCAATTTTAGCATTTATGACATCATCATCACTATATTGAACCCATTCTCATTTTTTACTACTAATCACAACCATCAATTGAACAATATCCGGACTGCGATTGAAAATAGTATTATCTACAATCCAGTCTACATTATACTTCATTAACCAACAAAAGAGCATATCCATTCTCGCACCTATCTTCATTGACAACCACACACTCATATCACGCTTCTTCTTACTCCCTCTCTCTCTCTCTCGTAGTATCAAATATCATCCATAGCCACAATGGCCATTTCTTTAGGCGCATTCATAACTCCTCCACAACTTCAACTGAACAGCAATTTTCAGGGCCTTAGCATTAGATGTCAGTCTTCTCAGCAGAAACCGTCGAGTGGAGGTGGGCATAATGAGCTTCAGATTGGGTCGCCAATCATACTCGTCGAGGCTCCACCGACTCTGAAGACGGCCACTTCAATGCCGTCGTTGAGGGTTAACACCGGAGAAGTGAAGCCTGGTGATGTTGGCAGGTGAGGATTATGAACACCAACGGTTTTTGTTCATGCCATAGTTGTTGTATAGAGAAGAAAATTTAATGTTTTTACCTTAGTGCTAATCTATATCTATATAAAGAAGAAAGGTAATGTTCAGAGGGACATCAGTATAATTTTGAATGTTGATGGTTTCCAGCTTATTATTGAGTAAACTTCAATAATCTCATGAACTGTTATAAGTTTTTTTGCAAGTAATTACTGTAAAGTATTTTCAATTTGATTTGGTAACATGAACTTGACTATTGACAAATAACTCCCCGAACAGCATCTATCGAAGTCTTTCGACATATATGGGAATGAAATAAGATAAAATAGGAGATACACACAATACTTGAATGCCAATGAGGTTGACTGGCCAAAGGTCTGTCATGGGTCAACCATGAAACATTTTTACTTTTGTCGCATTTAATTTCATTTGATTCGTTTAAGTCTCACTGAAGGCGAAAGAATGCAAACAAGAAAACTTGTTGAAATCTGATGCTACATTCCATTATGATTTTGCAGAATTGTATCAAGGAAGCCTAAAGATGTATGGGCCGTTCGCCTCTCCATAGGCACTTACCTTATAGATGGCAAGCATTTCAAGCCCTTGGATCTTGACGAATAAGAAAGCCTGCAACTCGAACAGCAGAAATTTATCACTACATCTGTAATGTTTGAATAAATGACAAGCTCTCTATCTTTTGACACTTCAGTTCAAAATAAAATCTACGACATAAATGCATCTAAGTTTCCACGCAAAACTATCAAGAAAGACCGACACTTCAACAAATATGCATTGTTTTTCATAACTCGATGTTGATGCTACAAAGAATGATCACACTAGAAGAATTTATACACTCTCATAATCCTGGAGTCCAAGGACAGTAATATTTTGAACATATAACCACACAAACCAATGTCAAGGCTTTTCACACCAAACACAGCTTATGAACTCTTGCTCCATGGTTTAAGCACAGCAACAACAATGATAACGACAATCAGGAGAAGGATGATTATCGCGATGCACATCCATTTGCGCGAGTTTTTCTGCAGGCTCTTAGCCTTCTGAAGCGCTGTGGTTCCAGATTGAATATGGTCCACTGCACTTGAAACCTAACGGAAAGAATAAAGAAATTGTAAATATTCAAAAATGCAAATATAACTTTTTAAGAAATCTCATAAGAAAATAATAATTATGAAAGAAGAGGGATTTTTCTGTACTTGGTTTTCAATGTTGTCTAGCATGTCACCTTGAGCATCAATCAGCACAGCCATGTCAACAAAAATCTGCAGTGGAAATTCGTATTTTTCAGTATATATCCTCGATAAAAGTTCACCAAGATTTCTCTGCTCTCTCCCATTTAACGTAACAGACATTAGAGAAAGAAGATATAAAGGACATGCAAAAGATGATTATAAAATGCAGTGCTATTTTGACCTGCTTATTTGCTAATAGAAAGACTTTTTTTGTCGCTTGTCAATGTTTTCAAGCCCCAAAAGCAAACAACCTTGACATCAATAATGTGCTTGGGGTCCTAATCCTACTGACTTGGATTGAATAAAAGTTAGTTTGATTTCCTTTTAAGGGTTACTTTACCCAACTGAAGCACAATCTCTGCTGCATAATCCACCTTATACAAAACTTTCATCCTGGATAATCAAAGAGATGTTCTTGTAATGCTTTGGGGAGGATAAAGCTCTAAACTTTAATTTTGGATTATCTAACTGGTGAACAGAAAGAATAATTTTAAAATAATTATGTTGGTGAACGCTACCAAAACAACAACACAAAAGAAGCTGTTGTTTTTCTCTTAAGCATAATATATTCTAACCAGTACATGCAAATAGTTGGCTAAATTAATATCATATTATGTTAGTGGAAGTATAAACGGAAAAATGTTCCAGTAATATGCTAAAAGGCGCCGCTCAGGCTAATGTTGGCTTACAACTGTTTTGAGCTCTCTTCGGCATAAAATTCATAGGTTACTGTTGGTCTTTAACCTTGTTCTTGGAAAACTATATAAATTAAATACCTGCTGCAACTCAAGAAGCTTCCTCTCTAATTCCCTCACGGTGTCATGACGCTCCTGGATCTCAGCAAGAGTGTCCATTACCTGCAAGAGGAGTGAATATAAGGTTGAATGTGGAATAGTCGAGAATCATGAATCTGAAAAGTCTCGACTTTTCTTATTACATATATTAATTAATGCACAACTAGAGATAGGACAAACCTGGCCTCGCCCTTGCTCCTGAATTGCTCTCTGAAATATTTGTTCACTGTTCCCTGTCTCTATTAGTTTGTCAACCATCTGCAAACCAATAATTGGTAAGATTTTCTGTGAATTTATATACAGCTCAAAAGGACATTCCACTTCAGAAGACAGTCCTACCTCTTCATCAGCATGATTACCCGTAACTGTTTAAATGGAAATACAAGAAGAAGAACAATTAGCAGTTACCAACTTAAAAGGCTCTGAATTATTTCACCTTACTAAATCCAGGTTCTAACCTGTGTATATCCTTCTCTCAACAACCTCCCGATACTCTTGCTGGATTGCTTCCCTCAAAGTCTGCAGAAAACAAGAGCAAGAATAAGGAATGATGTGTCTATATTATTGCTAATATCAGATCATTGTGATTTTACTTAACCTTCCTAAATGAGAACCAGGATTACATCTATCTAGCATCTCCATTCAGGTAAAGCCCCACCATCAAGCGACAGAAATTCATAGTATTCGGATTGTTAACTTTTGGGTTTCACTTGAAAACTAATTTTTGTCCCTTTTTTTTTAAACTTGCGATTAATACCCATATTCTCTTCCTAAAACTTTATAAATAAACTTTTTTGCATGTGTTGAATGAGCACAATGCTGATATAGAAATTTATTCTTTAGGATAGATTTGAAAGATGTACGTACAGAATTCATAAATAGCTACTGTAAAAAGGCCAATATGAAACATCGTAGCCGAAACAAATAAATACATAAATAAGTAGTTATAGTGTAATGTATGCTCCATTGTTGGGCTTTAACTTTGTTGAAGGGTATACTGGAAGACAACTCTGTGCACTTACTTGTTTCAAATATGTGTTGAAATGGGAATGACAATGATACAAGAATGCATCAATAGGAAAACAGCATGGTACAGCAGAGAAGTAAAGACAGAAATGTCTCCATTTGTTTGTTCACTCTCATCCTAATAAAGATTATTAACACTAAAAAAGTCCATCATAATTCAGATATTACAAGTTTCCAAGTTATATAACTTACAATTATATGAGAAACCCACAAAAAGGGAGCTGGAAATTGATTTAGACCTCATTAGAGGTCAAACTTTCAACCCAGAATCTCATTTCTTTATCCCCGAGTCAAGGCAGCAGCATAATGAGAGGAGGCAGTTGCCATAAAAACACTGAGCAACGACAAAAAGCACAGATAATTGTTTTCTTTATAAAAAAAATGTATTCTTGTTTGTCTTCTCTTTCATTTCCTTCGTCTTCTTTCTTTTTCCTCTGTGCTCCTGCCCTCTTTTATCCATTGCACATGTTTGGTTACATCATGTCAAACTTCCAGACTAGTAACAAACTCATGATCGTATCACCTGTTTATGCTTTCCTTTCGTAAGCATAATTTTTTTTTTTGGGACTTTGTAAATATATGTTTATCTTCCAGCATGACTTTCTCAATAAACCTGTTGCACACATAGCTGAAAGAACTTCTTGGACACTAAAACTCCGTCATAAATAAATCTTTTATTTTCCTTTTAGGTCATTAACAAGTTAAAAGGAAAAAGTTTTCGGTTTCCTTTTGATATATTTCAGATCAAGCCTGCAAAACATGCTTTGCTTTGATATGAAGACCTGGAAACATCATCAATTTCATAACATGAACAAGATACCTTAAAGCAAGTCCATATAACAATTAGGTACCAACTGATCAATGATGCACTATTTCCTAACCCTATTTGCTAATGAATGCTGTAGAGAACAAAATGAAGAGTACAAATCATTCTTTCCTTGTTAGAATACTTTATCTCATGATTGGACATATTTTTTTATCTTTCTTGTTCCTTTTCCCATATGTTACACAATTTTTAATAAAAGAGAATACACATAAATGAACCAAGCAAATCTAGTGATGAAAAGAATGGGGAGAAAGGTGTACCTGAAACTCGGACATTTTTTCTTTCAGCTTCTTTTTCAATGCTCTGCAGTTATATTATGCTCAAAATGAGACAACTGATCTCGTAAGGATAATCTTGATGAATAAGGAAACCATTAACTAAGAAAATTACACAGTAGTCGCAGTTCGAGATCGATCAACAGCAGATCCCTTCCCGCATCCTGGCTTTTGTCTGTTAGTCAAATTCTAATTAGAAGGGGAAAAAACAAAGAGTCAGTGAAAATTTCCCAAAAATTTTGATTTGAAACTTCTTCAGGTGCATTCTCAAAAGTAATTGGAGAATGAAAATACTTCAACAACAATGATGTAATGTAAGTGGTAAATGTGTAAAGTCCTATTGACAAGTTAAGAAATCTGATGGAATAAACTGGACAGGAAATTTAAGAAGAGAGGACTCATAGCATGCTGGAAAAATATACAATAAAAACATGGAAATGAAATTAGGAGACTAAAAATTGGAATCAGTCATTTATTATCGTACTTCAAACTTCTTCAATCAAGATGGTAAATAGTTAACAAACCTTAGGAATGAATAGACAATCGTATAGATGACAACTGCCATATGTGGAAAAAGTGAAAGGGTCTTTTAATTGGAGAAGTTATAAAGAAAGAAGAGATTAAGATGAAACAGAAACAATGTCCAAGATCATATATACTCACCCAAAGAGATCAAATAAAGGGAGGCAGAAAGGAAAACCTTAGAAAAAGTCTGTTTTCAAAACAGCTCGTCTTACAATCATGATCAGAGATAAATAATAACATACAGAATAGTTTGAAACAAGTAAAACCAGTGTTCAAATAATAGTATACAAATCAAATTGGAAGTATGAAAATGAACCTCTTCTTTTCAACAGAAGGGATTTATCCAAGTAGAGATGAAGGAGTAGCGAACCATAGGAGTAAGAGAATCCAGATGGTAAATGCTCTATAATTTGAGACAAATTAATAAACCAAACAACAAAAATGAACTATGCAAACATAATTCATTTAATATTGAAATTGCAAAAATGCAGTTGCTTTTTTATGGTGCTGGCACTCTGTGAAAATAGGTCAGCAAGCATAAGACTTCAAGAGAAACAACATACATCTCTGTCCAGTTCTTCTACTTTGGCTTTTGTTATGCGTGCTATTTTTCCCACTTCATCAATATCCTTTTCCATGCGCTGCTTGATTGCTGCAACCAAGTCATGGTTCACCAATATTTATATAACATGAATTTATTAAATCAGTAACCATGTGAGACCAGTAATGCCAGAGAGGTTTATATTACCCAAACAGAATGAAGTTACCTTTCATAGCAGATGCTTTCGTAATAGCCTTGGACTCCTCATTTGCATTCTGAAAAACAAAATCAGTACGTATCAAGAGAAAGAAAAATAATCCTTGCACACGGATGCCTTAAAATGTGAACAATTTACGTCACGCCCCAGGCCCGCGAGCCCGTTGGCGCGCCGTTGGATCCACTAAGTGTAGCATGTTGTTTGGCTCTAACCACCGAAATCAACTAGCCGATGCTACACTTGAACCCCGTGACTTACCTTATAAACTCTCTCAACTCTTAGTCACCACTCGATGTGGAACTATAATTGGGGGCATCACAATCACCCCACTTTACACATGTGACGTCCTCGTCGCGACAAGACAATTGGCACATCCCAGACCCAGTATCACCGCCAAGCGATGTGTACTCGAGAGGTGATTTCTACGGGCTCTAGAGGTGGCTCCCACCGCGCTCACAATGTGTAATACTTAGCCCCGCATAGCACTTAGCTCCACACTTCTGGCTGGCAAACTGCTCTGATACCATTTGTCACGCCCCGGGCCCGCGAGCCCGTTGGCGCGTTGCAAGCCGTTGGATCCACTGTGTAGTGCATTGTTTAGCTCAAACCACTGCCAAAATCGACTAGTCGATGCGACACTTGAACCCCATGACTTACCTTATAAACTCTCTCAACTCTTAGTCACCACTCGATGTGGAACTATAATTGGGGGCATCACAATTAATCCCATCAGAAGAGTCATGCCCAGGTCACTAGTAAAATGCCAATAGGAAGAGACACAAATGCACATGCAGGGAGCAGACGTGGGTCGAGAGGGAAGGGAAACCGCGAAACAACAATTATGAATCACACATGCACGAACGTGCAAGCGCGTATAAGGGGAGAGAGCGAGGCATTAAATTGCACATACAAGCACACGCGAGACACACACCCCACCCCCATGCGCACACGCACACATGCGCACACACGCACAGATATGTGTGCACGTGTGTGTGTAGACACACACACACACACACACACACACACACACACAGAGAGAGAGAGATTTAAACCAAGGAAAAACAATGACTACCATGACAGGGTAAAGTAGAGGATTGCATCGAAAAGATGGAAAAAATATTTATTAAGCCACAGATTCATAAAAATATTTTATTAAGCCCTTATAGACTGTAGCCATAGATTTATGAAAAAAAAGAAATCATACCTGAAGTTTCTGCAACTGCGTAGAGAGCTTCTCAATTTGTTTCTCAATGACTTGGACCTAAGACAATAAGAAGAAAGGGCAGTGAATTCAGGAAACGTCAAATGCAAGTATAAGCACCAATAAAGATTGATATGATATTCATAGATACCTGCTTAAAAAAACCTTCCATTCCCAGCTCTGCAGACTCTGAAGACATAGCCAATCCCATTTCAATATCCGCATTTCCTGAAGGTTGACCACGAGGAAGCTCAAAGGAATCCTATCAAACAACAATTTGAGAGAAACAAAGAAGCACAAGAATCAAACACCATAGAATTTTTATTGCAGAATGGAGATACTTATATTCCAAGTAATGCCATTGACCAGTTGGAAAATGCTATTTTTATTGCAGTTAATGGCCGAGAATCCATAATTAAGTCCAAGTTTACAAATAGCTGTAAAGCTTAACAGATGAAAGAAAATATTAACAAGATGAATGCCAGACTGCAAGTCTTCTTTTAAGGATAGTAATGAACATCATGTGATCATGATACTCTGCATACAATGCTGCAGGTTATCCTTTTGAATCTGGATCCTATAAACACCACTTTCTAAGAATTTCCTTTGGCATATAGTCTAGCCATTGAGTCAAAATGGACGATACAATTTAGTACTTATAATATCATAATCTCAAAATCAACACATTGGATTCAGTGATCGGTTGCTCTTTCATAAAGAGAAACTAAGAAATGGTGACCAGCGCGCATGAAATTGCCAGGAACTTCACTGTCACTCAAAGTTTTAAAACCAGTCATGAGTTATAACCAATTTATCAAAAGATTTGTCAGCAGAAACTGTGGAATTTCTTATACTAGCAGAAGACTTGGCTTAGACTGTCCGACTTCTTGATCACTAAATTGTTTTTCTTAATACAAAAGCCACAATGGGAGTTCCAACAACTCAATCCCACCCCTTTACCACAACTCAAGTTGTATTTGGCAATTTCACTACTCGATTGGAGGTTAAGGATTTAAATCATAAAGATTCTTTTATTTCTCTTACTAACTTTAATATAGTATAACCTAATCAATAAAGGTTTCTACGGGTATTATACATAGATACAAGCAACTGGGCACACAATAATGCCCTTGTGAATCAATATCCTACTTTTAAGGATTTGTCAAGTAATTTCAATCATGAAAGTTATTAGTTATTAAAATGAAATCTTGCTTAGCACTGGTAAATTATTTAATTACTCGAAACAATCAGCTTATTTAATTTATTTGGTTAATGAACCAAACAAAAGTCAATTAGTTGGATGTAGACACAATGTTTTTTTATTCTCGAATGAGTTGATGCCCTTTACTGCCTATATGGGATATTTATATCTGAACACAGTGGCTCAATTTAATTGACAAGGTTTTCTACTTGAAACTCCATAAGAAAGTTGACAACTGATCATATTATAAGATCAGAAGATATAATCCAATTCCAATCAGCTATGGTGCCATTTGCTAGAAACTCTGCATTATTTAGTCCTCTTTATGCTTTGTATCTCTATAAGCCTATTTTCAAAAACCCATTCAAATTCTTCCTAATAGATTCATAAAAAATGTGTGGAACTGATACATTAAGGGCCCACAAGTGGAATTCAGTTCCCCGTGAACATGTCCAGTCATCTTGTAAATGGATCATGAAAGTATATCGTAATAACTTCCAAATCTGCGATATATTATATCAGGCCCTTAGTCAAATGTATGTTTTCACTAGACTAACAAGTAACAAGCATTAAATACAGGCAAACAATATGGCTAGGGCATCACATTACAAGGCAAATTCTAAGCAATAGAACGAGTATTACAGGCATGGCTTATCAATACAAAATTTGCATGACATCATCTTGGAATCATGGTTTCACAATTTGCATTTTTATAATGAGAATGGCAGCTAATGACTAAGCATGCCACTTTCTAAGGGTTTATAGATATGTATGGTGTACCAATTCACTTTCGTCCTTTTCGTTTGCCCTATCTTTCTCCTGATAAATTCCTAGCATCTAGCTTGCTAATTGTGTGTATCATTCAGATCAAGATTCCAGAATATATTTCAAGAAGAATAATAACAAGTAACTACAGCTATCAAGCATATCTCGCAACAATCTGCAGCTAAGCCCAATGATATAATCTACAAGAGCAGCCACTCTTTTACAAGCCCAAAAAAATTACACACTAAAACCAAGAAGCCATTACAACTAATTCAACAATAAAATCCATAAGCTATCATCCCGATTCACCCTTCTAGGGTTTGTGCTATTTTAAACATTTACTTCTGCAACTTCGAAACAACCTATTTTAAAGTATTTTATTTTGAGCAAAGAATATCGACCTAATCTAAGAGTATAATCCACCGCCAAATATAAACCCTGGCAAGCTAAATTTAGAGTGTTTCTTGATCCCCAATTTATTCAATGGAAACTCTGATCTCCTCCGATCTCAAGAAAATCGACAAAATAGCAAGCAAAATCTACAGAAAAAACACAAAAATCATAAATAAATCGAGATTTCGAAGGTCGAAAGTTACCGAGAGAAGATTATTCATCTTCGAGAAAACCGATCAAACGCAGAGATTAGCTCGTGGACGAAAGCTCGATAGCCAAGATCTCGGAGGCGAGAGCTCGGAATCGTATGAAACGCTGAGATCTTGAGAATCGAAGAAGAATTCGAAGTAGAAACTTCGAATTTTCTAGGGGTTTTCAGTAATAAAACGGGCAGGAGAGGGAGAAGATGGACGGAGCGTTCTCGTATAAGAAGGAAGGTGGAGGGGAGAGAACACGGACGATAAGTTGTTCCCTCGGAATTGTTTAATATGGAGAGTAGCGATTTGATATCATTTCCACTGGTGAAAGGCTCCTTTCGAGATGTTCTTCTTATTATTTTTTTATTTAAATTTAATCAAATCAGTTTACATGATATGATTAACTTGAACAATGATGTGAGATATTAGATTAGAATATATTAAGTACTTTAGTTTCTTTGATAGAACCGGATTTAACGTGTAAATTAAATATATATTCCTATTTATAATTTCCTTTTTTATGTGATTTTCTTTCACAGACATTCTGATGTGGTGCATCCTTCTTCAAACTCAATGAGAAAGTATGGAAATTTATTCCTTTTTTATTAACATAAAACACATCCCTCGTTCTTCACTATCCATCACACCTCAGAACGATTTTGTTGCTTGCCTTTTATTTTGTCCTTTTATAAAAGAAATTTTTTATCAATTTTCACTCAATTAAATATATTAACGGGAAAAACAATTTGAAACACAAAATATAAAGATCATAGCTATTTAGGTGGGTTAGTCGTAGAACTAAAACTAGAACTAAGATAATTTATGATAAAGTTTTATAGTGTTAGTCAATTAGAACTAAAGCTATGATAAATTTTTATAGTGTTAGCTAATTAGAACCAAAACAATATTAGAACTGAGATAATGGTAAAAAAACTATCTCGCTTTTTCTATTTCTCTATATAAAAATGAGAGTTCTAGTCTCTCAAATTATCCTGTGTTTAATGCTAGAACTACTAATTAAAAACTAGAAGTCCATTATTTATTTATTTTTTCATATTTCTTTTCTTTTCTCTATCCTCTCCTCCTCCAATGTTCATAGCCATCATCTGACGACACTATTGTATTCGACCGCATTTCTTCTTAATTCTCTCTTTATATGCTATTTCCTTTTTTAGCTAATATTGATTAGTTATATAATTATTTTAAGTTAAAAATTAATACTCTACTATCAAGTTTTGTAGAAATGTACTATAGTAATTCATAAAAATAAAAATATGAATTATTATTATTATTATTATATTGTATGCTAACCAAAAGTTATTCAACAATAACTAACATTATATTAAACAATTATTAATAAATAATAGCAAGTTGAAAAATATAAAATAGTAGTTATGTCATCAAAACTCAAAAAAAAATACACCCTTCTTGATCATCACAAATTATCCCACATTTTATCAAAAAAATCCAACTTCAAAAAAAATCCCAATTATCCCACAAATATATCCCACTTTTAAAAAATTGTCTCACTTCAACAATTATCCAACTTCTTGTGAACCCCAAGGTTTCCATTGAAAAGAAAAAAAACTATTTAATTGATAAACAAAAGGGAAAATTGTTTCTAGGCCCTTACTTTTTTAAAAATCATGGTTCCTCTCCCCAAAAGAATTTCGTCGTGTTTCTAATCTTTTTTTTTAATCATGCTTCCAGCCCTATTAACATGAAAATCAACATTTAATTTTTTAATACTCCTTAATTAATTTCATCATCGGTCTCTCATTTTTCTCCTTTCCTCCTCTCCTCCTCCTTCATCTCTGCCTAGCTCTACCTTCCTCCCCCTCTATTCTCCTCTCCTCATCTTCCTCATTTTACGTCATTGCTCTCTCGATTGAAATTCATGAATTTATTCTCATTAATATCTTATTTTATATTTAACCTCTCTCTTCCTCAACGACCTCTCCTTCTTCCCTTTATTTCTTGATTGTGGCCTTCCTCCAAAACTATCTCGCCATGTTAAAAAAATTCTCCGTCAAAGCCACATTGAAGTTAATAAATAATAGTTAAAAATTAATAAAATAGTAATTAACTAATAAATAACAAATTAAGTTAACAACAGATAGCTGAAATTAATAAAAAGAAAGAAATTTAACAAATAATAGCAAAGGCTAAAAAATTAACATATAAAGTTAATAATTGATAACCAAAGTTAATGAAAAGTAGGTGAAGTTAATAAATAGCAGATAAAGTTAATAAATAACATATAAAATTAATGATTATTATTTGTTAACTAAAATTGTTGTTTGTTAACCTAAAATGTCACTTGTCAACTATGTGCTATATGTTAACTTTAACTTTTATTTATTAACTGCTGTGTAATTTTGATGTGTGGTTTTTTTTTTATGGAGGGAGATGGCTTTGCAAGGAGGCAGCCGATAAAGGTGGAGTAGTATTTAAAAAAGAGAAAAGATTAAGAGAGAAAAAGACTGATTAAATAAAATAAGTTAATAAGAATGAATTAATTAGAATAATGTCGTGGCCTCTATGATGAAAATGGTGGCATATGAGAAAGAGAAGGAGGAGAGGAAAAGAGAGAAAGAGAGGAATGGAAGAGTAAAGGAAGGACGAATATGTGAAGGGAGAATGCAGGGAAGAGGGCGGAGGAGAGAGAAGAAAGGAAGAGGGAGGATGTAGAGAAGGGCAGAGATGAAGCGGAAGATAAAGGTGGAGAAGAGGAAGGCACGGAGGAGGGAGAGATGGTGAGGAGTTGAAGATAAGAATATTTTAAGCATATGAAAAGGAAAAAAAACAAAAAACTCGGGCATATGCATGAACTTTTAGATCAATGGGTTACGGACACAAGGAAAAATTTAAGTGAAAGAAAACACGATTCTCAAAAAAATTATTAATGAATTAATACAATATTTGTCATTAAAAGTAACGGTAATTTCAGGAGCAACATAAAAAAATAATGATTAAAGGCAACAAAATTTAGAAAAGTTCACAAAACCCCATGACGCTTGGTCCATTTTGTGATACCCCAAAAAGCTTAGAAATGTCCCTTAACCCTCAAAATCTCTGCATTTTTCTCAAATTATTTGTAGAGTCCCAAATTTTCAGGGTTTATTTGAAAAGATTCTGGGGGTGAAGTGACATTTTCAAATCTTTTGGGGTTACCTACAAGGCTACAAATGGACCAAATTTCTTGGGAGTTTTGAGAAATGAAAACAATCCAATATTATGAACAGGAAATTTTCAAAATAAACCCAAAACAAACTTTTATCCCAAAAATTGACCCATTCAAAATTTATTTACCAAAATCGACCCACTTTCTCGCCACGTCAGCCTCGTGGTGGTGAGAAAGTGGGTTGTTTAAAAAAAAACGGGTTCCTAATTAGTCACCTAATTAGGGTAATTAGGCGACTAATTAGTCGGGGTTGACAACCCCGACTAATCCCGCCTAATTAGGAACCCGTTTTTTAAGCGACACTGCATGCGAGGTGACGTCGTAAGTCGAAAAAGTTTTGTTTGATTGACTTTGAAAAGAATTACAATCACACCCTCTCGACATGAGGAAGAGAAGATTGATTTGACTTCTCTTTGTATGGGTTCTTGGTGGCGAAAGAAGGCTTCACTCAATGCTCACGAGTTTCGCTCGCTGACGATCGTAACGAGTTGTTGATGATTGATGAAGAACTCGATCTCTCTTGCGCGCAAGTGCTAGATTCTCTCAACCGTCCAAAGTCCTCACCAATGGCTACTCACCGCCATTTATAGGGCTTTTAGCATGTAACCGCATGCCGGAATTGTGGGAACGGGCTAACCGGCATGGACGGGTATAACCGATGTCCACTACTTAGCCCACGGATTGTTGTGGCTTTCGTGGCCTTTGGGTCCGCCACGAGGGCGAAGCCGATAGATGACGAAGCCGCTCTTCCTTGGTCGGGTCAACTTTGATCGAATGACGGTTCACTACTGGGCAAGCTTCGGTTAGTAACGAAGCCACAAGGGCAAATCTCACCGGATGTGTTTATACCTTTTGGTTGGATGGCGAAGCCGCTATTATAGGCGAACCTCGGTTGAATGGCGAGGTTCACCGCTATAGGCGAACCTCGGTTGAATGGCGAGGTTCACCGCCGTAGGCTAACCTCGGTTGAATGGCGAGGTTCACCGCCGTAGGCGAACCTCGGTTGAATGGCGAGGTTCACCGCTATAGCGAACCTCGGTTGAATGGCGGGTTCACCGCTATAGGCGAACCTCGGTTGAATGGCGAGGTTCACCGCTATAGGCGAACCTCGGTTGAATGGCGAGGTTCACCGCTATAGCGAACCTCGGTTGAATGGCGAGGTTCACCGCTATAGCGAACCTCGGTTGAATGGCGAGGTTCACCGCTATAGGCGAACCTCGGTTGAATGGCGAGGTTCAGCGCTATAGGCGAACCTCGGTTGAATGGCGAGGTTCACCGCTATAAGCGAACCTCGGTTGAATGGCGAGGTTCACCGCTATAAGCGAACCTCGGTTGAATGGCGAGGTTCACCGCTATAGCGAACCTCGGTTGAATGGCGAGGTTCACCGCTATAGCGAACCTCGGTTGAATGGCGAGGTTCACCGCTATAGGCGAACCTCGGTTAAATGGCGAGGTTCACCGCCGCAGCGAACCTCGGTTGAATGGCGAGGTTCACCGCCGTAGGCGAACCTCGGTTGAATGGCGGGTTCACCGCTATAGGCTTAACCTCTGTTGAATGGCGAGGTTCACCGCTATAGCGAACCTCGGTTGAATGGCGGGTTCACCGCTATAGGCGAACCTCGGTTAAATGGCGAGGTTCACCGCTATAGGCTAACCTCGTTGAATGGCAGGTTCACCGCTATAGGCTTAACCTCTGTTGAATGGCGCAGGTTCACCGCTATAGCGAACCTCGGTTAAATGGCGAGGTTCACCGCTATAGCTAACCTCGGTTGAATGGCGGGTTCACCGCTATAGGCGAACCTCAGATTGAGGTTGAGCCTCGCCTTTGACCGAAGTCTCGCTTTGAAGCTTTAATAACTAGGGTGCTCGACCTCGCCTCGAGGATTTTTGATCGCCTATTAAGACCCCTTCAAAGTTTTCGACTTGAATCAGATTGTGTGGGGTCTGGAATACTTTGAATTTTTCTAATAGCTATTGGCGAACTTCGCACTCCAACCTCGCCAGGAGTTCAGGTATGAGGGCAAGGCCACGAACCTCGCACTCACTGACCCTTGGCGTTTCGTTTCCGATTTCTCTTTAAATCCGCATCCACGTGGCGAATTAGGGATTAGCCCCCTTTCGAGTGACTTGTCATATCCCCAGATCTCGTCCGCAGATCTCGCATCGATGATCATGTGAGAGATCTGGGCCGTATATCTCGGCCGTCAGTTGGGTTCTTCGAGGCGTCGTATATATGACAGCGAAAGGCCGCAGAAAACCCCCCACTGCTCATCTTCCTCAAGCCACCAATCTAGATCGCCGAAACCTTCCTTGACGCTCGAAGCAATGGCCCCCAAAATCGCTGCTGGCAAAGGCAAAAAGCCCGTTGGGACTTCGCTCGCTTCACCGCCGCCCGCCACGTAAAGGCGAAGAGCATCGCCGCCAAAACATGACTTTTAAGATCTGCCAGAGTTAATTTTATGAATTGATTTTCACTGAGATGAGATTGCTCTCAAGATCATATCTTTCTAATCAAGGCCACGTTTTGATGAGGCTTGCCTCATTTGGCTTGATAAACCTCATCGAGGTTCTGATCTCCCGCATCCCCATAGGGTCTCTGTTTTGAAACTCACTGCTTGGCGAGGTTTGATTATTTTAGATGAAGCTCGCTTCGACGAAGTCTCGCTTTTGAATGATGAGTCTTGTTTAGCGCAGGCTCGCCTTCTGTGGGATGGGTCTCGCTTGCAGGCTCGCTTTCTCGAGAGGTGAGTCTCGCTTGGCGAGGCTCGCTCGAAAGATGAGTCTCGCTTGGCAGGCTCGCTTTCTTGTTGGATGAGCCTCGCTTGGCGCAGGTTCGCTTGTCCGAGAGATGAGTCTCGCTTGGCGAGGCTCGTTTTCTGAAAGATGAGTCTCGCTTGGCGAGGCTCGCTTGTTGGATGAGCCTCGCTTGGCGCAGGTTCGCTTGTCCGAGAGATGAGTCTCGCTTGGCGAGGCTCGTTTTCTCGAAAGATGAGTCTCGCTGGCGAGGCTCGCTTGTTGGATGAGCCTCGCTTGGCAGGTTCGCTTGTCCGAGAGATGAGTCTCGCTTGGCGAGGCTCGCTCGAAAGATGAGTCTCGCTGGCGAGGCTCGCTTGTTGGATGAGCCTCGCTGGCGAGGTTCGCTTGTCCGCAAAGTTCGCCCATTGATGACGGTTCGTCTGCTTGACGAGGTTCGCTTCTTCTGAGTGACTTTGTCCTTTGAAGTGGCGATTTAAACCTCCGAGACTAACTTCTTCTTCTTTCTTTGTGTAGTTGAGCATCCTTCTACCCCCATTCCTCAACGGGTTCTTTTGGAGCAAATGGTGCTCAAGAGGCGTAACCTGATTTCCTCTCCCTCTCGTGAACGCTCCTCGCATTTGTGGACGAATCAAGAGGAGTTGAGACTCCTTTCAACCTTCAACATCCACCTTCAGCGTTGGATTACGGATGCCCTTTGGAGTCTCGTTAACCGACCGATCGCAAAGCCTCGCTTTTCGCTTGGAGATGATACTGAAGATCCAGATTTGTTGGACTTGGGTTCGTACAAGTGGCTCCGAGTGGTAAACTCACGCTACATGTTCTTGCCCGCAATGGAACGGGATTGCTCACTGACCTCCTTAAGAGCCGCTTCTAATCCTCGGAAGATGAATTGGGATCTAACCCCTACTCAAGATGGAGTGATGTGTGGTCACTTCTCTCGGGGTGGTGCCCAGGTGGACCGCCATGGTCATCATGTAACTGGTCTACAACCTGGGCTTTTCCAGAGGGAGCTTCCTGTTGGCGAATCAGCTGTCGCGGCCAACACCTTTGGTCGTGCTTTCCATAAGGTGGAAGGGCAATTCCCCGCCAAGGATTTCCGGACTCCTGGTTGGTCTCGATGGGGTCCTTCGCAATGGTGGCCTCGCATCACTGAATACATTCTAGAAGAGTATCGTGACGAGTTGGAGAGGTTTGGCCTTAGGGCTCCTATCAGGGCAACTCAACTGGGTTTGAGGAACAATTCTCAACAGTTCCTTGGAATCTTGGAGTTGTATAATCCTGATACTCACACTTTCTTCACCTCAGATGGCGAGTTGGGGATTGCTTTGCATGAGATGGCCGAGATTTCTGGACTACCTCATGGGAGGTATCCGTATGAGGAGTACATCCCGGGGTATAAAGAACTGGCAGATTTGGAAAGAGATCACCCCCAAGTAGTGGAGACCTATTGGGAAGTGATGTGCCATTATCATATTTGCACATGTAGGAACGGCCGCGCCGATAAGAAGGGGGAGAAGTCCATTAGTCACAGCATTTGGGCTCACTACCCTTTGAGGGGCTAGATGATAAGAAAGGTACGCTGGTGCCCCCGGTCCTCTTGAGGCGGTGCTTTGTCACGGCTTGTGCTCGGTAACCTTCCAATGTCCTATGTGACTAACACGACGAGCATGGCTTCCTGAAGGGACGACATTTGACACTTATCTTTACCGAGCGGGAGCCGATTTCTTCAAGGTCGTATAGCAGCTACCTCATGTTGTGGCTCAAACACATCGCCATTCGCCGGCAGCCTTTGACCCATCGGGCATCTGAGGTGATTTTCCCTGCTGTCTGCTTAGCGCACGGGCGTCAATATGCACTTCTTCCTGCCATGATTGCCCGTATTCACTGCGGGTTGCGGCGTCTTTGCTATGCCTTCTGCCATGGTGCTGAGAACCCAAGGGTAGAATTACCATACGCCTATCTTATGGCGTGGTTCGTCATGCATTGCCCTACTCTTATGGGTACACCTTCTGCACATGTGGAGGGACAAGTTACTCCTTTCATCCCGAGGCTAGAGAACGCCGATTGGACCAAGCATTACATGGCTTCAAGGCGGCCTCCCGACTATAAGAGTTATTCTTTAACCGTGCCTCCTCATTTTCCCCGGGTCGCTATGGACAAGCTTTAGTGGATGAACCCAATGCTCGTGGTTATACCACTCTATCACTTGGCGCTTCTTATGGCTCATGAGCATCCGACCAGGGTATTTTGTATGCCGTTTCGGTCCTATATGAAGCGAGCCTTATCTACCTTGCCGCTTTGCTCGTCAGTTCGGGTATGACCAACTGTATGTCGGTAATCCCAATCCTCAATTACAATCCGACGGCTGCGGCTTAGTTGTGGGAGCCAGGGCTTGGTATTGGACCGCCGCCGGGCGCACGGTGCTCGCTTTCTTCCGCAACGAGACCCTCAATCCCGGACGACGTTCGCGTACTGCAAGTGGCATTGCATGGCAAACGCCGAAATTCCAGGCTTTAACATCAACTCTTCTGGGCTACGATTGATTCGGGGCCGTTATAGGGAAGGCCAGACTTCAACGAGGAGCCGCATTCCGGGACTAAAGGAGTATTTGCACGCCGAAACGGATGCTGGGACTGCTAAACCCCAAGTCGATATGGAGCCCTCACGCCAATCCAGCCCTCATGGGACTCAAGAGCCATCACGTCAATCCACCCACATGAGACCCAAAGGATATAGATGAGGATCTAGATGAGTACGGTAGCAACATCTCTTCTTCTCGCTGGTTTTGAAGAAACTCCTGGCTGAACTCAGATCGAGACACTGAGATTTCGCCTTTGGAGAACCATCGGAACATATTCCAGAGGATCCTCTTGAAAGTTCTACCTCGCCCAGCCAGCCTGTTGGAGCTGTGCCCCAAGAAGCCACCCCCACTTCGGAGCCTGGAGGACGCCAAGCTTTGGTGCCAACCACTCAAGGATCTAAAGACCGTGGCCTCCTCGACCAAGCGTAGTCAAGCTGTAAGGAGAGAAGGCTTGATTGAAGCCGCCACCAGTTTGAGCCCCATTACTGAAGGCCCTCCTGATGCTGCCAAGAGTATGCCTGTTGATGTTGAAGAGTCTCCGGCGGTCGCTGTTGTTTCTGAGTCAGAACCCAGGACGCGAGATGATGATTCGGCGATCCCTGCCGCTGACAGCTCGAGACCTCACCGCTTTGACTGCCGCCACCACTCCTTCGATTGAAGTCCCGCCAATCCGTTCTCGGCTTGTCCGTCGGGTTCAAATCCTTCGTTGGTACCCCTCTTCTTTTGATTTGTCAAAAGAATACGGTATCTATGATTCGCCATAATTTCCTCACCATCCTAAAAGAGTCTCCTGCTCAAGTGTTAGAGCTGGTGGTGACTTTGCCGATCAAGGTCAGATTGGAACCTCTCCGATGTGATGCGAGCCCGACTAACGCTATAGCCTACGCCGCTTTACCGAACTTATCCGTACGTGCAGACCCTTTTCAACAGATGGCAAAGACAAGGACTACCCTTCGTTCCATGATTGAGGACCGTGCTATGCAGCTTAGGAGAATAAGAGATGATACCCAATTTGAGCTCCAACGCCAACTACTCGAGAAGAAGCAGTCTATTGGCCAGCTCTTTGAAAAGGCCACATCTCTGTATGATGAAAAGAAAAGGGTTGCCGGGCGCCGAGCGAACCAACAACTCTGGTTGACTCTATAAGGTTGCACTCGTCGATATTCAAGCAAAATTGGCCGAGGCAGAGAGTGGGCTAGCAGCTGCTACTGAGAAACATCAAACTCTGATAGCTCAATGCGCGGAGCACGAGGCCGCAGTGCAAGCTGAATCCAATGACTTGGATGGGCTAAGCGCTGCTGTGAGCCAGATGCCTGTACTTTCTGACGACGATCTTCATAAGCAGGCGACGGAGGAGGTTAAGGTCGCTCACAAGGAAACTATGGTCAAGATTGCTACCGAAATCCGCCAAACCCTTGAGAACTTGTAATCTATGTACCCTTGACTTTGTTATAAAATTTCGTCTTTGGTGTCCATTTAATGTTTTCTTGTGCAATTTGCATTTGCAACCTGGAATTTTTAGCAAACTCCCAGCTATCAACGGACTTGGTATGTCTTTACCAGTTGCCGTTTGAACTGGACTAGCCATACTTTTCCCCTCAGTATGATGAGTTTTCGAGGAGGTTCTTTTAGGCTTAATGCTAAAATCTCCCCTCTATCCTTAGCCGTTCAAGACGTTGGATTAAAAGATAAAGGCAAATTGCCTAGTAGGTCATTAATAGGAATAAAATCATATGAGGATGATCGAATCATTCAGTGACATAAAAGTATAATGATTGTGATCAAAGAGTAATCGAAGTTGTTCAAAGGACGGAAAGTATAACAACAAGGATTACAAACGTAATCATTTAAAGGAATGATCATGTGGAGTAGTCAAGTCGCTCATTGACATGAGAGTATAACGACTATGATTGGAATAAAGGTAAATTGCATGGTAGGCTATTACCGTGAATAAGATAGTGTGAAAGTTGTGATTGAATCGCTCAAAGGACATAAAAGTATAACGATCGCGGATCGTAAAGTAATCATGTTGTTCGCTGACATGAAAGTATAACAACAAGGATTACAAACGTAATCATTTAAAGGAATGATCATGTGGGAGTAGTCAAGTCGCTCATTGACATGAGAGTATAACGACTATGGTTGAAATAGAGGCACCTCGCATGGTAGACCGCTATTCGATGAAAGAACCGATAGGGTGAAATTAGAACATTACATCACTTGGTAGGCCAATATAGGATAATGAACATCACTTATGGGAAATGGTGGACATTGTAAGAATATTGACACATCACTTGGTAGGCCAATATTGGACAATAATCGCCATTTGTAAGAAACGCTAATATTGTGAATATAAAATATTGGAATATTACTTGGTAAGCCAATACCTAGAAGTAATAAGATAATTAATTAGGGTAATATTTCTTCGTAAATTTACCGCTGATAGGCATCATGATTTTGTCGCCTTCTTGATTGGTTAGGCGGCACGCCCATTCGAGTAAACAGACTCCACTACTAATGGTCCTTCCCATTTTGGTTCAATTTCCCTTCTTCTTAGAATTGAGGATCATCGGCGCCGGACAATGAGCACAAGGTCGCCTTCCTTGAAAATACGACCTCGGACTTTCTTGTCAAATGCTTTAGAAACCGGTCCGTACAACTCGATATGTCGTTGAGCTCAGAGTCGCTTCTCATCCAAAGATTTCAAGTTCCTCAAGGCGTCGACGATGATTTTCTTCACTCGTCATTCCTGTGGTTAATGCCATTCGTAGTGACGGAATTTGAATCTCCATTGGTAAAATAGCTTCGCAACCATAAACTAAAGAATATGGGGTGGTACCCGTTGGTGTGCGAATCAAGCAGCGGTAAGCCCACAAACTTTGTCCCAACTTATCATCCCAATCCTTCTTATTTGAAGAAACCATCTTAGTAAGGATCTTGATGATCGTCTTATTAAAAGCTTCAGCTTGTCCGTTCACAGCGGGGTAGTAAGCTGTTGATGCTAAATTCCGGATTCGGAATTTATCGCAGAACCGCGTGAAAGCATGACTGACAAATTGTGGACCATTGTCGTGGACACCGCCTGGCACACCATATCGGTATATGACATGATGTTTAACAAATTTAATCACATCACTTGTCTTGACCAATCTCAATGGGATGGCTTCGCCCACTTTGAGAAATAATCGCTATCGCCAATATGAAGCGATGTCCTTTGAAGAAGGCGAGAAATTGGACCAACAATGTCCATTCCCCATGTTTCAATGGCCGTGACGAGCAAGAGGGATGCAAGTGTTCCGCGGTTGATGAAGATAGTTAGCATGTATCGGCATGCATGGCACCGTTTAGCGTAAGCTTCTGGCGTCTTTACCATAGTTGGCCAATAATACCCAAGTCTACGAATCGGTCCCATAACTTAGGTCCAGCCGGTGTGCTCCACAAACACCATTATGAGCTTCTTTCAAGACTTGCTCGCTTCCTTAGTTGACAAACATCGGAGCAGTAACCCATCATACGACCTTCTATATAAAGTCTGTAATTGGGAATCATAGTAAAATCTTGATGCTCGTCGACGAATTGACTCTCTTTCTTTTATGTCTTCGGGCAATATCCCATGCAAGACATAGTCGATGATCGGAAACCGCCAGCCTCGCGGCTTCAAGTGACTTAGGTTCGCCTTCGACCGCTTGGATTTGTAATGCATATTTTGGTCGAAATAGTCACGACTAGACACAATAACCTCGCCGAGTAGCATTCTCGTGTGGCTAGCGAAGCCGCAAGAGACGCTTAACGACGCGATAAGTGTTCTGCAAACGGGGCACATGATCAATGTAAAAGCTTCCAAAGGATTCAGCTAAAGTCACGGCCGCGGCATGATGAGGGATAAGGTCTTCGTGCCTGACTTCGTACTCTCCTCTTAGTTGTTTTACGATTAGTCGCGGAATCCCCAAATGCTTCAAGGTGTTTCACGCCTAAATGTTTGGCTATGTCGAGACCAATCAATAACGATTATACCGCTACGCTATTGGTGCATGGTTCGACAACCATAATACCAGTATCACGTGGTTTTGTGGAGATATCAATACCACCCCACTCCGCTACAACGAGGCCATCGGGTCGCCTCGCTCCATCGAAGAACAACCGCCATACCTGCTCCTTAGAGACCAAATTAGCCTCATAAGGTTCATCGTGCATGTCTTGATACAATTCGATTTTACCTTTCAATGGATGGTTAGCCATAAGGTCACACACGCCTTGACCCTTCACCGCCGAGGTTTGAAGTGAATATCGATCGAGATAATAACAATGCCCATCTAGCCATTCGCCATTCAACGCCAGCCGGGTCATAAATACCCGTGATGGGTCGATTCTAGAGATGACGGTATAGTCCGCCCCACCGTGTAATGCCGCATCTTTGGATGGCAAAGACCAAAGCCAAACATTCCTTCCGAATGGGAGGATATCGATATTCGCCCCGGCCCCACCGAGGTAATAGATCGCTTGTTCATGGCCATTGTCGCCGCCCCGTTAAGAGACTCGCTAACGATACTCAGATCGGATGTAAATCAGAAGGGCTTTCCGATTTAGGTGCAACTAACACGGGGATTAGAAAGATATGTTTTGATCTTCAAATGCCTTCCGCAATCTTCATCCCAAACTAACGATACACCTTTCTTCATGAGCTTCGAGAAGGGTTGACATTTCCGATAAATTGGAAATGAATCGCTAATATAAGCCAAACGCCTTGGAGACCACGAAGCTCTCGAGGTTTCTAGGAGGTGGAAGTTCCCGGATAGCTTTGACTTTGTCCGGTCGAGACGGATACCATCCGCCGTGACCACTAACCCTAGAAATTTGCCACTAGACATCCCCTGAAAAGACTTAGTCGGGTTCATCTTCAACTGATGTGACCGCATTATCTCAAATGTTGTCTTTAAGTCGTGCAAGTGATCACTTTTGCGACGACTCTTGACTACTAAATCATCTACGTAGCACTCCACTGTTTTCCGTAAATGTTTTCGGAAAATGGTGGTCATGGCACCCTGGTATGTAGCCCCCGCTTTTCAAGCCGAAGGCATGATCAGATAACAAGATATTCCCCGACGGTGTTCGAAAGCGCAGTGCTTTTCATCATCGGGGTGCATTTTGATTTGATTGTACCCTGAGAAGCCATCCATAAAGACATCCTCTCGAATCCACATGTGTTGTCGATGATAATGTCCGTAATTGGTAGAGGGAAATCGTCTTTCCGGACATGCCGCATTTACATCTCGGTAATCAACACACGGTCGGATCTCGTCCGCTTTTCTTTACCACGGTACTATATTTGCTACCCGCCGATGTCGCGACTTCCTGATGAACCCTGCTTTGATCAGCTTCTCGATTTCTTTCTCGATGGCCTTCATGACCTGAGGGGAGAATCGTCGTTGCTGCTGTTTAACAGGCTTAGCACCTGGTTTGATATTAAGGCAGTGCATAGCCACTTGAGGGTCTAAACCAGGCATATCTTCGTAATTCCATGCTAAGACATCGATATATTCTCGCACTCAAAGCAATAAGGCTCTCCTTTCTTCACCACAAACTATCGCTATGAATATGGGTTTTGGATTAGCTTCGCCCCCATATTTACTTGGACTACTTTGTCATCGGTGGGCGGCTCGTTGTTCAAAACGATGTTCCCATTATGCTCCAAGTCGTTGACTCATTGGATCCTCCAATAGCGGTAAGAGATCATCTTCTTGGACCTCTATTGGATCAGCTGAGGTCATATTAGCCATCAAGGACTTAAATTCGCGTCCTATACTGACGTCAGAATCCCAGGAATCTGCTTCAGAAGATGAATGATCTGATTCACCCTCAATCATGACATGCCATGAGTACGGTGGCGACTCGTATCCTAACCCTTTACGAGTTTTATGATAGTAATCATCAGGCTGGCCTTCCGGGACATAAGCAGATTGGATTGGTGTCCTGATGCCTTTTCCGAAGTTTAGTCCTTCTTTGTGGAAGAAGTCATACCCCATTTTCTTCATCAAATTTTGCGCTGTTGGCGAGAAATATGAGAATTGGGGTTCTTTCCCTTTTGCTTGGGGTTGTTCCACCTCAGCTTGCAATGGTTTGTTAACTTGCCCAAAGATAATGTCTTTCGATCATCATTAGGGCGGTATCACAAAACCGCCATAAGAGTTGAGTGTTTTGATCGCCATGAATGACGACTGAATGGGCATGTGCAATGTCGGTTCAGCATACAACCGTGGAAGAATTTCTGACGTTAAGTCAGTATGACTTTTAACACCCGATACGTAAGCTAAATCATAATTTTCATTAAAAACGACTATGTCGTCATCAGGATCATTCAGATCGATTACAAAGGGTTTTACATCATTGAACACAACTCCTTGTTCGGCTCTATGTCGCCTTCATTTCCGCCATAGTCCTCGACCGTGGTTCGCCGGTTTGGCCTTCCTCAAGGTAGTGGACAGAATCAGTAAAATAATTCTCCACACCTTTGAATGGTTGCCTTTCCGCGACCAATGTTTTAACCACCCCTTCCTCATCTACATACTTCATGCATTGATGTAACGTAGAAGGGACGATCAGATTTTCATGGATCCAAGGGCACCCAATAGCGCATTATAAGATGTATCTGCATCAATGACGTAGCAGGTAACGTCGGTCTTCAAGTCTCCTATTTGGCATTTGAGTTTGATCTTGCCTAAGGGACGAGAATTGGTAGCATTGAAACCGTAGATGGTAGTGCCGGTTGTCGCTAACCGATGCAGCGGTATCCCAAGATGTTGTATGATTCTCAATGGGATGATGCTCAATGCGGATCCCGGGTCAACTTGAGCTCGGTTGATTCGGACAGAGCCAATGTAACCGGTAAAGTATAATGGCCTGTCATGTTTTGGGTTCCTCACTTGCATGTCCTCCGATGAAAAAGTAATGCAAGGTATCGGTCCTTTGAAGACCTGATGACATTGGACACAAACTTCTGTTGTCCTTTCTGGGAAATGAGCGAGGAACGCTTCATTATCCGCCAACGCTTCTCGCAGAGCTTCTCTGGTAGATTGAGAGAGACGCAAGAGTTCAAATAAAGTAATTCTCGCCGGGATGTTGGAGAGCTGGGCTAACACGTCAAATTGGAAAGGAGCCTTCGAAGTTTCAGGCATGTCCTTCCTGAGTGCTTTGTTGTAGCGGATCTCCCTCATTTTGGGCTCACCGACCGGCGCTTTGCCGGTACACCGGTGTTGCCTCGATACTCCTTTGCGAACTCTTTTCCGCCGAGTGGCCAATACCGTACAGTTGTGCGGCCGGGCGGTTTGTTGCTCGGTGGAGTCATTGACTTGCTCCTTTTCCCAAGACAAAGAGGTGGCGCATAAGACTTCCCTTTGACTTTGAAGAAGTCCATTGTTCATCCGATAACAAGTCGATGAACCCACATAATTTCGCTTTCGGGCGAGTGTAAGGGACCATACCTTGTGCTTCCCGCTGGAGATCAAAGTTCACAACTTTGGCTTCGCTGATGGATCGGTTTTACACCGCCCCGCACTTGAATTCGCAAAATCGCCAAATTGGAGGGCGACCATGTTTGCAGACACCTTCTTTGATCCTCCCGCAGAGTCATAACACCTGCTTCTAGCAAGACCTGGATCTTGTCCTTCAATATGTAACATGACCCCGTCGGATGGTGTACCATTCGATGGTACATGCAGATTTTGGATCATCCGTCCTTGAAGCTTCCTCCGCTTCTTTATTTCCTAAGCTGATCTTGTTCATTTTAAGTAAAGTTTTGAGGATTGGGATAACCTCGTCATCCTTAAAATCATACTTCTTCGAGGACTACCGTCGTAAACGCTTGATTTCTCGCTGAAGGATCTTGAAGTAGGTTGGGCTTCCACAGCCTAAAGTCTCCTTCCCTTCGATTGCTTTTGAGGAGTAAAATTATTCGTTACCCCTTTTAGGACGAGTCCCGAGGTTCCTCCGCCGATCCTCTTAATCATGTTTTCAACTTGTTCGCCTTTGCTCACCAATTCTTTCCAAGAGTATGCCTCAACCGCACCCATCTTAGAAAGTATGTTGATCGAGAGGTTGGCTCGCACATCCCGATGAATGTCGCCCGAGGCCCGGTCCCGGAGTGCAAAGACAGATTTCGAATCGCTGACAACGTGGCCGACAGACTGCCTTCTTTGCTTTTCGACCAGCAAAGTGGCCATAGACACCTCTGTCATCATCAAAAATCGGGCCATAAAGAGCCTTTGCGATCTTTCCAAGAGTTGATAGAACCGTGCTCTAACCTTCGAACCACTGGCTTAATTTTAAGAGTGCTAATGAATAATCGGGTCATAATAGGATCATTACCCGCTATATGCCCGGTTTGTGCTTGGAAGTAGTAGATGTGTTGTGACGGAGAACTTTTTCCACAAACCGCACTAAGTTAAGTGGCTTGAATTTCGAGGATATGGGACATCGCCCCATTCTATAGGATATGGCCTCGCCACCCCAGCTCCTTTGATTGCCCTTGAGTTTCGTGAGCATCCACCGCTTTTGGAAATCCCGCAACACATGATCTTGTTTCTTTGCGCTGGATTCGATTCCGCCCGATGACATTGAGTGGACGCCATGATTCACGCTATAGCCTTCTTGCTTCGATTTGGATCCTCCTTCGTCCATCTTCTTCTTGCCCACAAGTTTCTCCATCATCATTTCTAAGCTTGATGGATTCTTGTTGCGCAAGAATAGTAGCTTGTTGCTCTTCTATTCTTCGTGTCATCTCTTCCTCTCGCTCGCCATGAGGACACCGGCCCGATCACCAAGTCAGATTCGGTCGATGTAGCCATGCCGAATTCTCAACTTCTTCGGTACCCCTACCAATTGGCTATAGTCAAGTGGAATTGCCACTCCGCACGAAGACGGTGCTTCGATAGACGCTCGAGTATTGATTAAAGCCTCTTAACCCTCGGGAATACTCGCCGATGATTCGGATCGCTTATCGGGTCTTGCTCCCGCTTCCCCACCATATTGATAGTCACTCCATGACCATTGCGGGCTGCTCGCTTTTATGGTGGAACCGCTTCGCCCGTTGACGGGTCGACAATCGCCAAAACCGGCCGATGCGCCGATGAACATTGGGCCAGACGCCGAAATAAGCTTCTCACGCAAAGAATGAGATCGATTTGACTAGCATCACGCTTGCGAGTGAGATAATCACGAGATCGAAGTGGGTGTTCCCCGCTGACTTCAAAACGAGCCTCATATGAGAGAGGCTTCCTAGATCGAGTTTGGCGAACCTGGCGAGGTTGCCATTTTCTTTGATTTTGACGGCGAGGTTCGCCGTTCTGCCGAGGTTCGTCCTGTTTAGAGGAGACCTCATGTTGGCGAAGTTCATTGCTTGGACGAGGTTCAACCCTTTTAAAGGGGACCTCATGTTGCTGGCGAGGTTCGACCCTTTTAAAGGGGACCTCGCGTTGTAGGCGAGGTTCGCTGCTAGGGCGAGGCTCGTTCCTTTTTGAGGGGACCTCGCGTTGTAGGCGAGGTTCGCCGCTTGGGCGAGGCTCGCAGTTTGGACGAGGCAGACGAGGTTCGTCATTTGGACTAGGCTCGCAGAAGGAGCGACGTTCGTCTTGTAGACGAGGTTCGCAGTTGGGGCGACTTTCGTCTTGTTTTGAATGAACCCCCTGATGATGACGAGGTTCGTTGATTTTCTTCGGACGATAGTGGAATCCGTCCAACGAGACCAAAGCTCGAGCACGTCGGCGAGCTTGGTTCTCGTCACGACGCTGTCTAGCACGTCTCGAAAGTGGACCATTAGAAGGTCCAGTCTTCTCATAGGCAGAGCGAGGCTCGCCAGAAGCCAAAACTTGGCTAAAAACATCCGAAGTGGACTTGGGCTGCTTAACAACCCATTTCTTAGCCCGCTGGTTGACTTTTGGAGCCTTGTCTTTGAGAGACAAAGGCTGCTCGTCGAGGTTCGCTCGAGAGGATTCAGCAGAAGCCACGGGGGCTGAAGTCTCATATGAGACTCGGCGACACTTGCGTGTCTTCACTGGGCTAGATGCCCTGCAGGAGAGAAACTCCTCGCACTTACTCGATCAATTCGATGACCAAGGTTTGAACCTCGGTTCCCACCGCAATCTTGTCCGATTGCGCCACCACCACCATCTAATGAACGGTTACTCCCATCGTGGTCGCCATCTTCTCAGAGAGTCGAAAAGTTTTGTTTGATTGACTTTGAAAAGAATTACAATCACACCCTCTCGACATGAGGAAGAGAAGATTGATTTGACTTCTTTGTATGGGTTCTTGGTGGCGAAGAAGGTTTCACTCAATGCTCACGAGTTTCGCTTCCGCTGACGATCGTAACAGAGTTGTTGATGATTGATGAAGAACTCGATCTCTTGCGCCGCTAGTGCTAGATTCTCTCAACCGCCCAAAGTCCTCACCAATGGCTACTCACCGCCATTTATAGGGCTTTTAGCATGTAACCGCATGCCGGAATTGTGGGAACGGGCTAACCGGCATGGACGGGTATAACCGATGTCCACTACTTAGCCCACGTGATTGTTGTGGCTTTCGTGGCCTTTGGGTCCGCCACGAGGGCGAAGCCGATAGATGACGAAGCCATTTTCCTTGGTCGGGTCAACTTTGATCGAATGACGGTTCACTACTTGGGCAAGCTTCGGTTAGTAACGAAGCCACAAGGCGGGCAAATCTCACCGGATGTGTTTATACCTTTTGGTTGGATGGCGAAGCCGCTATTATAGGCTAACCTCAGACGAATATTGAGGTTCACCGCCGTAGGCTAACCTCTGTTGAATGGCAGGTTCACCGCCGTAGGCTAACCCTGTTGAATGGCGAGGTTCACCGCTATAGGCTAACCTCTGTTGAATGGCGCAGGTTCACCGCCGTAGGCTAACCTCTGTTGAATGGCGCAGGTTCACCGCTATAGGCTAACCTCTTGAATGGCGCAGGTTCACCGCTATAGCGAACCTCTGTTGAATGGCGAGGTTCACCGCTATAGGCTAACCTCTGTTGAATGGCAGGTTCACCGCTATAGCGAACCTCTGTTGAATGGCAGGTTCACCGCTATAGGCTAACCTCTGTTGAATGGCGAGGTTCACCGCTATAGCTAACCTCTGTTGAATGGCGCAGGTTCACCGCTATAGGCGAACCTCGGTTGAATGGCGAGGTTCACCGCTATAGCTAACCTCGTTGAATGGCGCAGGTTCACCGCTATAGGCTAACCTCTTGAATGGCGCAGGTTCACCGCTATAAGCGAACCTCGGTTGAATGGCGAGGTTCACCGCTATAGCGAACCTCGGTTGAATGGCGCAGGTTCACCGCCGTAGGCTAACCTCTGTTGAATGGCAGGTTCACCGCCGTAGGCTAACCTCGGTTGAATGGCGAGGTTCACCGCTATAGGCTAACCTCGTTGAATGGCGAGGTTCACCGCTATAGCGAACCTCGGTTGAATGGCGCAGGTTCACCGCTATAGCGAACCTCGGTTGAATGGCAGGTTCACCGCTATAAGCGAACCTCGGTTGAATGGCGCAGGTTCACCGCTATAAGCGAACCTCGGTTGAATGGCAGGTTCACCGCTATAGGCTAACCTCAGATTGAGGTTGAGCCTCGCCTTTTGACCGAGTCTCGTTTTGAAGCTTTAATAACTAGGGTGCGCCCGACCCTCGTCTGGAGGATTTTTTGACTGTCTACAACGTGGCGAGAAAGCGGGTCGATTTTGGTAAATAAAACAGTAGTGGGTCAATTTTTGGGATTAAATATGTTTTTGGGCTTATTTTGAAAATTTCCTCATATTATGAACTATGAACACTCAATTCGCACAGAAACCAGCCGTGTCCGAGTTGTGGCAGGATATTAGAGAGTAGTCTCAGTTTAAATGGGTCCGCGGAACAGTGGAACGAGAGGATGAAACCGTGATTTGCGCGCTGGAAGGGAAGATGTCGGCTTCATTGGCGTTCCGAAACGGGAACTTATTATTTCTTGGTGGGTCCGGCCGCAGCACACGTTATACAACCTGGGCTGTTGTTTGAGTGGGACCCACGGTGACGTTCCTTCAGGGAAGTGACTAGGACCATGTTAAAGAAACACACAACTCATAACGGTCGGATTGTAGTGGGGCCCAAAGATGGAGGAGCTGTGTAGGTGGGAATTTAGGTGACGTTGAAGTAGGTGAAGGCTAATATTCTAGCTTATCACAAGGAATTGCAGTGGACGTGGAGCCCAGGAGCACTTAAGGCATATACAGGTTGGCATAGTTTTGTTTTTATGTAGCACTCGATTGGGCTTACAAGGAATAGAGTAGGTGTAATTATTGTCTGTATATACCTTCCTTCTTTGACTTGTTTATAGTTCAGGATAGGCTAAATTATCAAATTAGTAAAAAATTATTGTACCGGTTTAATAAAATTTAAAATTGACTCCGTGACAATGGTCTATAAAGTGATTCACAACAGATAAAGCTCTTTACGGTCTTAGGTTGTGGCGAGAAAAGTCTGCAATTTTTGTTTAGTCATACAAGTTTAAATCCTCTCTCTCTCTCCTCCTCCTCCATCTCTCTTTCTCTCTCTCCTCCTCCTCCATCTCCCTCTCTCTCTCTCTCACTCCCCATTGTTTCCTTCCCAAAACACACACACACACACACTCTCTCTCTCTTTCTCTCTCTCCTCCTCCATCTCTCTTTCTCTCCCTCTCTCTCTCTCTCTCTTTCTCTCCCTCTCTCTCTCTCTCTCTCTCTCTCCTCCTCCATCTCTCTTTCTCTCCCTCTCTCTCTCTCTCTCTCTCTCACTCCCCATTGTTTTGGAGGAGGGGACGGGCTGAGTGGTGGTGGTGGTGTGGGAGGGAGGGGGAGAGAGAGAGATGGAGGAGGGGATGAGGGAAGAGAGATAAAGAGAGAGAAAGTGTGTTTTGAGAAGGAGACAATGGGGGAGGGAGGGGGAGAGAGAGAGATGGAGGGGAAGGGGAGGGGGAGAGAGAGAGGATTTAAACTTGTGGCGACTAAAATGTAAAATTTTATACTTTTCTACAAACCAAGATTCAGTCACGAGTAGGCCTTATCGGTTAAGTGAGTCATTTTATAGGCCTTATTGTCGCCGGCTTCAATTTTTAGGCCTTATTGGAAACCGTGTGTCAAATTTTAGGCCAATTTGATAATTTAGCCGTTCAGGATAGCTAATCTCCAATTCAAATCTGCTAATTCAGGAGTAGACGATATGATTAATGCTAAGGGGGTGTTTGTTTCAAAAATTTTTTGGGATTACAAGATTATGGATTTGGAAGTGGGGTGTTTTTGATTTTTTCAAGAGAGAATTTCACAAATGCTAAAACCTCTCAAAATATATTGGTGTTTTATTGTTTTGGGATCTCAAATGCTAAAACATCTCAAAATTTGCTTTGAAACAAACAAAGTTATGAAATCTAAAAAATCAAAAACACCCCACTTCCAAATCCATAAACTTGTAATCCCAAAAAAATTTTGAAACAAACACCCCCTAATTAGACTAACAGAATAATTTTATATTACCAAACATAAAAATGTCAATACATATCTTCTCATAATGTCTCGCATGTGACAGAGTCGTCCGAGCTGCATATAGTGATATGAAATAACAGATTGTCCCCCTTTTCAAAGCACGTGTGTTGCTTAGACGTCCTGCTCCGACGTTGGACGTTCTAAAAAGATGTGAACTCTAAAAATGAAGAGTTCATATGAACCCAATTTGGCTTGCACAATTTGCACGATATGGGTCAATTGTCCTTGCTTCCACTCGTTGCTCTCCTAGAGCCAAGAATCAATATTCTTACAAAAAATGTGAGTTTTTTCTTCCACATAATCTATCTTTAAAATAGAGTTGCAATATGAAAACCATCTTCTAAAGTTTGATTAACATAGATAAGCTTTAAAGAGTTTCCTCTGACGTTCAGCCTCCTTGACCTTTAAATGTTGAATATGTGTCTGGTTGAGGAGAAAGATGAAGGCCGACCTTACTGGCATGAGAAAGAAGATTGAATTAATAGAGATGAAACAAAAGCTGGAATTGAGGACAAAATACTAAAAGGTTTCAATTAAAATTTCACCAGAAAATAGATCAAGCTGCATAATTGCTGTGAAGCCCTCTTTAAACATGAATTTTCTATTAATTGAAATCTCAAAGGAGTTTTTGCATTCTCATCCTATTTTAATGGCGGTTTCTATGAGAAAAATCCAAACGCGTAATTGGAATTTTCAAGTTGTGAACTCCTTTAGTTTTTCAATTTGGAATTTTCAATCTGTATTTCCAAGTTGTGAACTCCTTTAGTTTTAAATCTTACAATATTATTTAATACAGTTTTTCAAATTGTTGTCTATCCGCTGTAGAAACTTTTGTGTTGTGCATATATATACATATATAGTATTGAAGGAGGCACGTAAAAGGCTACAGAAAATTATAGAGACCTGTGTGTTGCAGGGAGATGAACAAATATGTGTAACAAAAAAGTACAGATAATATGTACACATAGTTTATACATAAAAGAGAGGTATATGTATTCAAACTGTATACATAGGTGGAGAGTTTACATGGAAATATATACAAATCGTAGTTTGTTCCAGCATGGAGCTTAACATTTCAGAGATTCTATAATTCCTTTTTGATGTTTTTGAACTCTTATTCTGCACTATTCTCAGTTATTTTATATGTAAAGTTCATAGGTTAACAGGAATTTAATATCTGACTTTTATTTTGCTGCTTCATAGTAATATCAACCGAAGCCCGGAACATTCTCCTGAGACAAATCTACAGCAAAGCTAAAGACAAGGTGAAAAATCAACATATTTATCATTTTATTCAAGTGCAACTTCCATGTTTATCATCTAAAGTCTCACATATTGATCCATGCAGTTGAGACCAAAGAGAGCTATGTTGGACAATCTGTGTAGAAAATTTAGATTGTAGCGTGTCGTGGTTCATATCTGCATGTGAAAACTTTAAGTTACAGGTGTCGTTTAACGGATGATATTCTTCTATATATTACAGCTGAACTTGGCACAAACATTTGTAGAAGAAGGAGAACATCGACGTGGAAAAAAATTTGTACCATTTAGCAAACCGAAGGTACCCCTAACCTAGATCCATTCTCTTGATGATCTGACAAACAGGAGCAAAAAAGATGGGTTTTTTATATCACAGGGAGAACTGCGCTGGTAGGAGAAATTGGTTGATTTGGTCTCTTAGAAAAAAGCCTCATATTTTCTCTTTTAGCTTTCAGTTGATCTGAATTTGATGCCGACGGAAGCAGAAAAGATCAGTTTTTTTGGAAACAGAAGCAAAAAAGTATGAACTTTTTCGAAATCAGAGAGTTTTTTTGGAAACAGAAGCAAAAAAGTATGAACTTTTTCGAAATCAGAGAGAGAATGGTGGTAGAACATGCAGTAGAAATATTTGTAGCAAAAGGAGGAGATGGATGTGGAAAAAAGTTGTACCTTTTACCAAACCGAAGCCACCCGTGATGTAGATCTCTTCTCTTGATGAGATATGACAGCAGGAGCAAAAAAGATGAGTTTTTCTTTTTGGATCAAAGGGAGAACTATGGTAGTAGGAGAAATAGGTTGATTTGGTCTCACGAAAACAAAAGCCTTACCTTTTCTCTTTCAGCTTGCAGCTGATCCGAATTTGAAGCCGACAGTTCTAATTGTGAATTGAGAGGAAGAAAAAAAGGAAAAAGAAGGAGAAAATATAGAACTGGAAGAGTTGGGGAGGTGCCATGTCGTGTTTTCTTTCTCATAACTGGTTGAAGCAGATAGCTCCCTCAGAACTCGTTGAAGCAGGCAACATCGGCAAAATGAAGCAGCTCAGGGGGGGGGGGGTGTTATTGCATGAGTGTTGATGTATATAATCACAGTCACTAATCTCGTTGCGAGCTTAGCTTGAGGTTGAAGATGACAGGGATCCGCTCTCTCCCCCGAATACCTAGCTCGAAGTCAATGTTTTCCCCCGCATGTAGAAGCTCGTGAGAGGGCGGGGCTTGGCTCCCCGTTGTACCTCAAACGATCAAGTCGGTGTTTTGAGCTTGAGTGGAGAGGAAAATGAACAGTAAGAGTTCTTAATTGAAGAGTGCAGGGGGAGAGAAAAAATGGCGTACCTTTTTCTTGAGAATAGTTTCTCTCTTTGTAGGAATGAGAGAGGGCAGTTTGGTCATTTCAACATTAATTTTACACATGTCAGCTTATGTGTGGAAAGAATCACCATTGATTTGATGTGAGGTATGGGGAATGGCTACAAAATGTAATTAAACCTGGCGTCATTAGTGTGATGTTGACTTGTTATTGGCGCGGGGCTCAAGGGCAACCATTACGCGAGGAATCAGAAGATCAAGTATTGTAGCAAGTCGTCGAGGATCTTGTAGTAAGCGATCGGCCCTCTTGTAGCGGGCGACTGGCGCCTTCGGCGTCGGACACTATAGCAGTTCTTGCTGCGATCGTCCAAATCTTATGTGGCGGTCGACTTCTTATGCTTGAGACGGCCAGAGGGCGTCTTCGCGTCGGCCTAGTATTGTAGCATCCGTTCTGATGCTTGGCCGTCGGTCTTGTAGCGGTGATCGGTCCTGCGGGGCGGCAGAGGGCGGCTTTAGCGTCGGCCGAATCTTGTAGTACCATTCTTATGCTTGGCCGGTCAATCTTGCATTGACGATTCTTGTAGGGCAACGACCGATGAAAAGGGTAAAACTGCCGGCAGGCTGCGATGTCGGAGGTGAGGAATTCTTGTAGCGATCGGTCTACTATAGCAATCGAGAGGTCGGCACTGTAGCAGACGACCGCTATAGTAGCCGAGCACTTGTGAGAGCAGAGAGATCCCCTTCGGCCTTGAGTTCGCTTACTTTGGCGTGAGATTGGGTTCGTGTCGATTTTCATACAGGGATTAATAAAAAATCTTTTTGGGGTACCAACAATGAGGATTGTTAATTCGGACTCAGATTTTTTTCTTGGATTTCAATTTAGGATGTTATTTCTTTCAGACTAGAATTTGGATTTAAATTTAAGGTGTTATTGGTTAATGACTAGGATTTGGAGTTGAATTTGAATTTAATGTGTTATTGGTTTAGGACTAATTTAAATTTAACGCGTTATTGGTTGTGTAGGATTGTTATTAGGACTATGATTTTAAAATCCACATTCCATTCCAACTCTATAGTTTTTAATGAGAAATTTTTCAGAGAATGTCCAAGTTAAAATTGGTGGATTGTGATCTCACTTTGTGGATTCTCTCTCTCAATCCTCATTACTTATTTAAATATTTAATATATTTTAAATTAAATAGATTAAATATATTTAATTTTAAAATATTCCATATTTTTAAATTATTTATATACTAACATTGAATGTATTTAATTTTAAAATATTTGTAATCAACTTCTTTTTATTTAATTCATTTAAAATGAAATATTTTCAATACTATGTAATCACTTAATATATTTAACATTTAATATTAAATTAGATATGTTTATTATTTAAGATTCTTTAAATATATAAAATATTTTAAATATTTAATATTATATTACATTCATTTCATTTTTATTTAAATGTTAGAAATGAAATATATTAAGTACATATATATATATGAAGTACATAAATATTAAATATATAATGTTTTAAATAATAAAAATCTTTAATATGAAATCATTCAAATACTTGGTGTCAAATATTTGATACAAAATTTTCTAATATATTTACTTCAAGTACACATTAATTTTATATGGTCAAAGACTTGTTATTTTCTTTTATGTACTTGAACACTGATTATTTTCATTTATGTGCTTGCACTAGTTATCGTCTATTATGTGGCATCGTCTTGACTGTTTAAATAGATTACAAGGTGTATTCAATTTTGTTGTTGCCATTTGGTAATTGAAATGACGGTGGTTTTCCAAATTAATATTCATTTATTTGTAAATAATTATAATTTAACATAAAAATTTATTTTGAAACTCCTAATTTAAAAAAATGCATGAATCTAAAATTTAGCTTGAGAATCCGACCCTCAGTCTACGAATCCAAATCAAAAGTTCAAGAATTCTACTTAAAAAATCAAAATCCAATCCAAGAGTTCGCGGCATTTAACCATAAAATCCGAGGCCACGCCCCAATCAAAGAATGTCAGATTCATGAACAATTGTCCGAGTTCAAATCAACAACCTGGAACGAACCTTTTTTATAGATTGAATTGAATATACACACACCAATTGTCTATTTATTAGAAAAATAAAAAAAGTCATAAATAAATTTTTATGGCGGTCCTGGATGGGCGCAATCAACCCCTTTAATGGACCGAACCATTAGGTTGCACCATTGTAAGACAATAGGGCCGAGCCTTGGTAGCCCATTAGACGGCCCACGCAAAATGTCGCCCCAGTTGGGCCCACTTGCTGCCCCCAGGCTCCATCAAGAGGACGCAGGGTAAGTATGAAGGTAAAGATTTACAGCTGGACTTTTATGCATAAACGTCAAGATAAAACCCCTCTTCTCCCAATCCTCACCTCTTTTCATCTCCAATGGGGGCTCTCCGTCTCCCCTCTCTCGCTCTCCTCTTCTCCCCATCCAAAACCCTAACCCTAAAATCCTCTTGCTCTCCCCTCCTCCGCCCCTCCGTTCTCAAGACCCCTGCCTCGATCTCCGGCGACGGCCGGCGGCGGTTCACCGCCCAGAGCGTCGCGAAGGAGGAGGCGGCGGCGCCTGCTCCGGCGGTGGAGGATCGGAAGTCGTTGTCGAATCGAGAGGGGGCGGTGACTCCGAGGTCGGTGGACTTCAACGCTTGGTATCTCGATGTCATTGCCAGTGCTGAGCTCGCTGATTATGGGCCAGTTCGCGGGACGATGGTTATTCGTCCCTATGGTTATGCTATTTGGGAATCAATCCAGGTATAATATCACTACTTGTTACCTCTTAATTGCTAAAAGTTTCATCTTTGACTAATTTAGGAGCTAATTTTCCCGCCACATTGTACTCTTCTAATTGTTCCAAGCATGAGGATTGCATTTTGTTGACTGCTGGGGCAATATTTGCTAGGTGTATATTAGTTGGATAAAATAGTATAATGTCGGAAATATTATTTATCTCCATTTTAATTTACTTTTTTGTTTTTCAAGGACTACTTGAATGTGAAGTTTAAGGAAACTGGACACAGCAACATGTACTTTCCTCAGGTGTGCAACTTCTTCTTTAAGCTCAACTGTGTTCATTTTGGGATTTTATTATGTAATGCTTATTTAAGCTGGAGATGAGGGTTTTGGGGGTATGTTGTCTACGTGACATGTTGTTGTTTTTAGGGAAATGTTGGGTTCTAAAGCCCCTTGGTATTTCCTTGAGCACAGGTTATAAAATTAATTATAGATTTTTTATTAGCTGTGGGAGATAATTGCTATCCGAATACAAATGGAGTATTTATAAACTACAATGTGCATTTGCAAGCAATTGCATTATGAACTATCTTTCCTAGTTTGATTTATATGACACCTTCATTTATTAAATTAAGAAGTAGATTAAAAGTCCAATCAAAGTTCTATTTGTGGGACTCTAATCTATAAATCAAATACTTATAAACTATAATGTGTATTTGCATGCAATTGCAATATGAACTGTCTTTCCTAGTTTGATTTACATGATACCTTTATTTATTATATTTAGAAGTAGATTAAAAATCCAATCAAAGTTCTACTCATTGGACTCTAGTCCAAAATGTAAAAGCAAAAGTATCATACATATCAAGATTAATCAATTCAACTATAATTTGAGCTAATTGAATCTTGTTAGCTATCCTATCAAAGTCATTCACTTAGCTTACACCGAAATGGGATTGGCGATAATTCTTTGGTCTTACGTATCAATATTTATCTCATGGCTGTTATGTTTGAAAGGTGACTCACAAAGAGTGATACTAAGATAATATTTATAGGAAAACAAATGGGATACAATTATATAGTTTCTCAATGCTGGAATAAAGCAAATTGGTCCGGTACACTAGCTACTTTGATACAACCTCAAATTATATTTTCCATGTTCTTCTTGTTATATAAAACTCGAAAACTTTTCCTGGATAATGCCTCAGTGAAAAGATCACCAATCTAACCATCCCTAATAATCTTTCTGATCTGTAGCAATTAATTATCTCGTTACCAATTTGCAACATTTGTATCAACTTGACTAATTGACTATCAGTCTGCGTCTTGTCAGAAGGAACTGGTTGGACACAATGATAATCTGAACGCCCACAATGTTGCTAGGAACTTTGATTCAAACATAGAGACATTTCAGACAGCTAGGTCTCAGACATGGAGCGTGGGGGCATGTAGCAGAGTCTTAGACATGGAGACATATAGGCTTTAGAAATGGAGCCAAATATTAGGTCTGGGATACAAACATAGCAGTAGGAAGAAGGTTCAAGTAAAGAAAACTCATCATATCATATGTAAGGTTTTGATCAGTCTATTTTTTAAGGATGCTACCCGATAGTTACCATGTTTTTGGCAAAATGAGGCAGAGAGGGCTTGATGGCAACCTCATGCCGGTTGGTGGCATGATGGTTGCTGCCGCGGAGGGAGTATTACTTCTCTGTAGTCTGTTGGAGTTAGGGACAGAAGATAGAAGGTTACTTTTTTCTTGTCACGAGAGAACCGAAGGGGCACAATCTTAGGGGTCAGGTAGAATGCGTTGAGGTTGGCAGGGCCTTTTAAGGAGAGTAGAGGTCAGCGTGAGCTTGATATGGCTTTGGGCTTTATACGAGGCTATGGTGGTTCTTGGATGAAAAACAAAGGGGCAAGTGATGGAGAGGTATTTTTGATTGTTTATTTTTTTGTTTGCGATGGGAGCCATGAGAAAATGTGTTAAGGCGCCAAATTGTCAAGGAAAAAGCATGGATGTGACACGCCTAATAGATACCCCCTCGGCAGCCTCAAGATAGGAAGAAGGGTTCTCTCAGGTTAGGAAGTTGGCTATAATTAGGACAATGCATTGATCCCTTTGGATTGCCTGTCTTAATTTATGCCGCAAAAGAATTGCGATTCTTATTATAGCAAATTGTACTGACTATCATATAGAATCTTCACGGTCTAGGAACATTTGGAGGCATGCTCTTTTGTTGCATGAGCTTAAACTGCATTGTCAAGAAAGGTAGGTCAATCTCTCTATCAAGTTGTTTCCAAGGTTCTTTGTATAGCCTTCTCGCCAAGATTTGATATGTTGGAGGTTTTGGGGCTCTCTGGCAACTCATCTAAGAATGTGGAGCTTTTGGAGCTGTATGTATCGTGCAACTCATGCTCCGTTGCCTAATCCATCCTCGTAGAAGAATGCTTCTATGCTTGTGTTATTTAATGATATTAATTGAGCTTTGTTTTGGGCATCTGAACACATTTTATCTTCTTTTGATGCAGTTTATACCATATTCATTTATAGAGAAGGAAGCAAGCCATGTTGAAGGTTTTAGTCCAGAGCTAGCACTGGTTACCATTGGAGGAGGAAAGGAACTTGAAGAAAAACTTGTGGTATGTTTACCAAAATTATATTTCAACTGTTTTCTCTTTCAAGTCATGTTTTACTTTTTAAAAATTAGTGGGAACTAATATTTCAAACAGAAGTCTAGGTTTGATGCTAAACCTTAATGATGTCACTTCCATTTTTGAGGGTCTGGCAGGTACGACCAACAAGTGAAACCATTGTAAATCACATGTTTACACAGTGGATTCAGAGTTATCGTGAACTTCCTCTCATGATTAATCAGGTGAGAGTCAATTGTGATTTCTGAAGTTCCCTTAACATTGTCAATCTTTTATCAATCTCCTCACGGACTACTATATTCTATTCTTTAGTGGGCAAATGTTACGAGATGGGAAATGAGGACAAAGCCATTTATAAGGACCCTTGAGTTTCTATGGCAGGAGGGCCATACAGCTCATGCAACACCTGAAGAGGCAGAGAAGGAGGTTTGTCTTTAAGTTTATGGCCTTTTGCTGTAACGAATTTCTATTGCTTATTCATTCAGCTTTTTATCTCTGTGTTGCAGGCACTACAGATGATTGATGTCTATACAAAATTTGCTTATGAGCAAGCTGCAATACCTGTTATCGTAGGTAGGAAATCAAGGGCTGAAACATTTGCTGGTGCCGCTTGTACTTATACAATTGAAGCTATGATGGGTGACAAGAAAGCACTACAAGCAGGAACCAGCCACAACCTTGGCCAAAACTTTTCTCGTGCCTTTGGTACACAGGTTATTCACCCAACTTCTACTTCAAATATGAGCTGTCTTTTGTTGTCTATATGAAGTTATTTTATTAATAGACATTTGCATAAGATGTATGGATAGCCAAGTTTTGGTTTTAAGCTTGATAACTATCACTGACAGCCTGACAGGCATGTCAGATGTTTTTTTGTCTTGTGGTACAGCTTTTCCTAAATCTTAATGTTCTGTGGCTTTCTCAGTTTCATTGGGAAATTATATGTCAAATACTCATTCATGATTATAGTTATTATTAATGGAAAACATTCTAGATTATTCTGTTTATATCAATTAACTCTAGCATTTGCTTCTTTTGTTTCGTTGTAAAAGTTTCTCTTAGCAGAAGAATAAGAATCTAATAACTCAAGAAAGAGAGACAGGACAAAGATAATTCCGGTGATGAGAAGACAATGACAAAGTAGGACCACTGAAAACTTGTGAAGAAGCCTGTATATCGTAAAAAATGGGACTGATACTGCTTCATTATTAAGAACTTTGGTTATCATTTACATGAGATGCACAATTTAGACATCCTCCTCCAGAAAAATCAGATTTAAAATTTTGCTGATATAAATTTAGTAGAGTTAGAAACACACTTATGCATTATTCTATCATGTTGTCTTGAATTCTTGTTTTTCCTGCAACTTATGCCTTGGATGACAAATTTAGCACAAAAGATGGATCTAATAATAATTTTAAAACATCTCATGCCTGTCGCCTCGTGTATCTGAAGGTTAGGTTGCCTTGGATGATAAGTTGATGTCCATGAATTTCACAAAGTAGCAAGGAAAATTTGATTCCTATACAACACTGCTGTTGCATTACTCAATCATCCTTACTTGGAGTTGGCTGTCTATAAGTTATGATTACTATTAAGTTTCTTGCTTCATGAGCTTAGGTTAGAAAATGGTTAAATTTCTATATGTCTTCATGCTGGATTAAGTTATTATTCCATTCCAAGAATTCAAGTTGTTTTCTGCAATAACTGTTGCGTACTTTTTCTTATAGGTGTTTTAAAATGTAATTTATATGTTTCTTTATGTAACTGACAGTTCACTGATGAAAATGGACAAAGACAATATATATGGCAGACCTCCTGGGCTATCAGTACTCGTTTTGTTGGTGGTATTATCATGACCCACGGAGATGATGCCGGTCTAATGCTTCCTCCCAGATTAGCACCAATACAGGTATGCATGGTTCCAGTTACTTACTTTATTCCGGCATAGATGCTTGTGGATGCTGTTAATTATGATTGATATGAACCATGCAAATCTAAAAGGCCCAGGTGAAGATGAGTTTCACCTGTGTTGATCACTACCGATAAAGTAATCTCCGGGTACTTATATATATTTTAACCTTGTCAATTTATGGTCTCTTTTAAATCCACTGTAGCATGCACGCAAAATCAGATGCACATTCCTATGATGAAACTTGTTATTTTGGTCCTTAGTTCTTCTGTCCTGCAATTTCACATATTTTGTATATTGTCTAATAAGTTCGTAAAACTACTAGTATGCAAGCGGCAAGCTGTATGATTTGCATATGTTCCACTTTACGGCGTCTTCTATAAAGATGCGTACTTCCTGTTGGCTCTGTCTGAAAATAGCCAGTGTAATGATAAATCTCTGTATCCTGTCAATATTCTAGATTCAGGGCTGAAGGAAATTAACCAAAATCTAGCGCTTATCACTTTGATTTTGCTACCTTCTGCACGTAATTCAGTTCTAAGATACTAAATCTTTTGCTCATAACATATTTTCAGGTGGTAATTGTTCCCATTTGGAAGAAAGCTGATGAGAAAATGGGAGTTCTTAATGCTGCTACTACTGTTGAGAAATTATTGAAAACTGCTGGAATCAAAGTCAAACTTGATGACTCAGAACAGAGGACTCCAGGATGGAAATTTAATTTCTGGGAGATGAAGGTAAGTTACAGGTCGTCATGTTTGAAATATAGAGGTTCACAAATATAATACTAGAGCCAGTTACATCTGGATCTTCACTCATCATTGCACTCGTTCTATGTCTGAATAGATATCTCGTTAGAGTCAGTTTGGTTATATGGAATTGGAAAAGTGACATTTTCTACTTGTTTGGTTTAGAAGAGATTCATGATTTAAAATAAAATGTAAATAGGAAAGCAATGTGCCAGACAATTTTATTTATTTGCATCTTGCTGTTTTTATATGGAAAATTAACCACCAAAATGAGAAACAATTTTTTTTCACCTTGCTGTTCAAATCTATTTGATGAGCTCTCTTTTGATGAAACTAGACGTCAAGGTTATCAACTTGACTACTGAATAACGACGAAGACTTACTGTCCATATGGAAACTATGTGTATACTCTACTTGACTAAGAACTATGTGTATACTCTACTTGACTAAGACTTACAATGACTAAGACTGAGACTTGATGAAAATAAGACTTACAGTTACAGACAATCTCTGTGATTCTACAGGGTGTTCCTTTAAGGATAGAAGTTGGACCTCGTGATGTTGCTAGTGGGAGTGTAGTTGTTTCTAGAAGAGATATTCCTGGAAAGCCTGGCAAAGAGTTTGGAGTATCCATGGACCCTTCAGTTTTGGAAGATCATGTGAAGAGCAGGTTGGAGGACATCCAAGGATCACTATTGCAGAGGTCTACATCATTCCGTGATAGGTAAGCCTCAAATTTGTTTTCTGTACATGCTAGGTAAGCCTAAGGCCCTCAAGTATTTTTTTGATGACAAGGTCGCCCTTGACTTATAGTTGTTGGAATATACATGGTAAGATATAAGTTTGCTTATTATGAGTGAACAGTAGCAATTTTTTTGGGATAAAAATTTCAAAAGTACCATGAACTTTGATCTTGCACAAAACTACCATATTTCTTTTACCAGAGAAAAATACCATGAACTTCTTTTTAGTAAACTACCATGCATGATCACAGTTAGTGTTAAGTTGTCACCTATTTTGCATGTTACTTGATTTGGACAATTTTGCCTTTATGTACTTTATCTGCTTCTATATTTCCCTTATAAACTTTGTAGGTTGATACTTGATAGATATCAATAATGATAGTTTAGACATTTTTCCAAGATGTTGATGCCGTTAGCAACAATCTCCAATAGTTCATGATGTTTTTCTGCATGTCTGAAAGTTCATGGTGGTTTTCTCTCATTAAAAAAAGTTTACAGTAGTTTTGTGCAAAACCCCTTAGAGTTCAGGGTAGTCTGTGAAATTTAAGCCTTTTTTCACTTACTCCCTGAAGCTTTCACTAGTTGCACTGTAAGCAAACGGAAAACATGCATGGAAAGTGTCAATAATTTTAGTGCTTTTTCCTCTTTTCCCTGTATTCTTGCGGTTGAGAATTCAATGAATGCTTCTGCAGTAACATTGTGGACGTTAGCTCATATGAGGAGCTGAAGGCGGCTATCTCTCAAGGGAAATGGGCAAGAGGTCCATGGTCAGCTAGGTCAGCAGTTTATCCCTCTCGTCATAATCTTTTGTTTCTTACCGGGAAATGAATTAGAAAGAAGTTTATCCCATAGTGCTAAAGATTTTGTTTGGATACTTTCCGGTTATCAGTGATGCTGATGAGTCGAAGGTGAAAGAAGAGACAGGCGCAACAATACGCTGCTTCCCATTCGACCAGCCCCAAGGGCAGAAGACTTGTTTCATGACTGGTAACCCAGCTGATGAAGTTGCAATTTTTGCTAAATCTTATTAAGAGGTTCTAGTTTCTTCCTCCATTCTAAAAGGTACCAAATTCATTTGTAGCTTCTTCTCACTGATGTACATTAATTATATAAGTTACTTGTTTATAATCCAAAATCGTAATTCAAGCTCAATTATATGTAATGATCTGATAGATTTTTGTCTTGAGAAAGTTTGTTAAATCCAAAATACGTTCTTTGTTTCACTTAGGCATCAACCATGTCCCACTGATACATTAGCTAGTAGCTTCTACTTTACTACATGTTTGCTATGGTGATAAATAGGATGATCAATGATGCAATGGTTCTTATCAGAAGGGGTACATATCCGATGTGATTCTTAAAGATAAAGGTGGGATTCTTGTTAGACACTTCTACAAAGATCTAGCTTATAACTTGTTTTAGATAGAACTATATGTACCATCTATACTATATATTAAGAAAAACACTCCTTTTGTTTTGTGGCTCACATTTTTTAAATTCCAAAAATGTCCTTTACAGTTGGAGGAAACTATAGAAATACCGTCACACTTGAAAAAACTAAGTGAAATAACCTCTCTCTTGGAAAAAAACAACGACAATACTCTTACACTTGGGAAAACTTATGGAAATATTCTTACACTTGGAAAAATCATCCAAAATATCCTCAAAGTTGGAAAATTCCACTAAAAACCTAACAAATCACCCCTTTCTTTTGTCATGCACGCATCGCGTGAACTGGAATACTATTTTATCTATATGTTAATTGCCTAGTAAGCATAATATTGAATTTATAATGAGTTTTCTACTATGTTATTGATTTATTTATAAAAATATGATGGTATTTTATAGCTGGGTATCAGTTAATTGTCGTATCTATGAAATCCATACCTGTGGCTGTGAGTGTGTGTGCATAATGTTGTATGGGCATTTTTTGAGATTTTTATTTTTACCCATGTATATTTATCACATCATATTCGTATGGATAAAGGTGAGAATTTTATAAGGGATGCACTTTATTTCTCAAGAAGAAAGAAAATTTAGTTTGAACTTATGAAAGAAGAAACTTAGATTAACCTCTCAATTGGAAACAGAAGATCTGATTCATATTAAAAGAAGGCAGAAAATAGAATGCAAAGTTCAACACAAAATTTACATTTCGCATAGATCATATCAATCATCCATAACATAACACACTAGTTCCATTTCAATTAATGTCCTTTATTATTCATCAATCATCATCACATCCAAAGCACATCGTTCACATATACCTCGACATTGCTTGCAACAAGTTAACCACAAGGAATCAAGCCGTCTTCAAGTCATCTGAACAGCTTTTCCAGCTGAAGGGAACTCCTCAACGTCATAAGGAGAGTTATGCTTGGAGCTCTCAAACTTCTCACCATCTCCCCACAGTGCATAGGCCTCCTCCCCGTGGATCGCGTCGTCACCGATGTTCATGTCCTCCTCGCTGAGCCGGAGCGGCACAATGAGCTTGATCAGATTGCATACGATGGAGGTTATAATGACGTTGATGACAACGATGTAGGCGATTCCGGCTAGTTGCATGCCCATCTGCTTGAATCCTTCGCCAGTTCGACCGTCTCTGGTGGATTTTAAGATTAGTTAGCAACATCTGGTTGGATTCAACAGTCATAACTGTTTATTATTCAATGGATGATTAGTTGTATTGGGTGCAACTCAAGTAGTCAATAAAAATACGATAACTGTTTAAATGTTAATTGACGGTTTTGATTGTAAAAATACTCTATCAAAACGCAGTGAGGACTGAAATCCGATCCAAATTGGATTTAGGTTTCTCTTTAGTATCGTTTTGACTGTAGAGAGATCACTCCTCAATGATGCAATGGTTCTTATCAGAAGGGGTACATATCCGATGTGATTCTTAAAGATAAAGGTGGGATTCTTGTTAGACACTTCTACAAAGATCTAGCTTATAACTTGTTTTAGATAGAACTATATGTACCATCTATACTATATATTAAGAAAAACACTCCTTTTGTTTTGTGGCTCACATTTTTAAATTCCAAAATGTCCTTTACAGTTGGAGGAAACTATAGAAATACCGTCACACTTGAAAAACTAAGTGAAATAACCTCTCTCTTGGAAAAAAACAACGACAATACTCTTACACTTGGGAAAACTTATGGAAATATTCTTACACTTGGAAAAATCATCCAAAATATCCTCAAAGTTGGAAAATTCCACTAAAAACCTAACAAATCACCCCTTTCTTTTGTCATGCACGCATCGCGTGAACTGGAATACTATTTTATCTATATGTTAATTGCCTAGTAAGCATAATATTGAATTTATAATGAGTTTTCTACTATGTTATTGATTTATTTATAAAAATATGATGGTATTTTATAGCTGGGTATCAGTTAATTGTCGTATCTATGAAATCCATACCTGTGGCTGTGAGTGTGTGTGCATAATGTTGTATGGGCATTTTTTGAGATTTTTATTTTTACCCATGTATATTTATCACATCATATTCGTATGGATAAAGGTGAGAATTTTATAAGGGATGCACTTTATTTCTCAAGAAGAAAGAAAATTTAGTTTGAACTTATGAAAGAAGAAACTTAGATTAACCTCTCAATTGGAAACAGAAGATCTGATTCATATTAAAAGAAGGCAGAAAATAGAATGCAAAGTTCAACACAAAATTTACATTTCGCATAGATCATATCAATCATCCATAACATAACACACTAGTTCCATTTCAATTAATGTCCTTTATTATTCATCAATCATCATCACATCCAAAGCACATCGTTCACATATACCTCGACATTGCTTGCAACAAGTTAACCACAAGGAATCAAGCCGTCTTCAAGTCATCTGAACAGCTTTTCCAGCTGAAGGGAACTCCTCAACGTCATAAGGAGAGTTATGCTTGGAGCTCTCAAACTTCTCACCATCTCCCCACAGTGCATAGGCCTCCTCCCCGTGGATCGCGTCGTCACCGATGTTCATGTCCTCCTCGCTGAGCCGGAGCGGCACAATGAGCTTGATCAGATTGCATACGATGGAGGTTATAATGACGTTGATGACAACGATGTAGGCGATTCCGGCTAGTTGCATGCCCATCTGCTTGAATCCTTCGCCAGTTCGACCGTCTCTGGTGGATTTTAAGATTAGTTAGCAACATCTGGTTGGATTCAACAGTCATAACTGTTTATTATTCAATGGATGATTAGTTGTATTGGGTGCAACTCAAGTAGTCAATAAAAATACGATAACTGTTTAAATGTTAATTGACGGTTTTGATTGTAAAAATACTCTATCAAAACGCAGTGAGGACTGAAATCCGATCCAAATTGGATTTAGGTTTCTCTTTAGTATCGTTTTGACTGTAGAGAGATGAGTATGGTTGAAGTATCCCCTATCATTATTTTTTTAATAATTGGTTGACAACTCATGTGCAATATTATAATATTATAACTATTCATTAAATAATTATCTGCTGTGATTTAGAAATCCATTAAATAATTATCTAGTGATCTTATACTGCCTATATGCAACGAAGCCATACTTAAGGCCGTAAAGGAGGCCGATGTGTTTGTCGTCGGCGAAGAAAAGGCGGTTGAGTTTAGGATCGGCGAAGAAGCCGGTGAGGATGCCTCCGAGGCTACCGGCAATGGCGTGGGTATGGAAGATGGCGAGGGTGTCATCAATGGCGTTTAGGAACCGGAGCTTCTTGTGGAGGACCATCATTGTGTACCAAGGGATGCTGCCTGAGAGCACTCCCATTATGATTGCTGCCCATCCTTGAACCAGACCTGGCCCAAATTGTGTTCATACAAAATTGTGGTTAGTCTCTACTATATTTATGGGCTAAACCACAGAGATGGTCATGTGATCCTCATGAAAAAGATGAAAGAGGAAAAGAGGTGCTGGTGTCTCTCTACGATACTGGGTTATTACTGGCGTGCCAAACATTCAGACCATGACAGTCGGATCATCGAGATGTCAAAGCATAGTTGATGGTTTGGATGTGTACCACGTCAGCAATATATCTAAGTAAATCACTCACCGGCAGCAGGAGTGATGCAGACTAAGCCGGTGATCATCCCCTGGACAGCGCCAATAACCGACGGCTTCTCAAAGAAGAGGATGTCGAGGCCGAGCCAGACGAGGAGGCTGGTGGCGGTGCACACGTGCGTGTTTAAGATTGCGAGGGAGGCGTCTACGTTGACTGAGTAGGGCCCGCCTCCGTTGAACCCGGTCCAGCCCATCCAGAGAAGGCCCGCACCGGCTAGCATTAGGAGGATGTTGTTTGGGGGGAATCTCTCCCTATCCTTGGCTGCTCTTGGGCCCACCTGTGCCGTAACATACTGTTAATATATGGCAAAAGCTTGATTGAAACTAGTTGTGTAACTCCTCAAAAAAAAAAAAAAAAGAAAAAAGAAAAAAACTAGCTGTGTTAATATTGGGTGTATTTCATCTGTCCGAATCTAGTAGGCTTTATTGTTTGGTTCATTAACCATAACCGTATATTTTGATGTATGTTTATGGGATACCGGATAAGCAGTGACAATCCATTTGGCAAAATGAGCTGTTAAGATAATATCAATAAATAATGGGTCTCCTTACCTTGTGTGATTAACTGTATAAACCTCGTCACTTTAACCTTATGATCACTCATTTAACAAAATAAGATGCTAACTTATACCTAATCATTTATATGATGAACTATGGCTGGTATGTCCTTCAACATTCCTAACATGTATTTTGCTAACGTGAAACACATCCAGGACATTAGTTATAATCTGCATATGTTTATCGTATGGGTTGTAGTGGCTTGGAATTGTGCGACATCGGTAGGTCACCAATAAGTAATGTCGAGAGACGCACTAACCCCAGTCTATCTTTACATATGTATATAAGTATATTGAGTATAAGCAGACCGCTCCATTAGCCGAATTTTAGCTCATTTAGCAAATTGAACCGTTAACTACTAGCCCACAACTGCATGTGTACTCCAATAAGCTATCCCTCTGCATGTCACTCTTTTTTAGGACTAACCTGTTCAAACTAAGTTTAAACTACCCTACACCCCTACACTAACTAAACCATGATGTATTAAAAAAAAAAAAGCCATTACCCAGAAAGCAGCAGTGAAGCCAGCAATCCCAGCAGCAAGATGAATAACATAGCCCCCACAAAAATCCATCAACCCTTTCTTAAACAAAAACCCACTCGGCGACCAGATGCTAAACGCCCCAATACTGTATGAAAACGTCAACCACAGCGGCACAAACAACATCCAAGCATGAAAGTTCATCCTCCCGAGAAGCGATCCCGCCACCAAAATCAACGTAATCGCCGCGAAAACAAACTGGAAATATACCACCGTCGCCTCGGGTACATCCCTACGAAATCCTCGTCGAGGGAGATGAGGTGGCGCTGGCTGAGGGCTAAGCCTGGTTTTCCCAGAACGGGAGCATTTCAGTCGAAGGACATTTGAATCCCCAGACGACCCAGCAGAGGAGGGCGGCTGCGGCGTAGAGAGCCTGTAGAAAATCATATCATGCTTATCAGTGCAACCAGTATATATATAATATCAGTATGGTTAATATTAGTGCAATCGAATCTGTATCAGTACCATGAAGGCGGAGTTGACAGCCCACTTCTTCTTGACGATGCTGCCATAGAGGATGACGAGGCGGGAACTGACTGGAGGCCCACGAGGGTGGCGGCGGTGAGTTGCCAGGCGTTGTCGCCTTTGTTTAGCCAGGAGGGGGCCGCTTCGGAGAGGTCGAGGTTGGAAGGGAGAGGAGTGGCGGCCATGGTTTGTGTTTAACTTAGCTATTTTGGTTTGAGTTGAGGTTGGGTTTGAGTTTTGGGTGTATTTATATTTAGTGTGTGTCGTTGGTAATTAGGACAGTGATTTGCACTAGGGAGATTTGGGGTTGATACAAGGTGGATTGAATGTAGGCTTTATTGTTTGGTTCATTAACCATAACCGTATATTTTGATGTATGTTTATGGGATACCGGATAAGCAGTGACAATCCATTTGGCAAAATGAGCTGTTAAGATAATATCAATAAATAATGGGTCTCCTTACCTTGTGTGATTAACTGTATAAACCTCGTCACTTTAACCTTATGATCACTCATTTAACAAAATAAGATGCTAACTTATACCTAATCATTTATATGATGAACTATGGCTGGTATGTCCTTCAACATTCCTAACATGTATTTTGCTAACGTGAAACACATCCAGGACATTAGTTATAATCTGCATATGTTTATCGTATGGGTTGTAGTGGCTTGGAATTGTGCGACATCGGTAGGTCACCAATAAGTAATGTCGAGAGACGCACTAACCCCAGTCTATCTTTACATATGTATATAAGTATATTGAGTATAAGCAGACCGCTCCATTAGCCGAATTTTAGCTCATTTAGCAAATTGAACCGTTAACTACTAGCCCACAACTGCATGTGTACTCCAATAAGCTATCCCTCTGCATGTCACTCTTTTTTAGGACTAACCTGTTCAAACTAAGTTTAAACTACCCTACACCCCTACACTAACTAAACCATGATGTATTAAAAAAAAAAAAGCCATTACCCAGAAAGCAGCAGTGAAGCCAGCAATCCCAGCAGCAAGATGAATAACATAGCCCCCACAAAAATCCATCAACCCTTTCTTAAACAAAAACCCACTCGGCGACCAGATGCTAAACGCCCCAATACTGTATGAAAACGTCAACCACAGCGGCACAAACAACATCCAAGCATGAAAGTTCATCCTCCCGAGAAGCGATCCCGCCACCAAAATCAACGTAATCGCCGCGAAAACAAACTGGAAATATACCACCGTCGCCCTCGGGTACATCCCTACGAAATCCTCGTCGAGGGAGATGAGGTGGCGCTGGCTGAGGGCGAAGCCTGGTTTTCCCCAGAACGGGAGCATTTCAGTCCCGAAGGACATTTCGAATCCCCAGACGACCCAGCAGAGGAGGACGGCTGCGAAGGCGTAGAGAGCCTGTAGAAAATCATATCATGCTTATCAGTGCAACCAGTATATATATAATATCAGTATGGTTAATATTAGTGCAATCAGAATACTGTATCAGTACCATGAAGGCGGAGTTGACAGCCCACTTCTTCTTGACGATGCTGCCATAGAGGATGACGAGGCCGGGAACTGACTGGAGGCCCACGAGGGTGGCGGCGGTGAGTTGCCAGGCGTTGTCGCCTTTGTTTAGCCAGGAGGGGGCCGCTTCGGAGAGGTCGAGGTTGGAAGGGAGAGGAGTGGCGGCCATGGTTTGTGTTTAACTTAGCTATTTTGGTTTGAGTTGAGGTTGGGTTTGAGTTTTGGGTGTATTTATATTTAGTGTGTGTCGTTGGTAATTAGGACAGTGATTTGCACTAGGGAGATTTGGGGTTGATACAAGGTGGATTGAATGTTGGCTGTAGTTGTTAATTATGAAAATTTGGAATGATGTTGAGAGGATGGATGTTATAGGATGTATTGTGATTATTTAGGGTGCAAACAAGTAGAGTGTTTGAGTTGGGATGTGATGTGTGTTTGTAGTGAGGCTCTTGGTTGTGTTTGTTTGTTTAAATTATGGATATAGCAGTAGTAAATAATTGGAATATATACATGCATGAGAATGCATGGATGCGTGTAATGTCCACTACTTCATGATAGAACATCTCCATCATGTTTAGGATGTGATAAAAATGAGATATTTATTTATTTTGATTAATATAGTAATTGCAAGATTATTTTCAAAAATTCTATTCTTGAATTAAAGTATATGACTAAATTTGTAGAAAGTTCTTAATTAATTTCTACTTCTAATCGTAATCATTAATTCTAGGGTAGATTACACTAAACCCCGGCCCCAAGAACTTTCATCTGCAGTAAACCCCAAATAACTTTCAAAATCACACTTAACTGCCAATAGCTTTTGAAAAGGCATTTGAGTTATTGGGGGTTTAGTGTAGTTTACCCAAAAGATACTAAGAGTTTTCTGCAAAAGTTATTGGGGGTTTAATGCAATTTTAAAAGTTATTAGGGGTTTATTGCAAAATGCTGAAAGTTCTCGCGGGCTTAGTGTAATTTACCCTTAATTCTATTTATAGCATATATCTATTCAAGTTAGATCCAAACTTTGTTTCCAAAATACAAATTTTAAGACTCACATTTGGATCTTCATATCTTTGCATAGGGAACAAGAAGAATCAATGCAAGAAAGCTGCTACATGACTCTCCTTGGTTTAATCGTCAAGTACTTTGTAAAATTTCCTACATTTTAGAGGAATTTCACACGTTAACATAGAGGAAGGCCCTTTCTGAGTCACCATCTTAGCATCTTATGAGCAACTCCAGCTTGGCATTGGTATATACGATGAATCATGGATGTGATGGAAAAATGAATTGTTTTCTTGTCTTATGTACTTAAAATGTGTACTCATTATGTCAAAAAGTTTAGCAAGCATCTTATTGCAATGGTATTGTCACAAGTTTGATGTGTGCCTGCAACGAAAGGAAAAAATTCTCATATTATGGAAGATGGGCTTTCTTCTGTTGGGCCAGCTATCAGAATCCAGATCCACAAATGATAACGAATTTAATTTGATAGGATGGGAAAAATATGGAAGTAGATGCATTTTTCTACTTTAATTTCTCTTCTAGGTAAATTCTGATTAATTATCAATTATTTGATGTTTTTGGTCACATATTTCTCTAGGCCATTAGTTGAATTAGGATTATTAGTATGAATTACTGTGATTCATTCAAATTGAGAAACTAGTTAGAAGATAAAATATGATTTCTTCACCTCTTTTCGTGATGTATAATTCAAAAATTCGGTAACATGACACTATCAGACCTCCAAACTAAATTTACAATTTTTTTTTCCAAAATAATTAATTTAAAAGAACGTGCAATTTAAGGAGAGATTAAATTGTATGTTTCTGAAGATTTTTGTAGTACAACACTCCATGGTGCATTACACAACAAATATATTCAACTCTATGGTTTTCGCATACAGCTACTTGCTACTCGATAGCTTCTTTTGTTGCTGAGATCATGCTTAGCTTTTGGTCGGTGAATCTTTTCTCTGCTTTGCTTTCTTTTACTTTGCTAACCAAGTACTAGATCACTAACTTGTGTGTGATTTTCCCTCACCTAAAGCTTTTTCTACATTAAAGTCCATCATGAAAGCAGATTCTCCCTCTTATTATCCACCACTCTTCAATTCCCAATGGTTAGTTTGGAAAGAAGATTCCCTGTGGAGGACCCTCTATAGAAAATCATACATGTATAAAGAAGATTGTGTGTATTACTATCAATTTAAATCAGTGTAACTAGTATATAGTAGGAATTTTATTTCCATGAAAACCATATTTAAAATAGGTCAAATCGATAAAACCACATTTGCATTTTTTAGGTATGTAAACCACTTATAATTAAGTGGATTTAACTTTCAATCAACTATATTTTGTCAAATTCTACTCAACTAAGACCTTAATTATCCAAACTATCCTCATTAATTACACGTGTAACTCAGAAACATGTGCAATTAAAGAGGAAAGTTTGATATTAATAGAGAATAAATTAACTAAATGCGGTTCATTGAAAACTAAAGTCACTGTGACAGGGAAAAAAAGAAAGGGAAGAAGTCATGTATAAGGTGGTTTACATATAAAAAGAACTTCAAAGGTTGTTTCTATCGGTTCGATCTATTTAAAGGTGGTTTTCTTGAATAAAAACCTATATAGTCTCATTGTAGTCAATAGGGTTTTTAGATGAAAACCATATTTACTTTTAGCCAAATTGATACTTACCACCTTAAGTTTCTACTTTTGACAGAAACCACCTTTACTGACCTACATATTTCACATGTCACACCAAAACTCGATTTCAGCCCAAAAAACACGTGAAGTTCCCATTTTAGCCCCACCTGTAGCACGCGCTGACCACATGTGGCCTATTTTATTATTAAAAGATGGATTTTTTTAATATTAGTCCCCCAAATCTTTCATATTTTCATATTAATCCCTCAAATCTCTCTCTTTCTCTCATCCATGGCTAACCCAAATCTTCAAACCCTAGCCCAATCCCCAAACCCTAATTCCCAATCCCTAAACCCTAATCTCACCTCCTCTCGATCCTCCCTTTCCTCCTCCTCCAATCTAAGAAAAAAAAACCTCTCAATCTTCCCATAAACCCAAACTTCACCTCTCCTCAATCCTCACTCTCTCCCACCCTCCAATCCAAGAAAAAACCCCCTCTAAACCCTAATTTCATCCTCCCCACAATCCTCTCCGGCGAGGACGACGCTCTCCGGCGAAGACAACATCGATTTTTGGGGACTAATTTCAAAATATGATGATTTAGGGTACTAATATGAAAGTATGAAAGATTTGGGGGACTAATATAAAAAAATCTTTGCTTTTAATAATTAAATAAGGCACACGTATTGTGCATGTGTTTGGGGGAGGGTATATCGGTCATTTCAAGTGTTTTTTTGGGGCTGAAATAGGGTTTTGGTGTGATTTGTGAAACATGTAGGTTAGTAAAGGTGGTTTTTGTCAAAAATAAAAACTTAAGGTGGTAAGTATCAATTTGACTAAAAGCAAATGTGGTTTTCATCTAAAAACCCTAATCAATATCATCACAATTATAATATAAAATATCAATGCGATCAAACTATTTCATCGATGCAACCAAACTGTTGTATCAATACGTACAATCAATATGTACAGTCACCAACTTTAAAATCTGCATTGAAAACATTTATCACAATCTCCTTTTTGAGGGTATATGATTTTCTATAAAGGGCTCTCTATTATATTTTCAAAAGATAGCCTGTAAAAGCTCATCACTCTCCTCACTCCCACAATAGAAAAGAGAAGAAGACACCATCATCCCTAAAATCCACCTCCTTTTGTTTTCTCCACATTATTTTAAGCCTCAAATGACCTGTCCATCATGTGCTTTTCTAGAATATATTAACCTTACTCCCATATCTTAGTTATAGCTTGTACATATTTATGTATGTTATTTACTTGGGAGTAGGGGAGGAGAGGCCTTGTGAGTTCTAGCCTATTACTAGATTTGATTGAGGAATAATGAGAGTGAGAGAGATGAAGAAGGAAAGTTGGGTGTTTGGAATGAAGTTTGATCCAAGATCTTTTCAACATTGATCTTAGTTTAGTCCCATATTATAAACAAAAATAAAATATTGGGATAAGTTTCTTCCAATATTTTAGGGCGAGATCTCGGACCAGGCTTCATTCTTCACACCTTACTTTTTAATGCAAATTGAGTACCACAGGTGAGATCCTCATCATTAGTTCTCTCTCAACTTTGATCCTTTCTGCAATCTTCTCAAATCATTGAGGCAATAATAGCATGTGTTAGTATTTTCCTTGGAACGCATTGCAAAAATGATTGCTTGTATTTTTTTTTTAAAAGAAAAAACAGTGAGCAGATGATGTCTTCTTATGTATCCTCAGAAAGGATGAGATCCTCATCATACCTGACAAATCCATTTTATAGTTTGTTTTTGCATTGTTTAATTAGAATCCAGTCTTTGATCCTTTTTGATATTGATAAGTGATGTTCTTGTTTCTTCACGTGAACCAAATCGTGCGTGATAATCAGGATAAACAGAAATAATATTCTTGATGCTTATTTGGTACCACATGTTAATGGATTGTGATCCTCTTTTATCACACCGTTGATTTATCTAGTGGGTGTTTGTGATTCATTCTAAATCTAACACTTATTTTGTATTTAATTTTTTATCCTATATTTTTTTGGTTTTCTTTTCTTTCTTTCCTTTTGTGAGAATTAATACTGTATTTTTTTGGTTTTCTTTTCTTTCTTTCCTTTTGTGAGAATTAATACTGTATGTTCTTTTTTCATTAAATATATATGGACAAAATGGTTATCTCCCCTTTAAAGTATTGTTGAAGTTTCAGCTTGCTCCTAAAGCATCAATTTATCATTTTCCTTATTACACTATGATTCTTTGCCCAGTGTGGTCTTTTGTGAGACAACTGTTAAATACTTAATGGAGGGTCATGTGACATATCATTATTTAGGAATTTTTCACTGAAATATATAAAAACTCCAAAAATTTCAAAACTATAAATGATAATTTAAAATTAAAAATTACAAAAACACCCCAAAATTTATAAACAGCCCCTAAAAATTTGAAATTTACAGACCTTGAAAAAATCCAAAATTTACACAAAACACTCTAAAATTTGAAATCACAAAAAACACCCCAAAATTTTCAAATATTACTAACAGGCCATGAAAATCTGAAAAATGCAATATCAGAAAAATTAAAAATTTATAAAAACACCCTAAGATGTCGAAAAATTATAAAAACCTAAAATCTAAAATTTTCTGATAGCCCCTAAAAAATTTAGGCGTTGTTCATAATTTTAGATTTGTAGGGCATTTTTATAATTTCTAAAATTACAGGATGTGTTTGTAAATTTTGAATTTTTTGGCTCATTTTAAAATTTTCATATATTTCAGAGAACTATTCGTAAATTTTGGATTCAGGTATTTTTTATAATTTCAATTTTAGGGTTTTTTACAAATTTTAAAATTTTCAGTGATCATTGGTAATTTTCATATTTTTGGGCCTATTTATAACTTTTAAAATTTTCAAGGTATTTTTTTATAATTTTTGAGTTTCGTTTCAATTTTTTGTAAATTTCAAACTTTTTAGGGGTTGTTTGAAATTTTCAAAATTCTCTTAAGTGTTTAACGGTTTTTTCACAAAAGGACCACATTGGACAAAGAAACATAGTATGAGTAGGAAAATAGGCAAATTGATACGACCCCATTTGGCAAAGGGTTAAGGAAGAGGAATTAAGGAGAAAGATTAATGTAGTTAACCCATTCGATAATCCGAAGGACTAAATTATTAACCCCTTAAATAAGTTTTATTTTAACCCTTCTGATCAGTTTTAGTGTTTGGGAATAACGATGATTTTAACTATTTTTTTTATAAATAGAGAGGTTAATTCTTAATCCTTCTAAATAGGAGTATTAATAAACTCCTCATTTTGAGGGGTTAACTTATTTTAATCCCTCAGAGGGGTTAACTTAGCCATTATGCATTTTTTGTGTTTGACAAATTATGAAGGGTTCACTCATTTTAACTATTGTATAGATTTTTTATGTTTGACAGGTTAAGAAGGGGTTAAGTCTCCTTAACCCTTCATTTAACTCATTGCCAAACGACACCTTAGGACGTAAGTTGAGACTTCAACAATAGTTTAAGGGGGAGTTAGTCATTTTGTCCAATATATATTGAAGGTACTATGTATATACAATATTTGTTTATATATAGAAGATGATGTGTATATGTTTCTCAAGTAGTATTCAAGGGGTAAAGTAGTTGGTTCTTTTTGAAAAGAAAAGGGGGACAAAATCTTACACCATTTCATCATTATTTAAAAGCCAATGAAACATTTTTTTTAATATTGAGTTTTAGTAGTACATCTCAAATTTTCATCATTGGTGTTACGCAAATAAATCATATGAGGAGCACATGAATATATACTGAATAATTTACGGCTTTACATTTTTAGTGAACAATGAAGTACATCACATGACCACATCAACTCTAGACGATGCTCCCCGACACGAGTCTTCTCGTCTCTCAAGCTCTCTTCACATCAATTGAGAAAGATTTCAGCATTTGATTCTTTTTCTCTTTTTTTCCCCTTTACATTTGGAATTTTAATGGGGTCCATGATAAGCCTATGGGGGCATCGTCTTTTCTCCATCAGTCCTTGGCTTGAAATGAAATGCAATGTACAAAGATTGAACCTCTCCTTATTTGACCAATCATCTAACGCATCGCGATCCTGAAAGTGATAAATCTTAGAATCCATCGAGAAATGCTTTTTCAATTTACAAAGAATAATTTTCTAATTCATGAAGAAAATATAATGAGAGAAATTTTATTGATGAAAAATTATCTAATCATGAAAGTTACCATCCTTCTTCTTAAGTAGAAAAATCAAGCCTTACTCCTAATAGAAATAGAATCCAACAAAAAAATTTTTGAAATTACCTAAAAGACTTTTATAATAGAGGAAACAAATCAGTCCAAATTGAATCAAAATTGAATTTATTTCCTAATCTAAATTGACTCCAATTTCATTATTAAAAATAAACTTAAAGCTGATTACTTCAAAAATTTTGCCAAAATAGGTGCTGCTGATGGAATTTAAAAAATCTGTCAATTTGGTTAGCTACATCTCATCAAGATAGGCGATTTACATATATAATATGTCAGAATCTGCCTTCCGGATTGAGAGATATGATTGTTTCTTTGCGGGCAAGTCAATAATGTATCTGTATCCGTATTGAGCTTTTGATAGTTCTGGTCCTCCATGAATTTGTTCGTTATTTGTCCTACATCATTATCTCACAATTCTGAGCTCATTGTTCATGGAGTTGAAATTACTCATTAATCATATATAATTGATAATTATTTTTAGGGTTGTTTTGATATTAGTTCCTCAAACTTTTCACATTTTTATTTTAGTCCCTCGAACCATTGAATTTTTGTTAGTTCCCAAATCATGTAAGTTGTTTGAAATAATCAAAGCATTGAGAAAAGTTTCAAATCTAATACTATTATAAAAGTGAGTTGCTATGTTAAAATATTTCTTCCGAAAATACCGCCCAACACATTCATCCATACATACATGAAACACACAAATACTTAATTTTTTCATAACCTCACTATTGACTACACATCCATCCATTCATACATACATGATGACACATGCATTCTAAATTTTTCATAACCTTCATATTTATGACCATTAAATTTTCATTTAACCACCTACTCATAACATTCATCCACTAACTCTTGACACTAAATATAACTTTATTCACACTAATGATGAAAAATGTTATAACTATTCATCTCCCACCAATCACTATAAGTAACAATAAAATTTTATTAAATTTCACCAACCAAAATTTCATTCATAATTAAAATTTAGATGGGGAAGAAAGAAGCCAAACCTACACGTCTCACAACCCACAAGAATCAAGTCCATTTCTCTCACGAATGGAACTCGACGCTTGAGAGTATATCAATTTGCCCCTCCAAACCTATATAAGCATCTTCGACTACCCCCGTCTAGGACCTCAAAGACGCTATCAATCGCGTGAATTGCATAACTACTGATATATTTTTTAGAAGCAAACTAAGCATATCAATACATGCAGATTTTTTTAAATTTATGTTTACCCTTAGTTTGGTCTGTATCCATAAAATAAGAATATGAATGTTTTTATCATGCATTGTCAAATATGAATGGATTACATATGCATTATTAGTTTACTCATGTTGGTTTTGACTATAATTTTGAGAAATTTTGCTATTTCCTCTTCAGATATGAATACAAATATGAATGTCTATGCATCCTTGGTTTGTGTTTTGTACTCGGTATAGAAGCTAATGTGGTACATATTTACAATAGAAGTTTTTCCTTTGGGCATGTAAGCCCATTTTAAAATTCTCCTTTTAGACTCAGAAAATAAAATTCCCTAAATATGCATTAATTTTTAAAATTCTCTTAAATATGTTGTACCATCTATGCAACTATCGTTAAGTAGTTCAAACTAAGAAAAAAAGAACAAGAATATAATTAGTAAAGGAGGAAGAACGAATATGTGTTTATGAAGAAATTTAAGAGAAGGAAAATTTTAACTGGAACACCGTTCATGTTAAGTCTAACCCGTTCATGTTAAGTCTAACCCGTTCATGTTAAGTCTAACTTGGTTCATGTTAAGTCTAACTTGGTTCATGTTAAGTCTAACCCGTTCATGTTAAGTCTAACCCGTTCATGTTAAGTCTAACTTGGTTCATGTTAAGTCTAACCCGTTCATGTTAAGTCTAACCCGTTCATGTTAAGTCTAACCCGTTCATGTTAAGTCTAACTTGGTTCATGTTAAGTCTAACTTGGTTCATGTTAAGTCTAACCCGTTCATGTTAAGTCTAACTTGGTTCATGTTAAGTCTAACCCGTTCATGTTAAGTCTAACCCGTTCATGTTAAGTCTAACTTGGTTCATGTTAAGTCTAACCCGTTCATGTTAAGTCTAACTTGGTTCATGTTAAGTCTAACTTGGTTCATGTTAAGTCTAACCCGTTCATGTTAAGTCTAACCCGTTCATGTTAAGTCTAACCCGTTCATGTTAAGTCTAACCCGTTCATGTTAAGTCTAACCCGTTCATGTTAAGTCTAACCCGTTCATGTTAAGTCTAACTTGGTTCATGTTAAGTCTAACCCGTTCATGTTAAGTCTAACCCGTTCATGTTAAGTCTAACTTGGTTCATGTTAAGTCTAACCCGTTCATGTTAAGTCTAACCCGTTCATGTTAAGTCTAACCCGTTCATGTTAAGTCTAACCCGTTCATGTTAAGTCTAACCCGTTCATGTTAAGTCTAACTTGGTTCATGTTAAGTCTAACTTGGTTCATGTTAAGTCTAACTTGGTTCATGTTAAGTCTAACTTGGTTCATGTTAAGTCTAACCCGTTCATGTTAAGTCTAACTTGGTTCATGTTAAGTCTAACCCGTTCATGTTAAGTCTAACTTGGTTCATGTTAAGTCTAACTTGGTTCATGTTAAGTCTAACTTGGTTCATGTTAAGTCTAACCCGTTCATGTTAAGTCTAACTTGGTTCATGTTAAGTCTAACCCGTTCATGTTAAGTCTAACTTGGTTCATGTTAAGTCTAACTTGGTTCATGTTAAGTCTAACTTGGTTCATGTTAAGTCTAACTTGGTTCATGTTAAGTCTAACTTGGTTCATGTTAAGTCTAACTTGGTTCATGTTAAGTCTAACTTGGTTCATGTTAAGTCTAACTTGGTTCATGTTAAGTCTAACTTGGTTCATGTTAAGTCTAACCCGTTCATGTTAAGTCTAACTTGGTTCATGTTAAGTCTAACCCGTTCATGTTAAGTCTAACCCGTTCATGTTAAGTCTAACCCGTTCATGTTAAGTCTAACCCGTTCATGTTAAGTCTAACTTGGTTCATGTTAAGTCTAACTTGGTTCATGTTAAGTCTAACCCGTTCATGTTAAGTCTAACCCGTTCATGTTAAGTCTAACTTGGTTCATGTTAAGTCTAACTTGGTTCATGTTAAGTCTAACTTGGTTCATGTTAAGTCTAACCCGTTCATGTTAAGTCTAACCCGTTCATGTTAAGTCTAACTTGGTTCATGTTAAGTCTAACCCGTTCATGTTAAGTCTAACTTGGTTCATGTTAAGTCTAACTTGGTTCATGTTAAGTCTAACCCGTTCATGTTAAGTCTAACCCGTTCATGTTAAGTCTAACTTGGTTCATGTTAAGTCTAACCCGTTCATGTTAAGTCTAACCCGTTCATGTTAAGTCTAACTTGGTTCATGTTAAGTCTAACCCGTTCATGTTAAGTCTAACTTGGTTCATGTTAAGTCTAACTTGGTTCATGTTAAGTCTAACTTGGTTCATGTTAAGTCTAACCCGTTCATGTTAAGTCTAACTTGGTTCATGTTAAGTCTAACCCGTTCATGTTAAGTCTAACTTGGTTCATGTTAAGTCTAACCCGTTCATGTTAAGTCTAACCCGTTCATGTTAAGTCTAACCCGTTCATGTTAAGTCTAACCCGTTCATGTTAAGTCTAACCCGTTCATGTTAAGTCTAACTTGGTTCATGTTAAGTCTAACCCGTTCATGTTAAGTCTAACTTGGTTCATGTTAAGTCTAACCCGTTCATGTTAAGTCTAACCCGTTCATGTTAAGTCTAACCCGTTCATGTTAAGTCTAACCCGTTCATGTTAAGTCTAACCCGTTCATGTTAAGTCTAACCCGTTCATGTTAAGTCTAACCCGTTCATGTTAAGTCTAACTTGGTTCATGTTAAGTCTAACCCGTTCATGTTAAGTCTAACTTGGTTCATGTTAAGTCTAACCCGTTCATGTTAAGTCTAACTTGGTTCATGTTAAGTCTAACCCGTTCATGTTAAGTCTAACCCGTTCATGTTAAGTCTAACCCGTTCATGTTAAGTCTAACCCGTTCATGTTAAGTCTAACCCGTTCATGTTAAGTCTAACCCGTTCATGTTAAGTCTAACCCGTTCATGTTAAGTCTAACTTGGTTCATGTTAAGTCTAACCCGTTCATGTTAAGTCTAACCCGTTCATGTTAAGTCTAACCCGTTCATGTTAAGTCTAACCCGTTCATGTTAAGTCTAACTTGGTTCATGTTAAGTCTAACCCGTTCATGTTAAGTCTAACCCGTTCATGTTAAGTCTAACCCGTTCATGTTAAGTCTAACCCGTTCATGTTAAGTCTAACCCGTTCATGTTAAGTCTAACCCGTTCATGTTAAGTCTAACCCGTTCATGTTAAGTCTAACCCGTTCATGTTAAGTCTAACCCGTTCATGTTAAGTCTAACTTGGTTCATGTTAAGTCTAACCCGTTCATGTTAAGTCTAACCCGTTCATGTTAAGTCTAACCCGTTCATGTTAAGTCTAACCCGTTCATGTTAAGTCTAACCCGTTCGTGTTAAGTCTACCTTGGTTCGTGTTAAGTCTAACCTGGTTCGTGTTAAGTCTAATCTGGTTCGTGTTAAGTCTAACCTGGTTCATGTTAAGTCTAATCTGGTTCGTGTTAAGTCTAACCCGGTTCATGTTAAGTCTAATCTGGTTTGTGTTAAGTCTAATCTGGTTCGTGTTGAGTGCAATCCGGTTCATGTTAAGTCAAACTTGGTTCATGTTAAGTCTATTTTCATTCATGTTAAATCCAACTTGGTTCATGTTAATTCAAACTTGGTTCGTGTTAAGTCCATTTTGGTTCATCGTAAGTCTAACTTGGATCACGTTATGTCCATCTTGGTTCATGTTAAGTGCAACCCGGTTCATGTTAAGTCTATTTTGGTTCATGTTAAATCTATTTTGGTTCATGTTAAGTCTAACTTGGTTCATATTAAGTCTATTTTGATTCATGTTAAGTCTAACTTGGTTCATGTTAAGTACAACCCGGCTCATGTTAAGTCTAACTTGGTTCATGTTAAGTCTATTTTGGTTCATGTTAAGTGCAACCCGGTTCATGTAAGTCAAACTTGGCTCATGTTAAGTCTATTTTGGTTCATATTAAGTCAAATTTATTTCATGTTAAGTCTATTTTGATTTAAAATGAATCAAGATGGACTTAATATGTCAACAGAACCGTTGAATAAATGGGTTAAGTCTAACTTAGTTCATATTAAGTCTATTTTGGTTCATATTAAGTGCAAACCGGTTCATTTTAAGTCTAACTTGGTTCATGTTAAGTCTAACTTGGTTTATGTTAAGTCTATTTTGGTTCATGTTAAGTGCAACCGGTTCATGTTAAGTAAAACTTGGTTCATGTTAAGTCTATTTTTATTCATATTAAATCCAACTTGGTTCATGTTAATTCAAACTTGGTTCATGTTAAGTCCATTTTGGTTCATCTTAAGTCTAACTTGGTTCATGTTAAGTCTAATCTGGTTCGTGTTGAGTGCAATCCGGTTCATGTTAAGTCAAACTTGGTTCATGTTAAGTCTATTTTCATTCATGTTAAATCCAACTTGGTTCATGTTAATTCAAACTTGGTTCGTGTTAAGTCCATTTTGGTTCATCGTAAGTCTAACTTGGATCACGTTATGTCCATCTTGGTTCATGTTAAGTGCAACCCGGTTCATGTTAAGTCTATTTTGGTTCATGTTAAATCTATTTTGGTTCATGTTAAGTCTAACTTGGTTCATATTAAGTCTATTTTGATTCATGTTAAGTCTAACTTGGTTCATGTTAAGTACAACCGGCTCATGTTAAGTCTAACTTGGTTCATGTTAAGTCTATTTTGGTTCATGTTAAGTGCAACCCGTTCATGTAAGTCAAACTTGGCTCATGTTAAGTCTATTTTGGTTCATATTAAGTCAAATTTATTTCATGTTAAGTCTATTTTGATTTAAAATGAATCAAGATGGACTTAATATGTCAACGTAACCGCTGAATAAATGGGTTAAGTCTAACTTAGTTCATATTAAGTCTATTTTGGTTCATATTAAGTGCAACCGGTTCATTTTAAGTCTAACTTGGTTCATGTTAAGTCTAACTTGGTTTATGTTAAGTCTATTTTGGTTCATGTTAGTGCAACCCGGTTCATGTTAAGTCTATTTTGGTTCATGTTAAATCTATTTTGGTTCATGTTAAGTCTAACTTGGTTCATATTAAGTCTATTTTGATTCATGTTAAGTCTAACTTGGTTCATGTTAAGTACAACCGGCTCATGTTAAGTCTAACTTGGTTCATGTTAAGTCTATTTTGGTTCATGTTAAGTGCAACCCGTTCATGTAAGTCAAACTTGGCTCATGTTAAGTCTATTTTGGTTCATATTAAGTCAAATTTATTTCATGTTAAGTCTATTTTGATTTAAAATGAATCAAGATGGACTTAATATGTCAACGTAACCGCTGAATAAATGGGTTAAGTCTAACTTAGTTCATATTAAGTCTATTTTGGTTCATATTAAGTGCAAACCGTTCATTTTAAGTCTAACTTGGTTCATGTTAAGTCTAACTTGGTTTATGTTAAGTCTATTTTGGTTCATGTTAAGTGCAACCCGGTTCATGTTAAGTAAAACTTGGTTCATGTTAAGTCTATTTTTATTCATATTAAATCCAACTTGGTTCATGTTAATTCAAACTTGGTTCATGTTAAGTCCATTTGGTTCATCTTAAGTCTAACTTGGATCATGTTAAGTCCATCTTGGTTCATGTTAAGTGCAACCCTGTTCATGTTAAGTCTATTTTGGTTCATGTTAAATCTATTTTGGTTCATGTTAAATCTAATCCGGTTCATGTTAAGTCAAACTTGGTTCATGTTAAGTCTATTTTGGTTCATGTTAAGTCAAACTTGGTTCATGTTAAGTCTATTTTGATTTAAAATGAACCAAGATGGACTTAACATGATCCAAGTTAGACTTAAGATGAACCAAAATGGACTTAACATAAACCAAGTTTAAATTAACATGAACCAAGTTGGATTTAACATGAATGAAAATAGACTTAACATAAACCAAGTTGTACTTAACATGAACCGGGTTGCACTTAACATGAAATAAAATAGACTTAACATGAACCAAGTTAGCCTTAACATGAACCAAGTTAGACTTAACATGAACCGGTTTGCACTTAACATGAACCAAAATAGACTTAACATGAACTAAGTTAGACTTAACATGAACCAAGTTGAACCTAACATGAATAAAAAATAGACTCAACATGAACCAAGTTAGACTTAACATCAAAAATAGTCTAACTCCGTTCTAGCCACAAACCAACTCCGTTCCCTTCTCGGATTCCCGCCATCGCCGACCTCACCCGGATCCGGACCCTCCATCAATGGTGCCAAGTTACCAAATCTTGGCACCGGAGGGTCCAATAGCCCGTTAATTTGCTTGGGGGCCCCCTTCCAGCGGCGCGGGAAGAGGCCCGTCATTGCCAACAAACTTCGAACTGGGCTCTCCGCCTCATCCGCCGTGTTCTTTGCCATCTCTTCGCCTTTAGTGTCGAAAAATATGGCCGGAGTGTGCACTCAAGATCGGCGGTGGCGGAGGGAGGATGTCGGTGTCTTAGAGAAAAAGAAGAAAGATGGGGAGAGGAGGAAGGGGATGGGTTAGGAGAGAGGAGGAAGAAGGAGCCATGACCATTAGATCTAGAGAAAAATGAATGAAAGAGATAAGGGTATTTTGGGGTCTTTTATTTCTTTCTCTCTCTCCATGTTTAGTTGGCATGTAATCATGACTAAAAAAGGGGTGCAGTGTATTTTGGGATGCTTTTTGGGGCTAAAGCACATGGGAAAAAAATATGAGGGGCCTCGTCACACGAAGTTTTGGACTTTGGGGCCTTGACACAATTTTCCCAAAAAAAAAGGCACTAACATGATTAAAATGATCAAATACTAAAAAAATCACTAAGCCTTATTTCCATCCGAAATCGGTTAAAACTTGAATTTTGAAATTTCTTTTAATTTGTAGAAAAGTTTTATATTTTAAATGTATTGTGATCCTTTAATTAAAAAAAAGACGACAAGTATGATTACGTGCCATGCACGTACACTATACTAGTAAAATAAAAAAGAGTGAATTGAAAATAAGGAACCTAGATCTTTACCCACAATAGAAGGTGACCGCCACATTCAAACCCAAGCCAATGGATAGCCCATTCTTAAATCTCAAGGCAACTAACAATATAGGCTACTATATAAATCCCAAGCTTAGTTTTAAACTTCACTCATCAAATTCTCTATAGTCGTCCAAAACTTCACAATTTTCTATAGTTCTAATTTGCTAAAAATAAAATAAAATAAAAAAAATAAAAATAAACAAAGGGTCCCTATAATGGATTCAATGGCTAGATCAACACCGCGCTCTTATGAGGATTTTATTCCCTCTTCGCATTGGATTAGAGAAGAAGGATCAGATGCACTCGTAATTGAGCTCCCGGGTGAGTGATTTCTCTATGGCTCATAATTATCTGTATTATTTGGGTTAATTGCACATAGACCCATGTAGGATTGTTATTTTGAAGTTACTATCCCTTTAGCTTCATTTTTGACAGATAAGAGCCCCAGAGTTAAATTTTATTCGTTTAATATCCCAGGTTAATTTGTGACAAGTATTGTCTCTCTGGGAGAAATTAATGAGTCTGAGGTAAAGAGTCTAAAGATTTCACCCTGGGGGTCTATTTGTCAAAATGAAATTAGAAAGCAGTAGTTCAGAAACATACAATGAAGCTTTACAACTCTGTTAATTATTCAACTTGCATAAAAATAGTTATAAGATTTCTAATTTTTAGGAAATGTTTATATATATAAGAAACTTTATTGGAACATTACTTACAATAATTTGATGAATATAAATCTTAAACTATGTTGAATAATTTTTTAATCTTTTATTTTTGTTACGCATCCAACTTATCTCTTGTATTGTACATTCATACAGATATGAATACAGATATATATAAAATTTACAGATACAAATATTCAAATACATGCATGTGTTGATCAGATTGTTAAAACAAATTTGCACCCCTGACACTGACTGAACAGGATTCAAGAAGGAGAACCTAAAAGTTCAGCTCGACAACTACACCAATCTCCGCACCAGCGGCCAGCGCCCTCTCACCGGAAACCGATGGCTACGCTTCCGAAAGGAATTCCAAATACCCGACAAGTACAACACGGGCAAAGCCCGTGCCAAGTTCGAGAACGGACTCCTTACTGTTAACCTCCCAAAACTCATCACTGAACCTGGAACAATTGCACAAGCTCCTGCAGGATCTCATGAGGGCGATTCTGCAAAAAGAGAAAATGGGGAGGTGTAAGTGGAAAAAGTGAGGTTGGGATGAAGGTGAAGAGGAGGTGGTTATTGGTAAATTGTGCAGTGGCTGCTTTGGTTATTGTTGGGGTGGGGAGTTATGTGGTTTATAATTTCAGGAAGAGGAGTTGGGAGCTGATGGAGTACTTTGATCAGTATTAGATTGTGATAGGGAGGGAGAGTGTGTAATTTGAAGATTGTTGTGGTTGTGTGTGCATTTGTAAATTATGAGAATATTGCATGAATAAAAATGGAAAGAAATAACTCTGCTTATGGTTTGTTCAAATTCACTTCATCATGGATTGTTTGAAAATATATAACATTTTATTTCAGAGACCTTAATGGTTATTAGAAGGAAGAGAGGATGAAAGAGAATATTAAAAAAAAAAAAATCAGCCTTTTCTTACATAATCTGTTCTCATCAACTAAATAACAACAAAAGTGTCACGCCCCGAAACTGTAGCGGAAATTCACAATTACGGGTTACGCGACAGCAGCGACCCATGCACAGGACAAGTCCCGTACACGAGTCAAGCCTGACACTTCATATCACATAAGTTGTCTCAAATATATATAAACCTGCTGATGAAAGAAGTTTAGAGCAAACTATATATATATACTCGGTACTTACAGCCCACAAGCTCACCGTCATTACAAGCGTTATACAAAATTAAAGCACATCGCTGATAATATGTAACACCAAAAAGAGGCTTCCCATATAACGCCCCTCAGCAAATGCACCACAAACATAGCTACGCCAGATCTGAAAAATTTACAAACGACGGGGTGAGCTAGGGCTCAGTGAGAACATTTCCCACTAGAGTTCTGAAGTATTTAACAAATAATCATAATACTATTTTCCAGAAATTGTGGGTTATAAGTTTTGCACTAGAATTTTTTAAAATATCAAAATACGATCCAATTACCATACTATCGTTATCTTCAAGAAAAAAAGCAACAGTTTATATTTTCTTTTTTATGTGCAAACTGAATATATCATAATATATTCAAGAATCAAATCCCCTTTTTAAATCAAGGTAAACATTAAAAAGGAAAAGAACTGCTAAACTTGTGCAAAACCGGAATATGATTCTTTTCTCAGAATCCTAGTTAAATCTCAAAATCTCGATGAGACATTTATGAATTACAAGAATCACCTCGTAGGTCACACTAAAGCTACGAATTATAGCCCAGTAGCATGGGAATGCCAAAAGGCCACATCACAAATGCCCAAAAGGGCCACATCACAAATGCCCAAAAGGGCCACATCACAAATGCCCAAAAGGGCCACATCACAAATGCCCAAAAGGGCCACATCACAAATGCCCAAAAGGGCCACATCACAAATGCCCAAAAAGGGCCACATAAAGGTGCATTCAAACCATATGGCAGGCACAAACACATCACTCCATAGTGGACTTTCTGAGGGTTTGAAAACATCAAGAACTACTTGTCAAATGACTTGATTTCGGAAACACATTCTTTGCCAAATTACTTGATTTCAAAACACATCACTTATCAAATTGTTTGTTTCCAAAAACACATCACTCGTCAAATCACTTGACTTCAAAACACGTCATTTGCACCAAAATCATAATTAGATGTTCACTTATCAAATTTATAAATACTTTAAAATCAAGTGGACGAGCGTAAATCTCATCATCTCAGTTAAAACAGTTTTCGGATTTCACTTTTCTCTGTTTTTATCAAATACCAAGTCACGAAAAATCTTTAAATCCATAAAACTGTTGAAACACATTCAAATTACTTCTTTTCTTCAAAAGCTTCAAAATAAAGCATTATTCACAGTTATTGAAATCACATGAAACCAAAACCGCTCGAACCACATTTAACTTTATATACCTGAGAAATAATAGATTGTTTATTTTTCGAGCATAAAATCAATCAAATATAGCACTCATGCGATTTCATATTTTAAAAATACTAGTGAGAAATGAACTCACCTTATGCGGTCTGAGTTCCTCAAAATATGATCCTCAAGGCTATCAACCGGATCCTATAAGATAAGATATAAATGTAATATTAATTCAAGACAAGCATATAATATAGGTTAATCGCTCTAGGAATCACATATAACCAAGTAATAATTAAAACTTATAAATAGGATACGCATAGGCTTATAGGGAATTAATCAATACTAAAATCACCCCTTTTATTCTTCAAATTGGACTTATTTGCAAACAGGAAAATGACAGGGTTCATATGTAAAGATCCTTGTCTAGTCATGGGTTAAGCTCTACATTCGGGCCTGCTGGCAAACTAATAGAATGCCAGGGTCTAAACAAAATTTGTTTATTTCTTATATCTTATGGACCTACTTACAAATTCATTACCTTTCAGGGGTCCCAATCAAATTTTGTTATTTTACTTAAATTCTCCTTTTCTTTCTCACCCAACGCCTTCTCCTCTTCTCTGTCCCGTTTATTTTCCCCCCCTCTTTTCTCTTTTTTTTTCCTTTTTTTTCTGCTGGACAGTCCAGCATCTCCCTCTCGCTTCCCCCATGGCGCGGAAGGCAGGGATCGTCGGCGACCGGGAGTGGCTAGCGACAAGATCCCCCGTCGTATCTAGGGTTAGGCCCCCCCCGATGGCAGGGATCGTCGGCGACCGGGAGCGGCTAAAGACAAGACCCCCCGCCAGATCTAGCGTTATTCCCTATTTACACATAGTCCCCTTTTTATTTATTTATTTACTTAAGATAAAAATATAATTAGCTAATTATTTAGGGCTATTACAAAAAGGGCCTGCTATGAGGAAATACAAAAATTAAAAATTAAAAATAAGAATAAAAGAAAAGAAAATAGTGAACAACAGTAAAAAGGATATCAACTACTTTTCATATAAAAGCAAAACCTCCAAAAGTACTGTAGTGGCTACATAAATTCTTCTGATAATATAACCAAGAACTCTCAAGACTATTCCACGCTTATTTCAAAAAGTTCTCATGCAGATTCTGATAAATTCAAATTCAAAATTTCCCGTGCTTTGCACGGGTTGAATACTAGTATTTTATTAAGAAGAAACTACTCAAAATTTACTCTTTACAAGATGATTATAGCAAGAAGAAAACACAATACACTAAAATATAATCACCTAATAGTGAATAGAGTTCCTCTCATGGAGTTTTTCTTCTAACTGCTAGTCCTATCTTGTTCTTCATTGATGTACATAAAGCTCAGAAAGGGTAATGCTGACTATTTGGCTTAATTTGTACTTTGATACCCCTAAGGTTTCACCCATTTTGGACTTTGATATCCTAATGTTTATTTTTGCCCATTTGATACCCAGTGTCTCAGAAAAATTGAACTTTGGTATCTAACCTGATTATCACTGGATTTGGTCAAATATAAATGATTCCTTAAAAGGATGTACTAATGGAAAAAATTGAACCCATAAGAATCTTTAACTGTACGATTATGTTCAATATATGCCCTGTAATTTAGAATCAGGTTCAGATGAAGACATCAGATTGGATCAAGATAGATCCTAATCTATGTCAATTTTGCTTTGACGGTTGAATACTAGTATTTTATTAAGAAGAAACTACTCAAAATTTACTCTTTACAAGATGATTATAGCAAGAAGAAAACACAATACACTAAAATATAATCACCTAATAGTGAATAGAGTTCCTCTCATGGAGTTTTTCTTCTAACTGCTAGTCCTATCTTGTTCTTCATTGATGTACATAAAGCTCAGAAAGGGTAATGCTGACTATTTGGCTTAATTTGTACTTTGATACCCCTAAGGTTTCACCCATTTTGGACTTTGATATCCTAATGTTTATTTTTGCCCATTTGATACCCAGTGTCTCAGAAAAATTGAACTTTGGTATCTAACCTGATTATCACTGGATTTGGTCAAATATAAATGATTCCTTAAAAGGATGTACTAATGGAAAAAATTGAACCCATAAGAATCTTTAACTGTACGATTATGTTCAATATATGCCCTGTAATTTAGAATCAGGTTCAGATGAAGACATCAGATTGGATCAAGATAGATCCTAATCTATGTCAATTTTGCTTTGACATATTGATTCATCCAAACCTTTTTTTAGGCTCAATTGAAAAAAAAAAAAAAAATCCCCTTTGTCTCTAGATGATTATCAGATAACACCCTTAACTTTCAAAATATCAGAAAACCTCCTTAACCTTTAAGATTTTCTTAGAAAACCCCTAAAAGCATAAACTCTAATTTTTACTGGCAAAATATATCTCTGCGTAATCTTACACACCCAAGTGAAAATTGCGATTAATGTTGTCTGGGGGTTTCTTGATAGTTATTAAAGTTAAATGGGTTTTTAATGACCCCTAAACTTAAGGGCTTTTTCTGATGTTCTGAAAGTTACGGGGATTTATCTGATAATCATCCAAAGGTAAGGGGGTTTCTGATATTTAACTTTAAAAAGAAAAAAAAAAAGAAAAAAAGAAAAAAAACTACCCTGCAAGTTTCAGAACAAAGGAATCCCAGAAAAGAACTCAACCAGGCAATGGACAAAGGAATCTTCACAAAGAAAAGCAACTCCACCATCAAGAAACAAGAAACCAAGCATAACTCCTGCTGAAGTAAACAGAGCATAAAGCTCCCCTTCAAGAGTTGTCACAATATATTTATAAATAATAATAATAATGCATTATATATGATTCAAACTCATATCATCTCAATCATATCATCAGAAAATGGAGGGAATGAAGGTTGGAGCTTCTTCAGAGCCTCGATCGTACACCGATATCGAGCCCCGTTCGCATTGGATGCAGGCAAATGAATGCGATACACTTATCATGGATGTCACCGGTATTGAATCATATCCCCATAATTATTTAATTACACTAAATCCCCAAGAACTTTGAGCGTTTTGTAGTAAACCCCCGTTAACTTTCAAAAACGAACTAAACCCCCAATAATTTTTGTATTTTGCAGAAAATCCCCCAATAAGTTTCTTGGTTTTGCAGATAGCCCCCATAAATTACAAAAAAAAAAAAAAAAAAAAAAAACGTAAAAAGTCATTTTGAAAGTTATTGGAGATTTAGTGCGATATTAAAAGTTATTGAGTGTTTACTACAAAATGTTCAAAGTTCTCTGGGGTTTAGTGTAATTTATCCTTTTTTTTGCCAACAAACCTTAATGTTTGTTTACGTTCATCCGCTTCATATGCATATTCAATTTTGTCAGACATGCATATGTGATTTCCTTGTTGAATGATAATGATGTATTCGTATTCGTATATGTGATTCAACATGTCATGCTTCTCAAATTCATCAAACTTTGTAGAGTTCAAACATTTGAATTGGATGATCAAATATTATTGACAGGGTTCAGAAAGGACCAGATGAAAGTCCTGATCAAAACATCGGGGAGCCTCATAATAAGCGGCGAGCGCCCACAAGAGGGCAATGGCAACCAATGGCTTCGCTTCCTCAAGACCTTCAAAGTCCCGAAAGACTGCAATCCTCACGAAATCCAAGCCAAGTTTGATAAAGACGAAGGACTTCTCTATGTTGTGCTACCAAAGCATACACATGCGCAAGAAACAACTCCTAGCACCAAAGCAAGCTCTCATGCTACTCACAATGAACCAGAAGCTCAGTCGAGTTCTCCGACGAGCGAGGAGGTAGGGGGAGAGAGATTGGAGAAGAAGAAGAAGAAGAAGTTTGGGGAGGGGATGAGTAATTTTGTGACGGGATTGAGAGGAAATAAGGTGAGTTTAGTGGTTGCTGTGATGTTGATTATGGTTGTTTTAGGGATTGTGGCTTATTTGGTGTATAGGCTTGGGCGGGACTAACAATGAGGATACATAAGCATTGGATATTGTAATTGTAATATGATGGGTTCAAATGTAAATTTCAAGAAATAATTGAAATGGAATAAGAAACACGAGAGATCAACATAAACAACTTATACTCTATGTTTTGTTTTTTACATTAAAAATATCTCATCGTTTTTTAAAGTAGCGCGTTACTATCTTCTGTTAATCATCTATTGATTGTTCCTTCAAATATTGCCATTGGACTTTCATATGTTAAAAGTGTTTTAGTGCGATATGCAAAATTATATACTTTCAAGAACTTACCCTCGTTTAATTAATAGATCTCATACCAAAAATAAGGATGTGAGACAACATCCTCCTTCAACATTCAAACGGAAACAATCATCTAGTACATAAATACTACCAAAATCGTATGAAATACATCATACGCTATCGACCATAATAAAATTTATTTTCTGAACAACAAGAAGTGGAACTAAATCCTTCAATATTCTACCACTGCCATCTACTAGACCTTCAAGAACCTATTGAAGAAATAGTATGGCTCATTTGGAATCTCCCCACTGATTGGTGAAGGAGCCGGAGCATCCGAAGCCATTGCCGGGGATGGAGCTTCGACTTCTGCATCAAGAACAGTGATGACCAATTTCTGACCTGCATCCCAATGCGTGCCTCCGCCACTGTCAACCCCGCATACGTACCACTTTCGTCCGGCGGTGGCTAGGGTGATGACATCGTTGCCGGTGGTTAGAGGCTCAGCTGTTGACGGTACGCTACATGCTTTAAAATCAGGGCCTTTTACCTTGATGACGTTGTGGACTCCGACATGATAGTTGAAAACTGAAGAATAAGAAATGTATGTTTGATTAGAAATAGTTGGAATCACATGTATACATTTTAAAATTTTAACCAAAGATTCTTTGTTCATCCAAATCTTCTATTTTGGTCAATGGCTCTCCAACCAATTTTTTCCCTTGCTGTCGTCGCTTAAAACAGGGTGACCCCTTATCACCTATATTGTTCATCTTGGTTGTTGATGTCCTAAATAAAATGATCATAGATAGTGTGAATGCTGGTGATCTTTCTGAGCTTCATCTTAAGGGTCCTCTTAACTCTATCCGGTCCCTTCAATTTGCAGATGATACTCTTGTTGTCTGTAGAGCAACTCCTGCAGATATTTCTACCCTCAAAATGATCTTTTATCTATTTGAGCGGACATCTCTAATCTTGGTATTAATTATGCCAAGACCTCTCTTTTCTATTGTGGAAAGAATCAAGGCAGAGGTGCCTCCTTTGCTAATTCTATGAGATGCTCTCTTGACTCATTTCCTTTCAAATATCTTGGTCTTCCTCTTAAGCTTGGCTCTCTTACAAAAAGAGAATGGTAACCCCTCCTTGATTCTTTCTCTCGTAAGCTCTCTCTTTGGAAAAGTAAACTTTTGTCATTTGGAGGTAGACTTACCCTGGTTAATTCAGTTTTGTCTTCTTTACCCCTTTATTATATGTCTTTCTTTAAATTGCCTAGCTGGCTAATCAAATCTATCGACAAATTGAGACGTAATTTCCTTTGGAGTGGGTCTTCCTCTGTTAGTAAAGGCAAAGCTTTGGTGAAATGGACCTCTGTTTGTAAGTCTAAAAAAGAAGGGGGGGGGTTAGGTGTTCTTAATCTGCTTAACTTCAATTCTGCTCTTTTATCTAAGTGGGTTTGGAAAGTTTTGAGCCTTGACTCTTTCGTTGGAAAAACCATTTCTTCTCTATATAGTCATCATGATTCTCCTCTCTTATGTACACCAACCTCTAGATCAGTCTCTAAATTCTGGCATGATGCGGTCTCTATTAGCCTAGTCTTGAGGAGTATGGTTAGATGAAAATTAGGTAAGGGATCTAGAATCAGATTTTGGGAAGACAAATGGTAAGGAAATTCCACTCTAGCAAGTCTCTATCCTGCGGCATATAATCTTGCTTTCTCTTGTAATGTCCCTGTGACTTCCCAAGGCATGTTGAGGGGTAACATATGGATTTGGAAACCTGTCCTTAGGAGAGCTATCTCCAATATTGAAAAACAGCAAGTTGATGCTCTACTTGAGTGTTTATCATCTGCTCCTTCTCCATCTGATGCTACGGATTTACCTTCACGGCCTCTTACTAAGAGCAACATATATACAGTGAAATCTCTCTATTGTCTCTTCAATTTTGGTGGTGTTAACTATGATTGATACCAGTTTATATGGGGTGCATGCATTCCTTTCAAAGTTAAGATATTCCTCTGGTTGTTATCTAAGAACAAACTGCATACCAAAGATAATTTGATCAAGAAAGACTAGACAGGTGATTCATTATGCCTTGTATGTCATGAAATTGAAGACTCAGCATATCATCTTTTCATCAAGTGCAATTATGCTCGTGCTATTTGGCATTTCTTTCTACCTATGTTGGGCCTTAATTCTTTTCAACATGATCTGTTTCATATGTTGAACTCAAATGGACAGTATATCATGGATAAGAACTGCCGTATACTTTGGTCTATCCTCTTGCCTCCCTTATGCTGGTGTCTATGGAGAGAAAGGAATAATAAAGTATTTAATGACGCGATTAGAGACTCTTCCAAGTTGGCAGCTAATGTTGCCTATTTTCTATTGTTCTGAACAGGTAGCTCTCGTCATAAGAAGGCTACAAAGTTAAAATCTATTCTACAGAAAAAGAAGATTGATGAACTTCTGAGTGGTACCGAAGACAATGGCTGATTTTTACAGGTTCTCTAGCTGTTTTGGTTTCTTTGAACATATACTTTGTTTTTTTTGCTTAACTGTAAGCGGAGTTTTCGTTTTGTAAGCTGATGGTGTATCAGCAGTATGTAATTATGTCTTGATACTTTTATACTTTTTATTTAGATTTTGGGTTTTAGACTGTCGGATGAGGTGGCGGCTATGGTCCTTTCCCTCTTCCCTTTCTTTTGCTCATCATCTTTCTTTTGGTATACTCTTGTATATTCCTAGTTCTATATTTTATATATATATATATATATATATATATATATATATATATATATATATATATATATATATATATATATATATATATATATATATATATATATATATATATATATATATATATATATATATATATATATATATATCTTTTGAATAGGTATCTTGTCCTATTTTTACTTCAAAATTTTTAATCAAACGTATATGTTGAAATTTATAAATGTGGCTATTTATTAGTTATGTTCTGTTTTGTTAATAAATGTCTAACTCTGATCATGATCCATGATAACTCAAAATTGACGGAAAAACTCATTTTTGTATGATCAGATGATGTGTGTGCTAATGAAATAGAATGTAAATGATAAATAGCTACACGATAGGACAATATAGGTTATTTTAATTCAGAAGAAAAAAACTGCAACAAATACTGCTGCTAAAGAAAATTATATACCAAGAGTGTCTCCGACTCTGAATTCTTTTCCTTGAGCCCAAGCGGTGTAATTGAAACCAAGCGTCCACCCATTATCATCCCCGACGATGTGTTCGGTTGCTCCGATCAATGTCGGAATCGCGAAAGCGAAAATGGCGAGAAGAGCAATTGTATTCTTACAAGCCATTGGAACTCTTGTTCTTTTAATGATATTAGAGTAAAATGCAGTGATCGTTGAAGTTGAGAAAGAAAGATAGCCTATATATAGGAGATTTTGCATACTACAATGTGAAATTTGACCTTTTCAGCTAAACCATAGAGCAGGATAAATTGAACTTAGAGAAGTCCGTCTCTTGTCCGAACTTCTGAATACTATTCCAAACACAACAACATTAACATTACTGATCCCTTTTATTTCTGTATTTTTTAATTAATTCAGTATTCTATTTACCATGAATTTTACTAATCATAGGAAGATTTGGTGGCTGCCGTATGCTGCTTCTTCACTGGTTCCTTTTTGTTTCTTGGGCAAATTCCGGCTTCGGACTTCTGCTACCTACCAAATAATATGATAACATCCAACAATGAAACAAAAAAGATCATAGTTTTTCTCAGTAGAAAATTTGCTCATTAAAACGCATTTGATTGGTTCCAAAAGTACATTACGAAATTCAAAGAAACAGTTCGATTGATGCGAATTGATTCACTAGTGAACTTTTGTCCTTCTTTTTCTATTTTAATTACAAGCAACCCGCAATGCCATGGTATTAGTATTAAAAAAAAAACCAACTATGATTTATTGGTTTAAAATATATTTGCATATCTAACCACTTAGAACAAAAAATATTGTAAGTTAGAGTTCAAATATAACAACTTTCGTCATATAAGAAATGTTAAAATACAAAATGAGTTCAAAATTAATTTCAGATAATAGTTTGGGTCTAAGAGTAATCTTGCAAGTGGGTGTGTTTAAAAATAAATGAAGATAAAACTTTGGATTTATCTAAATATACTATTTGCGATGTTGCAGCATAAAAAGCCATATAATAATAGTAATAATAATTTTTAAGCATTTGATTTAAAAATACAACAAACATCCGCCACTTAGAATAAAAATATAGCAAATTATACCAAAATATAAAAATTTACATCATATATCAAACTGTTAGATTACAAAGTGCATTTGAAATTAATTCGATGGAGTATTGAGTTTGAGAGTGATTTTGGAAGTGGACGAGTTTAAAAATAATGGGGCTAAAACTTTAGGTTTATACGAAAAAAATCCATTTGGAAATTTCTTAATTAAAATTTTTTTTTGGGGGCAGTGGGTGGGAGGGGGTACAACTTTCATCTTATAAGCAAAAACACATCCACTGATCGTCATGCCATGACATTAGTGGAAAAAAGTCAAGAAAAAAATAATGTTCTAACTATTTCATTTAAGAATACACTATATAACTACTTAGAGCAAGAATAGCTAAATTACACCGTTGGTATATTTTGTTGACCATAAGTCTCAACTTGGTATATTTTCTTACTGTGGTGAACATAAGATATATAAAGTGTGACACAGTGACAACCAAGTCTATTTCTTGACCGGAGCAAAATTTCCGGTGAGATCACCTTATGGGACTCGTCATGTGCATCTTACATGGCTTAATTTGGCTCGTACGGCGAAGGTTAAGCGGGATCTTTAATCAGCTGTTATGATTTTTAAAAAAAAACTTTCTCCCTTCTTTCTTTCTATCTATTCATTGTTCATGTGAGGGAGAGAATGAATCTTTCCCAAATTGCAGAGATTCACTAGTCCAATTTCAATTGCCCTAACTAAATTTTAACCCTAGTAGGAAGAAGAACACCCAATTTAATCTCTACATTTTATAGCCTTAATTTGAAAAAGATCTCCCTTTTCAACTTAAATGAAGGAGCCAAACTACCTGCTATGTAAGTGTAAGCAATATATTAATGAAATTCCATATACAAAATAGTAATCCATGAATTACATACCTCCGTGACAAACTTGAGCAACCATTTCTAAATAAGCACACACTTCTTGCTTATTTGTCTTTTTTTATTGTAGAGAGAATTTTCTATAAGTGATTAACTCGCACCTTTCGGCTAGACAGGTAGAATTGCAGCCTCATTTGTAGGACCATGGAGGTTTATGTAGAGAAAAGACTTGTACCATCTCTAGATATTAGTCTTTTCACCTCCCCATGTAGAGTTATCACTAGCCATGATTTTCCATATTAACTATGCCAATAAAATCCGTAATAAAAACATTAACATGACCTTTGGGTTCTCAAATATAAGTTACAAAGTTTAACGTAACTAGGAAAATAAATATATTAATAACATTTTGAAATTATAAAAACTCTTACAGTAAGAAGTCACATGAGCCTTTTGTGATGAGTCAAGTGACATTTAGTCGCCGAAATTTTGCTCCAGCCAAAATATAGGTCTTGTTGTCACCGTGTTCCACTTTATATACCTTATCATTACCGAGTAAGAAAATATATACCAAGTTGGTACTTATGACCAACATAATATACCAATCTGGTAATTTAGTCGAACAAAAATAAAGCAAGTTAGAACAAAAAAATTATAGTAATTACACAATATAAAAAACTGCTGATGTTCAAAGTTTATTTAAAATTAATTTAGTTGAGCTTTTTAAGTCTAATACGGAGTTTAGAAGTGAGTTGGTAAAAATAAACGGGGTTAAAACTTGAGATTTGTTGACAATAAAATCTCTTAGGAAGTGAGCAAGTTTAATAACGGAGGTACAAATTTGGGTTGGGTATCGGGTTTAAGAGTGATTTTGGGTGTATTTAAAAATTAATGGTGGAAAACTTTGAATTTATAGGTAAAAATCTATTTGAGAGTGGACGGGTTTCAAAATAAAAGGGAGTAACATTTTTGGGTTTAAGGGTAAAAACACTTTAGTAAGAGGGTGGATTAAAAAACAAATGGGGGTAAGACTTTAAATTTCCAGTTAAGAAAAATACTAAGTAAACGGGTTGCACTGTAGCATAAATAGTAGAAAGCTACAATGCAACCTCCTTTATTTTTAGTATATAGATACACACATGAAAGATGGAAGATGCTACTGAGTAGTGATAACTGTACACAAGAGTTATACTATTCTTGTACTACTGCAAACTATTTTCGGGTCAAAAGATTGAGACAATAAAGTGATCATTTCTTTATTAATCTTTTGACAAAATAAAATATTTTAGTTACAGTTTTGATTCTGGGAAGCTGTGTCAAAAGAGACTAAGTGTTGGCTCCATTGACCACACAAATGAAATTGCTCCGTATTTATGTAACTGTTGAGAGTTTTGTTTTGTCTTAAAAATGCTATATGAAGATATGTGAAGAAGGATAAACTTGCTATGGAGGGTTTGCCTCGTTGAACAAGTCAGAAGAAATGCTAGCAATAATCGAGGATCGAAGGCTTAGGGCATAATAAAACATGACACGAGATCAAGTAATCAAGGCTGTGCTTGCAAGGCAAAACTTGAATGCAACATGCTGCTTGAGCTCGGGCAATAGGAGGCAATAAATGATCTTGAGAGTGATCCCCTGAACAATGAATATGGATTGGTATTTATAGTTAACTCTCCTACGACCATGTGCGTCTAGCTCACACAGAGCCGGAGTGATCCTGTCTTATTGATTCGGAGTGAGACTGAAGTTCCGATATCTATGCGGATTTTGTTCACGCGAGGTAGGGTCACACCCAGAATGTTGATTTTGGCTTGTTAGGCTCAGGATCTCGGGTTCATCCTCCTTTTTACCCAACTTTGTGGATCGTTTTGAGTTCGTTGATCATGTCAGATGATTAAATATCCTTTTGATCTTTGTTTGTAATTTTTGACCGCGTTCACACACAAAAAGTGAGATATATATATATATTTTTTTTGTAAATTGTAAAGAGAAATTATGAATTGATATGAACCTAACTTCGTCTAGTTAGTACAAGAGTACTATATAGCTCTCGCACTACGGTTAGCAATTTCCAGTGCTATTATAGTTTGTTAATCAGGAGATAATAAACACATAAAAGGATATCAATTGCACATTGCCTGTTTGCACTGTTGGTCTTTTAAAGTATGTAAGTACTTAACAATATAACTTTGTGTTATCTTTTTTTGAAAGGAAAAAAGCAGGGTAAGGCCCCCTACTCATAAATAAAAAAAATTTATGTTACCTTTTAGTTGCGTTGTTAGTCTTCTAAAGTATGTAATTGCTTAACAATATAATTCTGTGTTATCTTTTTTTTGAAAGGAAAAAATAGGGCAAGGCGCCCTACTCATAAAAGTTTTTTTGTGTTATCTTTTAGTTATCACATATGATGTAGCACACATAACGAGCAAATTCATGGAGAAGTGGGACTTTCATGAGTTAAATGCGTATACAGATAAATTATTGACTTGCTAGCAAAGAAACGACAATATCTCTCAATCCGCAAGGCGGGTTCTGACATATTTTGTATAAAAATCGCCTATCTCGACGAGACGAAACCATCCACATTGACAGATTTTTGAAATCACATTAGTATTATTGGTTTTTGGCATAAATCCGAAAATGATCAGCCTTTAGTAATAAAATTGGAGTCAATTTAGATTAGGAAACAAATTCAATTTTGATTCATGATTTATTTCCTCGATTATAGAGAGTCTTTTTAAGGCAGGATTTGATATTTTCTATTTTTTTTGTAATGCTAGTTTTATTTGGAGTCTATTTTATTTTTCTATTTAGGAGGAGACATGTAACACTAGAATTAATATATAACATTTCTTTAATAAAATTTTCTTTTATATTACTTCGTGGATTCAAGGTCATCACTTCGTGGATTCGAAGATTGTTCTTTGTGGATTCAAAGAACGCCACTTGGTGGATTCCGAGGTTTCTTACTTTCGTGTTGCGTTAAGTTTTAATTTCAAATCCGAAGAATAATCGGTGATCCATATTTAGTGGAAGTTGGTGACAAAGGGAAGACGAATATTTGATTAGTGCATTAATATCCAAATCCTCTTGTTTTGCAATGATTCAAGTACAAAATGTTCTTGGTGCATCTTCTATCCTGTTGGATTATTGGGATTGACTTAGTTAATCCACTTGGACCTAAATTGACTCAATAGGTTTAACTCATACATTGAACCCGATAGCCATCGAACTATTTTTTCCAATATGAGCTTAAACCTGGCCTTGTTTATTTGCTAGACCAAACTCATACATTGAACTAACAGAATGTGAGACACACCTAGCATATCCAGTGGCTGGGGATTAGTGATGGTTCCTTCATGCAATCACTAATTTCTAAATAACCCTAACATATTTAATTAATGACTCATTTTATATTTACACTTGACAAAGAGATCACAGAATTACAAATCACTAAATTATAATAGTCAACATTATTTATAAAATGAAATGAGTCAGAACACAAATGGGGTGATGGCGCAGTTGGCTAGCGCGTAGGTCTCATAGCTAAATTGAGTAATCCTGAGGTCGAGAGTTCGAGCCTCTCTCACCCCACGTTAACATTCAGTAGCAATGAGGAAATAGTGCTCTGTGATCTCTTGGGTTCATCACAGCCAACTGACTTCGGATGAAATTAAGCACTCTCTGAGCTACTACTATCTTTTTTGTTTCAAACTCTCAAAAGAAAGGAAAAAACATCACTTCACAAAATATTTTGTGGGGGTATTTATGCTTCTTTGGTGTGCTTTTAAAAGCTATATGAGGATGTATTTGAAATTAGCTACTATTTTTTGTAGTTTTTATACTATATAAATCCTTTAGCTTCTGACAAATTTTTTCTATCAATAAATATGAAGCTATAGTTGTTTTTTTAATCATTTTCACTAATAATAATCTTTCACAATTTTACCGGACATCTTAACTATTTTTAGAAGCGTCTTTTGATGATAAGATTGCCAAATAACTATTTCCAGCCTCTAATAGAAGTAGTGTTTTTTAAGATGCTTATAAAAACAACTCATTATACGCTCTAGCAACACCAAATTGACCCTTACATCCCAACAACAGTCATTACCATCAGTTCACAAAATATTTTGTGGGGGGTATTTCTGCTTCTTTGGTGTGCTTGTAAAAGCTATATGAGGATGTATTTGAAATTAGCTACTATTTTTGTAGTTTTATACTATATAAATCCTTTAGCTTCTGACACATTTTTCTATCAATAAATATGAAGCTATAATTGTTTTTTAATCATTTTCACTAACAATAATCTTTCACAATTTTACGGACATCTTAACTATTTTAGAAGCGTCTTTTGATAATAAGATAGACAAATAACTATTTCCAGATCTTATAGAAGTTGTTTTTTAAGATGCTTATAAAAGAACTCATTATACGCTCTAGCAACACCAAATTGACCCTTACATCCCAACAACAAATCATTACCATCAGTTCACAAAATATTTTGTGGGGGTATTTCTGCTTCTTTGGTGTGCTTGTAAAAGCTATATGAGGATGTATTTGAAATTAGCTACTATTTTTGTAGTTTTATACTATATAAATCCTTTAGCTTCTGACACATTTTTCTATCAATAAATATGAAGCTATAATTGTTTTTTAATCATTTTCACTAACAATAATCTTTCACAATTTTACCGGACATCTTAACTATTTTTAGAAGCGTCTTTTGATAATAAGATAGACAAATAACTATTTCCAGCATCTTATAGAAGTTGTTTTTTTTAAGATGCTTATAAAAAGAACTCATTATACGCTCTCGCAACACAAAATTGACCCCTACATCCCAACAACAGTCATTACCATCACAACACAAGAAATACCACCTCAACCCCTTCTTCTTCCTTCAGAGCCAGCTGTTGTCGGTGCATCATCAGTTAGCACTACTATAAGGGATCGAGCATGCACCAAGAGTAAGTTGACATCAAGCTAAGTGTCCGTGATGCTATAGTGTACCGAGACTTCACAGGTGAACCATTTTCCTTCTAGCGATGAGAGATTGATTATATCTTCACTGGTGTGGAGGACTTTAGATGTTGGTTGCGCCATGCAAGATATGAATCTGGTCTCCGGCCTCGTCTACTTTGATTACATGGTGATAAGTAAGAGTGACAAGTTTAAATAGAAGTTAGAGCCAATATTAAGAAACGAATCTTCCTGCAAGCGTGAGAGAGAAGAAGAACGACAGAAAAAGCAATCGCAGACGACAAAGATTTTTTACATGGTTTGGCAAGATGCCTACATCCACGACAACACGGTCCAATCTGACGCAGCGCGGAAGTTAAAATCTCAGAATCCACCGAGGGTTGATCTCCGAATCCACGAAGAGCTTCGAATCCACGAAGAAAATATATTAAACAAAAATTTTATTGATGAAAAGATATGCCTCTAGGGCTTACAAGACTCTGTTTAAATAGAAAACAAATAAGAATCCTACAATGACTCGAACTCCTACTAAAAATAGAAATAAGAATTCTAATTGAGCCGAACTTTGCTAAAAATAAAAATAAGAAAACTATCCTCAAAAGACTCCCTATGATTAGGGAAGTAACTCGGTCAAATTTGGAATCAAACCGGATTTGCTTCCTAATCCAAACAGACTCCTAAAACATTACTAAAAATAGTAAAAAATCGACAAAAACGTTGATATCTCTCAATCCGGAAGGAATTTGATGAAATGAACAGCGAGCAAATCGAACCTCGGTCGGTTTGGTTGGCTTCGTCTCGAAAAAATACGCGATTTAAAAAAAAAATCGTCCAAATCCGACTTACGGATTGAAAGTTACAACCCGTTCTTCGTTGCAACCTATTTTCCTCGACCGGGTCTGCGTTTGGGCTTGTTATGATCCCGTTTCTCCATGAAGGTATCCGCAATGTGTTCTACATCACAATCAAACACCACAACTCCAACTGTCAATACCTAATAGCTCATTCTACTTAAAGTTCATTAGTTCCCATTTGGACTCAATTACTCCCAACAACTGGTTCATGTTAGAAATGCCCAAAGTTTCATTCTGATATTTATCCCATTTTTAATGTACACTTGACAAGAGATCACACAATTACAAATCACTAAATCATCAAGAAACAACAAATTCAACCGAAAAAAAAAAAAAGACAATCAATAAGTTTCTTCCTTTTGGAAATAATCCCCATAAATTAGAACAAAAAACCAACATAAAAAGACATTTTGAAAGTAATTGGGGGTTTACTACAAAGCGCGCTCAAAGCTCTTGGGTTAACTATAATCAACCTCGTGTTTTATTTATTTATTTATTTTTTGTGTGTGTGTGTGCGCGCTAACAAACCTTGAATGAATGCCAGGAACTCCTAACAACATTAGTATTTGTTTTCATTCCATCCACTCAATATCCATATTCAATTTCTCCGGACATGCATACGTTGATTTCCTTGTTGAATCATATATTCATATTTGTGTCTGTGATTAATGTATAAATATGTATCCGACAAATGCAATATCTGATCCGTATCCGAACAGTTTGCATCCCTACATCTCATACTTCTCAAATTCATCAGACTTTGTAGAATTCAAACTTTGGAATTGGATGCACAAATATTGTTTACAGGCTTCGAAAAGGAACAGATGAAAGTCCCGATCAAAACATCATGGAGCCTCATGATCAGCGGCAAGCGCGCACAAGATGGCAGTGGCAATCAATGGCTTTGCTTCCTCAAAACCTTCAGAGTCCCAACAAACTGCAATCCTAAAGAAATTCAAGCTAAATTTGATAAAGATGAAGGACTTCTCTATGTTTTGGGGATTGTAGCTTATTTGTGGTGTGTACGTAGGCTTGGGTGGTCTAGGAGGAACTAAGAATGAGGATGCATAAGCACTGTATAGTAATTGTAGGATGATTGTTTCATATGTAAAATCAAGAAATAATTGAAATGTAGTAATATACAAGAGATCAACGTGAACATGAACAACTTTCGGCTAAATAACACATGAATCACACCTATGCACAATGTGTTTTATTATTGGCATTTAAGATTTATATCGTTTTTTTAAGTAGCACGTTACCATCTTTTGTTAATCATATGGTGATTGTTCCTCTAGTCATTGGACTTTCACATGTTAAAAATGTTTAGTGTGATATGCAAAGTTACATACTTTCAAGAAGTTACTCTCGTTCAATTAATGTTGGAACTGGAATGCAAGTCAGTGTTAAATAGGGTTGCTATAGTTTTTCGATAAGACTCAGAAAAAGCAGTGGAAATATAATAAGAAAAAAAAAGCAAACCAACACAGGAACATGTGAGATTTTTATTGTGGTTCGGATCAAAATCCTACGTCCACAATTCCTTGTCGCGAAGGGTCTTTCTCATTATGACCAGAGTTCACCTGAATCACAGCCCGATTCAGTAGGCTTCAAAGACTGCATCCTGGAATCTACTCGAAATCAGTCGTCTAACGTAACTCTTCACAATGACCAGAAGAAACCTAGCCCTAGCTAGCCCAACCCTCAATTACCCCGGCTTGAGTATGGCGTCAAACTCACTAGTTTCAAATACAACCAACCAAAAAAAATTACAGCGCAAAAAGAATAATCTTACAGCCCTTTATCAAACCGTTCTTCAAATCGATGAAGATGAAGATCCGTGAAGAAACGGTGTAGCGATGTAACACTCCTTCTCGCTGAATCAAATTTCGATGAAAAGCATGCTAAGAAGAAGTTGAACGAGGCTCAGGAGATTTGATCAACTCTCTCTCAAATCCTAGAATAAAGATATCTCCTTTTGTGTATTTGCCTCCTTGAACTTTGTTATAAATTATGATCTCTAACTCCCCTTAAATATACCTTGATAGGTAACGCATCGCGGAAGTAAAAAATCTCAGAATCCACCAAGGGGTGTTCTCTGAATCCACAAAGAACGATCTCCGAATCCACAAAGAACTTCGAATCCACGAAAAAAATATTAAAGACGAATTTAACTGATAAAAAGTTATATGATTCTAGGGTTACATGACTCTTCTTAAATAGAAAAATAAAATAGACTCATAATAAGACTAGAATTATAAATAAATAGAAAGTATTAAATCCTACCCTAAAAGACTCCTATAATATAGGAAACAAATCAGTCCTAATTAAATCAAAAATTAATTTTGTTTCCTAATCTAAATTGACTCTAACTTTATTACTAAAAATAAACTAAAGGCTGATTATTTTTGAAATCCTACCAAAAATGGGTGTTACTGATGTGATTGTGGGATTCTACCAAACTGATTGACTCCGTCTCGTCGAGATAGGCGATTTTCATATATAATATGTTATAATCCGCCATCCAGATTGGGAGATATGGTTGTTTCTCTGCGACCAGTCAATAATTCATCCGTATCCGCATTTGACTCGTGAAGGTCCCACTTTTTCATGAATTTGCTCGTTTTGCGTCCTACATCAGTCTCTCCTTGTTGAAAGAAGCTCGACCCTGAGCTTATATTTGTTTGAATAGCAGCTTCCTTGATAAACACTTTTCTTGTCCTGCATCGATCAGCGTCCGCTTTATACTTAGCATTGATTTTCTCCATCTGTTCTTTTAGCTTCTCAGCTAGGGCTTCTTCAGAATTAAACTTTTAAATGAATCTTTCACACATTATTTTAATGTGACTTACGGCATGTGGATCGAAAGATGACTTGAAAAACTCCTCCAAATTATTTCCTTGTTGCTTTTTATATTCTTGTGCCTGCAGTTTCAACTCAATCTTGTCAAAATCATTGACACTCTTTATTTCAGGAGAATTTTTCTTGCACTTCATCTTCTTTGTTTTGGGCCCTCCACTAAGCAGTTCACACATATCATCAATTACCTCGCTCTCTATTTTATTCTTTTTCTCCATCGGGACAACATCAATATGTGCAATATCGCTCACAACCTCTTTGAGAATATCATGCATAATATCCATCTTCACTATCATATCATCATCAGCACCATGAATCTCATGCATAATGAGTGTTTGTACCTTAGGAGGAATTTTGGCAGGGGCATGTTCTTTTCCAATTACAATCAAGTCATTGACCTCTTCAGATTGCTTCAAGTTTTCTGCTAAAGCCTCGTTGTTTGCCACCAAAGGTTTCTTCTTCTCAGTAGCCTCTATCTTGGATTGTTCCTTTTCTACAAGAGGTATGAGTACAAATCGACGTCCATCCTTCTTGAAGAGATAAACACTGTCTCTGCTTCTGTGGGTGGCACCGACATCGAACTGCCATGGCCTACCTAAGAGCATATGACACATATCCATCTGGACCACATCACACAACACCTCATCGAAATAGTTGCGGCCAATAGAAAAAGGTACCCGACACATATCATCATTTTGCACATCATTGCCCTTGCGAATCCAGTCGATCTTGTAGAGAGGTGAGTGTTTCTCTGTCTTCAAACCTAACTTATTCACCATACGTTGAGAGACAAGATTATTACTACTGCGACTGTCAATGATAACATTACAAATCTTCTGCATCACAGTGCATCTCGTGCGGAAGATATTGTGCTCAGAAGATAGTTCTTCTTTCTTTGTTGCTACTTCAATGCTCTTCCCAACTCCAGGGTTTTGCTTAGGGTCAAATTGGGGCTGCTTAATCTCTGCATGATCATAGTTAGAATCTCCACTCGGATATCGATTGAGCATATAATAATAGGTAGGAAGGAAACGAGCTTTCAATAACTTCTTCATCTTCGCCCATGATCGGATTTTTTGCTTTTGCTGACGGACTCGATCTTCGCATAATGATTGCCACCAAAAAGCTGCTTTACCCTTTAGTCGGTAGGCTACTAGCTTAACCTTCTGATCTTCTGTGATTCCTAAGTATCCAAAAAATCTCTCCACCTCATCAATCCAATCAAGAAAATCCTCTACATCGAGTTTTCCATTAAAAGATGGTAAATCAACCCTCATGTTTTCAGTATCATAAATATCCCATCTTGAGTAGCCTCTATGGCTACGATATCGGCGTGGGACATCATAATCCTCAAAATCGTTGTTGAATTCATGTGGAGTCCAATCACGTCTTTGGCAATCATCAACGTGATATCAAACTCGTCTCCGGTTCAGACGCTCCATAGCCAACGCAAGTCAGTCTATATGAGTCTTAATCTGATTTTGGGTAATATGGACTTCGTCGCCTGCAATCTGATAGAAACAGGGCTCTGATACCAATTAACACAGCGCAGAAGTAAAAATCTCGGAATCCACCAAGGGGTGTTCTCTGAATCCACAAAGAACGATCTCTAAATCCATGAAGAACTTCGAATCCATGAAGAAATATTAAAGAGGAATTTAATTGATAAAAAGTTATATGATTTTAGGGTTACATGACTCTTCTTAAATAGAAAAATAAAATAGACTCCTAATAAGACTAGAATTACAAATAAATAGAAAGTATCAAATCCTACCCTAAAAAGACTCCCTATAATATAGGAAACAAATCAGTCCTAATTAAATCAAAAATTAATTTTGTTTTCTAATCTAAATTGACTCTAACTTTATTACTAAAAATAAACTAAAGGCTGATTATTTCTGAAAACCTGTCAAAAACGGGTGTTACTGATAGGATTGTGGGATTCTGCCAAACTGATTGACTCCGTCTCGTCGAGATAGGTGATTTTCATATATAATATGTTAGAATCCGCCATCCAGATTGGGAGATATGGTTGTTTCTCTGTGACCAGTTAATAATTCATCCGTATCCGCATTTGACTCGTGAAGGTCCTACTTTTCCATGAATTTGCTCGTTATGCGTCCTACATCAATAGGATAGAAAAGAGATACTCAAATCTGAGTGCAAATAGGAGATCAAACGGATTGACGAACAGCTGAGATTAGATCATGAAAACTGCCAAATTTCGTTATAACCATCGATGGTGAATCACGATCATCGATGGTCCCTTAGTGATCATCGATGGTTCCATTGTAGCAATCGATGGTGCTAATTCTGGTTTCTGGATTTATTCAATTGTCTCCTGTAACCATCGATGAGTCATTGCAGACCATCGATGGTGTCAATTCCTATTTCTGTTTTTCTCCGATTGACTGTAACCATCGATGAGATGCTTGTCCATCGATGGGTGCCTCTTGATCATCAATGGTTCGAAGGCTGAAATCAACGTTTGTGTTGATTTTTGCATCATTTCGAGCCACATCTTGCTCGTACATGTTTATACCTGAAATATATCATCTCACAAAATATATCAGTCGTAAATGAGAGTTTGTTATTATTCAAACAATAGATATTGTACGGATAACATTCTAACAATCTCGTACGAACAATGTTCTAACAATTAATAGATCTCATACCAAAAATAAAGACGAGACAACATCCTTCTTCAACATTTAAACGAAAACAATCATCTAGTACATAATTACTACCAAAATCATATGAAATACATCATAAGACATAACCATAATCAAATTTATTTTCCGAAACAACAAAGAGTGGAAACTAATCCTTCAACCTAGAACTTCAAGAACCTATTGAAGAAAAAATATGGCTCGTTTGGAATCTCCCCACTGATTGGCGCTGGAGAAGGCACAACATCGGCCTGAACTTCAATGTTCATCGCCAATGGTGAAGGAGCCGGAGCAACCGAAGCCATTGCCGGGGATGGAGCTTCAACTTCTGCATCGAGAACCGTGATGACCAATTTCTGGCCTGCATCGCAATGCGTGCCTTCGCCGCTGTCAACCCCGCATATGTACCACTTTCGTCCAGCGGTGGCGAGGGTGATAACGTCGTTGCCGGTGGTTAGAGGCTCAGCTGTTGACGGTACGTTGCATGCTTTAAAATCAGGGCCTGTTACCTTGATGACGTTGTGAACTCCGACATGATAGTTGAAAACTGAAGAATAAGAAATGTATGTTTGATTAGAAATAGTTGGAATACATGTATACATGTTGAAATTTAAATCAAATGTACATGTTGAAATTTAATATAAATGTGGCTCTTTATCACTCATGTTCTATTTTACTGTTATAAATGTCCAACTCTGATCATCACATGATCCACAGGAACTCAAAAACTAATGGAAAAAAACTCGTTTTTGTATGATCAGATGATGTATGTGCTAATAAAATAGAATGCAAATGATAATAGCTACACCATGGGACAATATAGGTTAATTTAATTCGGAAGGAAAAAAACTGCAACAAATGTTGTTGCTTAAAGAGAATTATATACCAAGAGTGTCTCCGACTCTGAATTCTTTTCCTTGAGCCCAAGCAGCGTAATTGAAACCAAGCGTCCACCCCTTACCATCTCCTACGATGTGTTCAGTTGCTCCGATCAATGTCGGAATCGCGAAGGCGAAAATGAAGAGAAGAGCAATTGTGTTCTTACAGGCCATTGCAACTTGTATCTTTTATGTATAAAGAAAAATGCAGTGATTAGTGTTGAAGGTGAGAAAGAAAGATAGCCTATTTATAGGATGAGATTTGCGTGCTACAATCACGAATATGACCTTTTCAGCTCAAACATAGAGCAGGCCAAATGAGGCTTAGAGAAGTCCGTCCCTTGTCCCATTAACAAAAGTTGTAATAACAAAAACAACAACATTAACATTATTCATTCCTTGATTTCTATATTTTTTTTGTATTAATTCAGTTTTTTATTTACCTTGGATTTTACTTATCACACGAAGATGGTGTGGCTGCCGCGTGTGCTGCTTCTTCACTGGTTCCTTTTTGTTTCTTAACCAAATTCCGGCTTTGGACTTCTGCTACATACCCGATTAAAGAATATTTCTGCTTTTTTGGTGTGCCTTTTAAAAGCTACATGAGGTTGTTTTTAAAATTAGCTTCTACAATTTTCAGTTTTTATATCATATATATCCTTTAGCTTTTGACAAAATTTTTTTTTGGCTATCAATAAAATATTTTTAAGGATATTTTTGCATTTTAGGTGTGCTTTTAAAAGCTACATGAGGATGCTTTTAAAAATGATAAAATACCATATTGGTATATTTAGTTGACCCTATATGATAGATTGGTATATTTTCTTACTTCAGCGATAATTTATTATATGGACTACATTGACAAATGGGCTTATTTTTTGGCTGGAACCAAAATTATGGCCAAATTGAGTCATGTGACTCCTCACGTGCAGCTGACGTGAATTAAATGGGCTTACGTGGCGGGGTAACGATTATGAAAGGGGGGAAAAAAAATCCAATTTCCCCCCTCATCCTCTATTTTCTCTCTCTTTCTCTGTTCACGTGAGGGATAAGACAAATCTTTAAAAAGTTGCAGACACTCCTCTTGTGCATGGAGTTGGGGACCTCTGAGGCTTGATTTCTTCCATCTACACTGAGGCACAAGAGAGGATTAGGGTTATTTCTTCGGCTACAATGAAGCGCAAAAGGTGAGTTCAAAATTCAAAAATCTGTGAATAATTTGAGGAATTAGATGGTTAATAAGGATGATTAGTGTTATTTAATATTTTAAAACCTTGATTTTGCTGCAATGTAGTTGATTAATGTAAATGAGGGTTTTTTAAACATTGCTGCCATTATAGTGTTCTTATCTGTTTTTTTTTGTTTTTGTTTGTGGATTTCAATTATGATTATATTTGTTGTATATTGAATTTTTGTTGTCTAATTTAGGGGTTTGTTATATAATTTAGTGGTTTAACTGTCTAATTTAGGGGTTCTACTGCAGTGTCTTTTGTGATTTAGTAGTTAGTTTTTGTGTGTATTTTCTATTAAATTTTGTTGCAGATGGGTGTCAATATCATGGTTAAAATCAGACATGGAGGACAATTCCCAATTGGCTATTTGGATGAATACATTAGTGGTAGATTTGATGTCGTATTTATTGAGATGAAGCACTAGATATCATGGTTAAAATCAATCATGGAAGTCTAATACTTGCACTTCAAACCATAGCAACAAAATTTCACCCCACATCTCTTTGCTAGATCATTCCACCTTCGTATAGATTTCATCCCCTTGAGCCCTTGTTCGCTTCTTCCCATGCTCATGTTTGAAACTGACCTTGAGCAAGAGTTTGAGGGTGAAGAAACCATCTCCAATTTCAGTTGCCCTTACCAATTTAACATTATGAGGAAGAAAAACCAAAAATTTTCAATTTGAACCCTGACAATGGGTTGATCTAAGAAATGCCCGAACTTAAGGGGCTTTTCTAAAATTTACCCCATTTTTAGTGTATACTTGACAAAAGATCGCACAATTACTACTAATTAACCATCAAGAATCAACAAAATCAACAGAAAAAATTAAATCAATAAACCAATAACCACAACACAAATCAATCACACACCAAGAGAAATCACACTCAACACAACCATAACAACCCCACAAAAACCACCTCCACCCCTTCTCCTTCCTTCAGAACTAGCCATCGGCGGTGCATCATCACTCTACGTCAGTCCTGGAGGCTGAGCATGCACCGGGAGCACGTAGATCTCAAGCTTCTGGTCCGCGACGCTGCAGTGGACGGAGACTCCACAGATGAAGCATTTGCCTCCTGGTGATGAGAGATTTATCACGTCTTCTCCAGTGTCGAGGACTTCAGATGTTGGTGGGGATGTCCAAGATATGAATCCGGGCTCATCTACTTTGATGACATTGTCGTCTTCGATCTCTTCAGTATTTGAAAACTGTGAAGTGCAATGAACCTTGTAAATTTAGTGTTTCAGGGCTGTATTGATATATTTCCGGTCCTAATCACTCATATTAATTAATCATAAAAGAAACATGGAGGCTTGATTAGAATTTCTGAAACATAGAGGACTTTCATGAGATATATAGATCGTGATGAATAGAATGGATCATCCAATTAAAATAACCAAATTCATGCATCAAGAGGTCATTATTGTTGTACTGTCAGAAAAGCTTTAATTTTTTGCAATCAGTGCAGAATGCAAGTAATACAATGGAGCAGGTAATTCACAAGAACTTTGATCTTTTTGAGATATGGATGATATTTACTCTGATACTATTCATCTTGATATATACATAACAAAGAATATACAAACAAGCTAAAACAAGCCTTCACTTCACAGTTTTAGATTTGAAAATTGCTGTTTAGAATCTTTGGAATTGCATAAATTTTTAGTTCATATACGATCTTGAACAATAGAGATCATTGGAATAATTTGACATGTAGCTTGACTGGTGGTAAACAAATATGAACTCATGTGCATACTACATCTATTGTTTTTCAAGAGTGAGGGAGAAAAATACCGAGATTGTCGCCAACATGAAACTTTCGACCCAGAGCCCAATCATAGAGATCAACATCGAAGACCCAACCTCGTTCTCCGCCAGCGAGATGATCAATAGCTTGGTTGAAAGGAAGGCAAACAACCATAAGCATCAGAACTGCAACCACAATCTGTAGGTAAGTCATCAGGGGAAAAAAAAGAAAAGAAAAAAAAAACTTGAATGTTCTCGGCAAATGAAGGCAAAGAGCTGTACCTCAATTATTTCTTAACTGTTTCAGTGGCCGGCATTTAAAGAAAGGTACAGAAATTGCCATCTGCACTTAGAAAAGAGAAACAACCAGGAAAACAAGAAGCAGCAAAAAACAAATATAATATAAGAAAAACAATGATAACTAAATTTTAGAAGAGTATCCAAGACATAATTCAAGTACAATTATGGCCTGCATACAGTCCAATTTCAGTAATACGACGCTTCAAACTAGAATGCTCATCATCAACAAATATAACGAGAATGCACACAGGTCTAATAGCCAACCCTTCCACTAAATGGCCAATATTTCAAGAACAAATCAAGATGAAAGAGCACACAAGGAACACATGAACGACACTTTTATTTTTTTCATCTTCTAAAAAATCAAAATACATAAATGGCATTTATGCCTCAACAGTCATAACTAAAAAAAACAACACTTGATTTTTTTATTTTTATTTTTTGTTTTTGTTTTGGTCACCTTATGAAAAATCAAAATACACAATGGCATACATGCCTCACCCGTCTTACATAAAAGATGAAAACAAATTTACAGCAATATAAACATAAATCTAAATCCACGATTACTAGTGACTTGTAATAGACCTTCACTTAGCGCTAGCAAGCTGAGTCCTCAGAAGCTTAGCAGCACCAACCATATTGGTAAGCGCAGGCTTAACTTCACCGTACTTTCTCGTCTTAAGCCCACAATCCGGATTAACCCACAAAATGTTAGTCTCAAGCACAGCAAGCATTTTGTTAATCCTATCAGCAATCTCCTCAGTTGAAGGAATCCTAGGAGAGTGGATATCATAAACTCCCGGGCCAATTCCAGCACCATACTTAACTCCTTCACGGAAAACTGAAAGGAGTTTCTCATCAGAACGAGAGTTCTCGATGGTGATGACATCGGCATCCATATTGATGATTGAGTGAATGATGTCATTGAAGTTAGAGTAACACATGTGGGTGTGAATCTGTAAAGAGTTTATTTAAATGTGTTAAGAGTGTAACTTTTGTTTGTTGGGAGAGTATTTGGGGATTAAGGGAGGAACCTGAGTTGTGTCTTGGACGCCACAGTTGGTGATTCTGAAGGAGTGGACGGCCCAGTCTTGGTAGAAAGCTTGTTCAGATTTGCGAAGAGGCAAGCCTTCCCTAAGAGCTGCTTCATCGATTTGGATAACCTGCATAGAACAATGTAATATTAGGTGAGGTTACTATTGAAAAAACATAATTGGCAGGGAGGAGATTGTTTCACTTTTTTTTTTTTGCTTTTTCTTTTTCTTTTGGATATCTATATTTTGTTCAGGATGGATTCTTATCGTGACCTCGTAATTTGTAAGCTTTGGGGATATCTTGTTTTTAAAAAGTGGAGGGCACATACCTAACGCTAGTCTAAAAAGGGTAAAGTTCACAAATCTCCGTGAATTCTGGGGTGTTTTGCACAAAACAAACATAACATTTTTTATTCAAAAAAACTACCATGAACTTTTTTCAAGAAACTACCATGACTGACAGAAATTAGGATAAGTTCTCACATGCAAAACACATGACATGTTTTGGACATTTTGCTTTTATTTACTTTATATATCTTTGTGAATTTGACATATATAAGTAAGGTTAGTTCAGACCTTCCATTCAAGATGTTCACACCACCACAACAATTTTCAATAGTTCATGGTATTTTTCTGCAATTTTGAAAGTTCAAGGTAGTTTTCTCTAATGAAAAATTTTCATGGTAGTTTTATACAAAACATCTAAAAGCTCATAATAGTTTTGTGAAATCTATCCCAAAAAAGCATAATCATTAAGAACTGAGATGATTATTTGAAAAGATAGCCCACCTGAATACCAGCAGCTTCCAAATCCTCAACCTCCTTCTTGATAGCCAAAGCAATCTGATAGCATGTCTCAAACCTGGAGGCAAGCATAACATGGTTAAAACCAAAGATTTCAAAGCATCGAGCAGTAACGAAGTGATGTTCTCGTTATCACCTAGGTTGGTCATTTCTGACAAAAGACCAGTTGAGGATTGTGACAGGACCAGTCAACATTCCCTTCATTGGGCGAGAGGTCATGCTCTGAGCCATGGAGGACCAGAAAACAGTCATGGCCTTAGGGCGACTGACATCACCATAGATAATGGGGGGCTTCACACATCGTGAGCCATAAGATTGTACCCAGCCATTGACAGTGAAAGCAAAACCTTGCAACTGTTCCCCAAAGTACTCAACCATATCATTCCTCTGTGAAAGTCACAGTCGAGGTTAAAAAAAGAAAAGAAAAAAACTTGAATGTTCTCGCAAATGAAGGCAAAGAGCTGTACCTCAATTATTTCTTAACTGTTTCAGTGGCCGGCATTTAAAGAAAGGTACAGAAATTGCCATCTGCACTTAGAAAAGAGAAACAACCAGGAAAACAAGAAGCAGCAAAAAACAAATATAATATAAGAAAAACAATGATAACTAAATTTTAGAAGAGTATCCAAGACATAATTCAAGTACAATTATGGCCTGCATACAGTCCAATTTCAGTAATACGACGCTTCAAACTAGAATGCTCATCATCAACAAATATAACGAGAATGCACACAGGTCTAATAGCCAACCCTTCCACTAAATGGCCAATATTTCAAGAACAAATCAAGATGAAAGAGCACACAAGGAACACATGAACGACACTTTTATTTTTTTCATCTTCTAAAAAATCAAAATACATAAATGGCATTTATGCCTCAACAGTCATAACTAAAAAAAACAACACTTGATTTTTTTATTTTTATTTTTTTTGTTTTTGTTTTGGTCACCTTATGAAAAATCAAAATACACAATGGCATACATGCCTCACCCGTCTTACATAAAAAGATGAAAACAAATTTACAGCAATATAAACATAAATCTAAATCCACGATTACTAGTGACTTGTAATAGACCTTCACTTAGCGCTAGCAAGCTGAGTCCTCAGAAGCTTAGCAGCACCAACCATATTGGTAAGCGCAGGCTTAACTTCACCGTACTTTCTCGTCTTAAGCCCACAATCCGGATTAACCCACAAAATGTTAGTCTCAAGCACAGCAAGCATTTTGTTAATCCTATCAGCAATCTCCTCAGTTGAAGGAATCCTAGGAGAGTGGATATCATAAACTCCCGGGCCAATTCCAGCACCATACTTAACTCCTTCACGGAAAACTGAAAGGAGTTTCTCATCAGAACGAGAGTTCTCGATGGTGATGACATCGCATCCATATTGATGATTGAGTGAATGATGTCATTGAAGTTAGAGTAACACATGTGGGTGTGAATCTGTAAAGAGTTTATTTAAATGTGTTAAGAGTGTAACTTTTGTTTGTTGGGAGAGTATTTGGGGATTAAGGGAGGAACCTGAGTTGTGTCTTGGACGCCACAGTTGGTGATTCTGAAGGAGTGGACGGCCCAGTCTTGGTAGAAAGCTTGTTCAGATTTGCGAAGAGGCAAGCCTTCCCTAAGAGCTGCTTCATCGATTTGGATAACCTGCATAGAACAATGTAATATTAGGTGAGGTTACTATTGAAAAAACATAATTGGCAGGGAGGAGATTGTTTCACTTTTTTTTTTTTGCTTTTTCTTTTTCTTTTGGATATCTATATTTTGTTCAGGATGGATTCTTATCGTGACCTCGTAATTTGTAAGCTTTGGGGATATCTTGTTTTTAAAAAGTGGAGGGCACATACCTAACGCTAGTCTAAAAAGGGTAAAGTTCACAAATCTCCGTGAATTCTGGGGTGTTTTGCACAAAACAAACATAACATTTTTTATTCAAAAAAACTACCATGAACTTTTTTCAAGAAACTACCATGACTGACAGAAATTAGGATAAGTTCTCACATGCAAAACACATGACATGTTTTGGACATTTTGCTTTTATTTACTTTATATATCTTTGTGAATTTGACATATATAAGTAAGGTTAGTTCAGACCTTCCATTCAAGATGTTCACACCACCACAACAATTTTCAATAGTTCATGGTATTTTTCTGCAATTTTGAAAGTTCAAGGTAGTTTTCTCTAATGAAAAATTTTCATGGTAGTTTTATACAAAACATCTAAAAGCTCATAATAGTTTTGTGAAATCTATCCCAAAAAAGCATAATCATTAAGAACTGAGATGATTATTTGAAAAGATAGCCCACCTGAATACCAGCAGCTTCCAAATCCTCAACCTCCTTCTTGATAGCCAAAGCAATCTGATAGCATGTCTCAAACCTGGAGGCAAGCATAACATGGTTAAAACCAAAGATTTCAAAGCATCGAGCAGTAACGAAGTGATGTTCTCGTTATCACCTAGGTTGGTCATTTCTGACAAAAGACCAGTTGAGGATTGTGACAGGACCAGTCAACATTCCCTTCATTGGGCGAGAGGTCATGCTCTGAGCCATGGAGGACCAGAAAACAGTCATGGCCTTAGGGCGACTGACATCACCATAGATAATGGGGGGCTTCACACATCGTGAGCCATAAGATTGTACCCAGCCATTGACAGTGAAAGCAAAACCTTGCAACTGTTCCCCAAAGTACTCAACCATATCATTCCTCTGTGAAAGTCACAGTCGAGGTTAATACAAGAAGAGAGTTCGTCATAATTATATGAGAGAATATTTAAGGGTTTGTTTATATTAGACCCATAATTCTTTGTTAATTTTAAATTAGAGCCTCAAATCTTTATATTTCTAAATTAGATCCCCAAATCTTCATGATGGTTCGAAATGGGGGTTTTATTTAAAACAACTTAACAGATTTGGGGGTCTAATTTAGAAATATGAGGATTTGAAGGTCCAATAGAGATTAACAAAGATTTAGGGGTCTAATATAACAAAAAACCCAATACTTAAGCAGAAGCTTACCTCTGGCTCTCCGTGGACAAGCACATCAATGTCAAGTTCTTCTTGGAGCTTGACAACCTTGTTAATTTCCTCTTTGATGGCACTAACATACTCGTCTTCGGAGATTCTGCAAGGAGATGAAATGATCAACACAGGCTTTTCCAGAGGGTGAAAGAAAAGAAAAAGTTTGTATATCAATAAAAGAAATTGAAGAAAACACTGAAAAGGACCTACTTTTTTGCCTTGTACTCACGGCGAACTCTTCTGAGTTCTACTGTCTGGGGGAATGAACCAATGGTAGTGGTGGGAAGAATTGGAAGGTTCAACTTCTTCTGCTGAGCATCTAGCCTGGCACTAACATTTGTTGCTCGGCGGTGATCAGAGCCCCTGAGAGTAGCAGCCTATAAAAGAAAGAACTTTGATTCACAAATTAGCCCCTTTCTGAGTTTCAGAAAAGATTAATGATCTGAAATTCTACTTACAGCCTTCTGGACTTCTTCGTTGGTCACTCTAGGGGATGATTTCCTCGAGGCCTGGGCAGAAGCATTTGCCGAGAAGAAAGCCTGTGGATAGTAACAAATACTGACTGTTAATGGAAAGTCAACTATCTTAAACTAAGCTTTGTATAACTGCTGCTTAATGATGTCATAGTTATATTCAACATAGTATGAGAGTTCATTTTGGGTGAATGACCATACCTCATCCTTTGAACCAGCCAATGCCTTAGCCAAGGCATTAACTTCGACAACCTTTTGTGCAGCAAAAGCCAACCATGACTTGATTTCATCATCCAACTTTGTCTCATTTACAAGATCAACAGCAGTGTGCATGAGCGAGCAAGATGTCGAGACCACAAGCTTGTCTTCAAAAGAAAACCAAAGCAAAGATCTCAGCAATCCCAGAAACTTTCACATCACAATCTAGAAAAGAAAGTGCATGCTGGGAGGCATATACCTTTGCCCACGATAGCCTCAAGAGACTGAAGAATATCAAGGGATGCAGCAAGGTCATTGGCCCAAATGTTCCTTCCATCAACTACTCCAGCAAAAAGATACTTACCAGAGGGGAAGCTGCTTTTAACCAAGTCAAGGGTCTTGGCTCCACGAACAAGATCGAAACCAAAACCTGTGATGCTGTTCAATGCAGTGATGGTCCTGAAATTGCCAAGAGAATATAAGTAAACATTTACTTGCACATTTACATAGAGGTCCCTAAAAGAAAGAGAGGTAGCAACTGACTTGAATGCCTCAGCAGGAACATCAGCAAAGTAAGTTTCGACAACAACATTCAAACCAGAAAGTGATGATTCTAGGTCTGAGTAGGCTTTGGTGAATGCCTCCAATTGGTGAGCGTCAAGATCCAAGACAAGGGTAGGCTCATCAAACTGAATCCAAGAAGCACCAGCTGCCTTCAACTCAGCAATAACTTCCCTGTACATGTTTATATTATAAACTTTGGAAATTTCAGGTAGTAGAGAGAACTTGAAGGGAAACTGGCACTATCAGCATTTATGTATCCTTACTTGTAGACAGGAAGAATGTTACCCAGCAGTGACAGAGGAGAGAAAGATTTCTCCACTCCCTTGGCAGGCTTTGAGAGGAACAGGTAAGTGACAGGTCCGATAAGCACTGGAACTGTGTCAACTCCTTGCTGAAATAAATATTAAAACAATCAGTTTTAATGGGGGGAAAAAATTTGAGAAATTTGCTCAGGAAGAAAAATCAGAAATAGAGGATAAGTGTCTATGGTATAATCACAGAAGTATAGGTTGATGCATAATATCGAATCTAGTCCACCAGATGTATTAAATAGTTTGGGTAATTCAGTCATTTTCTAGGTTGTTTTACTTTTCAAGCACCTTGTCAGAAAAATGAAAGGGAAACAGGGAAAATAACATGCTTCAATGGAGAGTTCGGGAAGTTTATGAATATCCAAAGTCAATTATTAACTTCGAATATGAATATTTGAGTAGTGACCATAATATCATCAGTTGTAATACTTACTTCTTTTACAGATGAACAGGTGCAATGTTCAACATAATCATTTTTTGTGTTGTTTTACCAGATGGACAAGTTATCTACACAACTTGAACAAAATTGAATAAAAGATTTGAAGGCTTGAAGTGGCTATGCTTCAACACTTACATAAAGAATAGGATATCGAGAAAAAGTATCACTAAGAGACACATGGTGCATCTTGCATTTTTCTTATAACTTGGAAAACTATGTTTCACATACCACTCAGACAGAAAACTAGGTGATACTTAGAAGAAGTACAGTAGACATGAAGGTAATAATTAAATACACTGAAGAGAGTATAATGCTCTAGTCAAACTTCAGATAAAACCAATATTAAAATAGTGGTCAGTATCACAGACGAGAAAAAAATGGTTAAGATCCATACCGCCTTGGCTTCCTTGTATTCGTTCACTGCCTTGTGAGATGAATAGGAGAACTTTGTGTTGGGTCCCAATTCAGGCACAATGAAATGGCTGGATCAACAATAGGGCACACAAGTTATCAGTACCATTAACAAGCTCAGACAACAAGAACATCAATTGACATGCTGCATGATAAATCACAAAAAAGAAACAGAAGCAAAAATGGTTCATGAGGGCTTACTAGTTAGTGTCAAACCACTTGGTCATTTCCATAGCAGGTACAGTAGCATTTCCCCTAGCCATAGAGAAGAAGGTGTCAAAACCAATCTCTCCACCATTCCAGCCATATCTTTCAGGAACAGCACCGAGCATCACAGATGTATCGAGCATCTGATCATAGTAGGAAAAGGTGTTGCTAGGAATGTATTTGATCCCAGCATCAGCCATTTGCTTCCAAATGGAAGACCTGAGATCAGCGGCAACCTTCTGCAAGTCCACAGCAGAGCTCTTGCCATCCCAGAATGACTCAAGAGCAAACTTGAGCTCTCTCTTAGGGCCCATGCGAGGATAGCCAACAATGTGTGACGCCATCTTTCTGTTTACAGATAGAAATAAGAAATCAAATATTAACGGTGGTATACTTTTTGAACTCAACTAACAGACTAATCCACGTAATATATATATATATATATATATATATATATATATATATATATATATATATATATATATATATATATATATATATATATATATATATATATATATATATATATATATATATATATATATATATATATATATAATTTTGGTAACCACATACAATCAAAAGTCAAATAACAGAAATGAAGATAGGTATTTCAATTGCACCAAGCAACCAAAGAGTTTAAAAATGTCATGTTTAGATGTGGTCAAATGGAAATTGGGACTTATAGGAAGATGTTAATTATCTTATATCATCACAAGTAAATAAGATCTAATTATTAAATTGCTAGCTAAAATATCCCGTTCAAGGTTCCTAGCATAGTAGCATTACATATCATCAGCTACATCTCAAGATGATTGCTAAACTTTAGATAATAAGATATGAGTTTCCATAGATATGTTATCCTTTCATATGCATCATATCTAGTATTACTCAAACTTTATAAAGAAAACATACAACTGTATCATAGCATATTAGTCAATATTGTGGCCATTATTCTTTCCTTTAAATTAATCTGCCTCCAAAGAAGAAGGGGCGAAAAGGACGCAAACTTTGTAGTTGCCCTTCCCTATCTAGTAGCCAAATAAAGGCCTGAATCTTGTTCTTTTGCTTTCCCCTGAACATTAAGTGGAAATCTAGATCATAGTTCTCCACAAATAAACTAGTGTGTTGCATCGCTTGCGTGCAAATTTATTTAATGAATCTGGGCTATCATTTGGTCTAAATCTGTGCCTATAACATTGTCAGGACAGTGTGAACTATTGTAAATCGGATCTATCATTTGTCTAACTTGGGGTAAAGTTATACCAAAAAGTAAAAACATGATCAAATCATTTATCACTTGATCTATATCTTGCATAAAATTGGAACTAGCGATTTGCTACCTCAGTTTAGTTTGAAATGAACTGAGTGAAGGAATCCCTAAATTATTTCCTTCTAAAAATTTTAGAATATACACATATCTCGGTTCTTAAACTAATCATCAGCCAGTGTACATTACACACAATAATCACGAATCAAGTTGGATAATGTTGTCCTCTATCCTCTAACCAAATTGATATTATATAATAGAAAGCATAATATCAATTGCATGAACTACAACAAAAAATAAAGTTCTTAACCATGAATCCTAATGATGCAGAATCAAAAAAGACAATGCTTTTGTGTTATTTTTTTTTTTAACGAAACAAAGATCTGAACTTTTCAAACCGAATCAGTTCAGATCAAAAGGTCCACGCTCATCAAGAACCAGATCTGGTTCAAGATCCCAAAAAACGAACAAACCTAAGAAAGAAAAAAAAAACCGCACTCACCTGTATCATACAAGATCAAGCTCTTTCAAACTAAAAACCCTAGATCCAATCCAAACTTCTCAAAACTTTTCAAGATTGAGAAGTGAAGAATTAGTAATAAAGAGTAAAAAGAGATAGTGCCCTAAAATAGGAGATCGAGTGGAGAGGAGAGAATGGAGGAGATTAGAGCTCACCTTGAGAACGAAGAAGAGAAGGATTCAGTATCTGAGAGGAGAGAAATTAGGCGTGGGACTCGAAAGAGGCGCGAATTGGTGAGATGAGGGTGGAGGTTTATTTATAGAGGACTGAGGGCTCACCCCACCAGAATCAGATCTGTTTGGTTTTACTGAGGGTGAGAAAATGCCAACTACTATTTTTTTTTTTTAAACTTGTGTTGTCTTTTTCATTAGGCGGGCTATTTGTTTGATTTTCCAGAAAAGTGGAAAATATAAATTTTCAATAAAAATGTCTCGGATCCATGTAGCCGTGCCAGATTTCTAGTCCATTTCCGAGCTAAGAACTCGGAAATGAGTTCTCTCATTTCATACACTTTTTTGTCGGTTTTAAAGAGAGAGTTTCCTCTTTCTATTGCCAACCAAAAAGAGAGAGTTTCCTCTTTCTATTGCCAACCAAACAGCCGGAACAAAAATGTGCATTTCTTGGGTTGAAGTGGAATTTCTTGAAAGCCTCTTTTCTGAATTTCCATTGCAAACCAAATAATTCCTAGATAAATAAATAAATAAATAAATAAATTTTCAAGCGGCGAAAAATATCATAAATTGCTAGAAATTATTATTTACAGATTGGATAAAAGGTATAAACTATACCTTAAAAATATGAGAGAATCAACAAGTAATATCAATATAAAAGATGACAGTTTATTAGTGAAAACAGTTCAATGATTGTTCTCTAACGAAAAAAGGTTTTGAAAGTTTTGTGCAAAAATATCCAGAGTTGGTAGTAATTTTGTGAAACTTATCCTTCATTTTTTAAGGAATAGTGTTAGAATATAAATTATAACCCTAAACTCTTATTAGGAGTTTGGAGTTTTATGCAATAACTGGGACTTTGGCATGATGTCAAAGCAACCCAAACTATAATCACGCTGATCACAGATTTAATATGGATTTAAAAAAAATGTTAACGCTACACCAGTCCATGTTTTAATCCATAAAAAAGGTACTCACCTTGAATCCTCATTATAACTTTAAAGTTTTGGTGTAGCGGCAGAGGCTCTGACAATTAGACATTGTCTAATAATTTGATAATTGTTTGCGTGAAGAAAAGAAAAAAAAGACATTACAATATGGACTTGTTTTGATTGCATACTTGGCCTCCCATAGTATTAGGGAAAGTGACAGACGGAGTAGGTGGAGGAAGTGTGAGAAAGAGAGCTGGTCGCCGTAGTGATGGATGGCTACTTTCTTTCATTTTCTCCCTATTTTTATTTTTTAATAATAATAATAATCTGCTTTTATTTTCCTTTGTTTCTTTATTAATGGGTCAATTCCGGATAGGCCCCCTTATATTTTCACTGCTTTCGACTTACTATCTCTAAAGTTTTATTTTTTTAGATAGAATCCTAGAGTGAAATTTATTTACTCTTTTAACTGTCAGAGAAGGTGTTTTGTGAGATTAACCCCTAATTAAATAGATGAATAGTATGTGATTTATGTAATTGTTGATCAAGTAGGCAAATGAGTATCCATAATTAAATACAGGAATCAGATATGCAGTGCATGAAGCATGTGGCACTTAATGCTTAGTTATGTGCTTATATTGAACATGTGAAGCCCCACGGACAAAATTGCCAACAACATCGAGTAAAGATCCCATCAGAACCTCCTACGCGGTGCGAGAGCTTTTGAGCCACGCCCTATAACAACAGCCTCCTTGTGTGGCTCAAAGAACCCCGCATCATGCGGGTTCTGATAAGATCTGTTGTTAGTATTTGAGACTGTTGCTTAAGTAGTTATTTACAATAGTTACTGACGGGCTATATACATTTTTTACTGCCCCCTTAATTCCAAAAATATTTCCGTTATTGTGTCTTTAGGCTTAATAAAGAGACGGGCATTTAAATAGTAATTTGTTGTGTCTTCTTACTAATTTTTAGGAAAGGGAAAAGTAACGCAGCGCGGAAGTGATAACCTTGGAATCCACCAAGGGGTGCTCTCTGAATCCACAAAGATTGATCTCTGAATCCACGAAGAACATCGAATCCACGAAAAAAATATTTAAAAAAAATGAATTTATTGATAAAAAGATATATTTCTTAGGGTTACATATCTTTTCTTAAATAGAATAACAAATAAGACTCCTACTAAGACTAGAATTACAAAGAAATAGAAAGTATTAAATCCTACCCTAAAAAAGACTCCCCATAATATAGGAAACAAATCAGTCCTAATTAAATCAAAGTTGATTTTGTTTCCTAATCTAAATTGATTCTAACTTTATTACTAAAAATAAACTAAAGGCTGATTATTTTCGGATTCCAGCCAAAACTGGGTATTACTGATGAGATTTTAAAAATTTGACAATCTGGTTGGCTCTGTCTCGTCGAGATAGGCGATTTACACATATAATATGTCAGAATCCTCCTTCCGAATTAAAAGATATGACTGTTTCTTTGCGGAAGTCAATAATACGTATCAGTCGGGATTTAGCTCGTGATTGTCCCACTCCTCCATGAAATTATCCGTTAAGCGTCCTACATCGGTCTCCCCTTGTTGAAAGAAGCTCGACCCCGAGCTTATGTTTGCTTGAATAGTAGCGTCATCGATAAATATTTTTCTTCTCCTGCATTGATCAGTATCCGCCGTGTACTTAGCGTTGATTTTCTCCATTTGTTCTTTTACCTCATCGGCTAGGATTTCTTCTGAATCAAATTTATATATGAATCTTTCCCACATCCTGTGTATTTTATTGGCGGCAAGTGGATCTGCAGTTGACTTGAAAAGCTCCTCAAAATATGTTCCATGTTGCTTCTCATATTCTACTGCTGGAAGTATTATCAAAATCTTCTTGAAATTATTCACAACCTTTGCTTCCAGAGAAGAAAATTCTCCCTCATACTCCTTACACAATTCTTTCATCTTCTTTTCCTCGTGCCCTCCATCAAGCAAGTTACACATATCATCAATTGTCTGGCTCGCTATTATATCCTTCTCCTCCATTGGGACAACATCAGTATGTGTAATATCACTCACAATAGCTTCAGAAGTTTCATGCATAATGCCCATCTTCGCTAACATATTTTCATCAGCATCAAGAATCTCAGTCACAATAGGGGTTTGCACCTTAGGAGGAATTTCAGTAGGGGCAGGCTCTTCTTTTCTAATTACAACCAAGTCATAGACCTCTTTAGATTGCTTCAAGTCTTCTGCTAAAGTCTCATTGTCTACGACCACCAGTTTTTTCTTCTCAATAGTCTCTATCTTAGACGCTCCTTCTCTGTAAGAGGCAAAAGTACAACTCAATGTCCATCCTTCTTGAAGATATAAACATTGTCTCTGCGCTTGTGGGTGACACCAACATCAAACTGCCATGGCCTACCTAAAAGCATATGACAAGTATCCATCTCGACCACTTCACACAACACCTCATCGAAATAGTTGCAGCCAATAGAAAAAGGTACCCGACACATCTCATCCTTCTGCACATCATTGCCCTTGTGAATCCAGTCGATCTTGTAGGGAGGTGGGTGTTTCTCTGTCTTCAAACCTAACTTATTTACCATACATTGAGAGACAAGATTCTTACTACTGTGACAATCAATGATAACATCACAAACCTTCTGCATCACGGTGCATCTCGTGCGGAAGATATTGTGCTCAGGAGGTGGCTCTTCTTTCTTGTTGCTTTTTTAGTGCTCTTCCCAACTCCAGGATCTTGCTTAGGATTACGATCGCTGTTGAATTTGTCCTGTAGAGTCAGATCATGTCGTTGACGACCATCAACGCGATTTTAAACTCCTACCGTGTTCAGACGCTCCAGTGCCGATGCAAGTCGATCTACGGTAGTCTTAATCTGAATAACATCGGTCTTCAACTCATCGAACTCAGTTCGAGAAATAGAGGCTTCATCACCTGCCATCGGATCGGAGGAACAAGTCTCTGATACCAATTGACGCAGCGCGGAAGTGATAACCTCGGAATCCACCAAGGGGTGCTCTCTGAATCCACAAAGAACGATCTCCAAATCCACGAAGAACTTCGAATCCACGAAGAAAATATTAAAAAAATAAATTTATTGATAAAAAGATATATTTCTTAGGGTTACATGTCTCTTCTTAAATAGAATAACAAATAAGACTCCTACTAAGACTAGAATTACAAAGAAATAGAAAGTATCAAATCCTACCCTAAAAAAGACTCCCCATAATATAGAAAATAAATCAGTCCTAATTAAATCAAAGTTCATTTTGTTTCCTAATCTAAATTGACTCTAACTGTATTACTAAAAATAAACTAAATGCTGATTATTTTTAGATTCCAGTCAAAACTGGGTATTACTGATGAGATTTTAAAAAGTTGACAATCTGGTTGGCTCCGTCTCGTCGAGATAGGCGATTTACATATATAATATGTCAGAATCCGCCCTCCGGATTAGAAGCTATGACTGTTTCTTTGCGGAAGTCAATAATACGTATGAGTCGGGATTTAGCTCATGATTGTCCCACTCCTCTATGAAATTATCCGTTAAGCATCCTACATTAAAAAGTGAGTTTTATATTTGAGATTTTTAACATATACCTTTAGTGTATTCTTTTTACTGCAGGTTCATTTTCAAAATCTGAAACATTTGCTCATTACTCCTGCATTTATTGGTAACACTATCTATTTTCAAACTGTGAATAGGTAAAATGAGATGTAGGACTTTGAAATTTTCGGAGAAGACAAGTTACATGTGATAAGTCCTCTTTGTTATTTTTAAAAGGGTTAGTTGCACATAGACCGTGCTATTCTAAATTAGTTGCACATAGACCGTGCTATTCTAAATTTACTATTCATATAGTTTCATTGTTGCTCCGGGCTAAATTTTTGTAATTCTTTTACCCTGAGATAGACTCATTAATCTCATCCACTGAAAATATTTGTCAATATTTTAGCAAGGGTAAAAGAGATTTCTTTAGTCAGGAGGTTTATACATGAATGGTAAGTCCAAAACGACAATACTGTAAAGAGTCTATGCGCAATTAATCCTTTCTAAAATTAGTATAAAATATGCAATGCAGGAGTTCGAAAAGGCAAATATCCAACAAAGATCTATCAAAATTAAATCTAGAACTCATTATATAGTCTCTCCCTATCTCAACAAGTTCCTGTCAGCCATCAGGGATACTTACAAGATCAGCATTGGCATTGGCATCCTATTATTAGAAGAACTACTTCTACAGTGACACAAGAACTCAAATCAGATCTTCAGGCCTTACTAGCTTCTACCACACCAACTGATCATCCTGATAGCATATCTTGGCACTTGACCAGCACAGGAATCTTCACAGTCGGGTCTATGTACAACTTCCTCAATGCCAGATGGGTGAGCACACCTTGGTTTAAAATTATTTGGAACTCAATTCTTCCTACCAGAGTCAAAGTTTTTACTTGGTTGCTTTCCAAAAACAAACTCAATACCAAAGACAATCTTCTTAAAAAAGGTTGGGAGGGTGATTTTTCATGTCCTTTCTGTGATGAATTGACATAATCAAGAAACCATCTCTTCTTCTCTTGTCAAATGGCAAAATTAATCTGGAGTCATTTCTCGAGGTTTCTCCCCTCCTTTGCCTGGCCAGCAACTTTTGAAGATTTAATGACTATTGTAGAGAATTTGCGTATACCAAATTCTAGGGATGACCTATGGAGAGCTATTTTTGCTTCGGTCTGCTGGGGTATTTGGAAATCAAGGAATAGTTATATTTTCAATGATATCATAATACCTCACGCTACTATAATCAATTCTACTATCAAATTTCTCATAGAGTGGTCTACCGTGGCTTCTGGACAAGCAGCAATGAACATTTCTAGAGACTTATCAGCCAACCTGTTTCCTATGGCGGTGGATGAAGAGCATCAGGGAGGAGACGGAGCTTAAAGGAAAAAGAATCTTGAAGACAAAAGACAGTGGCGTGGCTGACAATCTTGTTCATAAGTTTATAAGTAGCTAGTATCTCCTTTTAGTTTTTGTTCATCTTTTTTGGCATGTAAATATTATGGATGTTCTTTTGAAGCTAGATGTTAGAAACCCTTGTATCTGTTTTAATATACATGGCTGGCTTTGGTTCTTCGCTATATCTATGCATGTGGTGAATGACGGCAAGGTCCACTCTTCACTCTCATGGATGTCTCGAAGAAGAAAGTCATGTATTCCTTAGAATAGCTACAGGGTTTTCTCTCTTCTAGCTAGCGGGTACAGGGTTTTCACTCTTCTAGCTAGCGGGTACACATCATACCCTCTTTTTGTAATTACTTTCTTTTTAATTTTATGAATTAACGAGGCTAATGGACCTCTGTTTTTAACATTAAAAAAAAAAATCTAGAACTCATTGTAATCCAATCATAGTTATTATTTGCTAGTGTAGGTTTGCTAAGCATGATTGTCAGAATTAGGTGAAAGAAAGGGATTTTTCCATAGTCAAACGGAGGTATGTACGTATCTAGTATTTTTCAAATTATAACCCAATTGGATTCTTGCAAGCCAACAACCTTGATTGGTGTAGCTAGCTACTCCGCAAGAGTAAGCTTGGAAAAATAGCGAACCATTCACTTCAACTTGTTTTACAATTTTCAGTGTGAAGCATTGAAGTGCCTTTTTCTGTGTGGGGACCCACTAAAAAGATAAGTTGGCATGTTAGGTGTTCCAACCTCGATTTGGTAGATAAAATCCAACTTATCTCCTCCTTGCAACTCCCATGTCATAATCAAAGGTTAGATATATGTTTTTAAAGAATTTTTCTTCCAATTTTCACGATTTTGAATAATAAATGTGAAATATTTCTCTTAACACTTGAACATTGATGGGGTCTGAGCGTTTATTAAGTTAGGCTAATGTAAGGCTGGCTATTCTCTCGTTTTTTTTTTCAATATTCCAACAAAATGGAATATATTTACATTTTATTATATTCTTTTGTTTTTACTTGAAAAACCACAACAAAACATGCACGCGCCTGCATGTACATGCAAATACAAGCAGAAAAAGTAAAATCGCTGATGTATCACTCCAATCCATTAAAGAATGAAATGCTAACATGTTACACATCTGCTCAAATACTCTGTTACTAAATTTACTCAAGAGCAATATTGGTGTCTACAACTCAGGAGAGTCTAGCCGAGTTGGTAAGCTCCCTATGAGCAGTATGTTAGATCTAAGATGCAAGCCTAGAGGCGAGGTGAACAGGATTGCTACCGTTTTTCACCAAAAACACAAAATATGTAGCGGAAACTAGAAAATAAAAACGCTTAACGATAATCAAACACCAATGTAGGCATCGAAAATTGCCGATGAACCCTAAGTGCGATTTAATCAAAAGAAGATTGAAGAACGACGTCATCAAAATCCAAGAAAATCAATCACAGAGATGAAGCTGGCACATGCGAGACACCTATTGTGTCTTGGCCATGTCCGAGACACTTTTTGTGTCTCGGGCATGTCCGAGACACTTTTCGTGTCTCGGCCATTGCCGAGACACCAAAAGTGTCTGAAGCATTCTCCAGGCGTTTTACCGATATTTGTAGGACCCATTAGACCTTTTCAACATGTGGGAATGTTCATTTACATTAGTGGGCGGTTACACCCTTAAAAAACGCTCACTAAGCGCAAAATGAGGGCATTAAACGTGCCTTAAATCTTGGAGGAGCAGTTACAACAGCCAGGAGACAGCCTTTGGCCGAGACAATTTTGGGCGAGACACTAAAAGTGTCACGCCCACCATGGGGCGAGACACAAAAAGTGTTGCGCCCACTATGCAATGTTGGCAGGTCACAACTTGTCTTCTTTTCAGCAGTTACACCTCCTAAATGCTATAAATAGCTTCCTATACCCATAAGGAAGGGAGATTCAAAAATATTAATTTTTTGGAGAGATTAATTGGCTGGATTAAGAGACCTCAAAGAAGCAGAAGAAGAGTTCAAAAATATTTCGCTTGGAGATTCCTCGAGTTTAAGCTTCGCCTTAAATCTTGGAAAGAGTAGATATCTTACTTAGCTAAGATATTTACTTAAGTTCTTGTTTCCTTTGCGAAACATAAACTCAACCCCGCCAATTCGACAATCGTTGCTCGGTGGTCCACGGACGACGCGTCCCCGGCACAGGCAAAGAACCCACGCAAGCAGGAGCTCGCTACGTAGTGACTTCTGTGTGTGTTTTGTAAGAGAGTGAGATCATTTTCTTTGTATTAGGGAGAATTACACGCGTAATCTTTCATTGATTTGCATTTTGAAACGTTTTGAAATGGAAACTGTAAAGAAACCCGTTCTCGACGGAAACACGCTGGCGACCACAGTGGGAGCCAATAGTCTCAACATTGAGGCTATTGTGTCGCAGCCAAACAACGATCAAGCTGAACTCATGGTCGATGGACTGGATTACGTCTTCGATCAAGCCAAGTTTGAAGAGTACCTCTCCTCCTCTTCATCAAAATCCTCCTCATCTCACAAGCATCGGAGGGTTTCATCTCCAAGGTGGGAGGTCCGATCGGTTGTAAAGAGTGATGAATTTCACCCAATTGTGATTGAGGTTTCCCCTCACAACAATATCCCGACAAATTGCAAACCCGGGAGCTCTGTTCATGGTGGCTCTATTCCGAGGAAAGAGTCATCTTACAAGATCTCTACAACTCTGACGAAGAGGGCTCGTCAGAGGCAACGTCAGAAGATGGCCCGCCAACTTGCGAAGGCCATGGAGTCGACAGACGGAGTTCATTATTATATGAACTCACACAATCAGAGGCGTCAAGAAATCACGGCGTCTCAATCCCAAACCGTCAGCACGCCCATCAAGGAGGAATGGATTCTCGTCAAGAGGACCCATTTGACGAAGGAGTGCACCCAAAAGCGTCGTGCACGTGCCGCCCGTGCGCGTGCTATTATACGCAAGGTGCAAGAGTCAAAATTGGCCAAGGGATCAATTCAAAGCCACAAAGTCTGGATTCCAAAATCTGCAAGACAAAAATGGCTTTTCTGCCGGTGACATCTAACCGCTCGCCCAAAGAGCACTTGGCCGAAACAGTCCAAAGTGTCTCGGCCAAAGAGCACTTGGCCGAGACACTTCCAACTATCTCAGCCAAGAGGGTGCTTCTCCCCCTCGCCCATCAGCCTCTCTTGCTGTTGTGTCAACAACAAAACCCGAGAATCTATCAACTTCGGTGTTTAATCGCCTCGGTCCACAGCCTAGAAACCAAGACAAAGCACCAGTGAAGGAACGCTTGGGTCACGCAGTCCATACACGACAGCAGACTGGGGGTCGTGTCCAGACTCAAATGGGTATTCAAAAGTGTCTCGAGCAACCTGGGACATCTCAAGCCTCAAGAATTCCTATCGCATCTCGTTTGAGCATCCCTCAGGGGGTCCGCGAGTCTGCTGAAGGGAAGAATTTAAAGTGTGTGATTCGCAAAGTCATAAGAGATGACCATACAATTGTGGTTCATGTAAAGACAACTTCAGTTGACAAGGCCGAACGATCAAAAGTGCCTCCTAAGGAGTGTGCCAGGTCGAATGGTCAACGCCCCTAAAAGAAGACGTGTCTTCTAATTAAAGATAACGTTACACTTGGGGTTGAAAGTGCAATCCATGATGAACCACACCAACAAACAATATGGCGCCCTGGTTGTTACACTAAGAGACCACATTATCAGGCCGGAGATCGCAACACACGCAAAAGGACAATTGATGAAATAGATTGTTCTTGCTCGTGTGCATGACTGATCAAGACATTACTATCAGGATGTGATTGCTTCGAGTCGAAGGCTCGTCCGCAAAGAGCTTCTGTGTTCGAAAGGCTTTCCCTGCCAACAGCGAAAGAGTCGAAGCCAAGGCCAAGACGCTTCCGAAGAAGGAAATCTGCCATCCAACGAGATGAATTCCCCGAAGTTACCATTAACATGGTAAACAAGGGAAAGGGAGAGGCTGTGACGGACACAGATCCTGACTTCACTCCTGAAGAAAAAGTTAGCACTCGAATTTTCCAGAGAATGTCTCGATTATAACTGCGGGCTACAAGATGCAGAGATTATAGAAGGATGCATGAGGGGGATTCGTCTAAAGATGAGATCTCCGATGCCTGCTCAGCAATGGCATCCGATGACACAATATCAAGCGTGGGTCAGGCTAGAGAAGCTTATGCTATCACTCCTGAAACGCTGGCTCAAATATTGCAAGAAGCTTTAGCTAAACAGAGAGAAGAGCTTAAGACTGAGATGAAAACAGAAATGGAATTAGCTATGCAGCAGATGAGGGAGTTACAAAGTCAGAAGGCTCCACAACCTGAGTCTAGTCAACAAGGCGGACCCAGTCACCGTGTCGCTCACGATATAGAAGATAGTGATGCGGAAGTGGATGAAACCATCATTGCCGACCAACCTCCGAGGAAAACTACATCAGGTACTCAAGGTGGGGATGGCCCAACTCATCCTACTGGGAGTAATCTGACTAATCATCCGAAGCAAGGTGAGGGTGAAAGTGAAAAAATAAAAGAGCTTGAAGGCAAGATCAATGCTCTAATATCCGCTCAAGAAGTTAAGAAGACCGGCATTCCATGTCCATACCCAAGAGAGTGGGACTCAATTCCGTACCCATCAAAGTTTAATTTGATTAACTTCACACCATTTGATGGAAGAGGCTCACCCATGCATCATTTAATCTACTTCAAATCTCATTTGGGTGTGATATCGGGAAACGAGCCTTTGATGGTTCGGTCATTCGTAGGTACCCTTCACGGGGCCGCCTTCGATTGGTATCGAAGACTCAAGTCTGGGAGTATCAATTATTAGGATGATATGGAGAGTTTCTTTCTCAATAACTTCTTTGATGATGATACCGAAGTCTCGATCGGGACCCTCTTGGATGAAAAATAGAAGAGTGGAGAGTCGATTGACTGGTTCGTCAAACGCTTCCGCAATAAAGCCATGAACTGCAGGGATCCAGTCACCGAGGAGTTCATATTGCAAACATGTCACAACAATCTTTCTCTAGATTTGTTGAAAGCCATGGGAGTTGTAGCACCGACCACATGGAAAGAATTGAAGCTTCGAGGAGAACAAGCTGAGCAATTCCTCAAAAGGAAGAAGAATGAGAGAGGCCAACCAAACACGAGCCCCTCAAAGTCAAATTTTGTACCCTGTGGCAAAGGAAAGGTGCCAACTACTACTGTTGATGCAAATCAGACGTTCCAGCAGTAACGTCAATAATCACCACAGCAGCAGCAACCAGAGCTGAGATTTCAACAAAAATCTCAAGAGTTACAAAAGACTCCGGATTCAAGATTTCAGAGAACTTACACTTTTAAGGAGGAAGAAGTTCCAGTCATCTTCAAATACCTCCTGGACAATAACAAGATCAAGTTGCCTCCGATCACAAATCAGGAGGAGGCTAATAAGATCTCAGACTCTCAAGATTATTCATATCACAGGAGGGTCCATCATCCGACTAAGAATTGCTTCGTCCTCAAAGACAAGATCCAAGCTTTGATCGATGCCGGTATCATAACGGCAAAGAAAGAAAAGAAAGTCGGTTCCAATATGGTGGCTATCAATTTCGAATCCATGCCACCCATGCTGTACCAACAGAAGATTGTCCTAAAAGTGGAAGTCAAGACGGTCAATGATGATCCACATGGTCAACGTCAGAAGGGGTTAGTTGCACACACAGCCCCTAACGGCGAAGTACTTTGGATTCATCCAGACCTCCTTCAAGATTAGCAATGGACCGGATCTTCCTCGACACAGAAATCCAGGCATAAAGGCAAGTCTTGTAGTCACATCTCACCAACTCTAGAGGAAGGTGACGAGAAAATTCCAACCCTTTCGTCTTCTGAAAATGAGCACGAAGTTCTTGTGGCGGAAAGAGAACCAACTCATGCTACCAGTAGTGGAAATGAGTATCAGTTTCAATATCCTAAAAACGAGCCTCAGCCACAGGTGCTTTCCTCACGGCCGCCGATTGATAACGAACGGAAAAAGGAAAAAGAGGTTTTGAATCGGAAACAATCACGATTTAATAAACCGATTGGAAGAGACAAGCCAGAAAGCTCGAACGCTCAGTATCGTTTCGATGTCATGGCTCAGCTGGCCAACATCCCAGTAAGAATAACTCTTTACGAGTTGCTGCGTCTCTCCAAAAAAACCAGAGAGGCTTTGCAAGAAGCATTAGCTGATTCAGAAGCCTTTATCACACAAGTCAAGCAGGTTCCTGAAAAGCCTGAACACTGCAACCTGGCGGCTAAGCATTTTTCTTGCATCACGTTCACCCAAGATAATATGCAAGTGAGAAATTCAAAGCATGACAAGCCTTTGTATTTTACTGGGTACATTGGCTCGGTTGTCGTCAACCAAATTCAAGTCGACTCGGGATCCGCAGTCAGCATCATGCCACTCTGATTAATGTATCATCTCGGAATTCCAGCTAGCAAGTTGGCTTCTACAGGCACTGTCATTTATGAATTCAATACCAGCGGTTCCGGACCTTTGGGTAAGATTCGAGTAAAATGCTAGCTTGGGGATCTCAAGTCCGAAGTCACATGCTATGTCATCGACGCTGAGACTTCTTACAATCTACTATTTGGTCGACCTTGGATCCATAGTAATGTCATAGTCTCGTCTACATTACATCAGTGTTTAAAATATATCGACACTGATAATGTAGTCAAGACGGTGGTCGCGGACAAGCAGCCATTCAAGGGTGTTTGGGTCGAAAGTTGCTTCCATTTGTAAAACTTGAGAAAATTACACTTTTGGTTCTCAGTTACAAAGAAATTTAAATAACTCTCTCACAAACTCGAACAAGAGACCCTACAAGTGTAGATCTCCTGTTTTCGTGGGACTTTGCCTGTGCCGGGGATGCGTAATCCGTGGACCACCGAGCAGCGATCGTCGAATCGACGGGGTTTAGTTGATGCTTCGCAAAGGAAACAAGAACTTCAAAGAAATATCTTAGCAAAGTAAGATATCTACTCTTCTCAAGAATAAGTCAAAGCTTAAACTCGAGGAATCTCCGTGTGGATCGTGTTCTTGAACTCCGAAGCTTAGATCTCGATTGCCCTTTCGATGGCCGACCCTCGCCCAAGTGGACGTAGGAGGGTATTTATAGTCTTTGGGAAACGTGCCCTCAAGAAACACAAGTGTCATAAGTGCTCCACATTTGCGGTTAAGCGGCGGCATTTCCAGTATTTGCCCATTTGTGGCGGCGGTATGGGCTACCAGCGTCAAGCTGCCCGGCTCCGGCGGCGATTAATGGCTACCTATTTGGCGGCGGCGGTATGGGCTACCAGCGTCAAGCGCCCGGCTCCTGGCGGCGATGTCGTCCCCATTGTTGTAGGTTTCCACGCTTTTTAGGCACAATTAAATGCCCTAGAATTACGCTTAGTGGGCGTATCTTCGCGGTAACCGCCCATTAAAGTATCTCAACGCTCTTTATGCTGATAAAGTCAATTGGGCCCCACCAAAGATTGATTTAGACCCTTCAAGAGCTCGCTCTAAATATCCCGGGTGTCTTGATTATCACATTTTAATTACATTTTTATACCCTTATTACCTATGTTATATGAATAACGATATTACTAATAATCATTTTTATCTTATTTTGCGTGTTAATAAAGAAATAATGAATAAAAGCCCAAATGACTCAAATTCTCAATTTCTACCAATATTTGAAGCCCAAATCAAGACAAACCAAGGCCCAAGATACCAAATTGATCCAAGAGAAATTCGTGAAGAAAAATCAAGAAAAGACAAATTCGTTGGGAACCAATCGGTTGACCAACCGGTTATTAACCGGTTATTAACCGACGGCCAACCGACGGTTCCCAAATGCATTCCGTGATTAATGGTGGATTTCTCTTCCTTTTGGCTAGGTTTGATCCAATGGTTCACATCAACTCCGTTGGGCTATAAATAGGGTGAAGGCCGAGTGTTTTGAGTGTGAAATATTTTGTAAAACTCCATTTGGAGAGGAGGGTTACTCTTAATTGAGGAGACCTTCCAAAATTGTAACTTTTGTTACACAATAAATGAAAATTTTCACCCTTCAATTTCCTTTCTCTTCTTCTAATCCAAGGACCAAAAGGAGGATTAGATTAAGATCGAGTTGTTGGTTTCTATTTTATTTCTTTTTCATTTTCTTCTTTATTTTCTTGTTTGTAGAATAGATTTACTTTCATGCAATTTACTTTCTTGCAATTTACTTTCATGCAATTTAATTCCTTGCAATTTACTTTCATGCAATGTATTTACTTTCTAGAATAGATTTTTCTTTTCTTTAATTCACCTTGAGGCTAGAACCCTCTTGGGAATTACCCTTTTCTAAGTGTGGAGCCAATATTCGTGGGATCCCTAGAGATTGTTTGAAACTAGCTAACAAATCCAACTCATTTTCATGAGATTGAGATAAGCTAAGTGGATCTACTCTAGATTCCTCATATCTTTAATTAATCCTCCATACTTTACCTTCTTGATTTTGCACTTATCCTTATTTTTCATTTGTTTGTTATTTTCCTTTATTCTTGATTTTGATTTTCCTCTCCTCTCTCTCTCAATCTTGCTTTCTTTTATTTTGCACTTATTTTCTCTCAATCTCATATTCCCTTCATGTGCATATAATCTCAAACCTAGTTTTGTTATTATGTGCATATAACCACAACCACATTCTCAACTTTATTTTCTCCTCTTTTGCACATAATCCACAATCCACTCTCTTTTATCCCTCCACATCCACTCTCACCATTTCCTTACTTTCATTTTATTTGTACATAAACTCCTAATTGTCGCGCATAATTTGAGAACCAAAACTCGAGCAAAACTCCTCCTACTTTCCCGTTCCTCGTGGGATCGATAATCTTTTATACTATAACTTGATAAGGGTTGTATACTTGCAACTTAGGAGGTAATCATTTATTTCCCATTAAGTTTTTGGCGCCGTTGCCGGGGAACGGTGCATAAGTAGGATTTTCATTAAGTTTGGTTTTTATTTTGTGTGTTTTCTTTTGTGTAGGAACTTGGAGCTTGAAGATCAAGAGTTGAAGATTCAAGATTGAAGAATTGCCTCCAACGAGGCTTTGCATTGCTTTTGCGTGGGTAACTTCTCTATCTAGTATTTTCAATTCCACCATTTAGATAGTTCATATACATTAGAGACAATTAGGATAAAAAAAAAATAAAAAAATAAAAAAAAAGGTTTTTCCCTTGTCGACCCTAATAAACTTCTTTTTTTTTATTTGTCGACCATAATAAAAAAAAAATAAAAAGATTTTTGTTTTTGCATCCTTTTTAGTTGCTTTTAATTCTTAGGGTTGCATTTCATATAATAGTAGGAATTCACCAAGTGATTTGAGCATCTTGATTTGGCACACACTTGAAAATATCTTAAGGGCAAAACTCATTAATCAAGATAAGGTGAGGGATTTCATCACCCTTTCCTTAGCCCAAAAATCACTAATTCCTCACTACACATACCAAGCCTCTTAAAATTGATTAGACGTTGGCCCCTAAGGATTCGAGCTCATTAAGGAACAATAATTTCTTAAGTGAACCGGTCCAAGTTTATTTGGATTAATTGGTGTCTAAGGCAAGGTTTAGGGGTTGCGTGGCTCGAGAAAGGAAAGAGGTACTTAATTGATCTTTGATCTCCCTCTAGTACTATCCTTACCTGGCTAATTACCCAAGTAAACTTTGATCTTTTCATTAAGGGAATTCTTGGTTAGGAGCTGGTCTAAGTCAAGTTTAGGCTTAACCCTAGAGTTAGGGTGATTGAAAAGTGATTGCCTTGATTTATTTTTAGTTAGTTTTTCTCATCTTCTTAACTTTTTCTCTTATCCTTTTCAAATAAAAAAAAAAAAATTTTTGATTGTGGTGTATGCAAACTTGGGTTAGGGATAATACTAATCGCTTAATTCGCTTTTGATTCATCTCTTGAACCAAACGAAATGGCTAATACCAACCCACTGTTCTTCAAGATGTTTGTTACCCCACTAGAAATGCAATCCCTCTTGCATAAAACTCCCCGAGGTAAATGAAACCAATTTTGAACTTCGACCGCATTTCATAAACATGCTTCCCAAATTCTTAGGAGCCAAACCAAGACGATACATCTTTATCTCCTAATTTGAAGAAGTTTGCCTCATGATTAAGATGAGGGACTTAACTGAAGATGCGATCAAACTCCGATTTATTCCATTTGCCCTTAAGGACAAAGCCAAAAATGGTCAGATAGCTTGCCCACGATTCCATCTCAACTTGGGGTGAATTTGTAACAGCTTTTCCAAAAATTCTTTCCTATCCACAAAACAATCAAGCTTAGAAACAGATTCAAAATTTTAAAATTGTCCCTGAGAACCTTTTGGAAGTATTTTGACAAATTCAAAGATCTTCTTATCCAATGTCCTCACCATGGTCTTGAAAAGTGGCGATTATGCCAAATCATTTATGAAGGATTGGATTATTCTTCAAAACTTCCTTAGAGTCAATGTGTCAAGGGGATTTCATGAAGAAAAATGCCGATGAAGCTTGGGACTTTTAGAGAGTTTATCCGAGAAAACCATGCAAGGGGAACATTGTGATGACCGTGTTTCATCGCTTCCCAACCCAAAACCAAATGGTCCGTCCTTAGAAACTAACATAGCCTCAAGCAAAGATGGCTACAATCATGCGTAGGTTAGAAGCTTTAGAAGTCAAAGAACGAGCTCCTGCTCAAATCAACCAAGTTTCGCCAGTTGTCATAACTGTCTGTCTCCATCTCATGTTTCAGAGGAATGTCCTCTTTAGGATCGGTGACCACTAGGTCAGATCAAGCTGCATTTGGTAGGTAAATGATCCATTTTCTCCAACCTACAATCCGTGTTGGAGAAATCATCCAAATTTTGCATGGAACCGGGGAACTACTCCGAAATCAAAATTTCACTCCCTCTTCAACCCAACAATTCTCTAGGGCAATGCAGCCTCTCAATTTTCAACAATCAAATCTGTCATTTCAAAATCAATCTCCTCATCACCAATCTGCAAATCACACTCCTCAAATTGCGGATCATGATAAACGTCTTAATGTTCTGGAAAAGGGTCTAGATACTTTGATTAAAACCTCTACACGCACTACCTAACTTATTGACTCAAACATCAAACATTTGAATTCCTTCATGCAATCAACTGGCATTTCAAAATCAATCTCCTCATCACCAATCTGCAAATCACACTCCTCAAATTGCGGATCATGATAAACGCCTTAATGTTCGAAAAGGGTCTAGATACTTTGATTAAAACCTCTACACGCACTACCTAACTTATTGACTCAAACATCAAACACGCCAATTCCTTCATGCAATCAACCGCAAATCCTCACCTCCAACACTCAAGCCATAGCTAGGTTAGAAACCCAACTTGGTCAACTAGCTAATGCCATGAGTGAGAGAGAGAAAGGAACTTTTCCGAGTCAACCCGCTGTAGGCGCTAAAATTGCTTATCAATACCCAAACAAGACTCAGAACGGTGGGTTGACAACCGACGATCCATCCGACGGCGCCGACTAACGCCGCCGACGGATTACGCCGCGAAAACGATAAAGCGAGTCGACGAACCCATGAAGTGAGTCGGCGAGGCGCACGAGCCAAAAACGACACGCCGTGGAGAAAACCCGACGACGGCTCAACGAGGCGAAGTTGGCTAAACTCAAACGCCGACGAGACGAATCAACCGCATTTAGTCCGCCGATGCAAACGAGCCGCTTGAACTCGAAGTTGATCGGACACGGACTCAAACCCAACGGCGACATCACCGAGCAAAACTAAGCCCTAAGACCGAAGAGTCAACGGAAATCGACGAAGAATCGACGGAGAAACGCTAAACGGGCGGAAAAGCGACGCTGAGGCAACACCTCGCCAAATGGTTGGTGGCTCGGCCACCATGGTAGAGCCACCGACCCGACACTGGCGAGGTGGCTCGACCAAGTGGCGAGCCCTTGGCTTGGCGCACCTTTTTGTATAAATAGGGGGTCTTGCTCATGGAGGGGGTTCGATTTGCCGAGGTTGGATTTTACGGGTTTTGGCGGACTTCAAGAGCCCTCGCGAGATCTACGACGACGGTTCGAAAGCACCGGCGAAGCTCAAGTCCACCGACGCCGATCTATAGGCGGAAGGTAAACAAACTCGGTCGAACTACAGATACCCTCTAGGTTAAGCCGTCTTAACCTCGGGGATATATTGTGATTTCTCCTTGTAGATCTCACCCGCCGGCGATCCTCTCCTTCGTGAGTGCGATCCCCGCAGCGCATCCTCTCCTTCGTGAGTGTGATCCTCAGCGCTTCGCTTCCTTCGCGGAACGAGCCCCTACGCCTCAGAAGTTCCGAACCCGGTTTACACCGTGATCGGATTGCGGTGGTCAGCGGACGAATAAAAGTCCCGACACGGGCAAAGAACCCACGCAAGCCGGTGATCCCGTAAAATAGAGATCCTCGTGTTTGTTCACAAAAGGAAGAGAGTTGTAATTTTCGCTTTCATTGTACGCCTAAAATAAAGGCATTTCTTTTGTTTGAAATTTTGTTGTAGGCCAACGGCCGTAAGCAAATTCAAACGAGCAATGAATAACAAACCAACTTTCCCTCAACAAGCCGGGCGATTACATAGAGCCAACGGCTTCAATTAAGAAGCCGCCGTGTCGTAGCCGCTGATTCAGATCCCGATCAAGAAGAAGTCAAAGGCCTCGGCGACGATAGAAAAAAATTGCGCCGCCTCGACTCGCTAAGGGGCCGCTGCCCCTTGACCCCCCGCTAACCGGCTAGCGGACCAAAAACTCTACGTAGGGGTAATAATTCCGCCCAAATAAGTTAACCAATCCAAGTTGATCCGGGTTCGGCTGTGGGTATCATACTATCGCCCTTGTCCAAGTCGCCCTCCCCCATCCGAAGGATCTCCGCCGCAAGAAAGATCCGCTGGTCCTCGGCCCGAATTTTAAGGCGAGGATCTTAACTCCGCCGTTGTCGGTTGCACCAAATGGCATCCTTCCAAAGATCCAAGATCACCGGATCTACGCAGAGATCACCGCTGATGGCGTCGACTCTCTCAAAGAGAGCTCCGCCAGAGGCGACGCCAACGCTTAGCTGCGGAGTTCACCAAGACCACGGAATCGGTCGGCGATTATGCGCTACAAAGTGGATCTGAAGTCCAGGAGAATGTCAAGAACCTCATCAACAGACGGTCGGCAACCCCTCCAAGCCGTCAACAAATGATTGGGTCCACGTCAAACGGAACCGATCAACACTTGAAGAATGTATCCGGAGGCGCCGTGCATTGCTTGCACACGCACGGGCTCTAGTTGAAGAAAGGAGAAGTGGACAAGAAGCCACCAAGAATGCACCAAGTTTGGAGGCCAAAACCCGGAGCAACGGTTCGGGCCAAGGCCGAAGTATCAACTGAGGATCAGCCACCCCAATCTGATTCTACAAAGGCTCGGCCACCCCAGGATGATCTCCGTCAGGAGTCACCCCCAATATCGATTCCACCTCCGGCGATCGCATCCAAGTTACCGTCCACCTCAGTGCCCGCTTCGGTCGAACTCGCTGGAGCTTTCCAAAGCAAGAAAACGGCTTTGGAGCACCTCGGCTCATTGCATGATGATCGAGGAAAAATTCCGATCAAAGAACGATTGGGCCCGGGTCACTCCTAGTGCAGGGGGTCGCACCCTCCTCAACCATGATAGGAAGACTCTTGTAGCTGCTTGCACCAGGTTACGGATTAAAGTCCAAGAGCCTGTCAAAGATTCACACTCGCGAAAGCATACGTCGCGGCGAGTGACTAATAAGGCAATTCATCCTCAGATGGAGATGTTTTCATCGAGTGACGAGGACGTTATACCTGAGAAGTCGTACCAACACACGAGGGGTTGCGCCGGCATTCATGCCGATGAGTTGTACTATCGTGCTGGGGGTACGATTAAATCTCGAAAGAGAAGTTCCCCCTAATTGAACACGCATTGTCCGTGTTCTCAAACTATCGAGGCGGTGTTGTCGAATGTAATCGCACTCAAGCCACCAAGAAGGCGCCGCTTGATAAGCTTGGCAACAAAATGCCAAGAAGATCGGAGTCTCAAAGGCGATATGACCAACAGAGGGTTGGGATACTTAATCCTCCTCGAAGATGAATGCTCATGGTCGATTGATAATAGTCCACCCTGAGGGAGACGACATTCGCCCGACTCTTCGCTTGGGATTCTCGACACCAGCCTGAGAAGCTTTCAAGGCTTTGATGTCGAATATGGCCACGATCGATCCTCGCTACTATTGAGGGTGATGAAGATATGCCAACATGGGAAGACCCATGGATCCATCAACTCGAGCGCTTTGGGGATAGGTTTGAACAAAGAGAACCCCCACTAAGGATGAGGTAGCCCAAAGTTAATATGGGTAATGAAGAGCATCCCAAGCTCATAAACATCAAGAATACTCTTCCCTCGGAAGAAAAGGAAGAGTTGATCGCCCTAATCGTGGAATATATCGATGTATTTGCTCGAGCTACGAGGACATGCCAGACTCGACCCTAATGTGGCAACACATCGCCAACATCAACGTGGATGTCAAACCCGCCAAGCAATCGCGAAGACGGTTTCGCCCACAAATCTTACAGCATCGTGAGACGAAGTAAAGAAACTCATAGAATCGGATTCATCGAGGAAATTCAACACCGGATTGGGTGGCTAATATAGTCCCGGCCATGAAGAAGAATGGTTCGATTAGGATCCGTGGTCGACTACGAGACCTAAACGCCGCTGCCCAAAGGATGATTTCCTCGCCAATCACCGACGCCATAGTTGACAATACGGTGGATTCGAGAGGATGTCCTTTATGGATGGTTTCTCGGGTTACAATCAAATCAAGATGCACCGATGGCGTAAACACACAGGCGTTGAGCGCCCATCGGTATATTTTGCTACACGGTCATGCCGCTCGGTTTAAAGAACGCCGCGCAACATACCAGCGAGCAATGACTAAAATTTTCCAGGATCATCTCCGGAAAACGGTCGAATGCTACGTCGATGACTTGGTCGTGAAAAGCCGTGACAAAGGAGATCATATCAAAGATCTTAGAACGGTATTCGAGCTCATGCGGACTCATCAGCTAAAGATGAACCCTGCCAAATCCTTCCTTGGGATGTCGAGTGGCAAGTTCCTCGGCTTCGTCGTCACCGACAAAGGAATCCACGTCGATCCTGATAAAGTGAAGGCCATTCAAGAGTTGCAACCTCCGAAATCGAGAGAACTCGGGGTTACAAGGGCGACATGACATCCGACGGTTCATATCGAACCTATCCGGGAAGTGCCAACCATTCTCAAAATTGAATAAGAAGGGCGGTCATTTATTTGGGATGACGCCGTAAGGCATTTGAAGAGATCAAATCAGATCTCGCTAAACCTCCCGCTCTTGTTGCACCGCTGCCGGAAAACCGCTTTTGATCTACGCCAAGGCAACGGATCACTCGTTAAGCGCTTTACTTGCAAAGGCGGCGGCAGTGATCCGCGAGCGAACGGTGTATTACAGGAACATTGGTGGTGGCGAGTCTCGATACCCAATGGTCGAAGCAAGCAGCCTTGCATTAGTGTTCGCGATTCGTAAGATGCTACACTATTTAGTCGGGCGACGATTTATGTTATTCTAACGAACCGGTCCGGATATTTATGACCCACCGGCTTCAATGAGTTGGCGTTTGGCGAAATGGGCCTTGCTCTTGTCCCAATACGACCTGCACTTCAAACAATGTAAGTCACCAAAGGGCAAGCGATTTGCGATCTCTTGGTCGCCAACCCGACAACGGATGCGTTGAGCTATATGATGATCTTCCTGATGAAGTCCAGAAGTCAACACTACGCCGCACCAACAAATATGGCGATTGTACTTTGACGGAGCTTCGGCCACTAATGTAGCAAGTACCCCGACGCTTCCAAAATCTCCACCGAGTCGGAGTTGTCTTGATTTCCGGAATCATGTCATGCCCGTGCTTATTCACTCACCAACCTCGCTCCAATAACGAGCCGAATACAACGCTACTTATCGGGCTTAGCTTCGCCAAAGAGCCGGGGTCAATATCTCAAGCTGCATGGAGATTCACAACCGATAGTTAAGCAGTCCGTGGTGACTACGGTGAGGAACTCGACCGTCCCCTATCATCGTAGCCGCTGAAATGGCCGACTCATTCAAGAATTCTTCATCGAATATATCCCACGCCCAAAACGCCACGCAGATGCACCGGGCGGCGTTAGTCGTCGTTAGCACAACCTTCCGAGACCGAGCAATTAGTTACGGTCGGGACTCACCGACTCTTCGCACTAATATATGATGGGGTACAAGAAGACAAAGGGTAGTTACCAAAGAGGTACATGCAACCCAAACCAAGTTAGAGCCCCGAGATTGGCGCTTCCTATCGCCGACACGCTTTACACGGTATTCTCACGAAGACGGAAGGAGAGAGAGTCAATCCGCGAAGAGCTCCTGATTCTTTTACGACACGAAACCCGTGATGCTATATCGCCGGTACGATGGTCTTTACTCCGATGCCTTTCAAACAAGGAGGCGTAAGAGGTCCTTCGAAGCACACGAAGGTGAATGTGGTCTTATGCGGTCCGGCTCCTACCCTGAATCGGAGAATGGGCTACTTTGGCCCACGATGATTAATGACGCAATGAAGCACGCCGAAATGTCACGCGGTCGATTCACGCAATTATATGCATCGCCTCCGTAGTACCGCATCCTTCGCCACGCCCCGCCATTCGAGACATGGGGAATGGACGCTGTAGGTCCCATTTTTCCTCCGTCGGTTAAAGGAGATCGCTTTATTCTAGCGATCACCGACTATTTCTCCAAGTGGGTCAAGCAATCCCACTAAAGGAGGTCAAGGCGAAGTACCGCCATCGATTCATCAAACACCATGTCATCTATCGACATGGTGTCCCAAGACGGATCGTGCATGACAACGGTCCCCAATTTATCGGCAATTCCTTCATCAAGTTTTGCGAAAATTCAAGATAGAATACATTCTTCCTCTCTTGTCTTAGATTCTGAGTGGAGATCCCACTCTTAGTTTCTCATTGGGAAATAGAGTACATTCTTTCTTTCCCACATTTTACCCGAGATAGAATACATTCTTCCTCTCTTGTCTTAGATTCTGAGTGGAGATCCCACTCTTAGTTTCTCATTGGGAAATAGAGTACATTCTTTCTTTCCCACATTTTACCCGAGATAGAATACATTCTTCCTCTCTTGTCTTAGATTCTGAGTGGAGATCCCACTCTTAGTTTCTCATTGGGAAATAGAGTACATTCTTTCTTTCCCACATTTTACCCGAGATAGAGACAAGATCCTCCTTCTTCTCCATCAATAAGAGATAGGATACAAAACCTTCCTCTCTTGTCTTAGATTCTGAGTGGAGATCCCACTCTTAGTTTCTCATTGGGAAATAGAGTACATTCTTTCTTTCCCACATTTTACCCGAGATAGAGACAAGATCCTCCTTCTTCTCCATCAATAAGAGATAGGATACAAAACCTTCCTCTCTTGTCTTAGATTCTGAGTGGAGATCCCACTCTTAGTTTCTCATTGGGAAATAGAGTACATTCTTTCTTTCCCACATTTTACCCGAGATAGAGACAAGATCCTCCTTCTTCTCCATCAATAAGAGATAGGATACAAAACCTTCCTCTCTTGTCTTAGATTCTGAGTGGAGATCCCACTCTTAGTTTCTCATTGGGAAATAGAGTACATTCTTTCTTTCCCACATTTTACCCGAGATAGAATACATTCTTCCTCTCTTGTCTTAGATTCTGAGTGGAGATCCCACTCTTAGTTTCTCATTGGGAAATAGAGTACATTCTTTCTTTCCCACATTTTACCCGAGATAGAGACAAGATCCTCCTTCTTCTCCATCAATAAGAGATAGGATACAAAACCTTCCTCTCTTGTCTTAGATTCTGAGTGGAGATCCCACTCTTAGTTTCTCATTGGGAAATAGAGTACATTCTTTCTTTCCCACATTTTACCCGAGATAGAATACATTCTTCCTCTCTTGTCTTAGATTCTGAGTGGAGATCCCACTCTTAGTTTCTCATTGGGAAATAGAGTACATTCTTTCTTTCCCACATTTTACCCGAGATAGAATACATTCTTCCTCTCTTGTCTTAGATTCTGAGTGGAGATCCCACTCTTAGTTTCTCATTGGGAAATAGAGTACATTCTTTCTTTCCCACATTTTACCCGAGATAGAATACATTCTTCCTCTCTTGTCTTAGATTCTGAGTGGAGATCCCACTCTTAGTTTCTCATTGGGAAATAGAGTACATTCTTTCTTTCCCACATTTTACCCGAGATAGAGACAAGATCCTCCTTCTTCTCCATCAATAAGAGATAGGATACAAAACCTTCCTCTCTTGTCTTAGATTCTGAGTGGAGATCCCACTCTTAGTTTCTCATTGGGAAATAGAGTACATTCTTTCTTTCCCACATTTTACCCGAGATAGAGACAAGATCCTCCTTCTTCTCCATCAATAAGAGATAGGATACAAAACCTTCCTCTCTTGTCTTAGATTCTGAGTGGAGATCCCACTCTTAGTTTCTCATTGGGAAATAGAGTACATTCTTTCTTTCCCACATTTTACCCGAGATAGAATACATTCTTCCTCTCTTGTCTTAGATTCTGAGTGGAGATCCCACTCTTAGTTTCTCATTGGGAAATAGAGTACATTCTTTCTTTCCCACATTTTACCCGAGATAGAATACATTCTTCCTCTCTTGTCTTAGATTCTGAGTGGAGATCCCACTCTTAGTTTCTCATTGGGAAATAGAGTACATTCTTTCTTTCCCACATTTTACCCGAGATAGAGACAAGATCCTCCTTCTTCTCCATCAATAAGAGATAGGATACAAAACCTTCCTCTCTTGTCTTAGATTCTGAGTGGAGATCCCACTCTTAGTTTCTCATTGGGAAATAGAGTACATTCTTTCTTTCCCACATTTTACCCGAGATAGAGACAAGATCCTCCTTCTTCTCCATCAATAAGAGATAGGATACAAAACCTTCCTCTCTTGTCTTAGATTCTGAGTGGAGATCCCACTCTTAGTTTCTCATTGGGAAATAGAGTACATTCTTTCTTTCCCACATTTTACCCGAGATAGAATACATTCTTCCTCTCTTGTCTTAGATTCTGAGTGGAGATCCCACTCTTAGTTTCTCATTGGGAAATAGAGTACATTCTTTCTTTCCCACATTTTACCCGAGATAGAATACATTCTTCCTCTCTTGTCTTAGATTCTGAGTGGAGATCCCACTCTTAGTTTCTCATTGGGAAATAGAGTACATTCTTTCTTTCCCACATTTTACCCGAGATAGAATACATTCTTCCTCTCTTGTCTTAGATTCTGAGTGGAGATCCCACTCTTAGTTTCTCATTGGGAAATAGAGTACATTCTTTCTTTCCCACATTTTACCCGAGATAGAATACATTCTTCCTCTCTTGTCTTAGATTCTGAGTGGAGATCCCACTCTTAGTTTCTCATTGGGAAATAGAGTACATTCTTTCTTTCCCACATTTTACCCGAGATAGAATACATTCTTCCTCTCTTGTCTTAGATTCTGAGTGGAGATCCCACTCTTAGTTTCTCATTGGGAAATAGAGTACATTCTTTCTTTCCCACATTTTACCCGAGATAGAATACATTCTTCCTCTCTTGTCTTAGATTCTGAGTGGAGATCCCACTCTTAGTTTCTCATTGGGAAATAGAGTACATTCTTTCTTTCCCACATTTTACCCGAGATAGAATACATTCTTCCTCTCTTGTCTTAGATTCTGAGTGGAGATCCCACTCTTAGTTTCTCATTGGGAAATAGAGTACATTCTTTCTTTCCCACATTTTACCCGAGATAGAATACATTCTTCCTCTCTTGTCTTAGATTCTGAGTGGAGATCCCACTCTTAGTTTCTCATTGGGAAATAGAGTACATTCTTTCTTTCCCACATTTTACCCGAGATAGAATACATTCTTCCTTTCCCACATTTTACCCGAGATAGAATACATTCTTCCTCTCTTGTCTTAGATTCTCTGAGTGGAGATCCCACTCTTAGTCTCATCTTTCAAGATTCTCAAAATGGAGATCCCATTTTAGTCTCTCCCATTGGAAGCAGGACAAAAATCCTTCCTTTCCAATATCCTGAGATAGGAGACAAGATCCTCCTTCTTCTCCATCAATAAGAGATAGGATACAAAACCTTCCTCTCTTATTTCAAATTGTGAGCACCGGAGATAGGACACAAAACCTTCCTCTCCACCGGCAAGAGATAGGATACAAAACCTTCCTCTCTTATTTCAAATTGTGAGCACCGGAGATAGGACACAAAACCTTCCTCTCCACCGGCAAGAGATAGGATACAAAACCTTCCTCTCCACCGGCAAGAGATAGGATACAAAACCTTCCTCTCCACCGGCAAGAGATAGGATACAAAACCTTCCTCTCTTGTCTTAGATTCTGAGTGGAGATCCCACTCTTAGTTTCTCATTGGGAAATAGAGTACATTCTTTCTTTCCCACATTTTACCCGAGATAGAGACAAGATCCTCCTTCTTCTCCATCAATAAGAGATAGGATACAAAACCTTCCTCTCCACCGGCAAGAGATAGGATACAAAACCTTCCTCTCCACCGGCAAGAGATAGGATACAAAACCTTCCTCTCCACCGGCAAGAGATAGGATACAAAACCTTCCTCTCCACCGGCAAGAGATAGGATACAAAACCTTCCTCTCCACCGGCAAGAGATAGGATACAAAACCTTCCTCTCCACCGGCAAGAGATAGGATACAAAACCTTCCTCTCCACCGGCAAGAGATAGGATACAAAACCTTCCTCTCCACCGGCAAGAGATAGGATACAAAACCTTCCTCTCCACCGGCAAGAGATAGGATACAAAACCTTCCTCTCCACCGGCAAGAGATAGGATACAAAACCTTCCTCTCCACCGGCAAGAGATAGGATACAAAACCTTCCTCTCCACCGGCAAGAGATAGGATACAAAACCTTCCTCTCTTGTCTTAGATTCTGAGTGGAGATCCCACTCTTAGTTTCTCATTGGGAAATAGAGTACATTCTTTCTTTCCCACATTTTACCCGAGATAGAGACAAGATCCTCCTTCTTCTCCATCAATAAGAGATAGGATACAAAACCTTCCTCTCCACCGGCAAGAGATAGGATACAAAACCTTCCTCTCCACCGGCAAGAGATAGGATACAAAACCTTCCTCTCCACCGGCAAGAGATAGGATACAAAACCTTCCTCTCCACCGGCAAGAGATAGGATACAAAACCTTCCTCTCCACCGGCAAGAGATAGGATACAAAACCTTCCTCTCTTGTCTTAGATTCTGAGTGGAGATCCCACTCTTAGTTTCTCATTGGGAAATAGAGTACATTCTTTCTTTCCCACATTTTACCCGAGATAGAGACAAGATCCTCCTTCTTCTCCATCAATAAGAGATAGGATACAAAACCTTCCTCTCCACCGGCAAGAGATAGGATACAAAACCTTCCTCTCCACCGGCAAGAGATAGGATACAAAACCTTCCTCTCCACCGGCAAGAGATAGGATACAAAACCTTCCTCTCCACCGGCAAGAGATAGGATACAAAACCTTCCTCTCCACCGGCAAGAGATAGGATACAAAACCTTCCTCTCCACCGGCAAGAGATAGGATACAAAACCTTCCTCTCCACCGGCAAGAGATAGGATACAAAACCTTCCTCTCCACCGGCAAGAGATAGGATACAAAACCTTCCTCTCCACCGGCAAGAGATAGGATACAAAACCTTCCTCTCTTGTCTTAGATTCTGAGTGGAGATCCCACTCTTAGTTTCTCATTGGGAAATAGAGTACATTCTTTCTTTCCCACATTTTACCCGAGATAGAGACAAGATCCTCCTTCTTCTCCATCAATAAGAGATAGGATACAAAACCTTCCTCTCCACCGGCAAGAGATAGGATACAAAACCTTCCTCTCTTGTCTTAGATTCTGAGTGGAGATCCCACTCTTAGTTTCTCATTGGGAAATAGAGTACATTCTTTCTTTCCCACATTTTACCCGAGATAGAGACAAGATCCTCCTTCTTCTCCATCAATAAGAGATAGGATACAAAACCTTCCTCTCCACCGGCAAGAGATAGGATACAAAACCTTCCTCTCCACCGGCAAGAGATAGGATACAAAACCTTCCTCTCCACCGGCAAGAGATAGGATACAAAACCTTCCTCTCCACCGGCAAGAGATAGGATACAAAACCTTCCTCTCCACCGGCAAGAGATAGGATACAAAACCTTCCTCTCCACCGGCAAGAGATAGGATACAAAACCTTCCTCTCCACCGGCAAGAGATAGGATACAAAACCTTCCTCTCCACCGGCAAGAGATAGGATACAAAACCTTCCTCTCCACCGGCAAGAGATAGGATACAAAACCTTCCTCTCCACCGGCAAGAGATAGGATACAAAACCTTCCTCTCCACCGGCAAGAGATAGGATACAAAACCTTCCTCTCCACCGGCAAGAGATAGGATACAAAACCTTCCTCTCCACCGGCAAGAGATAGGATACAAAACCTTCCTCTCTTGTCTTAGATTCTGAGTGGAGATCCCACTCTTAGTTTCTCATTGGGAAATAGAGTACATTCTTTCTTTCCCACATTTTACCCGAGATAGAGACAAGATCCTCCTTCTTCTCCATCAATAAGAGATAGGATACAAAACCTTCCTCTCCACCGGCAAGAGATAGGATACAAAACCTTCCTCTCCACCGGCAAGAGATAGGATACAAAACCTTCCTCTCCACCGGCAAGAGATAGGATACAAAACCTTCCTCTCCACCGGCAAGAGATAGGATACAAAACCTTCCTCTCCACCGGCAAGAGATAGGATACAAAACCTTCCTCTCCACCGGCAAGAGATAGGATACAAAACCTTCCTCTCCACCGGCAAGAGATAGGATACAAAACCTTCCTCTCCACCGGCAAGAGATAGGATACAAAACCTTCCTCTCTTGTTCATCCTTTACCCGAGATAGAGACAAGATCCTCCTTCCTCTCCACCTTCGGAAATAGAATACATTCTTCCTTTCCCACCTCAATCAACCTTATGACGGTTCAATCCTTCTCCGGCCAAAAGAAAGCCAAGATTCATCTTGGGGTGTTTCATCGAAAGCCTAAGAAGGGATGAAGTCGGCGCTAACTACCTTGTAGCGGTTTAGTCTTTCTCCGATTGAAGAAGACACGAGTTGATTAAGGGTATTCCATCCGAAACCTAAGAAGGGATGAAGTCGGCCCTAACAGCGTCGCGGTTTAGTCTTTCTCCGATTGAAGAAGACACGAGTTGATTCAGGGGTATTTTGTCGAAGCCTAAGAAGGGATAAAGCCAGCCTACCGCAGCGTTCTTGGGTAGTCTATTCCGTGACAAAGGCGAAGCCTACGTATTCAACATCGTAGCATTAAGTCTAAGAGAGTCTCATTCTTTTAGCACAGCGTCCGTGCGGGCGGATCGAGATAATCCGCCGCTAGCCCACTCAAGCGGTAGTTGGTAAAGGCTAGTCAAATCCGTTGAGAGCAGGATCGAATAACCCTAAAGTCGGCGCCTAACTGCGTCGCGGTTTAGTCTTTTCGATTGAAGAAGACACGAGTTGATTAAGGGTATTTCATCCAGAAGCCTAAGAAGGGATTAAGCCAGATACCTTACAGCGTTCTTGCGATCTCTTGCGTAAAGTCAGAACCTATGTATTCAATATCATAGCAACAAGTCTAGAAGAGTTTCATTCTTCTAGCACAGCGTCCGCGTCAGGCAGTTTGGACAATCGCCGCAGCTAATCAAGCGGTAGTTGGTAAAGGCTAATCAAATCCGTTGGCGGTGAGGGTTTGCCAAAAATCCTATAAGTATTATGGTTAATTATTTACGGCGAAATAAAAGAATCATAATAGAGCACAAAGAGGGCAATATGTTTTGCTTAACTCGGATACTTTATTGAGGAAAGCTTGTTGAAGTTCCTCACGAGCTTCACCTGAAAGTCTCTCTGCTGCCATTAAGGGCCTCCATGATCTCCTTCTTGATGTCAACCGGCTTCACGCCGAGTTCAAATTCCTCGAGACACGACCGCTAGAGTCTTTTCTTTGTTGGCCTTATTCGCTTCAAGGCGATCGGGCTCTCCCTCGCGGCTTGAAGCTCTGTTAGGCTCTACTATCCTCGCTTCTCCAGCGGTGACACAAGACCAAAAATGTCCCACGGAAGATGAAGCTTCAGCGGCCGGATCTCCAAATGATGCACAGGCCTCCTTGCATTTGAACCGAGTCGGTAATAGCGCAAGCATCAGGCAAGGCTGTCCGGTGAGCTCTACGATATAGGCGAGCGACTCAAAATCTTGTAGACTTTGGAGCTTAACCTCTAAATGGTGAAATCATCGGCAAGGTGGCACAGGCGGACTCAATCTTCGGATATTTTCCCATGCCCTACTCCAAATAGGATTACAGTATAAACTAATTCACGGTTCTTAGCGAGTTCTGGAGAATATTACCATATTCTTAAGGATAACTCGATAACCCTCAATTTCCTTCATTGTGGGACCTCAAGGAGGATAAAATTACGCGAGAGGCTTATATCGGCGCCGGACAATACCTCGAAAGGACTCCTCCCGTATGTCGGTGCCGATTCATGCATCGCGGCAGGGCCTACCAATCAACAATTGGGAAGAATACCTCCGTAGATGAAACTTGCGAAGTAATGCGATGGCGGCGTAACCACCGTCGTCGGCGAAGGATTCACCGATCAGCGGTTCGGATCCACAAAAAATTCCCGATCAGCGGAGGAATCTCGAGGTCAATTGGGCGATAATCCGCGACGCGAGTCAGCGGCAAATGAACTCAATTAGCTACGGTTTGAAATTCCGACGGTCAAGCAATAAATGCGACACCCATAACACGGTATCCTACAAAGCGGAGAACACGAGAGAATTAGAGGAATCAAATCAACCAACCTCGAAATTCATCTCGACTTACGGTGAGTTTCGACAGCGGTCGGACAAAAAATGCGATCAAGTAATATCTTGACAATCCTACAAAGCGGAAAGGCGAAGGGAATGGAGAGATCAAGCGCCGGGGTCATTCTGAAGTCCTATCCGCGATTAAAGAGTGAAGGGCTCATCATGTCAAAGCATCCCGACTCATCAAAGTCGAGGCCGAGGCGGCTTTGGAGAATATCTGTAGGCGTTAAAATTGCTTATCAATACCAAAACAAGACTTCGTAAGCGGTGGGTTGACAGGCGATCCATCCGACAGCGACCGGAGCAGCCGTCGGCGTGGTCTGTATAAAAGCGCGCCAAAAGCGAGTCGACGAACCCATGAAGTGAGTCGGCGTCGCAACCCGAAAGCGACACGTCGTGGAAAACCGGCGGCTGCGGCGAGTTGGCTAAACTCAAGCGTCGGCGAGGCGGAATCAGCCGATACTTAGTCGTCGATGCAAGCGTTTGAACTCGAAAGTTGATCGGACACGGACTCAAACCATGGCGACATCAGGAGCAAAACTAAGCCGGAAGACCGAAAAGTCAGCGGAATCGGCGAAGAATCGGCGGGCTTGGCCGAAGCAGCGGGCGGCGCCTCGGCCAAATGGCCAGGTGGCTCGGCCACTGGCCCAGGCAGCACCTCGGCACAAGCCGAGTGCCTCGACAGTGGCGAGGAGGCCTCGGCCACTTTGGTAGAGCCACCGATTAACAGGCGGGAGTACCGACCAAGTGGCGAGGTGGCTCGGCCACTGGCCGAGCCACCTCGACAACAGTAGGTGCCTCGACAAAGTGGCGAGGAGGCTCCGACCACTTTGGCCGAGCCACCTCGACCAACGAAGTAGATACCGACAGTGGTAGAATGGCTCAACCACGGCAGAGCCACCTCGGCCATGGCGAAGTGCCGACAGTGGCGAGGTGGCAACCACCATGGCGAGCACCACCTTAACGGCAGGTGGCTCGACAGTGGGGCAGAGCCACTGGCGCCTTGGCCTTTTTTTTGTATAAATGGGGGTCTTGCTCATGGAGGGTTGGTTCTTTGAGGTTGGATTTTGGGTTTTGGCGGACTTACGAAGAGCCCTCGCGAGATCTCGACGCCGGTTAGAGCGCCGTGAGCTCAAGTCGATCGGCGTCCGATCTATGGCGGAAGGTAAACAAACTTCGGTCGAACTCTGAGATACCCTCTAGGTTAAGCCGTCTTAACCTCGGGGATAATTGTGATTTCTCCTTGTAGATCTCACCGCTCGTGATCCTCTCGCCGTGAGTCGCGATCCTTGACGATCCTCTCGCCGTTGAGTGTGATCCCCTCGGTAGCCGTTTCCTTAGTGAAGCGAGCCCCTCGTCTGTAGTTCGGAACGGGTTTACACGGGATCGGAGTTAGCGCGGTGGTCAGGGACGAATAAAAGTCCGACACAGGGCAAAGAACCCGCATAGCGAGGATCGTAAAATAGAGATCCTCCGTGTTTGTTCACAAAGGAAGAGTTGTAATTTTCGTTTTCATTATGCGCCTAAAATAAAGGCATTTCTTTTGTTTGAAATTTTGTTGTAGGCCAACGGTTGCAGCAAATTCAAACGAAAGCAATGAATAACAAACCAACTTTCCTCACAACACTGCGCTCAACCCGAAGGACACGGATCAAGTTCAACCTACTAGCGAAGTGAATGCAATCCATTCACTACGGTCGTAGTGTCGATAATCGGTTAGAATGCCTCTAAGTGAAACCCCGGAACGAACAAATTTCTCCTTCAAATCACACCCTTCTCGATGACCTTAACCCGAACTGCAACCGAGTCTAATCAATTTAAACCGCTTGCTCCTTACCCTGATAGACTCGTGCTAGGAAGCACTCTCGTGAGGAGAAAATTCTAGAGACTTTCAAGGTGTTAAGGTCAACATTCCTCTTTAGATGTCATTGAACAAATTCCTTCTTATGCCAAATTTTTAAAGGAATTATGTACCAAAAGAGGCAAATGAATGTTCCAAAGAAAGTCTTTCTCCGCCAATATCGCTGAAGTCCTCTCATCACCTGTACCATTGAAACATAAGGATCCGTGTTGTCCTACCATCTCATGTATCATTGGTAATACTCGTATTGATAAGCACTTAGAAAGGGCTGTCAACTTGCTTCCATATTCAATCTACCAACAACTAGGTGTCGGGAACTCAAGCCAACTAGATGCACACTTCAAGCACGATAGATCTCATAGGTCCCTATGGGTGAAATAATGATGTATTGATAAAGGTTGGAGACTTTATTTTTCCTGTTGATTTGTGAGTCTTGGAAACGCAACCCGCTTCCAATCCCAAAGGACGATACCCGTGATATTAGGAAGACCGTTCTTAGCCACTTCTAATGCTCTCATCAACCGTAGAACTGATCACATGAAGTCGTTTGGGAATCTCGATGAACTTAATATTTTCAATCCAGAAATAATATTGATAATCACTTTCAAATCAATTACATCCAAGAAAGTTTAATGGTAGAGAATGAATATGACATTAGTTTTGAGGAAATCTTTCATGAGGAACGGAAATCTTAAAAATTCAGATTTGATTTTCCAAAATGAGAAACCGTGTTGAATACATGCCTTTTAAATGCAACATTCAAGAACTCTTTTTTCGATGAGCTTAGATTTTAGCAACCAAAATGTCAAATTGTCATTAATCAAAAATCTAAGTTCAAAATGCATAACCAATAAGACCTACCTTAATTTGTCGCAAAACACATTGCAAACCTTGGAATTTTCGGAATTTGAGAACATCATTGATTATATCATCTTGAAATTTTTAAATTTCGGGTAGAATTTTCAGAATAAGGTAGGATTTAATGTAGAATGTGAGCTTCTCATGTTTCATCTTTTATTCTACATTTTTATTTTTGTCTCATAATAATAAAAAGAATTTATTCTTCTCTCATGTGAGAGTTTCTTGTCTTTTCAAAAAAAAAAAAAATGAAAAAAAAGAGAGAATAAATTTTGACTTCACCTCTCATACCAAAGGTCATTACGCATTTTTGTCATTGTTCAAGTCAACCGATCAAATGTAAGTGCTTCCATTCTTATCTGCTTTTACTTTGTGCATAATAGAATTTGCATTGAGGACAATGCAAAATTTAGGTGGGGTGGAATTAGTCATTTTGCTCTGTAGTTAGGAACCGGGTTTACACGGGATGGGATTAGCGGTGGTCAGCGGACGAATAAAAGTCCGACGCGGCAAAGAACCCATGGCGAGGATCCGTAAAATAGAGATCCTCGTGTTTGTTCACAAAAGGAAGAGAGTTGTAATTTTTCGTTTTCATTATGCGCCTAAAATAAAGGCATTTCTTTTGTTTGAAATTTTGTTGTAGGCCAACGGTTGTAAGCAAATTCAAACGAAAGCAATGAATAACAAACCAACTTTCCCATGAACACGTGCCCAACCGAAGGACAGGGATCAAGTTCAACCTACCAAGCTGAAGTGAATGCAATCCATTCACTACGGTCGTAGACAGTCGATAATCGTTAGAATGCCTCTAAGTGAAACCCCCGAACCGTAACAAATTCTCCTTCCGAGAAATCACACCTTCGATGACCCGGAGCACGAACGGAACCAGTCTAATCAATTTAAACCAGTTGCTCCTTGCAGGATAGACTCGGGCCTAGGAAGCACTCCTCTCGGGGAGGAGAAAATTCTAGAGACTTTCAAGCAGGTTAAGGTCAACATTCCTCTTTAGATGTCATTGAACAAATTCCTTCTTATGCCAAATTTTTAAAGGAATTATGTACCAAAAGAGGCAAATGAATGTTCCAAAGAAAGTCTTTCTCACGCCAATATCGCTGAAGTCCTCTCACGAGTGCGTACCATTGAAACATAAGGATCCGTGTTGTCCTACCATCTCATGTATCATTGGTAATACTCGTATTGATAAGGCTTTTAGACTTAGGGGCGGTGTCAACTTGCTTCCATATTCAATCTACCAACAACTAGGTGTCGGGGAACTCAAGCCAACTAGATGCACACTTGATTAGGCGATAGATGTTAAGGTCCCTATGGGTGAAATAATGATGTATTGATAAAGGTTGGAGACTTTATTTTTCCTGTTGATTTCAGAGTCTTGGAAACGCAACCCGCTTCCAATCCCAAAGGACGATACCCGTGATATTAGGAAGACCGTTCTTAGCCACTTCTAATGCTCTCATCAAGCGTAGAGGCTGATCACATGAAGGCTGTCTTTTGGGAATCATTGCTGAACTTAATATTTTCAATCCAGAAATAATATTGATAATCGACCTTCGAAATCAATTACATCCAAGAAAGTTTAGCAGTAGAGAATGAATATGACATTAGTTTTGAGAAATCTTTCATGAGGCTGGAAATCTTAAAAATTGATTTGATTTTCCAAAATGAGAAGCTGTGTTGAATACATGCCTTTTAAATGCAACATTGAAGAACTCTTTTCGATGAGCTTAGATTTTTGAAAGAGCAACCAAAATGTCAAATTGTCATTAATCAAAAATCTAAGTTCAAAATGCATAACACCAATAAGACCTACCTTAATTTCTGCAAAACACATTGCAAACCTTGGAATTTTCAGAATTTGAGAACATCATTGATTATATCATCTTGAAATTCTTTAAATTTGGGTAGAATTTTCAGCAATAAGGTAGGATTTAATGTAGAATGTGAGCTTCTCATGTTTCATCTTTTATTCTACATTTTTATTTTTGTCTCATAATAATAAAAGAATTTATTCTTCTCTCATGTGAGAGTTTCTTGTCTTTTCAAAAAAAAAAAAAAATGAAAAAAAGAGAGAATAAATTTTTGACTTCACCTTCTCATACCAAAGGTCATTCTGAAATTTTGTCATTGTTGAAGTCGGTAGATCAAATGTAAGTGCTTCCATTCTTATCTGTTTTACTTTGTGCATATTAGAATTTGCATTGAGGACAATGCAAAATTTAGGTGTGGGGTGGGAATTAGTCATTTTGCTCTTTATCTTAGTCATTTTTCCTCTTCTTACCATTTTCTTTCTTTTTATGTCATTTTTTTCCTCTTTTCATAAAAAAAAAAAAAGAGTCACTTGCCAACTTAATAGAGTTGATTAATAATTGATCAATTTGATAGAATTTAAGTCTTCTAATCCTTAGTTGGTTCTATACTCAAGTTTACCTTTTATGATAACTCCAAATAAATTTCTTAAGAAATGATTTTCAAAGTAATATACTTTACTTAAGTTGTAACTTAGATTTTTAATTAAAGTAATGAAATTTTGCATGCCTAACTTAGAGTTGAAAATAATTTTTCAAGTTGTCTTGATCCAAATATTGTTCGAATATATATACATATACACACATATATACTAACTTAATAAATAGAAGAAAAATTTCTCTTAAAATCATTGGTGGTTCTATTTTACTAAGCCTAAGTTGATCGAGTAATTAAGCCCGAGGAGTATTTCTATGCTTAATGACCTAAGCCCAATTGTTGGGATTCATTGGCCCAAAACTCGCTAAATGGTCACTTAGAAAGTCCGATTAAAAAGAACAAAACCACCAAGGAATAAAGAGTAAAAAAAAAAAAAAAATCATACTAACCATGTTTTTGTATATAGTTATATTTGTATATGTTCTTGAAAAATAAAATGGATTAAAAGACTTGAAGTTGTTTAAAACAAAGGGTTAGCATGTCCGCTTCAAAACTTTTAAATTAAATTTTGAGTTAAACTTGGTTTTGTATAACTATAATGAAAGGATTTTCTTAAGAAAATTACATTGAGTTATGATAAAACGTTTTCTTGAGTATTAACCAACTTCAATTGGAATGTTTGAAGATATCAAATGAATTAATTATTTTATTAACTTCTTTAATTTGGCAAGTTGATGAATTTTGTGGGTATATTCACGCAAACCCTCACGAGACTACAACTCGCCCACTAGGGTAACCTAGGGTTTAAAGGTTTGTTATATGCTTAAATACAACCGCGATTCTCGCGAAAGTGAGTTAGGTTTTCTTTTTATTTTCTTTGCTAGAGGACTAGCAAAAGTTTAGGTGTGGGGTATTTGATTATCACATTTTAATTACATTTTTATACCCTTATTACCTATGTTATATGAATAACGATATTACTAATAATCATTTTATCTTATTTTGCGTGTTAATAAAGAAATAATGAATAAAAGCCCAAATGACTCAAATTCTCTAATTTCTACCAATATTTGAAGCCCAAATCAAGACAAACCAAGGCCCAAGATACCAAATTGATCCAAGAGAAATTTGAAGAAAAATCAAGAAAAGACAAATTCTTGGGAACCAATCTGCTGACTAACTGCTGGCCAACCGTTATTAACTGTTATTAACCGACGCCAACCGATCGGTTCCCAACAGATTCCAGATTAATGGTGGATTTCTTCCTTTTGGCTAGGTTTGATCCAATGGTTCACATCAACTCCGTTGGGCTATAAATAGGGTGAAGGTCGAGTGTTTTGAGTGTGAAATATTTTGTAAAACTCCATTTGGAGAGGAGGGTCACTCTTAATTGAGAAGACCTTCCAAAATTGTAACTTTTGTTACACAATAAATGAAATGTTTCACCCTTCAATTTCCTTTCTCTTCTTCTAATCCAAGGACCAAAAGGAGGATCACATGAAGTCAGCTTTTGGGAATCCGACAACTTAATATTTTCAATCCAGAAATAATATTGATAATCACCTTCAAATCAATTACATCCAAGAAAGTTTAATGTATAGAGAATGAATATGACATTAGTTTTGAGGAAATCTTTCATGAGGAACTGAAATCTTAAAAATTCAGATTTGATTTTCCAAAATGAGGAAACTGTGTTGAATACATGCCTTTAAATGCAACATTCAAGAACTCTTTTCGATGAGCTTAGATTTTGAAAGAGCAACCAAAATGTCAAATTGTCATTAATCAAAAATCTAAGTTCAAAATGCATAACACCAATAAGACCTACCTTAATTTGTCGCAAAACACATTGCAAACCTTGGAATTTTCTAATTTGAGAACATCATTGATTATATCATCTTGAAATTTTTAAATTTCGGGTAGAATTTTCAGCAATAAGGTAGGATTTAATGTAGAATGTGAGCTTCTCATGTTTCATCTTTTATTCTACATTTTTATTTTTTGTCTCATAATAATAAAAGAATTTATTCTTCTCTCATGTGAGAGTTTCTTGTCTTTTCAAAAAAAAAAAAATCATACTAACCATGTTTTTGTATATAGTTATATTTGTATATGTTCTTGAAAAATAAAATGGATTAAAAGACTTGAAGTTGTTTAAAACAAAGGGTTAGCATGTCCGCTTCAAAACTTTTAAATTAAATTTTGAGTTAAACTTGGTTTTGTATAACTATAATGAAAGGATTTTCTTAAGAAAATTACATTGGAGTTATGATAAAAACGTTTTCTTGAGTATTAACCAACTTCAATTGGAATGTTTGAAGATATCAAATGAATTAATTATTTTATTAACTTCTTTAATTTGGCAAGTTGACTGAATTTTGTGGGTATATTCATCGCAAACCCTCACGAGACTACAACTCGCCCACTAGGTAACCTAGGGTTTAAAGGTTTGTTATATGCGCTAAATACAACCACATTCCCGAAAGTGAGTTAGGTTTTCTTTTTATTTTCTTTGCTAGAGGACTAGCAAAAGTTTAGGTGGGGGTATTTGATTATCACATTTTAATTACATTTTTATACCCTTATTACCTATGTTATATGAATAACGATATTACTAATAATCATTTTATCTTATTTTGCGTGTTAATAAAGAAATAATGAATAAAAGCCCAAATGACTCAAATTCCTCAATTTCTACCAATATTTGAAGCCCAAATCAAGACAAACCAAGGCCCAAGATACCAAATTGATCCAAGAGAAATTCGTGAAGAAAATCAAGAAAAGACAAATTCATTAACCAACTATTGACTCAACTGGCTACAACTGTTATTAACGGTTGGTTAACCGATCGCCAACCGATCGGTTCCCAAATGATTCCAGATTAATGGTGGATTTCTCTTCCTTTTGGCTAGGTTTGATCCAATGGTTCACATCAACTCCGCTGGGCTATAAATAGGGTGAAGGCCGAGTGTTTTGAGTGTGAAATATTTTGTAAAACTCCATTTGGAGAGGAGGGTCACTTAATTGAGAAGACCTTCCAAAATTGTAACTTTTGTTACACAATAAATGAAATGTTTCACTTCTTCAATTTCTCTTCTTCTAATCCAAGGACCAAAAGGAGGATTAGATTAAGATCAGAGTTGTTGGTTTCTATTTTATTTCTTTTTCATTTTCTTTCTTGTTCATTTATTGCTTTGTAGCTTAGATTTACTTTCATGCAATTTACTTTCATGCAATTTACTTTCATGCAATTTAATTCCTTGCAATTTACTTTCATGCAATGTATTTACTTTCTAGAATAGATTTTTCTTTCCTTTAATTCACCTTGAGGCTAGAACCCTCTAGGGAATTACCCTTTCTAAGTGTGGAGCTATTATTCGTGGGATCCCTAGAGATTGTTTGAAACTAGCTAACAAATCCAACTCATTTTCATGAGATTGAGATAAGCTAAGTGGATCTACTCTAGATTCCTCATATCTTTAATTAATCCTCCATACTTTACCTTCTTGATTTTGCACTTATCCTTATTTTTCATTTGTTTGTTATTTTCCTTTATTCTTGATTTTGATTTTCCTCTCCTCTCTCTCAATCTTGCTTTCTTTTTATTTTGCACTTATTTTCTCTCAATCTCATATTCCTTCATGTGCATATAATCTCAAACCTAGTTTTGTTATTATGTGCATATAACCACAACCACATTCTCAACTTTATTTTCTCCTCTTTTGCACATAATCCACAATCCACTCTCTTTTATCCCTCCACATCCACTCTCACCATTTCCTTACTTTCATTTTATTTGTACATAAACTCCTAATTGTCGCATAATTTGAGAACCAAAACTCGAGCAAACTCCTCCTACTTTCCGCTCCTCGGATCGATAATCTTTTATACTATAACTTGATAAGGGTTGTATACTTGCAACTTAGGAGGTAATCATTTATTTCCCATTATGTCTCGCTTTGGCGAGGCACAACAAGTGTCTCGCTAGTAGCAGACACATCAAGGTGTCTCGCCGGGCGCAGGCATAAACAAGTGTCTCGCTAGTAGCAGACACATCAAGGTGTCTCGCCGCGGGCGAGGCACAACAAGTGTCTCGCTAGTAGCAGACACATCAAGGTGTCTCGCCGCGGGCGAGGCACAACAAGCGTCTCGCTAGTAGCAGACACATCAAGGTGTCTCGCCGTATGCAGGCACAACAAGTGTCTCGCACTATGGCGAGACACAATATTCCCGTGTGTTGACTTCTTGAGATTTTGACGACGTTGTCCTTCAATCTTCTCATAATTTAGTCATATTTGAGGTTCTTCAGCAATTTTTGATGCCTACAAAGGGGTTAGAAAAATATTTTACTGACTCCCTTCTATAAGGTGCTGAATCCGATACTAAACCATCGGCCCAGGGTACGGACAGCGGGAATGAAGCTGATACCGAAGATGGGCTCGATTACGATGGAAACTTTGTACTTAATGATATTGAGCCTCTTGTAATCGATCTTGATGGAACTGAATCGTCAGGAGGAAGCTGTAACTGGCAACTTGCCGATGAACATATAATAAATGACGGTTTAGAGTATGTACCTAGTGTTGATAATGTAATGCAGGGACTGTATAAGGATTACGATGTGCACGTGCCGCTCTCGTCATCCAACCAGATGAAGAAATGCCTCCAAAGCTCGATTGGATCAACTTTTGTCGTTCCTTCAAAAGACGCAAAGGAAACAATCTTTGAGAAAGGAAAAATATCTCCACTGCAAAACCTCCTTTGGGAAGCTGATGATAGTGATGAAGGACCTTGCAAATATTTCTCTAAGTATAGTCCGCAAGCACGCCGTTACATGAAGAAATGGGGATATGATTTCGCGCACGGGGCAGGTCTTTATTTTGGGAGGGGCATTCGGACTCCACCTCGACCTTCTCACGTGTCGAAAGGAAAACCCAACCACTACTATGAACACAGTAGAGGTCTGGGTTATGTCTCTTCATCTTCCGACGAATGCTATTGGCAAATTAATGATCATGATAATGCATCAGATTCTTCAACGTGGGATTCAGACATTAGCCTCGGGGATGTATTCAAAGGACTAATGTCTAACATGACCATGATAAGCCTGGCAAAGCCTGGAGAAGATGATCACTTACCAACTTGGGAAGACCCTTGGACTTTCCACTTGAACATTCAGTACGGTAATAGATTCGAGCAAAGGGAGCCGCCTACCGAAGATGAGGTGATTCAAATAAATATGGGAGACGAAGCAAATCCAAAACTTATATTTATCAGCGGCAGTCTTTCGCCAGAAGAGAAAGGTGAATTAATTTCTCTTGTCAAAGAATATATTGACGTCTTCGCGTGGAATTATGAAGATATTCCAGGGCTTGATCCAAAAGTAGTGGTGCACCGCCTTAATATTAATCCAGAAGCCAAACCCGTGAAATAACAACAATGACGGTTTCGTCCACAAATTATGGAAGCAATTGTAGCTGAATTAAAGAAACTCATAGAATCGGGTTTTATCAGAGAAGAACAACATCCAGATTGGGTGGCAAATATTATCCTTGTTCTAAAAAAGAATGGGACAATTAGAATCTGTATCGACTTCAGGGATCTGAACACTGCATGTCCGAAAGATGACTTTTCACTACCCATCACTGATGTCATTATAGACAACACTTGTGGGTTTAAAAGAATGTCATTCATGGATGGATTCTCTGGGTACAATCAAATCAAGATGCATCCCGATGACGAGAAACGCACCTCATTTAGGACGCCTCTTGGCATCTTCTGCTACACTGTCATGCCCTTCAGTTTGAAGAATGCAAGTGCTACATATCAACGAGCAATGACGAAGATGTTCCAAGAGCATCTCCAAAAAACCATTGAGTGTTATGTCAACGACTTAGTAGTGAAAGCCGCAATACAAGTGGTCACATCAAAGATCTTAAGATGGTATTTGATCTCATGCGAGGTCATCAATTGAAGATGAATCCTACTAAGTCTTTCCTGGGAATGGCCAGCGGTAAATTTCTTGGTTTCGTTATCACATCGAAGGGAATCCATATCGATCCTGACAAAGTGAAGGCGATCAACAAATTATAACCCCTGAGAAACCTCAAAGAACTTAGGGGGTTATAAGGAAGATTGGCCTATGTCAGACGCTTTATTTCGAATCTTGCAGGAAAATGCCAACCGTTCTCCAAGCTCACCAAAAAGGGCTTTTCGTTCATATGGGACGACGCTTGTCAAAAGGCCTTTGAAGATATCAAAGCATACTTATCAAATCCTCCCGCTCTCGCCGCGACCAAGTCGTGGAAACCGTTTTGATTTATGTCGAGCTTAATTTAACCATTCATTAAGTACCTTGTTAGCACAAGATGATGATAACGGTCATGTGCAGACAATCTATTATCTGAGTAGGACAATGGTGGGTGCTGAATCTCGATATGCCGATATCGAGAAAGAATGTTTGGCTTTGGTATTTGCGCCGTAAAATGCGCCATTACCGGTTGGACAAACGGTACATGTTATCTCTGATGTTAATCCAATCCGGTATTCATGACGAACCGCCTCTTTGAACCGGGCGACAGCAAGATGGGCATTGCTCCTCTCGCAATAATGACATCCACTTCAAACACCAAGTCGGTGAAAGGACAAGCAATTTATGACCTTTAGCAAATTCAACCTAGTAAGGACAAAGCTAAAATTTATGAAGACTTACCCGACGAACCTACGAGGTCAACCATACTTCACGAAAGCATGCATGGTAGTTGTACTTTGACTGAGCTTCTCGAAAGCAACCAATGTGACAAGTACCCCGATGTTCTAAGATTTCTTCCGAGTTGAGTAGTCTTAGTTTCCTGGAATCATGTGATGCCTCGGCTTACTCGCTAACCGAGCCGCTCCAATAATGTGGCCGAAAGTACAACGCTACTTATTAGACTCCGCTAAAGAGCCGGGATCGAATATCTCAACCCTTTAGGATTCCCAACTCATAGTCGACAAACTGCGGGGACTACGGTCAAGAATTGACTTGATTCCTCGCTTGGGTCGAAGTTGATTCCATTGTAAAACTAGAGAAAATTACACTTTTATTCTCGCTACAAAGAATTTAGATAACTTTCTTACAAACTCGAACAAAAGATACTACAAGTGTAGATCTCCGCTTTTGTGGGACTTTTCCCGTCGGGACGCCAGAACTGCACCACCAGTACGATCGTCGAATCGACGGGTTTAGTTGATGCTTCAAAGGAAACAAGAACTTCAAGAAATATCTTAGCAAAGTAAGATATCTACTCTTCCCAAGAATTAAGGCAAAGCTTAATCTCGAGGAATCTCCGCTTGGACCGTGTTCTTGAACTTTGGAAGCTTGGATTCTCTCTCCTTACAAAAGCTCGATTTTGTTTGATCTCTCGATTGCCAAATGCCGATCCCCCGCCCAAGTGGACGTAGAGGGTATTTATAGCCTTTGGGAAACGTGTCTCCAAGAAACAGTGTCATAAGTGCCGGACATTTAGGCGCGGGCAGCCTGAGCTCGCTTTGGCCGCTTCGCCACCGGGCGAGGTAAGGCCGCCGGGCGGCGAGGCAAGATGGGCTACCTCGCCGACTAGCGAGGCAGGTCGCCCCTCCACCGCCGTAACGGTTTTCCTCGCTTTTAGGCACGACAATGCTCCTAGAATCACGCCTAGTGGGCGATCTTCAGCGGTAACCGCGACATTAAAGTGTCCAACGCTCGCATTGATAAAGTCAAGTGGGCCCCACCAAAGATTAATTTAGACCCTAAGAGAGCTCGCTTCAAGTATCCTGGTGTTCGCTTTTGCGATTGACAGTGCAGGTGTTTCGCTATAGCGGTAGGAGACGACATCAAGGCCCGGCGTAGGCAAGTGTCTCGCTACCGGTATACATCAGGTGTTCTGCCAGCAGGGTATACGCGTCTTCGCAGCGACATCAAGGTGTCTCGCCAGGCGCAGACATTAAACGAAGTGTCTCGCGATCAGAAGCGACACAATCTCCCCATGTGTTGACTTCTTGAGATTTCGACGACGTTGTCCTTCGATCTTCTCATGATTTAGTCATATTTGAGGTTCTTCAAAGAATTTTGATGCCTACAGATACCCTCCAAAGTTTTCGCACTGTATTTTATCGAGGGTCCGAATACTTTGATAAGATGCTTTGCTTCGCTCATCGCTGAACTTTGTAGAAGAGGCCCGTGTTTTGCTTCGCCAACCCCTGCTACGCCAGCCGTCACGACCATATTTTGGGATCAATAACTGCTGCATTTGTATTTGAATGAATTGAAATGTCAAGTCCATTTTGACTAATCATCTTCATCTTGAAAGTCACCACTTGGGTTGTGATTGAATGCCTTGGGAATCATTCAGAGAAAAAGCGTCGTCTGGTTTTCTGAATATCAGATTTCCAGGAAAGCTTCTGTATGTACTATGGAACAATTTGTCTTGAATATACTGCCTTGAATCCCGTACGGAGAATAATTGTCAATATCCGGGATTGTCCCACTTGAAGAAAGCGAAGCAGGCAACTCAAGTATCTTGCTCAAGGGTGGTGGTTAACGCTGTCTCGCTGAGAGCAGCTGCCGATCCGCCGCTGAGCGGGTTGTTGGACTTGCCTCGCTTGAGCGGGGCGGTTGGACTTGCCTCGCTTGAGCGGGCAGCTTGACCCGCCGCCAATAAGCTGGTCAGATAAAACCCGACACTAGGGTTTTAACCCCATTCGATCCGCCACTTCTAAACTTCAAAATTTTCAAACTTCTTCCCGAAGCTCTTTCCTCAGAGACTGACATCCTAACAAACCCCTTGAGCATTCAGTATGTTCAAAACCCATCTTTATAGATCTAGGGTTTGGGTTGTATTGGGATTTTGGATTGAAAAGCTTGTTCTTTCATTTTCTTCCCCGCCGATCCAAGCTCTTGAAGCAAACCCTAGCTCAATTGCTTTGAGTTCCCCAAGACCCAACTTCTCCCTTGTCATTTGAACCAAAACCGCATTAAAAAATCTGATTTTAATCATGTCGCTTAAGAGATCTCGTGGTCCCTAAGGGTAACCGCCAAGCTTCAACCAAGAACCTATGGCCTCGCTGCTCGGGGTAAGTTTCTCTCATTTTTATTGATTTGAAGTCCTATTTTTGTCAAAACTTGAACTTTTGTGCATGAATCCTCATTTGATCTCTTTCATGAGGCATTTGGGCAGAGTCGAGGTCCTCCTTTATGGGATCTGGCTAAAACAAGTGTTTTGCATAGCCAAAACATTCACAAATCAACTAACAAAGCTTCTGATTGTCTCGGGCGCAGGAGCGAGGCCGCTCTCGCTTCGGGCGAAGTCAGTTGAGATCGCTCGCTTTTGCAGACAGCTATGATTGTATCGCCGCTGGCAGCAGTTTGAACTGCCTCGCCGCCGGGCGAAGTCAAGGCCCCAACACTTAGCCATTTTTATGTTAATTTTGACCGCGACTTATAAGTGTATATGTGCTTTGCAGCTTGAGTTTCCCTCACGGCATTCAATGTTCATGAGCCAAGTGGATTGCATACTGTTTTCCTCTTCTCAAGAGATGCCACTAGTGATCGATGCTCCTCTCGCCGGTCCAAATGCTCCGTAATTATTGGAAGCGTTAGAACATGGTGATCGCCGTGATTTACTTAAGAATGATCACCGACGCTTCCATCGACAAAAAATGCCGGATCCACAGAGATAATGAGGAAGTCCAAATATTTATTTGGGGATTCTGCTATGATCCAAAAGCCTTATCCGCTCGTGACCGAACCATGGTCGTATGAAGGTGATGGCTCTAATCTTTATTTACCTCCATTTGCCCTAAGATCATTCACTTTGCGGCAAGAATTTATCGCTTAAGAGGAATATGTCTTGAGGTTGACTGAGGATATGGAACGATACACCGCGGATATATTGGTAAAGATGCCGCCTGTGTTCTAGTGACAAAATTACGCTCGCGCTTTACCCGCCTTGTAGGTCATGACAAAGACACCTCATAATGAACTGATGGTCAAAGCCGACACCTTGAAGAATCGCTAGCCAAAATAGGAAGGAGTTGCCTCCTAAGAAATCTCATCGGTGCTTCGTTGGGTACATTCTATCACGAATCGATGGTGGACACGATGACACCACGCTCGAATCGATGGAGTCTGAACTCAAAGAAATTGATTATATGTTCCCATCCGTATAGCATGTATGGAATTCCTCCCACCAGATCATTTCCTCGCATTGCCGGAAATCTACAACCCGTGATAGCAACACTTTCCGATCTAAAATGGGGAATTGGGTCTACCACTTCATGAAATGATGAAGGTTTCCTGCCTTCCAATGGGTGAAGCACCATATCAAGAATATTTTCCCAAGAATCGACGCATTGAAGGAAATGAAAGAGAAGAGATCACCGCTTATGAAATTTCGTGGAGCTAACTTGCCACTATCAAGCCGCAATAGCGACAAGGGACGGAAGGCTAGGAGGCTTCCGCAGATTAGTCATAAACAGTCACGATTATCTATTCCAACTTAGAGGATAACGAGGATGTAAGTGAACAAAACCGCCACTCCTTCGCCATCAACAAGCCGATTGCAAAGATCAATGCCCAATCCTTCACTACCCCATATGCCGAGGGCAAAATTCCTAAGGGGACGGTTTGAGACTTTCTTGTGGCAACTACAAAAGCAGATCAAACCACAAACTCTCTTGGCGGGCTACTTGGCTATCCGGGTTGAAGAAATGTGTAGTCCCGCACCAATCTTCGTGATGCCCCGCTTTAGAAGTGCTTTTCCCACCGTTGAGCTGGTCACCGGCCGTCGCTTCTTCCGCAATGGTGGCAGATATTCATGGTGGACTACTGATAGTCTCCGGTTTTCTACATAAGGGCAAGGGTCTTCTAGCGACATCCCAACTGCCAAAGTAGAACTACCGTGATACTTATTTGATGGCTCGCTCAGACTCCATCGCCCAGATCCGATGACGCCCCTCGACATAGTAGATTATCAACCGCCTTTATTTACGATATTGGAAGAATGTAAATGGAAAGCGAGATGCTGGTCCAAGCTGCCTCGCCAACTCGTAATTGCCAAGAGTTGGGAATTCTTTAAATGTTTCCAACTTTTCAGCCGATATGATGACATGCCGGTAGATGCCGCCGGGCCTAGCGGAAGTCGAACTATTCTCGATCTTGGTTGTTTCCGGCGGCTAATGAACATTCGTGATCGGTTACCCGATTTTCCGTGAAGAATTCCTCGCGACATAGAGCCTTATCTCCCATGCCGCTTCTCCCGCCAATTCGCTATGATCAAATCTACATCGGAATCCAAATCGGGAATGAAGACTCATGGAGGTCTTATTGAGGTGCCCGCTACCGTATTGGAACATAAGCGGCCGCACCAATGCCAAGTTCGCCGGTCAAGCTTCAGATGACTTTTCTATACCGCAAATGGCTCATTGCAGCTAATGCTCCCACGGAAGTAGAACATAACAGAGCCTACACCAACCCGCGTTTCCCAAACGAAGCTCGCCCTTCAAAGAAATCAAAAGGCAAGAAGAAGGTCACCCAAAAAGAGAGTGAAGAAGAGGAATTTGATTATACAGCCCACACTTCAAGAAGAAGAAACGATCGCTCGCTCACAGAGGTCCCACTGAGCGGTTGTAGTGCCATCGCCGCCTCCAGCTCAAGAGATGTACCACCAAACCTCTTCTCGTGTTCCACCTCCTCCGGCTGCCCTTTGAAACGCCTCGTGTCGTTTTACTTATCCCCACCGGATGACGGTCGAGACAGGGAAGAAGAAGAGGTAGAAGAAGAAGAAGTAGCGACCGAAGCTTATATTCAAAGAGGGCTCGCCCATCACCGAATCGCTCATACTCCCGCTTCTATCGCCCGCAATAATGCGCATTTAAGAAGGTCGCATATAGGCCTCATTGTACGAAATCCCCAAAATCACCAACTCCTAAGGCGATAGACACCGATTTTCCGCCTAAGAGAAGGTATGACTCAGATTCATCATCTCTCGACTTTACCATTTCATCTATGATTATTAATTATTCCATTTTTTCTTATCTCAAGAAGGCGAGGTTCCAAATTAACCTTCTCCTCCAAGAGTGTTCACTTATGATGATCCAACACCGGCTATGGATCAGATATTCAAGATACCACTACCGGCCGACATTGACGCCCCTTCGGTTTCAAGGTGTCGCCGCAGTACCACCATTTCATCCGATGGCTTACTTAGAATCATGAAAGAGTCTCAATTGGTTCCTCCACTTATTGCTAACGCGCTTCATATTCTTTTAGAAAAATTCCAAGAAATGAGCGCAAGCTGCTAGCCACCGAGCCAACTCGGTATGAGATTTGAACTTTACTTTTGTTCTCCTTCATTGAATTGAAGCACTAATACATCAGAATCGCAGTGATGAAAGAGCAGATTGAGGAAGAAGCAGCCAGCGAGAGCTTGATAAATCTACTATCGAACCCACGGAACCGCTCTTGGTATGTACATATATGTTATTATGATTCTCATATATATAGATATGTGTATACTAACACCCGTGAGCGTATTGTTGATGTCACAAATGAAAGCCGAGGCCAACGGAGCCCGCACATGAAGAGAATTTCGAGGGGTCATTTGAACAAAGCTTCACCAAATGATCTCTTTCTCTCAATTTGATCCACATCCGATTTCCGAGATGCTATCGAATCTACTCGTAAGGAATCCATCAGAAGCTAGCTCTTCCGCTCGGACGCGGTCTTATCGCTCAAGTCTTGTCGGGCTTTTTATGGATAATTGACACTTAATGGTTTTCTCACCGTAGGACTCATTACTACCATCAGAGAACAAACTCCTCGCGGTCTCAGATTTGGAGATTCAACCCTTGTTCTCCTAATGAGTCCATCATTGTATCCACTAATGCCGAGAGTCCGCTTGTTCAACCCGACCACCAACTACTCAAGCCAACTCGACCGCTTCGTGGTTCACTTAGACCAACAACCAACTATGGAGCAAACAACTCAAATTGAAGGCCCTATTATTCACCCAGGACCACCGGCTATCCAACCTGAAATTGAATCAACTTCGGTGGTTCTCCAAGCTGAATTGATGAGTGTAGAAACGACACTTGCTGGAGGATCTTCTAGCCGTATCGGTATATCTTCCAATTTTGTTTCTCATGAAAGTTCAAGCATGTAAGACTTAAAAAACTAACATTTCTTCTTCTACTTCTTCAAGATTGTATGACACGATCAAGGCGCTGATGTCTGATGATGATCCTGAGAAAGCGGTGATAAACGCGAGCTCGGGGTTCATCTTTCTATCAAGAATGTTATCGAAAGTCACAACCAAGGGCTTCTCTTAGTTCTTTCAAACGGCTTGATCGACGGTGGCGCCCATAAGGGAAGAGGGCTTTTCCGATTTAGCGACTCTATCACGTAAGACTTAGCTCAATTAGAGCAAAATTAGAGAGCTTCGTAAACTACGGTCCGAAGGTGCTTCTTCTTACATCTCTTCTGTTGAATCCATCATGCAAGCTCGAGAGGTTGCTTAAAGGTCAGCCAAGAAGAGCTACAACAAGTGCAAGCCCAATCAACGCATAAGGGCCACTCGATAGGCGAATGAGGTCAATGCCAATTGATCCGCTCAAGAGGCGCAAGATCTTGAAATTGCTCACCAAGAAGGCTTTGAAGATGCCAAGAGGCTCACGCTCTTTGAAGATCGACTTGACAAAGTAGAAGACTCGCCAAAATTAGCCGAGCAATTGAAGGCATCCGATGAGAGATTCGCTGAATCGATCGAAAGATCATTCAACTTCTAACTATTAATGATGCTTCTAGAGTCCTTCTCGAAGGAATTGGAACAAGAATACCGTGATCGAAGCTGAGTCGGAAGAACAGATCCGCTGCCGCCAAATATCTTCATAGAACACTTTTGTTAGCTTTTGCCAACACTTTGTAATTCACTTTACATGAAATAAAATTTCTTTTATCATGTTTTCATCTATTCCGCTTTGAACAAATAAACATAATTTCAATAGGATTTTGGCAAACCCTCACCATCAACGGATTTGATATGCCTTTACCAACTACCGCTTGAGTTGGGCTAGCATGTAGATTATCTAAGTCCGCTCTACATATAACGTTGTGCTAAAAGAATAAATTCTCTCGACTTTGTACTACGATATTGAATAATGAGGTTTTATCAATTATCACGGAATTGACTACCCGCTGCAGGTGTTAGATCGACTTATTCCCATTTAAGGACAGAATAACACCTACTACGCATAAATAGGCGATTTAATATAATCAGCTATGTAATAAATACATAAACTTTGGAATTGTGTCTTCTTGGGGCTTAAAACGAACCCATTGTGTTTTCTCTTGGGGCTTAAAACGAACCCGCTTGTGTCTTCTCTTGGGGCTTAAAACGAACCCGTTGTGTCTCTTGGGGCTTAAAACGAACCCGCAGGTGTTTTCTCTGGGGCTTAAAACGAACCCGTGTGTTTTCTCTGGGGCTTAAAACGAACCCTTTGTGTCTTCTTGGGGCTTAAAACGAACCCGTTGTGTCTCTTGGGGCTAAAACGAACCTCGTTGTGTCTCTTGGGGCTAAAACGAACCCGTTGTGTCTTCGGGGCTTAAAACGAACCCGCTTCATGAAAGAAATTAATAATAGGTGTTAATATTATCGGTGGCTTCAATCATTTAAGATTTTCAAATTAATGAGAGCTTAATGAATGTGACTGCTCACAAGTCAAATCATTCATCATCGCTGAACGGATTATCCCGAATATATTAGGATAATATATCTTCGTGAACTTTCCGCTAATTGGCATCATTAACTTATCACCATCTTGAGTGATCAAGCCGATATGCTCCATTTGAGTAGACCGTATCAATTATAAACGGTCCTTCCCATTTGGGCCGAATTTGCCTTTCTTCTGGAATTGAGAATCATCGGTCACGGACGGCGAAAGTACCAAGTCTCTTCCTTGAAACTCCGATAGCTGACTTTCTTGTTAAAGGCTTTGGAAATTCTCGCTTGGTATAGCTCAACTGTTGTTGAGCTCCTGCCGCTGCCTAACACCTCAAGCTCTTCAAGACGCTTTTGATGTTGCTCGTCGCTTGTCATCCCTATCGCAAGGGCTACACGGCGACGGAATTTGTATTCTAAAGGCAAAACAGCCTTCACATCCGTGATACTAAGGAATATGGTGTGAATCCCGCTTGTTCGAATCAGAAGCGATATGCCCAAAGAGCTTCACCAAGCTTATCATCCCAATCGCTTATTGGTTTTGACTAGCTTTGCTAAGATTTTGATGATAGTTTTATTAAAGGCTTCATAAACCATTTGGCGTGGGATTATAAGTCGGGATCTAAATGTCTTGTATTCTCAACTTGCCGCAGACCGACGTATGCTGTCGATGAATCGAGGACCATTGTCATGCAATACTGTTCTAACACCATATCGATAGATAATATGGTGTTTAATGAATTTGATGACAAGACTCGCTTTGACTTCTTTGAGTGGAATTGCTTCAGCCCATTTAGAGAAGTAGTCGGTAATTGCCAAAATAAAGCTTATCACCTTTTGTCGACGGGGAATATGGGTCCTACCACATCCATTCCCCATGTTTCAAACGCCAAGAAGTAGCCGACGGTGCAGATCTTCCGTGGTCGATGCATGTAATTTGCATGTATTTGACACGCATGACATCGCCTCGCATATTCAATTGCATCTCTAATCATGGTTGGCCAATAATAGCCTAACCTTCTTAATCTATCTCCCAGCCTTAGGACTGTGTTGATGCGCACCGCAAGTGCCGCCATGTGCTTCTTTAAGTGCCTCTTCCGCTTCCTTGGTCGAAAGACATCTGAGTAACAATCCATCATATGTAACGACGATAAAGTGTTCGAGATGTCAGTTGTAGTAGAATCTCTGCTCTTCTTCTGATAGATTCCCTTTCTTTATATCTTCCTGAAAATACCATGTAAGACATAATCTATAATAGAAAGCCAATCTCGGTTCGAGTCCCGCTGAAGTAGCATGTGTTTCCTTGACATCCAAAATATATTCGTATGAAAAGTTGGTGTGTCCTCACAAAGGACTAATTGTTCTCGCTTTGAGGGGTTGCGCCAATGAAACAGCCAAGCAAATAACGATCTGATAAGCTGCTCAAGCCGTGGTATATATTCGATGAAGAAACTTTTGAATGATTCTCGCCATCTCTATTGCCGCTTCATGATATGGGATCAAACCGATTTCTAACTTCATAGTCTCCACGAATTTGCTTAACTATGAGTTGAGAATCTCAACGCTTCGAGATATTCGACCCCAAATCTTTTCGCAAAACCGAGTCCAATAAGTAATGCATTGTACTCGCCACATTATTAGAGCACGGTTCGCCGCTGAATAAGCTCGAGGCATCACGTTTCTCCGGGAAACTAAGACAACTCCGACTCCAAAGAAATCTTAGAACATCCAGAGCACTCGCCACATTGGTTGCGCTGACGCCCGTCAAGTATAATTGCCACACATATTCATGAGAAGTGTGATTGACCTCATAGGTTTCGCCGTAAATCTTCATAAAGTATAGCTTTATCGCCGACGGTCGCTACGCTAGAAGATCACAAATCGCTTGTCCCTTCACCGACTGCTTGAAGTGGATGTCGATATAAAGGAGTAATGCCCATCTCGCTAATCGCCAATTCAAAGAAGCCGGTTGTGTCATGAATACCGAATTGGGTTAACATCCGAGATGACATGTATCGTCGTCCAACCGTGTAATGACGATTTTCTGAGTGCAAATACCAAAGTTAGCATTCTTTCTCGATATCGATATCGAGATTCACCACCATTGTCCGAATTTAAATAATATATCGCTTGTTCGTGACCGCTATCATCATCTTGTGCTAATAAAGCACTTAATGAATGGTTGGTCGCCCGACATAAATCAAGAACGCCTTCCGATTTCGGTGCGACGAGAACAGAGGATTTAATAGATATATTTTAATATCTTCAAAAGCCTTCTCGACAAGCATCATCCCAAACTAATGAAACACCCTTCTTGGCTAGCTTGGAGAACGATCGACACTTGCCCGCAAGGTTCAAATAAACCGCCTTATGTAAGCCAATCTCCTTGCAACCCTCTCGAAGTTCTTTGAGATTCTTCGGGTTGTAACTCATTAATCGCTTCACCTTGTCCGATCAATATGAATTCCCTTTGACGTGACGACAAAACCAAGGAATTTACCACCGCCATTCCTGTGAATGACTTAGTTGGATTCATCTTCAATTGATGACCCCGCATAAGTTCAAATACCGCCCCGAGATCTTTAATATGATCGCTTTATCCCGCTTTTCACTACTAAATCGCCAACATAACATTCGACGGTCTTTCTTAGATGATCTTCAAAAATATTTGTCATTGCCCGCTGATAAGTAGCTCTGCGTTCTTGGACCAAAGGGCATAACGGTATAACAAAAGATGCCGAGAGGCCCAAATGAGGTATGTTTCTCATCGTCGATGCATCTTGATTTGATTATATCCAGAGAATCCGCCCATAAATGACATTCTTTCAAACCCACACGATATCTATGATGACGCCTCGGATGGGGAGTGGAAAGTCATCTTTAGGGCATGCCAAGTTTAGATCTCAAATCGATGTAAACTCTAATTGTCCCATTCTTTTAGAACAGAACAATATTTGCAATCTAACTGATGTTGCTCTTCCCCGATAAAGCCCGATTTTATGAGTTTAACTTCAGCCACGATCGCTTCCATAATTTATGGACGAAATCTTCACGTTGTTGTTTCATTGTGTTTAGATTCGCTTGATATTAAGTCGATGCATCGCTACTGATCAAGCCCGTGCATGTCTTCATAATTCCGTGCTAATACATCAATATATTCCCAATAAGAGAAATCAATTCTCTTTTTCTTCCGAGGAAGACTACCACTCACTTAATATGGGTTTCGGATTATCTTCATCACCCATATTAACTTGAACAACTGCATCTTGGTGGCGGTTCTCTTTGTTCAAACCTATCTCCGAATCAACATTCGTGATGGAAAGTCCAAGGGTCTTCCCATTCTCGTAAATAATCATCTTCTTCGACCGTAGGGACTTATTGTGGTCATATTGACATTAGCCCTTGAACACTTCACCAAGACTAAAATCGAATCGGGCTAAAGAATCGACGAGCCGCCATGATCATCAATTTGCCAACAAAGATTCGCCGAGGATGAAGAAACATAGCCCGCCCTTTTATATTCATAATAACGACGGGCTTTCCTTCGAACATGAGAGGGTCGAGGCGAATCCAACACCGCCCGGCCAAGACCGTGCCCGTAACGGTTATATCCCCATTTCTTCATGTAATGGTGCTTGTGAGCTATATTTGGAAAAATGTTTGCACGGATCGCCGCTATCTTCGATTCCTCACAATAATCTTGTGGTGGAGATTTTCTTCCTTTTCCAAAGATTGTTTGCTTTGCATCTTTCAAAGGAAGGAGGAATGTTGATCCCGCCGAACTTTGAAGGCATTTCTTCACCGTTCAATGACGAGCGGTACATGCACATCATGATCCCCGCATAATACCGTGACATAAGATCAACACTATGTACATACTCTAAATCGCCATTTATTATATGTTCATCTAAGCCGCTACATAACTTTCTCCGACGATTCAAATTGGCCAAGATCGACATAAGAGGTTCGATGTCATTAAATACAAAGTTTCCATCAGAATCGAGCCCGCCTCTAGACGCCTTCATTACCGCTGTCCGCACTCGGGCCGATGGTTCAAGATCGGATTCAAAGACCATACAAAAGAGAGTCAAGAAATAATTTTCTAACCCCTTAAATGGTTGCTTATCCGCATCATCGCCTTTGACCACATTATCGGTGTCGACATACTTCAAGCACCGATGTAATGTGGATGGGACTATAAGGCTACCGTGGATCCAAGGTCCACCCAATAGTAGATTATACGAAGTTCTCGTGATCGATTACATAACATGTAACCTCAGATTTGAGATCTCCAAGCCGCACTTTATCCGATTTTACCCAAAGGTCCGACCCGCCGGTATTAAATCCATAAATCACCGCGCTCAGAGAAGCCAACTTGCTAGCCTAATTCCAAGATGATACATCAACCGGAGTGGCATAATGCTAACCGCAGATCCGTGATCAACTTGAACTCGCTGACGTTAATCGAGCCAATGTACCCAAAGGAAGTATAATGGCCCGCCATGCTTCGAATTTTTCACCGTGATATCCTCCTGCAAAGGTTATGCAAGGAAATTGTGTTGTCGCCAAGTTGCGTTGTTCGGTCTTCTCCTAACCCGCTTGACTTGAGTGATAAAGCTCAATCGCCTAACGCCTCGTAAGGCTTCTAGTCTCTTTAGAAAGACGTAGTAACTCATAAAGAGTTATCCTCGCCGGAATGTTGGCTAACCGGGTCATAACGTCAAACGATATGATGAGCGAACTTCCGGCTTGTCCCTCCTAATCGATGATTAAATCGGACCGCTTCGACTTGCACCTCTTGAGGTCGCTTATCTTCCGCTTGGTTGTATCCTCTTTGGCTACTTCCTCGTTGTTGCCGACTTTCGTGTTGTGTTGGTGGAGTCATTGCCACCCCAGCCCGCTAGAGTTTTGGCATTCGAATCGAATTTCGGTATTGATAATCAATTTATGCCCACTTCGTAGCATAAGCCGGGTTACCTTCACACGAACTTTATGTTCATTTTCGATGACTAAAGAATTGGAGCTTTTTCGCCACCCTCTTCCTAATTGCCAAATATGAGCACGAGCTTGCCTTTACGCTTGACTTCCGTGTTGAAGAAGACCCCGCCCATTGCTCATCTTGAGTAAGATCCGATGAATCCAAAGTACTTCGCCATTAGAGCCGTGGTATGATACTAACCCTTTCTCGACGCTGCCCATGTGGATCATCATTGACCGCTTTGACTTTAACCTCGTGGACAATCTTCTCAGAATATGGCATGGGTAGTAGAGATCCAAAGTTGATGGCCACCATATTTGAACCAACTTTCTCCTTCTTCGCTATGATTCCCGTGATCGATTAGAGCTTGAATTTTGTCTTTAAGAACAAAACAACTCTTGGTCTGGATGATGGACCCTTCGTGGTAATGCGACAAGATTGGGATCTCGAGGTCTTGTTAGCCTCTTCTTGATTTGTGATTGGAGGCAATTTGATCTTGTTGTTATCCAAGAGGTATTTGAAGATAATTGGCACTTCTTCCTCTTTGAAAGTATAGCTCTTTTGGAACCTAGCATCCGAGTTTTCGCAATTTTGAGGTTTTGTTGAAACCTCAATTGCGATTCTTCTTGTTGTGAAGCTTGTTGTTGCCGTTGAATGCCCGATTTGCTTCAACAAAGATTAGCTTGCGCCTTTCCTTTGCCACGAGGCACAAAATTCGCTTTGAGGGAACCGCTAGGGTTCACCTCTCTCATTCTTCTTTCTCCCCGATGAACCGCTCCGCTTCTTCACCATTGAGTTTCAATTCCTTCCAAGTGGTTGGTGGTGTAACCCCATGACTTCCAACAATTCTATAGAAAGATTGTTGTGGCAAGTCTTCAATATGAACTCTTCAAGAATTGGATCTCGCATTCATAGCTTTATTATGAAACGCTTTGACTAAGGTGTCAATTGTCTCCCACCTTTTGTTTCTCATCTAGAGAGTTCCAATGGAAACTTCGTGTCATCATCAAAGAAATTACCGAGAAAAGAGCTTTCCATGTCGCTCCAATAGTTAATGCTCCCAGCCTTTGAGTCTTCGATACCAATCAAGGCAGCCTCAAGGGTACCGATTTAATGACCGAATCATCAAAGGCTCATTTCCAGATCACCCCAAGTGAGATTTGAAATAGATCAAGTGTCGTAGGCTAACCCTCCCGCCAAAAGGTGTGAAATTAATCAAACTGAATTTCAAGGGTAAGGATTGAATCCCACTCTCGGATATGGACACGGAATTCCGGTCTTCTTAACCTCCTGAGCAGTCATTAAAGCATTAATTTTGCCTTCAAGCTCCTTCATCTTTTCATTTTCATCCTCGGCTTGTTTTGGATGATTCCTAGTAAGAGGAATTGGAATACTTCCGCCTTGGGTAGCGAACACCTTTTTCTTAGGAGGTTTATCGGCATAAATGTGTTCATCTATCTCCGAATCACTGTCTTCGACATTATGGGTATCAAGATTGATAGCTTTACCTCGCTGACTAGATCCGTGTCGCTGACTAGATCCAGTCGCTGACTAGATCCAGTCGTTGACTAGACCTGTGTTGTGCAACCGTATGGGTTTGCAATTCCCTCATCTGTTGCATAGCTAGCTCCATCTCGTTCTCATTTCAGCCTTAAGCTCTTCTCTTTGCTTGGCTAAGGCTTCTTGTAACATTTGAGCCGTGACATCGAGTAATGGTAAAGCCTCCTATGGTGACGACTCATACTTGAAACAAGATCGCCCGGCTATTGTCAGCGCCGGAAATTTCATCTTCTGATGAATCTCCTTCATGCATTCTTCTATAGTCAATGCGTCGCGTAGCTCTCAATTGCAACCGAGACATTCTCTGAGAAATCTGAGACCCAACTTTTCCTCCAGGAGTGAAGTCTGGATCTTCATCATTTACCGTCTTTTTCCCTTTGTTCACCATATTAATGGTGACTTCGGGAATTCATCCCATGAATGGCGATCTTCTTTTCTTCGGGTCGCCTTGACTCCGTCTTCAAATCTTCCGTTACTGGCAGGGAAAGCCTCTCGAATACTGAAGCTCTTTGTGGTTGAGCGCTTGACTCGAATGTGCACATCCCGACAACAACGCCTTGATTAGTTGTGCACATGAGCAAGAACAATTTATTTCATCAATCGCTCTCTTTCGTGTTACTACCCCTACCGATGACACAGCTTGATGTGGCTTGTCACCGGTTGTACTTTCACCCCAAGTATAACGCTGTTCTTAACCGAGGACACGCTTTTGGGGGCCGATCATTCGACTTGGGAGGCACCTTTGATGTTTTAACTTCATCCGCTGAAATTGTCTTGGCATGGATCATAAGTGTTTTATCATCTCTCGTGACTTCACGAATCACATGCCTCAAATTCTTCCTTTAGTAGACTTCGTGGACCCTTGCGGGATGCTCAAACGAGATGCAATTGAAATTTTAGAAGCCCGAAATGCTTCAACTTGCTCAGACTCTTCTCGACCGGGTAATCCAAATGTTTCTTCACCGATACTTTGTCTTTATTTCCGGCCGTGGACCAAGACGACTAAACACCGGCCGCCAAGTTTCCGTGCTTAATTGTCGTTATCTTAGCCGTGGCGGAAGAAAGGGGCGAAATGTCAAATTTTCGCCAAGGCATGGAAAGTCGCCGCTCGGGCGAGGCGCTCGGCCGCTCACGACGCGAGAGCTTTACATCGCCATTGCTGGCGAGGCAGCTTTAGGTCGCCTCGCTAGTGCGAGGCGTACCGAGCCGCTCTACCAAGACCGCGTCGGGCGCGCACTCTTGAGCCGATGTCACCTTCGACCCAAATTTTGTGATTTTGAGTCGATTCCTTGGTTGATTTAGACTCGCTTTACTTAACAATGGCACGCATGAGCAACGCTGCACGGCGCTTTTGGGCCCTTCCTTGTCAATCGGGTCCTTTTGACGAGAACCCATTCTTCCTTGGGAGGAGTGTCGGCAGATTGAGGTTGAGGCGTTATAACTTGCTGACGCCTCTGATCACGCGAGTTCATGTTGTAATGAACTCCGTCTGTTGATTCCATGGCCTTAGCAAGTTGTCGGGCCATCTTTTGACGCTGTCTTTGACGAGCCCTCTTTGTCAGAGTGGTTGAGATCTTGTTAAATGACTCCTTCTTCTGAAAGGAGTCAACTTGAACAGAGCTTCCGGCTTTGAGATCCACCGGGGTGTTGTTGAGAGGGAATGCCTCCGCCGCCAAATAACAAGAATCGCTATGCATCACAACGTAACTAACCTCCTCTTAGGAGATGAGATCCTCCGATGTTTGCGGGTGAGGAGGACTTCGATGAGGAAGAGGAGAGATATTCTTCAAACTTGGCTTGATCGAAGAAATAATCCATCCATCGACCATGAGGTCGGCTTGATCGCCGCAGGTCGCGACACAACGATCTCGGCTCGAGACCGCTGGTTCCCATCGTGGTCGCCATCGTTTGGGTCGAAGTTGATTCCATTGTAAAACTAGAGAAAATTACACTTTTATTCTCGCTACAAAGAATTTAGATAACTTTCTTACAAACTCAACAAAAGATACTACAAGTGTAGATCTCCGCTTTTGTGGGACTTTTCCTCGTCGGGACGCGAATCCGTGGACCACCGTGCGGCGATCGTCGAATCGACGGGTTTAGTTGATGCTTCGCAAAGGAAACAAGAACTTCAAGAAATATCTTAGCAAAGTAAGATATCTACTCTTCCCAAGAATTAAGGCAAAGCTTAATCTCGAGGAATCTCCGCTTGGACCGTGTTCTTGAACTTTGGAAGCTTGGATTCTCTCTCTCTCCTTACAAAAGCTCGATTTTGTTTGATCTCCGATTGCCAAATGCCGATCCCCGCCCAAGTGGACGAGAGGGTATTTATAGCCTTTGGGAAGCGTGCCCTCTGAAGAAACAAAGTGTCATAAGTGCCGACATTTGTAGTTAGCGCTGGGCAGCCTGCGCCGCCAGCCGCCACCATCGGCAGGCAGCAGCCGCCGGGCGGCGAGGTAAGATGGGTCACTCAGCTGCGAGGCAAAGGTCGCCCCTCCACCGCCAGAACGGTTTTCCGCTTTTAGGCACGATTAAATGCCCTAGAATCACGCCTAGTGGGCGATCTTCGCGCGGTAACCGCGACATTAAAGTGTCACGAGCGTCTCTGCATTGATAAAGTCAAGTGGGCCCCACCAGCATTAATTTAGACCCTAAGAGAGCTCGCTTCAAGTATCCCGGTGTCTCGCCTTTATGCAGACACGTAAGTGCCTCGCTTATAGCGAGACACATCAAGGTGTCTCGCCAGGCGAGGCACACACAAGTGTCTCGCTAGCGGCGAGACACATCAAGGTGTCTCGCCAGGCGAGGCACACACAAGTGTCTCGCTAGCGCCGAGACATCAAGGTGTCTCGCCGCGGCGCAGACATTAAACGAAAGTGTCTCGCGATCAGAAGCAGACACAATCTCCCCATGTGTTGACTTCTTGAGATTTCGACGACGTTGTCCTTCGATCTTCTCATGATTTAGTCATATTTGAGGTTCTTCAGCAATTTTTGATGCCTACAATTCCGTATCACCAGGCGGCTATTGAGATGACGGACTCGTTTGAAGGATTTTTCATCGAGTATATTTCGCGCCTCCAGAATGCCTATGCGGATGCACTAGCGACGTTAGCTATTTCGTTGGCGCAACCCTTGGGAACAGAACAATTGATTATTGTGAGGACGCATCAACTTTTCATATCGGAATGCGCTTTGGACATCAAAGAAATGTGTGCCACTTTAACTAAGCTCGAACCCCGAGATTGGCGTTTTCCCATTATAGATTATGTCTTATACGGTATTTTACCGAAAGATGTAAGAGAAAGGGAATCAGTCCGAAGAAGGGCACCGAGATTTTATTATAATATCGCGACTCAAACACTCTATCGTCGTACAAATGATGACTTACTACTCCGATGCCTTTCAACCAAGGAAGCAGAAGAAGCCCTCAAAGAAGCGCATGATGCGACTTGTGGCGCGCATCAACTAGGACCTAAGTTAGGAGATCGACTAAGGAGGTTAGGCTATTATTGGCCGACCATGATCAAAGATGCAATTGTATACGCAAGATGGTGCCACACATGTCAAATACATGCTAACTACATGCATCAGCCGCCAGAAGACCTGCATACGTCAGCCACTTCCTAGCCATTCGAAACCTGGGGAATGGATGTGGTTGGACCTATCTTCCCCCCATCAGCAAAAGGTGACCGCTTTATTTTAGCGATCACGGATTACTTCTCCAAGTGGGCTGAAGCAATTCCGCTCAAGGAAGTCAAGATGAGTGATGTCATCAAGTTCATCAAACACCATATCATTTATCGATACGGTGTCCCGAAATGAATCGTGCACGACAACGGCCCCCAATTTGTTAGCAACGCCTTTGTCAAATTCTGCAGCAAGTTCAGAATCCAAGATGTTTTATCTACAGCTTATAATCCTACTGCAAATGGTCTAGCTGAGCTTTCAACAAGACTATCATCAAGCTCTTGGCAAAGCTAACAATAACCAATAAATGAGATTGGGACGATAAGCTTGGCGAGGCTCTTTGGGCTTATCGCACCACGGTCCGGACACCGACCGGGGTCACCCCATATTCCTTGGTATACGGATGTGAAGCCGTCTTACCATTAGAGATACAAATCTCATCCCTTCATATCGCACTTACGACGGGAATGACAGATGATGAGCAACATCAAAAGCTTGAAGAGCTTGAGATGTTGGATGGAAAACGCTTGGAAGCTCAACAACAAATTGAGTTATACCAGGTCAGAATTTCCAAAGCCTTCAACAAAAAAGTCCGGCATCGGGTCTTCAAGGAAGGAGATTTGGTACTCGCCGTTCGGCGACCAATGATCCTTAACTCCAAGAAGAAAGATAAATTCCAACCCAAATGGGAAGGACCGTTTGTAATTAATATGGTCTACTCAAATGGAGCATATCACTTGATCACCCAAGACGGTGATAAAATGATGATGTCAATTAATGGGAAGTTCCTGAAGAAGTACTATCCTTAGTGTACTCAGGATAACCCGTTTTACAATGAAGGGCCAAGGTTTATCATAACCCGATAGCCAAGAAATACCCTTCACCAATTTTGGATGATCAGGTTTTATGAATAGTCACGGTCTCCAAACTCCCACTTGGTCAAACCTTTAAACAATTAAGACAAAAATTAAAATTTCTTTATTATTACTCCCACTTGGCCAAACTTCCCAACAGTAAAGGCCACCAATAATATCAAAATCTTTTCTCGATTTCCTTCGCGAATGAGAATTCCATTCTAGTATTGGGTTCATCTCTGCCCCAAGAGGAGACAAATTTGAACAACCAAACCTTTTGAGCAGTTAAGTTTCTCCGAGTTTCACCTTTTACTCACGTGAGTTAAAAGGCTCCTTTTTTTCTGAGTCAAAGCCACGTGGCCCGACTCCAATTTGATTCTCGAAGTGGAGATCCTACTTTGAGTTTCTTTATAGATTCCCTGACGCACGTGCATCAAGAATCTTTTGACTCTCAGTTCACGTGGACAAGGAGTTCTCAATCGAAGCAGGAGATAAGAAAATACTTTCTTCTTCTTCAACACGGCAGGTTCGTCTTTGCCCCAAGAGAAGACACAGCAGGTTCGTCTTTGCCCCAAGAGAAGACACAGCTGGTTCGTCTTTGCCCCAAGAGAAGATAATAATTTCAAAAGCCTTAATGATTTGTTAAGTCTACGCCTATTTATGTGTAGTAACATTCCCGTAATTGACTCACTAAGTCTACGTATTCAGTATCGTAGCAAATAAAGTCTATGTATTTAATACATAGCCAGTCTCATTATTGACCTAATGATTTGTTAAACCTACGCCTATTTATGCATAGTAGGTGTTATTCTTGTCCTTAAATCAGGAATAAGTCAGCGTCTAACACACGCCACTGGGTTGTCAATTCTCGTGAATATTGACCAAAACTACGTATTCAATATCGTAGTACAAAGTCTAAGAGAGTTTATATTTTTAGCACAACGTTACATGTAGAACGGATTTAGATAATCTACATGCTAGCCCGACTCAAACGGTAGTTAGTAAAGGCTTATCAAATCCGTTGATGGCTGAGGGTTTGCTAAAAATCCTATCAAGATTATGCTCATTTATTCAAAACAGAATAGATGACATAATGAAAGTCGATAAAAACTAAATTTTTTTTATTTCATGAATAATGAAATACAAAATAATTGTCGGCTAAATAAAAAAAAAGAATACGCTTTAGTGGGGCAATTGGCGTTGGCGGATCCGTTCTTCTAGACTTGAGAGCTCCTCTTTATACTCTTGTTCCAACTCCCTCTCTAAGAAAACTCTTGAGGAATCGTCGGGAGTTAAAAGCTGAATAATCTCTCGCTCCAGCTCAGCGGACTTTTCATTAGAAGCCTTCATTTGTTCAGATAGTCTGGAGCAGGACTTCTCTACTCTAGCCAGGTCGATCTTAAGAAGAGTCCGCATCTCTTTGGCATCTTCAAGGGCTGTCCTCAAGCGAGCAATCTCGAGATCTTACAGCTCAACGGATTGAAGCAAGTCGGCTCTGGTCTTTTCTTTTGTATTCAGACTTGCCCTGACGCGTTCAGATTGAGTCCACAATTGCTGTAATTCCTGCTCAGCAGCTCCTCGCTTGGCTTCTTTAGCCTTCATAACAGACTCGATCCGAGAAGAAATATAAGAGGAAGCGCCCTCGGATCGCAGTCTCAGAAGTTTCCCCAACTCTTGTTCTAACTGAGTCAGATCTTCTGCAATAGAGTCCGCTAAGCTGGAGAAGCCCTCTTCTCTTATAGCCGCCACACGCCGATCGAGAAGCCGCTTGAAAGAGCTGAAGGAGAAGCCCTTGTTTACAACTTTCTCGATGACACTATTGAGGAGAAAGGCGAAGCCTTCAAGCTCTGCGCTGATGACCGCTTTCTCCGGATCTTCGTCCGACATCAATGCCTTAATTGAGTCATATAATACGAAAGAGGGCGCTGTGAAAGAAGAAATGTGAAGAAATGTGAGTTTAGGAAGATCTTAAATCTTAAAACTCTTATAAAAGACGGGGTCGGGAGATATATCGATGCGGCTAGAAGATCCCTCAGCTTAGACTGTCTGCCCCACACTTGTCAGTTTAGCCTCGGGAACCACCGGAGTTGATTCAGGTTCGGCTTGAGTAGCCGGTGGTCCAGGTTGAATGGGAGAGCCTTCAGCAAGAGGCGAGACAACAGTAGGATCGGTCTCAGAGATGGGAGGTTGAACCTCCAAACTTGGAACCGTAAACCCTCCAGTTTGCTCTGCAGCAGTAGTGGCGGGGCCTACGGGTGAAAATATCGTTAAATTACTGACTTTCGGCAAGATAATTGAGAAGATCTGAATAATAAGACACGTACCTGTAGAAGGGCTGGCTTCTACAATAGATTCTCTCTGAGTCTGTTCCGATAACATATCGAAAAATAGGTTTTGATCGGACTTAGAAACAGAGATCATCTGAGCTAAGCCTGGTTCAGAGAACTCCTCGGGACCTTCTTCATGCACAGGTTCCGTCTCCATTAGTTCTTCTACTGTGACATTGGCAAGACATGCCGAGCGTTAGTATACATATATATACATATATTAAAATCATGACGATATATGTATATACCGGGAGCCGATTCCGTGGGTTCATCGAATTGCCCAAACGCTTCGCCTGAGGTGGTCCCTCCCTCGGCCTATTCTTCCACTACTGCAGCTACAACATATTAGATTTTCAATATGAAGAAGAGAAAACAAAGTAAAGATCGGACTTTATACCAGGAGTTGGCTCCGCTTGGCTAGCACTTGTGCCCACTTCTTGAAGTTTTTCTAAAAGAACATGAAGCGCATAAGAGATTAGCGGAGGAACAAAGTCGGACTCCCTTAATTCCTTGAGTTGCCACCCAGATGAAGTATTCGTACCTACAACGACAGCCTCGGGAACAGCAGAGGCATCAACATCTTCGCCGACGGTAGTATTTGGGACGCCCTCATCCATAGCTTCATGTAGTTGGGCTGTGAAGCTTGACTCTTCGTAGATGAAGGGTGACGGAGGGGAAGGCTCAGCTGGAATTTCGCCTTCTTCAGAGCGTTCTGAGAAAAAGAAAAAAAAAAGAAAATAATCACAAGTGAAATGGTAAAATTAAATTATAAGTTGACAAATTTTACCTCTTTCCTCAGTTGGGAGATCAGTGCCCGCTACCTCAGGAGCTGGAGATTCTTGATGCCGAGGCCTATGAGCGAGTTTCTTTGTACGCATCAATACTCTGGCAGTAGGAGTTGGCTGAGGCATGGTCATCGATGTGCGGACTCTCTTCCGAAGAGTGAGATCAGAAGCCTCCTCTTCTTCTTCTTCCTCGTTCCCAGTCTCCTCTTCCCTGGTCTCAACCCTCAGTACATTGGGAGAAGTTAAAATAACCTTCATTCGAGGTCGTTTTAGAGGACGCCTGGGAGGAGATGGAGCACGGCGAGGAACCCGGACTAGTTCATCCCGTTGAGTTGGAGAACGACGCGGAGGAGAAGGTACTACCACCTCACTCCTTATTCGGATCCCTTCATGATGGACAGTCTCTTCTTCTTCTTCTTCGGAAGTCCAGGTTGTTTCGTCAAAAGATTCTTCCTCGCTTTCTTCTCGAACAACTTTCTTTTTACCCTTAGACTTCCGGGACGGTTTAGCTTGCGGAGGGGAGACATGAGTCGGCGCTGGTTCTCTTCTACACTCCACTTCAGCTTCCAAACTTCTTGAGGTGGGAACATTAGCCGCAATGAGCCACTTGCAGTATAAAAAGGTCATCTGAAGCTTGGGCTCGGCAGCAGGAAGGTTAAATTTGGCATTGGTGCAGCCGTTGATACTCCAATACCAGGCGCGCGCACCGTCAACAAGGCCTCCATATGTCTTCATCACCCGATTCGGATTCCCGACGTAGATTTGATCATAGCCGAATTGGCGGGAGAACCGGCAGGGGAGATAGGGCTCGATGCTGCACGAATTCTTGACCCGGAAGATGAGATAACCGTGGCGAATGTTTATCAACCACCGGAAACAGCCAAGGTCCAATATAGTCCGGTCTCCATTGGGCTCAGCAGCGTCCACGAGCACTTCATCATAACGACCTGAAAAGTGTGGAAAACACTTAAAGAACTCCCAACACTTGGTGACCTTAAATTGACGAGACACCTCGTGTCATTGTCTCGCTCCCCACTTGCACTTCTCTAAAGTTTGCAGCAGAGGGAGTTCAGGATTAACTGTCTCAGGCGCCGTCATCAGATCTGGGCGGTGAAGCATGAGCCATGCCATCAGGTAAGTGTACGGCAATTCAACCTTGGTGACCGGTATCTCAGTTGAAGGCTTCTTTCCCTTCTGCATGAAGCTAGTGGCTAAACATCGGAGCCCGGTATGGATATCTGCTACCATCGCCGGAAGGAGAGAAAGTCGGCGACCGGCAACTAGCTCGACAGCTGGAAACAACACCTCCAAAGGCATTGATTTGGAGACTTGATGCGGAACTACGCATTTCTTCAACCATATTACCAAGTAGCCCGCCAGAAGAGTTTGTGGCCTTATTTGCTTCTCTACATGCCACAGGAAAGTCTCGAACTTGGTACCCTTCGGGATCTTGCCCTCGGCAAATGGAGTAGTATATGATTGAGCCTTCGACTTCTCAATCAACTTGTTAATGTCGGAGGGATTTAGAGGTTGCAGCTCATCCACTTCATCAGTACCCTCCAGATTTTTGAAAAGATAATCAGCAAATTGCTTTAAGCTGACTTGCGGCCATTTCTTGGCCTTCACATCAATCGACGCTATAGCCGTCTGGTAGTGACAAGTCAACTCCCACAAGATGTCATATCCCGCATAGCCTTTCTCCTTCATCCGGTTCAGTTAGCGGTTGGTGGGGAAGTATTATTGGTACGACGCGTCACCCATCGGCAGACCAGATACCATCATCATCTCATGGAGCGGTAGGCCCAGCTCCCCGTTCCTTGTCAAGAAAGTATTGGTGTCCGGGTTGTAAATCTCCAGAAGCGCGAAGAAGTGATTCACGCTGATGGGAATCCCGTACATGCTTGCTCGGATGGGGATATACAAGCCTTTGTCTTGAAGCTCTTGACTCCACCGACCAAGAACGTACTCAGTCATACGTGTCCACCATTGGTCGCTAGAAGAATGGACCCAATCAAAGCATCGGTATTTCTTAGCTGGCAGCTCCCTTCCCATTCTGGCCAAGCGGTTCTTCACGGTATCAGCTTTGATCATCAACTCATCATGAGGCGGGCTGTCTTGACCCGCAATTCCGGGATAAAGCCCACGAATGTAACCCCTATCGCTGGAGCCTGGGGTAATGCCTTGGCTAACATACCCACAATGTACGCGCTCCTGGTCCTCGGTCAATCTCCAAGACATATTCCTCTTGACCGATAAGTTGCGCAGATGCACCAGCGAGTGATGGCCGGCGAAAGAAGGTAGATGTAGATGAGCGCCGTCACCTTCATATAGCCAGGGCTCGGAGCGGGAGGATAAGACTTTCGGGTCTGCAACAGAATCCCCAAACAAATAGCTGGATTTCCGTATGATATCGGTAGATCCCGCCCTTACAAGAGGAGCGCCGCTATCACCGCAGCGACGCATCCCCTTGTTGTAGCAACTCTAGTAGCTCCGGAGGTGCACTTGGGCCAAGCAGAGGAACCTCTGCTATCAGCGGTGCCTCGCGAGAAGAGGAGAAAACAGTGCTATTCAGCTCATTCGACTCGCTGGCAGTAAACACTGTAGGAGGAAATTCAACTGCAAGATAAAGAGAAAATACATCAGAATAAGCCCAAAGAGCAATACTAGGTGTAAAAAAATACTTAGTCAAAAATCTAAAATGAGAGAACTGTCTCGCAGTGGTCGAGACAGTCAAAACTATCTCGCAGTCGTCGAGACAGTTCAAACTGTCTCGCCAATGGCCGAGACAGTCCAAACTGTCTCGCAAACACGAGACAGTCAGAATCTCATTTTTTGATTTTTACAAGTATTTTGACAATGCAAAATACTCGTTTTAGCCCAGATCCTCATGAAGGAGGACCTCAACTCTTCCCGAATGCCTCGCAAAGGAGAACAAATAGGGATTTTATATAAAAATGCAAGTTTTCAACCCAAAATACACGGTTTTTTCCAAGTATACACCCCCAAATCTTACCCCCATAAGTCGAGGCAGTGGACTCTTCGTTCTCAGTGGTTCGTGGGACGGATTTGCCTTTGGGGATGTGAGATCTCTTAGGAGACATGACTAAAAATGAGATTTTGGTTCGGAAAAGAGGGAAAAGCTAGGCTTTTGGTGAAGATCCGAAGCAAAAGGCTGGGAAGTGGAAGATTAGGGTTCGGCTTTGGTGCAAGATCAAGGAAAACACGATTATGTGGTGGAAGAATCGGTCGTAATCGACTGAACCCAAGGAAAACCGAACAAAACCCTAGGTTCAAAAGGGGTTTTCGAGCAAACTTTGAGGCTTGAGAGGTTAGAAGGATTTTTTGAAGCTTTTATGGAAGAAAAGAGGAGACTTTTGAAGGGTTTTGAATTCCAAAAGGCGGGTTAATAAGTGTTAACAAAACCCTAACTATCGGGTTTGTAAAGGACAACTCTATGTCGGCTCCTTCGAGCGTGACACAAAAAGTGTCGCGCACGGCTACGAATCGACTTTCGACCGATTGAAGTCGAGCCGACACAAAAGTGTCGCTTCGAAGGGACCAACAACCGCCTCGACAAAGATGAAATTTGACGGTTATCTTCCACGCGAGATTCAAGACGTTTCACATGTTCGTCCTCTACCACGATCCATAAACATAACCTCTCAAATAGTGTATCCACAGCAATTTGACCCCGGGCTACATTCTGAAGCTTTCTCTGAATTCTACACAAATTTTCCCTACAACGGATAATTTGATTCCAGAGGTTCAGTAAGTTGGATGGTGCCTCTTCTCTAAATCCTCCTCATTAAAGAAGAATTATATCCTCATTTCTTTCATAAACGGTAATGGTGAGCAGCCATCTCCTACTGTGATGAGACAACATGGTTAAATAAATATGTATCCTGATACTCCTGTGAACTCAACCACAACCCAAGTTGCAGCCTTCAAGATGAAGATTATCAGTTCAAAATCGACTTTGTCATTTCAATCAGTTTGAATACAGATGCAACAGCTATTGATCCTAGAATATGGTCAGTGATGTTGTGTAGCCAGGGTTCGAAAGCTGGAGTAAGATATAGGCCTCTTCTATAAAGTTCAACGTTAGACAGAAGCAAGGCTCATCTTATCCAAAGTATTCCAGACTCCTCGACAAAATATACCGGAGTCTGAAAACTTTGGAGGGGGTCTCTGTAGGCATTGAAAATTGCCGATGAACCCCAAGTGCGATTTAATCAAAAGAATATTGAAGAACAACGTTATCAAAATCCAAGAAAATCAATCACAGAGATGAAGCTGGCACATGCGAGACATCTATTGTGTCTCGGCCATGTCCGAGACACTTTTCGTGTCTCGGCCATTGTCGAGACACCAAAAGTGTCTGAAGTGTTCTCCAGGTGTTTTACAGATATTTGTGGGACCCGTTAGAGCTTTTCAACATGTGGGAACATTCATTTACATTAGTGGGCGGTTACACCATTAAAAAATGCCCACTAAGCGCAAAATGAGGGCATTAAACGTGCCTTAAATCTTGGAGGAGCAGTTACAACAGCCAGGAGACAGCTTTGGCCGAGATAGTTTTGGGCGAGACACTAAAAGTGTTGCGCCCACTATGGGGGTGAGATACCAAAATTATCGCGCCCACTATTGGCCGAGACCCAAAATGTGTCGCGCCCACTATGCAATGTTGGCAGATCACAACTTGTCTTCTTTTCAGCAGTTACACCTCCTAAATGCTATAAATAGCTTACTATACCCATAAGGAAGGGTGATTCAAAAATATTGATTTTTGGGAGAGATTAATTGGCTGGATTAATAGACCTCAAAGGAGCAGAAGAAGAGTTCAAAAATATTTCGCTTGGAGATTCCTCGAGTTTACGCTTAGCCTTAAATCTTGGAGGAGCAGCTACAACAAATGTGAGACGCCTTTGGTCGAGATAGTTTTGGGCGAGACACTAAAAGTGTTGCGCCCACTATGGGGGTGAGATACCAAAATTATCGCGCCCACTATTGGCCGAGACCCAAAATGTGTCGCGCCCACTATGCAATGTTGGCAGATCACAACTTGTCTTCTTTTCAGCAGTTACACCTCCTAAATGCTATAAATAGCTTACTATACCCATAAGGAAGGGTGATTCAAAAATATTGATTTTTGGGAGAGATTAATTGGCTGGATTAATAGACCTCAAAGGAGCAGAAGAAGAGTTCAAAAATATTTCGCTTGGAGATTCCTCGAGTTTACGCTTCGCCTTAAATCTTGGGAAGAGTAGATATCTTACTTAGCTAAGATATTTGCTTAAGTTCTTATTTCCTTTGTGAAACATAAACTCAACCCCGCCAATTCGACAATCGTTGCTCGGTGGTCCACGGACGACATGTCCCCGACACAGGTAAAGAACCCACGCAAGCAGGAGCTCCCTACGTAGTGACTTCTGTGTGTGTTTTATAAGAGAGTGAGATCATTTTCTTTGTATTAGGGAGAATTACACGTGTAATCTTTCATTGGTTTGCATTTTGAAAAGTTTTGAAATGGAAACTGCAAAGAAACCCATTCTCGGCGGAAACAACCAAAAGCAACAAATCAAGAACACACAAGATTTTATAGTGGTTTGGATAACAATCCCACGTCCACTTTTCCTTCTCGCAAGGGCTTCCTCACTATGCAAAGAGTTCTCTTGAATCACAAGCCCGATTCAATAGGCTTACAAGACCGCACCCTGGAATCTACCCGAAATCAGTCGTCTAACCTAACTCTCCATAATGAGTAATACCTAGTCCTAGCTAGTCCCAACCCTTAATTAAATCTAGCTTGAGTACGCCGTAAAAAGAAATTCAAAGTAAAACTAACGCAAACAGTTAAAGCTTAGAAAATAAAAAAAAGATCTTACAACCCTTATTTTAAACAAACCGTCCTTTAAAGAATATAAGCATAGCTCGATGAAGAATGACAAAGAAAATCAAACCAAGGGCAACTCTCCTCACCGAAAAGATTCGAAGATACCGTTCGCGATGAGTGAGAGTTTGTCGAGACTCCGGGGGTCAAATTCTTCAATTTGATCTCTCACGAATCAAAACCCTAGAACTCTCTCTCTCTCTCTCTCTCACACAATGATATAAATTTTCCAAAGATTCAGAAAAGAGATATCGTAAACTTGATAGAGATTGGAGATGTTGGATACGATGAACGACTGAGATTAAATTTGAAGAAATGCAATCTGTCGTGTTTACCATTGACGATGGCTCTCGACCATCGATAGTGTTGAGGCCCCATCGATGGTTGAGAGGCCCATCGATGATATAAAAGACTTTGGAGCAAAAATGATCGATGACACTTGTCGACCATCGATGAGCTCTTCTTACCATCGATGGTCAATGTCTACCATCGATGGTGAGAAGGTTGAAATCAACTTTGGAGTTGATTTCCACGTCGTTTCGCATCGTACACTTCTTATACATGTATTTACCTGTACTATAGCTTCTCAAACAAATATTAGTACCAAATGAGAGTTTGTTATTATTCAAATAAGAGATATTGTACGGACTACGTCCTAACAATCTCTCCCTTTTGATAATAACAAATTTAAAATTTAAAGTACCGAAATACATGAATATTTGAGATATATAAACAGCAGCAATAAGCACAAATACACTCTCATGCAAAAGAAAATGATATACAATACTCCTCCTACATTCATGCATTCATGAAAAGTGTAATCAAGGGCAGATATTGTAAAACTCCCCCTAAAACAAATGCATCGAGTGTTTTAAAAATTTTCAAAAAAAAAAAAATCCAAACTAATGAAACCACTTTGACGAAAAACTCAATCATGTGAAAACTCCTCAAATTTCACAATTCTCCCCCTTTTGTTAATAGCAAAAGTAGAAAATACACCAATGGATATACTTAATACAAGAGAAATTCAGTTAAAAATCATCCAAAAGGTGGACGGGATAGAAAAGCGCAATGGTTCACACAAAAAATTTTAAAAAAATAGCCCAAGGGATCAAAATTCAATGATAAAACACATGAATATAAGAGAAAATACATATAAAAGCACACATAAAAGATTAAATATCAATGTAAACTATGTGAAATATATAGTAAAAAGACTTATACTAGCTCATTAGACAAATTTAGATATATTAAAGTGAATATTGAGCAATAATAAGACTTGAACTATCTCAACCTTAGAGACTAAGAACCAGTGTTGCCCTATCACCTTTACCATACAGGATTTAGGAGGTAGAACGATATTATTTGACGGGTGATTTAGGGTAGTCAATACAGGATGACTACCCTTTGAGATATGCAAGAACACAAATCCATGAGTATAGGTCTCTAACCATCTTTTAATGAATATACTCAAATTTTCCCTGGATTTCATAAGAGTGTAGATCTTTGATCATCTTTTAACAAATACACTCTTATTGTTTGATTGATATTTGAAACAAATGCAGTTTAGCACATATAACGATAAAGGATTGTGCATCAGCCACGTCAAAAATGAGCTAAAAAACACTTGATAACGAAAAACATATCTATAAACCAAATATAGGACTCTCTACCACTATTTCACATAACAAAATATGAAAAATATAGAAATAGGTGTGTGAAATTACTGCGTGAAGTATCTCATAAACAACATGTCATGTAATCATCTTTTGATCCTTTGTGAGCATATATATATATATATATATATATATATATATATATATATATATATATATATATATATATATATATATATATATATATATATATAAAGAGAGAGAGAGAGAGAGAGAGAGAGAGAGAGAGAGAGAGAGATGGGTATGCTTGGTACCAAGCACTACTTTTAGTGCTTGGTAGTGAGGTGTATCAATCACATCCACTCACTCAAATAGGGGACTACATGCACATGGGTTGGGGAGTGAATGCGATTGATACACCTCACTATTAAGCACCAAGTACCAAGCATATCTATTTTTCTCATATATATATATATATATATATATATATATATATATATATAGCAAATCTCCTATAAACTTAAGTTTATAGGGAATAGTCATACACCAACTTTTCTATCCATTGATGTTGCATTGGGATTCATGAAAGGTATGAAGTCCATTTTGAGATTTGTGCATCTATTGATGGCACAAATCTAAAGACAACATCAATGGATAAAAAAGTTGGTGTATATTATTCCCTATAAACTTAAGTTCATGGAGATTTGCTCTCTCTCTCTCTCTCTCTCTCTCTCTCTATATATATATATATATATATATATATATATATATATATATATTGAAAAACCATATGTGAAACTGTGAAACATTATCAAGCCTATACATCAAAAGAATAATATCATTTGAATCAAATCTGTAAAAGCATATACATAGGCATATCCAAGTTTTTTATTTTTTATTTTTTATTTTTAAATAAATCAAAAGATAGAAAAAGAAATTTTAGAAAAAGAAATTTTTGGTTGTTTTTACAAAATGAAACAAGAAATTTTTTGAAAAACAACCTAAAAAGAAATAAAATCTAAAAAAGTATGTACATACAACAGAAGGGATATAGAATATATCTTAACTCACCCCTTTGAGAAGATTTGCGAAATAATCGCTTATGCAAGTTGTGCCTTTGCAATAAATTCTTGCTTGCATAATGAGACTGTCTTTGCATGTATCACAACTTATCATCTCATTCTTCTTCTTAGTTAGGGTAAAGAACATATTCTTATTTTCTGAATCTGCCTTGAGCAACCAAAACGAATGTTACCTTGATCCTTAACTTTCCTGCACACTTACTGAAAAGCAGAAAGGTGTGACCCAGATATCGATATAGGTCCATGTTAGTTAGTAATTGTGTCTTTAGGTACGTAAATCTGCTTAACTATTTTAACTCTATATTGCACACGCCAATTTATAAATATAACCCATTCTACCACAGAAAGTACAAATAGTAGAAGATGCATTAGAATTGGATGCAAAATGAGTTGAGTTGTTTCTTTTAACAAAAGAAGGTTAAACCTTTTTATATTTATCTAAATATGAATAATCAAGTCCAGTTTTAACTTTTGCTAATCGTTGATTGAAAAGGACCATATTTAAACCTTTAGAACCCAATGAAAATTTTTTCACGGCCTTTCCAAATCAATATTTTTAGACTTAAGTTGTTTATTTTCGAAACTATAGTATTGCATCTAGTTTCAAACTTTCTTTGTTCAAGACAACTCAAATAAAAGCTCATTTACCCTAGCAACTAATTTTTCAATTTTACTTGATTTTTCAGTTAGTTGCTTGATAAATCGAATTCATGTCTTTATACATGAAACATTATATATATTTAAATGAAATATTTTCACTTGCATTTGTAGATGTATTCAATTGTAAAGAAGAATTTTAATTTTATTGGTCAACAATTTATTATCATTCTTTAAACTTGAATTTACCTTTTAATAACTTTATATTTTTTAGCAAGATTTCCAAATTGACCCAACATTTCATTATATTTAGAATATAAATCATTGCATGTGGGATATATACTTCACTATCGGAGCTTTCGTGTTCGGATTCATCCAAATTGCTATCTTTATCCTTGAGACAACAATGTCTCGAGCTATTTTCTGACTCGTCCCATGTAGTCACTTTGAAACTTTTCCCTTTTCTTTATAGTCCTTTTTGTTCAGTTGGCTTAACTGACTGGGTTTCCTACACTAAAAATAAATTGGTTCAGTATCAGAATCACTAGAATTATATTTATTTAGCTTGCTTGTGTAGTGATCCCATTTGTCTTGCAGGAAATTTTAACCATCTTTTGTTTTGAGGAAGAATTCAAAGTCTTTTACAATTTGATCTACATTGCTATCTTTCTCACTCTCAGGACTCGAGCTTACAGCCATGATTGCCTTGACCTTTGATTTTTCTCTTTTTGCTTTTAAACCTAATGACTTCTTCTTGTGGCTATTTTCTGAATTATCTTCTCTTTCTTTGAAACGAACTTTATTTGTGAGCATATTTTCTACAAGATTCTCAAGAGCTAGTTAAGAAAATTTTTATAATTCTTTGATAGCCGTTACCTTTGGTTCCCAATCCCTAAAAAGGGAACGAAGAATTTTTCTCATAAACTTCTTGTTGTCATATTCCTTTCCCAAAGCCTTTGACTTATTCACAACATCTGTGAACCTAGTAAACATTTCCTGAATACTTTCTGAAGACTTCATCTTGAAATTTTAATACTTACTCACAAGCATTGTAAGTTTCGCCTCTTTCACATGTGAAGTTCCTTCGTGTGTAACTTTCAAAGTATTCCAAATTTTCTGCATAGTAGTACAAATTTATCATACAGTTAAACTCTTATAGCAGTTAAAGATAAAGAGCAATCATAGCTTTTGCGTTTAAAGAATAAAACTTTTTGTCACTAGCGGACCACTTATCTCTAGGAGTGACAATGGTGGGCTCAGCTACAACGGTCGTAGGTTCATTATAACTAGTCTCAACAATACTTTAAACATTGAAATTGGTGGATAACAAAAAGACTTTCACACGCGCTTTCCAATAGGTGTAATTTGTCCTATCGAAAAGTAGGGGTCGATAAACTACGTATTTCTCAGAAAAATCCATTGCAACGATCAAACTAGACATCTCTACCCTACGTTGTGAATCCTAAAGATGGGTTACAAGGCTCTGATAGCACTTATTGGATCTGAGATGTAAGCCGAGAGGGGGGTGAATAGGATTGTTACCGTTTTTCATCAAAAACACAGAATATGCAACGAAAAATAGAAAATAAAAGCGATTAATGATAATCAAATACCAAAGCAACCAACCAAGAACACATGATATTTTATAGTGGTTTAGACAACAATCATACGTCTACTCTTTCTTCTTGAGAAGGGCTTCCTCACTATGCAAAGAGTTCTCCTGAATCACAAGCTCGATTCAGTAGGCTTACAAGACCGCACCCTGAAATCTACCTGAAACCAGTTGTCTAACCTAACTCTCCATAATGAGTAACACCTAGCCCTAGCTAATCCCAACCCTCAATTAAACCCGGCTTGAGTACGCCATAAAAACACTTTCAAAGTAAAACAAACACAAACAGTTAAAGCTCAGAAAATCGAAAAAGATCTTATAGCTCTTTTGTTAAATAAAGCATCATTCGAAGAATATAAGCGTAACTCGATGAAGAACGATGAATAAAATCAAACCAAAGGCAACTCTCCTTGCTAAACTGATCCGAGATGTCGTGCGTGATGAGTGAGAGTGTGTCGAGGCTCCGGGGGTCAACTTCTTTAACTTGATCTCTTACAAATCAAAACCCTAAAACTCTCATCGTCTCTCTCTCTCTCTCTCTCTCTCTCTCTCTCTCTCTCTCTCTCTCTCTCTCTCTCTCTCTCTCTCTCTAAATGAAATAAATTCCCCAATAGTTCAGAAAAGAGATATCCTAAACTTTATAGAGATTAGAGATATTAGATACGACGAATAGCTGAGATTAAATTTTAAAAGTGGCAATCCGCCGTGTTTACCATCGATGGTGGCTCTCGACCATCGATGGTGTCAAGGTCCCATCGATGGTTGAGAGATGCATCGATGATATAGAAGTCTGTAGAGTAAAAGTGATCAATGATGCTTGTCGTCCATTGATGAGCTCTTCTTACCATTAATAGTCAATGTCTACCTCGATGATGAGAAGGTTGAAATCAGCTTTTGAGCTAATTTTTGCGTCATTTCGCCTTATACACTTCTTATACTTGTATTTACCTTAAATATTATCTCAAACAAATATAAGTACCAAATGAGAGTTTGTTATTACTCAAACAAGAGATATTGTACGGACTATGTCCTAATATAGTACTCCAAGTTCTCAGGTTCGACTCTCCAGAGGAGCACCCATAGGAATTTAATTTCCTTGAATACCCGAGGCGATGCGTTGGGGGTGCCCCTCGTCAAACCAAAATAAAAATAAAAAAATAAATGGTGTCTAGGGAGTGTCAAGCATTGTCACTGGACACCACTCTGAGTTTAATCCTATGGAGATTGTCATATGTACCGATTATCCACCAGTGTCCTATGCCATCACTGAGACAAAAATTTCTGGATATGCCACTGACTGAAAATGATACTTTTGTATCTCTTTGGACCTTAAGCTTATTCTCGTTATTACAAAATACAATAAAAATTACTACTGCTGTAATTTCAGTATAGTTTCTGCAGTTTAAGGTTAAATAGAGAAGATTATACTCCGAGATCCATTTTAAGAAAAAGTGGACGTCAAGCCCAGTTTGCTCTCCAGTAGCTAATCCAGTTTCACATGGGCTTCAGAATATTTGGACCCTTCTTCTCTTCAAATTGGGCCTCAATATTTTTTCACTCCGTTCTAAATTCTCTTTCATCTCCTCCCCCTCTTTCTCCCAATAAAACCCAAAAAAAGTGGGAAAGGGAAAAAAAAACGAGAAAATGTGCCAAGGACGGCACCTAAGCGAATTGGCGGGAACCACGTGTCCTCCGCGGCCATCGACGGCAATGGCGACGGTGAGGGCGCGGGTGGCGGCATCGAACGCTGAGCTGGCGGCGGTTAGGGCAAGGCTAGCAGAATCGATGGCCCAGCTTGAGCGCGAGAGGGCGCGCTCCGCCGAGCTCCGGCGGCGACTGGCGGAGTCTTTCATCGAGAGGGATCGGATCAAGGATCTCGTCTCGGCCCTCGCGGCGACGAGGGGTCGCGTCGCCAAGAAGCGGTCGAGGATCGATGAGGCATCGGGAAGTGGGCCCTATTAGTGTCGCCTACAATGGTTTGAGAGACTCTAGCCCTAACCCTAACCCTAATTTGATTGATCGTTGTGGATTAAATTTTGTTTGGTTATAAAGAGAACATAATTTGATCCCTTCAAATTAAATTTTTATTCCAAATTTCTCTAGTATTTGGGATCCTATCATTTACTTAGCAATGTATTAGAATTCTTATTCAAAATAAGAACCCAGCTTTTAGAATGCGGAATCCTCTGATCTTGATTCTTGTCTTGATTCCTTGGTTGTGTTTATATGCTACATTGGTAGTGACCCCTATCCATAGCTGATGCATTGGGTTAGTGTATGAAACAATGTGCGTATGTATACGTTCATATGAATTTGCCCAATAAACTCAATTTACAATTTCTTTCAAACTTGCAAATGGGTTGATTTGAACATGTGCATATGTCTATATATGAACCATTTGAAGTTTGTAAATGGGTTGATCTGAACATGTGCATATGTTTATAATATCAATCAGTATGTACATCTTTTAAAAGTTTGTAAATGGGTTGAACTGAAGATGTGCATATGTTTATATATCAATCAGTATGTACATCTTTTTTAATGGTTGATCTGAACGCCATCAAAAAAAGAAAGAAAAAACAAAATAAAAAAGAGGAAGGAAAAACAAAATAAAAAAGAGGTTGATGTGAACATGTGCATTTGCTTATTCATCAATTAGTATGTACAACTGTTTGAGTTTGTAAATAGGTTGATCTTAACATGTGCATATGTTTACATATCAATTAGTGTACACAATGTTTTAAGTACATATGCTGGTGGTGTGGACCGTGCAGTGTCGTATTTGTACATTTGCACCTATATCTCTGTATACAAGGAAAATCCACAAAAAGACATCTTCAAAGGTAACTCGATTTTCGTACAGGTGAAGTCTTAACAGATTTGGTTCAGTGATAGAAACAAATGGGTTGAACTTACTGGTGATATGGAAACGGTTATTTTTGGAAACTTTAATGCCCTATCTTCCTTGCATAAAAACAAACTATGACTATGTTCACCTTGCACAAGATTTCCTAGAAACTATTTCTTTGTTTTAAAACAAATCTTAGTGAATTGATATCTCCTATATGCTTACGTATTTAGTTGTCCTGATGGTTGTTAATTGTATCTGTGAAGTTTTCATGAAGAAGGTCTACTAGATAGTTAGTTATTTGCTACTATAAGGGTTCAGTTGATGTATACAGTGCATGCTTCATTTTTATATGCATATTCTTAAAACTTTGGAGTTAAATGGGGAACATTTGCACAGTGCATTGTGTAAATTATTTAATAAAACAAAACATCTTAATTGTTCAGGTGGAAGCTTTAAAACTTGAGTCTCTTCTGTTCATCGCCTTATGAGAAATATCTTTTGGGACAAGTAAGGAACACATAGTTGCATAAACCTGGAAGTAGAAAGGCAACTCTGATGTACTTACTTTTGATCCTTAGTAGATTGCACCGAATTCTGATTTTTTGTTACATAATGTGCTATCAGTCTATGTATGAGTCATGTCAAGAATCTTATTCTCCGAAGTTAGGGTTTAGGACATGAATATGAGGACTCGAGAAGTCACTTCGCATATTGAGATTGAAATGCAGTAGTATTTGAGATTTGGCTGATTATTGTCACTTGTTCTTCGTGTACACTTATTTTTCTGTCACTAAATTAGATTTTATTTGGTCGTGCAGATTGCTTCCAGCTGATGAAGGAAGAACCAATCTCTTCAAAAAACCATCGATCTTCTTTGCAACAGGAAGTGTGTAAAATCTACACTTCAAACATAACTGAGCCTGCTGCGATGATGGAGCCAGTGCATCAGAAACCCATGTTTCCTCTTTGCTTTGAAAATTTTGTGTAAAATATGATGTTCAATAAGAGAGAGAGAGAGAGAGTTTTCTGCAAGCTGTTGAATAACCTTATGTTTTTATTTTTAACAGATGATGTTTGTATATAATGAAAAATTTTCTGTTGTGAATTTGATTCATGCTGTAGAGGACAACCATTTGAGTATGGGCATCCATCTATTGCCTGCTACCTATTCTTAACATAGGAGGGGGTAAAAAGGAAATCTTTTTGACAATCACAGGGTTATAGAGAGATTTTGGATCAATCATTATATGTAAAGGCTACTTATGCAAGTCAAAAAACATGATCATACTTGTAAGAAAACACTATCCTTTTCTTTTCGTTGAAGGTATCATATTTTAGAGGAAGCCTGTACATGAGACTCTTTGGTAAGAGGAAAATTGCAATTGCAATTGTATATGGTTGTAATTTGTAAAAAAACAGTTATACTGTCATTACCTCTGTTTTTCCCCCTTATTATTTTTGCAAAACAGATTTAACTACAATATAAGTGTTGCCAAAGACAAGTGAGGGTATGTAAGTGCAAAGTAGGGGAAACTATAGGGCATTTAAATGCAATTAAGCCTTTTCGTAACTGTAATTGTCCAAAGTGGTTGTTTTCTTTGCAAAAGTAACTATCTGTCACATTATTTTTGCCTAGAACTTTTTTACGAGGTGTGGCCGTAATTTTTCCAGTAAAAAAAAAAAAAAAAAAAAGAAAAAGAGTGAGATTTAGATTATAAGTCCTAGATTAGTCAATAAGTAAATAGTAAATAAATGAAATCAGAGTAAAATATGTGATAACATAATGGATCAACCATTATTCACTCACACTCCATTTTTCTGCTGAACCAAAACTGAGATGCCCAAATGCCCGAGATATTGAAGTGGTAATTTTTCGCAGTAGACCACCAAAAATGGTACGGTTTAATGTTATCTTCTTACGTTGCAATATCTTAATTTACTGAATTGGTTACTGAAGTTCTACTTGCAACATAATAAATTGCTTTTCCACTTATTAAACATAATAATTGGCATGAGTTGCTTGTATTTGTTCGATAATGAGGTTGTCATTTTGCTGAATATGAAAGTTCTACGATAATGCTTTTCTTACTTAGTTTTCATGCACATGACCTGTTTGTTGAAATGCCCAACTCATTTATCCCATTGAAATGTATGAGCTCTTGAGGTAATTAGGGTAAAACCCATATTGATTACGGTTTAGAAATCACAAGATATGTTAACTTTTTTTATATACATATTGGTGATGCTTTAACTTCATGAATAGAATTAATGATGCTTGATCGCCCACCAGCGTAGCTATATTCAACTAGGTCAAGGATTTAAACCAATGTCAGCAGCAATCTTATGAATTAGACTAGTACATGGATTAATCTATGGTTTAGAATCACACCATGTGTATATTTTTAGTACATAGTAGTGATGCTTTGAATTAGCGACGCTTGGTCAAGGATTTACATAAACAGCCGCCTCTGATTAATTGGCTTAACCAATTGGCAGCACAAATCTTAAGCATTAGACTAAGACCCAGATTAATCTATGGTTTAGAATCCCAATATGTGTATAATTTTAGTACATATTAGTGATGCTTTGAATTTTTTAATTAGAATTAATGGTGCTTGGTCAAGGATTTATATAAACATTCGCCTCTGAATAATTAGCTTAACCAATTATCAGCAGAAATCTTGAGCACTTGACTGGTTATCATTTTGTAAGAAGTCATAGGCATGACGATGATCATGCTTAGACGTGTGAAGTTCTGCGTTCACACTTCACACCATATGACTTCTTTTGTGTGAGCATATTCGAGTTTCGTAGTTCTAAAATTGAGTTGTTAGGATGCCGATGTCTTTTTTCCTTTGGAAGAACTTTGGAATGTCGTTGTCATGTTAACGTCTCATTAGTCATAAAATGTTTTCATAGGCATATTTTCGATAGATTAAAGAAGTTACGTCACAGTTACGATGATTGCAAGTGGCAGAAGCAAAAAACTTCTTGGAATTTTCGCGCAATACGTATTCAAATTTAGAAAAAATAAATTGTTTTGAGAGAGTACAACTAGTACAGATCCTTAGTCTCTGAGATAGCGATGGGGCAGGAGAGGAGAGGAGAACAGGGAAGTAGGAAACTTTTTATCTTGTTCTTTAGTTTTGTGAACTTGCTATGTGGGACTATTAAACTCATTTAGAGATGTACAGAATAGGCAGAATCAGACAGATACATAATCGATATGTTTGAAGAAAATTTTGTAGTGGTCATATACATTCTCATATCTCATAGCTCAAGAACCAAAGTGCATAGAAAACCAGAGCCATATTTCTGACTTTGTACAGATCCTAGTAAAGCCACAAAAATCTTGTCAGTAGCACAAAATATCTCACAGAACTTTATTCACTCCATTTTTTCCAACAAGCATTCTAAATCCCCTCATACAACAATTCTATCTAATATTTTTCTGGTTTCCTTAGAACTTTATGAACCATATAGTGTATACATTAACAGAAAGGAAGTAGTGCTAGAGTTTAAGAATTAGGTACACTTATCCTAACTTGAAATATTTTTCTTACATGGACCTGAGTGCTGCTGAAATCAAACAATAAACACAGTTTAGGAACTGAGGCATTTCTGAACTAGAAAAAATTCCCTCCAAACCAATCACCAGCCTAATGAGAGGCCACTGCCATGGCCTGCCTATCAAATCCACTCCTCAACCCTTTACCTCCTCCACCTCCGCTTCCGAAACTCAGTCTACTGCCCTTCTTCTTCACTTCCTTCTCACGGATTCCTCGACTCCCATGCTTACCACCGATCATTATTTGTTGTTTCTCAGGAGAAATTGGTGCTATATTGTTGTCCTTCGCAGCCCCATTTTGAGCTAAAATCCTTGCGAGTCCTGCGTACCCAAGGGAGTACGCAATCTTCATCGCAGTTGCACCTTTCGCTGTCTTCGCCTCAAGATCAGCTCCTCTCTTTACAAGCACTTCAACTGCCTCTACTTGCCCTGCCTCAACTGCACAGTGCAAAGCTGTATACCCCTCCTCATCCCTTGCATCCACTTCTGCACCTTTCTCCAATAAAGCCTTCATTACCTCCACCCTGCCTTTAAACCCTGCTCTCATTAGCGCAGTCCATCCATGCTGATCTCTTCCGTTTACTGCTGCTCCCCTTTCGATCATCCTCACGACTGCTCTCGCTTCTCCTTTCCTCGCTGCTAACACCAATCCATCGCCGAGCTTTAGCATATCAAACAGTCTTCCATGTCCTCCCTCAGCCGCTGCGTCATATGATGTTTTTCCTGCAAAGTTTCTTACCTCTTTTAGTCCCGCACTTCCTTTGGTTATCAGAAGCTTTACCATTTGTTCATCTCCGGTAGAGGCGGCTATGTGCAGAGGCGTGTCTCCATCAGGCCCACCACGGATGTCTGCACATGCACCACCAGCAAGAAGAAGACGTGCACAGTCACGCTGGTGCTCTTCTACCGCCAGATGAAGTGCCGTTCGTCCGTCTGAGGTTGGAGAATTTACATCAGCACCCTTCAGAGTTAATAGACGCATCGCCTCCAAATGGCCGCTAGCAGTGGCAAAGTGAAGTGCACTCCAAGAAGATGCTGATGTTTTCTCAGTTGATGCACCGTGAGCTAACAATAGCTCGACAATTAGAGATTCTCCTGCCGCCGCTGCTGCTTCGAGTGGTGTCCGGCCAGCTCGGTTTCGAGATTCTACGTTAGGGTTAAATTCAAGAAGTAACTGTACGAGATCTGCTCGACACTGAGAAATGGCTATATGGAGTAGGGACTGACCCATATAGTCAATAGAATCAACAGCATTCCATTCTGGATTGCTAAGTTCTAGGACCTCCCTGACCTGATCCATGGAACTTTCGGCTACTAGTCGAGTTAAAACAGCCGATCCAACAAAGAAGATTCTCATGCCGCTATCTGTAAATACTTGTTTCTTCCTTGTGGTGAACCAGTCATTAGGAACTGAGTCAAAGGTGGAACTCGGATCCTTGAAGGCGGCACCAGGGACCACTACGCTGTCAAGGAGGAAAGAGTCAGTCGACTTGGGGATTGATTCGGGGAGGGACGAGTTTAGGGGGAGGACGTAGGTGATTTCTACGGTTAGAGTGGCGAGAGGTGCTATGATCCCAGATTGAGGACGGATAGTGTATCGAATTTTGTTCATGGCTTGAAGACGGAAAGCTACTGGCATTGTGTACATGACGTTTCGGAGGGTAACCTTGCCATAGCATCGCTCGCCAGGTTCGATGCGGATAGCTACCTCGTTTGATGGCTCTAGACTTATTAGCCTATCCATTTGTTTAGAAGTAGGAAAACCTGGTTTTTTTTCAGGTGTGAATTTGAAAGACTGGTGGATTTAAGATGGGTTTTGTAGAGGAGAGCGTAACCCATCAAATTGAGGAGGAAAGAATGGAGGAGTATGAAGTCTTTTAAGGGGAAGGAGAGTTGCCGGTTTCTAGTGGGAGAGCAGCCATTTGCTGGTGGGAAAAACAAGGGCATAGACTTGTTCTTTCCCTACTACAAAATTTTTATCCCAAAGAAGGTTTGCGAGATTATTATTATTATTATTTTGTCCTCTCGGGGTCATTTTCATATGATCTAATAAATGATACAAAAGAAACGGACATTTAAACTTGTAAATTTTGTATATAAGAACTAGTATTATTTATTTATTTATTAAAGTCTCTAGGTTTGTACTGGTTATCTAGGCAACAATGTGATATCTCGTGGTGTTGCTTATGTGGTCCTTCTCAGTGTAATTATTACAATCGCTACATAATTTGCGATATGGTGTTCTCTTCTCATTTATTGTTTGCTTTGTGTTGAGACAAGTAAATGAGCTCTGAGAGAAGTATACAGTGTCTTGATTGGGTGCAGCAATGAATAATAACTAATATATGAGTACCACATTGAAAAGTTTTGCAAACTCCTTTCAGATACCCGTCCCTTACTGCCTGCCCCTTTTGTTTTGAAGCAGTCAAGGTCTTTCTTTTGAACATGAAAGAGTCCTACTCTCTTAATCTGTTTGTTAGATATTATTGGTATTTAGGTTTAGGAGATATTATTGAGATATTATAGAGATATTGTGAGATGTGATTAGATATGATTCTATCTCATACCTATTTTGTAATATCCTCCTAATCTCTATTTAAGAGAGATTAGAGTAAGATGAATAAATAACTTTGCCTTCTATATTTCTCTACATGGTATCAGAGCCTATTCGATCCTAGCAATTTCTTTCATCTTTATAGATCTCGAGGCCGTCGAGGGGGTTTTGCATGGCCTTCATGCTCCTCTCGGCGGTTACGACAACATCGTCGGTGGCTACGACAACATCCTTGATGGCATCGACGGCTTCAACAACTACTTCGGCATCATTGTTTTCTAGATCTTATCAAACACCCTCCACAAAATAGCCTAAATTAAAAAAACCAGTCTGGCCGCTACTGTTCACGTGATGAACAGTACCGGGTACTGTTTACTTGAACAGTATCGGAGTTACTATTTACGCTTTGGCATCTTTGATAGTTATGTGCAACGACAACGGTCCTCTTTCGATGTTGTCTCTACTGGCTAACCCGCCTAGGGTTTCTTCTACTATCTTACCCGTCTAGGGTTTCTTCTAGCTGACCCGTTTAGGATTTCTTCTACTAGCTTATCCGCCTAGGGTTTCTACTGACATACCCGCCTAGGGTTTCTACTGGCTGACCCAACTAGGGTTTCTTCTGGCTGACCCGCCTAGGGTTTCTTCTATTGGCTTACCCGCTTAGGATTTCTACTAGCGTACCCGCATAGGGTTTCTATTGGCTAACCAGCCTAGGGTTTTTACTGGCTGTTACTACAATTTTCTGATCGCTGACGTCTTCAAGTATTCCGGACAAAGATGACATTGTCAACGCTCTCGCAACTAGCTGTTTTATTTCGGTTTGTAATAAGCTGAACATATATAGTAATATATGCTCCAGCTTGAGGGGGAGTGTTAGATATTATTGGTATTTAGGTTTAGGAGATATTATTGAGATATTATAGAGATATTGTGAGATGTGATTAGATATGATTCTATCTCATACCTATTTTGTAATATCCTCCTAATCTCTATTTAAGAGAGATTAGAGTTAGATGAATAAATAACTTTGCCTTCTATATTTCTCTACACAGTTGTACTTAGCCTCGGAGATGAGCGAGTACGGACTGTTAAGATTGAGATATGCAGCTTGGAGGTTGTTTAGAAGAAACAACATGCATGTCATCAAACTAACATATTAGAAAAACTCTTGACTGGTTCTTTTTGAATTATGATTGGCTAATCACTATGTAATTAATCTAAAAATTAGTGAATGTTGTAGCACTTTAAGCAAGGTATCTATTCTGTTTATTGGAGGCAATCTTCAACTGTACTGCTGCATAGAAATTGGGATATGGAGCCTCTTGAACTTGAATGACAGTTATTGGCATCGTTAGATTTTTACTTAGATGTTTGCAGAAATGAAGTGCTAGGAGTATTGCACCTGTATTATGCATCTTTTCTGCATGTTTTGGAACCGGAGGAAAATAAAATGAGTTATTTTCAGAACTGACACTTGCATGAAAAAGTATCAAGAGAAATACAGATTTTTTTGAACAGCCTTATTGTTGTGTTTGAACTGCTATACGAGGTTATGATTGAGAAATATCCACTGCTTTGGTCACTATAATTTATACCAATAATTGAAAAATGAAATATTTTTGGTCATGTATTTCTTATCGATGGAGTTTGTTGTTTATTTCATAATGATAGAGGTTTGTTAACACATGTGATTATTAAGAGATATGGGGAGTAAACATAGAATAATCCTCCGATCTACTATGCTTCTTAGAAAAGTAAGTTTTTGGATCCCTTCCCATTCTACATGTTTCCAAATTGTTTCTTGTGAATTTGAACTTAAATACCCGGAATAAAATACAAATATAGCCAACAATTTCCTGATTTATTAGGGAAAATGTTCATGGTATATAGGAGTACTGGTTGTAGTGAGCATAAGATATGTGTTATTATATTTAAAGAGAGGAACCTGGTGAGAGTTTTGTAAAATCGATTACCTGTGAGATTACGTTGTCATATGTTTTCCAGGGTCACTTCTAACATATAGAGATGATTTTTCTTCCCTATCTTTAAAAGAGGGAGTTATCCAGCAGGAAACAAAGGAAGAAGCGGCTGTAGAAAATAGAAGCATAGAAAAATAATGAACTGTGGCTTTAGTGAAGGAAAATTTCACCATTCTTCACTTAAAATATAGTCATCTCCACCCCTTTATTCTGTATCTCGACCGCCTGCTTTGTTGTAGATATGAAATAAATCATTCACAGTTTCAATGCTTATTTCCTGTCTCATTGAAACCTGATACTCGGAGACATTGTCCAACGTTAAGAAGTTTTTCCTTCTGTATGATGCTAAACTTCCAACAGACGGTTTGGATGTTTGGGAAAAATATTAGCAACTACATCTTATGAGGAGTTCTTGTACCTTAGCGAGTACAGTTTAGGTGAAGAAACTAAATGATTGATAGAGATGGGAAGAATCCTTATATGTAGCCAGGATGATTAATTTGTAATAGATGTACGTATTTGATAACCATAGTGTGATTGCATTTTTAATAGGCCATTCCAATTGCTCCAAATGGCATACTAATATATTTTCCAGTTTTCAGCCTTTTGACTTCTAATCATGCCGATTCTAAGGCTATTGGTAGATTCCGGATGTCTAGATCACTTCTGAAGAGTTGGCAATAAATTTCATGTTTCATATACAAAGAGCTGAAGATGTTTAATTGGTGATAAAGAGAATGACACGTCCTTAATGTGATATTCATAACTAGTTCCATGGAAACTATTTTAATTGTAATCTCATCACTATTAGTCAACCAAGCTCTTAGTTAATAGTAAACATGTATTACGGAGGTGAGAAGGTACAAGACTACGATGCAGTCAGTGTGATCATGCCGGAGATATTTGAAGATATCAGCTTTTCAAATATCAAGTGCTTTTAGTAGTTAGCATTGTTTCAGAAGTGGCAGTTAGTTATAAAAATGGTTGAATGCAACAAATAGAAACACACAGATGCAATCAAGGGATTTATTGCTTAATTAATAGGCATGTAAAGGAGAGTAACGGACAATTGAACAGTTGCAAGTTTATTATGTATTTAACATTTACTTGTCTCCAATTTAAGGTTACATGACATATATATGAAACGAATCAAGAAAAACATTAATGGTAGCACAGCTGCTTGCAGCAGAATAAAAAGTAGTGAGATAACATTTTAACTTAAACGACAATATAACACCAATAACTAGGGAATGCAACAATGCTTAGTCTATAAAATTATCTATCTTTCAACATCTTTCTATATCAAAGTTCATTGATGTATAAAAAAACAGTTGAGAGTTTCAATGTCCTAGTCCTCTTACCATAGAAGTCAGATACAAATAAGTTAAGAGACCAAGTCCAATTAACACAGTTCTTCCTCTAGTCTGTTTCTCAACTTCCAACCAGTGATTTCCCTATCTGCAAAGAATTTAGCAGCTGTTATTTGGAAGTAGAAATTATTTTCTGGGATACGGAGAATCACCAAAGCCAAAAAAACTTAGTTGTATTTGGCAAATGTTCCTTTTTATAATCATAGTTCTGTTTGATTTTACACATCTAAAAGCTTCTAGCCAATGATCCAAATGGCAGAGTTAGTAAGTGGTTGGCAACCGTCAGTTGTCTTATGCTGATCCTGAGCCCATTTGCCGGCTCAGTTCATGTTTATTACATTGTCAATTTATGTCTTTGTTGAGTAGTGTGCAATAGCAAAGCAATAGCTGGCATCTAGTGAGAAGAAGGATCAAAACTGAAATAGGCATCATGATCAGCTTGATTATCACAAAATCCTATACATTGCTGAGGGCTTCGCAGGTCAATCTGGGGGATCATTGCATTTCCCCCCTCTGCGTCTGTATGGTGCTTAGCAAATTAATGGTGTCTCCTTTGACTGAACATAACAACATTGGCTTCAGAATCTCAATAGTTTTGAAGTCATTCTAATGCTATAACCGATGCATGTAATGTTATGTAGATTTTGTGATGTACTTTAATTAAGTTAGAGCTTGTTGTTTATCACATTTTAATATTTGAATATGCCTCTTGAGGACCAGCCTTTTCCCTTTGAAAAATATCATGTTTAATTCTTTCTTGAGGAAACACTTTCACTGGTTGCAGATATTTCTACATGGTATATGCTCCAAAGTGCTAGTGCTGATTTCTGTGTAACCATAAATTTATCTGGCTTCTATTCTCTTGAAAATTAGACATGAGATCTAGGCCACTTCATTATACATGTTTGTTACCTAGTTATTGTTTCCTTCAGATACAATATAATACCTGTAGACTATTATCTTGAAGGAAAATACTTCCAGATACTCCTCTTTATAGTGTTACAAGAAGTGATCAGGCTTCAGCTTGCCACCTAAAATTTATCTCCAAAAAAAAAAAAAAAAAGGAAAAAAAAACACTTGTCAATAGAATGCAGGGAATGCTTATAACCAGGCTTCAGCTTGAGTAGTTGGCAAAGCAACCTTCAAAATGCAGGAATCCTTGAGTTCAACATTATTCAGTCCAATGGCGCCCTAGAATCTGGAAAGTAAATGATTAGCAATTAAGCTTCGGTTTAAGTCAGAAAAATGCAGATATGTTCTGATATATACAAACTGGACCCTATTATATAATATTGGTTTACTATGTGTAAACTCAGGGTCAACTACAAGATTTGATTTAATGACTAGTTGAAATAGATGGTAGGTTCACCTCAGGTTGGTTGGCAGCTTACTGACCACTAACCACCATATAAAACATAATTTGAACTAGTACCAAATGTTTGTAGCATAAAGCAACATAGAAATGTCATAGTCAGAACAAAATTAAAAAATAGAACAGCAGCCATCAGAGAAATACCAGAATATTACACTAAAAAAATGACTCCCGCAACATACTTTTGCATCTTAACAACCACTTATCCTAACATGCACAAAACAAATAGCTGACAGTTTCGATGCCTTGATGAGAGTCTTGAATCCTCTCATCGAGAGAACACTATTATTTTTTTTCCTCTTTTTTTATTCATTTTGGAGATACCAAGAGAATCTTCTTGCTGTTAGGGAAAATTCTGAGCCAAGGAATCAATATGATTTTAGTGTCATCTGCCAACTGACACCTTAGAGTTCGCTATCATGCTCCAAATGGGGATCTGAATGTTTTAAGTAAAACAATAACCAATTAGGAGAGAAAGAAACCAGTCGACCACCTATAGATCTTTTTTCCATGCCATTTTTTGTCAATTTGGAAAGGTTCTTGGCAAAGTTACCCTAATATTGAGGTATCATATGCCAATTGTTAATATTTGGCAACTTAGTTGCATTTTGGAATTTTATGATGCCATCCAGTGTCATGTTCCAATTGGCAAGCTTGTAACCTGTTTGACTCAGGATTTTGATCGCAAGTCCATTTCCCATTTCGTTTGTTGCTTCCTCACATTCCACCTCCAGTTGTTCTTGTGGGTAGTTAATAATACAACATTACCTAAGTGGATAGGAGGTTAGATCTGGAGATAATATTTTCCCAAACAATTTAATTATTCAATCCTGATGGACTTGTCTTAAAATTAATGGTAAGTGCTTTTACATTATGTCACAACTTCAAAGTTCATAACCGGCTTGGCATGATACACGGCTCATGGAGTATTTATTGTGATTCTTCGAATGGTGGAGAATCATTTTCCTGGTTCTTCTCTTGATCTCACCATGAAAACATGTTTGCTTCAATTGTTACTTGTACACAAACTTGCTTCCATTGTTACTTGTACACGAACATTATTTATAAGATAACCTTGCTTCTGATTGCCGCCAAGAATGCTTTGGTAGCTAGAAGATCAGGGTTGTTTATTTGCTGGAGGAAAAAAAAATCCTAAATTCCATGAGATACTAATTCATGTCAATATAAATTGCAACACGATTATCTTATATATAATGCAATAAATTAAGCTCATTCAATTGGATGTACAAATTCATTACACTTTATAACTCAATTACACTTTATAACTCAAGACTTGTACCCATAGCTAGTTCTACTCAAAAGAAGAAGTTGGAACAATACTGATTAATTGTTCATTTTACTGTAATTTTTTTCTAACTTGGCAAATAGTACTTCATCCATATTTATGTTACCGATAACCAAATCTTTTAATTGCAGGTACCTTGTCCAGTGTATTTCGATTGATTTCAGGACTCGGTCTTTCAACCAACAACCAGAAACTTGGCAAGATTTCATCAATAAAACAACAATTCTAAGAGTGCCAACACTATGTGAGACACTGATATCGTTGCTATTGTAATCTTCTGTGGTTAGGAGCTTCTTTTGTACCAAGCTTTGATGATTAATTAACTTTATGCTACATTTTTATCCAGGAATTTCAAGATGCTCCTTGGATCAAGCTTTGGTGATCACTAAACCTATTGTTGTTTTCCTACAAGTGCTATTGATGTCTATTGCACTCCTTGTTCTTGTTAATGCTGTTGTTTTTACTGCTAACGTTATCGATGTTCTAGTTATTTTCCTTTTCCTTCTCTTTATGTATTTCTATGCGGTTTACTTTGTTATTATTGTTCTCCTCCTGTTTTGTTATTTTCACGGTTACTATTACTATTGTTAATCTATTCTTTTTATGTAAGGTTTGTGTGAGAACTAAACTCTACAGACTAAGTGCATGTGTCACCTTGAAGTCAAATTATTTATTGAATGTCTAAATTGCTAATGAGTTTATTCATGTTGGCAAACAATTTAAGCTCTTTACAAGATGTTGCTGTGCAACCATAAATTCTCATGGGAAATTTGATGAAATTCATCCTTGGGAAAGAGATTGAAAATATTTTTAAAATATAGGGGGAAAACTCTTGAAATGGTACAGTAGAAAAGTAAAATAAAAAGACAGTGAAAATAAAATAAAATATACATGTAGATAACTATGCTTTGTGTCTAGACTGGCCCAGACATAGTTCGTTTGTATCAAGTGGATCATCTCAAATTGGAATTAGCATCATTTTTGAGATTAGTGGTAATTGTTTAGAGGTAAATTACCAGTAAATACAGTTTAGGATCACATATTACTTATATTTGAGTTGAATCCATTTCTTGAAGGGTAAGATCAGAAGGTACAAATTCACGAAACATTTGAAATTTAGAAGTGCGCGCATATCCACATTAGATTGTTATGATAGATGTTTCATCTATGTTAAAATAGAATATATTTAGTCTTAAGGATTTTTACTGATTTTATCAGAACAACTTAAGAATTGTTACCATGACTAATGTACTAAGAACTTCTTTTCTACATTGAAGAGTGCACTTTGGGGTAACAACATCATGCTAAAAAAGCTTTAAAGAAAAATTACGTTTTCTGTTAATTTGGATAGTGTTTATGCATAGCTTACATGTTCATTATTTTCTCTAGTCAACAAATTTTCTAAGCAACTTGTTCCGGTTTACTGAAAAAATTATGCGTTCATTTTTTAGGAAAAAAACTGTTTATATATATGCACTGCACAGGCTACACATCTATTGAATGGCTACACATCTATTGAATGGATTCTTCAAATCTTTGATCATATTACTAATTGAAGAGAAAGCTTAAATGTACATGCACTAAGAGGATATCATTTGCAATTTTATGAGATGATGATTTAGAGAAATTGCACCTATAGACTGAAGTGTCCAAATTCTTGGAAGCTAGAATTACTTGAGGAGCAAACATCAAAGGTGCTTAATGCATACATGCACAGTTTGTGTGCTTCAAACTTGAGGGCCAATTTAATTTACTTATTAGCATATATGTGACTATATCTTAACTCATAGTATAAATACCTATCTGCACTCTCCACTTGTATCACCTGAATATTCAACAAAAATCAAAAGGAGAAGAATCAACCTAAGGTGCTCTTTTATTATTAGTTTTTTATTGTCTATTACTTTGTTCTGATTTTATATTAATGTTTTGTATAACTTTTCAAAGATACTCTTTTGTTACTTTGATCATAGTTTTACTAATATAATAATATGTTTATGTATTGGTTTATGAATAGTAATGATTTAATATTTTGAGCTGAAACTACTAAGAATATATTTTTATTAAGTATATGTTAATTGACATCTGCTTTTCTAATGCTTGGACTTGCTGGCTTTTCAGCTTATTTGAACAAAGTGTTAATTGAAATTTGCTTATTGACTGATTGCTAAAATTTTGAAGTTAACTATAACAATAGTTGTAACTTGTGATACTGTTTTTGTCATCTCGCGTCACATCTTTGTGTCGCACGAATGGAGCATGACACAAGTCGAAAGTGTGGGTAGAGCATGTGTGGAGACGATCTTTCTACACATGTGGAAATGTGTCACAACTTACTACACATATTTGTGATACTTTTATTTTATTTTGTATCTAATGACATGACTAGGTGTCGTGACTGGCAACACTTTTTTTATTTGTGACATTATTGCTTAATCCTTCTACCATAACATAAGTGTGGGCATATGCAACTTTTGTTGTAGTATATCAAAGTACCAAAAGAAATTGGATATCTTATTTTAATTATGCAAAGACTAGAATTTCTAGTTTCATGTATATTATGTTAATTGAGGAATAATGGTAAAATTCTTTAGTGAAAGTGAACTGCTATAACATTGCACAGTACTTTTTGCATGATAGAAGTTATGTTCGCATATCTGACTTTATTTACTCCTTTTTATACTGATGAAAAGTAGAACATAATATGGCGGGAAAATCTGAACTTATTAAGATGGGGGAAAGCTGTCCACGGAGAAGGCTCCTCAAGTTCAAATCCTGCCAGAGAAAGTAATGTAGCAAATAGGCCAACTTCGCCTTTTATTCCCATCTCGAAACTGAGACAAAAATTATCGAACTCTCTGTCAAATGATAAGATGAGCTCCATCGAAAACCTTGGGAAAGACTTCAAGGGAAGAAAATAGTTGCAATTATTAATTATTTATTATTTATATGTTATATCGATTTTTTTCATGAATTTGATGCAAATATATGTAAAGCAGGAGCAAAAAATTACTCGTCGCATGATGGTTGATCATCTCAGAGTGATAGTCAATGATGACTATCTACTCGCCAGCACTATCAGAGCCTACAATAAAGAGGTATTATTTCAAATTCTAATATTAGCGTTTTAAAGTATAACTTTAGTAATTTTTGATAGTCAAAATGTTTTTATAATGAGCTATTAGATGAAACATTATTGGCTTTGAAATATCTCCATATATATGCTAAGTGACTTAGCCTTTTTTTAAAGAATATAATGTGCTAATTGACTTAATGTTTTAAAGTATGTGCTAATTGAAAGTTAATGCTATCATTAGCCATGTGGCTTTTGTATCCACAATCAATTTTACTTCAAATGAATATTTTCATTTGATTTAGATCACAAATATTCAAATACTTCATTTTTTTTATTTTGCTTTGGAATTAGTAATTAACAATTATTCATCCTACCCATGCACGTTTCCTGTCTAGATTGCCCTCAAATTAGATTGAATATGTGGTCATCTGTTAATTAACATTTTCTTTTCAACCGTTAATTAATTTTTCTCTCATTTTTTTCTACAGTGCAAGGCGGCCCGAGTTGTCGAAAATATCGTGGAATAGTGCGGGAGATGTGATCCCCATAAATAAAATAAAGTTGTACTCAAATCAAATATTATGTAATAAAAAGTGATATTTCCCCGCTGAGGTTCTTCTTTTATTTGGTCCTTGGCCGAAGCATATATTACATGTCTTCTTCTTCGTCTTTTTATATTTCATCTGCACTTCAAATGTTTTGAATATCATTATTCTGAAGCATGGATACTTATAAAGAGAAGTCCCATAACTATTTAACTCCCGATAAACTGTCAGAGAGGCTTGTTTGTGTATTACTTTAAATAAATAATAGTCTGTAAATTTTAAACGTCACATTCTTAAGTAATATTTTGATAGTTATATCATGTTCGAATGCAAATTAAAGTTGCCTCAAACATTTTTGAATAATTTCAAAAGTTTAAGTGTAATATAATTTTTTTTCTGAATGAAATGACAGGAAATTATCCCTATGTTTCATTGATAAAAATTTAATGAAATGGACCAAAGTACAAAGTAACAAATGTCAAATGTCAAATTGTTGAAAATTATATTGTTCAGATTACTTCAAAGATATCAAGATATAGTAGCACGACTCTAAGGACCAAAAAGCCATGTGCTCTTGATCCCCATTAACATACTACTTGATTTCCTTGCTCACTGAACAATTAAATCTAAACGGAAACCTGAGATGAGTTTAGACCAACCCTCATAAGTTAGTATCATTGATACACCTTCAATAGATGGTATCATAGTCATTTTGCAAAATTTAATTTGGAGATGGAAACCATCAACTTCTTTCCTAGCTGCAGCTTGGAGAACCTCTTGAGCTGCTGCAAAGACTTCATCCTAGATTATAATAATGGTCATCAACCATATCACCAACATTTTTAACCAGCTGTCACTCCAAAACTTTGGAAATAATTTCGACAGAGGCATTGAGGAGGCTAATAAGCCTGAAATCGGCAAATTATAGCTTATATATGTAAGATTAATATATTCAAGTATGGGATGAGAATTAGTGAGTATTGACAAGTCGGTGCAATTATTTAAAATTGAGTGTATGTATAACCTATTTGTCATTATCTAGAACAAATACTGTGTGTATATCCCCCGTGCAAAGGACAGGGATCTATTGAATGAATATCCAGATCATTTGCCATGTTGCTACTGGAAGAGCAAGCTTAAATGTGCAAACCACTCACAGGAATATGGTTTACAATTTTATGAGATATTGATATATGTAGAGAAAATGGATCTATAGTAGAATGATATGTCTAAATTCTCTGGAAGCTAGAGTTACTTGAGGAGCAAACACACAGGTTGGTAATGGATACATGAACTGTATGTGTGCTTGTACCACATTAATCCTCCTTGGTCTTAACCTTAAAAACTTGAGGGCCAATTTTATTTATTAGCATATATTTGACAATATCTCAACTCCATAGTATAAATACCCTCCTACACTCTCTAATGTTATCACCGAATATTCAACAAAGAAAAGGAAAAGAGAGAAATCATTTCAAGGTGGTATTTTATTATAGTACTACATTCTTTACTAATCACTTTGCATTGTAGTCTTATTAATTATTGTTTTGCTTAAATATTGTTCAGAGATGCCCTTTTGTTAGTTTGATTGTAGTTTTACTACCTAAGTTTCTGGATGTTTAAATTTGACTTGGGGCTTTTAGAGTTACTTGTATTTTATTATTTTGGATTCAAACTCCAAAAATGTATTTTAATTTGTTAAATAATATTCTTATAATGCTTGGAAATGTTTCCTTTTCAGCTCACTTGAAATTTTCAACTAATGGGTAGTTGAAATTTACTGATTGACATGATTACCAAACTTTCAAATTAAAATAATAACCAAGATAATAAGGATTCAAAGGAGGTTTCTTATTCTAATAATGCAAAGATCGGCATTTTTATTTTCAATTTATGTTTGTATGGTAAAATTCTTAATTGAGCTATTAGAATACAGCTTCATATATAGTATTTTTGCATCATAGAAATTGATGTTTACATATCTAACTCTATGTTCTATCTTGTACCAGTGAAGAATATAATATGGCGGAAAAAGCTAAAATTAACAAGATGGAGAAAGGCTCTTCCAGTTCTAACCCAGGGGCAGAAAGGAATGCAGTTAGCAAGCCAACTTCTCCTCTTATTCGTATCTCAAAGCTGATCGAAAAATTATCAAGCTCTCTGTCAAATGACAAGATAGGCGCAATTAAAAAGCTCGAGAACGATTTAAAGGTAATTAGAAAATTGTTACAATTATTAAATATATATTATTGATTTTTCATTAATATGATGCAAATATATATAATAAAGGAGAGGAAAATTGCTCAGCGTAAAGCAGTGCGTCTTCTTAGAGTTGTAATCAATGATGATGAATTACTGATTTCGACAATCAAGGCTTACGTTAAAGAGGTACTCTTCCTAGCTAATTCATGTATTACTTTAAAAGTGTTTCTTAGTAGAAGAATTTTTGCATTTATATTTGTAATTAGGTAATACTCAAAGATTATTGGTTTACAAATATGTGCTTTTGAATTTGTTATCTATTTTAAACATTTTACTAACTAAACAAGTTCTTAGGATCTAGTAGAATTTTGTATGAATGTTAAAATGATTTCTTGTACTTCTTTTATAGGTTTAGAGATCATTCACGATGAATATTTATTTGATGAATATGGTCATCTTCTAGTTAATGAATTTTCTTTTATCAACTCGGCTATTGATTAAATTTAATTTCTCTCATTTTCTTTTTCTACAGCTCACGGCGCCGCAGATCGTGGAAAAAAAGGTTGAGTAACGAGCGAGAGTTGATAGCGAATTTGGAATTTGTACTTCATTATTAATAAATAATAAAAAAAGTGTGCTATTTCTCTTCTGTTATTTCTTCTCTGGCACAAGTATTTTAATTATATGTATTTTATTTTGTAGTCTTTTGAATTCAATATGTTGAAGTATGGATGCTTATATGGTGCAAATTCCATAACCAAGGGTTTTTTTGGCTTTGAGATTTTAGAGTTTCTTCACTGTAATTTATTCTAAATTGTGGTTAAAGATTTGCAATTTCAAAATGTTGTTTGTGAACCTTTAGTTGTACTACAATTTCACAAATTTTATGTTGAGTATATTTGGATGTACAATTGAACTATTTTGTTATGAAGCTAATTAATTAGACTAACTTTGAAGGTTATTCAACTGCATATGTGTTGAAGAGATATTAAGTTGATCTTTTGAAGTCGAGAAACGTTTAAAGAAACCGATAACTATATATGTTCGTATTACATGAACTTCATAACAAGTTCAATTTTTTTGTGACCAAGCTAAATTGATCAGATTGGAGCCTTTTCACAAATAGAAGAACCAAAAGGCAAGGAGAACATAGAAAATTAAGAAACATATGATAGTGGTTAACTCAACTGAGGAGATAAACCCTAGATAGCAGTACTGAATAAAAGAGAAGGGTTCATGTAGATGGCCGTAAAAATTTAAGATAAAAACTTGTTGTATATAATTTGTGACAGGCTGTTGAATGAGTTCGATACATCAAGTTCCAAACACACTTGCAGAGTTTTCAAAATGGTTAGATTAGTATTACCCAAAAAAAAGAAGGTTAGATTAGGTAGGTTGGAATTCAAATGATTGAAAAGGAATCAAGATACCATGAAAACCATCAACAATAAGGAAAAAAACACATTATAAAAACGATTCATCTTCCTATATTTCAATCATATTTAGATTTAGGACTTCAATATGACCTCATGTAGGATTTTGTGAAGTTTATTTGTGGAATTAAACACAATTAAATGAAATAACGGCACCAACAAAAATATGTGACGATATCTTAACTCCACATTATACACACATATTTGTTGGGGGAGAAATCGGGCCCAATCTACAGTTGACGGGCCTTAAACAGAAGTTAGGAATCAATTTTAACCCAAAAGCTATAGCTATTAGGTATTGACCCAAACTCCTATTTAAACTCATCACTTTTCCTTATCTTATCCGATGTGGGACTATACTCACATATAGGGTTCTCCCGGCACCTTCGGGCTTCACATCAGACTTTTAACTTTTTTTTTCTTTTTTTTTAAATTACTTGGACCATAACCTTAGCTCTGATACCATTTGTTGGGGGAAAAATCGGGCCCAATCTACAGCTGACGGGCCTTAAACAGAAGTTAGGAATCAATTTTAACCCAAAAGCTATAGCTATTAAGTATTGACCCAAACTCCTATTTAAACTCATCACTTTTTCTTATCTTATCCGATGTGGGACTATACTCACATATTAATCACCTCAACAATATCTGCACTCTCCACTGGGCCTGTTTGGTTGATAGGAAGTATTAGAAGTAAGAAGTAAATCAAATCTATTACTTCTGAAATTATGAAGTAGGACGTAGCGGAAGTACTACTTTTTTTGTTTGTTTCGTAAATTTTTTAAGGTAGAGGAAATAATATTTCTTCCACTTCATTAACTTTTTTTGTTTGGTAGCAATTATAAATATTGTTAGGAAGAGAGAAAGATGATCTTTCAGGATTTTATTTAGAGTATGAGAATATCCATATAATAGCAAAAATAATTTTATTCCTAAGTTGACTCAATTTCATCTACTTCCGAGGTACTTCCGAGTCTTGAGGGGAGGAAAAAGATTCAAGAAGTAGAGATGACACGTAGGCGCCACGTCAGCTTTTAAGGAAGTACCGGAAGTAGTTTTTTCAGAGAAACAAACATATTTTTCTTCTCGGAAGTAGCAGAATTGGCACATATTTCATCTACTTCACCTACTTCATAATTATTTCCATGCAAACAAACAGGTATTACCTAAATATTCAACAAAAGTCAAAAGAAGAAGTATCAACCTGAGGTGCTCTTCCATTAAAATAAAAACTGAGGTGCTCTTTTATTATTAGCTTTTTATTTTCTATTACTTTGTTCTGATTTATATTAATGTTTTGCATAACTTTTCAAAGATACTCTTTTGTTAGTTTGATCATAGTTTTACGACTATATGCCCAAGCATGATTTCTTGGTATTTATAATATTGATTTGTGAATGCTAATAATTTAATATTTTGAGCTCAAACTACTAAGAACGTATTTTCATTATATATATATACACACACTAAGATTTGATTTTCTAATGCTTGGAATTGCTGGTTTATCAGCTTATTCGAACAAATTGTTAACTTAAAGTTTGCTGATTGACGTGATTGCTAAATTTTCATAGTTAACTACAACAAAAGTTGTAACTTGGATATTTTTTTTGTCATCTCGTGTCATATTTTTGTGTCGCATAAATGGAATGTGACACAAGTTAAAAGTGTGGGTAGAGCATGTGTAGAGAGGGTCTTTCTACACATGTAGAAATGTGTCGCAAATTGTAGCACATATTTGTGATACTTTTATTTTATTTTGTATCTAATGCCACAAACATGTGTCGTGACTTGCGTTATTTTTTTATTTGTATTGTTATTGTTTAATCCTTGGCAATTAACATAATACTTCTACATATGTCATAACATAAATGAGGGTATATATATGCAACTTTTATTATAGCGACGTTATTATCAATGGACCAAAAGAAATTGGATATCTGATTTTAATAATGTAAAGACTACAATTTCTAATTTCATGTATATTATGTTGATTGAGGAATAATGGTAAAATAGTATGGTGGGGAGAAGGGGTTTTTTTTTGGGGGGTGGGGGGGTGGTTATTCACTGGGACTTTTGGGGATAGTGGGGTAAATTTAGGAGACTTTACTTTAGAGTATTATTTATTGGTGTAATGGGGTTGAGACTTTACCTTTTAGTGTTGTTGGTTGGTGAAATGAGATTGAGACTTTACCTTTTGGTATTATTCATTGTTTGTAATAATTGTCGGACAATTATCCCCTTAGGATAAAACTGTCCCTCCCATATACAAATTTTTTGAACCCATGTGAAAAATTTGCACCCCACCCCCCTACCTACATTGGGACATTGATATCTCACTTTGAAAGCAAATTGGATAATTTGGGAGCCTTCATATATTTAATAACCAATATCTAATAATTATATTACAAATATATAAGATAAAATATAATAATATAATATAATAAAATATTCAATTTACTATATTATATTCTAATAAAATATTATTATAAAAATAACATACTATATAATTTATTTTATTATATTAATATATTATATTCTATTTAATATAATATAATATATTCTTATGATATAATATTTTAATATACTATATTACATTAATCAATAATATTAAAAATATTGTTAGCATATTATGATAATTATAATATAATATTATATAACGTTAGAAAATATTATATTGTAATATAATATAAGATGATGCAATATATTATATTATATTATACAATATTGTATTAAATTATAATATTAAATATTCAATTATGTATTAATATAATGTAATATAGTAAAATATATTTTATTATAATATATAATATATTGTATTATTGTAGCTGATGAAATCGTAAATTTTGGTATTGCGAAATTATTTGCCAACGAGTCAAAACGACTAAAAATGTTCAAAACTCGTGAGTTATAGCTCATGAAATTATGAATTTTGGCATCCACAAAATTATTTGCCAACAGACCGAAAGGACTAATAACGGCCAAACAATATGGGTTTAGCTCACAAAATCATGAATTTCAGTCTTTGCTGAATTATTTGGCAACGGGTCGAGACGATAAAAAATTACCAAAAATCGTGGGTTATTTAGCTCCGACTCCAAAAATTTATTTGTCAATGGTTCGAAACGACTAAAAATGTTCAATAATCATGGATTATATCTCATGAAATTGTAAATTTTGATCTACGCGAGATTATTTATCAACAGGTTGAAATAACTAAAATAACCAAAAAATATGGGTTATATCTCTAGAAATTTGAAGTTTGATCTTTGCAGAATTATTTGCAAATGGGTTGAAACTACTTAAAATGAACAAAAATCGTGGGTTATATAGCTCATGAAAAAGTGAAGTTTGGACTCCACAAAAATATTTACCATTGGTTCAATATGACTAAAAATGACCAATAATCGTGGGTTATAACTTGTGAAATCATGAGTTTTTTTCTCTGTGAAATTACTTGCGAGGGGGTCGAAAAGACAAGAAATGCCCAAAAATCATGGGTTGAAATGACAACGGGTTGAAATGACTAAAAATGGCAAACATTTTGGTCACTACAAAATTATTTGACAACGGGTTGAAATGACTAAAAATGGCAAAATTTTGTGGATTATAGCTCATGAAATTATGAATTTTGGTATTCACAAAATTATTTGACAATGGGTGAAAATAATTAAAAATGGCAAAAAATTATGAGTTATAGCTCTTGAAATCATGAATTTTGGCCACCGAGAAATTATTTACGAACAAACCGAAATGAATAAAAAATGGCGACAAACTATGGGATATAGCTCATGAAATCATTTATTTTGGCATCCGCGAAATTATTTTCCTATGGGTCAAAGCGACTAAAAATAGCCAAAAATCATGGGGTTATAGTTCAAGAAATCGTGAATTTTTGCCATTACGAAATTATTTGCAAAGGGTTTGAAATGACTTAAAATGGCCAAATATCGTGGGTTATAACTCACAAAATCGTGAATTTTGACCACCAAGAAATTATTTGATAACGGGTGAAGAAGATTAAAAATAGCCAAAAATTGTGAGGTATAGCTTATGAAATTGTGAAGTTTGGGCTCTGCAAAATTATTTACCATTGGTTTGAAATAACTAAAAATGACCAATAACATGGGTTATAACTCATAAAATCATGAATTTTTACCTCTATGAAATTATTTGCGAAGGGGTCGAAACAACTAAAAGTGAACAAAAATTGTGGGTTATAACTCAGAAAATCATGAATTTTGATTGCTGTGAAATTATCTGATAACGGGTCAAATAATTAAAAATGACTAAAAATTATGGGTTATAGCTCACGAAATCATGAGTTTTTGCCATTGCAAAATTATTTGACGATAGCTCGAAATGACTAAAAATGGCCGAAAATTGTGAGTTATTGCTCATAAAATTGTGAATTTTGGCCTCCGCGAAATTATTTATCAACAAGTTAAAATGACTAAAAATAACCAAAAATCATGGGTTATAGCTTAGAAAATCGTAAATTTTGGCCTCCATGAAATTATTTGCCAACAGGTCAAAACGACTAAAAATAGCCAAAAATTATGTGTTATAGCTCATGAAATCGTGAGTTTTAACCTCCACAAAATTATTTACCAATAAGTCAAAACGACTAAAAATGGAAAAAAAGCCATGGGTTACAGCTCATGACGTGAATTTTGGCCTTTGTAAAATTATTTGCCAATGGGTTTAAACGACTAAAAATGGAAAAAAAATATGGGTTATAGCTCTTGAAATCATAAATTTTAGCTTCTGCAAAATTATTTGTCAGTGGGTTGAAATGATTAGAATTGTCAAAAAAATCGTGGATTATAGCTCACGAAATCATAAATTTTGGACTCCGCAAAATTATTTAATATTGGTTTGAAGCGACTAAAAATGGCCAATAATCGTGGGTTATTAGTTGGAGTGCATTCTTTCTAGATACAGCCTAGATATGATACTTACCATATGCATATCCGCTTCCCATCACGGATATGGATACACTTACGGATATAACTCGGTAAGAAAAATTCATATCCATATCTACTAAAATCAGATATGGATACAGATATACATGTGGATATATAAGCGGATATGCATGCGGATAAAAAATGGATATGAAAAAACTAGATAATATTGAAAAAAATATAGTTCATGTGATACAAAAGAGTTCATTAATTTGTTTGTTATATTTGAAGAGCTAAAATTAGACATCTTGATCATCAAAATTAACCTCAAATCCATAATCAAAGGATTAAAACTATTGTAATAGTATGACTAATATGTATTCGGATATTTCGGATATGGATCCAAAAATTTCACTACAAAACCATATATGTAACCGTATCCTATCATTTATAGATTTGAGTAACCATATCTGTATCCTAACGGAAATGGTTATGAATATTTCCTCAGATACGGATATGGTTTAGTACCCTTAGTTATAACTCATAAAATCGTGAATTTTGGCCTCCATGAAATTATTTGCGAATAGTCAAAATGACTATGCAACTTGATTTTATGAGCATAACTGTATCCACAATGAAATTTTTCTCAAATGAATATTGTTATTTGATTTAGATCATAAATATTCAAATACTTCATTTTTTTATTTTGCTTTGAAATAAGTAATTAACAGTTATTCATCCTATGCAAGTTGCCTGTCTAGATTGCCCTCAAATTAGATTGAATATATAGTCATCTGTTAATTAATATTTTTTGTCTCTCAATTATTTATTAATTTTCTCTCCTTTTTTTACAGCGCAAGGCTAAATGAATTGTGCATCTATTACATGTCTTCTTCTTCATCTTTTTATGTATCGTCTGCATTTCAAGTGTTATTTAATATCAATATTTTGAAGCATGGGTACTTCTAAGAGAAGTTCCATAACTAATTAAGAGGCTTGTTTTGTTTTATTTAAATCATATTTTGTAAATTTTAAATGTCACATTCTTAACTAATATTTTGATAATTATATAATGTTTGAATGAAAATTAAAGTTGCTTCAAACATATTTGAACAATTTCAAATTTTTAAATGTAATATTTTTTTTCTTTTCTGAGTGAAACTGCATCCTATGGTTCATTCATAAAAGTTTAACGAAACGAACCAAATTAAGTACAAATGCCACAAATAAAAAGGCCGGAGATAATTCTAAGCCCTTTCGTGACTCTTAACAAAGTCCAGAACGGCAATATTTCCATCCTCCAAGAGCTTGTGTTCTCCCTCTTGCTCCACTAATGAATCAAAAATGTCTTTATCTGCTCCTGAAAGGTTGGAACACCATAAACATGAGAGATATTGTTCCGCTCGCTTCAAAGAAATCAAGATGAGGGAAGATGAGTAGCATCATAGACAAATAAAAATTGCCTCCAGACATCCCTACTGAAACAATAGAAGAGCAAGAGATGCTCCACTGATTCTTCATCACACTTACATATATTGGAGACAAATATTAGGGTCTTGTCAGTTATGCTCTCTGAGTTTATCCCTTGTAAGAATAGCATTCTTTGCCACTAATCATATAAGTACCCTTATTCTAAAAGAAGCGTTGGTCTTCCTAATAAGAGATGTAACATGGTCTAAGTGCTCCATCACTTGACCCACCGTTAGTGACTCAGACGATTGGGATGTTCTTATACGGCTCTCACAGTCTTGGGTTTGATTCTTGCTAACATAGAATGAAGATCTATCATTAACTTAACCCACTAAATTTAAGCATATAACAGACAATAGAAAAAATTGATCAAGGTTTAGCATAACAGTCATAAAAGCAGTGTAGAGCCCGCTTTCTTTGGAACAGAAGCCCTATTTCCTAGAGTTGGCTTCCTATCTCCTAGAGTAGGCTTCCTATCAGAACCTCCCGCACGGTGCGGGAGGTTCTGAGCCACATCCTTTACAAAATAGGGGGGCAGTGAAGTAACTTCACTGCCCCATGTGTGGCTATCAGAACCCCGCACCGTGCGGGGTTCTGATAGGAAGCCTAATCTATTTCCTATCATGAGTATTAGTGTAAGATGTTACTTTCAAGTATTCTTCCTCAGTCCTAAACCATCGAAGCTACACAAAAATAAAGAAAATAAACATAGAATGAAGTGTTAAGAATAAAGCTTTTGGGAGAAAAGAGGCTTATTTTATTCATTGTATTGAACTGCTTAAATACAAAAGTAAGAGGAGAGGTCCTAGAATTCTAACCGATGTGGGACTAAAATAAAGGAAAGCAGATATCCTAATACTACTATATCTAACACCCCTCGTCAAACTCGCGGTTGGTAGAGGACCGTGAGTTTGAATAAGATGAGTAAAATTTTGCATAGATGGTTGTTGGCATAGCTTGGCGAGAGTGGTTGAATTGGAGCACATCGGTGGCTGGAATTGCAGGCGACGTTGCAGTGGTAATAGATAGTCATACACCGTGGTTGCGAGAGGGCGGACCTGCAGTCGCGGGAGAAGGCGCGGTGATTAGATCTTGCAAGGGGCGAGGTATGATGTTGCAGCAGTGATTGGCGGTCACGCACGGTGGTCGCGAGAGGAGACATGGTGACCGGATCTTGCAAGCATCGGTGAGTGGAAAACGCTTGGCTGGAGAAATCTTGGCCAGAGGCTGGCCAATGAGCGAGAAATCTTGCTAAGGCAATTCGTTGAGCACCTTGTGTGCATGCGATAAATAGTTTGTGCAATTACACTAATCCGAGCAGTGGTGGTGTTGGCAGGCAGAGGTTTGCATTGGAGGAACTGCTAGGGTTTCGCAAGGTGAGAGTTTGCAGCGGTAGGGTTTGGACGAGGGTTGAAGTCGCAAGGACAATGACAACTACAGAGCAGAATGACGACGATGAGGGTTATCCTTGGCAGCAGTGGCCGCCAAGAAGAGGTTGCTATCGAAGTTGGTGTCGAAGCAGCAAGATTCAAGATGAACAGTAACTCCGCGAGTGAACAGCCCTCCCAGGTGAACAGTGTCATTCGGCAAAGATTATGGCTAGGGTTTTGCAGTGAGCAAAGTACGGTGAGAGGTTGTGAGCGATGGGGAGGTGCATCAAGGTTGAATCCGAGGCCGCTGAGGGGAAGCGCATAGTTTTTGGCAAAACCCCCTCGGCGGCTCGATGTAGAGGAAGAAGAAAGATGTCTCTCTGGGATCAAGAGGATGTCTCTGATACCATATTAAGAATAGAGCTATTGGGAGAAAAGAGACTTAAGAGACTTATTTTATTCATTGTATTGAACTACTTAAATACAAAAGTAAGAGGAGAGGTCCTATAATTCTAATCGATGTGGGACTAAAATAAAGGAAAGCGATATCCTAATACTATTATATCTAATATGAAGATCTATCATTAACTTATCCCATTAAATTTTAAGCATATAACAGACAATAGAAGAAAATTGATCAAGATTTAGCATAACAGTCATAAAAATAGTCTGCTTTTTTAGTGAAGTAATTTTGACTAATTACATATCAAGAGAAAATTATAAATTTCTAGATTTAATATCGCTTATTTAAAATTATAAAAATGCTCAAAATTATCCTTACAATCCAAAACAATAAACAGAACACCAAATGCTTATCCTTACTGTAAACAGGAAATAAATCTTTTGTTTAGAAATTACCTATTTCGGATCTTTGGAAGGATTGCCACGCACCTTGATTTTCAAGCAACGGTTGGTAAGCAATCACGTCAAGATGGCGAAAAGCTCCCACGAATCACCCACAACTAACTCTGAAAATACAGAATTGAAAGAGGAAGGAGTAGATGGCAATATTCTTTTCTCATTTCTTTTCACAATATGTTCTTATTTAAAGAGAGAAAAGGATCTAATTCTAATCCAATTAGAATTAGTTAAATATCTTATCTCTAAGATAAGATAAGTCGCACTTATTTGGGTGTATTCTTATCCATCTATGACTAACACTTATCATAAATTTGTAAATGCAAAAATAGTGAGGAGTATAACAAAACGGCTGAGCTAAATTTCATATAAAACAAACACAATGCGGAAAAGAAAAATAGAAAAGGAGAAATAAATAGCAATAAGTAAAAAATATGTGAAGATTAAAGCAACTTGATAAACGATAACTGATGAATCACTCTTCTCTCCTATTCAAGAGCATGCAAAAGATACAATATTGACAGATATATCTCAGATCCGTATCTACTAGGATATGAATATTGATATCAATTTGTATATTTGATTAGATATGAATATGAACATGGATATATAAATTAAATATTTGGATCTGTATCAGTCTTTTAGAATATATGCATTGATCATATAATTGAAATTTTTAGATTAATAAATTTGAGTTCAATTTTAATGATTTAGAATTCTAGTCTTAATTTGAGATTTGTTGGACATATTAATGGATTGTCATTTGAGAATTTATATATTTAAACTTCTCTTGATTTATATGACTATCACTCTTATTTCTTTTCCTCGTATCCGGTTTTGTATTGTATAAATTTTCTCTTGTGGTCAATTAAGTAGCGTTCAGCTGGTGTTTAATAATAATTAGATATTGGAGAGTTTGCCTGTTTCTTTGACTTAGCATATTTTCTTGAGGTGCCGTTTTTCTCAAGGTGACGCTGCCAGACTGCGTCCATTATTTGGTGCATTTTGATAAATAGGGCGTGACTATTAGGGAGTAATTGGGTCCAATGGAGGGTTGATGGGGTCTTAAACAGAGTCTACGAACCAATTTTAACTCAAAAGCTTACACATGAATATCCAATAATTTTATTTGTGAGTAAAACTTCCACGAGATTTCCCAACAAGTCGAAATATCAAAATCAGTCGGATAAGTGTCATAACCTTAGGCTTAGCTTTGATAAGATTTGTGGAGAGTAATCGGGCCCAACGGAGAATTAATGGGCTTTAAATAGAGGCTAGGAGCCAATTTAACCCAAAAACTTAAGTTGTTAGGTACTAATAACAACTTCTATTTGAATTTATCACTCTTTCTCGATGTGGGACTATACTCACACATGAATATCCAACAGTGACATGTGCACATATTAAATTACTTTTTCTATGGAAACTTGGATTTCATTAATTGGAATGAATAGAAATTATATCATGATGTAGATCCTGAATAATAAACTGTGGGCAAGAAGATATCCAAGAATAACAACTGTTATTAGCAAAACAAATTTTTGCAATGTTGAGTTTTTATGTTACATTGGATGATGCTTATGTACAAATGTGCGTACATTATTTTAAAAAATTAAACTATACGCGCCCAATCTAGTGGTACGCATGTATTAAATGGATTCTCCAAATCATTTAACATATTACTTCTTGAAGAGCAAGTTTAAATGTACATGCATACAGAGTATATTATTTGCAACCTGAAGAGCAAGCTTAAAGGTACACGCATCTATAGTATGTCATATGCAATTAATTATATGGGATATTGATTTAGATAAAATGAATCTATAAAGTGACATGTCCAAATTATCCGAAGCTAGAGCAACTTGAGGAGCAAACACAAAGGTCCGTACAGGTACATGAACTGCATGTGTTCCTGTATCAAATTAGATCTTTTAACTTGAAGAACAATTTTTATTTATTAGCATATAATTTGATAATATCTAATTACCTCCAATTATAAATACACATCTACACTCACCAATGTTGTCACCTGAATATTCAACAAAAATCAAAGGAGAAGCAACAACCTAAAAGGTTCTCTTTTATCTTCACCTCTCTCTTTTCTGTACTTTGGTTCTTCTTCCTCTTCTTCTTCTTCTTCTTCTTTTTTATTTCTTTTTGTGGGTGCATAATTCTTCAAATATACTGTTTTTGGTAGTTTGATCATAGCTTTAACTACTTACGCAAAGGACATGATTTCTTGACGTTTATCTATTGATTTGGGAATATTAATTACCATTCCTTCAGTTTATTATATTTTGGATTAAAACTCTCAAAATGCATTTTTCATTCAAATACATATGCTGATGTTTTGATCCCATAATACTTGGCATAACTAGCTTTTTAGCTCATTTCAACTAATGGTTACTTGAAGTTTGATGATTGATATGATTATTGAATTTTCAAAGTAATATTTTTAAAGGACCAAAATAAACTTAATTGTTTTAATAATGCAAAAATAACCATTTTATTTAATTTCATGTATATTTGTTTGAGTTAGTAGTAAAATTTCTAATTGAACTACTAGAATACAGCTTGGTACTCTCTTTTTGCATCATAGAAATTGATGTTTACATATCTAACTTAATTTTTCTATCTTGTACTAATGAAAAATAGACATAATATGGCGGAAAATCAGAAATTAACAAGATGGAGAAAACTATTAATGAGGAAGGCCCTTGCGGTTCTACTCGGCTATACAGAGTATTGTAATTATGTGACAACATCGCTTTGATCCAGATCTCAAAGCTGATAGAGAAGTTATCAATCTCTTACAGCTGACAAGATACGTGCAATTAAAAAGCTCGAGAAGAATTTAAAGGTAATTAGAAAATTAGCTGTATTATTTAATATATATTTTAGATTTTTCATTAATATGCTGTAAATGTATATAATGCAGGAGAGGAAAATTGCTCAACGTAAAGCGGTGCGTCTTCTCAGAGTTGTAGTGAACGATGACGAGTTGCTGATTTCGACTATTAAGGATTACGTTAAAGAGGTACTCTTCCTAATTCAAATATTAATTTACAAATATTTCTTATTTTAGGAATTTTGTTTATGTTCAAAAGTATTTTTGTAATTAGGTATTTACTGAAAATTTGTTGGTTTTGAAATTTGTGTTTTTGAGCTTGGAAATTTATGTTAATCATTTTAATTTTATATATATTTTTGGTAAGTAAGAAATTCTTATGATTACAGGTTAACTATCAACTCTAAAAAGATGAACAAAATCAACACGTGCATTACAAATTCTTCCATTTGGGAACAAAACGGGCTCAATGTTTATATATTAACGAAACAAGTTTTGGTATCTAACTAGAATTTTGTAGAATGCTAAATGATTATACTACTTCTATTATATTTATTTGGTTGAATATGGTATCTCTGAATTAATGAATTGTCTTTTATCTACTCGGCTATTGATTAAATTTTCTCTTATTTTCTTTATCTACAGCTTGCCTCAGGAGTCCTGGAAAATAAGGCTCAGTAGTGAGTGAGTGGTGATTGAGATCAAATAAGATGCGTTTTGTTTTTAGAAACTCAAATAAAATGTACTTAATTACATTAAAATTTAATCAAAAGAAATGGTATTTCTCTTCCATTATTCCTTCTTTGGCACAAATATTTTGATTATCTGTGTTTTAATTCTTGTAAGTCTTTTTGAATTTCAAAACTCTGAATTATATATGGATGCCAATAAGCAGAAATCCCATAGCTAAGTGTTATCCGTAGATGACTGAGGGTTTATATGGCTTTGAAAGTTTCTTCATCGTTGTTTATTCTAAATTGCAGTTAAAGGTTTGCATTCTCAAAAAGAAGTTTGTAAACCTTTAGTTATAATATAATTTCATTAATAATATATGCTGTGTTTGGATGTAAAGAGGGGAAAAAATTGTGTTCTCTTTTGAAGCGAAGACTAACTTTGGAGGTAACTATATGTAGATTATTTAATTGCAAATGTTGAACATACATTAAGTTGATCTTTTATGCTTAAGAAACTCAGCTATTAAAAAATATTTATTATCTGGGGGCGGTTCTTCATGGTGTACGCTAGCAGGCGATCTCATCTCTACTAACTTGCACCTCCGCCATGAAAATTATGGGAAAAATGAATCAAAATCCAGGGGAAAAAGAATCCTCTCCATTGGTTTGAGGAGATCTCAATCAGAGTTTACTTCTCCAGTAGATGAAGTTGAGTCAGATTTGGTAAAAGATGAAGACAAGTCTGAATTAGTAGGTGCTTCTAGGGACTCAAATGAATCTGATAATGTTAATTTACGTGTTGAATCTATTGCAAATGATACTAATGTTGAATCTACTGCAAATACTCATGTTGAATATATTGCAAATGTTCACATTGAAGATATTGTCAGTATGCAAACAGAGAGAAAATACTTGCTCAAGCCTTTTTTAAAATTTTGAATCTACTGAATAGGTTGTGGGCTAACTTTAAAATTTATTCCTCCTACTTCAAACAATACTGCATGTTTTAATAATGAGGAATGGAAACAAGGGGCTGAAGATTGGAAACACTCTCTGATTGGTCATGTTATTGGTCTTGATGCCAGATTCAAGGCTATGGAAAGTTATCTTCAAAAGCCTCGGTCATCTATTACTATTCCAACTGTTTGTTTAATCAAGCATGACCTATTTCTATTCCAATTTGATAATGATATGCAAATGAGAGCAATCCTGGAGGCAGCCCCATGCATTCTTTGGTTCAAGACCATTAGTTCTAAAGCCATGGTCAATTGATGATGAATTAGATAAATTTCAGGATCAACTTATCCTATATGGGTGCAATTTCCTGGATTAAGATTGAACTTATAGAATACTATAGGTTTGAGTAAACTTGCTAGTGTCATTGGTCTCCCTATTGCAACAGATAAACTTACAGTAAATAGACGAAGGTTGTTTTATGCAAAGGTTTAATTGAGGTTCAGCTTCCTTTGGTATCTGATTTGCCAGATGAAATATATATTCAAAGTCCAAATGGAAGTCTTTTCAAGCGAAAGGTGGTTTATGAACTCAAACCAAGATGGTGCCCTCATTTTAAAGTTGTGTGGCATGATCTCACTCATTGTAAGAAACATCAAGTTATTTAGAAATGGGTAGCTAAAAAAACAATTTCTTAGGAATCTGGGAAAAACCAAAATGCTCTACTCCTCATATTGATGTCCCTCATGTTGATGTCCCTCATGTTGTTCCTCAAACTGTAGGTATTAGCATACATTCTCAAGAAGAGCAACCTAACAAGTATTAAAGTGCTACTAGAAATGTTTTAGGTGGAAATAGTTTTGCTATGCAGGCTCATAGAAGAAAGGACCATGTTTCTGCAAGAATATATGCATGCTGATTGGAGATCTGTTCAAAAAGGTCTTCCATCAAGAGTCATCACATCTCAACAAAGTCAGTAACAAGCTTAACCCCTTGGATTCTAATGCAAGTATTCTTGATCCCTCTAGTGTTGATAGAGATGGTTCCTTTTCTCAATGAATTGTGCTTTTTGGAATGTGAGGAGCTTTAATATGCTCTAAAAACATCTAATAGTAAAGCAATTTATAAAGGAATATAGTCTTTCTTTTATTGCTCTGTTAGAAACAAAAGTGAAAGCTGAAAATATGGACAAAAGTGCAAGAAAGATAACTCCTGGATGGTGTTCGAGATCAAATGTAACTTACACTGAAACTGGTAGAGTTTGGGTTTTTTTTGGGATCCCCATCATTTAAACATTCATATGCTCTTTAGCTCTGCTCAACAAATTACATGCTCTGGTAAATCTATAGATGACAGGTTTTCTTGTGCAATTTCCTCAATATATGCATCTAAGTCTCTGGATACAAGGAAAAGCCTACGGGAGGAGCTTTGCATGCACAGATATCTAGACCTTGGATTCTAAGTGAGGACTTCAACACTATCTTATGCTCTAGAGAAAAATTGGGTGGTTCTGCAGTGTCTGATTCTAATATAGCAGATTTTCAAAACTTTATTAATAGCTATCATTTAGCTCATCTAAAGACAATTGGCAATCTTTATACATGGTCAAATAAAAAAGATGCTTCCACAAGAGTTTGGACAGGATTAGGGAGAGGGCTAGTGAATGAAGAATGGACACATAAATATACATCAAGCCAAATCGAGTATCTTCAACCAATTAGCTCGGATCATTTCACAATATTGCTTTTAGTATGGGAGGAAAAAGCCGTGGGTTAAAGGCCTTTCAAAATTTTCAAAATGTGGATCAAGCATCCTGACTATTTATCCATTGTGCAGAGATCTTGGCTGCTGAATTCTAGTGGGTATAAAGTATTTTAGTTCTATACTAAACTCAAGCACTTAAAAAAGGCACTGATTGATCTAAATAGGAGGCACTTCTATAATATCAGTGAGCAAGTTCTTAGAGCTAAAAGTTATCTGAAAAGTACTCAAGCTTAGCTTCAAACTGATCTATTTAATGATGATCTGATTCAGAAAGAGAAAGCTTGTTTGGCTACTTATAATCATCTTTTGGCCTGTGAGAATTTTTTTATCTGCAAAAAAGTAAAAAATTTTTAGAGTTTAAAAGGAGATAAGAGTACTAGTTATTTCCATTCTTTGATGAAAGCTAGGAGGATCATAATAGAATTCATACCGTTTATTGGTTCTAAGCCCACTGAAGGAGAGGATATCATAAATGAGCTTATTGGTTGCTATAAAAAAAACTCATGGGTATTGCTATTAATGTTTAAAGTCCTAATATTTCAATTATTCAGAATGGTCCCTGCCTTGTTCCAAATCAAGTTGCAATGCTAAAAGCTCCCGTTAACCATGAAGAATATAAAAACGCAGTCTTCACCATGGCTGATGATAAAGCTCCTGGCCTTGACGGTTATAATGCTGCTTTCTTTAAGGCCTCTTGCAGTATTATCAAAGATGACCTGTTCTCTGCAGTGGAGGAGTTCTTCCAATCTAAGACTCTACTAGGTGTGATTAATTCTACTTCCTTATCTCCTATTACCTCAGTCCATTGCCCTAAATTTGCTACTGAATTTCGTCCAATTGCAACATGCAACTGCATCTATAAAATTATATGAAAAGTTTTGGCTATTAGGTTGCAAAGTGTCATTCGTTATCTTGTCATTGAAGCCCAATGCACTGTTGTTAACGGAAGGCTCATTTGTAGTAATGGTCTACTAGCTCACGAAATTGTTAAGGGGGGGTAATTGGTTGAGGATTGTTGACTTGGACTCGGACTTTTTCTTGGATTTCAATTTAGGGTGTTATTCGTTTCGGACTAAAATTTGGATTTAAATTTAAGGTGTTATTGGTTTAGGACTAAGATTCGGATTTAAATTTAACGTGTTATTGGTTTAGGACTAGGATTTGGATTTGAATTTAACGCTAATTAGTTTAGGACTAGGATTTGGATTTAAATTTAAGATGTTATTGGTTGTTTAGGATTGTTAATAGGACCGTAATTTCAAAATCCACACTTCATTCCAACTCTATAGTTTTTAATGAAAAATTTTTAATAGAAAGTCCAAGTTAAAATTGATGGATTCTAATGTTACTTTGTGGATTTCCTCTCTCCTCTTCTCTTTGCTTATTATATTTAATATTTAAAATGAAATACTTAATATATTTAATATTTAAAATGAAATACTTAATATATTTAATATTTAATATTAACTTAGATATGTTCATTATTTAACATTTCTTAAATATACAAATATTTTAAATATTTAATATTATATTACATACATTTCGCTTGAACTGTTAAAATGAATTACACGATGTATTTTAGTATTGTTGTCATCATCCTGCTAATCGAAATTAGAGTGGTTTTTCAAATTAATATTTTTTGTTAATGAGTACTATTCAATATAATAATTTAATTTGAAAATCCTAATGTAAATAATCCGCAAATCTAAAATTTAGTCCGAGAATCGACCCTCAGCCTATGAATCCAAAGCAAAAGTTCAAGAATCCAAATCAAAAGTTCAAGAATTCTACTCACAAAATCAAAATCCAATCTAAGAGTCCGAGGCTCTAACCATAAAATTAGAGTCCAGGTCCCAATCTAAGAATGTCGGATTCATGAACAATTGTCCGAATCCAAACCAACAATCCGGAACTAATAACACCCCCTTCAAGAATTATGCTTAACACTGACGTAATTAGGAAGGCTTTTAATAGTGCAACTGTAATTATGATAAGGGGTCTATATGTAAATTGTACATTGTATCATATATGATAAGGGGTCTATATGTAAATTTGTACCATGATAGCTATTTATCTTTTACAAGATAAATATTATTTAGTATATGAGATTATTGAAAAGATATTTTAATTTACTGTTCAAATGCAATTATTGAAGAGTTCTATTTGATAAAAAAATTTTATTTATTTGTTTAGATTCATGAATATTCTATTTTCATGAAATTGACATGAGAAAAGTTTGCAAAAGTGTTTAAGCATTTATATTGCTTTTCGTACAAGTGAAAACTGCAAGTGATACTTTGAGCAAAAAGAAAAGTGCTTTAAATGTTAAAAATCCTCAGAAGTCCGCTATGGAGTGAAGTGATTCGTTTAAGCCTACCATATGGTATTGAATGTACCGACCAGTATTAAAGTGGTCTTTTTGACAAAAGTGAAGTGACCTTCGGGCAACCTATGGTAGTGCTAGGTACATTCTGTTCCCGGGTTGACTAAAGTGATTTGATGTGCATTCCCATGCTACTGGGCTATAATTTTCGTAGCCTTAGTGTGACAACTGAGGAAGTTTTGCAAAGTGTGATTTATAGAATTTAAAAGTATTTAGTGCTCATTCGTTTTGTTTCTTAAACTTGTAAATATTCTTTTATGACAATGTCACATGCTATTCTTGGAAATTCCTCTTATTCGAAATATTACATGTTTCTCAATCGTTTTTTTATAGTAGCTTATTTGAAATTAGTATTGATAATTTTCTAAACTTATCTGATCCACTAATGATAAGTTATATGCTCACTGAGTGTAAACTCACCCCGTTGTTTTTCAATCTTTTTCAGATGAAAATTAGATAGCTTTATCTATACCTCGGAGCTTTGGAACATGTGAAGGATCTTTAGAGTGCTTATTGCTAAAGTTATAGTTATACTATTCTTACTTTATGCTTATGTAATAAGAGTCTTTTGACTCATTAGAATGAACTTGTTATAAAGTAGTTTTTGCTCTGAGACTTCTATTTATCAATAAAGTTTCTTTTAAGTGAAGATTATTTGCAATATAAAAGTGCTCCGCTAGGCTTAACATGTGTGTTCGCGGGGAAAGTTGCTGATATTTCCATTACAATTGAATCTGTTACACCTTTAAACAAATTCAAGAAAAAGATCGCCTTTTATTTAAGGCTTACAATGAACGAATCAATTGACGGTTACAACTTAAACCCTAAACAAACACGAGGATCTCTGTTTTCCGAGATCCTCGCTTGCGTGGGATCTTTGCCTGTGCCGGGGACTTTTTATTCGTCCGTGGACCGCCGCGTGATCAGATCCAGGTGCTAGATCTACAGATCTGAGGTGCTCGTTTCACGAAGGAAACAAAGCGCCTACGGGGATCGCACTCACGAAGGAGAGGATCGCCGGAGCGAGTGAGATCTACTAGGAGAAATCACAGCGCTATCCCTGAGACTAAGACAAAGCTTAGTCTAGAGGGCAGATCTGATAAACCTTACCTTAATTTGCTTTGGCTTTGTGTAGATCCGGGCTGCAGCAAGCTCTTCAAGATCTGGATCTTGTCTCTTATCTCGATCGAAGCTCGGATCTGCGCCTAAGTCTTGGTCTGCAAAACTTCCAAGAATTCCGACCTACAGAGCTCTGGTGAATCTTCAGAAATCCAACGTCTGACCGAATTTCCAACCCCCTTTTTCTCCTTTTTCAATGAAGACCCCCTCCTCTCTATTTATAGGGTTCAAGAGGAGGAATGGCGCTGCTAAGGGACGGCCATCACGCGCCATAGCCACGGCAGCGCGGCCTTGGTCAGCCACTTTGGCCAAGGCCGGTGGCATGGCCTTGCCCGCCACTTCGACCAAGGCCGGCGGTGCGGCCACGCCACGCCACTCGGGCCAGTTACGTGGCGCTGCCTTGGCCGCTTACTCGCCAAGGCCGGCCTTGGTCGGTTCGGTTTGTCGTTACGCCCGCCAAACTCCGTTTTCCGCCGTAATTTTCCTCCGGGGATATCGCCGTTGTGTTTGAGTCCGTATCCGATCAACTTTCAGAGCTCGATCGGTTTATTTGCGTTGACGGACTAAGTACGGTTGATTCCGTCTCATCGGCGTTTGAGTTTAGTCAACTCGCCTCGTCGAATCTTGCTGATCTAAAACTTCGTCATCGGGTTTATTCCACGATACGTCGTTTCGTTGACTCGTACGCCTTGCCGACTCACTTCATGCGCTCGCCGACTCGCTTTGCGCGCTTGCGGCGTAATCACGCCGCCGCCAGCTTCGGTCGCGTTGTCGGATGGGTCGAGGTTGTCGCCCCACCGCCACGAAGTCTCGCCGCATCGATAAGCAATTTTCAACGCCTACAGATACCCCCTCCAAAGTGTCTCAGTCTCGATTTTTGACGAGTCTGGGATACTTTGGATATGATGAGCCCTTCACCCTTCAGTCGGTGTGATAGGACTTGTGAATGGCCTTGGCGTTTGATCTCTCCACTCCTTTCAGTCTTTCCAGTGCCTTGTAGGATTGCTGAAAGTATCACGGTACTGTATTTTTTTGTCTGACCGTTGTCGAGATCTCGACCAGAAGTCGATAGATGAATTTATTCTTAAGAATAGCTCAATATTTTGATTCCTCCAATCCCTTCAGATTCTCCAGTGCTTTGTAGGATAGCTGAGGGCGTTACGGTGCTGCATTTATTGCCTGACCGTTGTCGGAATCTCGAGCTGTAGCTGATGGAGCTCACTTGTTATTGACTCGTGTTGGTGAATTGTCATTCAATTGACCACCCAACTTTTTACGAGACTTCTCTGTTGGTCGGGGAATTCTTCACTACGACGCATTGATTGGCGTCGAAATATGTGGAATTTGGCCTTCAACCGGCGAGTGCGACGCGTCGACCAGCGTGCTAGCCTTCAATCGGCGAGTGCGACGCGTTGACCGTTGTTGGGATATGATTATCCACAGCGGGAGGAATTTCTTCGAGACTAGACACGTTGTCCGGTGTCAATATGATTTTCATACCTCATCAAATCATTCCTTTTTGGGATATTATAGTAGGAGGAAATTGAGGGTTGTCGAGTTATATAGAAATATTCTCCGGGAACTTCTCGACGAAAATTAGGAAACAGTTTATACTCATGTTCCTAATTGGAGTAGGATTAGGTGAAGCGTTGATTGGCGTCGATATCGCATTTCATGCTTTATGGGCGTTCATCGAGTTATCCCTAAGTATATTTTTTGTGGAAATATTCTCCGGGAACTTCTCGACGAATTAGGAAACAGTTTATACTCATGTTCCTAATTGGAGTAGGATTAGGAATATCGAATTAAACCGAACTTGAAGCGGCCTTCATGGGACAATACTCTTGCTGGAAATATGTTCGGCGTCCCTCGGATGTGTGGGGGAGAGAAAGAGCCAATTAACGGGCTGATTTGGCACTGTTTTGGCATCCGGATAAGGTTCTAATTAGGACTCCTTATTAGGGGCTGATTAGAGTCCTAATTAGAATTGGTTTGGGCCTCATTAGGGATTGTTATAAATACCCATCTCCTCTCTTTTGTTCTGACCTAGGCCGGCCCCTTCTCTGAGCTTTTTCCCTCTTGTTTTCATCTCACCTCGTGCCGTCTCGTCTCTCTCAAACTACGAGGTACATACATGAGTCTTTTACAATTTCTTTCGCTTCTCTCTTTTTTGTTTGTCTCAGCATGCGTGTGGGAGCCGAACCGAGGCGAGGAACGGGCGCTAACACACTGGGGCGCTGGGCCAAGCCTGGCGCCTCGGGCTGAAGGCCTGGCGCCTGGCGCCTGGCGCCTGGCGCCTGGCGCCTGGCGCCTGGCGCCTGGCGCCTGGCGCCTGGCGCCTGGCGCCTGGCGCCTGGCGCCTGGCGCCTGGCGCCTGGCGCCTGGCGCCTGGCGCCTGGCGCCTGGCGCTGGCGCTGTCTCGGCCGAAGCTTAGGTGGTCTCGGTTGAGCCGAGGCACTCGTTGGTGCCTCGGTCACGGCCGACGAGCAGCGATCTGACCAAATGGGTCTCTTTTGCTAAATTTGCTGATTTTTCAACTGCATATCTGACTTTATTTTGTCCCCTTTTTTTTTTGCAGTTTCTGATGTCATCGCGGAGGTCTCGCACGAGGGGCCAGTCAGCTCATGCGCCACGTGAAGGCATGCCTCCCTCATTCGCTGGTGAGCCGACGTTACCATCCTCTCATGCATATACACGTTACACCCCCGCTTCGTTCTCCTTCGTGAGGCGATTGGGAAGAGCTGAGATCCTCCTTTGTGGGGATTGACGCTTCAGAGATTGGTTCTGCTTGGTCATCATCCGTCTCAAGATCTTTAATGGGAGCGATTTCGTACCGCATCCGTACTCTGTAGAACGGGATATATTATCGCTTTGTTTATGCGATGATATATATCATTCTCTGAGTATTCGATACAGATGAAATCATCGTACCCATTATAAGGTCGTGACTCAATCTGTGTAAGATGAATTCAACACCTTATATTACCTTTATTAACTGAATGTTTTTTCCATTGCAGTTGATTATCCCTCAGGAGTGTTTCCACCTTACGCGGTTGACGGACTCCATAGTGAATACTATTCCATGTGTGACGATCCCGCTATTTTCATTTCACCTCGATTCGCATCTGATACATCGGCGGAGACTATTCAGACTGTACTTGAGGGGAGTTCCCGCATTCTCGACTCATCGGTCACCGATGCGCCGCCAGAAAGACACCAGCTCTACTCAACCTTTGCGAAAGATGGATTATCTATTTGGCGACTCTGTTAACGATCCGGATACAGCTTTTATCGAAAGCGAGCGGTGGCTGAACAAGGACGAGGGAGGCCCTTTATATATCCCCCGGATACCTCGTCAACTTTCACTGACCGATTTCAGGCACCACGCTGTGACACGCCATATGTCCTGGCGATTGACCGAGGAGCATGACCATATCCACTGCGGATTCATTACCCGGCCGCCGCCTGGTTCTAACAGAGTCGATCATCGGCCTTCACCTCGAGTTGTGGGATTAGACACACCGCCTGTGATGAGCTTTTCATTACCGCCGACTTTGAAGAACCGCCTTGCGGTTAGTGAGAGATGCCGCCATCCGCCCATAGATTTTATGGTCGGGTTCACTCGCCGATAGGCACCGGTGGGTCGCTCGACCAATTATGTCCTTAATCGGTGGGATGAAGAACTTCGCTTGCGGCCGTATTCAGCGATTCGTGCCACCATGTACGGCCTTTCAATCAGTGCCAACCATTTCTTTGCTTTATTCGAGCTCTACAATCCAGACTCGAATACGTTTTTTACCAAACACGGTGAGTTAGGGCAGGCTTTACATGAGATGTACCGAGTTTCAGGTTTACCCATGGGGAAGATGCTGTATCAGGAATACTTTTCCTCAAATCAGGAGTTGAGTCAGTTGAAGGACCGTACGCCAGACCGTTACACCACTTTATGGGATCTCACTTGTCATTATCATATAGCTCTAGCCCAATCTGAACCTCATGTCAAAAAGAAATCACAAGTGAGCCTGAAGCAGTTTGCCAAATACTTGTTCAAGCATTTGGAGGATAATTCTGGTGAGAAAATATGTGAACTGTCGCCGCTCACTCCTTCGGCAATTAATGAGCTCATCGAGAGATCCGGTGCTAACTCCTACACACTCAACAGTGCCAAAGACGGTTTTTCCCCAGGGACCAAGTTTGCAACCTTCCTATGGCATGCAGTGAAGCCTATTCAACCGACAACTCTTCTAGCCGGCTATCTTGCAATCTGGCTAAAGAAATGCGTGATTCCATATCAAACTGGTGATGTCTTACCTTTGGAGGTCCTTTATCCTGCAGTTCAGCTTGCCCACAAAAAGGAACTCTCTCTCCTTCCGGTGATGGTGGCCAATATTCACCGTGGATTGCGACATATAGCCCGGGCGTTTACTCAAAGGAAGGATGAGCCCTCATCTCGTATTCCTTCCGTCAGAGTAGAGCTTCCATAAACCTATTTGATGGCTTGGCTAGTCTTTCATCGTCCTGACATGATGTCAGCACCGGGTTCCGCAGATTCATCCACTCCTTTCTTGCGGTTGATAGAGGACTGCAAATGGAAAGGACGCGGCTTTACTGAGGTCAAGAAACAGATGCAGATTTACAGAGGGTGGATCTTTTCCAGACGCTTCCCCCGATTCTCCGGTCAATATGGTGAGTCCTTGATTGACGAAGAGGTTTCGAAGACGAAGCAGACTTCACTTGACATTGGCTGCTTCAATTGGCTAGTGAACATCAGGCCAGGGTATCTCACTTTCTGAGTAAAGGAAGAATGCTTCATTGAGCCTTATCTTCCCTGCCGTTTTGCTCGCCAGTTCGGTTACGATCAACTTTATGTTGGGAATCCGAACCGCTGGTTCCAGACTCGTGGTGGACTTGTGGATGGCCTTCGGGCTTGGTTGTGGAGCGCTAGGGTGTACCGCTAGATTCGATCTATCGAGCTCGGACCGTTAGTCGGAATTGACATTCCTTTATTGCAGCTTGGCTATTAGTAGCTAATGAGTCGGTCCCCGTGAGGGCTATCTCGATTTGGTGGTGAAGCATCGCTATGGGCCGACACTCGACACTCCAAGATGCCGCCAAGCTCGAGAAAGAGCCGTCAATCTCATCAGCCAGACGAGACTGAGGAGGAGTTCCACAACTCGACGGGACTTTAGGAGAGGACCAAGCGGAGGCTACGCTTATGAGAAGAACTTCGGTACTCTCTCCTTTTCCCCTTCGCTTCTCATCCTCTCTATTGATTTCTCATTCAACCTAATTTTCGTGAAAATCATGAAGAAGAAGAATTTCGACCTTCTCGAGGGGTTAAACGAAAGAAGTTAGCCCATAGGACTCAAGGCATCCTCATCCTTTGATATAGACTTGACCAAATGATGATCCGGCCAAGGATGGAGGTAACAATTCACCGTGATGTAATCTGAAATTTTCGGCTTTTGGAGACTGACATTTCTCCGTTTTCATGCAGGGTGTTTTAGAGATTATGATTCTGGCTTTGATTTTCCTCACCATGATTCTGCTGGGCCTAGTTCTGCTCATGCTGAGCTAAGTTTTACTCAATAAATGTACGAAGCTATGGCGGAAGAGACTGAGAATACCAATGTAGGACCTGATTCGGCGAATCCAGGTACATCTAACATCGATAATTCCTCTTCTAGATGGCGAATGCGGGAATTAAACGATCCGAATTGCACTCTCTAATTGCCTCTTCGCTTTTTGCTCTTTTAGAGAAATTACAGGAGATAAATGTACAAACCGAGACTAAGAGGGTTAACTCCGCTGTAGGAAGTAAGTAGCTTTACCTATTGTTCGCCAACTCTTAGTTGCATTCGTTTTCCTAATGCCTTCTTTTTCAGACTTCTCAATGGAAGACTTCGTGGAAGCTGGTTTATACGACAACACTTCCATGAATGACCTGCTACGCGCTTTGTCACAGGATGGCGATGCTCTTGGTGAAGATTTACCCGAAGCCACAATCCCCGAGGAAGGTATGAATTTTCTCCTTGGCTAATTATAGGACCAGTCCCTTAGCTAATACTACTATAATTTAAAGGGCCTGAGAAATTCTTTTCATGTAGTGGCAGGCACTCCTCTTCCCGCTGCTTTCTCAGAATCAGCTGCCACGGCGACTGCTGAGATAGATGAGCACACTGAGGGGTCAGCTGCCGTAGATAGTACTCCAGCAATAGGTACTCCTCTGATAGACTCGCCAGTCCCTGAAACTATGCTGAAGGAGACGGGTAAGAGTCCTCTAACTGAGTATGTCTTCGCCAATCTTTGATTGAAGATTCTAAGGTCCTCTTTCTTTCGTAGAGCCCATCAGGGCGCTAAAATTGCTTATCGCCTCGAACAAGACTCGTAAATGGTGGGTTGACGATCGACGATCCATCCGACGGCGACCGTAACGCCTCGACGACGCGACTACGCCGCGAAAACGATAAAGCGAAGCCGACGAACCCATGAAGTGAGTCGGCGAGGCGTACGAGCTAGCGAAACGACGTGTCGTGGAGAAAACCCGACGACGAAGGTCAACGAGGCGAGTTGGCTAAACTCAAACGTCGACGAGACGGAATCAACCGTACTTAGTCCGTCGATGCAAACGAGCCGTTTGAGCTCGAAAGTTGATCGACACGACTCAAACCCAACGGCGACATCACCGAGCAAAACCAAGCCCTGAAGACCGAAAGAATCGACGGAGAAGCGACGCGAGACGACGGAACGCCGCGACGCGACTGTAGGCATAAAAAATTGCTTATCGCACTCGATCGAAACTCGCGGACGGTGGGTTGACAACCGACGATCCATTCGACAAACCGACGCCGCGAAAACGCATCACGCCGCGAAAACGCGTAGAGCGAAGTCGACGAGCACATGAAGTAAGTCGGCAAGACGCACGAGCCAATGAAACGGCGTCGAAGTTGGCTAAACTCAAGCATTGACGACGGAATCAACCGTACTTAGTCCGTCGATGCAAACGAGCCGCTTGAGCTCGAAAGTTGATCGACACGACTCAAACCCAACGGCGACATCACCGAGCAAAACCAAGCCCTAAGACCGAAAGAGTCGACGGAAATTAACGAAGAATCGACGGAGAAACGGCTAAACAAATGAAAAGCGACGCCGAGACGACGGAACGCCGCGACGCCGATCGTAGGCATAAAAATTGCTTATCGCACTCGATCGAAACTCGCGGACGGTGGGTTGACAACCGACGATCCATTCGACAAACCGACGCCGCGAAAACGCATCACGCCGCGAAAACGCATCACGCCGCGAAAACGCATCACGCCGCGAAAACGCATCACGCCGCGAAAACGCATCACGCCGCGAAAACGCATCACGCCGCGAAAACGCATCACGCCGCGAAAACGCATCACGCCGCAAAACGCCAGAGCGAAGTCGACGAGCACATGAAGTAAGTCGGCAAGACGCACGAGCCAATGAAACGGCGCGTCGAAGTTGGCTAAACTCAAGCATTGACGAGACGGAATCAACCGCATTTAGTCCGCCGATGCAAACGAGCCGCTTGAGCTCGAAAGTTGATCGACACGACTCAAACCCAACGGCGACATCACCGAGCAAAACCAAGCCCTAAGACCGAAAGAGTCGACGGAAATTAACGAAGAATCGACGGAGAAACGGCTAAACAAATGAAAAGCGACGCGAGGCGACACCCTACCAAATGGCCAAGGTGGCTCGGCCACCATGGCCGAGCCACTTGGTCACAAGACATCCCCCTTTTTGTATAAATAGGGGGTCTTGAAGGTGGAGGGGGTTCGATTTTGAGGTGGGATTTCGGATCTTGGACTTCGGATTTTGAGGATTTGGCTTTGGCTTTGAGGCGTGATTTTCGAGGAGTTTCAAGAATTCTCACGAGATCCACGAGCCGCCAACGCCGCCAACGCCGCTTCGAAAGCACCGGGCAGTACAAGTCCGCCGACGCCGATCTATAGGCGGAAGGTAAACGAATTCGGTCGAACTACAGATACCCTCTAGGTTAAGCTTCGCCTTAACCTCGTGGATAGCGCCGGATTTCTCCTAGTAGATCTCACCCGCCCGCATCCTCTCCTTCGTGAGTGCGATCCCCGCAGCGATCCTCTCCTTCGTGAGTGTGATCCTCAGCGCCGCTTCCTTCGTGAAACGAGCCCCTTTACATCTGTAGTTCCGCAACCCTGCCCTACCGATCGATTGCGCTGTGGTCCACGGACACAATAAGTCCCCGACAGTAAAGAACCCACGCAAGCGAGGATCCGATATAACAGATCCCCGCTTGTTCACAAGGATAAAAAGTTGTAATCTTTTGATTTTCATTGTAAGCCTTAAAATAAAAGGCTATATTTCTCTTGAATTTTGTTGTAGGCCAAAGAAGCCGTAGCAAATTCAAATCAATGACAATCATCCCAACTTTTACCGCAACAAGCCGGGCGACCACAGCTGGGAGCCACCGCCTCGATCGGAGGTCGCCGTACGCAGCCGCGATTCCTATCCCTGGAAGAAGAGGTCGAAGTTCGAAGTTCGACCAGAGAAGTTCGAGGAGTACCTATCCTCACCCTCCTCCAGTCCAGCCTCGCCGCCCAAGAAGGTCTCCACGCAAGGAGAACCCGATGGGCCTCCGACGAGCCCCAAGACGGCGAAGTCCAACCTCACGCCGCAGTAGCGAAATCCCTTCGGCGCTCAAGTCCGGGATGGTGCCCGAGATGAACACCGACGATGCGCCGGGCGCCTAAGCGAAGCTCGCCAAAGGCGACGACAAAGCATGGCGCAAGCTTGCCAAGGCCATGCAATCCAGATGGGGTCCGCTACGGCGGATCTAAGATCTAGGCTTACTCGTAGGCTTCACCAAGTGATCGACGGTCCATCCAAGCCGCCAACCAACGAGTGGATCCGTCAAACGGAACCGCCCACACTTCGTGAGCGATCCGAAGCCACACTTCCTGGCGCAGCACGAAGCTGGTGCAAGAGCTCGCTGAAGAAGGAGGTGGTAAAGAAGCCACCAACGCATCGCCAGTTTGGAGGCCCAAGTCTAATGGTGCCCCAACCTCGCTTGTCCACACTCGCCTCGCACCTAAACCGAAGGATACAAAGCAGCCCAACGCCAAGGTCTAAGATAGACGACGCCAAAGTCAAAGGCGTCAGATTCAATCGCTGGTGGAGCCAACTCCCGCCACCACTACCAAACCGACTATCAAGGATCGCCTTGGTCCTGAGAGAATCACGGGTCACTCCTCATGCGTGAGGTCGCACTGCTCCAACAAGGACAAGAAGATTCCTACAGCCTCCCCTATCGGATTGAAAATCAAGTCCGAGAGTCCGCCGAGACTTCGCGACTCACATCGGGCGAAAGTCTAGGCGAAGTCACTTTCTAAGTTTCGATGGGTTGATCCGCCCTGGGAGACGCTTTCATCCGATGATGAGGATGTTATACCCGAGATCAAACCGACATACGGCAGTTGCTCCGGTACACACACCGATGAGCCGTACTACCGCGGTAAGGGTACGAAAATCTCAAAGAATTCCCCAAATTGACACAGCCATGCTTGTGCTCCAAGCTCATTAAGACGATGCTCTGAGTGCAATTGCCATCAAGAAGCTCCGTAAAGGGTGTCACTTCGAGACTCACCACGGAGATGCCGAGACCTAGAACAAGGCGATTCCGAAAAGGATGATCTCCCGAGAGGGTGAGCTGCCGAGGTCACTAATAATATGACCAAAGAAGAATCATCGCCACGGCTATTCCCAACAGACGCAACGGCTAACTCGCTTATGTCCGACTATCCGACGGTCCGCATAACGATAAGCTTCAAGGGTTACCCATGAGGATGATGCGCCGATATTGGCTCAAGAATCGCATCCGATCATATCAGATCTAGTGAGGGAGAAGAAGAAGAAGAAGAAGAAGAAGAAGAAGAAGAAGAAGAAGAAGAAGAAGAAGAAGAAGAAGAAGAAGAAGAAGAAGAAGAAGAAGAAGAAGAAGAAGAAGAAGAAGAAGAAGAAGAAGAAGAAGAAGAAGAAGAAGAAGAAGAAGAAGAAGAAGAAGAAGAAGAAGAAGAAGAAGAAGAAGAAGAAGAAGAAGAAGAAGAAGAAGAAGAAGAAGAAGAAGAAGAAGAAGAAGAAGAAGAAGAAGAAGAAGAAGAAGAAGAAGAAGAAGAAGAAGAAGAAGAAGAAGAAGAAGAAGAAGAAGAAGAAGAAGAAGAAGAAGAAGAAGAAGAAGAAGAAGAAGAAGAAGAAGAAGAAGAAGAAGAAGAAGAAGAAGAAGAAGAAGAAGAAGAAGAAGAAGAAGAAGAAGAAGAAGAAGAAGAAGAAGAAGAAGAAGAAGAAGAAGAAGAAGAAGAAGAAGAAGAAGAAGAAGAAGAAGAAGAAGAAGAAGAAGAAGAAGAAGAAGAAGAAGAAGAAGAAGAAGAAGAAGAAGAAGAAGAAGAAGAAGAAGAAGAAGAAGAAGAAGAAGAAGAAGAAGAAGAAGAAGAAGAAGAAGAAGAAGAAGAAGAAGAAGAAGAAGAAGAAGAAGAAGAAGAAGAAGAAGAAGAAGAAGAAGAAGAAGAAGAAGAAGAAGAAGAAGAAGAAGAAGAAGAAGAAGAAGAAGAAGAAGAAGAAGAAGAAGAAGAAGAAGAAGAAGAAGAAGAAGAAGAAGAAGAAGAAGAAGAAGAAGAAGAAGAAGAAGAAGAAGAAGAAGAAGAAGAAGAAGAAGAAGAAGAAGAAGAAGAAGAAGAAGAAGAAGAAGAAGAAGAAGAAGAAGAAGAAGAAGAAGAAGAAGAAGAAGAAGAAGAAGAAGAAGAAGAAGAAGAAGAAGAAGAAGAAGAAGAAGAAGAAGAAGAAGAAGAAGAAGAAGAAGAAGAAGAAGAAGAAGAAGAAGAAGAAGAAGAAGAAGAAGAAGAAGAAGAAGAAGAAGAAGAAGAAGAAGAAGAAGAAGAAGAAGAAGAAGAAGAAGAAGAAGAAGAAGAAGAAGAAGAAGAAGAAGAAGAAGAAGAAGAAGAAGAAGAAGAAGAAGAAGAAGAAGAAGAAGAAGAAGAAGAAGAAGAAGAAGAAGAAGAAGAAGAAGAAGAAGAAGAAGAAGAAGAAGAAGAAGAAGAAGAAGAAGAAGAAGAAGAAGAAGAAGAAGAAGAAGAAGAAGAAGAAGAAGAAGAAGAAGAAGAAGAAGAAGAAGAAGAAGAAGAAGAAGAAGAAGAAGAAGAAGAAGAAGAAGAAGAAGAAGAAGAAGAAGAAGAAGAAGAAGAAGAAGAAGAAGAAGAAGAAGAAGAAGAAGAAGAAGAAGAAGAAGAAGAAGAAGAAGAAGAAGAAGAAGAAGAAGAAGAAGAAGAAGAAGAAGAAGAAGAAGAAGAAGAAGAAGAAGAAGAAGAAGAAGAAGAAGAAGAAGAAGAAGAAGAAGAAGAAGAAGAAGAAGAAGAAGAAGAAGAAGAAGAAGAAGAAGAAGAAGAAGAAGAAGAAGAAGAAGAAGAAGAAGAAGAAGAAGAAGAAGAAGAAGAAGAAGAAGAAGAAGAAGAAGAAGAAGAAGAAGAAGAAGAAGAAGAAGAAGAAGAAGAAGAAGAAGAAGAAGAAGAAGAAGAAGAAGAAGAAGAAGAAGAAGAAGAAGAAGAAGAAGAAGAAGAAGAAGAAGAAGAAGAAGAAGAAGAAGAAGAAGAAGAAGAAGAAGAAGAAGAAGAAGAAGAAGAAGAAGAAGAAGAAGAAGAAGAAGAAGAAGAAGAAGAAGAAGAAGAAGAAGAAGAAGAAGAAGAAGAAGAAGAAGAAGAAGAAGAAGAAGAAGAAGAAGAAGAAGAAGAAGAAGAAGAAGAAGAAGAAGAAGAAGAAGAAGAAGAAGAAGAAGAAGAAGAAGAAGAAGAAGAAGAAGAAGAAGAAGAAGAAGAAGAAGAAGAAGAAGAAGAAGAAGAAGAAGAAGAAGAAGAAGAAGAAGAAGAAGAAGAAGAAGAAGAAGAAGAAGAAGAAGAAGAAGAAGAAGAAGAAGAAGAAGAAGAAGAAGAAGAAGAAGAAGAAGAAGAAGAAGAAGAAGAAGAAGAAGAAGAAGAAGAAGAAGAAGAAGAAGAAGAAGAAGAAGAAGAAGAAGAAGAAGAAGAAGAAGAAGAAGAAGAAGAAGAAGAAGAAGAAGAAGAAGAAGAAGAAGAAGAAGAAGAAGAAGAAGAAGAAGAAGAAGAAGAAGAAGAAGAAGAAGAAGAAGAAGAAGAAGAAGAAGAAGAAGAAGAAGAAGAACAATGGGCGCCAAGAAAGTGCATACCAACGGGCAACCCGGGCCACAAAACAAGGCCTTAGAGCCGAGATTCCCAAGTCCTATTCCTTTAGGGACGACGAGATTCCCGGTCTCTTCAAATATCTTGTGGAAAATAACAAGATCAAGCTCCCTCCGATTCGTAATCAAGAGGAGGCGATGAACACGAATGACCCAAGATACCGCGGCATACCATAGGGCGCTTCATCACCCCACTAAATCCTCGCTTCACTTTAAGGACAAAATCCGTGCTTTAATTGATGTAGGGTCATTACTATGAAGCCGCCCAAAGAGAAGAAGGTCGGAGCTAATGCGTATCCATAAGTTTCGGTCGGTGCCATTGACATAGTTTGAACCCGAACCGCTGGTCAAAGTTGCGTTGAAGACGGTAATGACGACCCACACAAGCAACGCCGTAAAGGACTTGTATCGTGATACGTACCAATGGCTAAGTCTTGTGGGTCCACCCGCACTTACCGGAAGATGAGCAATGGGTAGCCTCTTCTTCAAGAAAAGCCGGGCGTAAGGGAAAGGCATGTCATGCTACTCCGCACTCGAGGGAGACGATGAACAGTGGTAACATTCCACCGTCCGGCGGGGAACTCAAGCCCATGCCACCGTGAGTGGACAAGAGTATAAATACAAGTACCCGTAAGTCCCCACCCTAATGCCAAAACGCCTCGTGAGTGGGGTACCAACAAATCCCCACCGCATTGCAGAAAGCGCAATAAAGAAATGGTCGCCAAAGAAGCTACAAAGAAAGCACCGCGATGAAGTTCAACTCCGGCAGCCTCGATTCGCCCGATTGGAAAAGATAAACCGAACTTCAACTCTCCATACCGCTTCGACGCCATGGCCCAATTAGCCAATATCCCCGCAAGGATCACTTCTATGAGTTGCCGCTTATCAAAAGAGACGAGAGAAGCTCTTCAAGAAGCCCTCACGATTCGTAAGTCTTCCTCACCCGTGATTAGGCCGAGTCCGTAAGAGTCGGCCCAAAGAATGCAACCTTGCGACTAAACACTTCCCCGCATCACCTTTACAAAGGAGGATATGCGACGAGGAATTCCAAGCACGATAGGCCGCTATACTTCACCGTATATTGGCTCTAGTGAAGTTAACCGATCCAAGTCGATCCGGTTCCACAGGAGCATCATGCCCCTACGCCATGTATCATCTGGAATTCCCACAGTTAGCATCAATCGGCACACGATCTACGGATTTAACACCGGGTCCCGCCCACTTGGTAAAATCCGATTAAGTGCCAAATGGGGACTTAAAGTCCAAGTCACCGCTATGTGATTGACGCAGACTTCCTATAACTTATTGTTGGTCGACCTTGGATCCACAATAACGCTATAGTCCCATCTACTCTTCATCGTCTCAAATATGTAGACACTAATAATGAGGTCAAGACGTGGTCGCGACAAACAACCATTTAAGGATGGAGAATTATTTCACCGATTCTCCTCTACTAATGAGTCCTAAATCAATCATCTACCAAGGTACTTACGAAGAAGCCGACACCAAACCGGCTTGGTTATAGTGGAGGTTTTGTTTTAAATGACATTGTACCCCTTGTAATCAATCTTGACGATGAAGAATCGCCGATGAACATTGTAATTGGCAAATTGCCGATGAATCAATAAATGACGATTTAGAGTATCCTTTATCTTTGAATGATGTGATAACAGATTATACAATGATCCGTGAGTTGCACCTCGCCAACTCGATCATCTTGCTTCACACAAAAGCAGCTCGACTCCTTTGGGACAACACTTGTCATCCCACCAAGATCAAGTAGTGAAAGAGACTTGGTTTACTAAAAGGAGATGCGCCCAACGAATCATTTCTTTGAAGAAGGTGAAGATGACAATGGGCCTATCCTCCACACATTCGTGATATAGTCCAAACACCGGGTATCATGCAAAGAAGACGGTTTCGCCCACAAATATTGGAGGCAATTGTTGACTAAGTGAAGAAACTCATAGAATCGGATTCGCCGAGGAAATTCAACATCCGGATTGGGTGGCTAATATAGTCCCGGCCATGAAGAAGAATGGCCGCAACAGCACAATCAACGTGGCAACCCGGGCCACAAAACAAGGCCTTAGAGCCGAGATTCCCAAGTCCTATTCCTTTAGGGACGACGAGATTCCTGCCTCTTCAAATATCTTGTGGAAAATAACAAGATCAAGCTCCCTCCGATTCGTAATCAAGAGGAGGCGATGAACACTAATGACCCAAGATACCGCATACCATAGGGCGCTTCATCACCCCACTAAACTCGCTTCACCTTTAAGGACAAAATCCGTGCTTTAATTGATGTAGGGTCATTACTATGAAGCCGCCCAAAGAGAAGAAGGTCGGAGCTAATGCGTATCCATAAGTTTCGGTCGGTGCCATTGACATGGTTTGAACCTCAACCGCTGGTCAAAGTTGCAAAGAAGACGGTTTCGGCCCACAAATATTGGAGGCAATTGTTGACTAAGTGAAGAAACTCATAGAATCGGATTCGCCGAGGAAATTCAACATCCGGATTGGGTGGCTAATATAGTCCCGGCCATGAAGAAGAATGGCCGCAACAGCACAATCAACGTGGCAACCCGGGCCACAGAAACAGAAGGCCTCAGAGCCGAGATTCCCGAAGTCCTATTCCTTTAGGGACGACGAGATTCCCGGTCTCTTCAAATATCTTGTGGAAAATAACAAGATCAAGCTCCCTCCGATTCGTAATCAAGAGGAGGCGATGAACACTAATGACCCAAGATATCGCGGCATACCATAGGGCGCTTCATCACCCCACTAAACTCGCTTCACCTTTAAGGACAAAATCCGTGCTTTAATTGATGTAGGGTCATTACTATGAAGCCGCCCAAAGAGAAGAAGGTCGGAGCTAATGCGTATCCATAAGTTTCGGTCGGTGCCATTGACATGGTTTGAACCTCAACCGCTGGTCAAAGTTGCGTTGAAGACGGTGAATGACGACCCACACAAGCAACGCCGTAAAGGACTTGTATCGATACGTACCAATGGCTAAGTCTTGTGGGTCCACCCGCACTTACCGAAGATGAGCAATGGGTAGCCTCTTCTTCAAGAAAAGCCGGGCGTAAGGGAAAGGCATGTCATGCTACTCCGCACTCGAGGGAGACGATGAACGTGGTAACATTCCACCGTCCGGCGGGGAACTCAAGCCCATGCCACCGTGAGTGGACAAGAGTATAAATACAAGTACCCGTAAGTCCCCACCCTAATGCCAAAACGCCTCGAGCCGGGGTACCAACAAATCCCTCACCGCATCGCAGAAAGCGCAACAAAGAAATGGTCGCCAAAGAAGCTACAAAGAAAGCACCGCGATGAAGTTCAACTCCGGCAGCCTCGATTCACCGATTGGAAAAGATAAACCGAACTTCAACTCTCCATACCGCCGACGCCATGGCCCAATTAGCCAATATCCCCGCAAGGATCACTTCTATGAGTTGCCGCGCTTATCAAAAGAGACGAGAGAAGCTCTTCAAGAAGCCCTCACGATTCGTAAGTCTTCTCACCCGTGATTAGGCCGAGTCCGTAAGAGTCGCCCAAAGAATGCAACCTTGCGACTAAACACTTCCCCGCATCACCTTTACAAAGGAGGATATGCACGAGGAATTCCAAGCACGATAGGCCGCTATACTTCACCGTATATTGGCTCTAGTGAAGTTAACCGATCCAAGTCGATCCGGTTCCACAGGAGCATCATGCCCCTACGCCATGTATCATTCGGGAATTCCCGCCAGTTAGCATCAATCGGCACACGATCTACGGATTTAACACCGGGTCCCGCCCACTTGGTAAAATCCGATTAAGTGCCAAATGGGGACTTAAAGTCCAAGTCACCGCTATGTGATTGACGCAGACTTCCTATAACTTATTGTTGGGTCGACCTTGGATCCACAATAACGCTATAGTCCCATCTACTCTTCATCGTCTCAAATATGTAGACACTAATAATGAGGTCAAGACGGTGGTCGCGACAAACAACCATTTAAGGATGGAGAATTATTTCACCGATTCTCTCCTCTACGTAATGAGTCCTAAATCAATCATCTACCAAGGTACGGACAGCGTGAAGAAGCCGACACCAAACCGGCTTGGTTATAGTGGAGGTTTTGTTTTAAATGACATTGTACCCCTTGTAATCAATCTTGACGATGAAGAATCGCCGATGAACATTGTAATTGGCAAATTGCCGATGAATCAATAAATGACGCATTTAGAGTATCCTTTATCTTTGAATGATGTGATAACAGATTATACAATGATCCGTAGTTGCACCTCGCCAACTCGATCATCTTGCTTCACACAAAAGCAGCTCCGGACTCCTTTGGGACAACACTTGTCATCCCACCTAAGATCAAGTAGTGAAAGAGACTTGGTTTACTAAAAGGAGATGCGCCCAACGTAATCATTTCTTTGAAGAAGGTGAAGATGACAATGGGCCTATCCTCCACACATTCGATATAGTCCAAACACCGGGTATCATGAAAAGATGGGGTATGACTTGACACGAGGGAAGGTCTATGTTTCTGACGAGGCCCTCGAACCCTCCTAAAGCGCATATGTCCCAAGAGGAAAGCCTGATAATTACTATGCATTTAGAAGGGATTGGGATACTAATCCTCCTCGAAGATGAATGCTCATGGTCGATTGATAATAATCCACCCTATGAGGGAGACGACATTCGCCCGACTCTTCGCTTGGGATTCTCGACACCACCTCTGAGAAGCTTTCAAGGCTTTGATGTCTAATATGGCCACGATCGATCCTCGCTACTATTGAGGGTGATGAAGATATGCCAACATGGGAAGACCCATGGATCCATCAACTCGAGAGCAGCTTGGGGATAGGTTCAACAAAGAGAACCCCCACTAAGGATGAGGTAGCCCAAAGTTAATATGGGTAATGAAGAGCATCCCAAACTCATAAACATCGCAATACTCTCCTTCGAAGAAAAGGAAGAGTTGATTGCCCTAATCGTGGAGTATATCGATGTATTCACCGAGTTACGAGGACATGCCAGACTCGACCCTAATGTGGCAACACATCGCCAACATCAAGGCGGATGTCAAACCCGCCAAGCAACAAAGAAGACGGTTTCGGCCCACAAATATTGGAGGCAATTGTTGACGGCGAAGAAACTCATAGAATCGGATTCGCCGAGGAAATTCAACATCCGGATTGGGTGGCTAATATAGTCCCGGCCATGAAGAAGAATGGCTCGATTAGGATCCGTGGTCGACTACGAGATCCAACGCCGCTGCCCAAAGGATGATTTCCGCCAATCACCGACGCCATAGTTGACAATACATGTGGATTCGAGGATGTCCTTTATGGATGGCTTTTCGGGTACAACCAAATCAAGATGCACCCCGATGACTCCAAACACACAGCCGCTCGTAACTTCCATCGGCATATATTGCTACACGGTCATGCCGCTCGCCTCAAAATGCCGCGAACGCATACCGAAAGCAATGACGGAGATTTTCCCGATCACCTTCGAAAACGGTCGAATGCTACGCCGACGACTTGGTCGTGAAAAGCCGCGGACAAAGGCGATCACATCAAAGATCTTAGAACGGTATTCGAGCTCATGCTAACTCATCAATTAAAGATGAACCCCGCCAAATCCTTCCTTGGGATGTCTAGTGGCAAGTTCCTCGGTTTTGTCGCCACAAATAAGGGCATCCACGCCGATCCCGATAAAGTGAAGGCGATTCAAGAGCCGCAACCTCCGAAATCCGAGAGAACTCGGGGTTACAAGGGCGCATGACATCCGACGCATTCATATCGAATCTATCCGGGAAGTGTCAACCATTCTCTAAGTTGAACAAGAAGGGCGGTCGCTTATTTGGGACGACGCCGCCGAAGCATTCAAGAGATCAAATCAGATCTCGCTAAACCTCCCGTTTCGCTGCACCGCTGGTCGAAAACCGCTTTTGATCTACGCCAAGGCAACGGATCACTCGCTGAGCTTTACTCGCGAAGACGACGCATAACGGTCACGTAACAGCAGTATTACCCGAGTCAACATTAGTCGGCGCCGAAGTCTCGATATCCAATGGTCGAAGCAAGGTTTTGCATTAGTGTTCGCGATTCGTAAAATGCGACACTATTTAGCCTGACAGACGATTTATGTTATCTCTAACGAACCGGTCCGAATATTTATGACCCACCGCCTCAATGAGTTGGCGCTGGCTTAAATGGGCTTTGCTCTTGTCCCAATATGACTTGCACTTCAAACAACGTAAGTCGGTCAAAGGACAAGCGATTTGCGATCTCTTGGTCGCCACCGACAAATGACGCTGAGCTATATGATGATCTTCCTGATGAAGTCCACGGTCAACGCTACATCGCACCAACAAATATGGCGATTGTATTTTGACGGAGCTTCGAGCCGCTAACGCAAGTGCCCCCGATGTTCTAAGATTTCCGCCGGTCGGGTTATCTTAGTTTCCTGTGGAATCATGTCATGCCCCGCGCTTATTCACTCATCAACCTCGCTCCAATAACGAGTCAATACAACGCTACTTATCGGACTTAGCTTCGCCAAGGAGCCGGGGTCAATATCTCGCTGCATGGTGATTCACAACCGATAGTTAAGCAGTCCGTGGTGACTACGGTTAGGAACCCCGATCCGTCCCCTATCATCGGTAGCCGTGGAAATGGCGCACTCATTCAAGAGTTTTTCATCGAATATATCCCGCTTCCAAAACGCTTACGCGGATGCGCCGGGCGGCATTAGCCGTGTCGTTAGCACAACCTTCCGAGACCGAAAGCAACTAGTCACGGTCAGACTCACCAACTCTTCGCACTCATTATACGATGAGGCACAAGAAGATAAGGGGTAGTTACCAAAGAAGTGTATACAACCCAAACCAAGTTGGAGCCCCGAGATTGGCGCTTTCCTATCATCGACACGCCTACATGGTATTCTACCGTAAGACGAAGGAGAGAGAGTCAACCGCTAAGAGCTCCAAGATTCTTTTACGACACGTAGACCCGTGACGCTATATCACGGGTACGATGGTCTTTATCCGATGCCTCTCAAACAAAGAGGCGTAAGAGGTCCTTCGAAGCACACGAAGGTGAATGTGGTGCGCACCACCGGTCCCAAGCTCTACGATCGAATCAGAGAATGGGCTACTTTTGGCCCACGATGATTAATGACGCGTCGAAGCACGCCGAAATGCCACGCTGCGGTCAAATTCACGCTAATTATATGCATCGCCTCCCGAAAGCTGCATCCTTCGCCACATCCCGCCATTCGAGACATGGGGAATGGACATTGTAGGTCCCATTTTTCCTCCGTCACAAAGGCGATCGGTTTATTCTAGCGATCACCGACTACTTCCAAGTGGGTCAAGCAATCCCGCTAAAGGAAGTAAAGGCGAAGTACCGCCATCAAGTTTATCAAACACCATGTCATCTATCGACACGTGTCCCAAAACGGATCGTGCATGACAACGGTCCCCAGCTCATCGCCAATTCCTTCATCGTTTTATGAAATTCAAGATACAAGACGCCTCGCCGATGTTCTATAATCCACCGCGAATGGATTAGCCGAGGCATTCAACAAGACGATTATCAAAATTCGCCGGGCTTGTGAAAAGTAACAAGCTTAGACCGATGATAAACTCGAGAAGCACTCGGGCGATCGCGACAACCAGACGCGACGCCAACGGAGCAACCCCGCACTCGGCTCACGTGTGAAGCGCTTCTCCCATTGGAAATTCAGATCCCGCCACTTCAGACGCCTTTCAACAGATGACGATCAAGAACAACATCAAAACGCCTCAAGAGCTTGAGATGTTAGATGAGAAGCTCGAGGCTCAACAATGCATTGAGTTCTACCAAGCTAGGATGTCGGCTTTCAACAAGAAAGTTCGACAGAGAACCTTTAGAGAAGGAGATTTGGTCCTCGCCGCCGACGACCGATAATCCTCACTTCCAAAAAGAAAGGTAAATTCAACCTAAATGGGAGGGTCCGCTTGTAATAGAAACGGTTTACTCCAATGGTGCATATCACCATTACCCAAAATGGCGACCGCAATTAATGCCGATAAATGGGAAGTTCCCAAGAAATACTACCCATAGTATCTTCGATAACCCGCTTCGACGAAGTTCCTCGTGGGATGTTTCACCCACTTTTCGCGAGGATAACCCTAGATTTATCCTCCATCACACTTCCCCACCGATCAAATTCCTTGACGGTGGTCTACAAATTTTCGTACATTACCAAAATCCCTCTTGATTCCTTCTATGAACAAGAGGCCCACTCAAAATTCCTTTCACGCCGAGAGAGAATATAAAATCCTCCTCTCCAAGCCGCAAAATCCTTTTCGTGTCAAACGGAAGGGTTCCATCTTCATCTCGTAGCCGATCAAGGTATGCGCCGGATTTTCGCACTGTGTTGTCCGGATCAAGGTCGCCTCGAAGTCTCTTCGGTTCTCGGAGTGGAGATCCCACTCTTAGTTCCATCTTCATCTTAGGTAGCGCCGATCAAGGTATGCGCCGATTTTCGCATCAGTTGTCCGACCAAGGTCGCCTCGAAGTCTTTTCGTTCTCGAGTGGAGATCCCACTCTTAGTTCCATCTTCATCCTAGGTAGCGCCGATCAAGGTATGCGCCGGATTTTCGCATCAGTTGTCCGATCAAGGTCACCGAAGTCTCTTCGGTTCTCGGAGTGGAGATCCCACTCTTAGTTCCATCTTCATCCTAGGTAGCCGATCAAGGTATGCGCCGGATTTTCGCATCAGTTGTCCGACCAAGGTCACCCGAAGTCTTTTCGGTTCTCGGAGTGGAGATCCCACTTAGTTCCATCTTCATCCTAGGTAGCTACCGATCAAGGTATGCGCCGGATTTTCGCATCAGTTGTCCGATCAAGGTCACCCGAAGTCTCTTCGGTTCTCGGAGTGGAGATCCCACTCTTAGTTCCATCTTCATCCTAGGTAGCTACCGATCAAGGTATGCGCCGGATTTTCGCATCGTGTTGTCCGATCAAGGTCACCTCGAAGTCTTTTCGGTTCTCGGAGGGAGATCCCACTCTTAGTTCCATCTTCATCTTAGGTAGCCGATCAAGGTATGCGCCGATTTTCGTGACTGTGTTGTCCGAATCAAGGTCGCCTCGAAGTCTCTTCGGTTCTCGGAGTGGAGATCCCACTCTAGTTCCATCTTCATCTTAGGTAGCTACCGATCAAGGTATGCGCCGATTTTCGCACTGTGTTGTCCGAATCAAGGTCACCCGAAGTCTCTTCGGTTCTCTGAGTGGAGATCCCACTCTTAGTTCCATCTTCATCTTAGGTAGCCGACCGAAGGTATGCGCCGGATTTTCGCACTGTGTTGTCCGGATCAAGGTCGCCTCGAAGTCTTTTCGTTCTCGGAGTGGAGATCCCACTCTAGTTCCATCTTCATCCTAGGTAGCCGACCGAAGGTATGCGCCGATTTTCGCACTGTGTTGTCCGAATCAAGGTCGCCTCGAAGTCTCTTCGTTCTCGGAGTGGAGATCCCACTCTAGTTCCATCTTCATCCTAGGTAGCCGATCAAGGTATGCGCCGGATTTTCGTGACTGTGTTGTCCGAATCAAGGTCGCCTCGAAGTCTCTTCGTTCTCGGAGTGGAGATCCCACTCTTAGTTCCATCTTCATCCTAGGTAGCCGACCGAAGGTATGCGCCGATTTTCGCACTGTGTTGTCCGAATCAAGGTCGCCTCGAAGTCTCTTCGGTTCTCGGAGTGGAGATCCCACTCTTAGTTCCATCTTCATCCTAGGTAGCTACCGATCAAGGTATGCGCCGGATTTTCGCATCGTGTTGTCCGATCAAGGTCACTCGAAGTCTTTTCGTTCTCGGAGTGGAGATCCCACTCTTAGTTCCATCTTCATCTTAGGTAGCTACCGATCAAGGTATGCGCCGGATTTTCGCACTGTGTTGTCCGATCAAGGTCACCTCGAAGTCTTTTCGGTTCTCGAGTGGAGATCCCACTCTTAGTTCCCTCTTATCTTAGGTAGCTACCGATCAAGGTATGCGCCGGATTTTCGTGACTGTGTTGTCCGATCAAGGTCACTCGAAGTCTTTTCGATTCCTACAAAGAAGGAATCATTGCTAAGCCTCATCCCTGAAATAGAACACATTCTTCCTTTCCCACCTCAATCAATCTTAATCCGTTCACCATTCTCCCACAAAAGAGGACACCAAGGTTCATCTTGGGGCATTTTATCCCAAGCCTAAGAAGGATAAAGCCAACGCCTTTACACGCTGCTGCCGGTTTAGTCTTTCTCCCATTGAAGAAGACACCGTGAGTTCGATTCGGGTATTTCATCCCAAGCCTAAGAAGGATAAAGCCAACGCCACACGCTGCCGGTTTAGTCTTTCTCCCATTGAAGAAGACACCGTGAGTTCGATTCTCGGGTATTTCATCCCAAGCCTAAGAAGGGATGAGTCTACGCGGTAACACGCTGCTGTCGTTAGTCTTCCCGTGAAAAGACGGCTTCACGATTCAACATCGTAGCATTAAGTCTAAGAGAGTTTCATTCTTTTAGCACAACGTTGTGTGTAGAACGGATTTAGACAATCTACATGCTAGCCCAACTCAAACGGTAGTTGGTAAAGGCTCATCAAACCCGCTGAGGGTCGGGGTTGGCTAATAACCCTAAAGTCAACGCCACACGCTGCCGGTTTAGTCTTTCTCCATTGAAGAAGACACCGAGTTCGACTGGGTATTTTATCCCGGCCTAAGAAGGATAAAGCCAACGCCACACGCTGCTGCCGCTTAGTCTTTCTCCATTGAAGAAGACACCGAGTTCGACTCGGGTATTTTATCCCGCCTAAGAAGGATAAAGCCAACGCCACACGCTGCTGTCGGCTTAGTCTTTTTCCGATTGAAGAAGACACCGAGTTCGATTCGGGGCATTTTATCCCTAAGCCTAAGAAGGGATGAGTCTACGGTAACACGCTGCTGTCGGGTGGTCTCTTGCCCGTAAAAGAGTAATGGCCTATGTATTCGATATCATAGCAACAAGTCTAGAAGAGTTTCATTCTTTTAGCACAACGCCACGGTGGAACGGATCCGTGATAATCCGCGACGCCAGCCCAACTCAAACGGTAGTTGGTAAAGGCTAATCAAACCCGCTGATGGTCGAGGGTTTGCCAAAATCCTATAAGTATTATGGTTAATTATTTCGACGGCAAAAGAATCATAATAAATAATGAAAGGGATGGATCTTATTCATTTGAAGCAAATATAAAAAGAGCTACAACTGTTTAAACATCAAGCCTATGATAAAGGATTTGTTGTTCGAGCTGAGACACTTCACCATTGTAAGCCTGGTGGAGTTCTTCCCGCAACTCGCTCAAGGACTCCTCATCGGTGCTCGTCTTCGTGGTTGCCTCCTCGAAGCTCACCGCCGCTTCGACAGATCAAGCTCCTTAGATGCAGCGGTGAGGGCTTCTTCCTTGTTGGCCTTGGCCAGCTCCAAACCGCTCATCTTATCTTCCTCAGCATGGAGCTCTCCCCGAAAGCAAGATATCCTCTCCGCGACTCGCCACGATATCACCGATGTGGCTTAAGGAAGAATATGTTTCAAAGAACAACCGCCCGAGCTGATCGGCGCTGTCTTTGCATCCGACCTCGAGCCCAAGAAAACACGAGCATCGCGCCATGCCTCTAAACGCAAGGCCACCGAAAGCAGCCTACATATGAGGAAGCTCCACCGCAGCCTCTTGCAGCCTCTCGAGCCGCCCTCCGTGATGGGCGAGATCATCAACAATGGCTCGAGCTACCGGTAACCCATATCCCGTGACAAAGCCATCCGGGATCAAGCAGTTGGTCCGAATCGATGAAGAGAAAGCCCGCCATGAAGGACCTTTTCGATCACTGTGTTCACCAAAGAAAAGAATGAGCGTATTTCCAAACAGATAATAAGATGGGATGGATCTTCATCCACCATCAACGCTCTCGCCAGGTCATGGAGTCGAGATGTAGGCTCTGCACAGAAGAAAAGAGGACTTTAGAATTTTCAGCAAGAAATGGGCGAAAATTTATTGGGCTAAAAGACCCTCACCCGTCTCCTTCGGTGTAGCTTCAGAGGCTAGCGAAGTCTACCGTGAGGCGATCTATCGCCGATGTCGCCAACCGCAACTGAGCCCTCAGTGTGCTCATCTATCTCAACGGTCGCCGTGGTAGCTGATTCTGAGAAAGCGACGGAAAGAGGGGTACCTACCGCTGCACAAATGGAATGTCTCAGCTTCTTTTAATTATAGTAGTATTGGCCAAACGGCTGGTCCTATAATTAATCGAAGGGAAAGTTCATACCTTCTTCAGGGATAGTAGCTTCGGGTAAATCCTCACCAAGGGTATCTCCATCTTGTGACCAAGCTGCCAGAGCAAATCATCCATGGAAGTGTTGCCATATAAACCTGATCCCACTAAATCTTCCATGGAGAATTCTCAAAAGAAAGCATTAGGAAGGCTTAATGCAATTAAGGCAAACACTAGGTAAAGCTACATACCTCCTATAGTGGAGTTAGCTTGCCTAGTCTCGCTTGTGCATTTGTCTCCGCAATCTCTAAAAGAACAAAAGCAAAGAGGCAATTAGTGGGGTACAAGTCCCAAGTCATTCCATTCTCGTGATTCGCCACCCAGAAGAGGAATTATCGATGTTAGATGTACCTGGGTCCACCGGATCAGGTCCTACATCGGCCTCCTCCGCCATAGCTCCATACATTTGTTGAGTAAAACTTGGCTCAGCATGAGCAGAACTGGGCTCAGCAGAATTGTGGGGAGGAAAATCAAAGCCAGGATCATAATCCCTAAAACCCCCTGCATGCGAACGAAGAAATGTCAGTCTGCAAAAGTTGAAATTCCGGATTTCATCACGGTGAATTATTACCTCCGTCACCGACTGGAGCATTACTGGTCAAGTCTACATCAAAGGACCGAGGATTCACGTGGTTCTTATGAGCTAACCTCTTTCGTTTAACCCCTTGAGAGGGTCGAAATTCTTCCTCTTCAACAGATTTTCCTGAAAATTCAATTGGATGAGAAATCTAATGGAAAGGATGAGAGAACGAAAGGAAAGAGGAGGAAGTACCGAGGTCCTTCTCATGAGCTGCAGCCTCCGCTTGGTCCTCTCCTAAAGTAGCAGCCGAGTTGTGGAATTCCTCCTCAACCTCACTCTGGCCGATAAGATTGGCGGCGCTTCCTCGAGCTTGACCGCATCTCGCAGTGTTCAATGCCGCTCGCAACGATGCTTCGCTACCAGATCCGAGATGGCCCTCACAGGACTCGACTCGCTAGCTACTAATAGCCAACTACAATGGAGGAATGTCGACTCCACCGACGGTCCGAGCTCGAGACTCAATCTAGCACCGTACATCCCATGACGCCCACAACCATGCTCAAGGCCATCCACAAGTCCACCTCGAAGTTCGAGTCGCCGGTTCGGGTTCCCAACATAAAGTTGGTCGTGAACCGAATCAAGGCAAAGCGACAGGAAAATAAGGCTCAATGAAGCATTCCTCTTTACTCTGAAAGTGAGATACCTCGCCTAATATTCACTAGCCGCTTGAAACAACCAACGCCAAGTGAAGTCCGCCGTCTTCGCACCTCCTCGCCAACCAAGGACTCACCATATTGACCGAGAATCGAGGAAAACATCCGAAAAGATCCACCCTTTGTGAATCTCAGACTGCTTCTTGATCTCTCGCAAAACCACGCCTTCCATCCGCAATCCTCTACCAACCGTAAGAAAGGAGTAGACTAACTGTGGAACTCGTGCCGACATCATGTCGGACGATGCAGACCAACCGTGCCATCAAATAGGTGTATGGGAGCTCTACTCGGACGGAGGGGATACGTGATGATGGCTCATCCTTTCTCTGAGTAAACGCTCGAACTATATGCCGCAATCCACGGTAAATGCTGGCCACCATCACCGGAAGGAGGGAGAGTTCCTTCTTGTGAGCGAGTTGAACTGCAGGATAAAGGACCTCCAAAGGTAAAGCGCCATCGATTGATATGGAACCACACACTTTGAGCCGATTGCAAGATAGCCCGCTAGAAGAGTCGCCTACCGATAGGCTTCACCGCATGCCACGTAAAGGTCGCAAACTTGGTCCCCAAGGAAAGCCTTCTTTGGCATAGCTGAGTGTATAAGAGTTAGCCTCGGACTTCTCGATCAGTTCGTTAACCTTCGAAGGAGTGAGCGGTGATAGTTCACATATTTCCTCGCCAGATTTGTCCTCCAAATGCTGGAACAAGTAATTGGCGAATCGCCTGCACTCACCGCGATTTCTTGGCGCAAGGTTCGATTGGGCCGAGCTATATAGTAATGACAAGTGAGATCCCATAAAATCTTATAACGACGGGCGTATGCTCTTCACCGCTCGCCTCGATTGAGGGAAAGTACTCGATATAGCATCTTCCCATGGGTAGACCTGAAATACGGTACATCTCATGCAAAGCCAACCCCAACTCGCCATGTTTAGTGAAAACGATTCAACTGGATTATAAAGCTCAATAAGGTGAAGAAATGGTTGACACCGATTGGAAGGCCATACATGGTGGCACTAATCGCCGAATGCGCACCGCAAGCACGGTTCCCCATCCCATCGGCCGAGGACGAAGCGGTCAGCGACCCCACCGCTTACTCGACGAAAGTGTACCCACCAAGAATCTATGATCGACGACGCATCTCGCCCCAATTTAGCAAGGCGATTCCTCAAAGTTGAGGCAGAACGAAAAGCTCATCACGGGCGGTGTGTCCACTCTACAACCCTGTGGTGAAGGTCGACGACACGATTCCTCGCTGGAACCCGAACCGGCCGGGTAATAAACCCACAATGAATATGATCATGCTCGTCAAACGCCATGACATACGGCGGTCACAAAGATGGTGTCTAAGGTCGGTCAACGAGCCGACGAGGTATCCGGGAATATACAAGGCCTCCGCCGCCTTTGTTCAACCACCTCTCACTCTCGATAAGAGTCAGATCCGATCCTTAACCGAAGCCAATCCCCACAAAGGAGGATTTCGCTCTTCCCAATCGCCACAAAGGAGAACGGCGGGTCATAACGGTGTACACACCAAGCGCCAATCCCCACAAAGGAGGATTTCGCTCTTCCCAATCGCCACAAAGGAGAACGGCGGGTCATAACGGTGTACACACCAAGCGCCAATCCCCACAAAGGAGGATTTCGCTCTTCCCAATCGCCTCACAAAGGAGAACGGCGGGTCATAACGGTGTACACACCAAGCGCCAATCCCCACAAAGGAGGATTTCGCTCTTCCCAATCGCCACAAAGGAGAACGGCGGGTCATAACGGTGTACACACCAAGCGCCAATCCCCACAAAGGAGGATTTCGCTCTTCCCAATCGCCACAAAGGAGAACGGCTGGGTCATAACGGTGTACACACCAAGCGCCAATCCCCACAAAGGAGGATTTCGCTCTTCCCAATCGCCACAAAGGAGAACGGCGGGTCATAACGGTGTACACACCAAGCGCCAATCCCCACAAAGGAGGATTTCGCTCTTCCCAATCGCCACAAAGGAGAACGGCGGGTCATAACGGTGTACACACCAAGCGCCAATCCCCACAAAGGAGGATTTCGCTCTTCCCAATCGCCACAAAGGAGAACGGCTGGGTCATAACGGTGTACACACCAAGCGCCAATCCCCACAAAGGAGGATTTCGCTCTTCCCAATCGCCACAAAGGAGAACGGCGGGTCATAACGGTGTACACACCAAGCGCCAATCCCCACAAAGGAGGATTTCGCTCTTCCCAATCGCCACAAAGGAGAACGGCGGGTCATAACGGTGTACACACCAAGCGCCAATCCCCACAAAGGAGGATTTCGCTCTTCCCAATCGCCACAAAGGAGAACGGCGGGTCATAACGGTGTACACACCAAGCGCCAATCCCCACAAAGGAGGATTTCGCTCTTCCCAATCGCCTCACAAAGGAGAACGGCGGGTCATAACGGTGTACACACCAAGCGCCAATCCCCACAAAGGAGGATTTCGCTCTTCCCAATCGCCACAAAGGAGAACGGCGGGTCATAACGGTGTACACACCAAGCGCCAATCCCCACAAAGGAGGATTTCGCTCTTCCCAATCGCCACAAAGGAGAACGGCGGGTCATAACGGTGTACACACCAAGCGCCAATCCCCACAAAGGAGGATTTCGCTCTTCCCAATCGCCACAAAGGAGAACGGCGGGTCATAACGGTGTACACACCAAGCGCCAATCCCCACAAAGGAGGATTTCGCTCTTCCCAATCGCCACAAAGGAGAACGGCGGGTCATAACGGTGTACACACCAAGCGCCAATCCCCACAAAGGAGGATTTCGCTCTTCCCAATCGCCACAAAGGAGAGCCAAGCGGGACATGACGATATATGTATGAGAATATGATGACGCCGGGCGCACCACCGAAAGAAGGAGGCGGCATTGACGCCGCGGCGAAGTTGATCGACTCAAACGCTGCGGATCTTCCCGACGACATCGAAGCCGCAAAGACACGACGAAAAGTCGACGATGGTTAAAAATCAACAAATATAACAAAAAGGGGCCCGCTTGGTCGTCGCGGCTCACGGCCACATACTCGCCCTTCTCCCCTTGTGGTTGTCTTCACCTACATACACAAAAAGGGAAGAAAAGAAGAAAAGAATTTACAAAACCCTCAGACACATACCTCGTTGATCGAAGGAAATAAGACGGCGAAGCTTAGATGAAAACAAGAGAGAGAGCACAAGGGGCCGCCTAGGTCAAGCATAGGAGGATTATGGGTATTTATAACAACCCCATATGGACCCAATCCTCTTTGAACAAGGACTCCTATTTGGCAAGAAGTAGGAATTTAATTGGGGCCCAAATCAATTCTAATTAGGACTCTAATCAGCCCCTAATTAGGAGTCCTAATTGGAACCTTATCCGATATCAAAATAGTGCCAAATTAGTCCGCTGATTGGCTCCTACCCTTCGCCAAGTTTGGAAAGATTCTCAAGATTGATTCGCGTAATAACATCTTGTGAAGGCCCCCATCGACGCATCAACGCTGCCGCCTAATCTTACTCCAACTAGGATTACGAGTATAAATCGCTTCCTAATTTATCGAAGTTCTAAGAATATTTTCACAAAAATATTCTTAGGATAACTCGATCGGCGGATTGCATCGACGCCGATCAACGCTGCCGCCTAATCCTACTCCAACTAGGATTACGAGTATAAACCGCTTCCTAATTTATCGAGAAGTTCCCAAGAATATTTTCACAAAAATATTCTTAGGATAACTCGATCGTATGGATTGCATCGACGCATCAACGCCGCCTAATCCTACTCCAACTAGGATTACGAGTATAAACCGCTTCCTAATTTATCGAGAAGTTCCCTAAGAATATTTTCACAAAAATATTCTTAGGATAACTCGATCGGCGGATTGCATCGACGCATCAACGCCGCCTAATCCTACTCCAACTAGGATTACGAGTATAAACCGCTTCCTAATTTATCGAGAAGTTCCCTAAGAATATTTTCACAAAAATATTCTAGGGATAACTCGATCGGCGGATTGCATCGACGCCGATCAACGCTGCCGCCTAATCCTACCCAACTAGGATTACGAGTATAAACCGCTTCCCAATTTATCGAGAAGTTCTAAGAATATTTTCACACAAAATGTTCTCGTGGATAACTCGATCGGCGGATTGCATCGACGCCGATCAACGCTGCCGCCTAATCCTACCCAACTAGGATTACGAGTATAAACCGCTTCCTAATTTATCGAGAAGTTCTAAGAATATTTTCACAAAAATATTCTTAGGATAACTCGATCGGCGATTGCATCGACGATCAACGCCGCCTAATCCTACTCCAACTAGGATTACGAGTATAAACTGCTTCCTAATTTATCGAGAAGTTCCCTAAGAATATTTTCACAAAAATATTCTTAGGATAACTCGATCGTATGATTGCATCGACGCCATCAACGCCGCCTAATCCTACTCCAACTAGGATTACGGTATAAACCGCTTCCTAATTTATCGAGAAGTTCTAAGAATATTTTCACAAAAATATTCCTAGGATAACTTGATCATGCGAATTGCATCGACGATCAACGCCGCCTAATCCTACCCAACTAGGATTACAGTATAAACCGCTTCCAATTTATCGAGAAGTTCTAAGAATATTTTCACACAAAATGTTCTCGTGGATAACTCGATCGTATGGATTGCATCGACGCCGATCAACGCTGCCGCCAACGAGGAGTTCGCCGCATACGAGAAGTTCAAAAGTCCGCTGGTTAGTCAAACAATAACCAACCGACACAAGTTACAAACAAAACTCACCCGCCAGCCTTCAATCAAGATAACAAGCGTCGATAATAAATGCAAAGACCGCGGATCTTATCAGAATCCTACAAAGAACCGATGATCCGAAGAATCGAAGATTTGAAGCTATCTTTGGGATCCTCACCGATCAAGGCCGGAACCATCATGTCCAAAGCATCCTGCACTCATCAAGAATCGACCGAGACGCTTTGGAGGGGTATCTCAGAGGCATAAAAATTGCTTATCGCATCTCGATCGAAACTCGCGGACGGTGGGTTGACAACCGACGCATCCATTCGACAAACCGACGCCGCGAAAACGCATCACGCCGCGAAAACGCCAGAGCGAAGTCGACGAGCACATGAAGTAAGTCGGCAAGACGCACGAGCCAATGAAACGGCGCGCCGAAGTTGGCTAAACTCAAGCATTGACGAGACGGAATCAACCGCATTTAGTCCGCCGATGCAAACGAGCCGCTTGAGCTCAAAGTTGATCGGACACGGACTCAAACCCAACGGCGACATCACCGAGCAAAACTAAGCCCTAAGACCGAAAGAGTCGACGGAAATTAACGAAGAATCGACGGAGAAACGGCGAAACAGCGGAAAAAAGCGACGCGAGGCGACACCTCGACCAAATGGCCAAGGTGGCTCGGCCACTTTGGCCGAGCCACCTCGCCAACTTGGCCGAGGTGCTCGCCAAGTGGCCGAGCCACCTCGCCAACTTGGCCGAGGTGCTCGCCAAGTGGCCGAGCCACCTCGCCAACTTGGCCGAGGTGCTCGCCAAGTGGCCGAGCCACCTCGCCAACTTGGCCGAGGTGCTCGCCAAGTGGCCGAGCCACCTCGCCAACTTGGCCGAGGTGCTCGCCAAGTGGCCGAGCCACCTCGCCAACTTGGCCGAGGTGCTCGCCAAGTGGCCGAGCCACCTCGCCAACTTGGCCGAGGTGCTCGCCAAGTGGCCGAGCCACCTCGCCAACTTGGCCGAGGTGCTCGCCAAGTGGCCGAGCCACCTCGCCAACTTGGCCGAGGTGCTCGCCAAGTGGCCGAGCCACCTCGCCAACTTGGCCGAGGTGCTCGCCAAGTGGCCGAGCCACCTCGCCAACTTGGCCGAGGTGCTCGCCAAGTGGCCGAGCCACCTCGCCAACTTGGCCGAGGTGCTCGCCAAGTGGCCGAGCCACCTCGCCAACTTGGCCGAGGTGCTCGCCAAGTGGCCGAGCCACCTCGCCAACTTGGCCGAGGTGCTCGCCAAGTGGCCGAGCCACCTCGCCAACTTGGCCGAGGTGCTCGCCAAGTGGCCGAGCCACCTCGCCAACTTGGCCGAGGTGCTCGCCAAGTGGCCGAGCCACCTCGCCAACTTGGCCGAGGTGCTCGCCAAGTGGCCGAGCCACCTCGCCAACTTGGCCGAGGTGCTCGCCAAGTGGCCGAGCCACCTCGCCAACTTGGCCGAGGTGCTCGCCAAGTGGCCGAGCCACCTCGCCAACTTGGCCGAGGTGCTCGCCAAGTGGCCGAGCCACCTCGCCAACTTGGCCGAGGTGCTCGCCAAGTGGCCGAGCCACCTCGCCAACTTGGCCGAGGTGCTCGCCAAGTGGCCGAGCCACCTCGCCAACTTGGCCGAGGTGCTCGCCAAGTGGCCGAGCCACCTCGCCAACTTGGCCGAGGTGCTCGCCAAGTGGCCGAGCCACCTCGCCAACTTGGCCGAGGTGCTCGCCAAGTGGCCGAGCCACCTCGCCAACTTGGCCGAGGTGCTCGCCAAGTGGCCGAGCCACCTCGCCAACTTGGCCGAGGTGCTCGCCAAGTGGCCGAGCCACCTCGCCAACTTGGCCGAGGTGCTCGCCAAGTGGCCGAGCCACCTCGCCAACTTGGCCGAGGTGCTCGCCAAGTGGCCGAGCCACCTCGCCAACTTGGCCGAGGTGCTCGCCAAGTGGCCGAGCCACCTCGCCAACTTGGCCGAGGTGCTCGCCAAGTGGCCGAGCCACCTCGCCAACTTGGCCGAGGTGCTCGCCAAGTGGCCGAGCCACCTCGCCAACTTGGCCGAGGTGCTCGCCAAGTGGCCGAGCCACCTCGCCAACTTGGCCGAGGTGCTCGCCAAGTGGCCGAGCCACCTCGCCAACTTGGCCGAGGTGCTCGCCAAGTGGCCGAGCCACCTCGCCAACTTGGCCGAGGTGCTCGCCAAGTGGCCGAGCCACCTCGCCAACTTGGCCGAGGTGCTCGCCAAGTGGCCGAGCCACCTCGCCAACTTGGCCGAGGTGCTCGCCAAGTGGCCGAGCCACCTCGCCAACTTGGCCGAGGTGCTCGCCAAGTGGCCGAGCCACCTCGCCAACTTGGCCGAGGTGCTCGCCAAGTGGCCGAGCCACCTCGCCAACTTGGCCGAGGTGCTCGCCAAGTGGCCGAGCCACCTCGCCAACTTGGCCGAGGTGCTCGCCAAGTGGCCGAGCCACCTCGCCAACTTGGCCGAGGTGCTCGCCAAGTGGCCGAGCCACTTGGTCACAAGACATCCCCCTTTTTGTATAAATAGGGGGTCTTGAAGGTGGAGGGGGTTCGATTTTCCGAGGTGGGATTTCGATCTTGGACTTCGGATTTTGAGGATTTGGCTTTGGCTTTGAGGCGTGATTTTCGAGGAGTTTCAAGAATTCTCACGAGATCCACGAGCCGCCAACGCCGCTTCGAAAGCACCGGCGAGTACAAGTCCGCCGACGCCGATCTATAGGCGGAAGGTAAACGAATTCGGTCGAACTACGATACCCTCTAGGTTAAGCTTCGCTTTAACCTCGTGGATAGCGCCAGGATTTCTCCTAGTAGATTCACCCGCCCGGCGATCCTCTCCTTCGTGAGTGCGATCCCCGCAGCGCATCCTCTCCTTCGTGAGTGCGATCCCCGCAGCGCATCCTCTCCTTCGTGAGTGCGATCCCCGCAGCGATCCTCTCCTTCGTGAGTGTGATCCTCAGCGCTTCGCTTCCTTCGCGGAAACGAGCCCCTTTACATCTCAGAGTTCCGTAACCCTGCCCTACTCGATCGGATTGCGCTGTGGTCCACGGACACAATAAGTCCCCTAAGACAGTAAAGAACCCACGCAAGCCGGTGATCCCGAAAATAGAGATCCTCGTGTTTGTTCACAAAAGGAAGAAAGTTGTAATTTTCATTTTCATTGTACCAAATAAAGGCATTTCTTTTGTTTGAAATTTTGTTGTAGGCCAACGGCCGCATAACGAAGTTCAAACGAGCAATGAATAACAAACCAACTTTCCCCGCAAAAGCCGACCATAATAGAGCCAACGGCTTCAACAAAGAAGCCGCCGTGGTCGCAACCGCGATCCCGATCCCGGCCATCGAGGAGGTCGAAGTTCGAAGTTCACCGTAAGAAGTATGAGGAATACCTCCTCCTCGCCCGCATCCGCCTCCGCGAAGTCCAAGATGGTCTCCGCCGCAAGGAAGACCCAATCGCCTCGATGCGAGGCGAAAATCCACCACCACCGCCGCCAAGACCGCAGACGACGGTGGTTCCTCGCCCTAACAACGGCCAAATCTTCGTAACCCCTATCTCTAGGGTCGATTCCGCCAATGGCGCTGTGACTCTCTCCAAGAGAGCCCGCCGAGGCGACGCCACCGGCTAAACAATTAGCCCAGCGAAAGAGTCAATGGATGGGGTCCGCTATGAGGCGGATCTAAGATCTAAGTTGACTCGTGAGGTCGAAGTCCGAGATCGTAGCCGATTCCTACAGCCGGCGACGAACGAATGGGTCCGAAGTCAAACGGAACCGCTCTACACTTCAGAGCGTATCCGGAGCGCGCTAGCACGGCTTTGGTACAACAAGCCCGCGAAGTTGAAGAAGGAGGCGCCAAGAAGTCGCCGACAATCGGCTAGCTTGAAGCCCAAGTCCGCCGAAGCTTCAACTCCGACGAACCCAAAGATCCAAGCCTAGCTCGCCAAAGAAGCCAACTCCTCGCCCCGTGCTCAAATCGAAATTGTGAGCACCTCAACAAAGTGGCATTGACGCCGGTTACCTCCTGTTCCGCACTCAAACTTCCGACGGCTAACTCTCGCCACGCACCAGCAGCTTGCCGCTAAGGATCGCCTAGGTCCGCTAAAGGAATCACGTCACTCCCGACACGGGAATTGCACCCACAAAGACAAGAAGAAACCTGCAATGCCGCGACCGCTTCAAATCAAGTCCGAGCCCGCCGAAGATTCACACTCGCCAAGGCATACGCCGCGGCGAAAGTGACTTATGAAAGGCCTATTTGTTCTCGAAGGAGACGCCTCATCCGACGATGACAACGCTATACCCGAAGTCGTACAACACACGATAGGTTGCTCCGTATTCATACCGACGAAGTTGTACTATCGTCGGGGTACAAGTAAACCCGAAGAGGAACGCCTGTAATCAAACATGCCTTGCTTGTGCTCAAACCGATCAAGGCAGTTATCTGAGTGCAACCGCGCTTAAAACGACTCGAAAAGGCGCCGGTCTTTGATAGGCTCGCACGAATGCCCGAACCCAAGTCAAGACGCCCGCGAAGAAAAGATGGGCTCGCATGCATGAATTGCCGAAGTGTTACCATCAATATGACCGCCAGAGGGACGCCGCCACGCGTCGCTCCCGGCATCGCGAACGAATGACTCGATTGCGGTCCGGACCGTTAGACGACCCAATTATCGCAAGATGCGTAAGGGATTACCCTCGATGATGAAGTGTCGGATGTCGGCTCCGCAATGGCTTCGATAATACAATTTCCAAAGATAGGACAACCTCGCAAGCCGCTCATGATTAGCGAACAAGTGTCCCGTGATGCTTGAAGAGGCCCTAACCAAGCAAAAGGACAACTTTAAGCTTGAATGGAACCGCCATGCAGCCAGATGAGAGCAATGCATGACCAATGATCCAGCGATAATGAACCGCCAAGGTGAGCCAAGTCGCCGCAATAATGTCAACTTAACAGATAGCTTACACGGACAGAGAAGGAGGCCAAACGTAGATGATCATGTCGCCGCAAAACGCTAGCGATAACACCGCCGCTCCTCCCCAAGTTTACCCGAACGGAGACGAGGGGAAAATGAGAAAATAAAGACCTCGAGAGCAAAATCAATATGTTGATTTCCGCCAAGAGGTAAAGAAGACGGGTATACCATGTCCTTACCCAAGGGAGTGGGAATCAATCCCGTGATCCGACAAAATTCAACCTCATCAACTTTACACCGCTTGACGGAAGGGATCGCCCACTCAAAGACTTGATCTACTTCAAGTCTCATCTAGGTGTTATTCTAACCAGCCCTTGATGGTTCGGTCATTCGCTGGCACCCTTCGTGAGCCGCTTCGATTGGTACCGCCTCAAACCAGGAGCGCTAATAGCCGGATGATATGGAGGCCATGTTTCTCACCAATTTCTTTGATGACGACACCGAGGTATCCATCGGTTCTTTGTTGGACGAAACGTAAAGACGGGAAACAAAGTGGATAACTTCGCCAAGAGGTTCGTAAATAAGGCAATGAATTGCCGAGACCGATAACGGAGAAGTTCATTCTCCAAACTTGTCATAGCAACCCGCCATTGGACGGTTGGAAGCAATGGGAACCGCACCGCCCGAGACCTGGAAAGATTTAAGGATACGTGGAGAGCAAGCCGAGCATTCCTCGAGGAGGAAGAAAGCGGAGAGAGGTCACCTATGGTGGATGCTCACAAGCGTAACTTTGTCCCCGTGGCAAAGGTAAAGCGCCAAGAAAGTCTCAGACGCTTAATCAAACGCTCGAATCGCAACCACAACAGCAGCCGCAACAACGGCACCACAAAGAATCGCAGCCTCAATGGCGCCAACAAACTCGTAATCGTAAACCATCCGTTCGAGGTTTCCCAAGACTTAGTCGCTCAAGGACGAGGAAGTTCCGCATCTTCAAATACCTTCGAAAATAATAAATCCAGCTTGCCCCCAATTGTAAACCAAGAGGAGGCAAACAAGGTTACAGATCCTGGCATCGCGGCTTACCACGTATGTACACCATCCTACAAAGTTCTCATACCATCTCAAGGACAAGATTCAGCCTTGATCGATGTTGAGTCATTACTCCAAAACCCTAAAGAGAAGAAGGTGGGAGCAAATGCGCCTCTATAAGCTTCGGATCGCTTCCTTCGATTGGTTCCAACCGACGCCAGCCAGAAGGTAGGAATGAAGATGGTGAATGAAGATCCTCACCGCAACGAAGAAGGGGCTCGCATCGCACACGACAAAGAACGGAGAAATCCTTTGGGTCCACCCCGACTTGTTGGAAGACGATCAAGGACTACATCCTCGCCAAAAGGAAGTCCAAGGGAAAAGGCAAGCTATGCCATGTCGCTCAAAGAATTCCGCAGAAGGATGATGAAAAGTATCCACCTTCCACTTCCTAAGAAGAGCTGGAAGTATTCGCTACTAGGAGTGGACAAGAATACTCCTACAAGTATCCGTGACACTCCAAATCCAAACGCTAAGACACCGCCGAGCCGGGTGACCACGACTCCTCTCACTGCGGCAGAAAGAAAAAGCACCAAGCAAAGGAGAAACAAAATTTCAGTCCGTGAAGCTCAACTCCCGGCAGCCCGATTCAATCGCCTGACAGAGGGATAGACCGAACATCGGCTCTCCATACCGCTTCGACGCCATGGCCCGGGCCTTAACATCCCGCCGTAATAACTCTCTACGAAGGTTCGATTGTCAAAGGAAACTCGAAGCTCTACAAGAAGCTCGGCCGACTCGAGGTGTTTCTCACTCGATCAAGCCGATTCCTAAGAATCGCGACAACAATGCAACTTGGCAACCAAGCACTTCCCCGCATTACTTTTACAAAGGAGGATATGCGACGAGATTCCAAGCACGATCGGCCGCTATACTTCACCGTATATTGGCTCTAGTGAAGTTAACCGATCCAAGTCGATCCGGTTCCACAGGAGCATTATGCCCCGCTACCATGTATCACCTTGAATCCCTCGCCAAGAAGTCGGCATCAACAGCACAATGATCTATGGTTTAACACCGGTCTCTACCGCTGGTAAAATCCGATAAAGTGCCAAATGGGGATTTAAAGTCCAAGTCACCGCTATGTGATTGACGCAGACTTCCTATAACTTATTGTTGGTCGACCTTGGATCCACGGTAACGCTATAGTCCCATCTACTCTTCATCGTTGTCTCAAATATGTAGACACTAATAATGAGGTCAAGACGGTGGTCGCGACAAACAACCGCTTAAGGGGTGGAGAATTATTTTACCGATTCTCTCCTCTACGGTAATGAGTCCAAATCAATCATCGCCCAAGGCACGGACAGCGTGAAGAAGCCGATACCGGCCGGGCTTGATTATAGTGGTGGTTTTGTTTTAAATGACATTGTACCCCTTGTAATCAATCTTGACGATGAAGAATCGCCGATGAACATTGTAATTGGCAAATTGCCATGAATCAATAAATGACGCATTTAGAGTACCCTTTGTCTTTGAATGATGTAATGACAGTTTATACAACCATCCGTGAGTTGCACTTACCAACTCGGCCTTCTTGCTTTACACAAAAGCAATTCCAAGACTCCTTTGGGACAACACTCGCCATCCCACCTAAGATCAAGTAGTGAAAAGACTTGGTTTACTGAAAAGGAGATGCAATTCCAACGTAATCATTTCTTAGAAAAGATGAAGATGACAACGGCCTATCCTCCACACGCTCAGATATAGTCCAGACACCGGGTATCATGAAGAAGTGGGGTACGACTTGACACAAGGAGAAGGTCTATGTTTCTAAGGGTCCTCGAGTCCCTCCTAAAGCGCATATGTCCCGAAAGGGAAGCCAGATAACTACTATGCATTTAGAAGGGGATTGGGATACGAATCCTCCTCAGAAGATGAATGCTCATGGTTGATTGATAATAATCCACCCGATGAGGGAGACGGACATTCGTCTGATTCTTCGGCTTGGGATTCTGACACTAGCCTCGGAGAAGCTTTCAAGGCTTTGATGTCAAATATGGCTACGGTTGATCCTGCTACTATGGAGGGTGATGAAGATATGCCAACATGGGAAGACCCATGGATCCATCAACTCAGAGAGCAGCTTGGGGATAGATTCGAACAAAGAGAACCCCCACTAAGGACGAGGTAGTCCAGATTAATATGGGTGATGAGGAACATCCTAGGCTCATAAACATCAGCAATACTCTTCCCTCGAAGAGAAAGAAGAGTTGATCGCCTCTAATCGTGGAGTATATCGATGTATTCGCTGAGTTACGAGGACATGCCAGACTCGACCCTAATGTAGCGACACATCGCCAACATCAAGATGGATGTCAAACCCGCCAAGCAACAAAGAAGACGGTTTCGCCCACAAATATTGCAAGCAATCGCTGACGAAGTGAAGAAACTCATAGAATCGGATTCATCGAGGAAATTCAACATCCGGATTGGGTGGCTAATATAGTCCCGGCCATGAAGAAGAATGGTTCGATCAGATCCGTGGTCGACTACGAGATCCAACGCCGCTGCCCAAAAGACGACTTCCTCTTCCAATCACCGATGTCATAGTCGACAATACGTGTGGATTTGAAAGAATGTCGCTCATGGATGGTTTCTGGTATAATCAAATCAAGATGCACCCCGATGACGCCAAACACACAGCCGCTCGTAACGCCCATCGGTATATTTTGCTACACGGTCATGCCATTCGGCTTAAAGAACGCCGCAACATACCAACAGCAATGACGAGATTTTCCAAGATCATCTCCGAAAACGGTCGAATGCTACGCCGACGACTTAGTCGTAAAAGCCGCGGACAAAGGAGATCACATCAAAGATCTTAGAACGGTATTCGAGCTCATGCGAACTCATCGCCTAAAGATGAATCCGCCAAATCCTTCCTTGGAATGTCCAGGGCAAGTTCCTCGGTTTCATCGCCACCGACAAAGGAATCCACGCCGATCCCGACAAAGTGAAGGCGATTCAAGAATTGCAACCTCCGAAACTGAGAGAACTCGGGGTTACAAGGACGACATGCGACATCCGACGGTTCATATCGAACCTATCCGAAGTGCCAACCGCTCTCCAAGTTGAACAAGAAGGGCGGTCGCTTATTTGGGACGACGCATGTCGAAAGCGCTTGAAGAGATAAAATCGATTCGCTAAACCTCCCCGTTTGTTGCACCGCTAGCCGAAAACCGCTCTCGATCTACGCCAAGGCAACGGATCACTCGTTAAGCGCTTTACCGCAGCAGACGACGACAATGGGTCACGCAATGTGCGCAGTATTACCCGAGCCGAACATTGGTCGGCGCCGAAGTCTCGATACCCAATGGTCGAGAAGCAAGGTTTTGCATTAGTGTTCGCAATTAAAATGCGACACTATTTAGTCGGACAGACGATTTATGTTATCTCTAACGAACCGGTCCGAATATTTATGACCCACCGGCTTCAATGAGTTGGCGCTATTAAATGGGCCTTGCTCTTGTCCCAATATGACTTGCACTTCAAACAACAAAGTCGGTCAAAGGACAAGCGATTTGCGATCTCTGGTCGCCAACCCGACAACGGACGCAGTTGAAGCTATATGATGATCTCCTGATGAAGTTCAGAAGTCAACACTACATCGCACCAACAAATATGGCGATTGTATTTTGACGGAGCTTCGGCCACTAATGTGGCAAGTACCCCGATGTTCTAAAATCTCCACCGAGTCGGAGTTGTCTTGATTTCCGGAATCATGTCATGCCCCGTGCTTATTCACTCACCAAACCTTGTTCCAATAACGAGTCAATACAACGCTACTTATCGGACTTAGCTTCACCAAGGAGCCGGGGTCAATATCTCAAGCATACGGCGATTCACAACCGATAGTTAAGCAGTTCGTGGTGACTACGGTCGAACTGATCTAATCCCCTATCATCGATAGTCGTTGAAATGGCGACTCATTCAAGGATTCTTCATCGAATATATCCCACGCCCAAAACGCCACGCAGATGCACCGCTTAATGCGGTCGTTAGCACAACCTTCCGAGACCGAGCAACTAGTTACGGTCAGACTCACCAACTCTTCGCACTCATTATATGATGAGGCACAAGAAGGTAAGGGGTAGTTACCAAAGAAGTACATGCAACCCAAACCAAGTTGGAGCCCCGAGATTGGCTTTCCTATCATCGACACGCCTACATGGTATTCTACCGTAAGACGGAAGGAGAGAGAGTCAATCCGCTAAGAGCTCCAAGATTCTTTACGACACGTAAAACCCGTGATGCTATATCGCCGGGGTACGATGGTCTTTATCTCGATGCCTCTCAAACAAAGAGGCGTAAGAGGTCCTTCGAAGCACACGAAGGTGAATGTGGTGCGCACTACCGTCCCAAGCTCTACGAGCGAATCAGAGAATGGGCTACTTTGGCCCACGATGATTAATGACGCAATGAGCACGCCGAAATGCCACGCTGCGGTCGATTCACGCCAATTATATGCATCACCTCCGTGAGCAACAGATCCTTCGCCACGCCCCGCCATTCGAGACATGGGGAATGGACGTTGTAGGTCCCATTTTTCCTCCGCCGCTAAAGGAGATCGCTTTATTCTAGCGATCACCGACTACTTTCCAAGTGGGTCAAGCAATCCCACTAAAGGAGGTCAAGGCAGTACCGCCGCCGATTCATCAAACACCATGTCATCTATCGACATGGTGTCCCAAGACGGATCGCATGACAACGGTCCCCAATTTATCGCAATTCCTTCATCGTTTTGCTAAAAATTCAAGATACAAGATGTCTCGCCGATGTTCTATAATCCAAAGAAATAATGGGTTAGCTGAGGCGTTCAACAAGACGATCATCAAGATTTTGTCGAAGCTTGTGAAGAATAACAAGCGAGACTGGGATGATAAACTCGGAGAAGCACTCTGGGCATATCGCACAACGGTACGTACGCCGACAGGAGCTACCCCGTACTCTCTGGTCTACGTGTGAAGCAATTCTCCGCTGGAAATCCAGATTCGCCACTTCGCCGCCTTGCAAATGAGATGACGACCAAGAACAACATCAAAAACGCCTCAAGAGCTTGAGATGTTAGATGAGAAGCGCCTGGAGGCTCAACAATGCATTGAGTTCTATCAAGCTAGGATGTCGAGGGCTTTCAACAAGAAAGTTCGACAGAGAACCTTTAAGGAGGGAGATCTCGTCCTCGCTGCTAGACGGCCGATAATTCTCAACTCCAAAAAGAAAGGTAAATTCAACCCAATGGGAAGGACTGCTTATAATAGACACAGCCTATTCAAACGGTGCATATCGCCTTATCACACAGACGGCGACCGCAATTAATGCCGATAAATGGGAAGTTTCAAAAGTATTATCCTTAGTACATTCAGGATAACCCATTTTGATGGGAAGTTCCTCAGAGAATATCTCACTCATATTCATGAGGATAACCCTAAATTATTGTGTTTTCCTCCAAAATTCTCTCACCGATCAAATTCATTGACGGTGGGCCCACTAAAAATCTCCCTGGTCCAACCACCAGCAAATTCCCCTCTCGATTCCTTCCACGAACGAGAGGTCCACTTTCAGATTCTGGTTAGCAATCCTACAAAAGCGAAAGCTATCCATACCCTTCCAAGATTCTCGGAGTGGAGACCCCACTCTTAGTTTCTCATCGGGAAATAGAATACATTCTTCCTTTCCCACATTTACCTGGAGATAGGACACATCCTTCCTCTTCAGAAGCAAGAGATAGAATACATTCTTCCTCTCTTGTCTTAGATTCTCGGAGTGGAGATCCCACTCTTAGTTTTATCTTTCAAGATTCTCAAAATGGAGATCCCATTTTAGTCTCTTTCACCGAAACAGACAAAAATCCTTCCTTTCCAGCACCCGAGATAGGAGACAAGATCCTCCTTCCTCTCCATCAATAAGAGATAGGATACAAAACCTTCCTCTCTTATTTCAAATTCGTGAGCACCTGGAGATAGGACACAAAACCTTCCTCTCCACTGGCAAGAGATAGGATACAAAACCTTCCTCTCTTGTTCATCCCTTACCCGAGATAGAGACAAGATCCTCCTTCCTCTCCACCTTCGGAAATAGAATACATTCTTCCTTTCCCACCTCAATCAATCTTATTCCGTTCAATCATTCTCCCACAAAGAAGACACCAAGATTCATCTTGGGGTATTTTATCCCAAGCCTAAGAAGGGATAAAGCCAACGCTTCACACGCTGCTGTCGGGTTTAGTCTTTTTCCGATTGAAGAAGACACCAAGATTCATCTGGGGCATTTTATCCCAAGCCTAAGAAGGGATAAAGCCAACGCCACACGCTGCCGGTTTAGTCTTTCTCCGATTGAAGAAGACACCAAGATTCATCTTGGGGCATTTTATCCCAAGCCTAAGAAGGATAAAGCCAACTTCACACGCTGCTGTCGGGTTTAGTCTTTTTCCGATTGAAGAAGACACCAGAGTTTGATTCGGGTATTTTATCCCAAGCCTAAGAAGGATAAAGCCAACGCTTCACACGCTGCTGTCGGGTTTAGTCTTTTTCCGATTGAAGAAGACACCAGAGTTCGATTCTGGGGTATTTCATCCCGAAGCCTAAGAAGGGATTAAGCCAACGCCTCACACGCGTTGCCGGTTAGTCTTCCCGTGAAAAAAGACGAAGCCTACGTATTCAACATCGTAGCATTAAGTCTAAGAGAGTCTCATCCTTTAGCACAACGCCACGCGGAACGGATCCGATAATCCGCACGCTAGCCCAACTCAAACGGTAGTTGGTAAAGGCTAATCAAACCGCTGAGGGTCGGGGTCGCCAATAACCCTAAAGTCGACGCCACACGCTGCCGGTTTAGTCTTTTTCCATTGAAGAAGACACCGTGAGTTTGATTCTCGGGTATTTCATCCCAAGCCTAAGAAGGGATGAGTCTACGCTTAACACGCTGCTGTCGGGCGCATCTCTTGCCCGTAAAAGAGTACCAAGCCTATGTATTCAATATCATAGCAACAAGTCTAGAAGAGTTTCATTCTTCCAAAGACAACGCCACGCGGAACGGATCCAGATAATCCGCACGCTAGCCCAATTCAAACGGTAATTGGTAAAGGCTAATCAAACCCGCTGATGGTCGAGGGTTTGCCAAAATCCTATAAGTATTATGGTTAATTATTTCGATTTAAATAAAAGAATCATAAAAAAAAGGGAGGACATATTTGATTAATAAAAGGATGAGATTACAAATCCTTAAACATCAAATTTATGGGAACGAATTTATGAAAAGCTTGCTGAAGTTCTCCCGAAGCTCGCCCCAAAGTCTCCTCGCCGCCATTAAGGGCCTCCGCAGCCTCTTCTTGATGTCAACCACCGCTTCGAGAGTTCAAATTTCGCACGACCGCAGAGTCTTTTCTTTGTTGGCCTTCGCCGCCTTCAAGACGATCAGCTCTCCTCGCCGCTTGAAGTTCCTGCTCGAGCTCTACTATCCTCGCTTCCAAAGAAATGACACAAGACCAAAATGTCCCACGAAGATGAAGCTTCAAAGAATGCTAGCCTCCAATGATGCACCCGCCTCACAGATTTGAACTTCGAGTCCAAGAATAACGCAAGCATCCCGCTAAACCGCCGCGAGCCTCGCTTTATCTCTATATATGAGGGGAGCCCTACCGCTTCAAAATCTTGTAGACTTTGGAGCTTAACCTCTAAATGGTCGAAATCACCAAAGAATGTGGCTCGGCGCACTCAATCTTCCGTGATATTCTCCCATGCCGCCTAGCCCTACTCCAATCAGAACACGAGTATAAACCGCTTCCTAATTTGTCGAAGTTCCTAAGAATATTCTCACAAGAAATATTCTTAGGATAACTCGATCGTATGGATTGCATTGACGCTAATCAACGATCACCGATGCCACTCCAAATAGGATTACGAGTATAAACTAGTTCCTAATTTTAACGAAGTTCCCGAGAATATTACCATATTCTTAAGGATAACTCGATAACCGCCAATTTCTCCCATCGTGGAACCTCAAAGAGGGATAAATTGACGAATTTTGACAAGGCTTATGTTGGCCGATAGCTGCTCTACCTTGAAAGAATTCCTCTCATCAGACAATGCCGCTCATGCCGCCGCTTTAAGACCCATCGGTCAACAGCTTAGAATCGAATAAGTCCCAACAAAAATTCCTCCCACCGAGGATAATTGTGCTCCAACAAGGAGTAGTACAAGAGCGACGCCAACCAACGCTGCCGCCGCCGGCGATTCACCGATCAACGGTTCGATCCACGAAGATCGCGACGCCGGCCAACGCTGCACTCGCCGATTGAAGGCTAAAATCCATGTAGTTCGACGCCAATTAGCTCGTCGCAGCCAAGGATTCCCCCGATCAACGGAGGAATCTCGATGGTCAATTGGACGACAATTCACCAACACGAAGTCGACAAGAAAGAAACTTAATTAGCTACGCTTGAAACTCCAACAATGGTCAAGCAATAAATGCAAAGACCGTAATACCCCCGGGTATCCTACAAAGCACCGGAGAACCCGAGGATTGGAGGAATTAAATACCGAGCCAATCTCAAAAGAAATTCATCCATCGACTTCTGGTCAAGATCTCAACAACGGTCGACAAAAAATGCAAGCATCGCAATACCTTCAATAATCCTACAAAGCACCGGAAAGATCAAGGGAGATGAGAGATCAAACGCCAAGGTCATTCGTGAAGTCCTATCACGCCAACTAAAGGGTGAAGAGTTATCATGTCCAAAGCATCCTGCACTCATCAAGAATCGAGACGAGACGCTTTGGAGGGGTATCTCAGAGGCTTAAAATTGCTTATCGCATTCTAACAAGACTCAGAACGGTGGGTTGACAACCGACGATCCATCCGACGGCCAATCGTAACGCCGACGACGGACTACCGCGAAAACGATAAAGCGAAGTCGACGAACCCATGAAGTGAGTTGGCGAGGCGCATTTGCTAGCGAACGACGCGGTCGCGGGAGAAAACCCGACGACGAAGCTCAACGAGGCGAAGTTGGCTAAACTCAAACGCCGACGAGACGGAATCAACCGTACTTAGTCCGCCGATGCAAACGAGCCGCTTGAGCCCCGAAGTTGATCGGCACGACTCAAACACAACGGCAACATCACCGAGCAAAACCAAGCCCGAAGACCGAAAGAATCGACGGAGAAGCCGACGCGAGACGACGAACGCTGACGCACACCCTGGCCAAGTGGCCGAGGTGGCTCGGCCACTTTGGCCGAGCCACCTCGCCAACTTGGCCGAGGTGGCTCGGCCACTTTGGCCGAGGCGCGGCCAAGTGGCCGAGCCACTTGGCTCGGCAAGATACCCCCCCTATTGTATAAATAGGGGGGGTCTTGAAGCTTTGAGGGGGGCTTCGGATTTTCCGAAAGGTGGATCTCGGGATTTTGGAAGACTCGGGGATTTTCTGAAGAGTTCTCACGAGATCCACGAGCCGCCGACGCACCGCTCCGGAAAGCACCGGCGAGCACAAGTCCAGCCAACGCCGATCCACAAATCGCGGGTAAGAAAACTCGGTCGAACTACGATACCCTCTAGGTTAAGCTTCGCCTTAATCTCGTGGATAGCCAGGATTTCTCCTAGTAGATCTCACCCGCCCGGCGATCCTCTCCTTCGCGGAGTGCGATCCCCGCAGCGATCCTCTCCTTCGTGAGTGTGATCCTCAGCGCTTCGCTTCCTTCGTGAAACGAGCCCTCTATGTCTCAGAGTTCCGAACCCGGTTTACACCAGATCGGAATTGCGCGGTGGTCAACGGACGAACAAAAAGTCCCCGACACAGGCAAAGAACCCACGCAAGTGAGGATCCCGGAAAATAGAGATCCTCGTGTTTGTTCACAAAAGGAAGAAAGTTGTAATTTTCGTTTTCATTGTACCCCTGAAATAAAGGCATTTCTTTTGTTTGAAATTTTGTTGTAGGCCAACGAAGCTGTACACGAGTTCAAACGAGCAATGAATAACAAACCAACTTTCCCCGCGAACACCTACATCTCGACTCCATGATTTGGCGAGGGCGCTGATGCTGGATGAAGATCCATCCCGTCTTATTATCTGTTTGGAAGTACGCTCGTTCTTTTCCTTGGTGAACACGGTGATCGAAAAGGTTCTCCATGGCGGCTTTCTTCATCAGCTTCCGTGCCATTGCTTGATCCCCGGACGGTCTTGATACGGGATATGGGTTATCCTGAACTGGCTCAGGCCATTGCTGATGACCTCGCTTATCTGGAGAGAAAGCTTCAGAGACTACAAGAACTGCGGGCAGCTGGAGCTTCCTCATATGTAGCCGCCGACCGACGCTTAGAGGCATGGCGCGATGCTCGTGTTTTACCGGGCTCAAGTCCGATGCAGAGATCGAGTGGATCAGATTGGAGCCATTGTCGCCAAGCATCTTCTTCTCTAAGCCACCTCAACTCTTGTTTCGCAGCGAGTGAAGAGAGGATAGCGCACCGTGAGGGAGCTCCAAGCAGGAAGAAAACATGAGCGCTTTGGAGCCGACAAGGGCCAACAAGGAAGAGGCTCTCACCGTCGCTGCCTAAGGAATTCGCTATCAAAGGCCGGGTTGATCTTGAGGAGGCAACCACAAAGACATTGAATACCGATGAGGAGTCTTTCGTATCGAAGGTGGAGAACTCCACCAGCTTATAGTGATGAACTATCTCGCCTAGAACAACAAATCTTTATCATAGACTTGATGTTTGAATAATTGTAGCTCCATTTATCTTTCCCTTTAATTGAATAAAATTTGCTCCTTTTATTATTTATTATGATTCTTTTACTTCACGTAAATAATTAACCATAATACTCATAGATTTTTGACAAACCCTCACCATCAATGGGTTTGATTAGCCTTTACCAACTACCATTTGAATTGGGCTAGCGCGAATTGTCTAAACTGCTCAAGACGCGGACGCTGTGCTAAAAGAATAAAACTCTCTTAGACTTAATGCTATGATGTTTGAATACATAAACTTTGTCATCTTTACTGTAAGAGACTAACCGCAACGCTGCGGTGAGGCGCTGGTTTTAAGGTTATTGGCCAACCCCTAGCCTTCAACGGATTTGATTGGCCTTTACCAACTACCGCTTGAGTCAATAGCATGTAGATTATCCAAGTCCGCTCACGTGACGTTGTGCTAAAAGAATGAAACTCTCTTAGACTTAATGCTACGATGTTGAATACGTAGGTTTTGTCATCTTTACGAATAGACTACCCGAACGGTTAAGAATTAACCGCAACGCCGTTAGGCATAGGCTTATCCCTACTTAGGCTTCGATAAAATACCCTAATCAAATTCGTGTCTTCTTCAATCGGAGAAAGACTAAATCGCAACGCTGTAGGCGCTGGCATTATCCCTTCTTAGGCTTCGGATAAAATACCCTTAATCAAACTCTAGTGTCTTCTTCAATCTGAGAAAGACTAAACCGCAACACGCGGTAGCGCTGGCTTTATCCCTTCTTAGGCTTCAGATAAGATACCCTTAATCAAACTCGTGTCTTCTTCAATCTGAGAAAGACTAAACCGCAACGCGTGGTAGGTGTTGGCTTTATCTCTTCTTAGGCTTCGGGATAAAATGCCCCAAGATGAATCTTGGTGTCTTCTTTTGACCGAGAATGACCGCACCTAAGAAAAACGATTGATGTGGGAAAGGAAGAATGTGTTCTATTTCCGGTGGAAAGGAAGGATTTTATATCCTATTTCGGGTAAAATCAAATTTAAAATGAGAGGAAGAATGTATTCTATCTCTGTCGATGGAGAGGAAGGAGGATCTTGTCTCCTATCTCCCAAGTGTTGGAAAGGAAGGATTTTGTTCTGCTTCCTGGAAGAAACTAAAAGTGGGATCTCCACTTTGAAACTCTTAAAAGGTGAAACTAAGAGTGGATCTCCACCGAGAATCTAGGACAAGAGAGGAAGAATGTATTCTATTCTTGCTTCTCGAGAGGGAGAATGTATTCTATCTCCGTGATGAATGTGATGTAATGTGGGAAAGGAAGAATGCATTCTATTTCCTAAAGAAACTAAGAGGGGTCTCCACCAGAATCTTGAAAAGATTCAGATAGCTTGGACCGTAAAGATCTTTTAGTGGACCCACAAAATGAATTTGATCGGTGAGAGAATTTTGAAGGAAAATAAAATACTTAGGGTTATCCTCAAGGAAGATGGGTGAAATATTCTCGAGGAGCTTCCCATCCAATGGGTTATCCCAATGTACTAAGGATAGTACTTTTTCGTGAACTTCCCGCTTATCGGCATTAATTGCCGATCGCCATTCTGCGGTGATAAGGCGATATGCACCATTAGAGTAGACCGCTTCTATTATAAACGCCCTCCCATTTAGGTTCAATTTACCTTTCTTTTGAGTTGAGAGTTATCGGCCGCTTCAGCGAGGACCAAATCTCCTTCTTTGAAACTCCTCCGCCGTGATTTTCTATTGAAAGCTCGACACCCTCGCTGGTAGAACTCAATGCATTGTTGAGCCTCCAAAGATTTCATCCAACATCTCGAGCTTTTCGAGATGTTTTGATGTCGCTCGATCGCCATCTCCGCGGCGTAGGGCGAGCGCGGCGATGGAATCTCGATCTCCAAATAAAGAACCGCTTCACACCCAGACCGAGAGTATGGGTTGCTCCAGCTTGGCGTGACGTATGTCGGCGATATGCCCAGAGTGCTTCTCCGAAGTTTATCGTCCTGGGCCTTTGTTATTCTTCACAAGCTTTGATGTAATTTTAATAATTATCTTGTTGAACGCCGCCAATCCATTTGGCGGCCGGATTATAGGCCGCTGATGAGACGCCTTGATCTTAAATTTCACAAAACCCGATGAAGGAATTGCCGATGAATTGAGGACCGCTGTCATGCACGATCCGCTCTTGGGACACCGTGGCTCGGTGAAATGACATGGTGTTTAATAAACTTGATAACGCTTACTCGCCACTTCTTTTAGCGGATTGCTTCACCACTTGGAGAAGTAGTCGGTGATCGCTAGAATAAACCGCCGCTTTGACCGACGGAGGAAAGATGGGACCTACAACGCCTATTCCCCATGTCTCAATGGCCGTGATGTAGCCGAAGGATGCAATTGCTCGAGGTTGATGCATATAGTTCACGGAATCGACACGCCGCGGGTATTTCCGAGCGTATGCAACCGCGCCGTTAATCATTGTTGGCCGGCAGCCCATTCTCCGATACGCATCATAGAGTTTAGGACCAGTTGGTGCGCACTACATTCACCTTCGTGGTGCTTCCCGGGACCTCTTCGCTTCTTTGTTTGAAAGGCACCAAGTAGAAGACCATCATATCCTCGGCGATATAACATCCGGGTCTCTCAGGTTGTAAAGAATCTTGAGCTCTTCGCCGATTGACTTCTCCTTCGCCTTCCTCGCGTAATACCATGCAAGACGAGTCGATGATAGGAAAGCCAATCTGGCTCCAATTTGGTTCGGTCATGTATACCCTTTGGTAACTACCCCTTGTCTTCTTGTACCTTATCATATATTGGTATAAATAATTGATGAGTCCCGACCGCAACTAGCGCGCCGGGTCTCGAGGTTGTGCTAACGATATCGCTAACGCCGCCAATGCATCCGTAAGCCGCTCAAGGCGCTGGATATATTCGATGAAGAACTCTTCAATGAGTCCGCCATTTCAATGGCTACCCGGTGATAGGGAACTAGATCAGATTCCTAACTTCGTAGTCTCCGGACTGCTTGACTATCACTAAGTAGTCAGCCGTGACGCCGAGATACTTGACCCCAGCCTTGGCTAAACTAAGTCCGATAAGTAGCGCTGTATTCGCCACATTATTGGAGCACGGTTCGTGAGTGAATAGGCTCGGGCATGACATGTTTTCCCGAGGAAACTAAGACAACTCCGACTCAAATGAGATCTTAGAACATCCGGCACTTGCCACATTAGTAGCCCGAGAAGCTCACAAAATACAACCGCCATATTTGTTGGTGCGATGTAGTGTTGACTTCGTGGACTTCATCGTAGTTCATCATATAGCTCTATTGCTCGTTTGTCGGGTCAAGTGTACTAAGAGATCGCAAATCGCTTGTCCTTTGACCGACTTCGTTGTTTAAAGTGCAAGTCATATTGGGACAAGAGCAATGCTCATTTTGCCAAATGCCAACTCATGGAGGCAGGTCAATATAAATATTCGACAGATTTATGTTGAGATAACATAAATTGTCCGTCCGACTAAATAGTGCCGATCTTCTGAATTGCTAACACTAATGCAAGGCACCGCTTCTCAACCATCGGATATCGAGACTCAAAGACCACTAATGTTCGCCGTAGTATATCGCCTGCTCGCGGATCGCATCATCGCCTTTGCGCGAGTAAGGCACTCAATGAGTGATCCGCCGCCTTGATGTAAATCAAGAACGGCCTTAACGCGTGCGACAAGAACAGTGGTTTAGCGAGATACGCATTTGATCTTCAAATGCCTTTGGCAAGCTGCCGCCCCAAATAAACGACACACCCTTCTTGTTCAATTTTGAGAATGGCTGGTACTTCCTAGATAGGTTCGATATGAACCGCCGGATATAGGCCAATCGCCCTTGTAACCCCCTGAGCTCTCTCAGATTTTAGAGGTTGTAAATCTTGAATCGCCACCTTATCGTGATCGACATGGATGCCCTTATTGGTGACGACGAAGCCGAGGAACTTGCCACCGACATCCCAAGGAAGGATTTGCGGTTCATCTTTAGCTGGTGGGCTCGCATGAGCTCAAACATCGTTTTGAGATCTTTGATATGATCATTCTTGCTACGGCTTTTCACAACCAAGTCGCCGACATAGCATTCGACCATTTTTCGGAGATGATCCCGAAAATCTTCGCTGCTCGCCGATATCGCCGCTTCTTCAGACCGAACGCATGATCAGATAACAAAATATGCCGAGGTGTTCTCAACGCCGTGTTTGGCATCATCGGGTGCATCTTGATTTGATTGTAACCCAAAAGCCGCCCATAAACGATATCCTTTCAAAACCGACGCAGTTATCCACAATGACGCCTCGGATCGAAGGGGAAAATCATCCTTAGGGCAGGTAGCGCTCGTGATCTCAGAGTCAACACAGATCCTAATTGAACCGCTCTTCTTCATGACCGGACGATGTTTGCCACCCAACTCGATGTTGAATTTCCTTGATGAAACCCGATTCTATAAGTTTTTACTTCGCCGACAATCGCCGCGATAATCTGAGGATCTAAACCGCCTTTGTGGTTGTTTGACAGTTTAACATCCACTTTGATATTGAGGTGATGTGTTGCCACATTAGGTCGAAGTCCGCATGTCCTCGTAGCTCCAGCTAACACGCCGATATATTCCCCGATAAGGGCGATCAATTTTTCTTTTCCTCCAAGGAAGACTACTAATGATGTTTATAAGTTTAGGTGCTCTTCATCACCCATATTGACTTGGACTATCTCGCTTTTTAGTGGGGGTTCTCTTTGCTCAACCTATCCCCAAACCGCTTTTGAGCCGATGGATCCATGGGTCTTCCCATGTTGGCATATCTTCATCATCCTCAATAGTGGTGGGGTCGATCAGAGCCATATTTGACATCAAGGCCTTAAAAGCTCTCCAAGGCTGATGTCTAATCCCAAGCGTAAGAATCGGACGAGTGTCCGCCTCTTCATCGTAGATGATCACAATCAACCACGAGTATTCATCTTCCGAGGAGGATTCATATCCCAACTTCTAAACGAGTAATAGTTGTCCGGCTTTCCTTTGGGACGAGGTCAAGCAAGGACTCGAGGACCTCGTCCAAATAAAGACCTTCCCTTGGGTCAAGTTGTACCCCACTTCTTCATGATACCTGTTTCCTGACTATATCCGAACGTGGAGTATGTGTTTGTTGTCATCTACATCTTCCTCTAAGAAATGATTCTAAGATTGAACCGTGGTTCTCGCTTCCAGAGACCAAGTCTTTTTCATCACCGATCTTCTGGATGATAGTGTTGTTCCGAAGAGTCTCGAATCGCTTCAGATATACAAGATGACGGAGTTGGTAAATATAACTCGGTCATCATATATCTCAGAATCACATCAACAAAAGACACGAAAGTACTCTAAATCATCTTTTATTGATTTGTCTGAAGTTGCCAATTACAACTTTCATCCCACGATTCCCCATCGCCAAGATTGATTACAGCGGTACAATGTCATTTATAACAAAACCATCATCGTAATCAAACCCGCTTCGTATCGCCTTCTTCACCGCTGTCCGTGCCTGGGTCAGATGGTCGCGTCTGACTCATTACCGTAAAGGAGGGAGTCGCGAAGTAATTCTCCATTTCTTTAAACGGTTATTTATCCGCTTAATTCACCGCCTTAACTTCATTATTTGTGTCTACATATTTTAGACATCATGAAGAGTCGAGGGACTATAACATTGTTATGGATCCAAGGCCGCCCCTCGCTCGGGCGTAAAAGTCGGATGATTGTCATTGATTTGAATTTGTTTACAGCCTTCTTTTGCCTACAACAAAATTCAAAAAGAAATTGCCTTTATTTTAAGGCGCATAATGAAAATCAAAAAAAGATTGCGACTTCTTTTCCTAAACAAACACAGGATCTCTATGTCGAGGTCCTCGCTATGCGGGTTCTTTGCCTCGCCGGACTTTTGTGTCCGTGGACCACCGCTACACTCCGATCCGTAGAGACCCGGTTCGAACTACAGATAAAGGCTCGCTTCACCTAAGGAAACGGTTACCGAGGGGATTACACTCACGAAGGAGAGGATCGCCTGAGCGGGTGAGATCTACTAGGAGAAATCACAAATATATCCCCGAGATTAAGACGGCTTAATCTAGAGGGTATCTCAGAGTTCGACCCGAATTCGTTACCTTTTGCTTATAGATCCGACGCCGATCGACTTGAGTCACGGGTGCTCGGAACCGTATACCGACACTGTAGATCTCGCAAGAATTCTTCAAGTCCGAGCTCTTCCAAATCACCAAAATCCAAGCCTCCTAAGCCTTGAAATCCCCCAAATCCAAGACCTCCCCACTTCAAGACCCCTATTTATACAAAAAGAGGGGGGATGTGTGCGGCCAGTGGTCGCCATTTGTCGGAGCCACTCCGCCAGTTGGTCGAGGTGGTTTCAGCCATGGTGGCCGAAAGCCACCTCTGCCACTTGGCCGGCGGCACTCCTACCATGGTTGTAGCACCTCTACTGTCAGTCGAGGTGGCTCTACCAGTGGCCGAGCCACCTTGGCCATTTGGCCGAGGTGTCGCCGCCGCTTTTTTCCTCGCTGTTTCACCAAGCCCCGACTTTCAGCATCACGACTCTTTCGTCTTCCCGGCTTAGTTTTGTTCTGATGTCGCCATTGTTTGAGTTCGTGGTCCCATCAACTTTCGTGAGCTCGACGCCTTCGCTTGCATCGACGGACCTGGCACGTTGATTCCGCCTCATCGACGCTTGAGTTTAATCAACTCGCACGCCGCTTCATTGGCTCGCACGCCTTGTCGACTCACTTCATGTGCTCGCCGACCGCGCCACGCCGCTTTGCGTACGCGGATGCATTTTGCGACGCCGGTTTGTCGAATGGATCGCCGGTTGTCAACCCATCGCCACGAAGTTTCGCTCGCACCGATAAGCAATTTTTATGCCTACAGATACCCTCCAAAGCCGCCTCGCCTCGATTCTTGATGAGTCCGATGCTTTGGACATGATGGTTCCCGCCTTCCGGCCGAGGGTCCTAAAGATAGCTTCAAATCTTCGATTCTTTCGATCATCCAGCTTTGTAGGATTCCCCGATAAGATCACGGTGTCGCATTTATTGTCCGACCGCTTGTTATCTTGATTCAAGCCGGTGGGTGAGTTTTGTTTGTAACTCGTGGTCCGCTGGTCGCTGTTTGACTAACCATCGATTTTTGACTTCTCCGTATGTCGGCGAACTCCTTGTTGGCAACGCTAATGCGGTCGTAATACATGGAACTTCATAACCATCACCGCTAATTCCTCCATCATGACGGTGTTGTTGGTTTAACTACAGCTGAGGATATGATTATCCGATGTCAACATGACTTTCACTCTTCATCGATTATCCCTCTTGGAGATTATGGTGGAGGACATTAAGGGTTGCCGAAGTTATCCTTAAGAATATGGATTTATTCTCCAGAACCTCGCTGAAATTTTGGAAATAGTTTATACTGTGAATCCTAGTTGAGTAGGATTGGGCACGCTGCTGATCGGGCCGATGCATCCGCGACGATCGAAGTTATCCCTAAGAATATTTTTGTGAAAATATTCTTCCGAACTTCTCGATAAATTAGGAAACAGCTTATACCGTAATCCTAGTTGAGTAGGATTAGGCGACGCTGATCGCGCCGATGCATCCGCGACGATCGAAGTTATCCCTAAGAATATTTTTGTGAAAATATTCTTCCTGAACTTCTCGATAAATTAGA